>OU026155.1:72115632-73371130 GCA_907269105.1 Volucella inanis
TATGACGCTAAGATTTAAAGGGGATGTCAATAACAGATGTACCAACTTAACAACAAAAAAAAAAAAACAGAACTCAAGTCGGAACAATGGAAGCGCCACACGGTGGTTACTCCTTTTTTTTATCAAGGTGGTATTTTAACAAATGTAACAGGCCGGGTCAACCCCGGACGTTTTAATTGAGTTCAGTACAAAACTGCTCTTACTAGGTGGGGTGAAAAGTAACCTCTTTGGGAATGAAAACAATTTTTTTTTATTTTATTCGATATAGTCCCCTTTAAGTTTGATATACTTATTCCAGTGATTTTCCAACTTCTTAAACCCGTCCGAAAAGTAATTTTCCGGAAGGTCTGCAAAATACTTCTCCGTGGCGTCGATGATTTCCTCGCGTGAGCTGAATTTTTTATTGAGGAGCCATCTTTTGAGGTTTGGGAAGAGATAATAGTCCGAAGGAGCCGGGCAAATACGACGGATGCGACAGCAATTGGAGCCGTCAGTCATTGATTTTAGCCGTGGTGCGCCGGTACATTGTCTTGCAAAAACAAATATCTTTTTCGCTTCATGTGAGGCCGTTTTGCAGCGATTTCACTCCAATAATGCACAGTTATACTCGCTGTTGATGGTTTTTCCTTTTTCGAAGTAGTCCACGAAGAGTATGCCATGACGATCCCAGAAAACCAACGCCATAACCTTTCCGACCCATCGAGCCTCCCTCGGCCGCTTCGGAGCACTCGTGCCGGCTTCAGTCCATTGCCGGGCACTCATACTGTTCTCTGGTGCTCAACAGTTACCAATCGACGCCTAAAGTCCGCCCGATTCCGCATCAGCAAGTCCAAACACTCTTTCGAAGTGCTCTCGCGTTCGTGTTTTTGGTCAATAGTGAGTATGCAGAATATTGGCCAAAATATGGAGTGTGTGCTCAGTTCTTATCTTTGTGGTATCCGGTATCTCGCACACCTTCACTTTCCGGTCAGCCAATACCATTTCATGTATTTTTTTGACATTGTGCTCTGTAACCGCATCGGAGGGCCTGCCTCTGCGGACTTGATCGGTAGTGGAGTTGCGGCTACCACGAAACTCTCGAAACTAATATAAGACAGTGTAATCTGACGGAGCATTAGCCCCATAATATATATCCAACTTTTCTTTTGTTTCCTTCGCCGTTTTGCCTCTCAAAAAATTATGTTTTATGCGAGAACGAAAATCGTTTTTGTCCATACTCAACATGATGCCAAACACGTCAACAACAATCAGCTGTCAAAACAAAACTAAAGACAGTATCGCACTGAAATTTGGCATGTCTGTCTGAATATGAACGGACTTCAAGTCACCATAAGCTTTTTTGCAGTAGAAGCACATTTTGGCGGTCAAGGAGGTTACTTTTCACTCTACCTAGTAAACTAAAACTAAAACTAAAGAGAAGATCATGGTTGTGAGAGTTTATAAATGAGGGTGCTTTTGAGGTTACTTCTGGTTCACATAGAAACGAAACAGTGGTGCGTTAAAACCATACAACATTCAGTGCTCATTCGGAAGAAAAAAAGGAACAGACCTTAAACTGCGGGGATTGGTATAACAAAAAAAAATGTGATTCAGCATTGAGGGACAGTTGATGGAGCCGGTTAAGGGTTGGTGTATAAACAAGATATCGGCGGATTCGCGAAGTTTTTCCAGTGATATGCCAATAAATTTGGGTCGTCAAGCGGAGTAGCGCATCGTAGAAATCTGAATTGGTTTTCATAGGAAGGGAATCATACCTGGCTACCGTATTCGAGATGTGGCCTAACAAAAGCAATGTACATGTAATTTGTGACGTAAGGGGCAGAGAACTCCTTGAATCATCGTTTTACAAAACCAAGTACGGAGCTATCTCTGCTAATTATTGAGTCAATGTGGGTACGGAAATTGAGCTCAGTATCACAGATAATGCCGAGGTTTTGTACTCGTTTTGTACAAGTTAATTCGGACGGGAAGTGATGAACGCTTCCGGGAGTATGAGATGACTTGGCATTTCTTTCTGTTTTTGTGTCACCATGTTGAGAACCTATTAAGATCGTTTTGTGGAGGCTGAGAACCAGAATATTTGTCAATGGATTTTCATATCGTCGGTATAGACAGATATTTGTTAGTTGCTTATAATATTTACAACATCTTTAATAGTCAAAATGAAAATTAATGGACCAAGATGACTGCATTGTGGAACACCCATAGTGGCTTTAATTAGTTAAGACAAACGACAACGGAAATTCACTAGGTAATAGCGTTTTCCCAAGTAGAATCTGAACCAAGAAATAGCTATTTTATCGAATGCCTTGCTAAAGTCAGCGGTAATTACATCCACTTTTTCTCCTTACTCTAGGACATACAATGTATCAGAAACGAACTAAATATTGTTTGTAGTGGTTGATCTGTTTTTAAGAAATCCATGTTGGTTCGGTGTATGGAAAGATCATTGCATCATAAATGATGATCTCAAATGTTTTGAGAATACAGGATAACTTAGAAATGGATCGGTAGTTGGTAATATTCTGTTTGAGTGCTTTTTTATGAATAAGCATTACATAAGCACTTTTCAAGGAAATCGAAAGTCTGAAGATTCTTACGAGGGGTTAAGTAATATTATTGTCCCCTTTTTTTTAAAAAAAATTGTCAACAGACAATCGCGAGCAGGAGAAAAATCATTTTTAGGTATATAGTATAGTAATCTTGTCTAGTAGCTGGCAATGGCTTCAATAGCCATTTGAGATGTCTGAATGCAGTTACTCAAGTAACCGAAGTATGAGACAGGATAAAATGTTGAAGTTTTTATGAAAATTCACGAACATTTTTCGAAGTTCTTAAGGTTCGGTCCTTCATGTTGGATTGATCGGTAGTAGATTGGAGATGCAGAAGTTTTAGAGACAATGAACGTGTTGAAGTTGTCCACCGACGAGGACGGGGAAAGATTGAGGATATTTGAGGTGACGAAATTCTTAGAACATATGGAAATTAAAGCCAATTTCGCAGCGATTTGGCTTCTAGTAGGGAGCGAAGAAATGCCGAGTCTTGTTGAAATGTCCACGGTCTCCAACCGAAATGATTGTTTGTCCAAGGCTTCAATACTGCCTCTAAGACAGTTTCACGCTATACGATCGCAATAATTTTGACGCCACGGTCCAAAAATACGAGCGGAAAGCGACCATCGGCGGTTATGGTGGCCGTCCGAAGGCAAGTAAACTTGGTTATTTTGTTTGTTGACTCATCGGAAAAAAACAAATTCGGCAAATCACCACTTTCGTTCAGCGGTAGCAACTCCTTCGCTCTTTCGACTCTAACTTTTTCCTGTTGCGGTGTAAGATCGTGTGTTTTTTGGAACTTCAATAGCTTGAGCCCTAGCTCATTTTTCAGTATGTGTTGCATCCGTTCCAACAATATGTTGACCTCACGAGCCAGTTTTCTTCCACTTGGACGCGGATTTCGCTCAATTCGAGCCTTCACTTTCCAAACCATTTCTGCCGATGTTGCTGTTTTTTTATGACCACTTCCATGGCGTTTTGCAACGCTGCCAGTATCAAGGTAACGAGCTATGGTTCGAAACATAAATGATTTATTCAAGTTGAGGTGCTGGAGGGCTCTAACGATATCTACTTGTGGTTTTCCAGCCAAATATAAAGCAATCACACTATCACGTTTGAATTCCATCGCGGATAAAAATTTTTCAACACAACAATAAAAAAAGCTTGATATTTACAAAAGTTACGTAACCAAGAATACTTCTATTGGGTCTATAACTGCTAAGGTTTGCTAAGAGATGGCGTAACTTGTATCATTCCATTGTTATTATTCCATTGGAACATGCGTTGGAAAGCTACTGTCATTGTACGTCATTTCAGTATATGTCATTCATTTGAAGTGTTAGCAACAATCTTTTTTTTTTCACTCAAACATGTCGAACTTTGTGCCTGAAAAAGTGTTTTTGCGGGGAGTTCTTCTTCATTACTTTGATATGTAGAAATCTGCTGCCGAAAGTCATCGTATTTTGGTAGAAGTTTATGGTGAAAATGCGTTAGCTGAGCGAACGTGCCAAAAGTGGTTTGCACGATTTAAAAGTGGTGATTTTGGCTTGGAAGACGATGAACGTCCTGGGCAGCCAAAAAAGGTTGAAGATGAAGAACTGGAAGCATTACTCTAGGAAGATTGTTGCCAAGCACAAGAAGAGCTCGCAGAATCTATGGGTGTCACTCAAGCAGCCATTTCAAAACGCTTAAAAGCAGCTGGATATATTCAAAAGCAAGGAAATTGGGTTCCACATGAACTCAAGCCGAGAGAGGTCGAAAGGCGGTTTTGCATATCCGAAATGCTGCTGGAACGCCACAAAAGGAAGTCATTTTTGCATCGGATTGCTACTGGTGATGAAAACTGGATCCATTACGACAACCCCAAGCGCAAAAAATCATATGTGAAACCCGGCCAACCAGCCAAATCAACGGCAAAGCCGAATATCCATGGCGCGAATGTAATGCTCTGTATTTGGTGGGATCAGTTGGGTGTGCTGTATTATGAGCTGCTAAGACCGGGTGAAACCATCAATGGACAACGCTACAGGACACAATTATTCCGTTTGAAGAGAGCAGTAGCCGAAAAACGCCCGGAATCTGCGACCACACACGAGGCAATAATTTTCCATCATGACAACGCTAGGCCCCACGTTGCTATTCCGGTTAACAACTATTTGGAAAACAGTGGATGGGAAGTCTTACCCCTTAGCCCAGACCTTGCCCCTTCTGACAACCATCTGTTCCGGTCGATGCAGAACGCCCTCACTGAAATACGGTTCACATCAGAACAGAATACGCCAAGCCGGCGTAGTTCTTTTGGGATGGCATCCACAAATGCCAGAAAGATGGGAAAAAGTCATAGCTTCAGATGGGAAATACTTTGAATAATAATATCTCTGTATGTGTTGGCGATTTTAGAAATGGATTTAAATTTGCAACAACGAACGTGTATTAAATTTTGCGTAAAAAATTAATTTAGTGGTGTGCGAACGTTGGAGATGTTGGAAAAGTGTTTCGGCAACGATTTTCTAAAGAAAACGGTAGTTTACCAGTGGCACGAGCGGTTCAAAAGTGGTCGTGAGTCAATCGAAGATGATGACCATCGACATCGAAAACCGACGAAAACATTGATGAAGTAAAAGAAATGTTGCTCAATAACCGCAAATTAACCATCAGAGAGATGACGGAGGAGTTGAACATTGCCTATGGATCTGTTCAAGACATTTTGGTAAATGATTTGGGTTTCCGTCGTGTAGCAGCAACAGTCAACAGACCGTGTTGACGTGGCAAAAGAGATGATTTGCGAAGCTGAATCCGATCCCACATTTATCAAAAGAATCATTACTGAAGATGAAACGTTGGTTTTTGAGTAGGACACTCAATCCAGACATCAGGCAAATGAAAGAAGTTTACCAAATGAGCCGAGACAAAAAAAACCACGTCCATTTCAGTCAAAAAAGAAGGCAATGCTCACGGTTGTAATGGATTACAACGGTTTAGTGCATCATGGACTTTTGCCAGAATGCCAGACAGTAAACAAAGAGTACTATTTGGGCGGTATGAGACGTTTGCGTGAAGCAATTTGCCGAAAGAGACCAGAATTGTGGGCAGAAAACTCGTTGATTTTGCACCATGATAACGCATTTTTTGACGAAAAATGCAATAAATGCCGTTTCACAGCCACTGAAATCACCTTATTTGACTCCCTGTGACTTCTTTCTGTTCAATCGAGTTAAAAAAACCTTTACGGGGAACGCGTTTCAGCAGCCGAGACGAAGTAATGGAAAAATCGCTGGAAACACTGATGAACATACCGAAAACCGAATATAAAAAGTGTTTCGAGGATTGGATCAAGCGCTGGCATAACTGTGTTGCAGTCGATGGTGATTACTTTGAAGGGGACAATATAGATTTAGATGAATAAACTTGTAGTTTTAATTTTGTGAATAGATTCCGAAAAAAAAAAAATTGGTTGCCCGTTTTAAATTCTGCCACGCAATATTTCGAAGATATTTCCAATCCTTTCCATTCAAAATACCTTCAGAGAATAATGAAATTAAAATATCTTTCCCCGCGTTTATTTTCACCTCGTGCGTTAATGCATTAGAAAATTTGCCAAAATTTTTTTGCTACAAAATTTTATTTTTATTCCGTAATTGCACGACGATATTCCACAAATTTGTGGAAAAACACTTATGGATTACACATTGCAACCTGTGCAACGGGAAGTGTTACACTTGTAATTAACATTTTTATGCTTACAATTTTTTTACAAATTTGTGGTTGTAATTTGTAGTTTGGAGAAATAGGCCAAAGAGGTATACCATATTTTTCAAAATTTTGGGAAACTATAATATTTACAATACGTATGCTGTACACATAAGTATTATTGTCACTCTTGCGTGTGAATCAGAATTGTGCTCACTTAAGAAAGGAACCAAAGTCAAGTATAGGCTGTTTAGAGCTTCAGACTTTTTTGTTTAAGTACGAGTAATACACAAAAAAATTACCTTGATGATGACTCAAAAGATTTTTTCATAGCATATAATATTTGAACATAGTTTTAGGCATATGTGTGTTCCCAAAATGCATTCTAGAAGTCTAATTTTCACTTTGTCGATCCATTGGGGGCGTTTATCGCCTATTATTCGAACAATGTTTTGCTCCAAACGTCAATTGTTGCTGGTTTATTGGAATAAACAAATAACTGACGAGCTTACGAGTAAGTAAGTCAGCAGTTTGTCGAAGTCTGCTTAAACTTTTTGGTTTTGTAAAACAATAAAACGTTAGCAGTAGATCAATACGCCAGCTTTTGGAGAGGAATCGTTCCTTGGCCTATATATTTTTAGTTCAATAATTCACACGACCACGGGTGGATTGGAGTTATTAAGGGCACAACCTGGAATAACTTATCCCTTTACTTTGATGATTCCCTTATCAAATTAAAAAGTGTTTGCCATTAAATTGAATGTTTCACATGCGATCTTTTTAGAACAATAGGGTCTTCCAATTTTGGAGTTTCTAACCACAATTATTATTATTTACCCTGTAATAGAATCTACGATGTTGCAGCCATACTCAGTTACGTATCAGTTTTTGAACTTTTCATGTATTGTTGCATAGTGGGAACAGCACAGCAGGTTCCATGAAGCATTTCATAGTGCTTGGAGAAGTATAAGCGATTCAACCACTAGTTTATGTAGCAACTTAACTCCTAAAAATATCAAAAATATTATCTCATTAATCAAAACTTCTCCTCACCGCAACCTTGATTTTGGTGACTTTAATCTGGTTCTCCATATTTTTTACGGCCGTTTTTCTTTTATCGCACCTGACCTTACTTATCTCATTTTCATACCACATCCGTCATTTTTTCGTATTTCGTGATCTTGTGAATAAATAACGCTTCACTGAATCTATTGGCAAACAAAGCTTCCAAATTCACTCATTGCTTCCTGTCTTCTCATGTGTTTGACATACATAGTTGATCGCAGCAATGTTGATTTTTTAGTTTGGAATCCACACATTCATATGATTCCGTACACCATCGAGCATAGTTCTCGTGAGGGTAACGAAGTCGTATTTCTGTTTTCCTTGAATCAATTCGCACTCGAGTTTCATCCTCAACTGAATACACAAAAAAAAAAAAAAAAAAAAAATTGTTTTCGTATTCACATTCATCTAAGAGCTCCTTCTGACCAGCCTCTGAGAAGGTACTCGATTGGTATACTTACTGTAGCCTCTTGATCATGACTCTCTGAATGGGTAATTCGACTCCAAAAAATACTCATAAGTGGTTCTAGTTTATTCAGAGATTTATTTCAAAGAACGAATGTGTGATATATTTTGCCTATTTGATAGCCATTTCCTCTTTTACTGGTAACTGTGGTTTTATTGGAATCTTGAACCTCTAGATACCTGCTTCACAGTACTTCATCTTTAATGATGAAAGCCACACGAAATCGACTCGAAAGATTTATAAAAGATACACTGTGCAGTGAAAAAGAAAAGCCGAAAACAAATGGCAGAAGTTGTTGTATTTCCCAACCGAATAATTGATCCAAATAACCCTCAAGGTTCAATGGCTTCTGCCTGAGCGTGTTCATTGTTTCTCACTTCGGGGTATTGTATAGGAGGCTTTTATTTTTGCTCTTTAGTCTGAAGCGAGAGCATGTTTGTCCTCGAAAACATGTGCTGGGTAGCGATACAAATACTAGACTTCAAGTGGACTTAAGTTGTGGGCTATCCAACGGCTTCAGACTTGTGTTGTAAATGGTTAATTTCGGACTGTAGCGTAATAAATCGTGAATGACAAGTGTAACAATGTGAATCCGTTGTGGTTGGCCAAGTGTAGGTGGATGTGGTGAATGTAACGGTGACAATACATAAAGTTTCTCGTGAACTTGATGTATGTAATATTGCGTCCAACGATCATAGTGCGGGCGATTAAAAAATACAACATTTTTGTTCGCTTCGATGTTCGGAACTCATTGGCATTCACTAAATGCTGGGTATGCTGGTGTTTACGATGGAAATACCATCACAGCAGGCAACCCATTTACTGATGAATTTCACCATTTATGGCAACGGGTTGGAGATTGGAATAAATATACGTTCTCTACCTTTAAATGGAAATTTGTGTTAAACAAATTTTTTTTATGATGTCGAGAATGAAGTGCTTTCGGATCAACTCCAGCCAGCTGAATTGATAGAAAAAAAAAAAACAAATGTTTTGGGTCTTGAAGTGTTTTTTTTTCTGTTTGACGAGATTCAATTGGAAACTCATTGAACCAAACATTTACCTTCAAAGTATCACACGCCGATTAAAGTGCAATTCAATTTGAATGAATGCAGGAATACCAATTTTTCAGTTGATACCTTAAATGTTTTTGTTTGGTTTGCCCCTGTAATGAAACTCAGGGAATCGAATTACCTAGAGTATGACCATAGACTTTAATGCTTTGACACCAGGTCTGATATTTATGTAAAAGGCTTATCTTAATCCTATGAAGGATTTAAGTTTTGGAAGCCAATGACTCCCCAGAGTGCACAAAGCTGATCAATATCAATAATAAACGACGGTCACATGACCAAACAAATATTTATGTCTCTCACTTCTTTCGATTGATTTTGTAATCATTGGAATAATAATTTCTTTTGAAAGTTAACCAATAAGGCTTTCTGTCTTACGATTCTATTAAATCCGATTTTAGGAAACGTCGAAAAACGACAACAATCAAATCCAAAGTCTATCAAAATAAGGCAAATAATTCGGTGCCGGCTTTTTCCATACCTTTTCCAGAGTACTCAACGCCAAGCCAGTATTCTGAGTTATTTTGACTCATTCGGAATTCAAGGAAAGCAATGGCATATGGCACTTCCCTCTAACAATCTTTTTTTTTCTAAATATAAGTGTTTAATGCAAGTGAAGGAAAAGTATCTTATTGGTTCATCCACTCAGTCTAATTTTGGTCCATAAAAATCCATGTCTGTATCTTATAAACATACACGAAAAAGATCAAATATCCCCACAAACTTAATCCCGATAAACATAAGTCTCAATATCTAGCTGACTTTATACGGGTGTAGACCGATATCTTGTTGCAAAGTTTTACACATAGTGGATGGACGAAGTCAACATTGTCATGATCGAGGTCTGACTAACAATTTAGGATGGTTCGCCACACTTTTACACAGCCGCTACAGCTTCTTCTGTACGAATACCATAATTTCATATATTGACACATTGTTAGCCTTGCGTCATATGTGTATGTGACACAAAATTAATCTACAACACGATGAATAGCGAACAGTTGGTCGATTATGGGGACCAAAATGATCAAGTAATCTTTTATACGTTTCGCGAATTGGAAACTGACTTTCAGAATAATTCAGAATAATAACTAGTCAACTGGACTAAGTTGTTGTTATTGTTGAATTATCAGATTGCATTAGATTCTTTACTCTTTCGATAGGGCAGAGGACCAAATGTCTCTGGGAAACATTGAGAGAATTTTATTTTTTACCGAAAATTGGCAAAGATGACAATCAAGTGCCTGTCAATAGATTGGGAAAATGCTGATTGTCCTATTACTTGGATTGGGCAGGCAATGTAAATTTCTTGGTGGTGATCTCTTATAATTGAATTAGTAAACCGTTGTTCATGCAGGCTAAAATGGCGAGGGAATCATCGGTCAGCAGCATAATACTGGCATACGTTGTCATAGGGCTCACAACCTTATACAAAAAGGACTAGAAAGATGTGACGAACACTAATGGTCGGACTCACCGTTGACGACCCTTGCAAACTGCGCATTGAATGTTCAGGCCTTTAACAAGCCACCTGCATCGGAGCAATAAGCAGAAACCATTGACTGCTATTACGCAGATATTAACGCCATCTAGAAAGTTCGGTCGGACTTAAGGGCGATGAAAAACTGTGAAATGTTGCTTAATTTAGGCAACAGAAACAGCACTTATTCTGATGCGGATTTGCCATGTGCTTCAAACTCAGGCAAGAAGTCTTGAGATTACAAGCCTAAATTCACTAACATAAGACTTATATGCACTCATGTTCCTACAAAAGACAAACATAACGACAAGAATGTCTCTACGAGCTTCTCGACAAGACACGTGACCAATATCCAAAGACCAATATGAAGTTAAAATTACAATATACTAGGCGATATTTATGCCGGGATAATAAAGGAGGACATCTTTGGTAGGACAGTTGGTAAGCATATCCTACGCAACAACTAATTTACTGGTTTACTGACTTTGCGACGCATACAGTGGATAAAAAGTGTGGCAGTGTCAAAAGCATATATGTTATTTGAAATTTGTCCACAATAATTTCATAGGTACTAGCTATAGTTTGCAATACAATTTTAAACCTTTGAATAACATTAATATCCAACCCAGTAATCTTTGCGGCTACTTTTGGCTCACTGAAAAATCTCCAAGCCGTATTTCCATTGTTACTGCTCCCAAAGCCAGGTTTTGGCTTATCGACTACTGATCCCATCTCAGTTTTAAATTTGCTTTGGATTTCTTTTTTTCTCTCAGCAAAGATTTTCTTTTCTTTCTCCCCACGAGCCTGCCACTTCATCAGAGGTAGTTTATAACTAAGGTGCAATAAACATTCGAAGAAACGAGCACAGGAGCATGGAGCACAGATAGTCCGAATTCTAATCGAGAGGTGTCTATTACATGAGTGTTGAATACTTTTTCGATGTAATTGAAATCTTTGGACGTTAGTCCGCATACAAAGCATTTTTGTGTTGATTTCGTGTCTGTTATGGCACCATCCACCATAGTAAATAGCATAGCAATCGTAACATGCATTTCGATGTTATTCATTTTATATGTCACTGTTGTAGCTCTTCAATTTTCTTGTGCATTACTTCAACCTCGTTCTTTGCTATTTCTGTTATTTTATGTTGAAAAATAAACTTAATTGGTCTGCAATATCGTGTGGATGAGGGTCTTTCATTTTGCCAAATATTTAATTGCTGCTGCTCTCCTGGGTTGTTTGTGATCAATCGTAAGGGTACAAGGGATACAATGAATATACTGGTGTTTGTATTCTGACTGCGCTGAACTATCCAAGCCCCACTTACAAATCAGATTCAAATTGTTCAAGGAATCCGTTTGTTGGACTTCCAAAACTTCCTTTTGAGCATCTAATAGCCAATGAACTGTATGATTAAGTAAAGCCTGCAATTTAATATCAGCAACAGTGTCCGTAACAGTAATATGTTCTTTCGCAGGGTAACACTCTTTTTTGGCAAGTTGTATTTTTTTATAAGACGGGAACCGGGACTTAGCGTTCAATCTTATTATGTCGTATTGGTGTTTAGTAAGTTTGGCTTTAACAAAAATCGACAAAGCTTCTCTCCCAGAAAGTTGTTTTTTCTTAGCACCTTCAAATTTCATGAATGTCAACCTATATTTTGCAACTCGTTTAGGTGAACTTGCCGTCACATCTCTCACAAGTTTAGATGCTTCTTGCATTTACTTGCCCTGAAGACCGTAAATTCATTTGAGCAGCAAAAACTAATTCCTCAGATGAGTTTTTCTGCCTTAAATCCTTAATTTTTAGGCGTTTGGTTCTTTGCGAAGCTTCATCAAAACTTTTTTATAGGGCGACCACATTTTTTTTTTTTTTTTTTTTTCAGAAAAAGCATAATTTTTGAAACTAATTTTTGACTTATCAGAAGTAAGAAACCTATCCTCTTTTTTATAGCATTTTTGCCATCTTTGTAAGAAATCTGATATAAAAAACGAAATCCGCTTTCGCAACAAAGGTTTAGAATGATCTGGGCATTTCGTTCGAGTTTCAACGTATTCCTTCAATCCTTGAAGATTGGGTTGTCGAAATTAAATCGCCTGATTGCTTTATTTGTTCAAACAATGTGCGCCTTGTAATGAAAATATCGCTTGAACCTGCTCCTACAACAACAAAAAAAAAACATTAAAACAATTTTTTTTTTTTTGAGTCGGAACTTGAACACTTTGGACAAACGATATTTTCAAAAAGCGCAAAAAGGCGCAAATTTTTATTGAAGTCCCAAAAAGAAAATATAACACACAATCAAACAAGTCATAATTCGAGGACATGTTTTGACATGTTCATAAGTAGAATTTTACATAAAAACACAGAAAAACACAATTTTCTTCAAAAATTAACACCAACTTTCAAAAAATCACCAAAATTTTATTTTGTCACACAAGACTATAATTTTACATGAATACTGTTCACAAACACATATAAAATATACACTTGCGGTCACAAAAACCGCACCATATCAAAATGATTGAAAAATTGTTAATAACTACGATAATACTTTTTATAATGAAATGAAATTTTTGTTGAGTACTCCGCAGCAGTTTATCAGTATTTCTATCTAATTTCCATCTGTTTATTGAATGTTCGAAAAAAGATATTAACAAAGAAAGAAAAACCAGTTAATTTTCTTATTTTTTTTAAATATTTTAATACAGTCATTGGTTAACAAAATCAAATGATACATTTTTTATGTATGTGTATATAAGATGTTTAGATATACCACTTTTACCAAAAAATTATCAATATCGAGTTACTCCTTCTTTGGCGATTATAACCGCTTTTATTTTAAAAGGCATCGAGTTTACTAGAAGTTCAGTAATATCCCTTGAAATTTTAGTATTTCATACATGTTCCAGAACTTCATTTAGCTTTTTTTTACTCTCTGGTTTATGTTCAGCCACCTCACGTTTCATTACATGTCACAAGTGTTCGATTGGGTTTAATTATTAATTAGCTGGCCAGTCTAGTCTGGTAATTCCGAGGTCATCTTGAGCTGAAAATTATTGAAAGACTCTAGTTACTTGTCTGTTTATTATTTATAAAGTAGACATCTAGAAGTTGATTTATAACACTTTACTTACGGATTTGATGCGGTGGCAAGGTGCAGAATCATCTTAAAAAATTCCCTTGTCAGTATACGAATGATGCTGTTCAATTGCTGGTACCAAAAACTCCTTTACTACTTCTCCATACTTTTGAGCATTCATAGTTCCATTAGCAAAGTACAAAGGGCCCAAAACGTAAAAATAAAACAATCCCTAAACTATCTGGCTTTGAGGAAACTTCACTGTTTTGACTATGCACTCGTCCTTAGTACGTCCTAGTACGTATGGCAAATTGTCGGCACACAACAAATTAAATTTACTTTCATGCGTCCAATCTTCGTACTTTTTTGCCCACGTCAAGCGAGCTTTTTTTCATTTTTGTGGTTAGGAGAGGTTTTTTCGCTGGTCGTCTTCCATATAAACCTCCCGTAGCCGTCGGCGTATAGTTTCAGCGCTTAGATCAAATTGATGAAATTCACTCAGCTCTGCTCTTATACGGACAGCACTTTTAAAGCGATCTTTCATGCTAATTCGTTGTAATACATTGTCGGTCTTCTGGGTTGTTTTACGTTTTCGTCCTGAGCCTTTTTTCCTTTCCAGTGGATCCAAATTTTCTTTTTTCTTCATCAGTCGTACGATAGTTGAATGACAGCATCCTATTTTAACCGCAATCATACGATAACCAAGCCCATCTTCGACTAAAGTCAATATTTGAACTTTTTCGTCCCGAAATTTCATTTCACTTTATTTTACTTGTCGCCGTCACAACTCAATTCAAACTGATTTTTTTTTTGCACTGAATACGAGGCCGAACTTCGCTATGGGAAATAACCTTCATTAGTATGGCAAATACCCTTACGATCTCATGTAATTAGGCATTTTTTGAGAACTCATTAGGTGGTGCGGTTTTTATGACCGCAAGTGTAACTACTAGCGTGCGCTATTGTTTACGAGATCTGTTCACAAAAAAAGATGACTTTTGAAATTTCGCGGGCAACGTACTTTTGATTATCGTTTTTTTTTTTTTTTTTTTTTTTGTCGCATTGATACACATGTCCTGAACATATATTCAGAGTTTCAAGTGTATAGCAAACTTAGTTTGTTTTTAACAGAAAGGTTAGACGTATTTCGGAGTGCTCGAAGATTTTCAATTTTCATTTATTATAAAAAATGGATCGAAGAATTTGCATCAAATTTTGTGTAAAAAATGGAATTAAGTGCTCTAAAACACTTGAAATGTGGACAAGCTCTTTCAAGATGGCCAGATGATGTCAAGGACCAACCTCGCTCTGGACAACCAGGCACATCAATAAAAGATGATAACGTCAAAGCTGTGAAGAAAATTGTTTTGGAAAATTATCGGATTACCATAAGAGAAGTTGCTGAGGATGTTGGCATATCGGTGGGCTCATTTCATGTAATTTTTTCGAATGTTTTAGGAATGAGACGTATGTCAGCGAAATTTGATCCAAAACTTCATAATATTGATCAGAAGAACCGTCGCATGAGCATCGCCCAAGAGCTCTTGAATGACGTCAATGCTGATCCTGATTCATGCTACTTTTTCCTGTTCCCCAAACTGAAGAGACCTATGAAAAGACGGACGTTGCAAATGCAATGATTGAGGAAATAAAAACGGGTCAAGGCTATACCAAAAAGTGCTTATGAGATAGAAAAGAGCATTGGCACAAGTGGATTATATCTGAGGATGACTACTTTGAACGGGATGTAATAAGTTAGTATTTTTTTTTATAAAAATATAAAGTAACTTTACTTTTTGAACACGCCTTGTATATAAGTCCTTGATCATCCTAGTCCTACGTTATGACGCTAGCATTCTATCAAAAGCGAATGAAGATATCTTTGGATATCATCGTCAGAAAGTGAGTTGGAGAAGTAGAAGCAACGACTGTCAATACGATACTTCACGCTCGTCAGCATGAAAGGAAGCTCTTGGCATTTTCCTCTGTGCAGTATAAAGACTGCTCTGACGAATAGCCAAATAACCAAGGGTTGTATACAAGATTATCTTCAAAATTGCCAGCAGGTGGTTTACACCTTTTAGTAGAAGAATTGAATATATACCATCGGTGGCAGCCGACTTGGAGCCAACAAATGGTGAAGTAGCATATATAATGCAACAAATAGCAGACATCATAATTAGATTTTCTGTGTGAACAGTTTCAACATACTTTTTTGTCTGTGTTTCAGAATTTCTGTCATTTTCAATGCCAAAGTAATTGTATGTATTATCTATGAAGCTATCAACGCTCTTTGAATGAGTTAATTAAGAGCTCAACTCATTGCTTGAGTTAATTGCAATCGAGATGGAATGAATTGACTGACGGAAGTTTAAATTCTGTAATGGGTTATATATAAAGCGGATTGACACCCGCTAAATGACAAAGTAGGGTTAAACCCATGGTAAGCGTTTTCATGGTCATAGACTGCAATCTATTACTCCCAAGTCATGAAGGGAAAACGTATCTAAGCTCTGGAAAATAAATACAATGCTTTCGCAACTCGCAGAAGGGAAAACAATTAAATCAAACAGTCGTGGCAGGAGGCCTTAGTTCATATCATAACAGGCTGTATAAATGCTGATGACTTTGATAGAGACAAGGGTGCTAGTAATTTGCACTGCCTCTGAGTGGAATGAATTTTATTTTAAAATAAAAATCGTATTGAGATTAAAGGTCGAAGCAGCAATTGAATTTGTTAGTGTATTTGATGAACTCTGTGATCATTTTGCCTATGATACATACGCATGTACATCAAATGTTGCTATAGCTGCGCAAAATTTAATTTGGTTTCATTAGTGCAGAGTTCAACTAAGTAAACATTACATGGGGCTGTGTCAATGACATCTCAACTAAAAGAAACGATAATGTGATTGTAGAAACTTTTCGGAGTCTGCATATATCTGCGATTGTGAAACTGGATGTTGTAGAATAACTTCAACGCCAAGACATTTTCCCAATATACATGCAACGGGAAAATGTATGGAAGTGGTGTCTACATTCGTTTCCTGAGTCATAACTTGGACGAACAAGTAGGGTTTATTTCCCTATCACCGAAAGTCGATATGTTATAGTTTAAAAGAAGGAAGCAAACACGAGCCCCGAAAAAAAAAGAATTAACCATTGCTCATCATTCAAAACGGGATAAAGATAACTTTGTCCACGGGCTAGTATCTTTACCAAGCAGGGACATCATAACATACATCATCACACCCATCCAATAACTTCGAGCAAATGAAGTGTGCGAAATGATGATAGGGAACTGTGATTTCTTCGGAATGTATCTGTTGGTGTAAATTTTTCGTAATTTGTGATAGAGATGATCTGAGCTGGCAAAAGGAAATGCTAGTGGAGAGAAGTTCTACCAAAACTTTATATTACAGAATGTTGCAATTGAGCAGAGAAAAAACACGCGACGTCGAGTTGCGGAAAAACGAAAAATATATTTACGAGTATATGCAGACTTGAATAAAGCACGTCAGGGACTTTTCTACGAAGATACCGGGTATTGACATTAGAACAGTTCAAGAATATTCCATGGCCAATATTGAATACATTATTGTCAACACCCAGTTTTCCTTGTTATTTGGAGCGAACTTTGCAATGGCGTTGTTGCGGCTGATGGTATCGAGTAGCCATTAGGCAGCGAACGATGATCTTTATTCTTTGTCATTCTGAATGATTTGTCTTGTCATATTACAAGCATAGCATCGCTCAAAGTATTAAGTTATACCATATGAATTTTTCGCAATAAGAAGTTCTTGAGTAAACATCTGTAGCAGAAAATTAAATAATAAAATTTATTGATAAATACAACAAGTGACGGTTTAATCGATAATGGCGGTAATGGAGCATGGAATTTTCTCAAATTTTGTGTTAAAACGAAATCAAGTGTTCTAAAACACTTGAAATGTTGACAATGTTGACAGTCCGCTCAGACTAAAAAAAAAAATGTTTACAAGTGGCACAAGCTCTTCCAAGATGGCCGAGAAGATGCCAATGACGAACCTCGATCTAGACGCCCCAGCTCATCAACAAAACATGAAACGTCGAAGCTGTGAAGAAAATAGTTTTGGAAAATTGTCGAATTACCATAAGAAAAGTTGCTGAGGTCAGCCCGTGTCAAGCATTTTTTCCGAAAGTTTTGGGCATGTCAGCGAAGTACCATATGTTTCGAAACTTCTTAATTTTGATCAAAAGAACCGTCGCATGAGCATCGCTCAGGAGCTCTTGAATTACGTCAATGATAATTCTGACTTGCTCAAAATGGTCATAGCTAATGACGAATCACGGTTACATGGTTCTGACGTCGTTACCAAACGATTTGACCTAATGGAAGCACCCAGGAGAGGGTGCACGTCTAGTGCGATCAAATGTATTTTTTTTTTTTTTCTTTGATTACCGTGGCATAGTATAGGGTTTTCCAATAGGGACTTGACAACTTTGAATTTAATTTGTGAACGCACTCTTTCACTAATCATCAAACTGTCACTGTCAATTTATTCAATAAACTCAACATTTTCATCATGGTGAAGTATACTAACGAGCAACGTCTGCAAATTATAAAAATTTTCTACAGATATTCGGAGTCGGTGACTGCAACTTTAAGAGCATTAACTCCAATTTTCGGTCGTAATTCTCGCCCTAGTAGACAGGCAATAACAAGTTTAGTGCAAAAATTTGAGTCTACATATTCGTTGTGTGCTGTTGCCGTGTCAGTGAGACAACGGGTTGTACGAAGTGTCGAAAATATCGCTGCCGTTCAGACGTCAGTAGCAAACGATCCAAATCAGTCAATTCCACGGCATTCTTAAGAATTGGGCATCGCTCAGACCACATTATGGCGTATTTTGCGTATGGATCTTGATTTACACCCATACAAGATCAAGCTGACTCAAGAATTGAATCCGATGGACCATTTGAAGCGACGTACGTTCTCCGATTGGGTTCTGGAGAAGATGCGCCAAGATGATGAATTTCATCGCAAAATCATCTTCAGTGACGAAGCCCATTTTTGGCTCAATGGGTTCGTCAATAAGCAAAATATGCGTTATTGGTCGGGTGAAAACCCACATGTGCTTCATGAATCACCACTTCATCCACAAAAAATAACTGTTTGGTGCGGTTTGCATGCCGGTGGCATTATTGGGCCATATTTTTTCGTCGACGATAACGATCTTCACGTTACTGTGAATGGTCAGCGTTATCGCGCCATGATCACCGATTATTTTTGGCCCGAATTGGAAGATATGGACTTAGACGACATGTGGTTTCAACAGGATGGTGCCACAAGGCACACAGAACACGCTACAATCGATTTATTGAAGAGTAAGTATGGTGAGCGTGTTATCTCAAGACATGGGCCAGTCAATTGGCCGCCTCGTTCGTGCAATTTAACGCCGCTTGACTATTTTCTGTGTGGCTACGCTAAGTCATTGGTTTATGCCAGTCATGCGACTTTTTTCTGTTCCCAAAATGACAGAGGTTTGCAACGATTGAGGAAATAAAAACGGAATCGCTGGAAGAGCTCAAGGCTATACCAAAAAGTGCTTATTTCTCATAAGCTTCTAGGATTGGAAAAAGCGTCGGCACAAGTGTATTATATCTGAGCGGGCTTACTAAGGGACAACATTAATATTGGTGAATTAGTAAATGTTTTTTTTTTTTATAAAAATATTAAGTCTACTTACCTTTTGAACACGCCTGCGTACAATGTTTCGCTACTTAGCTGGAGCTAAGTAGATCGCTCTTTCATACACCCAACTGTTCCACTTTCACTACCCATATCCTAGGGGAAATTTCTGAGATCTGAGATTTTCCTTTGTCCTGAGTGAACATTTCCTCAGATTTTTTTTGGGTTCAAACAACCCCTTTTTTCCCCGAAATCAATCCCGGGAATTAGTCAAAATGGCAAAGATTGTTCCTCTCCTACGCATTTGGAATGTGATGAGGGAATCAAGTTAGGATGTAGGGGTCTTAAATCAAAATTGTTGATTAATTTATTTGGCCTTTGGGACGCAGAAAGAAGGAGCCTTTTATTAAATTTAGTTATATTATCTTTCGGACCTGGTGGACTTGTGGGGAAAGGCAATAACCAGATCGGGTCCCCTTTTATACATTGCTAATGACTTTTTAAATTTTCGATTGTACAATTTTTGTTTTGGTTATTTTATTTGATTTTATTTTATATTTATTTATTTATTTATTTTTTTTTTTTTTTTGCTGTGTGTTGTGTGCTGTATTTTGGAGAGAGTTGCAAACAGTTTGCCCATCGAAACGTGTGCGCCCAAAAATTACGCCGCTTAGAAATGTAAGCTTCCTTGAATTGAAGGTACCAAAACAAGCGAATGTGGATTTTGTACGATAACCGTAAAAGATGTAAGTGGTGGTTGATATTGGACCAATCCACTTTTCATTTTTTCAACCGAAGTAAATGAGAAAATCGACATCGTGCATGTGAAATTGACCGAAAAATAACCTGCATTGGCAAATTACATTTTTGCAATCCTATTGCATTATAATGCTAGACTCCATACATCAGGCGTAACAATGCAAAAACTGCTATTGTCGTGATTTAAAATTTATCCGCATACGCCATACTCTCCTAATGTTATTGAATTCTTCATGCATACAAGTTTTAGATTTAACTTAGATTTAATAGCACTACAGTCCGGTTAGAACCTTGACCCCAACCAATAAACTTCCTCGTCCTGTTCGATCTTATGCTAGCTGTCTATAGCTAAAGTTCTTCACCATTCACCGTCTATGTAGATGCGACTATAGATTACCCGAAAAAATGTTCTCTCCAAACAGTCAGTCTCATCTCATCTCCTCCAAAAATCTATGCTTTTGTCCTATAGAGCAGGACTTGGGTAAGTAATAAAAGTTTGACAAGTCACTTCAGTTGTTCCAGCGCTCCAACTCCAAGCGCTGATACTGCTGTCAGTGTAAATTAACTATTTCAAACCTAATAATGTGTAAAGTGAGGTTCTGGCATTAATGTGTGCAGTAAAACGTTCGAATAACCATTATAATTGGAAAGCAGCTTGCTTCGATCGAAATTTGATCAGCTGATTTTTCAGGAGTTTCCAAGTCCCTTTGGTAATATCAAGATGATGGAAAAGGTCTTTTTTTAAGCGTCTTACCTAGAATACTGCTTAAACATTTTAAGCTGGAGCTAGAGAAGCTCCCTCTGGTGTCGTCGTCTTTCCCATCCGTGCTGTGCACGCATATTAGGCTGACATTGAGAAATATAAATCAAGATGAGACTCTCGTTCACTTGACGAGAACTTAAAATATCCCGCCTTAGTCTAGACTCAATTCAAAAAGAGCACTGCTTTTGTAATCAGTTGCAACTCTGGAAATTCCTTATTGATCTCAGCTCAAAATACGTTAAGTAACTCATATAAGGCTTCTGAGGCGTATTGATCAATAGTGCTAATCCATCCTTACGTGATCCTTCAGAAGCTCGGTAATTCCCGAAAGGTAGTGTTGCCATTAACTTTTTGCTTAGCACTGGTGTCGACAATCTTAGGAAGTCGTACCCAGTTGTATGGGAAAAGTTTTTGGCGGATGTGGAGTTGATGTGGAGTCATAATTGGGTGACTGAATGACTCCCAACTTTCTAATTCTTACAAACACTCATATCATTATCATCTTGCAGAAATAATTTGATATTTCTAGCCAATAGGGACACGGACGTTTCTGACTGAATTATTTATTATTATTTACGCTATTTATAAATTTATAAAGTATTTTTTGTGATGCTTTTCGATCGCCATTCCTCTTAAGTGGTTGGAGTTTTCTTTATTAACACATTGGTTCCGTCTCTTGAAAACATACCGTCTCAATCGATAGCAAAAGTTTGATGTAGGTATGGTATATAATCTGCCGATGGTATTCAGCAAACAACGAAGACAATTGCAATGTTCGCAAGGACTCGACTTTCTCCTTGGCAGTAGTACTATTAATTGGTGTTTAAAAGGCTTAGAAAATCTCATTATAAAGACGTGCACTGATTATTTTAACGATTATGACGATTGGGACTTGTTTTTACAGCATCTCTTAAGACTTAGGCTCAGTGCTTTGTACCTGTATTGCACCACTCTTATTTATCAGTGTGCCTTCAGACCAAATGGCTTGGCATATAGTAGGTTTCAAACTCGAGATCATGATAGTATATACAAAACCTTAATTGGACAGAGCTCTTTTGTTTCATTACTAATGAAAGTGTTTCTAATCCCCTCAGTCATCTTTGCAATTTACTATGAAGTTGTTTGGCAACACATAGGGTCATATCGATATCATCACGTGCTTCATATTGTAGCAGTCCTTTCCTGTCCAATTAGTCTGCTCTTTCATTACCATCCTAGTAGTCAGATTAAATGAACCTTAAAAGCATTGGTCAATATTACTTTTTTAACTTTTATCAAAGATAAAAAAAAGAAGGTGTTACTGTCCATTCTTAGGAGTATGCCTTGATAGTCGCTTCATATATCCATGATCTACCTCCTTTCGCTATGTTAGATAGATCTGTGTATCACTCAATTAATCTTTATCAAATGTAGGTTGTTCTGTATCCAGTTCAGTTGCTCTGGAAATTTCTAGATCGCTGTGGGTCTAACAAACTACCACTACCCCATTTCAGGGAAGACTTTTGCTGGTTTATAATAAGATCGATGTATCGTCGAGTTTTCTGAAGCACCTAATAGTGATCCTTATGTAGCATACTCGTATGTCATAGTATTGTGTATTTCGAACAGATCTTGGAACAGCTCAATCAGATAAAGAACCAGCTCTTTGCATTTTTTGTACGTTGTTTTTACAGTTTTTCGTAAAAAGATGAAAAAAATAGTGCCAATAGTAACAGAATCTATCTATATCAGTGCTGAGTACCCGTATCCACTACAAGCTTTATTTTTACTGAGGAAAAGCAGAAAGATGACGGGAAGCATTTCTTTGATCTGCCGGCATACTGTCAATCACAGCCTTAGCCGAAGACGCAGGCATACCCAATTATTTTATGAGTTCTGCATACCTCACGTCAAACAGTAACTCAAACAAAATTCTGTGTATTCAGCAGTTCCAATTAGTCCACTTTCTCGAATTGGACCATAAGCGCAGCATTAACGTAACACCAGTTTCGCTATGATTGCTCATCAGTACACTCTTAGGCCCAGCTTCGGACGTACTCTGAAATAACTTGATCCTTTCCTAAGCCGTACAACTTGCTTATGGAATACCCTGCCGAGCTCTTTATTTCCAAGCCATTATAACTTGCAAACATTGAAAATCAACCCACATCAGTATCTCTCTTTTTTCGCTTTTTTTTTGGAACATCTTAAGAGTACATAAAATGCCTTCTGCGAGCGCCTATTATAAAAATAAGATTGACGGTCTGACGGGACTGCCATTCTTTCCTTGACACCGGCAAGTTTTCTTAGCAAATAGTGAAATCTAACCTTGTTGCCTTCGGAAAGAATACCATCCGAGATCGATTTGGGAGCCGATCGTAAAAATTTGATACAAATATTAATATCATATTCAGTATGCAATGCTGTCAAACAAGACCATTCTCGGAGTCAGATGAAAGCAGAAGTGACGTATTTTTGTGAAAGATTTTCCGATGAAAATTACTTTACATAACGAGCAAAACGACTGGAAACTTTCACTGTGATAAATTTAGTCTAGAGAAATGTCTTATCCAGAATGACGCCCAAATACTTATCATCGTTGAAAAATAGATGATGACACCTTAAAACGTAAAGAGAACCACCTCATTTTGACAAGATTAACTGAATGTCCATTTCTAGGGCACCAACCGTCGATCACGTCTAGCGTTGCCTGCGCTTTTGACCAATTCTTCATACGATCTAAAAGACAGTACGTATACGTCATCTGTGTATGCCTGAGCGCAGATTTTGGAACGATTGAGAGCTTCAAGTTGTGAGTGGACTAATATACACCATTACAGTGGGGACAGGACGCTGGAAATGCACTTAATCATAAAACTTTTAATACACTTATGTAAGTCGTATTTCTGGCCATGTCACACATGCAGTCTAGAACTGCAATGTCTAAAGCACCCTTAATGTTGATCAAAATGTCCAGCGCATAGCAATTCTTATCGACTGTGCTTTCAACTCTGTCCAGTAGATTTTGAAGAAGTAGTGTCGCACAGATGGACCTTAACCATGGGCATGTAAGGCAATTTAGAGTTATTGGCTTGAATATTTTGGTCTTGAATATATGATCATCTTTTACGATTTTTGGTATAAATAATTCTCTTTCAGTTCCTTACCGGATCAATATGTATGCCAGTGACATAGCAGTTAACACTCTTTTCAAAATTGACAGAAATTGGCCTATACCTTTTGCACCATAGCTGGATATATGGCACCAGTTCCAGGGGACTTGAATAAATGAAAGAAAGCAACATCCTATTTAATGGCATACATCACCACAACCGTTGACAGATATTAGCTACGGCAAGTTCTGTTACTCAGGACATTTTCCTTAGTACGATAAAAGAGAGCTAGTTGCGAACCATTTCTGATAAAGCTTTTTGGAAATTGTGTTTCAAGCATGTGACAGAGAGTCTCGATCACGACTCAGTTTAAGTGCCATCAGATCTTCTAAGTGTTTCCAGTCTGACTTATTTGTCTCCTTTTTTGTAAAGATTCCAGTCCTCCTCCTTAAGCGACCTGTCTAGAAGCTTTTGGATTTCCTTACGTAGTCGCTGCAAATCTGCGTTCCAATTCAGGTGATCTACAGAAGTTTCTCCTCCTACAAGCTTCAGATCAGAACATTTAGGGAGGGCACTGATCAGATTCTGAGAAGGCCTTCGGCATTAACATTGGTGCAAAGATTCAAGACAAACAATCTTTCTATTACTTATAGCAGCAATAACTGGGGAGATGATTTATAATATATAATATATATACAATTATATAATATTATAATATAATATATTTATATAATAAAAAGTTGCTTTCTTTTATTTAATTTACCTAATGTATCCAAACAGCGTTTTCGACATAATTAAGCCATACATCATCATAAATTCCCCACATGCTATTTTATTACTAGTCATGCCATTAATGGCTTTCGAGTATATCGTGCTCCAAGATCTCATAACCTACAACCATATTATTTACATTTAAAGTCCCACCGAAAGCCAGACGCCACTATCTCCTTTTTTATAGCCAACGATATTCCATTACAATCTTATTTCAAAATGACGTGTTTATAACCTCCTTAACAGCTATTGAGTTTTACTTTAAAAGGAAATCCCCCTTAGGCTGTGTACCAGGACTTCCAGAGAAAAGTTAAAAAAAAAAAAACTGAAAATACTCGTAATTTACGCTCCACCTAGTTAGTCTACGCCAGTAAAGACCATTTACATAATTTTCGCTGTAATTTCGTGGAAAAATAAGGCATTATGCAAAGTATCCCTGTCTATGCACACACATTGTTGAAATTTCCTTCACTACAAGCACCTTTAAGTTGCCAAGCAAATTCCTTTTTACATACTTCTGCACTTCATTAAATGCACACCTTGTTCGGCTTCGATTTTCTTTGACAGCAAACCTTGATTGAATTACTGTGCGTCTGCCGATTGACCGTCAGGTTTGTTCTTGTCATTCAAGGAGCACTATATGTACATATATGTAAGGAGAACCACCACCACCGCTATATTGTATTCACTTTTAAACATCTCCTCGCTCACACGCCATGAATGGTAGCTCAGCCACCGATGGCAGTGATAATGGAATGGAACTACAACTAAAGCCTCCGAGGATATGCAGGAAGGCATCACTTTGAATATTAACCTTCCGCCCATGCATCTCAATTACAGAGACTTCCCGTACGACATATGAGTTTGCATGAATCTAATACTAGTCCGACAACAATGAGGAAGAAGACTTCTTGCCTGTTATTACCCCATCAGAGGCATCCTTTCAAGTGCGTGCGCTTACTTTAAAAGGTGCCGCCCTATCGCACTACAACAATTGGGGGTTATCACCTTTTTTTTCAGGAGATTAATGCACGTCCCTTGGGCATGATTGTACTCGTATGCACGAAGAAGTGCCATAATATACCTTTAATGGATTCAGCTATGCCTCGCAATATAAAGGCGAGGCATTACTATATACTAGCTGCGTAGGTATTCTGAAACTGGAACTATGCCTCAAAGATATATGTATAGAGAGTTCCTCGGGAGAAAAAAAAAATCGAATCGAGGTGCTTGCTTTTGTTCCAGTTCCTGGCACAGTCATTCGGAATCGGAGTGCATCCATCTACATCTCCGTTTAGAGTGCAATTACGTTCAGATGAACATAGACGAGGTACTTAGAGTATCTGTTGCATCTGACGTGCTTGTGCATCTGCAATCTGCATTTGATGTTTACATAATCACTGGTCGGCGCTTTCTATTGTATTTGCTGTACGCGGGATAGCCATGTGAATGCACTGCTATTGCCTCGAAACAGAAGCTACTTAATGCCTCAGATGTCGTTGCCATTGAGAAGTGAAAGAAAAGAAATGCAAATGCAACTGTAACCCAGTGTAATGGTATACGAGTACATGGTAGAGATACGATAATAACGGGGTGCATCCACTTGGGATATGAGGCTATCACGTAACATTGAGGTTGTGCCCACTGACTGAGAGTGCGTTCAAGGTGAGTGCGTGTATGCGATTTCTAGGTTGGAATGATACTATAGTGAATAAGATACAATACATAAATTTCTATTGTGGTTGCGGCTTCGTACTGAGTATATAGTAGATAAAGTAATGAGCTGATGTCGAAGCATCAAAGAACTCATCATTCGAAGATTGAGTGTTTTGCGCCATTAGGCGAATGAAGAAAGGTGTCCCCATTTCCCTGATAAATTACATTGTAACAAATTACTATTATGCACGCTTTTGTTAGTTGATGTGAGGGTAGTTGTCGGTGTGTGTGTGTTCCATACCATCAGCTGTAGTTCATATGGTTTCCTTTGTGTACCATTTTTAACCACGCTCTGACACTGCTGTCATTCCAGAAGTTACTGGAATCTCGATGGGAAACAACGAGATCCTGAATCGACCAATCAACAAAAGATCGTTAATTCTGGAAAAAATTCATATTTATTCTCACTTTGACCATGAACACAAGCTTTGTACCCTCCCTTTGATGCCTTCAATGTTGTTCCTATAAATCCGCTTGATTTTAAATTGTTGGACAGGGAATTCTCCTGTATAGATGATACCGAAATGGTTGCTTGTTTGTTGCTGTCCAATCCAAATTTGTAAAAATAATCCTGCCAATTCATCTTCCACATCTAGTCTAGGTTTTCAACCCATCTCAATGGAAAAATACAAAAATTATTTCAATACAAAAACGCCCCAACTGTGGGGAATATTGGTCCATATCTAACTTTCTTATTTCAAAGGCAAATAGACTTCAGTATTCATTCCAACAACGTGTTTTCTCCATGCAATTGGATTTAGGAAAGACGATAACCGTACGATGGTGATATTTATAGTTGTAGACGACATCAATAAGTCATTGGACAAAGACAAATTATCTTTCTTAGTACTTCCGGGTTGTTCGAAAGCCGTCGACATGGTTAACCACTTACCACACTAACATCTGCAACAAGGTACTGATAGTATTTCGTTTTTCGAACTTACCAAAAAATACTATTGTACATCATCCATTCTAACACTCAGAAAGCAAGCCACAAATTGTCTGAATTTATATACAATACTAGAGGTGTTCCACAGGGCTCCATGTTGGGACCGCATAGGTTCTCGATTTACGTAAATGAGATTCCTACTTTAGTGATCTTATTTATTGTAATGTATGCTGACGATATCAAACTCTATCGAACTTGCTATCTTTGTATGATAGAGGACTGTGCAAGCGCTTTAAGAGCAGATATACACCCAGGAGCTAGGAAAAAAGGTCATTATGGTGTATTATTTTAAGGAAAACAATATAAAATTTCGGATTGGGAGTTTAACGATTAAAAGTATTTTTTCAAATAAAAAATATCAAAAATATACAAGAATACCACCTTGATCGGAGTAACCACCGTGTGGCGCTCCCATTGCTCCGGGTTGAGTTCTGTTAAGTTCGGTTTTTTTGTTAAGTTAGTACATCTGTTGTTAACATTCCCTCTAAATCTTAGCGTCATAGCTTGAAATTTGCAAAAGTTACGTAGCTAAGAGTACAACTATCTCTGTGTGCGTTGGCGATTTTTTACAATTTTAGAAATGGGTTTAGATTTGCAACAACGAACTTGTATTAAATTTTGCGTAAAAAACGGATTTAATGGGGCGCGAACATTGGAAATGTTGGAAAAGTGTTTCGGCAACGATTCCCTAAAGAAAATGGTCGTTTACCAGTGTCACGAGCGGTTCAAGACATTTTGATTAATAGTTTGGGTTTCCGTTGTGTAGCAGCAAAGTTGGTGCCAAAAGACCTCAATCCGATCGCACATTCATCAAAAGGATCATTACTAGAGAGACCAAAAAAAACGTCGTTTTCATTCAAAAAAGAAGGCAATACTCACGATTTTCATAGATTACAACGGTGTAGTGTATCATGAATTTTTTCCAGAAGGCCAGACAGTAAACAAGTATTATTTGGGCGTTATGAGACGTTTGTGTAAAACAATTTGCCGAAAGAGACCAGAATTGTCGTGGATTTTGCACCATGATAACGCACCGTTGCACAGTGCCATCATTATTCGTAATTTTTTGACGAAAAATGCAACAAATACCATCCAACAGTCACCGAATTCACCTGATTTGGCTCCCTGTGATTTACTTCTTTTCAATCGAGTTAAAAACTAATTCGGGGAACTCGTTTCAGTAGCCGAGAGGAAGTAATGGAAAAATCGCAGGAGGCACTGGTGGACATACGGTAAACCGAATATAAAAAATGTTTCGAGGATTGGATCAAGCGCTAGCATGAGTGTGTTGCAGTCTTTGGGGATTAATTTCTAAATAAGTTCCGAAATTTTTTTGATCAAGGTGGTATTGTATGATTCTTGGAGCGTCGTAAAAAAATCTCCGTGAACGGTACCTACTAACGTTTCTTCAAAAATCATCTGAAAAAAAAAAAAACTGAGAAACAATATTAAATAAGAAACTTTAATCTAGTACTTGTCATAGTCGATTTTGAAAATATTGATTTATGACAAATGACGAAATTTTTGGACCAAAAATAAGTTATAATTTGCCTATGACAAATACCAGATCAACTTACATGGAATCATTGAAACCAGGCTCATAGTTTAAGTCTTCTGCGGTTGACGAAATGTTCATAGCTTCTAAATTTTGTTTTCGGCGCCGTACTTGACCTTCTTTCATCTGTTCTTGCGAGTTTCGTCTTCTGATCGATGTTCCTAAAACGTTCATGACTTCTAAAAATGAGGTGACACCTTGTTGAAAGTGCATGTTGCATCGTTTTGGAGCCATCTTCGAAATAAGTAGGTTGTAGCTCTCATTGCTTTTTAGGGTATATCCACCAACACAGCGCTTCAACAATTTGTCATTGCTGAGGTCTTCGAATATTGGTTTGATGACATCGTGATGAAAGTTTTTCAGTTCTCTTTTTGTTTTCGGTTGTTGCCACTTGCACCACGATTCGGGGAATTCGCGACAGAAATGATATTGGGGATTGCTGTCTGTTGAGCCGTAATGGTAGAATGTTGCCCACACCGCTTTTTTTATGTCATCCTTGCCATAATAAATGCCCAGTTTATCTATAAATTTTGCCATCAATTTGTTTTCCCCCATTAATCCCATGTACGACTTAGAGTATACGAAATTTAGTATACAAAATTTCATGCTTTTGGAAGGATTTTGAAAATAATACCTTCACAGCCTCTACTTTCATTTTGCCTGCCAATTTGTCATGATTGATCTGACAATTTTCATGATGATTAGATTTCCATTCCTCATATTGCTTGGTATTTTTGTGTTCATCCCAATAGTTGTGTTGAATACAATAAGAAGATTTTGCAAGAAAATCAATGAGAACCGCAATTTCATAAAAAATGTGTTCGCCACGTGCCATCTCCTGAAATTGTCAGAGTTGTTATATCAGCACTCGAATTTTGTTTTGATATTTCCTGTTGTTCTTCTTTTACAGATTGTTTTAACACCAATTGAACAATACCTTAAGCAGCAAAATGAATGTTATTTATTATCATATCATACGTCGTTTGTTGAAGCGGAGGTGGGAAATCCATGAATTCACAAAACTTCATAGCTCCAGGCAAACCAATTTACAATAAGCGTATAACAAATAAGAGTTGTGTACGAGTATTTATTTCGTAAGCTGTGTTGAGATATGGGCACGAAGGAATGAAAGTCATCATCATCATCGAACATCACTATCACACTTTTTACATTTTACACATTCCGATAAGCCATAAAACACGGCCAGAAAATTCAAAATTACCCGATCTTCTGGTGAGGCACTGGAACTAATATTTTCGTCGGAAATGTCGATTTTTGGGTGGTATTTTCTTCTCGCTCCGGTATTTGCAAAAATATCCGGATCGTTGAGCTTCTCGAAAACCTTAATTTCTGATATTAATTTTCTTCAGAATATTTATTCACAAACGTGTAGGGAATCGAAAGAAAAAGAAAGGAAAGTTAAAAGACAAAAAGTTCTATCTACTTATCGTTCCGATGTATATTTACAACTTAACTTCTCAGTGCTTTGTACATATATTTATAGTGGCTGTACTGAGAGAATTTAGTAGAGAGTTCCGTTTTGATCATTCGATGCTATCAAATGGCTTCTTATACGGAAGATCAAGTAAATACAGTGTTGACAAAAAGAAATCACACAATTTTTTATTAATTGCCTACAAAGGAAAATTCAACCTCGTATAACCCCCAGTCTATAAATCATAAGACCGATGCTCACCTACAGTGTGGTTGTCTGGGGGACTGTCTCAGGCATTGCAGCCAACTGCAACAAACGAAGCATAGTATAAAGAATAGCATGTCTATGCATAAATGGAGCTCTACGCTCCACTCCCTCAGCGGCTTAAGATATTTTGTTTCACTTGACACCCCTCGACATCTTCAGCAGGCAAGCAGCTCCAACTGCAGCAGAGTCCAAAGAACTGCATGTCTATGCATAAGTGGAGCTCTACGCCTCACTCTCTCCGCGGCTTTAGACATTCTGTTTTACTTGACACGAGTCGACATTTTCAAAAGGCAAGTAGTTGTGACTGCAGCTGCTCGCCTTAAAGCGACTACAAAAGGACAAACGATTTATTTGGCCACACTAACATTCTTAATATATGAGGAATCCACCAATCGATTACATCATACCTAATATTCGGTTTTACAAAGACTTTCATGTGAGCTTTCACTCTAGATCCTTCTAGGAGGAAAATACTTTCATGGAAGATAAGTCTATCCCCTTCTATACAGATGGATCTAAAACCGATAGTGAGGTTGGTGGTGATGTTTTCTCAGATAACTGAAATCTAAGCCACTCCTTCTCTCTTCCAAATCACTGTAGCGTGTTTCAAGAAAAACGTGATATTTGCAAACGATGTCCGCATTTTTTCGGATAGTCACGCCGCTATCAAGTCTCGGTCTCCCTAAACTTACTCACTAAACTCCGCCTTGAATGCCGATCATCTCTTACGAAGATGGCAGGGCAGTTTAAACTACACCTTTGTTGAATGCCGGGCCACAGACACATTCCATGGAATTTTAGGGCCGATGGCCTCCTAAAATTTGAACCACTCTACCTATCCTACCGGAAAAGGGTAGCATATGTATACCAATCTCTTCCTGCAAATTATTACTTAAGCTGGATGCTAATAAAAAAACAGACCTTAGATGGACCTGTGGGCCAACATGTCTAGCGACTAAAAAGATCTAGCCAAAGCTGGATCCAAATCGCTCTAAGAGTCCGATTCTTCTAAATATTAAACCTGTCAGCGCCATCATATATGTCATCACTAGAAACTGCCTTTTCGGCAAGCATGCAAGAAGACTTGGCGTTTTTACAAATAATTTCTGTAGAAGCTGCATGGACGAGGAGGAAGAGGAGATAATCCTTCACCTTCTCTGTATATGTCCAGCTCTCTCCCAGAGAAGAAAACTCCACCTAGGAGCTTTGTTCTTCAATGACTTAAACGATATAAAGTATAAGGACGCTAACAGTCTCCTGCGTTTCATCATAATCTCAAATTGTTTCCATGAGTACGAAGGTCATAGATCCTTGTGACAGCACAGCCAACTTAGTGGGTTAGTTCTCCAACCGCCACTCTAACCTAACCTAACCTAACCTAACCTAACCTATTTCCATTATACATGTAGCCGAGCACACTCAAAAACACAATAGAATCATAAAATAGTTCTAGGGACGTTCTGTTCGAAGAGTCGCTGGCCGCTACCTGCCTCTCGTCTCAACGCCGCAAAATTCGTTTCATTTTTTCGGCTGTAACTGGCTTATTTATCGAAATATTGACTTGGCGTTTTCACCAGATATTCTTGAGACCTCAAGCTTCAAGAAAATGCACCATGCTAGGTGTAAAACATTGAACTAGATGACGTATATCACAAAAAAAGGTGTTTTTCTAAACTCTCTCAAAAGGAAAGACATATTGGGTCATATAAAAAGTGTTCGCGGTTTTTTGTCACTAGATTGTGTTGATGTCCATTTATCTGGAAACACTAATAAAACGTGGTGAAACGGTCAATTCGATCCCCTACTGTGCACAACTCGACCTTTAGAATGAAACTTTCAAGAAAGAGCGACCAGAATTCGCCAACAGAAAGGGAATTTTTTTCCATCATGACAATGGTAGGCCACACACGTTTTGATGATCCGGTTGGTAAAAAATTTCCCGACCGAAGAGCCGCTGAAAATCACTTCGCCAAGTTTTTCGCTGATAAACCATAGAAGTTCTACACCGATAGAATTATGAAGCTACCCACAAAATGGCAAAAGGTCATAGATATTAATGGCCAATACGTACTTGATTTAAATTGATTTTGAATTAAGAAAATTTTTTTCAAAAATATATCAAAAAACCGCAGAGACTTTTTGTATGACCTGTTACAGCTGCTTGATCTCTTCTACTTCCCAAGTATTATGACATAAAAATCGAGTATGTTGACACCACAAAAGGAGCAAAATTGGAATATACACATTAACACTACTGTTGGCAAAGTATATGGAACGTTATGCTAACTCTGTATGTCAAACAAATTTACACCCCTCAAAGCATGCCTCTTACTAGATAAACAGCTAAACCGTACCAGTTTTACCAGTTTTACCAGTTCTTTGTCGCTTTGAACAATATTATGCGTTACATTTTCAAGCTTCGACACTTCGACAGAGTCTTTCATTACTCGAAGGTGATCTTCAATTTGTCACTTGACAATCGCCTGTGCTATCGATCTTTTATATTGCCTTCCAATGTGATTCAAACCAATCAGTCAGTTACCTTTTCAATAAGATACAATTTATCGACAAATCATTCACCCTAGATACTCATGCCTAACATCTGAGCTACAATTTATCACAATGTCTATCCGCCACGACGGCACGTCCAAAGGTCTTGTGGTACCAGCAGCTCTTTCCCATGAAGAATAATACTGTTTCCAAATTTTCTATTCTCATATTTAAATTATTTGAATATAGGTAAATTAACAATAATGTACATGCACATCATATCCCTACTCGTATAAATAGCTATTATATCTTTAGTATTGTAATATTTTTTAATGTATCTTTTCTAGCTTGAATTTGAATTTTTATAAACATTTTAAAGGTTCACTAGTTTATAAGACAATTGTATGTCATAAATAATAAATAAAACTATACTTAAAACTTTGCATTAGTAACTTTCTTTTTTTTGTTTCTTTTTAGGTAAGACTCTTGAGGGCATCTCGGTAAACCGTTAAAACCGGTAATAACTATGATATTTAGGGCAACTACTTTCCTTAGTTCATTGTACGTAAGATGTATTTGATTTAATACAATACAATTACGAGTATGTTATTAAAAGAAAAAAAGTACCGCACAGTAGGTTAGAAACAAGTAAAGAGATTTTCTTTGACACTCACATAAGGTGACATTTTAAAAGGAAGTCTACGTACTCGTATATATAGTGAGTGTGTTCAGAGATAGTTTTTCACTCTCAACATCTTCCCAGAAATACTAACTCGCAGACCAAAAAACATCTACTTTAAGATTAAATAATTTAAAAATAGAAATAAAGTAAAAGCAATAATTCAATAATCCACTTTAAAGAAAAATCGCAAAATATTTTAAGTTAATCATTTAAAAATTCATTTTTTAATCAAGACCTTCTACAATACAATATAAAATTGTGTTTAGTCTCAGTCACGACTCTTGTCAATATGTTTGCTAACAATTCATCCGTTAGAGGGTAAATCAGCTTGACGTCGAATTTTTCTAATTTTTCGCTGATAAACTTTGTTTTGATGTCCACATGCTTCGTTCTCACCGATATACGAGATGTGTTCAAATAGTAAAGTGACTTTATATATTGTAATAGGAACAATAACAAATCTTGTTCGAATTGTTTGTTTTCGTTACGTATGCATGTACGAAGATTGTTACTCGCGTCGACATATCTTCTTTCATTTCTTCCGCAGGTGCTAAAATTCTTTCTCTCAAGTTTTCTTCAGATCGTATTGGTCTGTCTTACAATAATGCCTTTATGTGACTCCACATGTAGAAGGCACATTGAGTTACATCGGGAATGCTAGTCAAGTGATCGGGCCGCCTCGACCAATGCATCATTCTGGATAGCTGATGTCCATTCACTCTCGTACAGCCTGACCGTAGTGAACTAAGCATCCAACATGTTGGTAAACCATGGCCATTCTTGTAGCAAGCGGCCGAATGAATGGCCCGATCAACTTATCGTGCACAATTCCCGCACCTTCTTTTTAATATATTTTCTTGGGTTTTTACCTTTAGGGGCCCAAAAAGGCAGCTTGTGATAATTCATGATTCCATCACGGTCGAAGTTGGATTCATCTGTCCACAAGATTTTCTTTAGGTACTCCGGATCTTCAATGTCAGCATATACTAAAAATCTGCAGAAACCCATCCTTCTGGCAGGATCTCCCTCCTCGAAGACGTGTACCGGAGTGCAGTATGAACCAAACCTTTCATTGAGACACACCGAGCCGGTTAGCCACAACTCTTGTCGACAGAGTGCTGTCTGCCCGGTAACACTCCAGGATTTGTTGTTCTTCAACAGTATCATGAACTGGAGGTTATTATTACAATAATATTTTATTTTAATTATTTATTTGAAGATTAAATTTGTTATTGTTATTATTACAATTTTGTACAATATGATTATTTATTTAGGATTGACACAAACAATTCGATTTCAGATCAGGTACGCTTCCAGCACACCCTCTACCTGCTCTATTATTATCATTATTATATTTAATTAAAAGATGTTAACATTAATACCTTTTTATAAAGGTTATGAATTCAGAGATTTATTTCTGTAATTCTTACGCGAAGTGTCTTTCACTATTTTTGAGTAATCGTCTTGGATTTAAAAAAAAAAAAAAAAAAAACAAATGTAAAAAAAATTATGATGTCTTGAGATTTATTAACCTTTTACTAGATGGGGTGAAAAGTAACCTCCTTTTATTTTATTCAATATAGTCCCTTTTAGTTTTATTCACTTAATCTAGCGATTTTCCAACTTCTTGATCCCGTCCGAAAAGTAATTTTCCGGAAGGTCTGCAAAATACTCCTCCGTGGTGTCGATGATTTCCTCGCGTGAGTTGAATTTTTTATTGATGAGCCATCTTTTGAGGTTTGGGAAGAGATAATAGTCCCAGGGAGCTAAATGGGGGGAATACGGTGGATGCGACAGCAATTGGAGCCGTAAGTCATTGATTATAGCCATTGTCTTGCAAAAACAAAATTTTTTTTCGCTTCATACGAGGCCGTTTTGCAGCGATTTCGGCCTTCAATCACTCCAATAATGCACAGTAATACTCGCTGCTGATGGTTTTTCCTTTTTCGAGGTAGTCCACGAAGAGTATGCCATGACAATCCCAGAAAACAGACGCCATAACCTTTCCGACCCATCGAGCATCCCTCGGCAGCTTTGGAACTCTCGTGCCGGCTTCAGCCCATTGCCGGGCACTCATACTGTTCTCTGGTGTTCAACAGTTACCAATCCACGCCAAAAGTCCGCCCGATTCCGCATCAGCAGCTCCAAACACTCTTTCGAAGTGCTCTCGCGTTCGTGGTTTTGGTCAAGGGTGAGTATGCGCGGAACCCAGCGGCAGGATAACTTTTTCATATGCAGAATATTGACCAAAACATGGCGTGTGCGCTCAGTACTAATCTATGTGGTATTTGCTAGCTTGCGCACCTTCACTTTTCGGTCAGCCAACACCATTTCATGTATTTTTTTTTAAATTGTACTCTGTCGTAGGGCCTGCCGCTGCGGACTTGATCGGTAGTGGAGTTTCGGCCACCACGAAATTCTCAAAACCAATATTTGAGGGTGTAATCTGACGGAGCGTTAGCATCATAATATTTATCCAACTTTTGTTTTGTTTCCTTCGCCGTTTTGCCTTTAAAAAAATTATGAGAGAACGAAAATCGTTTTTGTCCGTACTCAACATGATGCCAAACACGTCAACACAATCAGCTGTCAAAACTAAACTAAAGACAGTATCGCACTGAAATTTGGCATGTCTTCCTAAATATGAACGGACTTCAAAGCACCATAACCATTTTTGCAGTAGCACCGCATTCTGGCGGTCAAAGAGGTTACTTTTCACTCCACCTAGTATTTCTAAAGCCTTAATAATTTTTTAACATGATTTTTTTTAAAGTAATCTTTTGTTCACTGGCTATCAGAAAAAAGTGTATATAAAAAGTCTTTATGGTTTTTTGTCACTAGATGGAGTTGGTGTATATTCTGGAAACACTAATCTGTGTCAAACGAACACGTGTTTGAAAGATGACATGTCAGGCTACATTTTTTGTGAAGACAGCTGTGTACTCGTAATACGTTGCTCGTTTTAGAAGTTGAACCGATTTGAGTGCTATATCGGAAGAAATACGCTATGTGAAGCCTTTTTACTATAAAAAAGTGAAAAACGCTGCAAAATCATGCCTAAAATTTTTTCCAGTTTACGATGAGAATGCTGTGAGTGAAAGCAGGACCCAAGAATGGTTTGTTTGATTCCTTTCCGAAAATTTCGATGTAAAAGATGCACCTTGCACTGGTCGGCCTGTCACTGAAAAAGTCAATGAAATTTTGCAACTGATGGAGATAGCAGAGGCACCTTACATTAACCGTATGACAGTTTGGAATCATCTAAAACAAGCAGGCTGCTCAAAGAAGCTCGATGTTTGGGTGCCACATGAATTAAGCTAAGGAAATTTAATTGACTGAATAACATTCAGTGAAACTCTGCTGAAACGTAACGAAATGGAACCATTTTTGAAGTAATTCATTGCGGGCGATGAAAAATGGATTAAATACGAGAATATACAACGCAACGCGAAATGGTCAAAGGCCGGTGACCGACCACAAACGACTTCGAAGACTGGATTGTTGGCAAACAAGGTTATGTTGAGTGTTTGGTGGGATTGGAAGGGAATTGTCTATTATGAACTACTAAAATGTGACAAAGTGGTCAATTCGATCCCCTACTGTGCACAACTCGACCGTTTGAATTAAAATTTCAAGAGAAAGCGACCAGAATTGGCCAACAGAAAGAGAGTTGTCTTCCATCATGGCAATGCTAGGATACACACATCTTTGATGACCCGGAATAAATTGACGGAGCTTGGTATGGAAGTTTTGATGCATCCATCGTTTAGCCTGGACCTCGCACTATCTGATTACCATTTGCTCCGGTCTTTGCAAAACTCTCGTGATAGTAAAAAATTGGCCCAAAGGAAAAGTCGCTGAAATTCACTTGGCCAAGTTTTTCGCTGATGGATCTATGAAGCTACTGGAAAATGGCAAAAGGTCATAATAAAATAATGCCAAAATATACTTGATTCAAATTGATTTTGAATAAAGAATTTTTTTTTTTCAAAACCGCGGAGACTTTTTATATGACTCAATACAATTGCCACCTTAAGGTCGGAAGACGGTGTTTTTTCGAAAAAAAAATCGAATAACTCGAAAAAACCCTGGTTATCATATCTAAAAACATTGTAAATAAGCTAAAGAATAACCCCTGTCAAGGAGTAGGTCGAATTACTAGTCACTCTGTATATACATATGATAGTTTGTGTCCATAAAATAGTTTTCCTTTTTGTTTTATATTTCTTTCGCCGTTTCATTAAAAAATTTTACTTCCTGAGACTTCTTTTGAAATTAGTAAATGATTTTCCAGCAGAATGATATACGTTTGTAAATCACACCTCTGTATATTATTGATCTAAATCGTGCGACAATAAAATCTCATTTATCGACGAAATAAAATAAAATCCTCTGTGCTTCCATAAAACTAAATGATTACCGTTGCACCATCAACTAGACAATCAAACAAATTTACTGTCACTTGCAGACGTTTTAATTAAACTCTTGAACAAGTCTCCCTTTATGTTTTCTTTTTTTTTTGCGATTTTGCGTCGATATACAGAATAGTTAACTTCACATAGATCTTCGTAAATTGGCTGTCTTTGGACTCCAACTGCAAGATAATTCTTTGCTTCTGCTTACTTTCTATTTACGCTTGCTGCAGGCCACTAATGAACAAATTTTTAAATGAGTGCCGTTAGTTTAAACTGAGAGATTAAAATGTTCATTAACTATCTATCAAACTGTGTAATTAACTCGGAGTGGATAGTGCTGCGAACAGAACGTTTGTATGGTGCGAAAGGCGATTTGATGAGATTGGTATTGTTGAAAGTGCCGATTAAACTGCGGTAGGTACATGGATAAAGAATTCGCTTAAGCTTGGCTGAAATATAACTTCTTATGAGCAAGTTGACGCCGATATTAAATTTAAAGTTAATAACACGTCACCTTGAAGATTATCAACAATAATTTTACTGTGAATACGCACTCGACGTAACTGACCCCAAGACTCTGGAATAACAAATATCTTACAAGCATCCTCGATTAAGTTCCAAGAAAGAGAAAAATTAATTGAATGGAAGATTTTCATTAGGCATTCGAAAAAATGTTCTTTATTTCATTTTAGACTTCTAAGCAAAACAAAACAGGTCGGCAAATGTTTTTCAACATTCCAAAACCTTTACGGCAGGCTTTGTTAGAGATGATGGATAAATACACTTGCTTGTCTCTCAAATTCAATTTAAAAGTGTTTTATGGGAATCTTTGTAGCAACTTAAAAGCCCTTGTCACTTACAATGTAACCCAAGGTGACTGTTCAGTTTACATTTGACGATTTCAGGAGATCATCGTTTTGCGGATGTTATGGGTGTATAACACATTGTGGCCGTGCTTTGACAAACTCAATAAAGTGATTCATTAGCTGTTTAATCGTATACCTTATACCAGATGCACTCATATTCAATATTATTATTTTTATTCGATTACATTTTGTAACAAAGATTATGAAAACTACGATAATGGCAAGGGGTCAAGGAGCTTGGTAGAATTTCGAAGACTGGTTTTGTTAATGTTGAAATTAAACCCATTAACCATGTCTGCGTTGAACAGCTTCAATTTGCTTGGAGTGGTTTTCATAGTAAGGGGACCAAACTTGGCAAGCATATTACAGTATGGGCCCAGATTATAGCGGTTTAATGAATTGTAATTTAATGAGAAAGTTAAATTAATGAAGAGATTGATAGATAGATATTTAATTCGGTATCGCACATTTCACAGAGTATAGGGATTTAATAGTTTTATCCTTTCTCTAGAATAGCGTACCATAAGTTGATTAATTTTAGATAAATCATAAGGTCGAGTATTCTATCTCGAAAGAAACTACAAAAAAGAACCTCCATTTAAAGCAAAAAAAAAAAAATTAAATAAATAAACATATAAATAAATATATTAAAAAACAATTATGAATAACACTGCATACATAAATAATCAAATAAGCATTCGGTATTTAGTTGATTTTAGTGGATTTTCAACAAAATCACATTTTGCAAGAAATTTGTCTCTGAGATTCTCGGACAAATCAATTCAACGTTCGTCTCTCTATGGGCATCCAGGTTAGAATAATGTTAAAGTAAATTCAGCATCGTTTTCAAGATTTTATTTTGACATGTTGGTAATTTCCTAACACTTGGCATCCATATAACAAAATTCCCTGAAAGGTAACTTTGAATACAAGGTGTGACTGCTTTGTCATTTTTGTTTAGTATCAGTCATCATGGAAAGATTCACACACCAACAGCGTCTTCAAATTATTCAGCTGTATTACGAAAATCAGCGTTCTCTGAGAAATGTTTTTCGTGCGACTCGAGGAACTAAGTCGACCTACTGAAACCACTATTGCCAATACCATTCGCAAATTTGACTCCCACTTTGTGGATGATACTCGACCGGTTAGACCACATCCAGCACGTAATGATTTTTTAATTTTGGTTTTAATTTAACTTTGGTGGGGGCTAATGTTCCCATTTATTTTGCTTAATACAAGCTTAAAAAACTATGACTTAAAACTAATAATAAAAAAAATACGGTTTAGCTATATTTGGAACTTATCACAAGGGCTTACAGCTAGGGATGGTGAAGGAGATCGAATTTGAGGGAATGTGTGCTGCGATTAAAATCGAAAACGGAGAGATTGGAGTTTACCTTACGCAGCATACGGGATATTGGTTCGTTGGAGATATATGTGGTGCGGCGGATAGGTAAATAAAAGAGACGGGGGCAACGTAGATTTCGAGGATTAATGTTAAAGAAAATGGAGTTGCAAAGAGACATGCAATCGGCGGATCCTGAGAGGAGTCGGTGAATGAAAAGAGTTTCAGATGCGTCCCTTCGTTCCTCAATGGTATTCAGGTTAATGAGTTTGAGACGGTCTCGGTAGGAAGATAAGATAAGAGGATCGTTCCAAGGTAGACCTAGAAGACCAAATCGAAGAAAACGACGCTGGATGCTCTCAATACGGGATAAATGAACTCGCTGAAAGGGGCACCACGCTTGGCTAGCGTACTCGAGAAGAGGGCGAACGTAAGTGATGTATAGTGATCTGGTCACGTACGGGTTGCAGAATTCTTTGGACCATCTTTTAACAAAGCCAAATGATCAGTTTGCCTTAGTAATTATCTCATCAATATGCGAGCGGAAATTAAGCTAACTGTCGCATACTATGCCAAGGTCGCGGATAGTCTGAACTAGGGATATAGGTTGACCGTGGAGAATATAAATCTGGGAGTAGACATGCTGCACTTACGTGAAAAGGTAATCGATTGACATTTGGTGACATTGAGTTCCAAGCAGCTCTTGATGCACCAGGTGGAAAAACTATTTAGATCTATTTGAAGGAGGCTAGAGTCATGTTGTGAGGAAATGGGTTTAAAAAGTATGGTATCGTCAGCATAGAGAGAAAGTGCTGAGTGTTGAATCACCCTTTTAAGATCGTTAATAGTTAAGATGAAGAGAAGTGGACCTAGGTGACTACCCTGAGGAACACCTGTAGTGGCCAATAAAGGGACCGATAGGACAGACCTAAAACGAACACTATAAAAACGATTATCCAGGTAAGAAGATATCCATTTAAGTAAAATGGGTTCAAAGCCCAGGACGGACAATTTGAACAGGATTAGCTTATGAGATATCTTGTCAAAAGCCTTACTGAAATCAGTTGTTACAACGTCAACTTCTTTACCACTTTCTAAGGCTGAGAGAACAGAGGACACGAATTCTACGAGGTTAGTGGTAGTTGATCTACCCTTCAGAAAGCCGTGATGACTATTGGAAATAAAAGATTTGCACTGGAAGCTTAAGGGTTCACACAAAATGCTCTCGAGAAGTTTGGGTATATGAGAAAGTTTAGCTATAGGACGGTAATTAGTAACTTCGCTCTTTAATCCCTTTTTGTGTATCGGTGCTATGAAAGAAGACTTCCATATTTGTGGAAATTAACCTTGAGAGAGCGATAATCGGAAGAGATTTCCAAGGGAGTGGGAAAGTGTTGAGGAATACTTTTAAAGAAATATGGATGGGAGGCCATCTGGGCCGGGTAAGTATTCATCATTAAGTTGCTGTAATTTATGTTCTATTACTGTATGATCAAATCTTTGAGAAATAGAGGGGCCAGTGGGGAAGTTAAGCAGATATTTGAAATAAGAGGGATCCGGTACGAAGGAATTATCGGCAAAAAATTGCTTAAAGAAAGTAGCAAAAAAGTTGGCTATGGTATGCGGATCGGTTGATGATGTGTTCTCGTATGAGAGGGATGGAGGAAAACCGTCAGATTTTTTTTTGTAGTTAACGAATTGGTAGAAAGAAAGGTATCGCTGATAGAGAACGTTATAAAGCTGGGCGAATTTAAGGTATGCCCCGAGATAGTTTGAATAGTCAACAAAAGAGTTGGATTAGAGGAAAACTGCCCATAATTTGTTTCTCTTGTTACGTAAAGAGCGAAGTTTACGATTATACCACGGGGGGCTCGTAGAAGGAGTCTTATTGCGCGAAAAGGGGACATAGAGAGAAATAGAATTGAATAGTTCTCTATAGAAAATAGAGAGAGCACTTTTTAGGGGCATATTGGCGAAATCAAAAGAACACTCACTAAGATATGCGTTATATTTGCGTAAATTCGCTTTATGAAAGTCGTAAGAGGAGGCGGTTACAGATGGGGTGGGGCGAATAGGAGAGTGGTGGAAAAGAGAAAGAAGAAGTGGTGGATGAAAGTTATCAATGGTCGATAGTGAAAGGGGACAGAGCGAGACAGGGGAGTTTATAGGATCAGTGGTGAAAATGAGGTCTAATTGTCTACCCATATAGTTGCGGACGCAACTAACTTGGCATAAGCTAGAATCTGTGAGCTCGTCTAAGAAGAGACATTCTTTACTCGAGGTAGGCTTAGCGATAAAAAAAGATTCGTCAACAGATTGAGTCCAGTGCAGCTGGGGTAAATTGAAATCTCCGAATACAATGATATCATCGAGAGGATCAGATAAGTTAATTATTTGATCAATTGCATCGATGGCGAGTTGGTAGCATTCGATTGGTTGTGCATTCGATTGACCTACAGGGGAGAGTTATCTTTATTGAAACGTAGTCAATGTTAGAAGAAGTAGAAACAGCGATTGGTGAAGAGTTTAGGTCATTGCGGACTGCAAATCGGACACCTCCACAGGGAGAGTCATCATTTGAACGAGTCAGATCGTCATCTCGAAAAATATTGAAACTAGGGGGAAATAATTCCTGATTCTTTATATCGCGATTTAGATTAGTTTCGATCAGAGCGTATACCTCAAATGGGAGAGCGTAAGATTGGCGCAAGACAGCACGAGTTAGATCCTCTAACGTTTTGATAGTAGAAGGTAATAGGAAGGTTATTTCGAGAGTGGAGTGGATGGTAGGAATGGATGGTCGAAACACGTTAGGGACGAAAAAATTTGTCGCTGTCAGCTCTGCTCCGTTGGAGGTGTGAGATCCTTTTTGAGTGCACATAGTTACCGAAAGCAGCAAGGTGGTCTGAGACTTTTTAGGGAGACAGATTATAAATCTCGTGGAACTTAGTATATAAGTTCCTCAGACTTGTAAGATCAGTAGGGAAACCTTCCTGCTGTATGGAGACCATGACGCTTGTTTTGGTTTTTCCCTCATAACAAACTGTGTCTGATTTGTCATGCAGATATACTAGAAGGAGACGTATATTTTCGTACGTCTTTTTTTCTCTAAGCCTAGAAAGTGCATAACAACATTCTGTTGTGTCAAAAGTTTGTTGAGTTATTTTAACAACGGGTGGCAGAAGGGGGTCAAGAAGGGGGCGAGTGGACGGAGATGTTAATGGTGAAGCAGCGGTAGTTGAAGGGGCTTTAGACACATTTGCAGATGAGGGATCTATAATATGAGAACTAATGAAATTGGGATATTTAGCTTCGGTTTTAAGATCAAAATTAGGGAAAGAAGTGAAAGTTGGAGCATGTGCAGATGGGTTAGATATTTCAGAGGAGTTAGTGTGAGCGGTTGGTGTTAATTTGAAAAAAACGCGTTGACGCGGGGGCTGCATGTGCAATATAATTGGAGGACTGATGAAGTCGGTTCGAGATGTGAGTGGGAGGGGTGAAATTGGGGAAGAGGTTAGTTTTAAATATCCAATTAGGGTCAGATTTGGAACGGGAGCTGGAAACGGTTTTCGGTATAGAGTCAGGTTTGGGACGGTTTTGGGACGGGTTTCGGTATTTTATTAGCGTCCGGTTTGGGACGGGAGTTGGAATCGGGATTAGATAACTTAGAATTAAGCTTCTTTTTATCCTGTTTCTTGGTAGGTGTGTCAATCCATTTACAGATGCGCATCTTTCCAACGTTGAAATTAGCACCAGCAGGGTTCTTAAATAACCATTCGTATCTAGTAGGTAGTTCGAGTTTTAAGCTTCGATTACCTTTGAGATGAGATGGCATTAACATTTCACAATTGCTGATGGTGATGCGTATTTGTCCGCGAAGAATTTCTTGATCCAAGAAAGATCAGCGCTTACGGGGGTGCCTTTGATGAAAAATGTACTCCTATCGGTTTCGATTTTATCCAGTCTACGCCTCCATTCGGAAGGTGTCCATGTTGTACCAAAATGTTTGATGAGCTTTCGTGGGGCGGCAACGGGAGGAGTAACAGTTTTGGTCTCTTGGATTGAAGGGGCAGTGGGAGAATTTGTAGATTTATTTAACCGTGGTGGACGAGGAGGTGGTGGTGAAAGTGGGTCGACTTCGGTTTCCAGTAATTCAGCCAAAATTGATGTATTATAGTGAACATTCTGGTGGTGTTGTGTGTGGATTGGTAAATTGTCAATTTTGTTGCTTAGTTGTTGAAGAGACTATAGCAGTTATAGCTGAGAATGTACGCGAAGACCATGATAAATCGATTCGTCATCGTTCTCAGCAGCTTGACTTGGCATATTCGATAACTTGGCGTATTTTATGTGAGGATTTTGGCCTAAAAGCGTACAAAATTTAGGCGACTTAAATTTGCGTCATATTTTCAGTGAATGGGCCCTGAAAAAACTCAATGAAAATCCAGTGTTTCATCGTAAAATTTTGTTCAATGATGAAACCCATTTCTAGCTCAATGGATACGTTAATACACAAAATTGCCATATTTGGGTTGATGAGCAACACGAAGAGTACCAAGAGCTACCATTGCATCCATTAAAAATAGCGTTATGGTGTGGTTTATGGGCTGGTAGAATCATTGGTCCATATTTCTTCAAAAATGAGGCAAATCAGGATGTTACCGTCAATAGTAACCGTTATCGCGCCATGTTAACTGACTATGTGCTTTCTGAAATTCAAGCACATTGTCTCGGTGAGCTGTGGTTTTAACAAAACGGCGCTACGAACCACACAATGCGTGAAACAATGAACTTGTTGGGAAATCATTTTGGTGAGTATTTAATTTTACGTTTTGCTACGATAACTTGGCTACGGCTACGATCTCATGACTTCGGGAATAAGCCAGCTACGATTGACGCTTTGGAAGCCAACATTACTCGTGTTAACCATGAGATACCAGTCGCTATGCTCGAACGAGTCACCCAAAATTGGACCTTCCGAATGGGCCACGACCACGTCTGAGGCCAACAATAACACAATATCATTTTCAAAAAATAAATGCCATGAATTGTTCTTTTAACCAATAATAAAAATTTTAAGTTTACCTTCAAATTTATGTATTTCATTTTACATTATAAATCAAATCACACTATGAATCACCCGGACGCTCGCTCCGAAGGCCCCAGCACATCAACAAAAGATGATAACGTCGAAACTGTAAATAAATTTGTTTTGGAAAATCGTCAAATTAAAAGAAAAGAAGTTGCTGATCATGCTGGGTATCGGTCGGCTCGTGTCATCCATTTTTTCCGGATATGGAAGAAGTTTGTTCCAAAACTTCTTAATTCTCATCGTTGCTTGTGAGAGATTTGAGGTCATTCCCTAGCCACTATATTCACCGGATTTGGCCCGTTGCGACGTTTTCCTGTTTCCAAAACAAGAGATTTATAAAAGATCGGAAATTTGCAACGATGGAGAAATTAAACAACGACATCGTTGTAAGGGCTCAAGGCTATACCAAAAAGTGTTTATAAGAAGTGCTTCGAGAATTGGAAAAAGTCACAGGGCTCACCTTCTTATGTTTGGATTGAGGGTTTTTGGTAGCTAGAAATGCCAATTATCATAGTATTCAAGGATAGCTGTCTTGAATATATGTATATTGTTAACGTCGATAACCTCAAAATTATAATAGTTAGCATTACCAGTTCGAATTATTTGACGCTGGGTTTTGAGGCGTTTCCCCATATCTAATACAAGGTTCGATCAGGTAGTAATACACCTGCTTTTGTACTGCTATAGTGGAGTATCGTTTCAGGCAGACCATTGAAATTGTAGCACTTTGGAGATTTAATCGTAGTTTGCTGATATGCTCTTGCAATATAAAGCAATCATCTATTGTGGCACCTAGGTATTTTATGGTCTTTACTACTACTAACTCTTGAGATTAAGTAGAACTCTCATTGCGTGATTGTGGTTGCAGTTGCCAAGAATTTGTGTCTAACTATCGTATTCGTTACAATTGAAAATAATTAACGTCATAAACATTAATATTATAATAGCATCAGCCAAAACTATCAGTTCTTTTTCATTTTGAAACGTTTTATCAAGTTCTTCATTGAATTCAAGTATGTTGAGTTTCGGTGGTGTGTAAGTGTAAGTTTTCTTGCATTTCTGTTGTTTATTTTTATAGTTATACTTTCAAAATGGTGTGTATAGGAATCCTTTGATAATCCTTTGCTTCTTCTTGGTTATAAATATTTAGGTTAAGAAACTCTGTATAAAATCCATCATACTTACTTACTAAAGGTAGCGCTACAGTCCGGAGTGGTCCTAAATCTCAACCAACAAACGTCTCCAGACAGCTAGATCTTTAGTTAGTTGAAGTGTCCTTCAACTTGAGTGCCGCTAGAGTCGCTGTCTTTCTCTACTCCCTGTCCGTAAAGAGCGGATTAGAACATTTCTCGGACCGGAGCGTTGGTGTCCACCCACTTTACATTACCCAGCCACCCCAGTCGTTGGACCTTCACTCTTCTGGCTAAGCGCTGTACGGTTCGTACAGTTCATCGCTGTACCTCTTACCCCACTCACAGCCTATGCAAATGGGTCCGAATTTCAATCGAAAAATTTTCCTCTCAAAGCAGTCAAGAACACCCTTATCCATTTTTAATAAAGTTCGTACCTCTGACGTGACGTTCTGTCCGAGCTGGCACTTAATGAAACACAGGTAAATCCCCGCTCGCACCTCTCAGATCCCACTGATCTGAACTGACGAACTAGTGCCATTATTCTTTTTCCACCTCGGTATCGCTATTTACGTGCGTAGTGATGTAGCTTACCAAACTCCACAGCAATGTGATCCGTGTTCCAATCTGGAATTTAACATCATTTGGTTAAAATTCAATCTCCGTAAGCAAATTATCTACTACTTCTTTATTTACAGAACCCCTAAACTGGACAGCAATTCGACCTTTAACGAGTTTAATGCGCTGTCTGACTCCATTCTTCATCCTGGAATCGTTACAACGGGTGATTTCAATATTCTGGATGGCTTCAACATTCTGGACAGATTACAGCTTACAGAAATACTCCTTCCAAGTCCCCAGCATCGACTCCGACTTAACTACTATGTTCCCTTGTTCGTCCCTACAGGCTTCGGTTCGTGGTTTGTGTCTGTAGCATGGTTTTTTTTTTTCTAACTTTTGGCAAAACATCCGAATCTCATTGCGGGAGTATCATCTCTCAAATACCTCCACCGCGCGCTTCTCATGATGCTTTTTTTTCTCCTTAGAAGCCGGCGTTCGTCTCTCCTCTTCTGCTCGTAGAGAGCATGGTCGCCCTAGTCCTTCTATGCAGCTCCGATTTGTATGCCTCTTGCTTAGCTGCATATACTTACCGGAATAAATCAAAGTATTACTATGCAGGGCCGTTTCTGTGATAAACTAATCTTGGTTTCCTCTGCCACGTTTAGAGGCAAATAGTTTTGTGCTCAATTTTGACACACAAAAGGTTCTTAACAAAACTTTTAACACTTAATTGCCTGTCACTTTCTATATTTCACTTTGCGGGACCTAAGTTTGGTCTTAAGATAAATTTGGCAAACGGAGAACAAATCACGACACCCAGCATCATTAAAATTTAATAGAACCTCACTTAGACTCTCGATTAGTTTCAGCTACAAAGGTTTTATTCTGGACAGCAAACTGAGGTAGAAAAAAATATTAGAGAGCGAACAAAAGCTCTAGATACCATCTGCTCAAACAGGAGGGTGACAAGATAAGTTTAATGTCGTAAAACGAATCCCAACCCGTGACATAGACTTTTGGTGATCAGCTGCTGAAGGACTAATATATAAGAAAAAATTAGACATGCTGGCTGTACTAGCATCACTTAAGTGTTATGAAATTCTTCAATGAGGGCTCACAAAACCATAATACATCTGTTATAAATAGACTGAAATATACACCACCGAAATTGACTTCAGTCAGCTGATAATAGAAAGGAGCGATAAGAATGCATGGAGACAACACGAAGTGATTTTGAGTAAATCCATGGATGGAACTTAAGTAGCTTAAATACCTCTCTATATACCAATACTTCAGTTAACCAACAAATTGTACAATTTTTCATACCGCAGTCTCAGCTATTCATCAGGCCGTTGCAGCTGCTTGGAATACTATCTTGATCAAAAAGTTCCCGTATTCACAAAATTAAAAATATGGGGTTTTCCAATAGGGACTTGACAACTTTGAATTTAATTTGTGTTTTTCACTAATCATCAAACTGTCACTGTCAATTTATATACATTTTCATCATGGTCAGCAACGTCTGCAAATTATAAAAAATTTTTACAGAAATTCGGAGTCGGTGACTGCAACTTAAAATTAAGTGCAAAAATTTGTGCCTACATATTCGTTGTGTGATGTTGCCGTGTCAGTGAGACAAAGGGTTGGTCGAAGTGTCGAAAGTATCGCTGCCGTTCAGACGTCAGTAGCAAACGATCCAAATCAGTCAATTCCACGGCGTTCTTAAGAATTGGGCATCGCTCAGACCACATTATGGCATTTTTTGCGTAAGGATCTTGGTTTACACTCATACAAGATCAAGCTGACTCAAGAATTGAAGCCGATGGACCATTTGAAGCCACGTACTTTCTCCGATTGGGTTCTGGAGAAGATGCGCCAAGATGATGATTTTCATCGCAAAATCATCTTCAGTGACGAAGCTCATTTTTGGCTCAATGGGTTCGTCAATAAGCAAAATATGCGTTATTGGTCGGGTGAAAACCCACGTGTCGACGATAACGATCGTCACGTTACTGTGAATAGTCAGCGTTGTCGCGCCATGATCACCGATTATTTTTGGCCCGAATTGGAAGATATGGACTTGGACGACATGTGTTTTCAACAGGATGGTGCCACAAGCCACCAGCTACACAGCACACGCTTCAATCGATTTATTGAAGACTAAGTATGGGGAGCGTGTTATCTCAAGACATGGGCCAGTCGATTGGCCGCCTCGTTCGTGCGATTTAAATGCCGCTTCACTATTTCCTGTGGGGCTACGTTAAGTCATTCTATTATGTCAACACGCCGATGATGATGACGGAGTCGTTGAAAATTGGATCCAACAAATCGACCGCTGCAAACGTGCTCTCGGTGACCATATGAACGAAGTCGAAGTCCGTTCATAAATGTTTTAATTGTACTTCAAGCCAATAATAAAATTTTTGAAATATTTTAAATGGTTTACCTTTTATTTAAAAAAAAAAGTTGTCAAGTCGTTATTAGAAAACCGCTATACAAGCTTATTCATCTAACATAAATCTTTATTGTCCCCTTCAAAGGAATCTCCATCGAATGCAACACACTTGTACTAGCGCTTGATCCAATCCTCGAAACATTTTTCATATTCGGTTTTTGGTATGTATATCAGTGCTTCCGGCGATTTTTCCATTACTTCCTCTCGGCTGCTGAAACGCGTTCCCCGTAATGGTTTTTTAACTCGATTGAACAGAAAGAGCCAAATCAGGTGAATTCGGTGGCTGTTGGATGGTATTTGTTGTATTTTTCGTCAAAAAATTACGAATAATGACACTGTGCGACGGTGCGTTATTATGGTGCGAAATCCACCAGTTTTCTGCCCACAAATCTGGTCTCTTTCAAGTCCTCCGCTATCTTTCTGATGGTTAATGTGCTGTTTTTGAACAACATTTCTTTTACTTCATCGATGGTCTGCCACTGCGTTCATCATCTTCGATTGACTAACGACAACTAACGACACTGGTAAATGACCGTTTTCTTTAGAGAATCGTTGCCTAAAAATTTTTCCAACCTTTCCAACGTTCACGCTCCATTAAATCCGTTTTTAACGCAATATTTAGTAAAATCGCCTACACACAGGGATAGATGCACTCTAGGCTACGAAACACATGTACCAACTAAACAAAAAAAACAGAATTCAAATCGGAATAATGAGAGCGCCACACGGTGGTTATTATTATTATTATTTTTTTTTTGATCAAGGTGGTATACAAGGCTGCCGAAATTGTCCAACCTCAATCTGCCGCAACTTCTAGCTAACTTAATATGCCTCAAAGCTTAACAACTCCCAGCCCGCTAAAGACCTTTGGAGTAATCTGCGTAAGATTGGTGTCTCCAGCAACAACAATAAATGAAATATATATATAGATGTAGTATTTCGATTTCAGAAACAAATATTAAAGTAGGTAGCTTAACAACGCCAAGTCTACAATATCCTTCGCTAGTTATGCATGAACATAAAGAGATGACTCTGAAAAATTCAGGCTAATGTGGTCCGTACTTAATCCCAAACGACGGCTAGCAGAGGATTGAACCTTATCCACGAGGTTCTTCTGAACGTGACCACTGATCGTTTGGGAGCTCAAATATACGGTGCTTTTCTGGGATAGGGTCTCATAAGGACTATAGAAGTATATGGTGACAAAATACCACATTCAATACTTCGCTGGTTGAGCAATTTAAGATGGGTGTGAGTTCATTTACTTTTTTGACACTGTCTCCGAGAACATTTGGAAATCGTATCCGTTGCAGGTTTACATCTCTGAATACTCGAATTCCTTCTTCGACGAATCTTTTATAGTAATAAATGCCATATAAGGCCTAGCCTAAGGTGATATCTAACCTTCTTTTCCGAGTGCTCCATAACAATTTCGCACGAACTGCGGCGACAAATCGATAGTTGGGTCGACATTTTTATTTACAATTTCAGCATCGAGAGGAGCATGGGATACTAGTGCGATTGAAGATAGAGCATTTGCGATTGTGGATAATAACTTTATGGAAGAAGAAGGCAGATTAAGTTTGAATGTTTTTGACAAACAACCTTAAGTAGTTACAATCTCTGGAACATTGTTGTATTAATTGTCACAGTCTTCGGTTGTTTTGGAATTTCCTCTGTCTAATTGTTCTTGTAGGACCAAATCCTTATCGTAATCTTTTACAGCTCGAGTCGTACCACTCCTTTCCTTTTGGCTTCGAATTTTACATTCGATGAGGTATAAATGATTTCATTCTATTGGGCATAATTTGTGATCATATCAGCAGCGGCATTCAAGTCTGTTTCTTGTATTGCCACATTAGGAATCTGTTCTCTTCCTGTGAGGTAAATATGACCCGGTGGTCTGACGAGCCGTTTCGAAAATCTCAACACAATGACCTTCCGGTGTTGTTTTTGCCGAATATTGAAGATTTGTATATATTGAAATCGCCGGCAATATTCCAGCATAGGGATACAGAGATACAGGGATTCAGAAGCTCGTTAAATGTAGTTTGTGGCTACTGTATAGAAAGCTGTAGTAGATAATTTGCTTATGGACATGGAGTTTTGACCATATGAATGGAACAGGGATTACAAACTGTTAGGGTTTGCTAAGCTTTATCACTACACATGTAAATGGTGAGAAAAAAGGAACAGTGATAGTTCGTAGCCAGGTAGCTTCAGATTTGCGTGCTCTGAGTGGTCTCAGCGGAAATCTGAATGTATTTCACTAAGTTTTAAATAGCTTGCCTGGACATGTGCAGAAAAGTGATTACGTTTTAGACCGCGTGTATTTTCCATGTCGTTTTTGTCTACAAAAATAATAAAATGAAGAATCTAACTTTGACTTACGCAATCAAGTTCACATTCACAGTGCAGCAATCAAATTCACATTCACAAATAGCTATACACAGATTGTTACATGCACTGAGACACCGCTTTTGCCGAATGACAGTGGCTTATAGAAATGACAGGGACCGAGTGAAAGCAACAGCTTGCAGTCATAATGAATACTTCTGATTTCGTTTGGTATTAGTCCCAACATAAAGGAAGAACCACAAAAGAAATCCTAAATCCGTACACTCTACGCGCAAAACTGTGAATACCCTATTCTCGTTACATAAAACGTGCATGACTTGTACATATGTAATCGTATGTATTTTAGAATGATACCGAAAATATCTTTCACATGTACTCTTTCGGTTACATGAACTTTAAAAAGATAAGAGGCTTTGCTTCGCATGCATTAGTTGTAAACCCTTTGATTGAAACAAAAGCTTACATCTCTTAAATTATACTCGTTTATAACCCACCGATACTTATATGTATCTCATTTTAAATTCAATATGGAAAGAATGAAATCTAAATTTAAATTGTGAAGCAGAATAGATTTTTGTTGTACAAAAATGTATAACAAATTTATTCCTTCTGTTGAATAAATAATCCGCCATCCCGACAAAAAATAAATCTAAAAATAAATATATAAATAAAAAAAACCACTGGATTTGTGTAATCGTATCCTAGTACCTCACTACATAGGTACATAATTAATATTCTATCATAAAGTTCAGTCGAAATACTTGTCTAAGTTTCGTCGAATTGGCCGATCCATTCAAACGTTTGGAACAGCAGAAATACCGAAAGGTTTATATTAATTTCCATTTAAATTGAATGTTCCAGAACATAAAACTGTTTACAGGCTCTAGCACTTAACGTCCGACCTTCCTTGGTTAAGAACATTCTCCTCTTCATATAACTGACAAGTCTGCGTTTTCCTGTAACCACTGCTCCAACAATACCCCGATAATGAGATCCAGGTCTACTAAGCCCTGCCATTTATATTCAGACACCTCACCAATACAGACACTTATCATACTTGTATTCTCAGCACCGTGAAGATTATCACGATATTTTTGACGCCCTAGATTCCCGAATTCTGAATTCAGGATGCAGGATAAAGAATTATGGCTAATTAAATTTTATGAAGATGAAAAAATACTCGTATATCTAAAATATTGTATATTGAACGAGATCGCTCCACAGATTTTTGGGTGAGAGTGGAAGCCGAATGGAAGTTGGCGCTCAAGTTTACTCGGGGAAAGGGATATATTCCCAAATCAAATAAAATACTGGGGTGGCATTGTACCAGATAAAATAGCAACTTGTTTCTGGTCGAAAAGAGGCCAAAAGAGCTGGCAGCGAATGGTAATGAGGGATGCTTGCCATCGAATTTTTGAGGACATAAAATGATTTTTTAGAAGATTTTATGATTTTGTTTGTTGGATGTGGCTTTTATCTGTACTTCGGTGCAAAAGAGACAGGGAAAATAGAATAAAATCGTCTGGTACACCTGTAAAAAATGAGATATTTGCAATAAGATACTAAATTTTGAATCAATGTTTTTATGACTCAGTGAAGGTGTGGTGGTGGATCTTCTTGTCTTGGGCTGTTAGCGAGGGTAACAGTATCAACTTTTGTACGGGAGTGTAGAAAAAAACTTTATAATTTCTTGGCGAATTGGAAAATTAGTTCATCAAGCGAATATTCGGGAAGTCACGAAGTAAATCTGTGTTTTATTATTTGGGAAGAAACCCTGACGTTTAGCTAATTAAACGTTTGGATTTACAATTAAAATATACACCCTGACTTACTCGAACTGCAACCAACTTCAGACTCCTATAAATTTTGACACATGACAGATAATTTTATTATTTACAAGCCTTTTAAACGATTTGCGTCTCAGTTGTGTTAAAAAGATTTTATCCGCGATGGAATTCAAACGTGATAGTGTGATTGCTTTATATTTGGCTGGAAAACCACAAGCAGCTATCGTTAGAGCCCTCCAGCACCTCAACGTGAATAAATTATTTGTGTCTCGAATCATAGCTCGTTACCATGATACTGGCAGCGTTGCAAAACGCCATGGAGGTGGTCATAAAAAAACAGCAACATCGGCAGAAATGGTTCGGAAAGTGAAGGCTCGAATTGAGCGAAATTCGCGTCGAAGTGGAAGAAAAATGGCTCGTGAGCTCAACATATTGTTGGAACGGATGCAGCACATACTGAAAAATGAGCTTGGGCTGAAGTCATTAAAGTTCCACAAAAGACACGATCTTACACCGCAACAGAAAAAAGTTAGAGTCGAAAGAGCTAAGGAGTTGCTACGCTTACACGAAAGTGGTGAGTTGCCGAATTTGCAATATATCAACAAACAAAATGACTGAGCTTACCTGCCAGAGAGGTCTTTCACCTTCAGAAAGCAGGCAGTACCGATGGTGATGGTTTGGGCCGCCATAACCGCCGATGGTCGCTCTCCGCTCGTATTTTTGGACCGTGGCGTCCAAATAAATGCGATCGTAAACCGTAAAACTGTTTTAGAGGCAGAATTGAAGCCTTGGGCAAACAATCATTTCGGTTGGAGACTGTGGACATTTCAACAAGTCTCGGCAGCGTCTCACAAAGCGCGCGTCAACCAAGATTGGTTAAAAAACAATGTTCCACACTTCATTTCTTCGACACAATGGATTGCAAATTCTCCGGATGCAAATCCGTTGCATTTCTCTGTCCGGGGTATTTTGAAGGCGAAGGCTGGCACTAAAAAATACCAAAGTTTGGACCACCTCAAACAAGCACTTCGCCGGGAATGGGCCATAATACCGCAGAGCCACTTGCGTGCAGCGTGCGATGCTTTCTTCGGCCGTCTCAAGGCCATTATTCGCGCCAAAGGTGAACATATTGAAAACTACTGACACAATTTAAACATTGATGTATTTTCCAACATTTTTTGTTTTGGCACAATAAAATTTATCAAAAAATAAAAAAATTATAGCATTTTAAAAAGTTGCAATTCGAGTCAGTCACCCGTTATATGAAATACAATATCAGTCAAATATGATATAGAACTCACTTCTTTTTTGCAATTTTCTGTGACTTTTTGGCACATTTCTGGCTATATCTTTGCTTAAAATCAACGCATGTTAATGCTTATTAACTATTCTTACCTCTAACCACAGAGCTTTATGCCGACGTAACTCAAAAAAAAAAAGAGAAGTGAAGTTATAATTGATCCCGTCCGAAAAGTGATTTTCTGCAAAATACTCCTCCGTGGCGTCGATGATTCCCTCGCGTGAGCTGAATTTTTTATTGATGAGCCATCTTTTGAGGTTTGGAATGAGATAATAGTCCGATGGAGCCAAATCGGGCGAATACGGTGGATCCGACAGCAATTGGGGACGTAAGTCATTGATTTTAGCTGTGGTTGCGATGCTCTTGTGCGCCGGTGCATTGTCTTGCAAAAACAAAATTCTTTTCGCTTCATGTGAGGCCGTTTTGCAGCGATTTCGGCCTTCAGTCGCTCCAATAATCCACAGTAATAATCGCTGTTGATGATTTTTCCTTTTTCGAGGTAGTCCACGAAGAATATGCCATGACAATCCCATAAAACCGACGCCATAACGTATTGGTGCCGCCTTTAGTCCATTGCCGGGCATCATTCTGTTCTCTGGTGTATAATAGTAGATTCAAGTTTCATCAGTAGTTACTAATCGACGCCAAAAGTCCGCCCGATTCCGCATCAGCAAGTCCAAACACTCTTTCGAAGTGCTCTCGCGTTAGTGTTTTTGGTCAGGTGTGAGTATGCGCGTCACTCAGCGGCAGGATAACTTTTTCATATGCAGAATATTGCCCAAAATATGGCTTGTGCGCTCAGTACTAATCTTTGTGGTATCTGCTAGCTCGCGCACCTTCACTTTCCGGTCAGCCAACGCCATTTCGTGTATTTTTTTTTTTTTTTACATTGTTCTCTGTAACCGCATCGGAGGGTCTGCCGCTGCGGACTTGATCGGTACGTGGATCACAAAAACGGTGGGCATCATCTGTCCGGCCGAAGGCACGGTCTTCACCTTCGTTCATCGGGTATAACCCATTGCTTCAATTGTTCATTGTGTTCTCTGGTGTATACCAATGAATCCATGTCTCATCGATGGTCACGAAACGACGCAGAAACTCTTCGATTTAACAGGGTCAAGCACGTCATTAAAGTGGTCTAACGATTACGATTGTTCTATAGTGTGAGCAAATGCGTTATCCATTGCACGGAAAGCTTTCTCATGCTCAAAACCTCCTGCAGGGCTATGGCTAACGCGTTCAGTTGAGATGCCTGCTATCTCAGCCAACTTGCTCGGTTGGCTGAATTCTGCGAACCAATGGGAAACGGGAAGATGGATGGGTCCCATTACGCCATCAATAATGTGCTTGATTTCCTCGCAGGTTTTGCCACTCAAAAACAATAATCGGATCACGAAGCGACACTGCTCTTTTCCCATTGTCGCAAAAAACACTAAAACGATGTTTTGAAATTGTTGTCAAAACAAAACTATGGTATGCGTCGGATTGTCACCAAATTTTGACAGGCGGACTAAAAGAGGTTTTACTAAATGATGATGTACTCATTTTAACTCAGTAACGCCACCTATCTTTCAATACGGGTACTCATGAAAAGGCACAACTAAGATCTTCACACCTTTTTTTATGTTAGACTTGCACTCACGTATTTATGGATACCATTTAAACATATAATACAATACATTGGTAACAAATGTTTGCCGATTGTAAAGTAAGGGAATTGTCAAGCAAAATAAACTCTACATTCGTTTGTGTCAGTTGAGACTGAACTGATTCTAATAAGCAGTAGCAAAATGCATTCCTAGCGAGAAGTAGTTTGCTGGTACCTTTTTGTAAGGGGGGATGCAGAAAGTTAGTTTACTTGAGCATTGTTTATTACCTAATGTACAGTTATTTTTCTTATGAACGAAAACACCGGAAAATCCTTCTAATGTGACTACTTAATGGCGGCTTACAAAGGTAAATATCGGTTTGTTATACGGTTTCGTCGAATAAACATAAGTTTCCTTCAGGCTATCCACCACCAATGAAATTGTTGTTTTATTCGAGTTTTCAGTAGAGACGTGTACTCTAATAAATGACATAAATTCTGACGCTGACACATAAGGGAATACATCGGCCAGAAAATGACATCTTACAATTCTAGATGGTAAATACGAGTATTTCGAAGGCATCCACAATGTAAGGCGCCTTAATGATGTGGAAGGACTTTGTGTGTTATGTAAGCTTGGGAAGAGCTGGAAACCAAGGGAGTGGAGAAGAATATCTTGTTTAAGACGAGGAGTGCTCAGGTTGAAATCAAAAACGTAAACCTTTCGGAGTATATGAGAGATTGGTTGGTGGATGCGGTGGACCGGTAGATAGAACAGACGAGGACAATGTTGATTTCGTGGGTTGGTGTTGAGGGAAATCCAGTTCAAAAGGAATGTGCAGTCGATGAAACCTAATAGCAGCTGATGAATGAAAAGAATGTCAGCATTAAATTCTACATTCCTCTAACGAATTTATACTTATAAGTTTAAAGCGGTCCTGATAAGATTAAAGAATCATTCCAAAGCAGACCGCAGAGAGCAAATCAAAGGAATCGACGTTGAATATCCTCGATTTAGGAAACATAAACTCGGTGAAAGGGGAAACAAAGGGGTTACAGGTTTGAATTTGACGATATTAACTCCTGAGTAGCTTTTGAGGCAGGGGAGAAGAAATAGTTTTAAAGATTGTTATTTGGTCAGCGCAAAGGGAAAGGGAGCAGTGTTTATTGACCCTCTTAAGAATGAAGAGGTGGAGACCAAGGTGGCTTCCTTGTGGAACCCCAGATGAGGCCATGAAAGAAACAAAATAATATCGGCTTATCAGGTAAAAAGAGATTCAAAGCCGTCGGCAGATAATTTGCAAAGAATCAATTGATGAGATAACTTATTAAACACTTTAGAGAAACGGGTTGAAATAGCATTGATTTCTTTGCGATGCAGAACAATATTTACAATAGACCTTACTAACAACCAAACTAAGTGTACAGGTTAAGTATAATATAATCTCACAGTCCAGATTGTGGAGTATTTTGAGTAAAGATCTTAGCCTACACGCTTAAGAAATCAAATTCTGAAAAAAATTGGAGAAAATCCTAAATTTCATCGAAAAATCATCTTCAGCGATAGAGCACATTTTTGGCCTAATATCATGTCAATAAGCAAACTATGCGCTTCAAGAGACTCTATTGCGTCCATAAAACGTGACGGCATGGATTTCATGCCGGTGTGTGATTGGCCAGATTTTTTCGTCAATGGAGATAAACACCATGTTACGGTCAATGGAGTTCGCTATCGTGCCACTTTCGAGAATTATTTTTGACCAGAATTGGGTAGACTTCATATCAGTTTATGTGGTTCCAACAAAATCGTGTGACATACCACACAGTTCGCCAAACAGTTGGTCTATATTGGGTAATCGGTTAATCACGAGAAATAATTGAACGAGTGGCCACCTCACTCATGCGATTCCATGTCATTGATTAGGATTTCTATGTCATTGGCTTATGCCAACAAGCAAACAATATCAGAGGAGCTAAGATGCAAAATTGAACGCGAAATTGTTAACGTTCCGGCTGATATGTGTGGAAGAGTGGTGAAAAATTTGCTCCAAAGAATCGATTACAGCAAATGTGTTCATTGAACGTTAACATGTGTACTACATCACTGGTATTTCTAGTACAACAGTAGAATACCCAAACTTGAGACAAGGAATAAATATCAAAGTCTTAGATAGCTCACAAAATATGTCTGAACAATTCAATGTTTATTTGGCGATATTTATTCCAAAAAATTGTTTATTCTAACACAATTAGCTTAGTTACAAAAAAATATATGCAAAAACCCATAATAATAATGAATACTGTGCAAATTACTTACCATATTCTGCAAACACATATTATTTGCACATACAAAAAAAAAAAAAAAAAAAAACAGGCGAGCATAAAATTGAGGTGTTATCTTACGCCTGCAATGCGGAAACTCAGTTCAATGACAAGCACGAGTCTTAGGTGCCCAATTCAATGTCGGGCGACTGGCAATCGGATGCCGGCGCACTGTGGTTACTGACCGTACTCAACATTCTGCCACCAATTATAATGTGTTCGATGGTTTGATCAAGGTTTGAAATTGTTCTTAGAGTAGCAACCGGGTATTCTGTGAATTTGTTGTTACAACTGTGTGTTTGGAATTTCCAAACTAGTAAGATTATCATAGATAAGTAGTGCTGATGAGCTTATGATAGTGTGGGGTATTGCTATCAATACTTGGTAACTCCAGATGAGTGTAGTCTATTTGTGCTGCCAGCCTTTTCAACTTCATTTCTTGTTCGACAAATCGAATTGGATATTGGTGTGATGTGTTCATATGATTGTTTATATACTCGGAAATGGTGTCATTTGGAATCTCACTGAGTCTCGTGATGGATGAACTAAAAGTGTGGAAATGGTTGCCGTGAGCTCGTAGGGTTATAAAGTCGACTTTTGCAATGTAATTGCGTTCCAAATTCAAGGTGTCAGATCCCTCAATCATGACTTATGTCGTGCTCTTGCATGCTATGTTTAATGATGTTCTTGAAGATATGGCGCATATCCTTTGATTGGTTTGTAAAGATTTGGGTTGTTAACAATTCGTTTCGTTATGATGATAAATCCTAAATTTTTTTGAGAATGTGTATTTTGCAATTACTTATTGTAGCTCCTCTATGACAAATCAAATGCATTTGCGTGCAAGAAATGCCTTTTTTTACAATACAATGATGCAAGTTGATAGTTCACGATCTGGTTAGTTTAGTTTTCTATGCATTTTATTTTCTTAAACACTAACTCTTACATACTAACAAAAAATGCTTAAATGCTGGCTTACAATAACTTAACAATCTTATACTAACTTACTGGCCCCACACAGGCACTCTAAGCTACTCTAAATTCTTATATCTATGTCTTTCGACTTCATTTACATTTTATTTAAAAAAATTTATTTTGTATACTTAGGGCTAAGAAAAAATATTTAACAAAAAACCTAGCCTATGGATGTAATTTTTTATTTTTTATAAAAACTTAATATCTAACTTAAAATAAACCTTAATCTACCTAATCCTACATACACAATACACATATAAACACACCTAAACATTACACAATTATATACATATATTGGTATATACCTTTGTATATACCAATATATGTATATAATTCTTAAGTGCTAACCTAAACCTATGCAACCTGGCCATCGCTATTTACAGAGCAAATAGATTAGTCAGCTCTGCCTCATTAGTGACGCTGGTCCGTACTTGACGGAAACGACGACGAAACATCTTTTCCATCACTCAACCACCAGAAATACTGGTGCTGCCGAACGACATCCCTTTTATCGCGATTCCCCACCGCCCTACTGAACCTGAAACGATCCACACTTCTATGTGCGACGTCTCTGTTGTAGTTGAGTCGCCTGTCCCCAGCTGTCCGAGCGACATGGAAGATTAACGGAACCGCTGATCTATCCTGGATCAACCCTATCTGATCTAAGTAGAGAAATGCTTCCGGTGGAACGAAGTCGCCAGAGCGCACACTCTCGTGGTAACGGTAATTGGGATAGTAAGCCCCAGATATCAGGTTATTCGTCGAGGCCATTGCTCTTGCAATGTGCCTTCGAGTCAGCTTAATTACGAAGTTGTCCACTAGTATTAGGTTCGTTCTTTTGTACAGGACCTAAGGCAAGCCCTCTCAAACACCCGAATCTTTTCCATTAAGCTTGCTCGCACATTGAACCACACGGGACACCCAAATACCAACATGGGCCTGATAAGGGCCATGTAGCAGATTACCTTTACCCTCACATCGAGTTGGCTGCTATAAAACAGTCCCTTTGTAGGGGCAAAAGCGCCTTTAGCTCTGACCAGAGCAGCATCTACGTTTTTGTCAAAATACAGAAACTGATCTAGCCAGATCCCAAGGTATCTGACTACCTTTCGACAGGCAAGAGGCTGTCCGCGTTGTCCAATTTTTTCTGGTATCTCTAGACGCTCTAAACAACGGCGTCCTAAAGAGAATGGTTTCCGACTTCTGAAAGTTGATTTTCAACTTCCAGTCATCGCAAAATCGTCTTATCTTATCGAAGTCACGCTGCAAGAGGGTATTAATGACCTCGATTTTTGGACCTGTTCTGTACGCTATCAAATCGTCTGCGTACGCAATAGTATGGGGAAGTGAACCTATCAAGTCGCTTGTATAAATGTTGAACAGGATCGGCGGATTGACCGCGCCTTGCTGTAGACCATTTTTAATTTGAAATATTCCAACAGAAGTCACATCACCATTCTTCAGGATGAACTGTCTGTTGGTTAGCATATTATAAAGAATGTACAAGAGCGGTTTACTGATCCAAAGCCTAGTCAGCTTATAGATAAGACCCTCTAACCATACGGTGTCGAAGGCCTTCTCCAAGTCAACGAGGCAGGCATCAGTACATTGGTTTTTGCCTTTATTCCATTGGATATCGGACACCAGTTTAGACGCGGCATGTAAGATATCATGTCCCGCCTTAAAACCGAATTGATAATCCGGAACTATATGTTTGAAAAGGTAATCAATAGAGCTCTGTCTAGGTGGGTTGAGGACAAACACCTTACTGATATTCGGAAGGAGACTTATCGATCGGAGATTCTCTGGATTGGATATATCCTTTCCCTTTTTGGGGATAGGTTGAACCACCGCCGTTTTCCAATGCGCTGGATAATGTGCATTATTCATTGCATTATTAAACAGGGTGGCGTAAATGTCCACCGCTTCTAGAGGAAGATGTCGAAGCACGATGTTCGGAATACCATCGATCCCCACTGTTTTTTTACTTCTGATTGTGTCGAAGATCTCATGGAGTTCTTCCTTCGAAATGAACGGGGGTAGTTCACCCCCTCTGGTAATGACATTATTTGCCATGTTTTCGTCGCTGAATCGGGTGAAACCAGAGCCCTCGGCTCGCCAGTTCTCTACTTCATTTCGAATGTAGAAGTCGTGCACCAAGACGCGATCGTCCAAGTCATAATTAGGGACAATGGTATCATTGGCCTTGTATACTTCCTGGAAAGTCGCCCTTATGGTCTCAACCTTCTCATGTGGATCCTCGATCACAAAGAAGTCTTCATCATCAGCGGCCTCATTTGGATCAATACCTGCTGTTGTCAGTAACCGTTCGTTGTCTGATGTCCGGGCTAGTTTAAGACACTGAAGGTCATTTTGATTTTTTCTTCGAAATAGTTTATTTATTTGCGGGAACATATTCAGGTTACTGGTGCTTACAGCCCGAACCTTGTTGTTCCAATGCAAACTTACAGAAATTCTGTACTTCTTTTTTATTAACGTTTGCAGATTTTTAATCGACGACTTCAATGTCCTGTTCAATGTCCGGAACAGGTCTTCGCTAGTCGTACGTCGACACAGCGAAATTGTAGCGTCCATAGTTTGTTTAATTGTCTCGTCCAATTGTTTTAAGTAATTGTTGATCTCCTCGTTTGAGGTATCCGCCAATAGTAATTAAGACCGTGATTGCAATTGGGATTGGGTTACTTGACTACGTGAAAGGTTTTACGTAAGAATCTTGGTCTCCAACCTTATAAAATACAGCTCGTTCAAGAATTGAAGCCGAATGACCTGCCACAGCGTCGAATTTTCGAATAGTGGACCTTAGAAAAGCTGGAGGAACATCCGTTTTTTTATCGAAAAATTGTCTTCAGCGTATGTTATGTTAATAAACGAAACTACCGTATTTGATTCTATGAGCAACTTTAGACAATGCAAGATCTGCCAATGCACCCGGAAAAATGCACTGTTTGGTGCGGTTTATGGTCCGCCGGAAACATTGGTCCGTATATTTTCGAAGATGACCATGAGATCAACGTTACTGTCAATGTGAACGCTATCGTTCAATGATTTTGAACGTTTATCTGCCCACAATGTACGAGCTGAACCTCGTCGACATGTGGATACCTGCAACATAGCGCTACATCACACACAGCACGCAAATCGATGGACCAATTGAGAAATAGGTTTGGTGAGCAACTTATCTTTCAGATTATCTGGACCGGTGAATAAGCCGACTAGATCTTGAGATTTGACGTCTTTATAGTATTTTTTATGAGGATACGTTAAATCATTCGTCTATGCCGATTAACCAACGTCCATTGCGAAATATGCTCGAAAAGTGATTCAACAGTGGACTCTCTGCATGGACCACTTAAAACGTAGCCGTGGTCAACATTTACATGAAATCATCTTTAAGGGGTAAATGTCAAGCACTGATTTATAGACTGAAGTTAAAATTTTATACACTTTTTCAATTTTCCTGGGTAATTTTGACACTTAAAAACCAAACCCTTAAAAATTCACGCATTATTAATGTATAATAAATCATTACCATTTCAAACTAACTGCTGATCAACAATTAAATAAAAAAAGTCATTGCTTTCAACATCAAAAAAGACTAAGTGAAGTCAAAATGGCAAAGCCATGTTATAAAAATGGTGTGCTACTGATACAACATTTGCTAGTTGAAGCAAATGGTAAAAACTTTTTATTAGCTAATGTGTCCGGTGCATTTTGGCAAACCGTAAACGAGGAAAACAAGAAAGGTTTTTACATGCAAACAAATATTCTCACATATATAAGCTTTCTTTTCTCATAAGTGTAAAAAGCTTCTGAAATTTCTAATAGCCCCTGTGCTCTTCTCGCTGTTTATGTGGTGTCGTAAAGTTGTTGGAAACGTGTATCATTAAAGTACTCCAGTAATGTTGTCATCTTGTATACTCCATGCACATTTAGTATCTTAAAGTTATGTAGTATTGTTAAAGTTCATGATTTTCACCAAATAATGCTGGATGTTCACGATTTTGTCCAGATGGGTTTAAGCCGCATTTTTCCATGCTAGGACACGGTATCATATACGAGATTCAATCGGAGCATTTTAGACCAGCTTTTGGACTATTGCAATTACTACACTTTTTAGTTGTAGATAGAAATTACTATATGGATACGCGATAAAAAGTTGCCGTCAATTGTGATTCCGAGGTATTTAATGATTTTTACGAGTTCGATGGTTTGCTTTTTAACTGACGTTCCACAATTGTCGATATCATTTGGCAAATTTGTTGGGGGGCGTTGTTAAATTCATCTTACACTGTTCCTTTTGCTGGATCTAAGCACTTGTGTGTATAGCTATGTCACCTGCAAAACCAAATGCCGTATTGGTGATTAAAATAATCGATATTGATCCCAATTTCGAACTCTGAGGCACGCCGCACAGCAGAGTTGTGCGTTATTCGGCTAAAAATTTATTCGATTGAAAAAACAACTTAAAAATTAGTCAGATTTGTCAGATTTGTTTACGACTAAAAAAAAAAACCAATAAAATTTATTCAAATAAATGTTTAATCGTAAAAAAACCGAATGCTTTCTAGTGAAAATTGTTGAGTACGGTCAGTACACAGAGTGCGTCGGCATCCGATTGCTAGCCGCCGACATTGAATTGGACACCTTAAACTCGTGCTTGTCATTGAACTGAGTTCACCGCAATGCAGGCGCAAGATAACACCTCAATTTTATTCTTGCCTGTTTTGTTATGTACAAATAATGTTTGTTTGCAGAATAAGTAATTTGCAGTGTATTCATTTTGGTGACCCCGATGACCCCTTAGAAGTAAGGGGCATTAAGCAATTCTAAAAATATTCACCAGGGTTAAACACTTGTAATTTTAACTAACGAATACGTTTACCAGGGCTTACACTGGTAACATAGTTTAACAACTCCCAACTAAAATATCATGGAATGTTCACTGGACGGGTGGCCTTGATGTAGTGGTATATGCATAGACTCCTCAAGCAGAGGGTCGTGGGTTCGAATCCCGTACGAGGCAATTCTGTGAAAAAGTCTTTTCATAGAATTTGTATGTAGATATATGAAAATCCCGTCGGCGTCAACTCTGAAATGAAGGCATATCACTGATGTTGGAGTGGTTGCTGGCTGGGCTTAATGTAACGAACTAACAATTAGCACGTACTTAAGACCTACTGGTTGAGGATGTACTAGCTCGTACCGTCTAGTTTGACAACCACCTCTCGCAAAAATATGGAAACCTAATACACCTGAGTCTCAAACTACTACACCACCCGTCCGCGCCCTGGAGAAAAATCTAGTAAAAGGGTAATCATATCCCCCTTGTGCACGCGCGGTATTATAAAAAAAAAAAATTGGACAATCTAGCATAACGGTAAGAGGAAAGAGACACTATAACACAACGGGTCATTTCCAACCTGGGAAAAGAAACTCTGAACCGAAGATCAAAAGAACTCTATTCTGCGCGGCTAAAAGAGCCTGATCGACTTTGGGAAGATTTCGAGGTTACTAACAACACCATCCGTTCAGAACAGGTAGACGAATTGTGACATGGCTACTTCTCAAACAATAATATGAATCCACAAGGGACATGATATTAAAAAGGTTAGAGCTAGTACAGAGAAATGGGTTGCCCAAGTAATACAGAAATTTCAGTTGAACAGAGAGGGTGCACTTTACAAGCAACAGAAAAAAACTACTGAAGGAAAGGTCAATCCGGAAAAGGACGCATACTCTAATTGCCACACACATGGTACAGATGAGACCAGTAGTGACACAATTTTTAGGCGGCCGGGTAAAGCCAGCAAACCACTTACATTTGCTCGCCAAACACTCCATGGCAACAACAACGTATCAGGCCTGATTACAACTCAAGAAGCTGCAATACAGTTGTTACAAAGAACCTTTCTTGGAATAGAATTTTACCAAATCAGGGTAAGAACAGTAGAGCGTTATTGGAATAAAATACTGCAGTTGCATAATAAGCCCGCAACTCAATGGATACAATGTCCAGCAGTTTTTTCGATTTAGGAAATCAGACTTAGCAAAAATTTATTCAGCTGTATGAATTGTCTAGTTGAGTTCTGCAGCAATCATCAGGTCGGAGGGCTTCATTAAGCGATTTAAAATTGCCAAAGATAGCCTTAGGAAAGTTCGACGGAGACTACGTGAAATGGCGCCAGATTCACGATCTTTTTGTCGAACTAGTACACAATCAACCCATCGCAAATTGCCAAAAGATCTTTTTTCCGGAAGACAAGCTTGATTAGCAATGCCAAATAATTAATACGGCATGTAGTACCAATAGAAATGTCTATTAGTCACCGCTATAATCAACGAATTGATGTCACAACATACTGCGACATATCCAGAGATCTGCATTTGCTCCATTCAATGCAAATGGTGTAAGGAACGGCATAAATTGTTCACTTGTAATAGAGTTTTGCAAATGACTCCATCATAAAGACTTGCAATGGTCAAGGGATAAAACAGCTGTATAAATTTAATAAGGGATGGGCACACATCCATTACACTTAGGGCAGATTACGAAATCTATAATCTGTTAAGCCAATACGGTAAAACCATTGAGTGCATGGCCATATTATATTTAGGTTCCCACTCATAACTCATATCCAAGATATTGGTTACTCAACAGGCAAAGAGAAGAGTGAACATTTAGGTAGGATCCTGTCTCAACGCATTTTTCATAAGAATTGGAGGCCCACGTACTACCGAAAACAATATAAAATCAACCCAGCAAATTTGATACATCATCCTGATCAAATCTAATCAACACTCCACATGCAGATCCTACATTTAATGAACCTGGTACAATCGACGCTCTTATTGGAACTAAAATGTACGAGTATTACTCTGCATTTTCTCAGTGGGTCAGCAAAACACAGTCCTTGGATGGACCGTCACTAGAAAGATAGAAGACACCAAGAATTTGGTGGTAGTGATGGTCATATTGAAGGAGGATAACCATCCAAGCTTCAAATGCCCAAAAGGCAGAATCATTAATGCCGTCAAGGGACAAGATGGGTTAGTAAGAGTGGCAGATGCACAAACAGCAACTGGCATTTTCTGTCAGGCCATACATAGGTTAGCACCACTCCAAATACAGCAACAATCACAACCCAGTGATGAGACTTCATCAGTCCATTTGAAACGTTATAGTACATATAGAAGATAGCATATTCATATAGGGTTTTCTAATAACGACTTGACAATTTTTTTTAAATAAAAGGCAAACCATTTAAGATATTTCAAAAACTTTATTATTGGCTTGAAGTACAATCAAAACATTTATGAATGGAACTCGACTTCGTTCATATGGCCATTGCGGGCACGTTTGCAGCGGTCGATTCATTGGACCCAATTTCCAACGACTCGACCACACATTTCGGCCCAAGCGGCCACTATTTTCCGTTCAATGTTGGCTTTGAACTCTTCAAACGTCGTCATCCTGTTGAAATCACATATCGTCCAAGTCCATATCTTCTAATTCGGGCCAAAAATAATCGGTGATCATGGCGCGATAACGCTGACCATTCACAATAACGTGACGATCGTTATCATTGACGAAAAAATATGGCCCAATAACGCCGCCGGCATGTAAACCTCACCAAACAGTTATTTTTTGTGGATGAAGTGATGTTTCATGAAGCACATGTGGGTTTTCACCCGACCAATAACGCATATTTTGCTTATTGACGAACCAATTGAGCCAAAAATGAGCTTCGTCACTGAAGGTGATTTTGCGATGAAATTCATCTTCTTGGCGCTCTTCTCAGAACCCATTCGGAGAACGTAGCTCGTTAGTGTACTTTACCATGATGAAAATGTTGAGTTTACTGAATAAATTGACAGTGACAGTTTGATGATTAGTGAAAGAGTGCGTTCACAAATTAAATTCAAAGTTGTCAAGTCCCTATTAAAAAACCCTATATTTTCAGTGAATGGTCTCTGGAAAAACTCAATGAAAATCCGGTGATTTATCGTGCAATTGTGTTCAGTGATCAAGCCCATTTCTGGCTCAATGAATACGTTAGTAAACAAAATTGCCGTATTTGGGCAACCCGAAGAGTACCAAGAGCTACCATTACATGCCTTAAAAACAACGGTATGGTGTGGTTTATGGGCTGGTGGAATCATTAATCTATATTTCTTCACAAATAAGGCAAATCAGAATGTTACCGTCAATGGTAACCATTATCGCGCCATGTTAACGGACTATGCGCTTCCTGAGAATCAAGCATGTGAGTTCTGGTTTCAACAAGACGGCGCTACGAGCCATACAGCGCGTGAAACAATGGACTTGTTGAGAAATCATTTTGGTGAGCACTTTATTTCACCGCCTAGATCGTGCGTTATCACACCTTTGAACTATTTGCTCTGCGGATATGTAAAGTCTCAGGTCTTCAGCAATAAGCCAGCTACGATTGATGCTTTGGAAGCCAACATTACTCGTGTTATCCACGAGATACCAGTTGCTATGCTCGAATGAGTCGCCCAAAATTGGACCTTTTGAATGGACCACCTCAGACGTAGTCATGGCGAACATTTACATGATATCATTTTCAAAAAGTAAATGCCATGAATAGTTCTTTTAACTCATAATAAAAATTTTAAATTCACTCTAAAATTTGTGTATTTTATTTTACATTATAAATCAAACCTCACGATGAATCACCCGCGATGTTCACGATGCTTTGGTGTTGGGTTTATATAAACTTTCCTGTAATTTTGTTAATAAAATTAAGGTGTCCCACACTGTACAATAGTTAGAAAGCATATGTTGTGATTCGGTTATATCTGCTTTTTACACAATTCGCAAGATTTTTCTCGTAAATAGTGCGACTAGTTATGACAGTGACCCATGATTGTCTGACGATCATCCTGGTATCATGATGAGAAAAGGGCAGGATTGGGCATCGCAAATTGGACATCGGGGACATTTAGCATTTGGCCTAAAGTTTTTCTCTTCTGTTCCTTCGAACCGTTGTATACGCCGTCGCGTAGTAATTTTTTACGTGTTCTGTGTATTTCCACTGCTGGTTGCGAATATTGTTGACCTCAATTGCAGTCTGTTATCATATTCCAATCATCAGTACAATTGCAACCAGCAATGCATCGATACAACATAAGCCATATGCTGCTGTCCGCCATCACATTTCCTACACAATTCGGTGCTATTTCCGTGGTCGCAGTTTCGTAATTTTTTGTTTTTGTTGGGGAACCAACATCTTTATTTTTATCCTGAACATGGTATCTCAAATTGGTGATTAATAGTTTTCTCTAATTTATCAACCGACACGTGACCTGCTTCGTGCCCGCGACGAATTAGTTCCTTTTCCTTTGAACGTGGCACACACAATTTGTCGCCACAGCTTTTCCGCACCATTGACATCTTATTTCGTAACAAGTACGAGTAGTTCCCATATGGTTCCTTCTCTACGATGTACTATATTTGATAGTTGTGAAACGTTCGTCTTCGTCTTATTTTGCCGTCTTATTGTGCAGACTAAAATTGGAGCTTTGCTTAGCGCATCGGCGTGTTTCATCGTATTAACGGAGCAGTTGTCTTCCTTGCTCTCAAAATCTTCCATGAAAAGAGCCCACCTTGCCATTAGGTGTTATTTCGTCTTTTCTAAGTGAATGTTTAAGTCCCGAGTAGTCAGTTATAATCTTAAATTTTAAGCCGTATAGATAAAACCTTAAGAGTTTGACTGACTTTATGACAGTTAATATCCCAAGGTGATATATGGTAAACTGTAGTACACTCTAGTCAGGCGTGATTTAAAGCGTCGGTATGGAGTTCTGTCTTTGCGTTTTGATTGTACGATAGATACCGAGAATAGGGCCTGTCGTTAAAAACTGCTTAAGAACCTGAAACTTTCTTCACATCGCTTTTCAAAGTTTTGAGTGTTGTGTCAGCAATTTAATCATTTGGAAATAAAGGAGTAATTAGGGGTGAATTTCCGAAAACATACGGAAAGTCCTAAAATACAGGGAACCGCTTGAATCTTGGTAACAAAATGTCCCAGATATTCTATCTTCATTTTATGGAATTTTTTATCCAATTGATTTGAATAAACTTTGCTTCCTCAACATCCAAAGCTTCTTTCAATCCAACAAAGTTTTTGTGTTCGTCTGTGAATAGAGTAAACAAATTGTCGACATATGTAAATGGTTAACCTTCATTCAGCATGTGTTGGAGTACTTTCTCGATAAAATGGGCAAAACTTACAGAACTCCAGAACGCAAAGTCCAAATGTTGTCCTCAAGAACTCATAATGGCCTCTATATGCTCGGAATGCTGTTTACCGGATGCCTGATTCTTCCAATGAAACGAATTCTTCAGGTCGATTGTAGTAAAGACTTATGCACCTGACAATTTGTCCAACCTTCATGAGTGGCAATAGAAAGCGATGCTTTATTATCTTCTTATTGAGATGTCTGAAGTCCACGTAGAGCCAGAACGAATAATTTGTTTTCGTAGTGAGGACTTTACGTCTAGAAAATTGACTACGAATGGGTCTATTTCTATAGAGTGATTCATCGCGAAGTTTGATTTATAATGTAAAATAAAACATATAAATTTGAAAGTGAACTTAAAATTTTTTTATCGGTTAAAAGAACAATTCATGGCATTTACTTATTGTAAATATTGGCTACGATTACATCTGTGGTGTTCCATTCGAAATGTCCAATTTCGGTCGACTTGTTCGAGTATAGCAACTGGTATGTCGCGGAAAACACGAGTAATATTGGCTTCCAAAGCTGGCTTATTCCTGAAGTGATATCGCACGATCTAGGCCAATAAACCATAGCAAAACCTGAAATTAAGTGCTCACCAAAATGATTTCTCAACAAGTCCATTGTTTCAAGCGCTCACACCATACTGTTGTTTTTAATGGATGGAATGGTAGCTCTTGATACTCTTCGGGTTGTTCATCAGCCCAAATACGACAATTTTGTATATTAACGTATCCATTGAGCCAGAAATGGGCTTCATCACTGAACAAAATTTTACGATAATACACCGGATTTTCATTGAGTTTTTAAAGAGCCCTTCCACTGAAAATATGACGCAAATTCAAGTCTCCAAGCTTCAGTTCCTGCACAAGCCAATACGTCAAGCCAAGCTGCTGAGAACGACGATGAATCGATGCTTTACAGTCTTCGCGTACACTCTCAGCTACAGCTGCACATCTCTTCACTACGTGCTGGATGTGGTCTAACCGTTCGAGTATCATCTACTAATGTAAACTGGGACTCAAATTTGCGAATGGTATTGGGAAAAGTGGTTTCAGTAGGTCGATTATGCACACCGTAATTTCCTCGAATCGCATAAAAAACATTTTTCGTGGAACGCTGATTTTCGTAATACATCTGAACAATTTGGAGACGCTGTAGTGGTGTGTTGTGCTCAGACCTCACGATGAATTACCCTCTACGCACGGGTTTCTCATCGGTAAGTATTATCTTTATGCAGATACTGGTAATCAGTTTTGTATTTGATTGGTAACCCTGGATGATATTCTGAATCTTACCTCAATACTTAAATGGAGCGTTTACTGAAGTTTCTAGGCGATATAGAAAGGAAAACTGCGCTGCTGTAGTTAAAGCCAGGTTTACCTTCCTTGATGTTGGTTTTGTGTACGCTAATTCAAGAGTACATCATCCCAGTATCTTGTTAGCCAACGAAGCATACTTCGTTAAGATGAAGAACCTCATAGCATTGCATTCGTCACTGTTAATTGTGAGATGCAGTGATACGACACCAATGGATTGGACTATTTTACCCCCTAGTCCCGTAAAGATTTTTGTTGATGTGGCGAACTTCGGTGATCCAATAATTTTATACACGTCTTTGCTCAGATAACTAACCGCTAATTGTTCCAAAGCTTACTGAAATGTGCAAACGAGTTGCACTTAAAGTACTTTGGCTCCTTTGACTTATTCGGGCATACTTCAGATTCATTTGATTTGCGATCCGTCGCGTGTATGATGCTGTTAGGATTCGACTCCGATTTTTTATGTTTAATTTGGCTTCTCACTCGTTCATATATATCTAATCTCGAATTAAGTTTAGTGTGGCCACCGATAGGATGACCGCATCGTTGCTGCATTTAGCGATGAATTTCGACACTCATGACCTTCAAATTAAATTCTTCCACTAAAGCGATACGTAAAGTCCTCCACCTGGTTATACTGCGTTTCGGGGATATGTGCTACCTGGCTTCACCCGTCAGCAATCAGCCTTTTTAGCTCATTCCATCTTATAGTCGTACACATTTCTTTGAAATTCTTTATCCATTTTATTACTGACGTTGAGTCAGATCCGAAGAAGATTTCGTTTATTATTAATTCGTTGCAAATTTTACAGCTTAGTTTTCGTAATTACGTCGAGGTTATCCATTTCATGTTGAGCGCCCAAAGTTTATATCGCAGGCGAATGGTAGTTAGGGAGGGAAAAAAGAGAGATACCGGTATGCGGTGCTGGTTCTTATCCAAAAAGCGCAAAGAGGTCTTAGAGACACCTGACCAGGTGTGTGAATTGTACAGCAAATTTTGGGCGAATAAATGCTTTATATATTGTGACCAGGTCAGAGTGGGTGAAATATTTCTTACATTGCTTGAGGAAACCTAGACATTTCGCAGCATTTTTGATGACATCAAATATGTGGTCATTCCAACGTAAGTTGTCATTGACACACATACGGAGAATGGAACGTTTTTCGGTTTCGACGATGCAGGTAATGAATATGAGGTAATGGATGGGTGTTTGTATTTCGTTTTAACGACAGCAGACAGCATTGTGTTTTGGAAGCATAAAATTCCACCATCTTGATAGCCCCCCAATTGGCTATTCTGTTAATATCGGAATTTAATGAGCATAACAAATGCTGCCGTTCTCGTTATATGGCCAAAGAGCAGGGACGTAAGTCCGGGAACGAATATGTGGTGTGTCCGGGGATCTACTAAGTGCCAAAAGAACTGGTCTGTATTTACAGACGTAAACGTACGCAGAAAAGTGATTTGTATGATATCTAGTAAAATCGAAGCGAATGACCTTATGATGTTCTATAAGCGTTCAAAATTCGTTGTATGTATGTCTCCAGGGTTTAACGTGAACTCCTGTCTATAAAGATTTAATTTCACGGAATGCCATATATCCATGGGAGGATACGCCTTGTCATCGCCATAATGCCTTCTAGTGTTACCAAATCAGAAATGTATTTGACGTAAAAGTTGCTCCCTTGGTATAAATCGAGGCCTTTTTGTTAATCTTAGAGTCACAGCACAGAGTACTTTTTGCAACTGTGGAAAAACGTTCCCACCTTTAGGTTTAAATCACAACAACGCAATAAACAAACAAAATCTTCTTGTGTGACTAATTTTTTCACACCGTTTAGCAAAATAATGTAGTTTTAACCCTAACCGTACTTAATTTTTGAAATGAACAAGTACTGCAGTCATTCTAACAGTATTGTCAAGTTTGAGTCAAATTAACTGTGGACCTATCCTATTAGTTTGGAGTGTATATGCACGAGTACATACCAGGTGTACCGGTATGAAGTGGGAAAATAAAACACTAATTTTAATGGAAAAGTAAAAAACATTTTATTCAAAGTATTGGCCATTGCCAGCTACACATTTTTCCCATCCTTCAAGCAATTTATGGATTCCACGTCAATAAAACTGTTCGTCTTTTGAAGCAAACCATCGATGTAAACAAATGGTAGTCGGAATTAACCAAGTCTGTTGAATGCGGCGGGCGGGGTTGCAGCTCCCAGCCAAGTATTTTGGTTGTATCCTGAACCAGTTTTGCTTTGTGTGCAGGTGCACCAGGTTTTAGAAGCTCGTGGTATACCACACCTTTCTGTTCCCACCAGACACACAGCATTATCTTCTTGCCGAATCGATCTGGTTTTGCAGTCGAAGTTGATGGTTGTCCCGGATTAACCCATGATTTTTTCCATTTAAGATTCTGAAAACAAATCCGTTTTTCAGCGCCAGTAACAATTCAATGCAAAACTGATTTTTTAACGTGTCTTTGAAGCAAAGTTTTACAAGTGATTTTTCGGTTTTCCATCTGTCTTTCATTCAATTCATGTGGCACACATTTTCCAGACTTTTGGATCTTTCCCATAGCTTTTAAACGCTCAGAAATTGTTTGCTGTGCAATATTTAACATTTCTGCTATTTGTTTCTGACTCAAAGTGCCATCTTCATCCAATATTGTTTGCGATTCGGCGTCTTCAAACTTTTTGGTGGTCTTCCACGTTCTTCATTTCTCACATTAAAATCGTTATCTCTGAATATGCCTCGGCATTCATTCGATGCGACTCCGTAGCACTTTTCTTCAAATGAAAACAAAAAATTAATACTTTTCGCAAGTTCGTCTTTTGAAGCAAACCATCGATGTAAACAAATGGTAGTCGGAATTAACCAAGTCTGTTGAATGCGGCGGGCGGGGTTGCAGCTCCCAGCCAAGTATTTTGGTTGTATCCTGAACCAGTTTTGCTTTGTGTGCAGGTGCACCAGGTTTTAGAAGCTCGTGGTATACCACACCTTTCTGTTCCCACCAGACACACAGCATTATCTTCTTGCCGAATCGATCTGGTTTTGCAGTCGAAGTTGATGGTTGTCCCGGATTAACCCATGATTTTTTCCATTTAAGATTCTGAAAACAAATCCGTTTTTCAGCGCCAGTAACAATTCAATGCAAAACTGATTTTTTAACGTGTCTTTGAAGCAAAGTTTTACAAGTGATTTTTCGGTTTTCCATCTGTCTTTCATTCAATTCATGTGGCACACATTTTCCAGACTTTTGGATCTTTCCCATAGCTTTTAAACGCTCAGAAATTGTTTGCTGTGCAATATTTAACATTTCTGCTATTTGTTTCTGACTCAAAGTGCCATCTTCATCCAATATTGTTTGCGATTCGGCGTCTTCAAACTTTTTGGTGGTCTTCCACGTTCTTCATTTCTCACATTAAAATCGTTATCTCTGAATATGCCTCGGCATTCATTCGATGCGACTCCGTAGCACTTTTCTTCAAATGAAAACAAAAAATTAATACTTTTCGCAAGTCTTCATTTTTTGGTACAAAATTCGACATTTTTAACACGATAAAAAAATATGATGTTGTTTGCTAAATGACTTAATGTATACTAAATATGTTTGACAGCTGTCATAGCAACCAAACAAAAAAGAAAATTAAGACCCGTTCACAATAAATGTTCCCTATCGAGACACTTGTAATGTAGGGTTTTCCAATAGGGATTTGACAACTTTGAATTTAATTTCTGAACGCACTCTTTCACTAATCATAAAACTGTCACTGTCAATTTATTCAGTAAACTTAACATTTTCATCATGGTAAAGTGCACTAAGGACAACGTCTGCAAATTATAAAAATTTTCCACAGATATTCGAAATCGCAAAATCATCTTCAGTGACGAAGCTAATTTTTGGCTCAATGGGTTCGTCAATAAGCAAACTATGCGTTATTGGTCGGGTGAAAATCCACATGTGCTTCATGAATCACCACAAAAAATAACTGTTTGGTGCGGTTTGCATGCCGGCGGCGTTATTGGGACATATTTTTTCGTCGGCAATAACGATCCTCACTTTACTGTGAATGATCGGCGTTATCGATCCATGATCACCAATTATTTTTGGCCCGAATTGAAAGATATGGACTTGGACGACATGTGGTTTCAACATGATAGTGCCACAAGCCACACAACACACGCTACAATCGATTTGGGCCAGTCGATTGGCCGCCTCGTTCGTGCGATTTAACGCCGCTTGACTATTTTCTGTGGGGCTAAGTTAAGTCATTGGTTTATGAAAACACACCGACGACGTTGGAAGAGCTCAGAGCCAACATTGAACGCGAAATAGCGGCCGTTTCGGCCGAAATGGGTGGTCGAGTCGTTAAAAATTGGGTCCAACGAATCGACCGCTGCAAACGTGCCCGCAGTGGCCATATGAACGAAGTCGAGTTCCATTCATTAATGTTATTAGAAAACTCTATATATCTTGAGGCTCACTTCATACCGTTACACCTGGTACAATCCCTGATATAATGAATTTAATACCAGGAGGTAGTAAGCATGCTATGAATTAAAAAAGACGTAAAAATGTGTCTTAGAGATACATTCTTCACTTTAACTTTGTTATTTAAAACTGTCGTATTACTAAATCTTTTTTGAAACTTTAGTCCTTGAATCTTCTAAATCCACTTCTTTTTCTTATCGAAAACCCGGAACTATGAATACTAAATAATAAATATTTGCTTCAAATAATAATAAATTGTTGTGTTTACCTTTACAACAATTTAATGAACTACAATTAACAACTACTACTTAACCATCCGCAGATAAGCAGTAGAATTATTAGAATTAAATTTAATGTTAAATAATAAAGAATAATAAAGAATCAGAAGGAAAAATATAAAAAAAAAAAACAATAAATTGGGATATGCAAATGGAGACCTATCTCAGATCAAAATAAGCGTCTGGCTCTTCATTGAATTAAAATACCCTCCACAGGCACATCAGAGATGTTTCATCACTACCATTTTCTCAAGACAACACCAATCTAAAGTAACAATTCCATCTCTCTTGTTCAACCGCATCTATACCAAAATGCAATCAATCTTTAAGAATGCGAAAACGCTAAAAAGAAATTTTCTTTACGGATTCAAAGGATAAGGAAAATTGTTTGAAATGATTTCTTTCTTCGTCTCGAGGATTACTATATATTGCAAAAATAGATATCTTTCTACGAAGGAATTGAGTTTTTATTTATTTTTATTGGAATTTCTACGAAGATGTTTGCAGTTATCTTTGGAGAGCAGATGCATTGGATTTTAAACTACCTCTCGTGTTTTTATTTTTGTTAAAAATGGAATCTGTTGTCACAGCCAAAAGAAAATCCCATGCAGGATACGAGTATGTCGACGTATATAGTAATAAAGTTGGCATTATAGCAAGAACGTAATTTAGAGTTATCAAACAATTTCAATGCAGTCAACTGAATACGGTTGCTGTAGTATGACTACGAGCACTTCTCAAATCAATTTGCAATTTTTGTCAAGAAGTTGCACGAAGAGAAATGTGGATCCTTTTGAGGAACCTGCAATCTTATTGAAAATTGTTTCCTGTTTTTCGTTAAGAAACAACAATTTAAAAGTATCCACTTTCATAATACAACAAACAAAATATATACAATATTCTACTTATAAATATGCACAGGCACATCTCAAACGTAGTTAGTCTTTGTTCAAGTTTGGAAATGGTTAATTGAAACGAATGATATACCGCACAATGTAAAATATCGAAGTGTGGACCTTGCTGATTACGTTAATTTTATAGTAAGCAAGAAAGTAGGAAATATTTTATTTTTTATTTATTTATTTGTTAAAAATATGTATCGCATTCTCAGCAAGATTTAAACCTTCTGGTTGGGGTAAGCCTTAAAATATAAAATATCATCGGCTTGCAAAACTCCTTAAGCATACTTACTCGCTTACCTACGTAGCCCTAACATTCGGGGAAAACATTGGCTTCAACCAACATGCCTCTTCAGCTAGTGCGATCTCTCGCCAGCTGCCTTCAGTTCCACACTCCAAGTAGGTTGAAGTCAACTTACACTTGCGTGTGCCACCTTAGATGCGCATACGATTTGAAAGGGAGTTGTAATGTATATACGTTCGATATGGCCCAGTCATTTCAGAAGATGTATTCGTAGACGTCTGACTACGGATCTCGTCCTCCATTCCCCCTCCATGGTTGCAAAAATAACACGCAGTGTCTTTCTTTCGAAATGGCCAGGAGCAGGTTCAGTCCTGTACAAGAATACAGTCAGCTCAGGCTAACGAGAGAGAGCACCTACTGTGGTTCTAATATGAGGTTTCGTTTTTCAACCTCGTACTTCGCTAAGGAGTCACTCTTTTTTACATCTTTTTCCATTATTTTCTGTAGCTCACGATCCCCTCTCTTTTTTTTTTTCTACGCGGCAGCTCTGTACATAAGCCGTTTTTTTCTATATTTGTCATCAAACCATGTTGGAGCGGCGTAGGTTAAGGGAAACTCTATCGGAATAGGCCTCAGCAGTATTTTGCGATTGTAGCGGTTCGTTTTTGAGTTTCCTCAAAATAATTCGCTGGATTTGGAGTCCTACGGCTGTTCGGAACATTTGGACATTCACAACACTACATCGATCACATCAATTTGATTGAAAGTTTGTTGATCAGGACTCAGGTCCCTTTATAGATATCGACCTGTGGAAATCGTGTGCTGGCTATAGTCATATTTCGTTCCGTTGCAAAATCAAAAAGCTTGTGGCTGCTTGCAGAGGTGATGGCGTGGCGGCTTACTTCCCCGCTATATTACCAAAGATGCTCCTCTTACCAGGGATGGTTTTCATGCCATATTTAGGGAATTCGTTGTAGGTTTTCTCCAAAGAACTTGCAGACGCAGTCTTTGGGAAGTCATCCATCTCCCTTATCAGGGCATTGGCGTTTAAGCCTTTTAAAAGAGTTAAACCTTTATTCGAATCATCGTTAGGTGTTAACTAACATTTCTGAGGCTCAAGACCTGTTTCCAAAATCTTCCTCTGATGGCAAATACGCATCCGAATAAAATCACCATAACAGATATCACAGTTTTTTTTTTTCTTGTCTGCTTTATAACTGTCAAAAACTAGTTGTTGGGTTGTGCTGTAATCGTTTCCTAGGGTGGTCATTATCCGAGGCCATTAGTTGTTTCGTCACATTTTTTTTTTTATCTCTCCCGTATAGGGTTGTGAGCGCTATGATGGCGCAGGCCAGTTGTATGCTTTTTTAAATTGAATGAAAAAAATGCTGGTTCGACTTTTTTATTATTAAAGGTCTTCGGACATCTGTGCAAAGTACCGGTTGCAGCACGACACTGTGGTTCCACTGTAGGTCAAATAATAAAATAAAAATCATTGTTCGAGTTGTGTTCAAAAAGTAAGGTGTCCTTATATTTTAATAAAAAAATATTTTTTATTCATTAATATTAATGCTGTCCCCTTCAAAGTGATTCCCCTCATACATAATATACTTGTGCCAACGCTTTTTACAATCTTTGAAGCACTTCTCAAGCGATGCCGTTTTTATTTTCTCAATCGTTGCAAATCTCCGTCCTTTAAGAGGTATCTAAAGTTTTGGAAACAGGAAAAACTCGCATGGGGACAAATCCAGTGAATATGGCGGCTAAGGCATGATTGTCATGTTGTTTTTGGTCAAAAAATCTCTCATAAACCACGTTGAATGAGCAGGTGCTTTATCGTGATGCAAACGCTATGAATTGTTTTCCCACAACTCCGGACGTGTTTTTCGTATTGCTTGTCGCAAACGTCGCATAACTCAAGGTTATACTAATAATTAACCGTACGACCTTGAGGTAAAAGCTCCTGATGCAATACACCACGATAATCGAAAAAAACAGTGATCAAAACTTTGACATTTGATCGAACTTATCGTGCTTTTTTCGGTTTTGGCTCTCCTGGGTGCTTGTATTGGGACGATTCGGCTTTGTTTCGACGTCATAACTATATACCCATGATTCGTCACCAGTTATGGCCCTTTTGAGCAAGTCAGTATCATCATTGAAGTAATTCAAGAGTTCCTGAGCGATGATCATGCGACAGTTCTTCTGATCAAAATTAAGAAATTTCTAAACAAGCTTCGCTGACACACCTAAAACATCCGAAAAAATTCCATGACACGAGCCGGTTGATATGCCAACATCCTCAGCAATTTCTTTTACGGTAATTCGACGGTTTTCTTCATGCTTCTTCAACATTATCATCATTTGTTTATGTACTGTCGCGTTCAGAGAGAGTTTCGTCATTGGCATCATCTCGGCTATCTTCAAAAAGCTTGTACCACCTATAAAATTTTTTTTTTCTTAGTAACTAGTAGTAGACTCACCGTATGCTACTGTCCACATTTCAAGTATTTTAAAGCACTTGGTTCAATTTTTTACACAAAATTTGATGCAAATTCTTTGCTCCGAGCACACCAAAACACATCAAACCTTTCTTTATGTTAAAAACAAACTAAGGCTGCACAACCATGTGGCGCTCCCATTGCTGCGATTTGAGTTCGTTTTTTTGTTAAGTTAGTACATCTGTTGTTGACATTCCCTCTAAATCTTAGCGTCATAGCTTGACATTTGCAAAAGTTTCGTAACCAAGAGTACATCTGTCTCTGTGTGTGTTGGCGATTTTTTATGGATATAAATTTGCAACAAAGAACTTTGATTAAATTTTGCAATGCTCACGGTTTTCATGGATTACATCATGTAGTGCATCATGAATTTTTGCCAAAAGGCCAGACAGTAAATAAAAAGTATTATTTGGGCGTTATGAGACGTTCTGGAAGCAATTTGCCGAAAGAGATTAGAATTGTGGGCAGAAAACTCGTGGAATTGATCAAGGTCAATGACATTATGACATGAATTGACTGCCATTTTGTTTAAAAAGGATAAAAAATGGGCTCTGTTTTTACAAAAAGTTTACTTGGAGGTGTTAAATTGATGATATCAGTCAAATGGCCACCTCCTGGGTTGAGACACTTTTGCGCTCGTGTGACGGGCTTTTTTCAATTTCATTGGTTATTCGATGGACCTGTTTGATGGTGGAATGTTTAACCCGAAAGACAAATTGATGATCCGGGACCAAGTGTCTTTCTAAAATTATTAGTTGTAATCGCTTAAGCATGTCTTAAAGACATTGGATATTATCAATTGCTATCACAAAAGGCTTCTTTACTAGAATGTTTATGTTTTAACAATGGTTATCCTCTTCTGGAAGTGAAGGAAACAATTGTTGTTCTGTTGTTGTTTTAGAAGTACATCCCGAATATTTCAATGAAGTTCAAAATGTTAATTCTAAAGAAATAATGAATCGAACCGAATATATTTGTAAGAAGCTAGCAGATTTCTGGAAGAAATCTTGTCGAAAGCAATGCACTCTTATTCAAAAGGAGTAAATACTCGTACTACAGAAGTATGTATTACAATATCTCCGAAAAATATAATAATGTAAGATTTCCTTCTTCTGTTGAACGACTAACAGAGGATTTCGCAGAGTGCAGTGGAAGGTCAAAACTGAGAAGATTCGGTCGGTCTCATAGCAAAAGTTGACTCTTTTGGGAATAATTTCTTCATAAATAATTAAAATTAATCAAATATATTGTATCTTGAAGGCCACCCAGGTCCAGAAAAAGTTCTTTGACTCACCATCGAATCAAAGTAAACTCACAATCAGTATTTTGTGAACTTTTACGCATCATCTTAATGCAATCTTAATTTAAACAAAACAATCATGTTATCCTTCGAGTGAAAAAATCACAAAAAGTTAGAACTCCAAAGTTTACTTGACTTTTGCAAACTTTTTCGCCTGATTTTTCCAATACGATATTAAATGGAAAATGAGGTTTCGATGTTAATACAGGACAAAATGAGTACAAGCAAAGCTTTTCTGATTCAAATGCCGAAGAGAGTATTAGCTTGTTCGCGACATCCTTAAGTCGTTTAACATGTAAGTCATCAAACCAATTTCTTTCGAAAAATTCACACCCTTTATCTACTTGATATTAAACACCGATACGGTTCCAATTTCCAAAAGAAGCTAAAGAACTTTATTTGGAAGAAGAAGCTTATTTCAAAAATAAAATTTTCAATTTAAATAAATATATTTTTAAAGAAGGTATCGTTGAGTTTGAGATAACATATTCCTTGCAACTTTGGTGCCTCACAAAAAGAAACGATCAGTATTTAGAAGTGTATGGAGAAGCCAGTTGATGAATACAAGTACCAGTTTGGTATCCTATAAGGCAAATCCTTTTTTGCAGAAAGAAAAAAAATTCATTCAGAACAAATTTCGATAAAAATAAGGTCTTGTCATTGATAGACCGCGAAGTGGTGGGAGTGAAACTTCTTATAATGAAAATACTGCCAGGAAATCGATGAGAACATTATTGAGCTATGTCACACAATTCTCATCACAATGTCTTCTGTCCAGAATATAAATAGCGTTCAATTGAAAACATTTGCATTGAAAAAGCTAGAATGATTATTCAAGAATGTTTGTTGTACAACTTTCCCAATTCACAAAGTCCTGTTGTCGATATGAAAATTACATTGGTCAACAAAATAAAAAATGCTCTGCCTAGAAGGAAAACTTCACGAAGCTTGATAAATAGGTAAAATGGGGATGCTCACCCTATATTAAAAGTATTTAACAAAAAAAAACTTTTCCTTGATAAAAGAAGCCATTTGTCATGACTGATGACACGTGCTAGGGATGGTCTACAACATAGCTAATTCAAATGTAAATTGTCTGGAGAGCTCGCCATACACATACAAAGCCAGCCAAGATTCTATGTGACTATGCTTCGGTATATATTTGTGGTACGCACACAATATGGAGCGTCGGTATCCTTTGTGCGAGTTATATACTTTTATTTGTTATTTCAATAACATCTTTTTACATCAAGGTCTACCATACGAATGATTTTTTATAGTAAACTAACTTAGTAGAATAACTACATAGAATTATATAGAGTGATTCATCGTGAGGTTTGATTTTCAATAGACTTTTTTGACAGATCACGCGTGACTCCTATCAAACTGCTTTGTCATTTTTGTTCAGTATCGTTTGGCAAGTCATCATGGTAAGACTCACATTACAACAGCACCTCCAAATTGTTCAGTTGTATTACGAAAATCAGCGTTCTGCGAGAAATGTTTTTCGTGCGATTCGAGGAATTAATTAATGATACCACTATTGCCAATACCATTCGCAAATTTGAGTCCCAGTTTACATTAGCAGATGATACTCAACCGTAGTGAAGAGACTATAGCAGCTGTAGCTGAGAGTGTACGCGAAGACCGTGACGCATCGATTCGTCGTTATACGCTTGCTTTGGCGTATTCGAGAGCTTGGCCTATTTTACGTGAGGATCTCGGCCTAAAAGCGTACAAAATTAAACTTGGGCAAGAATTGAAGCCAGGCGACTTGAATTTGCGTCATATTTTCAGTAAATTGGCTCTGGAAAAACTCAATGAAAATCCGGTGTTTTATCGTGAAATTTAGTGATGAAACTGTTAGAATTGCGATTTTTCTCTAATGAAACAACCACTTAGTTTAAGCGTTGTGAATCTCTACTCATCATCTTCCACACTACTTATCCTCTTTCCTAGATCATCACTAGTTCCAGGTCAACCACGCGTTCTATTTTCATACTCTGACACAGTTTTATTGTTCAACACAACATATGCAGCCTATGTAGCACTTGACATAGTTGCCCTTTAATAGGTCAGTATTGCTTATGTTTGCAATATGATCCCACATCGTATTGTTTTGCTGCTTTGGTTGACATAGTTCGATTGCCTTACCTATAATTGTGGCTAATAGTTGGTTGTACGTGTGGAACATTTGCTCATAATCGAACTATGTCATGTGTCTTACAGGCAGTTCGTGGGAATTGTGTGGTCTCTAGGTTTTGGGCACAACACTCATCCCCCTTAAAATACGAAAGGCGTACGAGGTATTGTAACAAGTGAGGATGATGGGTAAAGAATTCAGTACTTGCTATTATTTTTATTTTTATTATTTTTTTTTTTTTTGACTGCTTTATATATACATAAAGCAGTCTAACTTAATTCGTGCGGTTTTTTTTCAAACTTTGAACGTTAATTTAAGAAAAACATGTACAATAGTATTATTCAAAGTATTGCCCAACTGAAGCTATGACTTTTTTCCATCTTTCTGGCAATTTGTGGATCTCATCCCAAAAGAACTGCGCCGGCTTGGCAGCCAAGAATGAATCAAGCCAATTTTTGATATTTTGCTCTGATGTGAACCGTATTTCTGTGAGGGCGTTCTGCGTCGACCGGAACAAATGGTAGTCACAAGGGGCAAGGTCAGGGCTATAAGGCGGGTAGAGTAAGACTTCCCATCCACTGTTTTCCAAATAGTTCTTAACCGGAATAACAACGTGGGGCCGAGCGTTGTCATGATGTAAAATTATTGCCTCGTGTCTGGTCGCATATTCCGCGCATTTTTCGGCTACTGCTCTCTTCAAACGGATTAATTGTGTTCGGTAGCGTTTTCCATTGATGGTTTTACCCGATTTTAGCAGCTCATAATACAGTAAACCCATCTGATCCAAATACAGAGCATTACCTTTGCGCCATGGATATTCGGCTTTGCCGTTGGCCGGGTTTCACATATGATTTTTTGCGCTTGGGGTTGTCATAATGGATCCATTTTTTATCACCATTAACAATCCGATGCGAAAAATTACTTCCTTTTGTGGCGTTCCAGCAGCATTTCGGACATGCAAAACCGCCTTTTGACGTCTCTCGGCTTGAGTTCATGTGGAACCCAATTCCCTTACTTTTAAATATATCCAGCATATGTATGCAGATCTATAATTGTGATACAAATTGGTAGAAATGCTGAATTAAGAGAACAGACTATAAGAACAGAGTATAAGAAATTAATCATTAGAATAATAAAGTGATACAATTCAACACTTCCAATTCTGTAGTTCTATGTGAATTATATATTTGAATAAAAGTACAGAAATTAATTTAAATTAGCTTTCTAAATGCCCATCTTCTCTCTTACCAATTCAACATTTGATTTTGGTAAAGATTTAGTAAGCTTATTAGCAATGTGCTCCTTTGTTAAATCCTTTTGCAGACTAAACAATCCCTTCTGATATTTCTGTTAAATGAATTGTTACTAAATTTCAAAATGCTTCGTTCGCTTATTCTTCATTAAGGGAAGGTTAAGTTTTGTCTCTCAAATGAACTTCTTGAAAAAGTCTCGGCATCCAATTAAGTTCCTCAATACTCGAACTCAGCCAAGGAAAGGCCAACAACAATGCTGACAAAATTAATAACAATCGGAATATCTGGTTTCGTTGTATTTACCAAATACAAAGGACAACTTACTGCTTCACGGCATGGAAAACTTAACATGCTAACATCAACTGACAGCTGGTAACTGACCTCAAATTTTGAAAACTAAATTTTTTAAATACTTTCTTGAGGGATATATTTCAATCTGTGAGTCTGTTGATTTCCATCCTAAGTAGTGGAGTAGAAAAAACCTTTTTCTCAAAAGCTTCACGCAAATAAAATATGAGCAACTTCAGGTCTCTATCATCTTCTGCAGCACTAAGGCCGTCATCAATATATGACTGCAGTGCTAAAATAACTTTTCCATTTTCTAGTTTACCAACAAATTGCCAATAATCCGCATTGTTAATTTTAAAATAAAATTTCCTTAAGAAATTGGAAAATCGCACATTCCAACACCTAACACATAGGCTGCCGTTTTATAGTAAAACACAAAATTTTTGCAAAATTCAACTTTATTTGTCAATATAGTTGCCTTCGAGGGCGATACACTGATTGAAACGATTTGTCAATATTTCGATACCAGTTTTGTAGTACGATTTCTGTTAAGCCTCAAAATAGGCCTCTGTTTCGGCGATTGCTTCTTCATCGGTCTTAAATCTCTTTCCTGTGAGCATTATTTTGAGGTCTGCGAACAGGAAATAGTCGCTGGGCGGGAAGCAATTCGTAGCCGAATTCATTCGATTTTGCCATCGTTTTCATCGACTTGTGACACGGTGCATTGTCTTGATGAAACAGCACTTTCTTTTTCTTCAAATGCGGTCGTTTTTCTGCGATTTCGTCCTTCAAAAGCGCCAATAACGCAATGTAATAGTCGCTGTTGATAGACTCTCCCTTTTGGAGATGTCGATGAAAATTGTTCCATGTGTATCCCAACAGTTTTTGACTGCCGACTTGACTCTGGTGTGAAGTGATGGAGCCCAGTTTTATCCATTGTGACATATCGACGCAAAAATTCGGCTTTATTGCGGCTGAACAGCTTTAAACACTCCTCTGAATCATCAACATTTTGTTGTTTTTGGTCGACTGTGAGCATAGGCGGCACCCACTTTCAACAGAGCTTTCGCATGTCCAAATATTCGTGTATGATATATCCAACACGCTTTTTTGATATCTTCAAAGCCTCAGCTATCTCGATCAACTTCACTTTACGGTCATTCGTAATCATTTTGTGGACTTTTTTGATGTTTTCATCTGAAACAGCCTCTTTTGGACATCCACTGCGTGCATCATCTTCGGTGCTTGTATGACCACTTTTAAATTGTTCAATCCACTTGCGAATGATTCGGTCGGCTGGTGCAGAGTCCAAGTAACACTTATCAAGCCATTTCTTTGCATCGGCTGCATTTTTGCGCATCAAAAGGCAATGATTAATCAACACACGAAATTGCTTTGAATCCATTTTTTTCACAATAACAAAAGTTGCTTCACTCACAACGTTATATCTCGAGAACTAATCGTCCGACAGCTGTCAAATTTATACACTATAATGCTATCTTATCGCAAAGACGCTACAATATGATGGTGCTATTTCCAATTTCAATTTCCAATTGCTTCTAGTTTGCTCCATATGGAACTAGATCATAGTGAGGTTTGATTTAAAATGTAAAATAAAATACACAAATTTTAAAGTGAACTTAAAACTTTTATTATCAGTTAAAAGAACTATTCATGGCATTTATTTTTTGAAAATGATATCATGTAAATGTTCGCCATGACTACGTCTGAGGTGGTCCATTCAAAAGGTCCAATTTTGGGTGACTCATTCGAGCATAGCAACTGGTATCTCGTGGATAACACGAGTAATGTTGGCTTCCAAAGCATCAATCGTAGCTGGCTTATTCCTGAAGACCTGGGACTTTACATATCCGCAGAGAAAATAGTCCAAATGTATGACATCGCACGATCTAGCCGTTGAAATTAAGTGCTCACCAAAATGATTTCTCAACAAATCCATTGTTTCATGCGCTGTATGGCTTGCAGCACCATCTTGTTGAAACCAGAGCTCACATGCTTGAATTTCAGGAAGCTCATAGTCCGTTAACATGGCGCGATAACGGTTACCATTGACGGTAACATTCTGATTTGCCTTATTTTTGAAGAAATATGGATTAATGATTCCACCAGCCCATAAACCACAACATATCGTTGTTTTTAAGGGATGTAATGGTAGCTCTTGGTACTCTTCGTGTTGCCCAAATACGGCAATTTTGTTTACTAATGTATTCATTGAGCCAGAAATGGGCTTGATCACTGAACAAAATTTCACGATAAAACACCGGATTTTCATTGAGTTTTTCCAGAGACCATTCACTGAAAATATAGGGTTTCCCAATAGGGACTTGACAACTTTGAATTTAATTTGTGAACGCACTCTTTCACTAATCATCAAACTGTCACTGTCAATTTATTCAGTAAACTCAACATTTTCATCATGGTAAAGTACACTAACGAGCTACGTCCTCCGATTGGGTTCTGGAGAAGAGCGCCAAGAAGATGAATTTCATCGCAAAATCACCTTCAGTGACGAAGCTCATTTTTGACTCAATTGGTTCGTCAATAAGCAAAATATGCGTTATTGGTCGGGTAAAAACCCACATGTGCTTCATGAAACACCACTTCATCCACAAAAAATAACTGTTTGGTGTGGTTTACATGCCGGCGGCGTTATTGGGCCATATTTTTTCGTCGACGATAACAATCGCCACGTTACTGTGAATGGTCAGCGTTATCACGCCGCCGATTTAACGCCGCTTGACTATTTTCTGTGAGGCTAAGTCATTGGTTTATGCCAACACGCCGACGACGTTTGAAGAGCTCATAGCCAACATTGAACGGGAAATAGTGGCCGTTTCGGCCGAAATGTGTGGTCGAGTCGTTGGAAATTGGGTCCAATGAATCGACCGCTGCAAACGTGCCCGCAATGGCCATATGAACGAAGTCGAGTTCCATTCATAAATGTTTTGATTGTACTTCAAGCTAATAATAAAGTTTTTAAAATATCTCAAATGGTTTGCCTTTTATTTACAAAAAAAATTGTCAAGTTTTTATTAGAAAATCCTATATAACCATTCCAGTCCAGTCACCATTATTATTTATAATTGTTTGGCATCATCCAGTCCAAATTTCACTTTATTTTTGTGCATATTCAAAATTTGGGCCTCTCCAAATTTGGTTCAAACTCCGGGAAAGTTGTTTTATCTGTTTCATTTAAGACCACACATTTTCTACTGGAGTCGCATCATTACTTTGGGATGGGCAGTGAAACGTCTTTGTACCATTTTTCTTTTCTAAAGCGTGCAGAAGCGACTCCGATGTTTTGTAACGTTATCCCCTTGCAAAATGCTGTCGTACTTGTTTGGTGTGTACAGAGATTCGGCGTGAATTGTGCATCGATGTTTTGTGTCAACATAATTATCGTTTCGAATCCTTTGGCCGAGAAGCATCCATAAATATTACGGTGCATTACAGAAACTTTCCATTTTCTTTTGTCCAGGCTTTCTTCAATAATTCTAAAGGAAAAAAAAAAAGACTCGTCTGTAAATATGATGTTGCTCCAATCCCGGTCTAAATTCAGCGTTGCCCAAGTGTAAGGATTAAGGTTTGGTACTCCTGTTTTTAATATTAGATTCTGCCAAACGGCATCGTATTGTGTTAATGGACACTTTAATTCCTTTTCTGGACAAGTTTTGTTCTGCTTTTAAACGTTTTGAAATGGCTGATTGAGTGACACCCAAAGATTCTACGAGCTCTTTTTGTGTTTGGCAACAATCTTCATAGAGTAATGCTTCCAGTTCTTCATCTTCAAACTTTTTTGGCTTCCCAGGACGTTCATCGTCTTCCAAGCCAAAATCACCACTTTTAAATCGTGCAAACCACTTTTGGCACGTTCGCTCAGCTAGCGCATGTTCACCATAAACTTCCACCAAAATACGATGACTTTCGGCAGCAATTTTCTTCATATTAAAGTAATGAAGAAGAACTCCCCGCAAAAACACTTTTTCAGGCACAAAGTTCGACATATTTGAGTGAAGAAAAATTATTGTTCTTTACGCTTCAAATGAATGACATATACTGAAATGAAGTAAAATGACAGTAGCTTTCCAACGCACGTTCCAATGGAATAATACAAGTTACGCCATCTCTTAACACGAATTAAGTTTTAGACCCAAGTTATTACATTTAATTTTTATGTTTGTTGATAATAATATATAGAGCTACGGATATAAGGGTGCAAAAGAAAATAGTTATGGAAACATACACATGTTTATGACTTACAGACAATAAAATTTTGTTTTTGTTTATTAAATCTTTTACATTAATACTATACTTGTCTAAATGCAGTTTTTCTACATTTATCGTGTGGGGTGAGATTTGGGTTAAATTGGTTGGGATTTCTAGTGTTTCAGTAACTGTCATGTCTTCGGAGTAATAAAGGATTGGGACCCTACTATAGACGTCATTTGATGTCTGCAAGTAAACTTCGTCAGTTACTGCTTTGCAATATGGATTAATTTTAAATAATCCGCTATCTGATAGCTTCACTGTCTGTGTTGTGTCGCCACATAGAATTCGAACGTTTTTGGGTTTTGGCATAACATAAAGCCATGAGTTTTTGTTTCTTAGAGTAAACCAAATCTCGTGTTCAAGTTTGAAAATCTTGTATTCGCAAATTTTTGGATTTGGGTTTCCCGAAATTAATTGTATAATACAATTATTCGTGTTGTTGTTATGTATGACGAAATTTTGTTCGCATACGAAGTGTTCTGGTTCACTCATTGTACATTTTGCCAAATCGTTGGAGCTAAGAAAAATATGTCGTCTGTATTTTTCATGGACTTCAAAAAGGTCATTACTGGTGGAGACGTATCGATAGATGTTCTCTTTATATTTGACGGGAAGTGGTGTTGCTTTAAACAGGTTATGCTCACTTGGATCATAAAGTTATCATTAACAAACACAGGCGTAGTAGTTGCTAGTAAATTGATTATGGGTAGATTATATATATAGACTTTATAAGGGAATCGTATGTTATGCGGGAGTTCAGCTTGTATGTGATTTAATGACGAAATAAATACTTCTGAATTTAAAAATCTGCTGTCAAGTTTCCCTAATTTTGTTTCTTGTAAAACATTTAATGATTCGGATTGTTTTTCTAGAATTTGGGACGAGCACATTGTCGCTAAATTTGTCATTTCGTCAAAGTCGTGTAACACTTTTTCAAATTTCGTCAGATTAACTAGTTTGTTTGTATTTTTCTTTATTTCTTCTGTTGTAATTTATTTTACGTGTCGTTATCATTGATGCCGAATAAACTTGTGGGGCTATTTCCTGGAATAAGTACATTTGGTTAGAGGGTATGTGGATTGGTCCATATTTAATAATTTTTTCAGATCTAGCAGATATTGTAATGGATTTTTGTTTGTTTATGAAGTCTGTTGTGTATCTTTTATCTTTATGGTGGTATGTTAGGGTGTTGTCATTATAATTGAGTATGGCATTAAAATTTCGGAATAGGTCTTCACCCAAAATTCTATCTTGTGTTATAGGAAAATTTTGTGGCACTACGTGAAGTAGGTGTTTTATATTTACTCCTGGTGTTATTTTTATATTTAGAAGAAGTGCACCTAATGTGGATGTAGGAGTGTTATCTATGCCTTTTAATTCGGTAGTATTGTCAGTGGGTACCCAAAGCTCTTTATTTAATTTGCTTATTTTTATCAAGCTCAGGCTTGCGCCAGTATCTTACAGCATAATATTACATTTGGAGATAGTATCTTTGGACATTACTTTAATTTCGCTTTTGAAGCTGGAGGCATTATTTAGGCAACCTATAAAAGCAAAGCGTTTTGATTTTGCGTGTTGAGTTTGCATATTTTTGGGATTGTGAGAATTAGAGTTAGAAGAATGGCTTAGATCAGAGCTTAATGATTTATTTAGAAAATCTTATAAGTTATTTATTTGTTTAAGGCTTCGGTTTTGATGATAATTTAGATTTAATGAAGTATTTGTACTCATTCTTTCATTTTCGAGTTTATTCTTGTTTGAATTTATGTTTAACTTACTTGTGGCCAGACATTGTTTAAACTTTACAGCCTTTTGAGCGCCATCGTCTCGATTTTGATTTAAAGGATTTATTTCTCAATTTCTTATTTGGTTACATTTTGCATATGTATTTTCCTTGGCTCTAGAATCTTGAGATACTTCGTTTTGGTTTAACTTTTGAGAATTTAGGTTTCGATTTTGAGCATTGGATTCAGTTGAGCGATATAGCATTTTTGAATTGGTATGTTGAGATAGTGGATTTTGATTGAAAGGTTTTGATTTTTTCGTGAGACTTAGAGATTTTGGATTTTAGAGTTCGATGACGTTTAAGCACGAGGATTTATGTCTTTCACCTGACTCCGCATGCCGGACGGGCCAGGTCTCTCGTAGTTTCCCTGATTAGAATTAGGACTATTACCTGGATTCCTGTAATTATTGTACGTATAGAGGAGTGCCGCACCTCTATAGAGTGCCCTGGCGTTTTACAGTACCTATACGTAATTTCAACACTTGCTGTGTTAATATTAGTTCTTTCTGAAAAAAGAGTTGTGGTTAGGAGTAGTTCGACTTGAAAATGACTGGTTGTTATTGGAAGCTGATCTGTGGTTTGTAAATTTGGTAGGATAACCTCATACGTTTCTAGAACTAAGACATTCGCCGGTATTGTACGATTTCTTTTTGTAGTTTTGGCAGTACCTGTTGGATTTATTTGGGTACTAGTTCGTAGATGAGAGTAGTTTTTCCTCTTCCATTGCAATATCAACTGCTTCGTCGAGCTCTTCACATCTCGCACTTTTGACAAGGAATTTTAGCTGTAACACCATAGCACTGTTAAGAGAACGAATTGCTTTATTAGCAAAGGCATCTTCAGTATTTGCATTTGCATTGTTAAGCTCGTCACACAATGCATTTGCTCTTTTCGTGTAGGAAGCAACAAACTCGTTAAAACTATGTCTAAACTGAAAGATCTCTGTCTGAATAACTTTTATCGAGCGACGCTTTCTGAAATTTTTGACTAGTACGTCTTTAACCTCAGACCAATCATTAAAGTTGTTATATTTTATTGTAGCGTTATAAGCTCGGCCTGTTAGCTTAGATTTTACTATGTCGACAGTTGCCTTTTTGGATTGTAGTTCCACTAGCTGGCTGACCCATCGAACTCTGGTATCAGTTTGATGGCATGAGACGAGCTAAACATCATTGTCTTTACTGATTTTGTTTTGGAAGGAGGGGATGAAACAGATTTTTCATGCTCCCCTTCTGGAAGTGGAGTGTTAAAAAATCGTTTTTTTGTTTCGTGTGGAACCGGAAGTTCACTGTCCGAGGATCTGCGAGGACGTTCGATCTTTCTATTTCTAAGTAAAATGTTTAGATTCAGACTAGACGCATATGTATGTCTGACAAAAAAAAAAAAAAAAAAAAAAAAAAAAAAAAAAAAAAAACCTGGAAATTTATATGTCGGTCACAACAACCAAAATTTGATAATAAGCTTAGTTGGAATGTAGAAAAACTGGTTACAATAAGTATTGCTTTTTATTGTATAGATAGAAAGGTAAAAATCAACTTAATTTATAGCTTACAATAACATGTTGCTGGTGATTTGATGATGCTAGACTTGTAAATTGCCTCGGCGTTGCAATTTCTTCTTTTCTTCTCGACTAAAAGAACCAGGTTTCCTCTGTGTGATTTTCCTTTTTTCACTGATTTTTCTGGCACATTTTATTAATGTGAATCGAGTGCCTCAAACTCTAGTCATCATCTTCCACGCTACCTATCCTCTTGCCTTGATCGTCACTAGTTTCAGGTCAACCACGCGTTCTATTTTCATACTCTGACATAGTTTTATTGTTCAACACAACATATGCAGCCTATGTTGCACTTGACATAGTTGCCTTATAATGGGTCAGTATTGTTTATGTTTGCAATATGATCCCACATCGTATTGTTTTGCTGCTTTGGTTGAAATAGTTTGATTGCCTTTTCTATGATTGTGACTAATAGTTGGTTGCACGTGTGGAACATTTGCTCATAATCGAACTATGTCATGTGTCTTACAGGCAGTTCGTGGGAATTGTGTGATCTCTAGGTTTTGGGTACAACAAAGCCCATTTCTGGCCGTATTTGGGCTGATGAGCAACACGAAGAGTACCATATTTTGTCCAAATTTCTTCAAAAATGAGGCAACTCAGAATGTTACCGTGAATGGTAACCGTTATCGCGCCATGTTAACGGACAATGTGCTTCCTGAAAGCTGATGGTCTCGATGAGCTCTGTTTTCAACAAGACGACGCTATGAACCATACAGCGCGTGAAACAATGGACTTATTGAGAAATCATTTTGGTGAGCACTTAATTTCACGTTTGCTACGGTAAATTGGCCGCCTATATCATGCGATATCACACCTTTGGACTATTTTCTCTGGAGATATGTAAAATCTCACGTCTTCAGGAATAAGCCAGCTATGATTGACGCTTTGGAAGCCAACATTGCTCATATTATGCTCGAGATACCAGTCGCTATGCTCGAACGAGAGGCCCAAAACTGGACCTTCTGATTGGACCACCTCAGATGTAGTCGTGGCCAACATTTACATGATATCATTTTCAATAATAAAAACTTTAAGTTCACTTTCAAATTTGTGTGCTTTATTTTACATTAAAAATTAAAACTCACGATGAAACACCCTATACAAAACATTGTACAATGAAAAGTGTTTAGTTAACAGTTAACCATCTTATTGTGTTGCTTGTATTGCTAATGGTGGTATTTCCAAACTAGGTCAGTCTAATGGTATAATGTTAACTCGGCGAAGAAAAGGCCCATTTTAAAAAATTTTTTAGACGCTACAGGTAACACAAATTTTTTTAATTGGTTGTAACATTATAGCACAATATATGAACAAAAATTCCTTAATTTTTGAAGACGCCTCGAAAAAAGTTTTCCGCTGGTGAAACGTATAACTCATAACTAGATCATCTGAATTCAAAAGTCAAAATTCTGTCATTAGAAGTTCGCTTTCCCAAGGTAGACCTGGTAGAAAAATGTTTTTTTCGATTTTTGGTGACACTTAGAAGTGAAATCACCGATTTTCACCTAAAAAATGGACCAAATTTCTTATTGTAAAATTAATAAACATGAAAAAAAAGTACTTTACTAAATTTTAAAAGAATCGGACGAGTAGATTTTGATTTAAACCGTTTACCGGCTCAAAAAATGACAAGTCTTAGAAAATTTAATATTAAACATGAAAAATTTGTTCATACCTAAACCGAGTAGTCGATTCCTTGTCCATATAGTGCAGCAAATGTGCAGCACCGTGTGCAGCTTGTTGCCTCCTTAGCGATTTCCATGTCTTGCATAAAAGCCAGCAAAGCTAAACAACCTTCATTAAAGGTACATGCTGCTACATAAGCTGCAATTTCAACAATAATTAAAGTACCACCCACTGATTTCTGACTGATTTCCCACATAAGTGGATTCAGGCTCTCATTATTATTTTAAGTAAAGCCTTCAAGACATCGTTGTTAAAGTACGTCTTTGCTCAAGTCCTCATAAATCGGTTTAATGGCTTCATCAACATCGTTTGGAAGTGGAGTGTAATTATGTTTGAATGAGTTTAGCAATTTTGTAGCTGTAGCCTTCTGCCATTTACACCACGAATCATAGCCATTTGGGCATTTATCGTGCTGCGGTTTTTTATCCGTCGAGCAGTAGTAAAAATGAGTTGACCATATGGCATCTTTCATTTTCTCAGAATCGAGATTGTGTAGAATGTAAAATGTGTAAAATGTAGAAAGTCATAATAAAATGTTAGTTTATCAATCATTTTAGCTGTGAGCTTGCCTTTACCACCTAGACTTTTTCTTCTTATTTTTTTACGGTTTTCTTTTCTGCATTAGCCACGATGTTTTTAACTTATTCACGCAAACGAGTGCAAACTCTTTTTGTTTATCGTAAAATCATCACCAATAAGTTTAAAATTTACAACACCACTGACGAGTTGACATCTTCGAGTCTCCGTCACCTATTTAGTTGCGGAATTTCACCCGATATTTTCTAACGAACTTTGAAACATCTGGGTAATACAATCAAATTACATCTTGCCAGCTGGTCCAACGTGATAAGCTTTACATTGTTAGTTTTTTACAAGCTCTTCATGTTACTCTTCAAACTCTGTAGAATCTAATCTGATCTCCCAATTTTTGCAATAGTGGTAGTATGAACTTTTCACAAAAATGTCGACGACTTTACCGGCATAATAACCGATCAAAGAAAAAACACCATAGAGAGAAGAATATCCTCGTTTTTTTTACGTCCCATCACCTAATACAGTCAATTCTGATGTTTCGTTCACATTGTTCGCTTTGCACGTATCTTCTTTCTCTAATTTTACTGCAGAAGCAAAAAACTTATTCGCAACATTATTTATAGTGTCACACAGTTTCACTTTATATCTATTGTAGGTTGGTTTTGAAAAGAAATTGCTTGTCAAATCCATCAGACCAAAGAACTTATTGCATCCAGCTAAGCCTAATTATTTGTATAAATTAGGATATCTACAAAGACGAACAAAAGAACAATCTTAAGATGTTGTACAACCATACGAAACAATAAAAACAAAAGTTTAAGAACGTTACCCTTAAGTTACGTGTTAATGTTGATTTTGGTATTGTTAGATACTTTGACGATGGTAACAATGATGATGATGATGATGGTGTTGCCATGCATGTAACTCATGCATTATGCACTCTCCCACGACGCTCCCTTTATTGTTCACGACTCATTCCGTCCAAGTAAGCGCACCACCACGTGCGACACCCCCACCCTTTTAGTCTCTACTCTAACCTGCCCGAGCTGCCACACCACATTCGCAACCCCTCCCGTTTCCTATCGTTTCCTCGTTTTATCGAAATTTTAGCATTCACAAGGAGATGATCGTTAAGGGGAGTCTGAAGGGAAATAACTGATGGGAAAAGTGATAGAACATCGTGTCATTTACAAGTACAAGTACATTATAATCGCTCGGTTTTAAGTGCCATCTAGTGAATGCAAAAGTAACTAATGATTTATTTCATCGGAGTTCACAACTACTTCATCCAACTTCGGAATCACCTTCGCTTTTTCGTTTCATCGGAGTTTGAGTGGAAAAACCTGCTAGGAATCCCATGCTTGATAGTGTGTATGGGACAGATTCACCTTTCCGTACAACCGTTCACCATTGCTTTGCAGAATTTCGCCGTTGCCGTACATTTTTGATGAACCGCTCCCAGGTGTCCCAAAAACTGTTACCACAGCGGAACCCGTGGGCAAAATCCATGACCTCGTATGGGCAGACCGCCGAGTGCAAGTTCCCGAGTTGGTTAAGATAGCAGGCATCTCAACTGAACGCAATAGCCATATCCTGAACGAGATTTTGGGCATAAAAAAGCTGTCCGCGCGATCGTGAGACCACTTCAAAAATGTGCTTGGCCTTGTTTAATCGATATCCGGAGTAATTTCTATGTCATTTCGTGTCCGTCGATGAGAGCAAATTACAATCGAAAAAATAGGTTTAATCCCATGAAAACGACCAAATTTGGCGAAGAAAAAAGTGCTCTTCCACCACGATGACGCACGGGTTTACACCTCCGCAGTCGCTACAGACAAATTGGTCGAATTGTACTACGAACACCCTCCATATTATCCAGATTTGGCTCCGTACGACTTCTTTTTGTTTTCAAACCTTAAAAGATCGCTCGCCGGAAAGAAGTACAGGTCGAACGAAGAAGTCATACCCCGCCGCGGAGAAGTATTTTGAAGGCCAACAAAAGTCGTACTATACGGAGGGGTTAAAAAAGTTGCAGCACCGCCGGGAAAAGTGTATCGGGTTGAAAGGGGATTATATTAAAAAATAAATTGTCAAAACCTAAAAAAGTTGCGTTGTCATTTCTTATCGTGGTATTCATCAAGAAGCCCTTGTTTGCCTTATATTGGGTCTATAACTTTGTGTGGTTTGCTAAGAGATGGCGTAAATTCTATTATTCCATTGTTATTATTCCATTGGAACATGCATTGGATAGCTACTATCATTGTACGTCATTTCAGTATATATCATTCATTTGAAGCGTTAACAACAATAATTTTTTTTCACTCAAATACGTCGAACTTTGTGCCTGAAAAGTTGTTTTTGCGGGGAGTTCTTCTTCACGAAGAAAACTGCTGCCGAAAGTCATTTTTGTGGAAGCTTATGGTGAACATGCGCTAGATGAGCAAGCGTGCCAAAAGTGGTTTGCAGGATTTAAAGGTGGTGATTTTGGCTTGGAAAACGATGACCGTCCTGGGCAGCCAAAAAAGTTTGAAGATGAAGAACTGAAAGCATTACCCTATGAAGATTGTTGCCAAATACAAGAAGAGCTCACATAATCTTTCAAAACGTTTAAAAGCAGCTGGATATATTCAAAAGCAAATAAATTGGGTTTCACATGAATTCAAGCCGAGAGACGTCGAAAGGCGGTTTTGCATGTCCGAAATGCTGCTGTAACGCCACAAAAAGAAGTCATTTTTGCATCGGATTGTTACTTGTGGTGAAAAATGAATCCATTACGAAAACCCCAAGCGCAAAAAAACATATGTGAAACCCGGCTAACCAGCCAAATCAACGGCAAAGCCGAATATCCATCGCGCGAAGGTGAAGCTCTGTATTTGGTGGGATCAGATGGGTGTGCTGTATTATGAGCTGCTAAAACCGGGTAAAACCATCAATGGACAACGCTACCGAATACAATTGATCCGTTTGAAGAGAGCAGTAGCCGAAAAACGCGCGAAATATGCGACCAGACACGAAGCAATAATTTTCCATTATGACAACGCTCGGCCCCACATTGCTATTCCGGTTAAGAACTATTTGGAAAACAGTGGATGGGAAGTCTTATCCCACCCGCCATATAGTCCAGACCTTGCCCCTTCCAAATACCATTTGTTCACTGAAATACTGTTCACATCAGAGCAGAATATCAAAAATTGGCTGGATTCATTCTTGGTTGCCAAGCCGACGCAGTTCTTTTGGGATGGGATCCACAAATTCCCAGAAAGATGGGAAAAAGTCATAGCTTCAGATGGGCAATACTTTGAATAATACTATTGCACATGTTTTTCTTAAATAAACGTTCAAATTTTGAAAAAAAAAAAATTAATTTATTAAATACCCAATACGTATATTGAAACTTAGACATTTCGCAGCATTTTTGACGGCATCTAACATATGCGCATCCCAATGTCCCATAAGTTGTCATTCACACACATACCAAGAATGGAAAGTCTTTTAGTTTTTTGGACAGTAGCTGGGTGTCTGTATATTTCTCTTTAACGACAACAGACAGCATTGTGTTTTCTACTCTGTTTGTGGTTCCTCAATTAGCTATTCTGTTAATATCAAAATTTAATTGCAATAATGCAAAAATATATTGCATTAGAAGAAGCATACAACAGATTATTTGTGAAAATTAAGAAGAATGTCGGAGACAGAATAGAGCCCTGGGGAACATCAGAGTTTTTTTTTTTAAGAATATCAGGCCTGAAACCATTCAAGGCAGCTTGAATTGAACTTTCCAAAATGTTATTTCCAATTAATTGAAAAAGAGAGTCAAACTTTGTCAAATGCGTTTAAAATGAGGTGCGCTTTGGTTTTTCTGTTAGACATGACATCAGAATACCAATGGACCTGCAGCTACGAAAATCGTACTGCCAGTCTTTGAGAAGTCTTCGCGTTTCGAGATGTTTCATGATTTGGCAGTTTATCAGCGTTCCATAATCTTAAAAAGAAGAGACGTAAGTGCAATGGGTCTGTAGGAGGAGAAAAAAGAAGATTCGCCTTATTTAGGGACTATAAGGATTGATAAAAAAGCTATCAGTGCTCTTACCAGAGTGGAAGAACACCTCTTAACAACCTATTTTATGTAATGGTAACCGCAAAAATAAGTTCCGAACCACATCTCATTAACTCCAATGAATTAAACCACTTAGTCCGAGATCTGAATCTGCCCAAAAGTAAAGCAGAAATTTTAACTTCTTGGTTCAAACAGTGGAATTAGCCTGAAATAAATGCTACAATAAATGATCAAAGACACATTCAAAGATAGACCTTGCTATTATATTGATGTGAAGAGCTTGTTTGGAGAAATGGAAATTCTATGCATTCATTCTGGAACCACATGTCCTCCAGTCCCAATTCATTCAATTGAGGAATGAAAAATTCATTGATCATATATGAACTATGTAGCGTTCACCATTCACAGTGACCATTTGTTCTACGCCGTTCTAAAAACAAACTCCCCCAGCTCAAACAGCACGCAAGTGACTTTGAGTGGATACAATGGCTCTTCCTTCAGTGCCACAGAACCGAAAATTTCACTTATCATCTCGTCACTTATGATTATTTTTGAACAAAATCATTCATTTCTCTGTTGAGATTCAGGAATGCATGAGCGTAGGTTAGAAGCGATTCACGGTCAACAATCATCAGCCATTGGACAGTCTGCACTTTGTAAGAAAATATCTTCAAGCCTTTCACCAAAATGCCCCACAGAGTCGTGCTTGAACGTGACGTCAACTGTTTAATGTCGATGGAGCCCATTCGACATTCCGAGGCTTGCCCGGTCCCGTATTTCTTCAGTCTAAAAGGCTTAATGCAGCATTGATCGACCAGTGGGGTCTGGCGGCCAGGAAAATGTTGCGCCACAATCACTGATGAATTTTTTATCAAAAACATCGTGAAGATTATTTTGCGTTCTTCAGAGTATAGCGTTCCATTGTATATTCACACAAATTCTAAACCTGTTTGCTTCATTGACAAGTTGACATGACATGAGGGTCATTAGTCATAAGTAAGGTGGGTGAAATAAGAATCAGATAAGCAAAACCCAAACTCAAAATTTGTGTTGAACCTCTGTGCAGTGCTGAAAAGCTCACTTTATCACATATAAAAGCTGTCTCTATTTATAGTTTGTATTCCAAGCATGAAATCGAAAAAAATTTGGTAATCGTTTGTGAGACAACCACGCTCATTACCGTCGGAAATAGTATCGAACTAGATCTGTACGTGATGGTTATTTGTTTTGTTTTTTTTTTTTCACTGCCGTTTTACAATCCGTTTGCCATACGTAAATTGTTTTCCACTTGTCCTCCTATTTTTGTACAATGTAATTACAATATCTCCACCGCCCCACATGATGACAGTAAGAAAAATACGAGTTCTCACATTAATTTATTTATTAAAAAGCAAACACAAATTAACAGAGTTGATAGAACTTTTCCCGTAGCCTCATTAGTCGACCGTTGAATGCAGCAATGCCAATGATTATTTCCATTGAAACTTCTTCAGCGGCACTCACTGCTACACGAAACCAAGAATCCAAGAATGTGCATGCACAACTTTAAATCTGATTTCTCATTGTGTACACGCAAAAGTTTGCTGCAAAGAGCACCATATCGACATCGTGACATCGCTCCGTCAAGGAACTTCCTTATTTGACGTCTCGCAGTGTTTTCTCAAGCTCAAGCCACCTACGTTAACTGAGTGTATAATCAAACTAATTACACAAAACACGCTTTGAAACAGTTTGGTCTACGGTCTACCAGCCCGCTAAACTATGCCCCCAACATATGCTTCATTATCAAACAAGGAAGGGTTCCATGAACCAATTTTGACACACGCTAACACTACTGTATTCGTTCAGAATTGGGTGGCATGATGGGTTGTGGCCAATTTTTTGGCGCGTTCGTTGAACGGGAGTGACAATTTTGGTGTACAACATGATGCCCGTAATTGAATATGAGTGCTGGCATTAACATTGATTGAGAGTCAATGACATGACTGTCAATATGGTGCCGATGCATTTGGTTCGGAGTTTGTGGCGATAGGGATTTGCATACTGAAAATGTGTTGTAATGACGGGAATAAGCTTTTGCTAATGAGAAATTACGTATGAGAACTTAGTTGCATCAGTGTGCACTAATTCGGCGTCGATGAACACCCTTTACATGGTCGGATGCAACGAAACTTTGGAGCGGATGATGCAGCACTAGTGATTAACAAGCAATTAGTACCTATTCGATTGAGTCGCCGGTAGTCGTAATTTTACGCATTGATGATGGAACACATTTCTTTCGGTTGAGAGGAAGTGCGCTTTAGTCGAACTCGCAGCTGGGTCACGCCCGAAGGGAAATTTAATCGATTTGAATTTTAAAATGTTCATCGTGAGGTTCAATTGATTTATAACATTTGTATGTCTGATATTCATGCACCATATGTGCACCATGGCAAATTAAATGAACGTTTAATGAACGGGAAATTGATTTGGCAGTAACATGTGAAATAGCTTTACTGAGGACGATTCAGCGGCAATATTTTATCCCGAAATAGAGCCCTTAATTGGCCACTGAAATTGTGTGATTCGACGCCACTCGAAGTAGTCGTAGCTATGGATGCAGTTGAACCTTGGAAGCTTTGAATGTTGCGAAAATTTTTTTATGACCACTTTTCTGTTGTTATCATATTATTAACCAAGCACTTGTATAGTTCTGAAAAAAAAAACACACTTTACATTATTGTACGAGCTTAAGACTTGTAAGATGTGTACGTAAGATAGTAAGTTTGAACAAAATGTGCTCCCCCAGTTTGTTTACAAAGTTGCTTATGAAAACAGATTTTAGTCAAAGCAGGGCATTCTCAACCGGTTTGGTCCGATTTGGAGTTTCGGAGTTTTCGTGAAGTTCAACCTTTGAGGGTGAAAGATTAAATAGGCAAGAAGATTCAACAAAAGGAAGTGAAAATAGGTCATAAAATTGAATTCCAATTTCAAGAAAAATTTTATTTTAATTTAGTTTTTGAGTTGCGAAGTAAAGTTCTTAATTAATAACGAATTATAAAAAATGATCCAGGATTTTAACTATTTAAAAAAAAAAAAGAAGAACAATGATGTACAATTTTTAATCTAAACTAGATACAATGCTTTACGCTGACAAATCATTCTCAGAATCATCATCTTCATCTTCGTTTTCTTAACCGAGCATATCTTCAGGAACTAGAAGCAGATACCTTCTGTTTGGGTGTTTCTCGATAGAAGCTCATCACAAAATAAGCAGCATATGCAACAAATATTACATAATACTTGCCTTGCTTATTTTGCGAGTATTGTGCTCTCGATAATATTTACAATCTTTATTTCTGGCTTCTTGTGCTTCCTTGTGCGAACTATATAAGCTGTACCAAGATGTGGATGTAGTCCAATGAGCTCGGCCACATCGAGCAAATATACAATAATGCTCCACCTAGGAGGATCTTCGATTCAGAGCCCTCAGGTTCAACACGACAAGGAAGCGGCCTTCCTTGTTTTAAAGATCAAGCCATCACGGATGCCAGAGCATTTGGTCTGGATAACTGAAAGCAGCGTGCAAAGAAATCGCAGAGGATGGAAGGTAGTATCTCAGGCAGAGACTTTCTTTCAGGTAGATCGGATCATCGAAATCGAGTGATCTAGCAACTCCTGAGTCAAAGCGTAAATTGGCGGATAGTTTGTAGAGTATGTTATTTGAGGGTTTCGAATCCGTGTTCTATCGATCGCGTTCAAGAATTTCGCTTCAATTTTCCCTTTATGAACCGCTAAAACATCAAGTACTGGTTTTGTAGCAAGATCAAGTTTGTACGACTTTTTCGATGACGTCCTAGGCAAATAGACTATTCTAGCCATAAGGTTGGGTTAGGTTATTTGGGAGTGGCCTTTGTTGATGTGTATTTATCATAAAACAGTTGAAAGTCCATCATCATCATCCATTACTGATGGACGCCCTAGAAACTACTGGGACTAAAAAGATTTCCTAATAAGTACTTCAAGATCAGTTATCTTAAGAAGCAGATATCATTCAAATATCATTGCGATGCGTACCAAGGCTTGGCAGTTGCTTTCGCAGAATTTCCTACAAATATGGTCGTAAGGAATACTCCATTTTTCTACATATTTCCCAATGGCACAGTGCTCTGGGATTAGATTTGTGAGTTTGGAGATATCTCTCCTCCTGAGCTTAGTGGTGAGCTTACGTTGTCAAGATCGCTACTATTTAACGGTTTTTGCAATGGTAATATCCGACTAGGCTTTGCATTCAACTTGTGCAAAGCTGCAGTCTAGTAAATAGCTAACGCTTTGCCTTGAAGATAGAGCAAAGAATAAGCATGAGCAGAGGCCCCTGCGAAAGCGTCCCCGTCTGCTGTAGAGCTATCTGTAAAGATGCAAATGGAGTAACTGAGAATGACTTCTTGATTTTCGTTATAAAAGTTAACAGGCGATTTGTGCTCGTACGTATTGTAGACAAGATGACATAGTCATACTTGAAACTATGAGTAGAAATCCTCGTTTTGGTTTTAGTTGATGTCATTACGGTTTTATAGGTTGCGTGGAACTTGTTAAATTATTCAGCGATGAATCAGTGTTCTTATGATTTTTGTTCATAGATCCTTAACCTTAAACTGCCGCTTTAATGATCAATTATCACGGATGCATAACAATTCTAATCCAAATATTCAGAACCTATGTCTAAAGGGAGCTCCATTTTTGTATCGGGATCCTGGAGTAAATATTAGATGGAGGCGCAAAAAATCTGAATAGGCCGATGGTAACCATATAACACGAGCGAAGCTACTGACACAGAACTGCTAATTTGGACTATGCTTTCTATTAAGAACCTGGTCCTCCAGGTTATGGGTAAATTCTCCGCCGTTTAAAAAAATAACAGTTCAGAGACAATGAATATCCTTGTATGCATATGGATAAAATGTTTGGCGAGCCCAGCAAACGTTTTGAGGACAACAAATTTCGGATTTGCTGGAAACCAAATATTAAAAAATTTTTGCAATTGAAATTTGCAAAAATTGGGTTAAAATCTACGACATCTTCTACAGCGTGTGCTACAAATAAGGAAGATAACGCTAATTTGGATGTGAATTTGCTTTCGAAAAAGGTTTGGGTAAGAAGTCTTGACCTTTCGGCATGTAAGCGAATGCCTCGTAACAATCCGCATTAACGCCAAATTCGGACATATAAGTCGACAATAGATGACGAAATCTATGGCATCCTAGACAGAACATATACTCAGTGCCGCAGCTATGACACCAAAATTTACTAGGAGATCACTCCTACGTACATCATAGAACACCACTCCTTTCAAAGTTTCAAAGGGCCGCCACAAAGAAACTTCTTATTTGACGATGAATATACGCAGTTACATGCGTATAATAAAAGTGTGCTACATCGAAGAACAAGGGTTGCTTTTGAGCTCTACGAGCAGAAAAGAAAGACATCTCAAGAACAAAGAGAGAGCACGAGATACTTCATCCCCTCCACTAACAAAATTTTATTTTAATCACAAAATAGACATGTGACAATTACGAATAAAACAACACATGTGATAAATGCAGTTTTCGGCTTTTCTGGCACTCTTGCGTTCTTTTGAAGGAACCCTAAGAACGGTTGACATAGATGAAGTTTAAAGCTTAAGTTTGTTGGCATAATTATAAGATATTAAAAAACCCAAACTATGAATTCCAGGGGTCTTTAATCGTATGAACTAGAAGGCCAATTCTTGTCGCCTAAACCGGAAATTAGACGACCACGGAATGTTTTGTGCAATCATGCTATTGATTCACATGATATGAGAAGAAGCGATATTGGTATCCAAAATCACTATATCAGACACACAAAATTGGATTATCATTCCCCAATTTTGTTCGCCGTTGACTGTTTTTCACTTCCTTGTACCCAAGATACATTTGGGATGTATGTAATTTTCATGTGGCACCCATCAGAGATGATATATATATATATATATTTTTTTTTGTTTTTGAAAAACTCCCCGTTTCTTTGGTATTTCTGTTTGCTCTATAGTTGATTAGTTGATTCAGTTGGATTTTGTAGACATCAAAATCAAATCTTTTACCTAAGCTGTATATTAGCCGAGTAATAAAACACACCGTAGCTGGTACCTGTTATCGGTAGCAGATGAGACTATCAAATACGCTACCGCTTCTTTTTATAGCTTCAAATTGTATGGAAATAATGGCATGTTTTTGAAGAAGTATTTTACTATAGGGTTTTCTTATAACGACTTGACAACTTTTTTTTAAATAAAAGACAAACCACTTGAGATATTTCAAAAACTTTATTATTGGCTTGAAGGACAATCAAAACATTTATGAATGGAACTCGACTTCGTTCATATGGCCACCGCGGGCACGTTTGCAGCGGTCGATTCGTTGGACCCAATTTTCAACGACTAGGCCACACATTTCGGCCGAAACGGCCGCTATTTCGCGTTCAATGTTGGCTCTGAGCTCTTCCAACGTCGTCGGCGTGTTGGCATAACCAATGACTTAACGTAGGCCCACAGAAAATAGTCAATCGGCGTTAAATCGCATGAACGAGGCGGCCAATCGACTGGCCCATGTCTTGAGATAACACGCTCACCATAATTACTCTTCAATAAATCGAATGTAGCGTGTGCTATGTAGCACCATCCTGTTGAAACCACATGAAAAATGAGCTTCGTCACTGAAGATGATTTTGCGATGAAATTCATCATCTTGGCGCATCTTCTCCAGAACCCAATCGGAGAACGTACGTCGCTTCAAATGGTCCATCAACTTGAGTCAGCTTGATCTTGTATGGGTATAAACCAAGATCTTTACGCAAAATTTGGATCGTTTGCTACGGACGTCTGAACGGCAGCGATATTTTCGACACTTCGACCAACCCATTGTCTCACTGACACGGCAACATCACACAACGAATATGTAGACTCAAATTTTTGCACTAAACTTGTTATTAGGGCAAAAATTACGACCAAAAATTGTAGTTAACGCTCTTAAAGTTGCAATCACCGACTCCGAATATCTGTAGAAAATTTTTATAATTTGCAGACGTTGCTCGTTAGTGTACTTTACCATAATGTTGAGTTTACTGAATAAATTGACAGTGACAGTTTGATGATTAGTGAAAGAGTGCGTTCATAAATTAAATTCAAAGTTGTGAAGTCCCTATTGGAAAGCCCTATATTAGCTTGACACTGCTCTGGCAAAGCTCTGGCGAAGAATTAGAGTAGCCTTTATACCGAAAATCGGAAAACGTGAGCCTCAGAGCTATTAGTGTGGCCTCCTTCACGTTAAAGAGTACAGAGAGAATGGTTTAACTTAATGTGCGTAAATTGCTTTGTGAATATATCCTACGTTCTAGATGCAACATGCACACCAACTCGAAAGATCCTGCGAAACTGTGCCTTAGGAGGTGTACGCGCTGAATATTTAGATACAATATTTGTTTATCGACATTGGTTGATTTCGATAGCACATCCTTTGGGGGAGGCAGCTGCAAATAGGGCAGACAATACGCCTTAAACGAATTATAAGTCAGAGCAAAGTGCTTGTGACAGAGGAGGGTCCTTTGGGTCTACACGTCTATGATAAGGCAATTACATTTTTTACAAAGTATACACCTGCTGCTTTTTCCAATTTTCAAACACCGGTCCCTTTGAAGTCATTTCCTAGGTCTGGATCTACTCTAAATGCACTGATTATCCTCGCTCCCATTGATATTCATATCATGGGCAGCACATATAAAATTGTCTTGCGATTAAATAGAAGTTGTCTTTGGTATTACAAACACTGAAATTGCGGACCAACTTTCTTTTGATTCTGGTCTTATGGGGGAATGACACTAGAACTCACGTTTTTACGAAATAGCGAAATCAGAATGTAAGCGAGGAAAGGAATGTAGTCGAGTCTTCACCGACAGCTATAAAACTGACGTATTCTACACTGTTCCATTCTATTTTTGACTGACAACAACACAAGATTTTACTCAATGATGGGAAAACTTGTATCTATCTGCCAAGCGGAGATATACAGATTCCTGGTCTTAATGAATTGTAATATGACGAACCGGTGGAGAATCACACGTATCTGCATTCTAAATGAAGCAGTGCTTAAGGCCTTGCGGAACCGTTTCACTACTTTCAAGCTATTGCTTGAAAATGCAAATTTGGATTCATTTGGATTAGTTCACTGAATCTTGCTTGGTTTTCAGCTTACAAAGCTCGGAGGGTTTCAGAGGACCCGAATCTGCGTTGAGATTTGAAATTACATTGCCCATTGGGCTCTCAAAGATGCCGGCATACCAAACTAAGACCTTCTGACATCCCTAAGAAATCAGCGATCTTCCTGTTATTGATCAGTAGGAAAGCCTGTAGGCATAATATAACACGATGATTACATTGATGACAAAAGTGCAGAGTACTATCTCTGTGAGTACTTAGCCAACGATTGCATCAGACCGCTGTAATGAGTGCTGGTACTCATTGAAGTTTGTACTCATCTTGTCATGAGCCCCGCAAAGAAACAGCGATTGGCAACAGTTTGGTTTCTTCAGAGGTTTTATTGGCAGAATTGATAGCAGAGTTAAGATAGACAAAATCACTTACTTACTCTTAGTTATAGCTGCCGGCTGTGACGTCCAGCCGAATTCGTTGGCACTGCGTGTCCCTTTCTGTTGACAGCATATGTGTGTTATTAGTTTTGCCCTAGTTTATCGCTAAACCCATTTTGGCTGCTTTAACCTTAATACTGGCAAACCCATCGGTAACAGCCAGCTGAGTGCGGCGTATGCAAATAACTAGATGACCACACTTTTAAAAGATGATACATCCACTGTTCGCTAGTGAGTTCCCCATTATTCTTTCAAGTTGGCAGAGAAGTCACGCGGAGACGCGTCACCTTGCATTATACCCTTTTTTGACATCAAAACCCTCGGTTAAGTTGTTGACGGAGAAGAGAGTGTTCTGTCAAAACTAGACATGGCGCTATATAGCAGTCTCTATAAATAAGATAAGATTAGTGGGTATCGCTTTAGACTTCTTGAGTTTTTTCCAGGATCTACCACAATGTGAAGATTTGGTTGATTATGGTTTTTCCTGATCTGAAACCGCACTGATAGGGGCCAATCAGGTTGTGGACGAAGAGTTTCAGACATTCACGCAATATGTTAGATAAGATCTTGTAGGCAATGTTGAAAAGACTTTTACCTTTAGAGCTCACTGAATAGCACAAATAGACCAGATCTAAGAAATGAGTTTGTGTATGCTCTCTACAAAGTAGTTTCCAGCAGCTTTGAATTCTTTTTCTTCTTTCTTAGATATTGCTATCTTTACTTTGCTTTGGTCAAGTGAATGTGCACTTCCAAGTACACTTCCAGTGTACGATTTATACGCTTCATGCTTGCAACAAAGTGGCGCTCCGAGTCAATGGTGGCAACGCGGAAGCTTAGGACGTCCAGATCACTGGATATATGCCTTACGTACGTTAAATGATCAATTTGAAGTTTTACGATTTACGATTTGGAAACCGTATGATTGTCTGATCGTCTCACCACAAATTCATAAGCATAAGTCCGCAAGAGTTCGTAGAAATATTGTTTGGTGGCATCGTTCTTATTTTCTGTGGTAGCGTGAGCGCACATTAGGCTTATGTAAGTGAATTTGGCCTTGATGCCGATTGTCATAAGACGCTTGCTCACGTGTGACAAACCCGCACTTTAATAACCCCGGTTTCTGTTCAATATAGCTATCATCATAGTATATCATGTATCAGAGTTTTTGCATCCTCCTTAATATATGTCCGGTCCATCCCATCGCACTTCCTGAATGGCTGTGATATCTGCGTGATAGCAGTCAAACGCCTCTGCTAATTGTTCGGCTGCACGTGGCATTTTTGGTGTTCGTCAATCGTGAATTCGCCATTATCTGCGGTCATTATCTGGTTCGTCACATAACGTTGTGAGCCGTATGATGGCGTAGGCCCGTACTATGCTACTAGTCGAGCACGCACTTGCCAATTTAGCCTGCATGAGTAAACATTTACACAGGAGCTGTTCTTCCGAACGCTGCTTATAAAGTTCATTAACTGTGCTGTATGAACACATTAAGCAATTGCTATTTACTGTCAGACATGACCAAAACATCCGAATTCACCGGCTTAAATGGCTGGGATATGTTTAACAAATGGACATCAGCATGTCACATCTTATATTTATATAGCCCAGGTACAAAGCGGTTTGTAACGTGAAGGCATTTTTATATGCACAACTAGAGTTTGTTAGTTGGAGATAAAGGAGAAAAGAAAGTTTTTGATTGATGTTCAGGTCTATCTGCACTTTTCGCGACCATATATGTATATAGTATAGTAAGTTGAGGCTCAGGACTATTCCGTACTTTTACGCCACTAAGATTTTAAAAAAATAAGCTGCAGCAATATATTTTGCTTGGCGGTATGCGCTCGTCAGCACCCCTCATTTGATCAGAGGTTTCTATGAACATGTTCGGTTTGTTGATGCGCCCGATATACATAAAAATTTAAACCTTTGCTATCAGTAGAAGGAAGTCCGAGTGATTAAAGACTTTCAAAATATTTATGTGTCATTTAATGGATTCGTTGGCACGTTTACTGTCGATAGCAATAGTTTTCGAACTTGATTGATACTTTGGTGATCTAGATACTTCCAGATTCCTGACCTATATATTTGTTCAAGCAATCAGAAACGTCAACTGGCAATAATAATCCTAACGACCCTTGTCCGTAGGTGTTACTTCCCAAACCTCAGCCCAGTGATCTTCTATAGATTCTAATTAAGGATCCTAAGTGCGCTTGTCATGGTCGTCGATATTTTTGTTGCTATGGATCTTCTTTTACTTGGATTCGCAATGTTTACAGACGTGAAAGATGCGTCGTATTGGAACCCATTATACATTTCTTATGAATCTGAGATAATAGCTGTTGGAATTATTGTTTCATAAAAATGCCATTATTCTGATAACCTTCGTTTGTTTTCCTTAGCAAAAAACGACTGATTCATCTACTTAGTCGGTCTGTTATTCTAAGCAGGCACTACATCTGGGAGAAAAAAGCACTTGAACTCACGCCAAGTACTCTGCCAATAAAAACTGAAAACTTCTCTCTTCCACCAAACGAGGAAATTTAGTTTTTATTACGCCATCCGCCTCATCTTTCTATGGCTTACATTTGCCATACTCACTCCTCGCCCACAATTTTTTCAAAAAAAAACCCACTAAAGACGTTTAAAGAGGGAGGGCTAGGAAGAAAAAGAAAAACGAAGGAAAACAAATCGCAAAACAATTTATCACAGGAAGGGAGCCATAATACCATGTAACTGAATCTGAACGAGATGAAGATGTGAAGCATCCGAGTTGACCCCTGTCTGGGCCGATGATTACCCACTTCACCTTCATCATTATTATCATCGTCAGTTAGGCGGTGGCAGAGGCAATCGAGGAGCAAGTCATGAACCTTTTGCGTTGATAGGTGTTCGAGTACAACAAAGATTTTGTGTAATTAATTATACTCTGAGGTTGAACGCAGAGAAGAAAGCTAACCAATGTGTATATCTAAACGATGCAAGGGAGTGAAAACTTAATATTTTTTATTCCCTTCATTCCTTCCCCACCCACTTTCACATCATTGTCTTTAATCATTATTAATTTTCTAATAAGAAATGAATACTTTCTTAATTGCATTCCTGAGTAGGACCATGTTTTCGAGTCGGGCATGCATAGAAAATTGGCATTTGACTTAAGATGCGACGCGACGACGGCAGGGAGATTAGTACAAATTCTCACGTCCATATTACGTCCCTTGAATGACAAAAGATCATGGTAATTAATTTGCTTAGGATTTATGTGTCTATGGTCGGGACAGACATAACGAATCGCTACTTTGATATGGTTCTGATGCTGATGGGCTAACGTCGTGCCCTGAGAAAGAAATACGGATTTTCTCGTGCTACTCAAAATTTCTTGAATCCTTTTATTATTTTATCCAGATTGCGAAGGTAATCTTGATAGCTCCTCATGTAATGGCTCACGGATGAATTTGTCAGAGGGATTTGAGTTATTCACTCAAGTACTTGCCAAGTCATTCAGAAGGATTTACAAGGAGCGAAGTACCCAAGGCAAACAGACTGACGTGAAGCGCATGTAAAAGAAAACCCGTGGGCTACCTTTAACAAAGTGTAGTGCAAAACTTTCCCCACAAAACGAGTGTTTAATGATAAATAAGACATTGTGGCAAAGTTTTTGTAATGGATGGTGTTCTTAGGATAAGGACATAGCACAAGGATACCTTTTCTTATTAATTATTTTCTTTAGTTTGGATTTTGGATCTTTTTGTTATGCTGAACCAAAAACGGGCAAATGTTGCCCTAGATTGTTTGGAGAGAAAGTTTGAGCTGTTGTCAAGTAGTTGTGTGTCTGCAGGTTGGGAACAAAACCAAATGGCTAAAGTTTCGGATATGGTTTTTGTTACAATGATTATATGTAACTTTTGAATGAATTTTCAAGCGAAATTTTTGTGTGGAAGACATTACCTCCATGATAGAATTCCACCCAACAGTTACACTACATTTTAAGAATTTTTTGTTGCCTTATGGTGTCGACCATACTTTAGATTATTGGTTGGTATTTTCGACCGAAGCTTAATCTTTGTGTACTCATCAAACAGCGCTACCTTATAATTTGTTTTAGTGATAAAGGCGCTTCTTTCTCATGTCCGTCAGACCTTCTCTGATTCTTTGGAATATCTTAGTGACCTTGTTCCCAGTATTATTGAACTGTTTATCTTTAGCTATGTGACAGTAACACATTGTTTTGATCTTATCGCGCTCAATGCAATTGATTGTCAGGTTGTGACTCTATAAGGCTACCAGGCAATCTGCATAGTCAATATATCATATTGGGACTCCACTGTACGTTCATTTATGTTTTTTTCTCCAGTCTAAGCAGTCCAGTCTATTTTAAGTCCCGAATACCTTGCATTTTTCAAGAAACTGAAAAGAGAACCATTCAAACATTAGCAACGCCAAACAGACGAACTTGTAGCTAAATCTTCGTAGAGTTTAAAGAGAGATCCAAATTGGTTTTATTTTTTCATTTGCCCGAGCCTGAGCGCAGTCAGACTGATGATAGCAAATGGTACTAGGTATTCGTTTAACATTCTTAAAGCTCTAGCTTAGTCTACCATTTCTAGTGGCTACCATCTATTTTCAAGCGCCTTGATAGTGCTGAAGATCGTTACTTAGCTCGGATCAAAATATTTTAAAGATCATCATACATATAGAGTGATTCATCTTAAGGTTTTATATATAATGTAAAATAAAAGACATAAATTTGCAAGTCAAGTTAAATTTTTTACTATCATGGCATTAATTTTTTGATAATGATCCCATGTAAATGCTGGACAGGACTACGTCTAAAGTGGATCATTCGGAAATTCCAATTTTTGGCGACTCGTTCGAGCATAGCGACTGGTATCTCGCGGATAACACGAGTAATGTTGACGTCCAAAGCATCAATCTTTGTCGGCTTATTTATGAAAACCTGAGACTTTACACTTCCCTAGAGAAAATAGTCCAAAGGTGTGATATCGCATGATCTAGGCGGTCAATTTACCGTACCAAAACGTGAAATTAAATGCCCACCAAAATGATTTCTCAACGAGTCCATTGTTTCACGCGCTGTATGGCTCGTAGCGTTGTCTTGTTGAAAACAGAGCTCACCGAGACCATGTGCTTGAATTTCAGGTTGCACATGGTCCATTAAAATGGCACGATAACGGTTACCATTGACGGTAACATTCTGAGTTGCCTCATTTTTGAAGAAATATGGACCAATAATTCCACCAGCCTATAAACCACACCACACCGTTATTTAAAAGAATGTAATGGAAGATCTTGGTATTATTCGTGTTGCTTATCAGCCCAAATACGGCTAGAAATGGGCTTTATCACCCAATTAAATTTCACGATAAAACACCAGATTTTCAATGAGTTTTTCCAGAGCCCATTTCCGGAAAATATGACGCAAATTCAAGTCGCCTGGCCTCAATTCTTACACAAGTGGAATTATGTACGGTTTTAGGCCAAGATCCTCACGTAAAATACGTCAAGTTGTCGAATACGCTAAGCCAAGCTGCTGAGAACGACGACGAATCGATTCGTCACGGTCTTCGCATACACTCTCAGCTACAGATGCTATAGTCTCTTCACTACGTGCTGGATGTAATCTAACCGGTCGAGTATCATCCACTAATGTAAAATGGGACTCAAATTTTCAAATGGGTTTTTTTAATAGTGGTTTCAGTAGGTCGATTATGCGCAGCGTAAGTTCCTCGAATCGCACGAAGAACATTTCTCACTGAACGCTGATGTTCGTAATACAGCTGAACAATTTAAAGACGCTGTTGTGATGTGAGTCTCTCCTAGATGACTTGCCAAATAATACTTAACAAAAATGACAAAGCAGTTTGATAGGAGTCATGCGTGATCTGCCAAAAAAAGCCGAATGAAAATGAAACCTTACGATGAATCATCCTATATTAGATCTCTCTAAGGCATTTGAAAAATAGAGCACGCTATTCTTCGTTGCAAGCTCAAATGATTTTATAATTTCTCATCATGTTCCGTAAATTTACTTAACAGATCGGAGGCAAGAAGTCAAATTCAATAACAGCTTATCAAATTTTCTTCCAATCTCACGAGCGGTCATTTAAGGATCTATTCTGAGACCCCTGCTATTTTTATTATGTATAAACGAACTCTCCACCATTACTAAACACTGATCACTGCATTTATGTAAGTATATGCCGATTATGTACAATTATTGTCATGATTTTATCGAACATTGTGTTAGCTGTATTAAAGAGGAACTTAAAAATGCTGTGAAGTGGACTCGGAAATATATGTTCTTATTGAGTCTTAAGTAATCGATGTCTCTTTTTATTTTGAAAAATATAGTCGACCCTCCGTATTTAATAATTCTTCATAATGTTTGTGGAAATAGTTAGTCACTCACTTGGGGCATCTATATTACCATTGGTATCTTAACATCCTCAGCAACTCAGTCCCATCAGAACACGTATGATGCTGCCGAAAACTTTAAGCATACCTACGTAAAGGTATGGTTGTGAAATCTCTTCCTAGTGTGACTACGGCAGTAAAAGATAGTTAAATGTGGTTTTTAACAACCTCATCCGTTACATCTTTGGCTCACGAAGATTTGAAACAGTGCAAAACTTCTCAAAACGCTTGCTCGCTTGCTGCCAGATATCCTGTTCAACCATCAACAATCATTATGAGAAAAGAACAGAAACACAGGTCTCGAATGCTCATACCTCCGCACAATACCTCCCTCAAATCTGAGCGCCAATTCTTTGTCCATAGCATCCGCTTATGAATTCATTGCTGCACAGCATAAGAGAAATAGAAATGACAAGTGACAAGCAATATACTCATATTTGTGACCCGATTGCAGCGCTTTTTTGGATGCGGATTCATTGTTAGAGGCAGACTTACGTAAGAATCCGTCCAATCCGTATTACGGCTAAATTTGCCAACATTAGCCTTATATGCGCGCACGCGGAGAAAGACATCGGCACCAAAGATGACTTGTACAAACTCATGGACAAGACCAACGAGCACCGCTTGAGCTATGACATTAAAATTGTCCTCAGTACTAGAAGTAATTTCGGAAGTATATTATTTTAACTACCGTGGGACGAAACATTGTCGTAGCTAGCACGCAGGTCCCACATCTCAATATTCACAAGAGGGCGTGAAAAACTCTTGATCAATCAGTCGTCAGCTAGATTGACCACATTGCAATCGGCACATGTGAATGTGCGGCCTACAACGACTTAGACCTAGTTGTAGCTAAGGTACAGTTGCGTATATCTCGAACATCGTAAAGGTAAAGTCGGACGGCTACAATAGATCGCCAAATTCTATTTTGATTAAGTCTTCCCTAATCTGTTAAGAGGTTCTATGTCCAGTACCAAGTATCGAAAACTAGTGGCAGCATTGTCAAAAAGCCATCAGAGATGCCGCCTCTTATTTGCTGGGTTTTACTCGGCCACCACAACAATACCCTCTACCGGACGATGAATGCTGGCAAGTACATGCAGCTAGGTAATATACAAAGCGGCGCTCCATGAAGAGATGAGAGCTGCTTATGAGCTCTACGAGCAGAAGGGGAAAGGCCAACACCGGCTTCTTAGGATAAAAAAGAAGAAGCATGAGAATTGCGTGGTCGAGGAAATTGAGAGATGCGACTCCAGGAATGAGTTATCAAAAAGTAAACAAAAACGTACCATGGATACAAACCATGGGCTGCCATATATACCATAAACTTTAGTCCAATAAAGCTGTTTTAACAGACGTCCTGACTGCCGAGTTCTTCAAAGTGATAGACGATGGCTAAGAAGTATACACCAACTCATCCGTAAAATATGGTCGATCGAAGGTATGAATGAATGCAACCTCATATTTGTTTGTCCGATCCTCAAGTAAGGAGTACCGCTGAACTGCACCAACTAAAAGATCCTATCAGCCGCATTATGTGAACACCTTAGACCGTACGTCAACTATCTGATTTCTAAAATTTAATTCTTGAAAAAGTAGCCAAAAACCACGCGCCAACACAAGGGGCACATTATTGAAATAATTGGAAGAAAGCAGCGTGAAGTCAGTAGCCCTTTTGCTAGTATTGAGATGGAAGTGGCGAAGATAGGTTTAACAGTCAACGAGGGCAAGACCAAGTATATGCTGTCAGCAATAAAGTGCATCCAACACCGACGTATCAAACAGAACGTCACCCTCGACAGATATCACTTCGAGGTAGCTAAGGACTTTGTCTACCTAGGCTCTGCTATCAATTCCTATAACGACACCAGTGCTAAGACCAAACGAAGAATAATTTGCCAATCGCTGCTTCCTTTCGCTAAGATGGCAATTGCTAAACATTCAGGCATCAGTCTGCTAAATATTGTTGATCAACTGATCTGGTCTGATTGGCCCTTATCATTAAAACTTATGAAGTCCAAGTCGATATGCACCACCTCTTTATCGACTTTGTGATTGCATAGGACAGCGTCTGTAGAGATGAGCTATATCTACCATATATTCTTCATAGTTCTAAAATACTCTCTCCGTGACCTTTTATGTAAGAAGGTGATGCGCAGTCAAATAACATTTTTAACATGAACAGAATATCGACGAATCGGACACTATACAATAGACAGCCGTGGCTTTGAGGTAATCGGGGACTTTGTATACCTCGGCAACTCGTGAGAAATCAAATGTAGAGTTACTCTTGTCAATCGATGTTTCTTCGGCCTAAAAAGGCAAAGGATCAATCATCATTCCAGTCCTACTTCATGGTTCAGAAACAAAAATGTTAGCGAAGGTAAATATTCTTCACCGTTTCGAAAAAAATCACAAAATTCTTCGACAGATTTTTGGTTGCCGTAAAGCGAACTTTAGGAGCTTGTTAGGAAATGAAGAGCGAATGAACACTAATGCCCCAGCCCAAAGAATCTTCAATTTCAACCCGTAGGGACAACGCAGTAGAGAAAGACCTCGGCTTGGGTGACTCGCACAATTCGAAGGAGACCTCAACCAGCTTGAAGTGATCAACTGAAAGTAGTAAACCAGAGACGGTAACTGGAAGGGTCTATTGGCTGAGACTTATGATTATCCCGAACTGTATCACCATTTCAGAAGAAGGAACTGATGCCATTGAAATGAAGCAATGTAACTGCGAATTTGAAGTCGCCGAAACATTCAAATACAGTTCTGAGAGATTTAACTCACCCTCCGAATCAAATGATGTAAATCACAGGTGTATGGGGCTACGTAAATATTTTATGGCTCACCATTATCAGTTATAAAACATCAGCGGCAATCTTCTATAACTAAAACTAAGAAGAGAAACGTGCGCTCATTTCCAATGTAGATTTAGTGATTCAAACTGGAGAAACTTAAGCAAACTCTGCCTTAATTAACATCAGGTTTCGTCAAAAGGGAAAATCATTAAATCATATAGATTAAGTCAACAAAAATTTCTAATCACGAACAAGATTTCAAGGCCAAACATTATACATTAGCATAATTCAATTAGCAACCCCTTCTTGATTTCCGAAATCTATTGTATAAATCCCACAGATTTCGCATCACAACTGAGTTTAAGAGTTTGGGAAGTCTTTGATATACCTAAACAAACAGAAACATGTGTACTATACATGTTTATAATTAGATAGCATCGAATGAAAGAACTTCCAACACTGGATCAGTTCCATGTCAAGTGAGAATTAGATAAATGGGGTGTCTAATCGATTTTGACGTAATTTTTTGTACAATATTATACAAGTAGAACCGACTCGAGGAAGCAAATACAAGTAAACACCACCTTTTCATTTTGGGATATACTCGTAACTCAACCCTGAAGGCTGCAGTTTACACAGATACGTAAATGTATTTAGACGAGATACTTTGATCTCAATTCGAATACATTTGTCGGTAACTTTGATCCATATGCAGGAATGTTTTTTACGACCACTTAAACTTTTGACCACTTCAAATTTGATTTATGCACAGCCGTTCATTGACTGAGGTATAGACGCGTTTCGTAAATAACTAATTTTCCGTGAAATGTGTGTTGGCAATATTTTGGCCGAGCGCTTCTGTGACTTAATGCTAGTGATGACGGCCGATAAAACAGGGATCGTGAGTTCGATTCCCGAAAAAAAAATTATTAACTATTTATTTTGAAACGTTTATGTAGTTAAAAAGACAATAACGTACATAAAATTTGAAAGTGATATTGGACGATAGCGGGACGACGTTATCTAGCAACATTTCAAAAAAGAGAAGAAGGAAGCCAGAGCCAACTCCAAATCTCGTGAAAGGGAAGGGAGCGAAAGAAGAGGCGCCAAGAACATCAACAAAGACTGCAGCAGACGGCCATGATAAGCAATGTGTATTTAATGGTGAAGAAGACCACTATATTAGGGGTAAAAACACCTTCGCATCACGGGCGGCCTCGGAGTCAGATGATGAAGAGGACAAAGTCAATGTAACTTAGTAGCAGCATAAAAAGGCTACAACTCAAAGTGCTGTCCACTAAAAAAAAAGGAATAAGTAAATTAATAAAATGGCAAGAAGGGAGAGAGACGTCGAGAGTTTCCAATAGCTGCAGCAAGATCTCGAGCCAAGCTCAAACCAGAAACAGCTGTCCAAGGCATAGCAAAAACAACAAAAAACGTCAACAAACACCCTCACAGCAACAACAGCAGAAACAACAAACACCCGCAACACAAAAACACCAGTAGCAGCAGAATCAACGACAGCAGAAACGAGACAAAATCTTAAAGCAAAGAGTTCTACCCATAAATATCGGGTTTTCCAATAGGGACTTGACAACTTTGAATTCAATTTGTGAACGCACTTTTTCACTAATCATCAAACTGTCACTGTTAAGTTATTCAGTAAACATTTTCATTGTGGTAAAGTACACTAACGAGCAACGTCTGCAAATTATAAAAAAATTTTACAGATATTCGGAGTCGCAAAATCATCTTCAGTTCGTCACTCATTTTTGGCTCAATGGGTTCGTCAATGAGCAAAATATGCGTTATTGGTGGGGTGAAAACCCACATTTGCTTCATGAATTACCACTTCATCCACAAAAAATAACTGTTTGGTGCGGTTTGCATGCCGGCGGAGTTATTGGGCCATATTTTTTCGTCGACGATAACGATCGTCACGTTATCGCGCCATGATCACCGACTATTTTTGGCCCAAATTGAAAGATATGGACTTGGACGACATGTGGTTTCAACAGGATGGTGCCACAAGCCACACAGCACACGCTACAATCGATTTATTGAAGAGTAAGTATGGTGAGCGTGTTATCTCAAGACATGGGCCAGTCGATTGGCTGCCTCGTTCGTGCGATTTAACGCCGCTTGACTATTTTCTGTTTATGCCAACACGCCGACGATGTTGGAAGAGCTCAGAGCCAACATTGAATGGGAAATAGCGGCCGTTTCGGCCGAAATATGTGGCCGAGTCGTCGAAAATTGGGTCCAACGAATCGACCATATCTCAAATGGTTTGCCTTTTATTTAAAAAAAAAAGTTGTCAAGTCGTTATTAGAAAGCCTTATACTTACAAGATGAAACTGAGGAAAGCAATATACAATTTTCATAAAGCAAATAATGCTGCTAGAACTGTCGACTGATCCGGAAGAGCTCCTTGCACTGTTGAAAGAGATAGAGTGCGACGGGCTTAAACTCGTGGAAGATAAGCCATTCGTCTAGACTAGAGCTGAAAAAGAAAAATTCCTGGTTCCCAATAGCAAACTGGATGGTATAAGGAATATAAGAGCCCTAGACTACCAGATTGTATCATGGGAAAGAGTTAGAAGAAGTGATAACATTTTACAATATGTTCCCTGGCAAAGTTTCGTTCACGCCGCTTCGAACTGTTAAATGTAGCCTCGGTGCATGAAATGCGGAAAAAACCACAAATTTCAGAAATGTGCCCTAGGTTAGGACGGAAGGAACACGGGACACACCGCACACGGGATGTGCCAAATTCCAATACATCAAAACAGTAAATTTGGCTTGGCAGCAGAAAGTGGAAATTAAACGTTCACCTGTTCAAACACAAATACCAGTCGTTACTTCTCAAATGGCGGTAGGTAGGGAAAATACGCCACAGCAGGCAAATGTTGATTCTCAGTCCCCAGCACCTAAAGCACCAGAACCTGTACCTGACAACCCAACTATCTTGCTCTTTATCTAGGGGCAGATGGGTCAGCTTTAACGTCAAATAATTGAACAAGTTACGTGAGTAGATCAAATATATGCGCTGCTGGGCGCCTAACGCACTTCCAGTCATAATGGGTGATTACATAGTGAAACCTGAAGGTCATTACACTGAATGTTAATTTACTGATTAGATTCGAACGAAGAGTCGCACTATTTAAGTTGCTTGAAGACCAAGCCCCGGATGTGCTTTTGGTAAGCCAAACTAAGCTTACTTAAAAATACAAAACAAGGTACAGAAAATAAGAAATATTATGAAGAAACCGACCGGCACCTAAGACTACTCAATCCACCTTAGTCATCTCAGAACCCGAGACACTTTTTCGATTCCTAAGGCTGGAATTGGAGTGGAATTATTTAATATTCGGCGGAGATTTCAACGCCGAACATAGAGATTGGAGATATAATACACCAAATACTAGAGAAAACTAACCAACATACTATTTACAAACTATTTACGCACTTTTGACAGTGATTATTGCGGTCTTATCACCGAAATAACTATTCCCAACGAAAGCGTTTTGGTGGAGGTCTTCATTTACCACGTTGCGCCTCCGAGATTTATTCTAAGAATCTCCGAGCCGTATGCAATTATATGGTCTAAAACCATATTGAATAAGAACCTTGACCTCGACTAACAAATCTTTTCATTTAGCGCGACTTTGTGCTAATGGCGTCCATTTGTTGGCATCAAATTGATCAAGGCCCCATTCCACTTAAGCGCGTCACCTTGGCCGAAGTCTTCCTTTACCTAGTTATCCCTCCGAGATAGATGTGGATTCTTGCCCAAGGTTGCTTATTCCGAATAACAGCAATATATCCTACCAAAGTTTTCTCTCATTTCAACTTGGGATATCAAGAATTTAAAGGAGTTTTTCTCTGCGTTCCAGCAATCAATCGTGACCGGATAAAATAACCAAACATTGCCATCTTCCGATCATTCCTCATCCGTAGTTTAGTGTTAGCTTTACTTCCAATTAGGAATTTAGTATCTTAAGGTCAAAGCTAATGCTAAAATTCAACTTATTTTTGCTGAAATACCTCAATGGTTAGTGGTAAGCCAAGAAAAACTCAAATGGTTACACAAACATCCCACCTGAAAAAGTAACCTTGTCCAATTTAAACATTAAATGAATTCTTAGTGATTTGCGGCTAACGTTTACGGTATTCTGAAGTAATTATCTCACCTTCACTGTGACCATGGTGGTAATTTTTTAGATTCTTGTGGCTTTTATCTTTACTTTTAAGTCAATATATTCAATCCAAATCCAAAACCCATGACAGAAAAACTGCCACTCATTCCAAACTGACATTCTGACTGTGATCATAGCGCAATATGAAGTTTTTCGTACATTCTAAGCAGCATAATTCTTGTGTGTACGAGTGTAGATAGTTATTAGAAGTCAACGTAAGGCCATTTTAACTAACTGTAAAACTTTTAAAAGACACCCTGCATATTTTATCCAGAGCTCAACTGCAATTAGTCCCAACCTATCCATATAATCTATGTTGGCATAAATTTTAGAAAATGCAATCACTTTCAGCCGCCAACCAACCTCCCATCAACCCTGATCCAGATGTGAAGGGAACCGTTTTTTGTGATTTCCCTTCCAGCGAATTACGTCCAATTCGCTACGCAAACTGCAGCATAATTCCTCTGTATCTACTTCCATGGTTGTCTTCTCGCAAGCGTCCCTTATGTGTAAAAAGCATGAAAACAGCAAATATCCGTAGCAGTGAATGAAAAAGTATCTCAGTATCTCACCCGACTAAAGCAAAAGGTACACCCCAAAACGGATCTACGCTTGGTAGTGCTGACACACAATACTGCTGTTGTCATTGCACTATGCGCTCACATACACAAGCGCTTTATCTATGGAGGTATACTTGTAGTTGCAATGTTTACATGCCCCAAGAGCCTTAGTTAACTTACCGCTCCGAGTACCACCGACAAAAGTTAGTGTCAACCAGCACAATACCCACTGAGAAATTCAGCTTCCGAAGACCCTAGAGGATGGTGGAGGATTAGGTAGTGCTAAACCCCTCTCCAAGTCAATGACATAGAAAAGGTGCGGTGTATGGTTGGTTGATGCATCAACATCACGACACCGTCTACTACCATACCCAAAGCCAACGTCAAATATGTTGATCTGTATGTATGTACATACACTTGGATTAGCTTACTATACTACACCATCGTATGCATGGAGAGCGGAGAAGCGTGTATCTTTGGTTCTCTGGCGGCGTGGCCGTAGTTTCGATTTTCTTTCTTTTTTTTCACTTCAATTTGTATCGCGTGGATTGTAAACAGAAGACCGCCAGCCAGCCGGAGCAGATTGCTTTTACCTTTCGAATGGGTGTGCAGTAAATATCGGCACCGTGTCGCGTCGTATCGTCTACTGGAGAATTTAGCTAATTATGAGTGGTTTCCGCGTATCCGCGAGTTTGTGTGCTTCTGTTTGTGTTCTTTCCAACTTTCCATTTACAATTCTAGTACCTCTCCACCTGGTCATACGTTTTTAAATATTTTGGTAGCACATTAGTGCTTGCTTGTTGCTAGCAAACATCTTAATCACCTTAAAGTCTGTTCAGCTGTCAGATGCGCAGATACTCGTAATTCGAATTGGGTAGAGTAATTTCACCGAAAGTGTTATCTTGTGTGTGGTTGTCAGAGTCGGTAAACATGTTCGACTCTTACAAATTGAATGTCAGTCGATAGATGGAGTGGTCGAAACTTTAATTACTTCGCGATAACGGCTGATTGTACTCACTATTCAGAGTGTACATATATTTGTGTGTGTGTTTACAAGGAGTAGTATCTCCAGTCGACGAAAAATGTTACCAGGACGTCGTCGAGGATGGTACAATGTGGAGAAATCAATTCGTCAGAACATGATGGTATGTATGGTGCTTATCCATGTTTGTTTAGCAAGGGAGGGAAGAAATTTTTTTCAAAAGATAAACTTTTGGCGCAACTTCAATTTATACTCGTAACTGGGGAAAAAGTTTTCAAACTTTGAAATGAGTAAATGAAAAAGTAATAGTATCTGCAGTTGCAATCGATGGATTTTACGTCATTGACGATATATATGTAGTTTGTGAATACTGAGCAAATAAGGAGGGTTGCTTGGGGATTCACAATCAATGAATCGATGTCACGCATTCGATTGGAAAATACACAGCAAATGACATTTGCGTCAGTAGTTCAAAATTCAAACGAAGACTGAGTGGGATGACTTCCAGCTGACAGAGCACTATTTCTTTTGAAAGGAAAATGTTCATGCTTTTTTGTTTTGAGCACAAACGATGGTGACACAATTTACATCTTCTTTTGCTTGATTAAGAAAATTCAGCACATGCGATCAGAATCGGATGCTTCTTTTTAGGTCTATGATGATCGCTTTTGACCAATGTTGTGGTAGCTAAATTGAATTTTCACAGGGCGTCATTTAGAGCCCAATATGTCTTAATATTTTTTATTTTTTTTTTTTTTTCATGGCCCGGAGCCTATAGTAGTGTGAGATTCTTACTCACTAAAAAACACCTCCCTTACGCAAACCACGACTGAGTTCACACTCAATAAGCAGTTCTTCTATCGCATTTTATTTTGTTTTTATAAGATATCCTGCAGTCGAGTTTCCATTGAAAATTCCTGTGTACTTTAGAAAAATTACGCGATGCTAATCACTGCGCTAGATCGAGAGGCTTAATCCTTTTCAGACGGCCCAATAAATTTGTCTCGTCGAGGATCTGTTGAACAGAAATATTCGTATGACCTTGTAATCGATTATTATGTTTTCGCGCAAATACTTTAATTACGTTCTGAACGTTTTCGACTCCTAAGTCTCTGTTTCATCGTTTCTAATTTACGACGGCGCATTAACAATACCTCAAAGAACTTTGTTTTGGAATGTCTGTAATACATTAATGTTACTATTTTTAGTACAACCCCAAAGTTGTACACCATGTGTTCAGCACTTGCTTGTATAACAGCAGTTTGTTCTCTAAGCTAAGCTTGGAATATTTTCCAATAAGCCAGTAAATATCTCTATATTTGATTTCAAGCTCTTCACGTTTTTTCTTGACGTATGCTCTCCATTTTAGTTTAGCGTTGAATGTCATACCGAGATATTTGGCCTCGTTCGCGTAAGGAAATCATAATGCGTGGATTCTCAATTTTCTTGAGAGTGAAGTTCACGTGGACAGACTTGTTTTCATTAAGCGCGATTCGCCAATTCTTTGTCCAATTGTTAATCCGTGTAAGGGCACGTTGCAACTTGGCAGTTGCTTCTTCGACTGTTTTAGCCGTTGCCAAAATGGCAGTGTCATCAGCAAATGTGGCTAGGACAGTGTTGTCCGTTTGCGGTATATCACGGGTAAAAAGCAAATACAGCAGAGGACCAAGTACACTTCCTTGCGGCACCGCCGCCTTTATTGTCTTAAAAGTGGAATATTCCTTTCCGTGTCTCACACGGAAGAGTCGGTCTTCCAGATATGAACCTAAAATACAAGACAATTGCTGGGGTAGGGCTTGTCTGAGTTTATATTTAAGGCCTTCATGCCATACCTTATCAAAGGCTTGCGAAACATCAAGGAATGCGCTTGAACAGACTAACTTACACTCGATTGCTCGTTCAATTACATCGGTTATTCGATGCACTTGGTCAATTGTAGAGTGTTGGCTTCTAAAGCCAAATTGATGGTCAGGCAAGAGAGAATTTGTGTCGGTAATTGGTTTAAGACGATTAAGAAGGATTCGCTCGAAGACCTTCGATGTAATCGGGAGAAGCGGTATTGGCCTATATGACTTGACTTCAGTCAGCGGTTTACCGGGTTTCGGAACCATAATAACTTCGGCTACTTTCCACTGATGCGGTACGTGCTCTAATCTAATGCTGGCATTTATAAGATAAGCAGCTTAAGCAAACATTTTTTCGGCAACGCTTTAAGTATCTCTCCCGTTATTAAGTCATATCCCGGGGCTTTATTGGGCTTAAGCGTGTCTATAACTTGTCTAATTTCCCTAAGTGTAGCCTTTTCAACTGGAAAGTTTGTCGTCACATCTAGCGTATTGACATTCTCTGGAAGCACCCCTCCACCGAATTGTTTGAACGCTTCTGCAAGATGGTCGGCGAAAACATTAGCTTTTTCCTTATCTTATTTCGCCTAGTCATCCTGGTTTCTTCTTATTGGCGCCACGTGTATTTGGGGCTTTCGAACACTTTTAACGGCTCTCCATATGGAGTAGTTGGTATCCTTTGTCGCTGTGAGTCTTTCAAGGTAGTTATTAATACCTTGATTATTGAAGTCCTTGATCGATTTTTTCAACAAGTTGCAGAGCCTATTGAAGGACGTTTTATCTTGTGGTGCCCGGGTTTCATGCGCTCTTCGTTTCTTCCTTATCATTTCTCTGATTTCCGGTGGATATCTTATGCCGACTTTGGGAACTTTGTTCGATTCGCGGGGAGTGTTCTTCCAGGCCGCTTGCTGTGTGACTTCAACAAAACGTTCAACTTCTTTTTCAAGTTGATACGGCGTTCTAAGTGCAACTTTCAACTCAGTATTGTCTACAACGTCTATTCGGAAATCTTCCCAGTGAGTTTTGCTGTTAGTTAATCTGGGTGGTCTTTGTTTCTTAACCAAGAATTCGCACAGTGAGAGGATAACTGGAGAATGATCGAAGGAAATATCGAAGCCCTCTTCAACTTTGACGTAACTAGCGTTTACTCCTTTTCCGATAAAGAAGTCTATTAGATCGGGTGTTTTGGCGACATCCGAGGGCCAGTATGTCGGCTTGCCTGTTGAGTAAAAATAGCAGCCACATTCCATACCAGCCCTGTAAAGAGTTTTGCCTTTTTGAGAGATACATCTTGAACCCCAAAAGGTGTGCGTTAAAGTCGCCACCAATAATGAAGATTGGTCCAAGAGAGTTGAATAGGTCAATAAATTCGTGGTTTTCTATTTTGCTGCGCGATCGGCAATAGATTGAGGATATATTAAAAGATTAATTTTTGTTTTCGGTGCGCACCACGGTCATTTGAAATTTGTCAAGTTCAATTATTGCTTGAAAAGTATGTTCAATGCAATCTCTTATGAATAGGGATGACCCTCCTCTTGCGTTTCCCGATGGATGATGAGCGTGGTAGTCGCGGTAACCTTTTAGTTCCACGCGCGATTCTGTTGCCAGATGAGTTTCAGAAATTAAACATATGTCAATTACTTTTTCCTGCATGAAAATATTTAGTTCATCAAGTCTTTTCTGTAGCCCGTTGGCATTCCACGCAAGTATATTGATCTTCTTTGCCATAATTAGTTGCAGAAATTGGCTTCGAACTTAAGAAGCCGTTCGACTATTATCTTATTTAATTTAGTCTGTTCTTCTAGTCTCTCGAGAATAACTGATAACACATTTGAGGCAGGATCCGGTAATGTACAGTTAGTCATATTAACTCGCGCCACTATTTGCGCGTAAGTTTTTCCACTTTCCACTTCCGCATTGTTATTTTTGACGTTGTTGTTATTGGTGATTTTAGCGTTTGACACCATTACCATTACCCTCTTTAAAGACTTTGGAGTAGAACCGCTGTTGTTATTTCTCATTCTAGCTGTCCCTGCGTTTTTCAAAGGCTTCGTTCTTGATTGATCTCGTAGCTTTCGCAATTCCTTCGCTACTTCGCAGCCTCGATAATTAGCTGGATGTTTTCAATTGCAGTTAATGCATATCGCTGGGGATATGCAGGTGTTTGCCAGCGTATTTTACACAACGAGGTTCCTTCTGGCAGTAGGCCTGAGTATGGCTGAATCCCTGACAACGTGTACATTGGGGAATCAGCCTAGAGTTTTTCCGCGGAGGTTCAATTTTGGCAACAAGTCCCAAAATTGAATTTATGGCATAAATTCTTTTTAAGCTTTCAGTTTTATCGAAAGTTAGCCTAAAGAGGGGAAGACCGCGTCTTGGGGTCGTCCTCTCGATTTCAACAGTGCGCTGTTTTTGCGCAAGTATATTAACTGCTTCGATTATCTTAAAATCTTTATTTTTAAGGTCATTTACGATGTTTTCTTAAAGGCAAGATTGATGCAATCCTCTAGCTACAACGCGTATGGGTCTTTCCGTTTTATTTTCGTAGGTATGGATTAAGGACATTAATAGTCCATGTATCATTATTGCGAGATCTTACTTTATAATCGGTTGAGCACAGTGATTTCAGGATTATGTGCAACTTGTTGTAGTCCGAGATTCCAAAAACGTTTATTGGCGGCGGCGGCCTTTGTTTGGGTTGCTTTGTTGCCTCATCGACCTCAGCAGTTTTAAAGCCGGTTTGCTTCTTTGTTTGTTCAATATCAGGCGGGGAAGTAGCTTTGTGCTTCTTAGCTGGCTTTTTTTTTTAAGTATCCAGTCCGTTTCGCGGACTAGCTCTTCTTCTTCCGTGTGAAAACTCGAGTTTTCGGGGCGGTCAAGTAGCGAAACAGACTCAGACTCAGATTTAGATTGCGGCTTAATGGCATCTAGTTGCTTTTTTAGTTCGGCACAGAGCAAGTCCATATATTGGAGCCTGGCGCGGAGATCAGAATTTTCGCGTTCGAGATTTTGTAGCTTATTTGGTGTAATGCTATTGCACTGAGCTACCGACTGTGTTTGCCAAGTATTCGGATGCTCCGTTAGAGATTGAGCTATTTTTATACAGGGCCCCCAACCTGGTCGATTCTGGCACGGGTCGCTTAACACCTTAATCCGGCCCAGTGGATTTTAGTCGCCTCTTACGACAGGAATGCCTTACCTCGGGTATATTCTAACCCCTAACACGAAGGGTGTCTTAATAATATTTTACAGAATAGGTAATTCACAACGTTTAGGCGTTTAATAGTTCAAAGTGGTTGAAACCCCCTTATACAAATGTTCCCTACCAAAGAAGAGGTCTTTTCTTACTGTTTTGTCCGTTCAGGTTGAATTTTAATAGTCTTCAGCAGAACTGCGGTGACAAGGGGCTTATATAGACACCCCACAGATTTTCTTGACACGACCTTATCATTTAATTGGACAAATAATGCCAATGTTTAAATCTTTAAATCTTGGAAAACTTGGAAAAACATCTACCGCTGTCATAAATAGCTTGACACATAGACCGCCTGATCTGGGAGCCTCTTTCCACAAAAACGGTTATCTTTATCCTCACCATCGACCGTGTTGTTACTACTATAATTCCTTGCTTATAACTACAGGGTTGTGCTCGTATTTTATTGCCTTGATATATTTTTTAACCTTATGACTTAGCCTTGAGATTATCATGACATTTCTTCTTTCAACGGAGATGGTGATTTTGTTCCCGCCTGTGGTTCGCTTCGAATGAGAGTTAGTTTCCTACATGTGCTTGCAACGACTCTTATGGAAGCCAAAGATTTCGTGAAGGTATTGGATAAAACACTGCGATCACAGCCGTTTTACGTTAGGTCCATGTTGCTGTGGCATTTTGGCATTTTGGCAGAAACTCGGTGCCAGCCTTAAGTATACATGTATGTATGGTACGTTAGTCATTCGGAGTGATCGGCTGTTTGCAATCTGGTAAAGTACTTTGCGCCTATCACAGAATTATCAGTTGAGTTTGCAGTTTGATAATCAGGTTATTTCTGTTACTTTGTGAGAATTAAGCTGGGTAATTCGTTTGCTGTGATGTTCCAGTTCGCAGTCAATAAACTTTAGCCCGTTTCTTTTCAAGACCATGTGAGTACAATACGTTGAAAAGACTTTATGCTCCTTGCCTGTTTTTAATTTAATTGGGCGTATATTAAGGATTTTTTTTTTTATAATTAGCACGCGCATTAAGTACCCTTAAAACGTTTACACACAGAGCGGATGGAAAATGAAAAGAGAGGTACCGAGTATGTTGGTCTTAAATGCTTGTAACTTACAATGACTAGGAAAGTGAGTTGTACGGCTAAGGAAGGAATCACGATATTTAAGGGTAGGTCCGAAAGTGGGCCTGATACTGATGAGCATTTATAGCGAAACGGGTATCACAGCCAAAGGTTTAAAGTGATAAAATGCTACTGGTGATTTCGGTAGGGCATTTGTGGTGAAAATATCGATAAAACATTTTAAGGTTAGAGACGTTACGTCGATATTTAAGCGTTTCAATTGATTGTGCAATATTGGCGTACCCTATGATTTTTATCGCACTGTTTTAAATCTTACCCAGAAAGCCCTAGCAATAGGTCTTACGGGCACCTGACCAGATGCAGGCATTGTACTCCAATCTCGGGCGGAGAATGACCATATAATATATATTGTGTCCAGATCAGAGCGAAAAAAGGTTTTTCTTACATCGTAAAAGTTTATACATGCATAAATTCGCTGGTCCAGATGGTATATCTCACCTTCTTCTAAAGAGGTCTTCTTCTACGCTGGCAAAATCTCTGCGTAAGCTTTTTCATCAATTCTACTCTTTAGGAATCTTTCCGAGCAGATGGAAAAGGGCATTTGTCCAGCCCGTCCCTAAAAAAGGCGAATCTTTTCTCTTATCCTACAGACCCATTGCACTTACGTCCCTTCTCTCCAAGGTCATGGAAACGCTGATAAACCGTTGAAATATGAAATATCTCGAAACACGAAAACTTCTCAATGACCGGCAATATGGTTTTCGTAGCAACAGGTCCACAGGTGATTTGATGGCATGTCTCACCGAAAAGTGGAACCAAAGCATACATCAATCTGGCGAAATCAAGATAGTTGCACTTGATATTTTTAAGGTATTTGTCAGAGTTTGGCATCAAGTTCTTTTGTCGAAAATGTGTGCTTTTGGGATCGATGACTCTCTTAAATGGCTTATAAATTACCTTTCGGAACGTTCAATTCAAGTTGTCTTGGACGGTTTCAAGTCTGATATTCACAAAATATATGCTGGTGTGTCCCAGGGCTCCGTTCTGTCTCCGACACTTTTTTTAATTATCATCAACCATTTCTTGTCTGCTACTTCTAATCCAGTATATTCCTTAGCTGATGACAGTACTCTCTGCTTTTCATATTCGTTCCCGGACGCACGCCCTTGCTCTTCGGCTGTAGAACGCAACGGTAACCTTAAGCTCATTAAATTCCGATATTAACAGCATAACCAATAGGTTAACTATCAACCGAGTGGAATTTAATGCTTGCAAAACCCAATGCTGTCTGCTGTCATTGAAGCAAAATTTAAACACCCAGCCATTATCCATGAATGGCACTTGCATCGTCGAAACCGATAAACTTTCTATTGTCTGTATGTGTGTAAGTGACAACTTACGTTGGAATGACCACATACTCGATGTTGCCAAAAATGCTGCGAAATGTCCAGATTTCCTCAAGCGATGTAAGAAATATTTTACCCCCTCTGACCTGCCGACAATATATAAGGCTTTCATCTGCCCAAAATTGCGTGCGATAAAACTTATTGGTGATACTAATAATAGTCAATCAATTGACACCCTCGAACATCGACGTAATTTCTCCTATCTCACTTTGTTTTATCGCTATTTCCACCACCAGTGCTCCATTGAAATCGCCAGTAGCATTCCGCCCATTCAAACTTTCAACCGTTACACCCGTCTATCTATGAATGCTCATCAGTATACCCTCAAACCCATTTTCGGACGTACTCTAAAATACCTTGATCCCAAGCCTTGCAACTCGCTTATGGAATGCGAGTGTTTCCAGGTCGTTATAATTCACAAACATTTAAAAACAATGTACATCGGTACCTGACTTTTCTTCCTCCCTAAATTTCCTTTGCCCGTGCTGTGTACGAACATTTTAAGGGTACAGAAACCCCTTGAAAAATAATAATAATATATACGAGTATCTAACATAGATTATATCTAGTCCTATATAATTTTCTCTCTTTAGGCATGGCTTATACAAGTATTGAGAGCTCAAATTGTAAATAACAACAAATTGGTAAATTATTCATAATATGAAGAGTCATTTCATTAGCATAATCCAATCATCTGCTTTCAAATGAGAAAATCTCTACGATAAATCATTGTTCAATTAGCATAACCAAGACTAGAAAATCAGGTTCAAACGAGCAAACACTGTTGATTGAGAGCAAAATTTATTTCTGATGATGTATCATTCTTACGACTAGGCGAATTCGTTTAAGAGAGTACAGGAGAGTATTGAAACGTCTGCTCTTCTATTGTGTAGGCTCCAAGAGTAGGCCACAAGATAGCTAGATTTGAAGTTACCTCGTTACACCAAATGAATCAAAATCAGCTTCGTCGAATTGTTTTCGGATGCCTGGGGCTTAATTATGATTATTTGCATAAAATTTTGTTTTCTTAGAGTATCGGGACAAAGTTCCAATGATTACCCCATTGGATTTTGATTTACATTGGAGCTATATCATTTATAGTAAGAAGATACGTAACGACTGTAATGCAAATCTTTAGCTTATTTTTTTTTATCTGTGCATCCTGATTGTTTCTTATTGATTGAGACAAATACCTTTATTCTTGAAGTAGCAATGCCATGTTAGAATATGAATTAATACCATCTACTTTTTTTTTTTTTCTTTTTAGTACTCGTATTGAGTTTGTTTTTAAGGGTTCACTTAAGTATTCGTCGACTTAACTTACCTAGTTATTAAGTCAGCAGCCCTTGGAGAGAGACTGGTGCTTTTTTTCAATACAGTTCGTAGACTTGGCGGCTGTATATTTTACTCCCTTAATCCTTCTCAAAATAGGGAAAAATATTCGACATAAAATTTTACTTACGCAGAATTAATTCCAATGCCTGTTCTGCAATATTACTCAACGTTCAGCACTTAGCTCATTCAAACAAGAGTAGGAAGTATCAATATTTCGTAAAAGACGATTTTGGGTTAAGAGTTTGAACCCTTTTTGTTTGGACAAACTAAGGTTATCCTTTGTGGAATCTTCAACACTGTATAAGTTGTAGAATTTATATTTGTTCTAAGGTAGATGAATTGCTGATCTAGCTCATAACTAGTGACACTTTCTGTCCTAGACGCTGTTCGACCTATTGATTTTTGGCCGACATCATCTACCCCAGAAATACCACTACCTTTTCGAACGCCGGATTATAGAAATCATTCGACAACTCATCTTCTTTCCCAGATCGGATGCATGTTTAGAATTCAATAATTAGAAATGACGTTGGGACTTTTCGTCGCGCGATACAATCGGATACCCTGTCTTGGAATCTCGAATTTGACTATCGGACTCTATGAAAAAAATGCCATTTGGTGCGGCACTGAACTTGATAAAGAAAGAGTAGGCATAGACTTGAAACTCGCTACTCCTTTCAATGATTTGCTGCAGTATGAATACACTGTTGTTGATCTTACAGACCGAATCTTATAGGGAACATTAAGCCGAGATATACCTTATTAGTTCTTGCAAAATAAAATGGACCAAAAAGATCTGATATTCAAGTCCAATTCAGTAGAACTTTGACTGTAATATATCCAAGCTTGCGGACTAGTTGTTATCCAGTTTTAGTAGCTGTATCTACTGTCCTCAAGGTTGAATGGAAAACCTTCTTCATCGACGAAAGTTGGTTCATTAATCTATACTAATCATGCCTTATAAAATACATCCACAACTATTTTCATGTTGGCAACAATGTTACCTTTACTGTTTCGAAGAGCCTGTTTGAATATTGCGGCCTGGCATTTTTGTTTCTTGTAAAAGCTTCCCACTTTGTGCTTTCCTTTTCGATGTTCTTAAGTTGGCTTCCCTTCTTTGCATCCTGTGTTCAATCTACGTTCCTTGCCTCCTCTGTTGCTTTTTTTCTTACGATCACTACTGAATACTTTTTGCCGTTGGTTGGAGAACACCCACAGTTGCATTGGATACCTCTTAGATAGTATGCATTGTGACCGCATTTTGTTGGCAATGGTATACCGAAGATTCAGTTTTTAAATGTTTCTGTTGCAATGTCAAACCTTCTTTTCGTTGGTTAACGAAACTTTATATCGAGTTCTGAATCAGGCTGCAATTAGATAGTGCAATAAGTCGATATTTGTCCCACATTTCGGATGTTTAACGAATGCCAATGAACACGTAATTAAATGTGAGTGTTCGAAGATGGCCAAGTCACTCTGTGGATATAGATACGGAATCCACTGTGCAACTGACTACCAAATTATTAGCTGCCGCAAAGTACATGAGTTGTAAGCCGCCCTCTGGCGTTTCCAGGAAGCTGTTGTTTCAAAAAACAAGCTTTTCCTCGATATTAAAGTCTCCGAACACGATTTTAGCATCGTACTTTGGACTCGTACTCTATGCTCCGTCGAAGAGGTCATTAAAATCCTATTTGATGGATTCATCAGATTCATTGGTAGGATATGATATGTGCTCACGTAAGACTTAACTTGAAGAACTTCATAAGAATGTAAATCACAGCCAGGCGATCGCTAATATCGTTAAAGTTGTTTCATCGAATTTAAGCCGCAGTTCGACGAATTCGCGTCCATCTATGTGCAAGCCTTGCAAACAACTGTAAGCACACACTGTCGTACTCCTTTTTATTTCATAGTTCTATACAGCGTCATTCTATACAGCGTCATTCTATACAGCGTCATTCTATACAGCGTCATTCTATAATTTATATAGTATAAGGATGCCTCTAAGGTTTTCTGTATCTTATGGAGCGTTTGCATATATTAAGGCCGTTTACCCCATCCACACCTGTCGTAGAATACGGTTGCTCCACTTTGGTAAGGTATTCCCTTACTGAAAGAAGTGGATGATGAATGCATTTTGTATATTTTTCTCCATTGCTCAAGATAGGGCTTTGGTATGTTATGTTATGTCAAATGTTTTTGTAGCTCATAAAAGATACTCTTCCCTTAATTTTCTCGCAATAAAGTTTACGGCAGAGCGTAAGTAAATTTATTCCTTTACCGTTTCAAAATCATGATTGTCTTTTGCGTAAGACTTGGGTCCAGACCAATTTCTCCTGTTCCTGCCTTAACCCTAGCAAAGCACTTCTTACAGCCGATTTCTTTGTTGTGTTCAATCTCTGTTACCTGCATATTCGGCTTAACTTTTATTTAAGTTTTAAATCACATTATAGCGCATTAGTTTGTTTAAAATCATTGTTAATGTAAAAAAAACAAAGACCAGCTTTGATTGTCCAATGACAGTTTTCTAATGGACATCTTACATAAGAGAAGGCGTCTGTCATGGTTGCCAACAGGCATAGGTCTGCAATACCTTATCCCTATAGACAGGATTATAAAAAATCTTCGAATAAATATATGAAGACGTAACGGATATCATTTCGATATTCTGAAATCTGCTTCAACGTCTACCGTAGGGATACAACATATCCTCACAGTTGACGTAGTTCAGGGGATATTCTTTCTTCAGTATCGCACAGATGAAAACAGGATTTCATTCATAGTGTTTGCATATTCTTTGATTAACTTTAAAGAGCTCAGCACCTTTGCCATCAGCTGGAGTCATCTTTCTGGATTTGAGTCTGTTTTTTTCTATGCAGACATCGTTGTTGTCGGCTGGACTGTCGTTTTCGTCATGATTGATTGATATGTCCTGCCTGACAGCAGTGTGTTTTTTGTCTCCAATGGTTAACAGCTTGCAAAAGTATTCCTGCACTGAAAGCGTTAAAAACTCGATGTTTCCGCAATAGCAAAAGTTTTTTTTTAATTACTAATAAAATTTCCGCACTTCATTCTTTCAGTAACATTATTCAAGCTCCCTTTCCTTGGAATAAGTTGGCATTTTGCCCTTCTACTTTGCTTATACGAGTCAACAAAGCTCCCATCTTATACCCACCACGCTTGACTGCCTTCAGGTTTTGGCCAAAGGATCGCCATGTGCCCTTATGCAATCTTGAATACTGAAAACGCTTACTTATTACAAAAGATATTCCGTTTTTTACAAAATCAGTCAGCTTGTATCTGTTTTTGGACTTTATGTCATGCAGACTGTGAAAAGTATAAGCTTATGACAGTGTCAAAGATGCCATCGTTTACTTTTATGACATTGAGGTTGTCAAGTACAATTTTGAAGTCCCCTTTCATTTTACGCCTTCCGCGTTTTTTTTAATTTTTTTCAATTCTGCTTCAAATGTTGATACCCTATAAAGCTGTTAATAGAACGTACTACCTTGATCAAAAAGTAATGTATTCAGAAAATTTAAAATACAAGTTTATTCATCTAAATCTATATTGTCCCCTTTAAAGTAATTCTCATCGACTACAGCACACTTATGCCAGCGCTTGATCCAATCCACGAAACATTTTTTATACTCGGTTTTCGGTATGTCCATCAGTGCTTCCTGCGATTTTTCCATTACTTCCTTTAGGCTGCTGAAACGCGTTCCCCTTAGTGGGTTTTTAACTCGATTGAACAGAAAGAAGTCACAGCGAGCCAAATCAGAAATTACGAATAATAATGGCACTATGTGATGGTGCAAAATCCACGAGTTTTCTGCCCACAATTCTGGTCTCTTTCAGCGAATTGCTTCACGCAAACGTCTCACAACGTCCAAATTATAGTCTTTTTTTACTGTCTGGCCTTCTGGCAAAAATTCATGATGCAGTACACCGTTCTAATCCATGAAAACCGTGAGCATTGTCTTCTTTTTTGACTGAAAACGACGTTGTTTTTTTTTTTTTTTTTTGTCTCGGCTCATTTGGTTAACGCCATTCACTTGCCTGATGTCTGGATTGCATGTCGTACTCATAAACCTACGTCTAGTCTCCAGTAATAATCCTCTTGATGAATGTGGGATCGGATTCAGCCTCGTAAATCATCTCTTATGCTACGTCAACACGGTCTCTTTTTTGCATGAAATTGAGGTCTTTTGACACCAACTTTGCTGCTTTACGACGGAAACGCAAATCATCAACCAAAATGTCTTGGACGGATCTATAGGCAATGTTCAAGTCCTCCGTAATCTCTCTGATGATTAATTTGCGGCTATTGACCAACATTTTTTTACTTCATCAATGTTTTCGTCGTTTTTCGATGTCGATGGTCGCCACTGCGTTCATCATCTTCGATTGACTCACGACCACTTTTGAACCGCTCGTGCTACTGGTAAACGACCGTTTGCTTTAGAGAATCTTTGTCAAAACACTTTTCAAACAGTTCCAATGTTCGCTCACCATTAAATCCGTTTTTAACGCAAAATTTGTAAATTTATTTTTGCAAATTTAAGTCCATTTCTAAAATTGTAAAAAATCGCCAACACAGGCAGAGACAGATGTACTCTTGGTTCCGTAACTTTTGCAAATGTCAAGCTATGATGCTAAGATTTAGAGGGAATGTCAACAACATATGTAACAATTTAACAAAAAAAAAAAAAAAAAAAACAGAACTCAAATCTGAACAATGGGAGCGCCACACGATGGTGGTATAGTCAGCTGAATCTACTTGGTGATGGTATGGGGTTGACATGGGTTGATAGTATAATAACGGGTGATTCATCCTGAGGTTTGATCTTCAGTAGGCCTTTTTTGACGGATCACTAGAGATTCCTATCAAACTGCTTTGTTATTTTTGTTCAATATCGCTTGGCAAGTCCTCATGAAAAGACTCACACCACAACAGCGTCTCAAAATTTGAGCTCCAGTGAATGATACTCGAACGGTTAGAACACTTCCAGCACGTAGTAAAGAGACTATAGCAGCTGTAGCTGAGAGTGTATGCGAAAATCGTGACGAATCGATTCGTCGTCGTTCTCAGCAGCTGTCTTGGCGTATTCGACAACTTGGCGTATTCGACAACTTGGCGTATTTTACGTAAGTAAGGATCTCGGCCTAAAAGCGTACAAAATTCAACTTGTGCAAGAATTGAAGCCAGGCGACTTGAATTTGCGTCATATTTTCAGTGAATGGGCTCTGGAAAAACTTAATGAAAATCCGGTGTTTTATCGTGAAATTTTGTTCAGTGATGAAGCCCATTTCCGGCTCAATGGGTACGTTAATAAACAAAATCCCCATATTTTTGCTAATGAACAACCCGAAGAGTAACAAGTAACAACCACACGGTATGGTGTGGTTTTAGGCTGCTGGAATCATTGGTCGGCGCTACGAGCCATACAGCGCATGAAACAATGGACTTGTTGAAAAATCATTTTGGTGAGCACTTAATTTCACGTTTTGGTACGGTATATTGGCCGCCTAGATCATGCGATATCACACCTTTGGACTATTTTCTCTGGGGACTGTAAAGTCTCAGATCTTCAGGAATAAGCCAGCTAGGTTTGACGCCTTGGAAGCCAACATTACTCGTGTAATGCTATGCTCGAATGAGTCGCCCAAAATTGGCCCTTCCAAATGGATCACCTCAAACGTAGTCGTGGAGAATATCTATATGACATCATTTTCAAAAAGTTAATGCCATGAATTGTTCTTTTAACCGATAGTAAAAATTTTAAGTTCAATTTCAAATTTATATATTAGAACTAATACATGGGCTGAAAAGTCCGTTTCTAAGAGAGGGCACCACTTGAATTAAATCCATACTATTAGCAGTTAGTACCAAACTTCGAAAGATACGTGTATAAATTTGATAGCTGTCGGACGATTAGTTCTCGCGATATAGCGTTGTGAGTGAAGCAACTTTTGTTATTGTGAAGAAAAATGGATTCAAAGCAATTTCGTGTGTTGATTTATCATTGCTTTTCGATGGGAAAAAATGCAGCCGATGCAAAGAAATGGCTTGATAAGTGTTACCCGAACTCTGCACCAAATGGACGTCCAAAAGAGGCTGTTTCAGATGAAAACATCAAAAAAGTCCACAAAATGATTACGAATGACCGTAAAGTGAAGTTGATCGAGATAGCTGAGGCTCTGAAGATATCAAAAGAGCGTAGTGGACATATCATACACGAATATTTGGACATGCGGAAGTTCTGTTCAAAGTAGGTGCCGCGTTTGCTCAGAGTCAACCAAAAACAACAACGTGTTGATGATTCAGAGGAGTGTTTAAAACTGTTCAACCGCAATAAAACCGAATTTTTGCATCGGTATGTGACAATGGATGAAACTTGGGTCCATCACTTCACACCAGAGTCAAGTCGGCAGTCAGCTGAGTGGCGAGCAGGCAACGAACCTCGTCCAAAACGACCAAAAACGCAGCAGTCGGCTGTCGCAAATAATCGCCGAAACAGAGGCTTATTTTGAGACTAAACCGAAATCGTACTACAAAACTGGTATCGAAAGATTGAAAAATCGTTTCAATCAGTGTATCGCCCTCGAAAGCAACTATATACTGAAAAATAAAGTTGAATTATGCAAAAATTTTGTTTTTTACTATAAACGGACTTTTTAGCCTATGTGTTATGATGCGTTGCTCTCTATTAGTTTGCTCAAAAAATGATATCGGTTTTTAACCTTTGACTTTAAAAGCATAGATCTTATATGAAAGAAAACTTTATTAATCAAAATAGTAACCGTTGTGTTCAACACACTTTTTCTAATAAGAAGGAAGTTTATTTATTCATTTAGCAAAATCTATGGAGGTCTGGAGGCTATGAACTCGTTGAAGGAAGTTTCTCAATTGTCGGGATTCTTAATAAAGTGTTAATTGATTGGAGAAAGATCCGGCAAGTATGATGGATGGGTTTCGTAGCCCATGTCGGTAAACTTTTGTAATTTCGGCTGTGCGACACTTGTGGTCGGGAGTTGTCATGGAGAAGGATTGGTCCTTTTCTGTTGACCAAAGTCGGACGCATGATTTTAAGTTTTTCGTTCATTTCATTGATTTGCCGACAACATTTTTTAACCATGATGGTTTCGCTGTGATAGATCAAAGCACCTAAAGAACATCACACAGCCACTAGTATTTTCTTTTGGTGCAATGCCGGCTTTGGGAAGTCTCGTGGTGCTTCATATTGATCCGACCATTGAGATAAGCAACGCCGGTTGTCGTACAGGATCCATTTTTCGTCGCACGTCAAAATCCAATCGAGAAAAGAATCATTGTTGTTGCCGAAAATGAGCGAAGATGCAACTTCAAAACGAAGATTTTTCTGGGTCTCGTTCAATTCGTGCGGAACCCACTTTTCGAGCTTCTTTGCCTTCCCAATTTTTCGCAGGTGAATAGAAACCGTTCTACTTGCCACGCCTAGTTTTTCCGCAAGTTCTCCTATAGTTGTACGTGGATTTCCTTTAACCAAAACCTTTATTTGATTAATGTGGATGAATGTCCTACGAGAGAGTCTTCGAGCGCCTCATCTTTATTCGAAATTTTTGAAACCAGCGTTGCAGCTTACATTGGCCTCCGCTACTCTGTGGCCTAGTTTGAACTCATATATCTGAACTCCATATTAAAAACGTTACGTGAAGTTAAAAAATAAAGTATAGTCACAAAAGTATAGTGCGAAAAATGCACTTTAAAGTTATATATACTATGTTTATAAATAATAAGAAATTTATTTCAAAACAACCACAAATAAATGAGTATCATAAGAACCGACATTATTTTTTGAATAGTTTAATCTCATTTTCGTATTATCCCTTTTATTTGTCCCTGATTTCCTGCCGATTAGTTATTTGTACTATCTTGCGAATTAATAAATGAAAATTTTATTTAATATACCACATTCATATCGGAAGTGCCTTCATAGTTCTACACCCTTCGCTTATTTAAATGCAACCTCCTTAATATTGGAGATATGACACCCATGGAGTTTAAATTACATTTATGAAATATTTGCTTAAAAAATTAATTGCATTTTACGGAACTAACTACCTCTCATAAATTTAAGAGGCATAAAGTCCCCATTTCAATCGACACACCACATGGTATACACTTTACTATATTCTCGTTTATTCTGGCTCAATTTAATCAATTTACGTTCTGCTCTCCTTCGATTTGCGGATACGTACAAGTACTAGCGACTTTCGCTTCATGGCTGCACAAATGATGTTGATATTCCATGGGGCACCAGAGATCGGATTCAATATAAACTTTTCAATTAGCACATCATATTGAATATCTTCCGATTCACGTTTCTCGATTTCACGGCTTTCATTTAATTAAAACGGAAGCATCGTCTTAGTGATGCGTTGAAGATACCTAGTAGGTATCTCATCTTGGTCGCAGCATTTAATGTACATTGTGGTAACGACCTTGTAATCCAATATGCAAATGAAGACTTACGGTTGGACAAGAATAAACTGTGAATGCGACCCTTTGCATCCCTCTTGTCATCCGTGGGAAACTTAATCGATGTTTGAAATATGATTTTGCTAACAATGATATTTACTGGATTGGTGATAATGAGCTGTTAATAGCTTTTCCTTGCTATTATAGTGTTGATAAACAAATAGTTTCGAATTTCACTGCAGATGAGATTACAACGAGATGATGCTGTTTGAGGTTTATGTGAGGGGTTATGAGGTTGTTGTGCAGGAACTAAGGTAAAAATAAGTCATGTCATAGTCGCGGTTGGCTTCAATGACATTTCCAAGCATACTCTTTAGTCATGGTATGTTTGACCATCTACAGTTATCTGTCACTGCTGAAATTTATTCTTGCAGTTGCATAAGATGACAAGTATAAAGTCAACGAGATTGGACTTAACTTATTTGGTAGGTTCACTCCATGAGGAGTGCGGATGACATTCAATAACTTCCATTAGATGTAGGTTTATTGATAGGTGTGAGGTTTCTCTACATGATGTCATTTTTAACAGCATTTGGAAGAAGTTTTAGAGAGCTTTTAGGAACTGTAGCTTTAATTTTGGTCTTGTCGTTTTTGTTTGAGTGAATCGTATGTATGATATAGAGGAGTCACGCGTTATCAAAACAAGGCAATATTTTATGTAGACTATCTTCATGAAAGATGTAATATGTGATGGCAAGAAAATAAGTATCAATTAAGAGTCTTCTGGATTGTCAATGAAACCTCCGTCGGGCAGATACATGGTCAGTTATGATTTACCTGAGCTTCAGTCGCTAAGAAACTATTAGGTTTTTGAGAAGCGGTTAAAGATATTCTTAAATTTTGGTATATAAACTGGTGAAAATTAATACATCTGCAATGAGCGCAGTCCAGTAATATGGTTCTTCTTCTTCTTTTATTAAGTACTAGCTATTATCCGCGAATTCGCTCGTCTATCAGTACTTTTGCTGTGATGAGTTTGCTACAAGGATCCGTACGTGTACGTACGTACGTACGTGTACGTACGCTTTTGGGTTCTATTAAAGTAACCGGTTGGCGCCCACAAATACTGTTCCATTATCTGTATAAATCTGGACATGCACTGCGTCTGCAGATGAACCTCGCGAATGCGCAGAAAAATGCCTTAGAGAAGAGATTTTCGATCACCTCAATATACACACCCTTTGTTTCCTTGCAAACAAAAATGGATAGGCAGGTTTTCACTGTTGTACGAGAGCGCTTTGTTCAAATGTGTACTGTGAATGGACCACAATATTCCACACCTGATGCCAAAAGGTATCGATGCGTTTAGTCGTTATTTCGCCAATGAAGACATCTGTTGAGCCACGAACTCTGAAGATAGCCACGAACTGCATTTGGACTCTTAAAAATTCTGTAGCGGTGGAATATATTCTGAAGCATAAACTGAGTGCTACCATGAAGTGTGTTGTTATGTACTTGAACTATATGAAACAATACCTATGGTACATTATTTGGTAAAATAACTTTAAGCCGCTGATCATAAGTAATTTAAGCCTTACTGATGCATCGGCCAACTCGAAGAATGTTGTCCATGTCCAGAAAAGGATCTAAAGGATGTAAGCGACTGGAACTCGACCGAATTGCTCTGAGATCGGCTCTGAATGTTATATTCTGTTTCATGCGGATGATTATCAGCGTCTAGCTTTTCAGCGACCACTAGCAATTCTCGAAGGTGCTCTCACCTAAAGCACCAGCGGTGCAGTATACCATATAAAACATTGTACGTAAAAGTACGTAAAAGTGATCTGAACCGTTCCGTGAGTAGTATCCGTCGGCTATCTACTAATCGATTCATTAACATTGACTGAATTGAAGCAATAGCCGCCATCAAAGTTGTCTTCTCTTAACATCTCACACCAACGACCTCTTCCGAGTTGGGTTACTGCTCTGTTCTTGATAGAAATGTTCCTGTAACCAACCATTGATGATGTCGCAAATGTATATCCTCTGCTGAAATACCCCGGCTTGCGCAATCAGTTGGATTTTGAGTTGACCGGACATGATACCATTTGTCTAGCCCTGTGAGCTCCTGGATTTGGCGTACTCGATTAGAAACATATGGCTTCAGAATTATGAGTTGTTTTCGTAACCAGCTTAGCACGGTCTTTGAGTTTGAGGACAACAAGCATCCATGAAACCCAAGGCGAGGCGGAGGCAAATAACTTGCAGTTAACAAATTTGATTCGGTTAAAGGCTGGATTCGCGAATGAGGTGTGACTGAATAGTCATTTCGATTAGGTTTTCGCATCAGATTTTTAGCTAAATTTTTAACACGTTTTTCCACGAACTATAACACAATTTTGATTTCGTATGAAGAATAATGCATGTACCACTCTCGCTGCATTGGAGATAGAAGTTTTGATACTACCATCGGTACCCAATTCTCTACTAGCAATTTCAAGACACCTAACAATCACAATGATTGCTGCACAGTGTCGGCTATCTGTAACAATGTTCTTGATGTCTCTTCTGCTGTAGTCTTCAAATTGAGGGGACATAAAACATGAATCTCTGCAAGGAGTCTGAGACTGTCAAAACGCTTTTTCATTGCATGTCAATCCGCATGTCCTCCAGAGTACATTTCAACAATGAGTGATACTTCAATTGGATCGATGGCCTGTCACAGTTAACTCAGTTTAAATGGTTCTGGAAATTCCGTCTTATGCACCAGAGTTTCGACGGTGTCTTTAAACTCTAACCAGTTGTGTAATGAGTAACCAAAAATCGTGACTACCACTGGGTCCAAACGCATATACAACTTCGTCAATGAACTTATCTTGAGGGCAATCCCTCCGTATCGCACTTGCCGACTGGAGCATCTGATAAATGCACGACTAGATGTGGTGGTGATGGTACAACTGATGTATTTCTAAGATGTGCCAACATATGATTGAGAGTTACACGTACTGCATCATAGGAAGTATTCATGCTCAGCTAAATCCGCAGGGACTATTGCACCCACCAATGCTTCATGATTCATAACACAATGTTTGTAGTGCGCCGCTATTGACTTAAGTTCTTGACGATTACATCAACATCTACGTAGTTAGCTTCGGACATGCGGCTCTGCGCACTTCGTATCGCGTTGATAGAATACATTCGAAAATTGACTTCTGCAATCCCGCCAGCACCCAAAACTATATATGTGCATGGATATTTCACCGAAATTTACCCAAACTCAATCCTCACAGGAGGCACCAATATGTAAAGGGAAACATTTATAAGAAAGGGCTTCTGAATATTCACAAAAAACTCTGTGCTACCACTAAAAATCCAATATGGCAACTAAAAGAGGTATGACATTTAGAAAAAGAGGAACATTCAAAAAAGAGAGAGTAAACCTATGTTCGTCTGCAGGTTAGCCAACTGTTGGAAATGTTAAATAACACGAACATTTCTAGGAATGGTGGATGGATGAATGAGTAGCATAAATCCTAAACAGAGGCTTTTTGTATCCTGCATTCCTAATGTTGTATTGCTCAGTTTCATCGACACTTCGTTCACTTTTGCTTTCGTGCGTAAAGTGCGACGATCGAATTTCGTACCAAAATTTTACACTTAACTAACTGATTAAGTAAATCCAATTACTTTGAATGAATTTTTATAAAACCTTTTGCATTGTACTATTTTTAAGGTATATTACAATGTTTACCCATTTTTCCGTCTCTTATCCGTTCCCATATCCTCAATCCTTCTTTGTCCTGGTCGGTTGACGACTTCAACACCTCTATTGCCTCTAAAAACTTTTGCATCTCCAATATTAGACCCTATGCTTCCCTCCACTCTAAAGCTTACTAAGCAGCTTGCAACTATGTCCTTTCCCGCTTAAGAGACTGCAGAATTTACCAAGATGTTCGCCTGTTCCTCGTTTATTTGCAATATAAGCTAGACTCTATCTGCATCAATGGCACAACTTGAACAAATATTTTGGTTTCAATCCAACAACAAGCATTACCCACCGACACTAAAGAGCCTCGAAAAATTTTCGCGAATTTTCATAAAAACTTCAACATCTACCCCACAGATGTTGCTAACGACCTCTCCTCATATGCCTCCCATGTCTTTTCTAAATGTATCTTACACCTGTAAAATCCCCTAATAGCTCTAAAAATTACCATCGTTCCTAACCCACTAATCAACATCAACGGACCCTAGCACTTATCAAATTATTACCAAAATGTAATGGGCCGGCGCAAAAAACAACTTCTGTCTTGCAAATGGTATTTTTGTTTTGATTGAAAAGAATCTAATATCCGATATCTGTTTGCACTAGACTTTAGAGTTTTTCGTGATGACAGCCGTAAGAAAGATGATTCTTATACCCATAGGTCTAGGGTTTATCCTGGAAATTCACAATCGTTTTAACCCTCAACTCGTTAAAAAGTTAGTAGTAACTGAGTTCGAATTTATTTTTGTTAAAGTTATTGTCACCAAGTGTTAGGAGCGGCGAATTCCTTCCAACCAGTTTACGACTGATGCTGTTGACATCCTTTTTGATATCGTTGACCCCTGTGATGGTATAATAGTTTTTCGAATCTCCCTCTCCTACCGACTTAGTTGAACGATGTATCTTATCTTGTTGCCTCAAATGCTGTCTCAGTTATGGTAATTTTGGCTCTTCAATTCAGGATCTTTGAAATAAATAGTATTTCTTACAACGTAGGTAGACAATTACACCTGATCTTTACATCTGATGCTATAAATTCTGTTGTTCGTAAGTGTGAACTTCTTCTCTCAAAATTAGACCATCTACATCATCCCCTAGTTGTTATTTAATCATATGACATCAATATTTCTATTCCCCTCCGAAACTTCCCTCCACTTCAATTTCCGTAAAATTTATTACAATAAACTCCACAATCTGCTCAATAGTGTGAACATTAGTTACATATTCGATAAAAGCACCTCTGTTGATTCGGTCGTGAAAATCTTCTACGAAAAGAATTTCCACTGTTTTACACGAGCGGTGCCTTATAAAGAGAAATAAATTATGCCCCATGTACTCTAAATCTAATTCTGAATTTGACTATCGAAATAATCTACAATCCCTCTTGTTTGAAACTTTCCAACATGCGATCGTCTGACCCTACAACCATTATTTCACAATTTTTTTTTTAATGAACCTATTTCGATTCAGACTGTAAACCGGAATCGCGAATACTTTGGTTACTTCAGTAACTGAACTCAAACATCACTAATGCCTACTGAAATAAAAGCAGCGCAGCTACTGGATAGGATTAAAGAACTTAAAGATGACTTTTCTCTTGCTGATGATCTGCCCGCATTTTTTCTGAAAAATGTGCCAATAATTTTATTCAACCCCTCGTAATTATCTTCAGACCTTTGATCTCCTAGGGGGTTTTTCCTTGCCTCTGGAAAAGCGCTTACATAATTCCTATTCATAAAAACTGACACAAACAGGATATTAACGACTACCGACCCATTGTAAAGTTATCCTGCATTCCTAAGATTATTAAGATCATCATTTATGATTTCCTAAAGTCAGATCAACCACTACCGACCTTATTGAGTTCGTTTGTAGTACATTGTGTACCTAAAAGCAAGGGAAAGAAACGAACCTGATTAGTACTAACTTGAGCCAGGCCTTTGATAATATCGTACCTACATAAGATAATTCTTTTCAAACTCAATGCACTTGGTATTCATCCTGAGCTGATTTTTTGGTTCAAATCTTACTTAAAAGAACGCTATAACGTAGTTAATTTTCGTTCTCGTTTGTCTGAACAAATTAAAGCCATTTCGGGTGCTCAACAAGGCAGTCACCTTGGTCCATTAATTTTCATTTTGACTATTAATGATGTTGTAAATATTATGAAGAACTCACACATATAGTATATCTGTCAATGCTGACGATATGAAAATCAATAGAGAAATATTCAATTTCTGATTCTCAACCTCTGAAAAACTTTCTCACTAGGTTCGTAATATGGTGCCACAAAAACTTCCTTGAGCTCAACATAAAGAAATGCTAAGCCATCTCATACTTCAAAAAATGTATTAAACTTTTCCTGGTCGAACTTAAAAGTATTTGTTATATCAACCCAAGTTGTAGCATCGATCTCTTCAATACAGGACTTGTACATTATCTGTGATTCCATAATTATCGGAGCTAACTTCGCACTTGACTTTCTTAAGCGGATTTTATGTTATAAAATCTAGGCGGCCATTCTTCTACCCTATAATGACCGACTCAAATTGCTGAGTTTACCATCACCGGAAAAACATCGCGAATCCGCCGACATTCTTTTTGTACATTACCTCTTAACCGGTTCCGTCGACTATCCCCCACTGGTGAATCAGATTTTTTTTAATACCATCTCCCGAAACTTAAGGTCTATTCCTCTTTTTTGTCCAAATATAGTTAACACCGAATAGCATATGGTTTAAACGAACCACTGTCTCGTATGCTAACTAAAGCTAATATAACTTATCCTTACCTCAAAAACACCCTAAGTCAACAATTCTGCTGGCTCTGATCAGTTGTAGTCTTAGTTTAAGAGCAGTTTATACTAAACTCCATAAAGTGACCCGGGCTAGGTAAATTTGAGAAAATTTGTTATCGTTGGCTGCTTTAACTTTTGGAACCAATCGTTGTCTGGTGGTGTATTACTTTAAATCTTTCTTTTAATAGAGTCATGGTATCTATACGTTAATTCTTCTATTCAGTAGACTACCTGTGACGGACCCAATTTTCTGAAATTATAAAAAAACGAAGATGTTGCTGAACGATCTCTATTAAGAAAATTCGACAAAGGTATCACACTGCTGTCATCAGTTCGCTCATCATTTTGGACTTTCTAGGCATTGGATAACTTTTATGCCTTCATGGCTTTCACCAAAGTAGCCTACCAAACAGATAGAAATTTTCGATCATTTTTTACATTCTAAGTAGTTGTATTGAATAATTCAGGCGTCAGCGTATTTCTTCAAATATAGTTCCAAGATCGAAAGAGGAATAGATCTTCGTTGCATCTTATCTGAAAAGTTCAATCATTTAGCCTCTCGATCTAGCGAGTCTTGTTCTTATTGAATTAATATATATGTCGTAGATACTATCACCTTTATTTTACTTTCAATGAATAATGCCAGACTCCGTTTCGGCCATACACATATTGTTTTCCATTAAGAGCTATATATAGGGTGATTCATCGTGAGGTTTGATTTTCAATAAGCTCTTTTTTTTGGCAGATCATGCGTGACTCCTATCAAACTGCTTTGTCATTTTTGTTCAGTACCGTTTGGCAATTCATCACGGAAAGACTCATACCACAACATTGTCTCCAAATTGTTCCGCTGTATTACGAAAATCAGCGTTCTGTGAGAAATGTTTTTCGTGCGATTCGAGGAACTAACTATTGCCAATACCATTTGCAATTGGAGTCCCAGTTTACATTATTGGACGATACTCGACTGGTTAGATCACATCCAGCACGTAGTGAAGAGACTATAACAGCTGTAGCTGAGAGTGTACGCGAAGATCGTGACGAATCGAATCGTTGTGGTTCTCGGCAGCTTGGCTTGGCGTATTTTACGTGACGATCTCGGCCTAAAAGCGTACAAAATTCAACTTGTGCAAGAATTGAAGCCAAGCGACTTGAATTTGTCATATATTTTCATTGAATGGACTCTGGAAAAACTCAATGAAAATCCGGTATTTTATCGTAAAATTTTGTTTAGTGATGAAGCCCATTTCTGGCTCAACGGACACGTCAATAAACAAAATTGCCGTATGTGGGCTGATGTGCAACCCGAAGAGTACCAAGAGTAACCATTACATCCATAAAAACCAACGGTATGGTGTGGTTTACGGCCTGGTGAAATCATTGGTCCATATTTCTCCAAAAATGAGGCAAATCAGAATGTTACCGTCAATGGTAACCGGTATCGCGCCATGTGAACGGACTATGTGCTTCCTGAAATTCAAGCACATGGTCTCGGTGAGCTCTGGTTTCAACAAGACGACGCTACGAGCAATACGGCGTGTGAAACAATGGACTTGTTGAGAAATCATTTTGGTGAGCACTTAACTTCACGTTTTGCTACGGTAAATTGGCCGACTAGATCGTGCGATATTATACCTTTGGAATATTTTCTCTAGGGATATGTAAAGTCTCAGGTCTTCAGGAATAAGCCAGCTACGATTGATGCTTTGGAAATCAATTTACTCGTGTTATCCGCGAGATACCAGTCGCTATGCTCGAACGAGTTGTCAAAAATTGGACCTTCCGAATGGACCACTTTAGACGTACTCGTGTCCAACATTTACATAATATCAGTTTTAAAGAGTAAATGCCATGAATTGTTCTTTTCTTTTCTTATAAATCAAACCTCACGATGAATTACCCTATATATATACTAGATGGAGTGAAAAGTAACCTCCTTGACCGCCAAAATGCGCTGCTACTGCAAAAGAGGTTATAGTGCCTTGAAGTGCGTTCATATGTTTTGACAGCTGATTGTGTTTGACGTGTTTGGCATCATGTTGAGTATGAACAAAAACGATTTTCGTTCTCTCATAAAACATTATTTTATGAGAGGCAAAACGGCGAAGGAAACAAAAGAAAATTTGGACTAATATTATGGGGCTAATGCTCCGTCAGATTACACCGTCAAATATTGGTTTCAAGAGTTTCGTGGTGGCCGTAACTTCACTACCGATCAAGTCCGCAGCGGCAGGCGATCCGATTCGGTTACAGAGGACAATGTCAAAAAAGTACATGAAATGGTGTTGGCTGACCGGAAAGTGAAGGTGCGCGAGCTAGCAGTTACCACAAAGATTAGTACTGAGCGCACACGACATATTTTGGGCAATATTCTGCATATGGAAAAGTTATCATGCCGCTGGGTGCCATGCATACTCAGTCCTGACCAAAAACACAAAAGCGAGAGCACTTCGAAAGAGTGTTTGGACTTGCTGATGCGGAACCGGGCGGACTTTTGGCGTCAATTGGTAACTGTTGACGTAACTTGGATGCACTATTACACACTAGTGAACAGAATGAGTGCCAGGTAATGGACTGAAGCCGGCACGAGTGTTACGAACCGGCCGAGGGTCGAAAAGGTTATGGCGACAGTTTTCTGGGATTGTCATGGCATACTCTTCGTGGACTACCTTGAAAAAAGAAAAACCATCAACAGCGAGTATTACTGTGCATTATTGGATCGATTGAAGGGCCAAATCGCTACAAAACGGCCTCACATGAAGCGAAAATTTTTTTTTTTTTTACAAGACAATGCACCGGCGCACAAGAGCATCGCAACCATGGGTAAAATCAATGACTTACGGTTCCAATTGCTGTCGTATCCACCGTATTTGGCTCCCTCGGACTATTATCTCTTCATAAACCTCAAAAGATGGCTCTTCAATAAAAAATTCAGCTCACGCGAGGAAATCATCTACGTCACGGAGGAGTATTTCGCAGACCTTCCGGAAAATTACTTTTCGGACGGGATCAAGAAGTTGGAAAATCGCTAGAATAAGAGTATCAAACTACAAGAGGACTATATTGAAAAAATTAAAAAAAAAAACATTTAAAATTTTTTGTTTTCCATTCCCAAGGAGGTTACTTTTCACCCCACCTAGTATTTTTTTTAAATGTGAATGTTTGTTTTAAACTTTCACAACTGTTTTGCTTGTCTATGTCTACCATTTAGAATGAACAACGTTTACAAATTATTAAAATTTATTGCCAAAATAGAAATGTGTAGTCCCTAAATCCCTAATGGAAAACCTGATACATACTTCAAAACACGTTTGACCAAGGCTGGGTCATAAAGGTAAAGTGGGGTTCTTTGGTAATTTCAAATGGAATTAGATCCAACTAAGGACATCCTACCAAACCTTGATCCAGTGACAAATGCGTAAATTTTATCGATCATCATCATTAGCGGACAAATTTTTCGACGAAGAATTTAGTTTGGTCTTATTACCTATAGATGTTATTATCTATAGAGTTGTCGATTACATGAATGCGTCATTTCTGTCTAAATTAGACCAGACTAGACTATTTCTCATTTCACAATGTTCCAGTTCTTTTAAGACTAGACAACATTCTTTGTTTATTGTCATTTGAAAGACTACACATACTTTTATGGACTCCTTAGCAATTTCTTTGGACTACCTAGTCCGTTCATCATCCGACGTTTGTAAGTCTGATCGGCTCAATTTTCTCAGCTGATTCATCACATAAAATAAACAAAATGCAAATGTATGGATAAGTATTATCATCTATGCAGCTATCAGCAATACCCACATTGCCATTCGGCTGCTATTTTAATTTACGTAAACTATTGTACAAAAAATATGTCAAGTTTCCTTTTGAAATCGAGGAGTAATATATTTGTATGGCGTTCGACTTCTTCTCAGACAGACTGTAGAGTACAAATCATTAAAGGTCTCATATTCGTACTGGCATAGCATACGCCAAACAAATTTCGGAAGTCTAATTGCGCCAATTTCTGTGTAAGTACCTACGACCGGTTTAATGCGGACATTTCAATTTCATGTGACACTTTACTCAGCAGAGGTCAGAATGTACAGAGGAACTCGATTTTCATGGTTTTGTCGTCTGGTATTGTCCGCTTCTACGGACACTGATAATTTATGTCTTCGAGTTATTACACAAAAATCAAAAGCGGCATCTTCGTGCACTACGTGATGATAAAACTACGCTTTTCGTTTCACGGAATTAAATAAACAATTCATTCAGTGTTAGGCCATTGTAATTCTACACTTCCGTGAGATAGAAAAAATAATGAAAGAATTCAGTTGGCAAATTTTTCATCACAAAATTTATTGTAAGTTGCGTGTTGCCACAGCTGTGACTCCGAAACTCGTTTGGCCATCTACAGCGGTTTTTTGTGTGTTTTTTTTTTTTTTTTGCTATTATGCCAAATATTGACATGGTTCGGGGGTAAACAGCACCATGGCCACTTCACTAGGAGTTCGAGTTAATTAATTAAAAATTCACGAGCTAATTATGTGTACGTGTGCTGCCTCACAGAATCAGCAAATAATACTACAACAGCTATTGCAGGTTAATGGGAATTCGTACCGCAGAGAACACCGACATATGGGTTCGGATGTGGAGCACTTTGAAACTTTGAACGTTGTTCTAAATTAAAAATTCAACACGCTACTTGCAGTTCAATTTTGCTGTAGAGGCAGATATAGGGGAGCACCCTGTTCTTTTGCTACAAGTTTAATAGTGTAATTTAATTTCTAGAATTTTGTCATAGTAATTAAGCTAGACTCAAGGTGATAAAACTAAATTGGTCAACAACAACTCCAGCCATTTAGGTACGTATAACTGAGCCTTGCAACTCCATTTGGGAAAGGTGAACTTGGTATGTCATGGAGGAATATGTAGTTTTGTGGACACCTAAGATACTCCTACATGGAGTATATACCTTAATGGTATAGCATCCACATTTGGTATCTTAGTAGCTGGACAGAAAAATTAAAAACCTCTTTACTGTTTGAAATGATTACGCACCTAATACGGGATCATGGCAGATGAGTAGTTAAAGGTAAAAGGAGTGGACTGAGTGATATTACAATGTTTGCAAAAATACAATATTTCTGTCGTAGGGCTGATTTTTGGGCAGCAAACTTAGGTCATGCAACAAGAGGTGTCATTTTAAATCAATAGACACAAAAACACAACACTCTTATGAAAAATGATGATATTTTTATTTGAGTCTAAAGTACAAACTATGAGATTACTAATGGAATACAGCATCTTTTAAATATCCGCCTTGACTTTGCCTACAAATAGTAATTCTTTGGATTAAATTTTTCATTTCGTTTTTTTCATAATTGCGGCTGTATTTCGCAAACAACAGCACTAATATTTTCTTTTAATGCATAAATCGCTGAAGTATTGGCGTATTCTATATCTTTGACATAACCTCAAATAAAAAAGTCTAGTGCTATTAAATCGGACGTTCTCGGTGGCGAATTGAAGTCTCTTCTTCGAGAAATCACACGTCCAGAAAATTTGTAATCTAATGGAGCCATGGTTTTACCAACTGTGTCCACATGCAAAACGCCGTCGTGCTAAAAATAAACGTAGTCCACGTCCGTAACATTAATTTCAGGCAAAAGAAAAAAGTCAGTGTACATCGTTCGATAATTTATGAAAAAATATGACACAATGACAGCGTCAGCCTCAAAACCACAAGAAACTGTCACTCGTTCTGGTTGGAGATATTATTTCAGTATTTCTCTTGGGTTTTCGGATCCCCAGATGCGACAGTTTTATAATGACATATTGATGTGAGCCTCATAACTCAGAATATTTTTGCGTAAAAACTCATGATGCTGTTCATTCATTTCCAACACCCAATCAACGAAAGTACGGCATTGTATCTGGTCTGCTGGCTTCGGTCTTTTTTTTTTCAAGTGGACCTTATACCCGTAAATATGTAGGCAAAGATCCTTATGCAAAATCCGACGCAAAATGGTTGCGAATAGGCTTAATTCCTGTGATCGCCTGGAAATAGAAAGACCTGGCGGCTTCAATATTTTCAGCTGACTTTAGACGCGAGTTGGAGTCTTCACATCACTTCCTATCCAAGATGTTTAAATTTATTGATAAGATTCACTATAGCCGCGAACGAAGACACTTGATGACCTAAAGAGTACGAACTTTGCGAAGCGTTTCCGCGATATTTTCACTATTTTTGTAGTGAATTTCCACTAGTTCAACACGTTGTTCGAATATATCGTCTCCAAATTGTTCAGCTGTATTACAAAAATCAGCGTTCTGTGAGAAATGTTTTTCGTGCGATTCGACGAACTTACGGTGCGCATAATCGACCTACTGAAACCACTATTGCCCATACTATTCGCAAATTTGAGTCCCAGTTTACATAAGTGGATGATACACGACCGGTTAGACCACATCCAGCATGTAGTGAAGAGGCTATAATAGCTGTAGCTGAGAGTTTAATCGAAGACCGTGACGAATCCATTCGTCGTCGTTTTTAGCAGCTTGGCTTGGCGTATTCGACAACTTGGCATATTTTACGTGAGGATCTCGGCCTAAAAGCGTACAAAATTCAACTTGTGCAAGAATTGAAGCCAGCCGACTTGAATTTGCGTCATATTTTCAGTGAATGGACTCTGGAAAAACTCAATGAAAATCCGGTGTTTTATATTAAAATTTTGTTCAATGATGAAGCCCATTTCTGGCTCAATGGGTACGTAAATAAATAAAATTGCCGTGTTTGGACAAGCTACCATTACATCCATTAAAAACAACGGTATAATGTGGTTTATGGGCTGGTGAAATCATTGGTCCATATTTCTTCAAAAATGAGGCAAATCAGAATGTTACCGTCAATGGTAACCATTATCGCGCCATGTTAACGGGCTATGTGCTTCCTGAAATTCAAGCACATGGTCTCGGTGAGCTTTGGTTTCAACAAGACGGCGCTACGAGCCATACAGCGCATAAAACAATGGACTTGTTGAGAAATAATTTTGGTGAGCACTTAATTTTACGTTTAGCTACGGTAAATTGGCCGCCTAGATCGTACGATATCATACCTTTGGACTGTTTTATCTGGGGATATGTAAAGTCTCAGGTCTTCAGGAATAAGCCAGCTACGATTGACGCTTTGAAAGTCTATTTACTCGTGTTATCCGCGAGATACCAGTCGCTATGCTCGAACGAGTTGTCAAAAATTAGACCTTCCGAATGGACCAGTTTAGACGTAGTCGTGGCCAACATTAACATGATATTTTTTTTAAAAAGTAAATGCCATGAATTGTTTTTTTAATCGATAGTAAAAATTTTAAGTTTACATTCAAATTGATGTGTCCTGTTTTACATTATAAATCAAACCCTACGATGAATCACTCTATACAATCTTGAGTATTTTTGCATGTTAAGGAAAACCTAGACAACCTATGCTGACTTCAACGCACATACTAAGAAAAGAAGATTTTTCAGTTTCGACAATGAAAGTTATATCTGATACCGATGATCAGGGAAGTGAGACGGATAACGAATATGAAAACCAGAGAGTACTGCCGTCAGGAAAGAAATGTGCTGCAGACAAGAGATCTTAAACAAAAATAAAAAAAAGAGTTTTGTAGGCAAAAAGTAGCCATGAGGAACGCCAGCATTTACCTTGTCGGTATCAGATTTAAAAAAGTCCAAGACAACTTGAATCTAACGTTCTGAAAGGTAAGTTCTAATCCATTGAAAAAGAAATTCGTCAATCCGAACTGCATGCTTTTCCGCCAAAGTATTTGATGTTAAATTCTGTCAAATACCTCACATTTATCAAGTGCAACTATGTTGTTTTCTCCAAATGGTGGAGATTTTGCATCCAGTTTTCGGCTAGACATGCATCAAACCACCAATGAACTTATTGATATGAATATCAATAGGAGGATAGACCAGAGGATTCGCTTATTTTACGAATGGACTTGAAAAATGTGTTTTCTTTTGACTTGAAAAGTCTTCTAAAGAGTAGGATTGATGAAAGAGCTAACGCAGTGGTTTTGTAAGCGTAAAAGAACATCTCTTCCGAAGACGGGGAGATACACCGAAAGATCAGCGCGATTGCATATATTTCCATTTCTAAGTACTTTCGCTACTACACACATGCCAAGATGGATGCATCCCTTGAAATTTTTGATGCGCCCAAGTTTAGATAAAGACATGACATAATTTGAAAGCGCTGAAATAACTGCAAAATGCGCAGCAAGCACATACTTCACTACGTGCAGATGCAAGCAAGCAATCTGATATCTGGAATGTCATTTAAAGTGAACGTATTTATTTTTTTTAAATAAAAGGCAAACCATTTAAGATATTTCAAAAACTTTATTTTTGGCTTGAAGTACAATCAAAACATTTATGAATGGAACTCGACTTCGTTCATATGGCCACCGCGGGCACATTTGCAGCGGTCGATTCGTTGGACCGATTTTTCAACGACTCGGCCACACATTTCGGCCGAAACGGCCGCTATTTCACGTTCAGTGTTGGCTCTGAGCTCTTCCAACGTCGTCGGCGTGTTGGCATAAGCCAATGACTTAACGTAGCCCCACAGAAAATAGTCAAGCGGAGTTAAATCGCACGAACGAGGCGGCCAATCGACTGGCCCATGTCTTTAGATAACACGTTCACCATACTTACTCTTCAATAAATCGATTGTAGCGTGTGATGTGTGGCTTGTGGCACAGTCCTGTTGAAACCACATGTCGTCCAAGTCCATATCTTCCAATTCGGGCCAAAAATAATCAGTGATTATGGCGCGATAACGTCATTCACATTCACATTCACGATCGTTATCGTCGACGAAAAATATGGCAAAATAACGCCGCCGGCATGCAAACCGCACCAAACAGTTATTTTTTGTGGATAAAGTGGTGATTCATGAAGCACATGTGGGTTTTCACCCGATCAATAACGCATATTTTGCTTATTGACCAACCCATTGAGCCAAAAATGAGCTTCGTCACTGAATATGATTTCGCAATGAAATTCATCATCTCGGCGCATCTTCTCCAGAACCCAATCGGAGAACGTAGCTCGTAAGTGTACTTTACCATGATGAAAATGTTTAGTTTACTAAATAAATTGACGGTGACAGTTTGATGATTAGTGAAAGAGTGCGTTCACAAATTAAATTTAAAATTGTCAAGTCCCTATTGGAAAACCCTATATATATAACGATAAGCCAATAAATTTCACTACTTCTAAGACACTAGTATTCTGGCACCTTGTCCTGGTCGTATTGAAATTTCACGCGTATAGGAAAGATGTTTCAGTGATTCTCGAATTGTATTTCTTCCTATTCCATACAATTCTCTAATGTTCAGATTCTTTTCTCTAACTATGTTGAATTCCGGGTTGGAACTGGGATCACATTGTGGTGAGGTTTGGTAAATAGGGAGACTACGGTAAAACAAATGATGTCACTAGTTCATATTAAGGCAGTTTCAGATCTGAGTGTTCCAGAGATGTAAAGGGAGATTTACCTGTGTCTCACTTAGTACCAAAACAATTGGCATATATTTACGAACACACGCAGAGATAACTTCCTAGCCCGCATATATTTTCTGCACCTATTTTAATAACTGACGTCACTTCTGTAGCAGCACCTCTCGGGCACTTCTCAATTCTTTTCTTTTTCGTTCGTAAAGGTCAGTTTTTCCAACCAGCTCTCGTCCTTGTATACTTTCTCTTTCATCGCCTGTGCTTAATAGAATTCTTCATCTGTTATTCATTCAATAGTAATCGACGGGTGGCAGCCAGTCCATCAGATATTTGTTGGCTTGTTGGCAATTTTACCACGGGTACTGTATGCTTGATACTTTCCAATATAGTTCGGAACAATAACTAATATAAGTAGTGGTCGAAGGAAATATTTTTTTTAAGGATAAAGTTTCGTTCCGATGCAAGGTCGATGAGGCAATTAGCCTGGTTGCGTGGATGCTTTATCCTTCAGCTGACAGTGCTCCAATAACGTTATTAATGTCATGCTTAGATCATTTCTCGTATGTTCTTTAAGATTGTAATGTTGCAAGCTCGATTACATGCCTGTTGTCCTAAGTTCCTTGATCAAATCTTTTCTCTGTCATCCAGTTGATGTCTTATATGTGTACTACATATGTTTATAGTATTTTTCCAGAGAATTTCGAATACCATAAATGGAAAAATCTATTTAAATCTATTTATTTAACACGTACTTAAGACTTATTTCTTCTGTTAGAAAAAAACTTTATAACAAATGACAAATGGGCAACACCATCTTATATATGGTATATGTCTTCCGCTCCTTTCAATATCTTATTTTCTATGATTGTCGTATATTTTTGTACAATATATCAACAATTTTGTATTACCCAGTGTGTGATCTACCAAACTAGGTGGCCCAAGATAAATTTTTACGCCTGTAAATATTTAGTGAGCGTTCCTTATTGGTAAACCTAAAAATGTATGAGACCTTATATCTTCTCATGATCTTGCCCTCCCTCTGGTGAATTTTTTGTGGGCTTGTTTCAACCCCAACTGCGTCATTTTACCAGAGAGTGCAATTGCTATTCTATCCGTATAAACGGTCATCAGGGATCTTGAATATTTTACCGACTGCCAAATATGGTATCATCACATCATCAAACTAAAAATCTATTCCTCACATAGCGGGATGCTTACGTGCACCGATTATACGTTAGCGTGGATTACATAGTATCTTTGCAATCCAATGACTTACAAGCCTAGAAAAGTTTTTGTTGCAATTGTTCCACTTAACCTCTTTGAAAATTAATTTTTCCATTCTAAGTAGTTATCGGACAGAATTACGGTCCCTGTCATGGGCTGCAATGCACACTTCTGGGCGGTCCCAGAAGTACCCGGGCTGACCAAGACATGGCGGTAGTTTTTGTGCCCCTATCACTGTATTGGAAAGTACGCAGTCTATAAAGCACACGTTTTAAGTTTGAAAGCGTCACATTGTTTAGTATTTGTTTGGCAGCCCTAAATAGTAAACCTTGCCAGTGAATTTGTGAAAATGGAGAAAATTGGTCATCGTTATGTTATGCAATACTTTTATTTGAAAGCCCTCAGTCCAATAAATGTAAAGGCTGAACTGAATTCTACTCTGGGTGAGCCTGCTCCTTCGTTTACAACAGTAAAATTTTTCGTTGATGAGTTTAAACGAGGCCGTGCGAGCTGCTAAGACGAGCATCGCAGTGGTCGACCAAATGAAGTGACGACCCCAGAAATGGTGAAAAAAATCCACAAAGCGGTACTGAATGATCCTCAATTGAAAGTGCGCAAGCTAGTAGACATTGTAGGCATTTCAAACAGTGCGGTACATCGCATATTACTTGAAAAATTTGGATATGAGAAAGCTGTGTGCAAGATGGGTGCCTCATGTACCCTATTCGCCAGATTTAGCCCATTCGGAGCCCAAAGATTTTCCAACGATAAAGAAGTGATGTCGACAGTTAATGGCTATTTTGAGAAGCAAGACAGTTCTTATTATAAAAAGGGTATCGAACTTTTTGAGCATCGCTGGGAAAAGTGTATAATTGTAGATCTGAAATAAATAAATTTTTTTCCCAAAACTTTTGTGTCACTTCTATGACGGCCATCCTATATGTTATACTCGGTCCTAATTAAAAAATCAAAGAACATGCTCTTTCTTCAGTCGATATCTTGAGGCACATACTAGGTGGGGTGAAAAGTAACCTCCTTGGGAATGAAAAAAAAAAATTGTTTAAATGTTTTTTTTTTTTGTTTTTTTTCAATATAGTCCCCTTTTAGTTTGATACACTTATTCTAGCGATTTTCCAACTTCTTGATCCCGTCCGAAAAGTAATTTTCCGGAAGGTCTGCAAAATACTCCTCCGTGGCGTTGATTATTTCCTCGCGTGAGCTGAATTTTTTATTGATGAGCCATCTTTTGAGGTTTGGGAATAGATAATAGTCCGAGGGAGCCAAATCGGGTGAATACTGTCGATGCCACAGCAATTGGAGCCGTAAGTCATTGGTTTTAGCCATGGTTGCGATGCTCTTGTGCGCCGGTGCATTGTCTTGCAAAAACAAATTTTTTTTTCGCTTCACGTGAGGCCGTTTTGCAGCGATTTCGGTCTTCAATCGATCCAATAATGCACAGTAATACTCGCTGTTGATAGTTTTTCCTTTTTCGATGTAGTCCACGAAGAGTATGCCATGACAATCTCAGAAAACTGACGCCATAACCTTTCCGACCCTCGGCCGCTTCGGAGCACTCGTGCCGGTTTCAGTCCATTGCCTTGCACTAATTCTGTTCACTGGTATGTAATAGTGCATCCAGGTTACGTCAACAGTTACCAATTGACGCCAAAAGACCCCGATTCCGCATCAGCATGTTCAAATACTCTTTCGAAGTGCTCTCGTGTTCGTGTTTTTGGTTAGGAGTGAATATGCGCGGCACCCAGCGGCATGATAACTTTTCATATGCAGAATATTGCCTAAAATATGTCGTATGCGCTCAGTACTAATCTTTGTAGTATCTGCTAGCTCGCACACCTTCACTTTCCGGTCAGCCAATACCATTTCATGTATTTTTTTGACATTGTCCTCTGTAACCGCATCGGAGGGCCTGCTGCTGCGGACTTGATTGAACTCTCGAAACCAATATTTGACAGTATAATCTGACGGAGCATTAGCCCCATAATATTAGTCCAACTTTTTTTTTTGTTTCAACAACAAATAATGTGTTATGAGAGAACGAAAATCGTTTTTGTCCATACTCAACATGATGCCAAACACGTCAACAACAATCAGCTGTCAAAACAAAACTAAAGTTAGTATGGGAATAAAATTAAAAAGATTGACGAGACCAAGAGGTTTACCTTTCTCGTAGGTTTATTACCAATTTAGCTTTAATTGCAGCCCCTTTGCCACATACGAGTATACACATATGAGGACATTGGAGCTACTTCTAACTACTCCTAGGCCCTTTTTCTCTATCCGTTGCCGTTGGATAGGTATCAAAACTCTTCGCGCCACGTTGTCTATATCCATTTGCTGAACGTCTCCTGAACCTAACACCTCAACCTAACGACTTTTGCAGATTTTTCTGACCAAATCGATGTCGTTGTACGCAGGACCATTCTTGTGTTCAAAACCACCAAGAATATCATCCACTTCAAGTTACATGCTTACGCCCCATAGTGCAAAACTGGTCAGATATATATGTAAAGCCTCTTTAGTATTGTTTAAATCATATGCTGTGTTAAAACAAAGAAATAGTGTCAATATCATAATCAATAGTGAGAACAATAGGTGAAAACTAAAATTGAAGTTGTTCATTTTGACGTTCTGTTCGAGTCATCGATATTGTGAGTCCATTTTTCTTTTTTTTTTTTTATATCTGGGTTTAGCCCTCACCTACTAGCTAAGTCCATTATATTTCTACAGATTTTCTTTGATCTCAGTGGGCGATGCGGCCGGCAAGATCTTATACGCGGTAATTTGGAAACTAATGCCCTGCTACTGTTGGCGCGGTCTTCTTTCTAAGGAATCGGTTTAACAATGCTGAGGTTAACTTATCATACATACTCCTTAAAATGAATATGTGTACATTCACTAGAAGAAGTTTTGCCATATCATAAGCACTAATTATGACTCAATTGTTTAATTTTCTTGCGCATTTCTAAAAGTCTCTGTTCGGGCTTGTTTCGCTTCGGCAAGACTTTGAAATATTGCTTGTAGAACAGCATCCCACAGTTTCTTTCTTCTCGTTTGTTTTTTTTTTTTTTTTTCACCCCGAGAAATTAATATTTCCTCTTCTTATTTACTCGTAAAGTGCACGATCTGCTATAGTATTTCTATACATCGCCTTTTCAGAGGGTTGTTTTGCTACATTTGGTTGCTTGCGCACTTCAGTAAACCAGTGAGGGAGGTTGGATGAAACCCATTATTCAAGGTGCCATTTCTGATGGCTTCAACGACTCTACTTCAGTAAACTTCAACCCTTAATGCAACTCGCGAATGACAAAGGTTCTGATGGTTTTTTTCAATTGCAACATTCAATTGCTTATCATTAACTCTTCTTATGGTATTCACCCGTTGTTGCTACGTCTTATATATACGAGAACGTGCCAAGTCTGTAATCAGATAGGTATTCTACCACGTAGCAAATTTAATCAATGAAGTTCCGTTTCTAAACGTGGTGTCGTGTAGACTGTCGTGTATATATTGGTAGTATGGTCTACTACCATGATCAATAAGTTCCCGAAATGTATTTAGAAAATTAAAAATACAAATTTATTCATCTAAATTTACATATAATACATGGGCTAAAGAGCCGTTTCTAAGAGAGGGCACCACTTGAATTAAATCCGTACAATTTTCAGTTAGTACTAACGTTCAAAAGATACGTGTATAAATTTGATAGCTGTCGGAAGATTAGTTTTCGAGATATAGCGTTGTGAGTGAAGTAACTTTTGTTATTGTGGAAAAAAATGGATTCAAAGCAATTTCGTATGATGATTTATCATTGCTTTTTGATGGAAAAAAATGCAGCCGATGCAAAGAAATGGATTGATAAGTGTTACCCGGACTCTGCACCAGCCGAACGAACCATTCGCAAGTGGATTAAAAAATCTAAAAGTGGTCATACAAGCACCGAAGATGATGCACGCATTGGACGTCCTAAAGAGGCTGTTTCAGATGAAAACATCAAAAAAGTCCATAAAATGATTACGAATGACCGTAAAGTGAAGTTGATCGAGATAGCTGAGGCTCTGAAGATATCAAAAGAGCGTGTTGGTTATTTCATACACGAATATTTGGACATGCGAAAGCTCTGTTCAAAGTGGGTGCCGGGTTTGCTCACAGTCGACCAAAAACAATTCAGAGGAGTGCATAAAGCTGTTCAACTGCAATAAAGCCGAATTTTTGGTTCGGTATGTGACAATGGATGAAACTTGGCTCCATCTTTTCACACCAGAGCAAAGTCGGCAGTCAGCTGAGTGACGAGCAGGTGACGAACCTCGTCCAAAACGACCAAAAACTCAACAGTCGGCTGGCAAGGTTATGGCATCGGTATTTTGGAATACACATGGAATAATTTTCATCGACTATCTCCAAAAGGGGCAGACTATCAACAGCGACTATTACATTGCGTTGTTGGAGCGTTTGAAGGATGAAATCGCAGAAAAACGGCCGCATTTGGAGAAAACGAAAGTGCTGTTTCATCAAGACAATGCACCGTGTCACAAGTCGATGAAAACCATGGCAAAATTGAATGAATTCGGCTACGAATTGCTCCCCACCCACCATATTCTCCAGATTTGGCCCCCAACGACTATTTTCTGTTCACAGACCTCAAAAGAATGCTCGCCGGAAAGAGATTTAAGACCGATGAAGAAGTAATCGCCGAAACATTGGCCTATTATGAGGCTTAACCGAAATCGTACACAAAACTGGTATCGAAAGATTGAAAAATCGCTTCAATCAGTGTATCACCCTCGAAGGTGACTATATTGATAAATAAAGTTGAAATTTGCAAAAATTTTGTGTTATACTATAAAACGGCACTGACTTTTCAGCTCTTGTGTTATTGTCCCCATCGAATGCAACACACTTGTGCTAGCGCTTGATCAAATCCTCGAAATTTCGGTATGTATATAGTGCTTCCGGCGATTTTTCCATTACTTCCTCTCGGCTGCTGAAACGCGTTCCCCGTAATGGTTTTTTAACTCGATTGAACAGAAAGAGCTAAATCAGGTGAATTCGGTGACTGTTGGATGGTATTAGTTGTATTTTTCGTCAAAACATTACGAATAATGATGGCACTGTGCGGCGGTGCGTTATCATGATGCGAAATCCACGAGTTTTCTTCCCACAATTCTGGTCTCTTTCGGCGAATGGCTTCACGCATATGTCTCATAAGGCCTAAATATAGTAATACTCTATGTTCACTGCCTGGCCTTCTGCCAAAAATTCATGATGCACTAAACCGTTGTATTCCATGAAAATGAGCATTGCCTTCTTTTTTGACTAAAAACGACGTGGTTTTTTGGTCTTCGGCTCATTTCGTGAACGCCATTCACTTGCCTGATGTCTGGAATGCGTGTCATACTCATAAAACCACGTCGCGTCTCCAGTAATGATCCTTTTGATGAATGCGGGATCGGATTCAGCCTCGCAAATCATCTCTTTTGCGACGTCAACACGGTCTCTTTTTTGCATAAAATTGAGGTCTTTTGGCACCAACTTTGCTGCTACAACGGAAACCCAAATCATTTGCCAAAATGTCTTGGACGGATCCATAGGCAATGTTCAAGTCCTCCGCTATCTCTCTGATGATTAATTTGCGGTTATTGACCAACATTTCTTTTACTTCATCAATGTTTTCATCGTTTTTCGATGTCGATGGTCGCCACTGCGTTCATCATCTTCGATTGACTCACGACCACTTTTGAACCGCTCGTGCCACTGGTAAACGACCGTTTTCTTTAGAGAATCGTTGCCGAAACACTTTTCCAACATTTCCAACGTTCTCGCTCCATTAAATCCGTTTTTTTACGCAAAATTTAATACAAGTTCGTTGTTGCAAAGTGAAATCCATTTCTAAAATTGTAAAAAATCGCCAACACACACAAGAATAGATGTACTCGTACCTACGTAACTTTTGCAAATGTCAAGCTATGATGCTAAGATGAAGAGGGAATGTCAGCAACAGATGTACCAACTTAACCACACGGTGACGCCACCGGGAACGTTTTGATTTCTTCGGAGAAGCGTAAGCACGTGGCAGACTGATAGTGAATGAAAGCTTTAACGCTTTGTTTACTTGCTTTAATTTACTGCTAACACATATACACTTAATGTGTTGCTCTATTGTCTGAGGCAGGCAGACTTAAAAATCTTCACTGACCTCAGGCCTTAATTAAGTAGCTCATAAGTAATACCTGTTAGCAGCTTATAGATGTTGATTTAATAGAGTTAGTTCGTCAATGTGTGCAACCTTTTTGACGGCAGGTCATTGACTACTGACTGATTGATTCTTGCTGTGAAGAGCTATAAGCTATGGCAAACATGAAGAGAAGTTGAACCTAGCCGTCCTATTTATCGCCAATTTGGCTAGATAGTGTGCTCCTATTTGATTCATCCGCTCTACAAGGCCATCAGATTACGGGTATTATAGAATGGTGCAGATAATTCGTATTCCCATAATCTGCTTTACACCATGCAAAATTCAGACTTTGGTCTGAGTACATCTCCAGTGTTACCCTATAGTGTCAGAAAACTTCGTGGACTACTGTTTCAGTAACGGCATCAGCAGTTTGCAAAGACTTCGACCGACTTAGAGAAATAATACGTCAATAGGTGCACGTACTTATGACCTTGCTTATTCGCTGACAGTGGCCCTAGAACGTGAACATCAACGCTTTGGAAGAGTTCATCCGCCCAATAAAGCTACAGATTTTCTCGGATTCTGTTTTATGGACTTTGGTTTGCGACACAAATATCGCATTCCGCACAATAACACTTAACGTCTTTTCTTTCTCTGACCCAATAGAAACGGGATCTTTATTTGGCTTACGTCTTATTGGATCTAAAGTATCCACTTGCTGCCATGTCGTAATACATCTAAATATGCTCTGGGTAGTAAGCGCTCTGGATGCTGACGTGTTGTTTGTACCCAGTTCTTGAACAAAAGAATTTTGTAAAATATAGGATGCAAATTGGGCCTCTGTTACCCAATAAGTTATTCCAGCTTAGATTTCATCTATAACTAATTGCAATACGGTCAATACAATTTTATCTGCAGTCTGAGAATGCTTTAACTTATCTACATCAAAATATTTAGCATTGTCTACATGTCTCTGCTGGGTACGAAGGCGTTCCTCCTTGGAAACGCAATGGTTATATTGTTCGAGGCGCTCTATCCATCACTCCAATTGACGCAAAGATGTCAAGTTTCTCTTTAGTTTAGTAAAAGATTTTGAACATTCGTTGGTCCACTCCAAAACCATGTTTTTTCCCATTTTCTTTTGTAGAGGACGAGTTTTCGTTTTCGAAAATTGGCAATTATATGTGCAAAACCTAACGAAGCCTCGTAAATTAGTCTGACAAGTTGGAGTATACAAACTGCGGGCTACATCTATTTGAATGGGGTAAGGTGATACGCCAGAAACCGTATTTTCTTTCGGAATAAATTACATTTAAGCGGATTCAAGTTTACTTCAAACGACTGAAAACAGAACGTAATTCTTCAAGCATTTGTTTAAAGGTATTTACACGGACGAGGATGACTTGCAGATAAACTAAACACGTTTCCATAGGTTGTCCCCGGAACACGTTCGATATAAGACGGTCAAAAGTGACGGGAGCGTTGGTAAACCAAGAACTCATTACTTTGAATTTCCACAGTCTGCACCTAGTCACAAAAGTGGTCTTGTTTCGGTCACTAGGATACACCTCTTCTTGCTAATATCCAGATTGACAATCCATGCTACTAAACCATACCGAACCGGCCAAAGCACCTAAGGTCATCTATCCTGGATAACAGGAACCAATCTTTAATAGTGACGGACTTCAAATGGCAATAATGAACGCAAAACCGAGTGGATGTTGTATCGGCGCAGCATGTCTTTAATGATCCTTCGAGATTTTTCCTATTCCGCTAATGGCAATCTGCGTGAAGGCTGCTTAACTGGCTTTACCAGTACTACCCTAATCGTCGGGTCTAATGTTGCGCAAATTTTTACAACAGTTTTTCGGCAGCATGCTGTTGCGCTGGCTTAAGCAGTTCTTTTGAGCATAGGAAGGGATCTCCAAAGAACTCGGACAAAACAGCATTGCATGAGAGTGCCACGTAGTCCTATTGTTTACTTGTTGTTAACTTGACAGGAATAATACAGGGTTGACTTTAATCAACCAGATCACCATCACACTGAGGGGTGATGACGGTCGGAGATCAATTGAATGCGATCACCACCGATCTCGATTTTATAAGATGAAAATCCCAAAACGCTCTTCGTGGCCTGCAGCACATCAATACCCACGATACTCCCACGGAAGGAGAATCCGGCCAATAATACTTTTACTTTTACTCGACCCTTAAATCTACCGAGTTGAATAACTGTAGGCCAAATACGCGAAGTTTGGAATGTGCTGCCACATAAAGTTTGATCGCTTACGAGTACATTTCCAGATTGTATGTGGGCGTTGGGAGGAATTATCGATCGACTTACCAGCGTTACCGATGATCCTGTAACCACAAGTTATTGTCATAACTTTTTTCCTAAAAATACAGTCACAGTAAGTCGACATTGATTCTCTCCATTACTAATTCTAATTGACCGAGCTTTATGAATTGTTTTCTTGACGAAAGGGACGGCGTCTACTGTTATTTCCTTAGTACAAGGCCTGAAATCTACTAGCTGCTGTTTGATTTTGAGCCTATAGGCATATGTCCATGATATGCCACTATGTCACGATCTTATACGAGTAGACGTCTTTTGAAGCACCATAATCGAATTTTTCAACATTTCTTTGGAGCAATTGACACGATCCTGTTTTTGAGCGATTGTCAAATTATGCCGTATCCCATGCGAGGAAATCTTTTTGACTGCCAAATGTTTTGCAATTTTAAATGTATGCAGGTGGAACTAATGCCCAAGCATGCCTCAGTTCCACGCTAAGACACATGACGGTCTTGTTATATCAGTTCCCTCGTGGCACCAATGTTCTCTGGCACAACAACCGATTTTGGGCGACCTTCACGAAATTCATCCTGGAGCGAACGGAGACCCTCGGGAGGCCAGCAAAACACGGTGGCTGGGATGGAGCTCCATCACTAAAAGTCGAAGTGAGTTGATCAGCACACTGTTGTTCAGTTAATCTCCGTCGAAAATCATAAAACATCATCGCACGAAATCGTGAACATGATTCAATTCCATTTTTTTGGCTGAGATGAATTTTTTAGGTCTTTGTAGGAAACGTAAATACCACTCGTATGACAGAACGTCCTGAGCACTTTTGAATTCTGATTTCAGGTTTGACGTACATATCTACACCAGTATTGCCATACGTCAAAACTATACATTCCCGTGCTTCGGGTGGAGAATCTTCAAATCAGGAGTGATTGTTCGTAAGGTTTGATTTTCATTAGCCTTTTTTTGACAGATCATGCGTGACTCCTATCAAACTGTTTTATAATTTTTGTTCAGTATCGTTTGGCAATTCATCATGGAAAGACTCACACTACAACAGCGTCTCCAAATTGTTCAGCTGTATTACGAAAATCAGCGTTCTGTGAGAAACGTTTTTCGTGCGATTCGAGGGACTTACGTACTTACCTACTGAAACCACTTTTGCCAATACCGTTCGCAAATTTGAGTCCCAGTTTACATGAGTGGATGAGACTATAGTAGCTGTAGCTGAGAATGTACGCGAAGACCGTGACGAATCGATTTGTCGTCGTTCTCAGCAGCTTGAGGATCTTGGCCTAAAAGCGTACAAAATTCAACTTGTGCAAGAATTGCAGTCAGGCGTCTTGAATTTGCGTCATTTTTTCAGTGAATGGGCTCTGGAAAAACTTGATGAAAATTTGGTGTTTTATCGTGAAATTTTGTTCAGTAATAAACAAAATTCCCATATTTGAGCTGATAAGCAACCCGAAGAGTACCAGGAGCTACCATTTCATCTATTAAAAACAACGGTGTGGCTTATGGGCTGGTGGAATCATTGGTCCATATTTCTTCAAAAATGATGCAAATCAGAATGTTACCGTCAATGATAACCGTTATAGCGCCATGTTTACGGACTATGTACTTCCTGAAATTCAAGCACATAGTCTTGGTGAGCTTTGATTTCAGTAAGATGGGGCAACGAGCTATAAAGTGCGTGAAACAACGGACTTGTTGAGAAATCATTTTGGTGAGCACTTAATTTCACGTTTTGGTACGGTAAATTGGCCGCCTAGATCGTGCGATATCACACCTTTGGACTATTTTCTCTGGGGATATGTAAAGTCTCAGGTCTTCTGTAATAAGACAGCTACGATTGACGCTTTGGAAGCCAACATTACTCGTGTTGTCCGCGAGATACCAGTTGCTATGCTCGAACGAGTCGCCCAAAATTGGACCTTCCGAATGGACCACTTCAGACGTAGTCATGGCCAACATTTACATGATATCATTTTCAAAAAGTAAATGCCATATGTTTTTCTTTTAACTGATAATAAAAGTTTTAAGTTCGCTTTAAAATTTATGTGTTGAATTTTACATTACAAATCAAAACTTACGATGAATCACACTTTACAATTCGTGCAAATTGCCGTATGTTACTGGTATAAGAAGCTTCAAAACCTTCTTCTAGAAGTTGCTGAATGGAACGAAAGAGTTTGTCTTCCATCTTTTTGAACAACAAGTGGGTCTGCAACAATTATTCTGTGGTCTACTGGATGAGTCTCCTTGAGTGTAGAATACTGAAAATTATCGTTGACAAAACTTATTCCGCTTAATGTACGTTGTTCCTCTGTGTGTCAATGCTGCTCCTGCCTAAGTTCCGTCAACTTCTTTGCTGCTTCACGTTTGCGCTAAGATGATTTTATTTTGAAAGAATTCTTCCGTCATATCAAACCGCTCATTCCACTTCTGACACCGGTGTTACTTGCTATCTCCATTCCACTCTCTACCTAAGTTAATTCCCTATCATATCATTAGACTAGACCAATGTTCTCTTAGTAGCTACCTAAAAGGTATAATCTAAGCTTCCTTGAGAGCGTGTGCTTTCATATGTATAGTCCCAAAGGATTATTGGTTAGTGCTTGGCTTTGAATGTCTTCCAGAAGTTTTTTTTTTACAATTTGTTTCACTTCTGTGAACAGGACAGGAGAATGGAATAGCAGAAATATTTGTCTGCCATACTCTACCTATTCTTGCAGCATGTGGCAGATCTTTAAATGTAGTGGATATATTACAATAATATATTATGCATAGCTATAGCAATAGATCAGGATAAGTATAGTAGAATAAGGTTCTAATCGTCTAACTTCTTTAGCACTAAAGTTCCCTATTGTGCTCTGTATAACTTACACTCAAACCCTCATAGTAAGGTTTTGCTAAATTCTATTTGCAGTCGTGCATCAAATTGCCGGGTTTCGTACATGAAATTTTAATTTATGAAGCGCTGCGGGATAGGGAGTATCATCACAACCCCCAATCCCCACTTTTTTCCAATAAAACTTTTACGAAACAAAAATATTGTAACAAATTTCACTTTCTTTATCTCTTACCATTTTAGGCACCAGTTACATTGTGTAATCTTGGCGTTGGAGCCACGTTTGGTGAATCAATTCTGCACGATTTGCCGCGAGACAGTACAGTCGTTACGAAGACTACATGTGAATTGCTACGAGTGGAACAACAGGATTTTCGACTAATTTGGGAGGTATGTACCTTAGACTTTGCCCGTATCTATCTAGACTTGTGTAGGTCTATGAATATGTTTTGTCACTAGAGTTGATTGTGAGATTGTTCAGGCCTTAGTAAGACACAGAAGTACGTTCTCAGGCTAATTACTGACGATTTCATGGATGAGTTGGATGCTTTTCTGACTGGTGAAATACGAGTATAAGCGAAGCTAATGAATCTGCCAGAGTACCAGATATGCCGCTACAGCTATCGTGTTAATTATTTTAATGAATTCAGTGTAACATGAGAGATTGTATTTATTTACTTGTTCACTTGTTTGTTTATGTGTTTGTTTGCACATGCATACACAAATATATACCATATATGCCCCGGATTTGTACGAGTGATGACTGTAAGTGAGAATGGGAGCAATTAGGTTGGGTTTTTGTACACATGTCAATTAAACAAATTTTTGATGTTGTCTGTTTCCTTTTTTTTTCCAAAACTTTTTCTTGGAACAAGTTTGAAATTTAATTTGGGGAAAGAAGATGCAAAGTTGATGGGATAAAGATATAAGTTGATACGGCTTAGGGGATTTTTACTTCGATAACACTTTTGGGTTCTAATTATGAACGTAGACAGCCGCCAACGATATGAAAAGAGAAGACAAAAGAAGGATATGGATTACATTTGGTTGAAAAGGATTAAATAAAAAAATTTGGCCCAAAGTTGTTGGAAAAGGTTCTTATTAAAGGCTGTTATGTTGCAGATGAGGAGGAAACAACAGATTATTAAGAAGTCGAAGTTAACAAAAGTTTTAACACTTTTATTAATAAGGGGCTGAACGGGGTCACATATTGAATAATGGCTCAGAATCGGAAATACTTCTGCCTTAAAGACATCAGGAATGTAATCAATAAGTGGATAGGGTTTTTCACTTTATAAAAGCAAAAAAAGAACACGAAAATGATAACAGCCACTGATCGATAGATCATTCCTAGATTTTCTTACTCCTCATGTTCCACAGATCGGCAACAACGGGCCCGGAAACTTTTTCGACTTTCCCGTCCTACAAGGGAGAAAAAAGAAAACGGTGTTTCGAAGTCGTCCTCCGAAGGCTATAGGTGTTGGTGTTGATATTGTTTAAACCTAAAGTTTTTAGTAATTTAATCAAACGCTTACAAACATCAATTTTTTTTAATACTTTGCCGTTGTGTAAGACATGAGGGTCATACCAATTTTCGAGTACGCTCTCCTATGAAAGGCCTGTCACGTCAAGCCCTTTTTCCAATCCTCAAAGCACTTTTTGTATGCACTTTTTGGTATTGCATTGAGCTTTTCCAGCGATGCCGTTTTTATTTCCTAAATCGTCGCAAGTTTCCGTCCTCTCATAGGTCTCCTCAGTTTTAGGAACAGAAAAAAGTCTCATGGGGCCAAGTCCGGTGAATATAATGGCTGAGGCATGATTTTCACAAGCATAAATGATCTTCTGATCAAAATCCGAAAAAGTTGTATGACACCAGCCGACCAATATACCAACACCCTCAGCAAATTCTCTTATGGTAATTCGACGATTATCCAAAACAATTTTTTTTTTCAGCTTTTTTCATTGGCATCTTCTCGGCCAATATAGAAGAGCTTGCACCACTTGTAAACACATGGAATCTAGAGCACTTGATTCTATTTTTTACACAAAATTAAGCAAATTCTTTTCCCCATTTTGGTTAATAATTGAAAATCGTAGAGCACACCACATCACAACTAACCTTTCTATCTGTTAAAAACAACCTGTGTATGCTATATACTTGAAATTATGAGCATATGTTTGGAACATGTGTGCCAATACAGCAAAAAAAAAAAAAAAAAAAAAAAAACATTGATAATCGCATATACCACCTTGATCAAAAAGTTCCCGGTGGCGTCACCGTATGGCGCTCCCATTGTTCCGATTTGAGTTCGGTTTTTTTGTTAAGTTGGTACATCTGTTGTTAACATTCCCCCTAAATCTTAGCACCATAGCGTGAAATTTCCAAAAGTTACGTAGCCAAGAGTACATCTATCTCTGTGTGCTGGCGATTTTTTTAAAATTTTACAAATGGATTTAAATTTGCAACAGCGAACTTGTATTAAATTTTGCGTAAAAAACGGATTTAATGGTAAGCGAACATTGGAAATGTTGTAAAAGTGTTTCGGCAACGATTCCCTAAAGAAAACGGTCTTTTACCAGTGGCAAGAGCGGTTCAAAAGTGGTCGTGAGTCAATCGAAGATGATGACAGACCATCGACATCGAAAACCGACGAAAACATTGATGAAGTAAAAGAAATGTTGGTCAATAACCGCAAATTAATCATCAGAGAGATAGCGGAGGACTTGAACATTGCCTATGGATCCGTCCAAGACTTTTTGGTTAATGATTTGAGTTTCCGTCGTGTAGCAGCAAAGTTTGTGCCAAAAGACCTCAATTTCATGCAAAAAAAAAAACCGTGCTGACGTCGCAAAAGAGATGACTTGCGAGGCTGAATCCGATCCCACATTCATCAAAAGGATCATTACTGGAGACGCGACGTGGTTTTATGAGTATGACACGCATTCCGGAAATAAGGCAAGTGAATGGCGTTCACCAAATGAGCCGAAACCAAAAAAACCGCCAGACATAAACAAAGAGTATATTTGGGCGTTATGAGACGTTTGCGTGAAGCAATTCGCCGAAAGAGACCAGAATTGTGGACAGAAAACTCACAGATTTTGCACCATAACGCAACGTCGCACAATGCCATCATTATTTGTAATTTTTTGACGAAAAATGCAACAAATACCATCCAACAGCCACCAAATTCACCTGATTTGGCTCCCTCTGACATCTTTCTTTTCAATCGAGTTAAAGTAATGGAGGAAGTAATGAAGGAAGTAATGGAAAACTGATGAACAAACCGAGAACCGAATTTAAAAAAATGTTTCGGGGTTAGATTAAGGGGACAATATAGATTTAGATGAATAAACTTGTATTTTTAATTTTCTGAATAATTTTTGATCATGGTAGTACGTTGCCCGCGAAATCACTTTACTATTGGTGGGGTGACAACCGTTGAAACTTATATATAATACAAAGTTGGAGTAATAAGATAATTTATTGATAAATAGTCAAAAGAAAATAGCCAAAATTTTATTTTTGATAAAAATACAGATTTTACTCTCTCGCATCATAACTCCTAAGGCAATGCATTGATTAAACGAGGCAATAAAATAGAATCGTGAAACTGATTTTTTTTTATTAATGGCAAATATACAATTTTTTTCAAAAAGAGAGGTAAGCAAAACGAAGAAAACGATGTTGAATGTTCTCGATTCGTGATATATGAGTTCACTGAAAGGGGGACCACACTTGGCTGGCATATTCAAGAAGGGGGCGGACAAGCGTAAGGTAAAGTGACCGTATTACATAAGGGCTGCTAAATTGTTTAGACGTTTGATAAAACCGAGCGAATGGAAGCTTAACTCTCTATCGTATAAAATTCCGAGGTCGCACCTGGGGTACAGGTTGGTCTTGCAGAAAATAAAGTCTAGAGGGGGATTGATAGGACTTACGAGACAAAGTCATAGATTGGCATTTGGAGACGTTAAGCTCTAAGCAATTTTTTAGACAACAGGTGGAAAACCTATCGAGATCTTCTTGAAGGCGAATAGAGTCTTGGGGTGAAGAAATAGTTTTGGAGAACTTAGTGTCATCGGTGTAAATGGATACGGAGCAGTGTTTGATAATCCTCTCAAAATCGTTTATAGTTAGAATGAAAAGGAGGGGACCAAGGTGGCTGCCTTGTGGGATACCAGAAGTGGCTAAAAACGAAGTTGAGAATGCTGACCTAAAGCGAACGCTATAGCAACGGCTCTCCAGATAAGAAGATATCCATTTTAACAAAATGGGGTCAAAACCGAGGGAAGACAATTTGTAAAGGATCAGTTGATGATCAGTTGATCATTGAGATTTTGTAACTTTTCTTTGATAGGGGTGGGATCAAAAAGTTGAGAGAGAGAGGGGCCAATGGAGAAATTGGGAAGATACTTGAAATACATGGGGTCGGGTACGAAGGGGTTGTCTGCAAATGATTGCTTAAAAAGGCTTGCAAAATAGTTGGCAATAATATGTGTGTCGGTCGATGATATGTTATCGAACGAGAGAGAGGGGGAATATCCGTCTGATTTTCTTTTGTAGTTGACGAATTGATAAAATGTCTAAGGATCATTGATAAGGTTGGTCTGCGCTGTGTCGAGAAAGCGCTGATAGAGGCAATTCTAGAGCTGGGTGAATTGCAGATAAGTTCCAAGATATTTAGAGTAGTCGTTATAAGAATTGGTGCGAAGAAAAGCTGCCTATAATTTGTTTCTTTTATTACGTAAAGAGCGAAGTTTTCTGTTGTACCATGGACGTAGGGGACGTAGAGAGAAATAGAGTTAAATATTTCGCTGAAGAAAATGGAGACAGCATCAGATAAGGATAGGTTAGTAAAATCAAAAGAACATTTGCTAAGATAGGTATTGATTTTGCGAAAATTAGCTTTATGGAAGTTGTAAGAAGAGATGGTAGTTGAAGAAGTGGGCTGGGATGGAGAGTTATGGAAAAATGAGAGAAGAAGAGGGAAGTACGTAAGTACAACACATTTAAATTGTAAACAGGGTAGAAAATTACGTGAAGCGAAAAATCCAAGAGCATCGTTACAAAAACATGTAAACGTAACCAGTGAAATAACAGCGGCGAAGTAACAGCAACAGTGTAACTGCTGTTACACTGTTAAGTTTAATGTTTTCAATTGTCGGGCTGTCGGCAAAAGCAAAAACCACTCGAAGTACCAAAGAAAAAAACAAAACATACACTTGGTGGTTGAGATCCATGTGACGATCTGTCCCTGGGGTTTTGAAAAAATGCCTTTGGGAAAATTTGCAATAGCAACAAGCCGTTTTCTGAACCTACTGGATGCTTAACTGGGCACAATCACTACTTTTACAAAAAAGGAGTAACGCGATGTAAAACTGTTTCGAGTAAAAAGCGCAACTTATCTTTTACCGTCTCCTAGAACTTATATAATCCTGCCTTTCAGTCCTGATTTTATCCTTATTCCCTCCTCACTTCTGGTATATTTTAGTCTTTCTTTCTTTTGTCAAAGCTTCTCGCAACTTTTTCCTATTTATTTCTTTGAGTTTTTAATTATTTTTTTTATTATTAATTATTGATTGAGAGCACATCCAGTAAACTTTTAGACACGATACGACATGCTTCAAAACAGGAACATAGTACGAGTATCGAGACGCGACACGACACGTGTAAAAATAGTAAAATCAGGGACGAAAAAGTTTACTGAATGTGATCACAAACTTTTTGATGGTCAACCAAAAAGTGATTAACCCTATTCCATCGAAATTCATACTTCATACATTCCTTCAGATGATGTAATGGATCAACTTTGGTCTTTGTGTGCTTTACTTTCTTTAAAGTGGTTAAAGACAGTTCTTATGAGTGACCGTCCGTCACCGAATAGAGCGCCTGTGGCAGTCCACTTAGCTCTGTTGCTATAGGTATTCATTATACGCAGAGGGTTCCAGACCGTCCATCTGGCACTAGACGTACAGTGCTGGGACTAACGTGAGAGTCCATCACTTCCACAGAGACTTATGTCTCTGCCTTCTTGCAGACCTATTGGTTGTCCCCTCCGATAAGCAGAAAAGCAGAAAGACAGTGAAAATGAAGGCTGACGGCCAAACAACGGATCGTTCATCAGAGGCGAAGCGGAGTACCTTCTAAGGCTAAGACGACTGCCCGATAGAAAAGACAATACAACACAAGGGACAAGACCCGATAACTTCATCAAAGGCTCTTGTATACAACTAACACATGGGCTGAAAAGTCAGTGCCGTTTTATAGTAAAACACAAAACTTTTGCAAAATTCAACTTTATTTATCAATATAGTTGCCTTCGAGGGCGATACACTGATTGAAACGATTTTTCAATATTTCGGTACCAGTTTTGTAATACGATTTCGGTTTAGCCTCAAAATAGGCCTCTGTTTCGGCGATTACTTCTTCATTTGTCTTAAATCTCTTTCCATCGAGCATTCTTTTGAGGTCTGCGACTTGTGACACGGTACATTGTCTTGATAAAACAGCACTTTCTTTTTCTTCAAATGCGGCCGTTTTTCTGCGATTTCGTCCTTCAAACGCTCTAGCAACGCAATGTAATAGCCGCTGTTGATAGTCTGCCCCTTTTGGAGATAGTCGATGAAAATTATTCCATACGTATCCCAAAATACGGATGCCATAATCTTGTTAGCCGACTGTTGAGTTTTTGTTTGTTTTGGACGAGGTTCGTCGTCTGCTCGCCACTCAGCTGACTGCTGACTTGACACTGGTATGAAGTGATGGAGCCAAGTTTCATCCATTGTCACATACTGAAGTAAAAATTCGGCTTTAATGCGGTTGAACAGCTTTAAGCACTTCTCTGAATCATCAACACGTTGTTGTTTTTGGTCGACTGTGAGCAAACGCAGCACCCACTTTGAACAGAGCTTTCGCATGTCCAAATATTCGTGTATGATATGTCCAACACGCTCTTTTGATATCTTCAGAGCCTCAGCTATCTCGATCAACTTCACTTTACGGTCATTCGTAATAATTTTGTTGACTTTTTTGACGTTTTCATCTGAAACAGCCTCTTTTGAAACCACTTGCGAATGGTTCGTGTAGCATTTATCCAGTAACACACTTCCCATCAAAAACCAATGACAAATCAACACACGAAATTGCTTTGAATCCATTTTTTTTGCACAATAACAAAAGTTGCTTCACTCACAACGCCTTATCTCGAGAACTAATCGTCCGACAGCTGTCAAATTTATACACGTATCTTTTGAAGGTTGCTACTTACTGATGGATTTAATTCAAGTGGTGCCCTTTCTTAGAAACGGCGCGGACTTTTCAGCACATGTATTATGTTGAACGCTGGGCGCCTTCCTCTTGGCAGATCCTCTTTCTGCTTTTTAACTAACCGTCCGTCGTACCTACAGTTGTTGATCATTCAAGATACCAAAAGAGTACACCAGTGGCTGATGGATCCATGGCTGCCCGCCACCCTTGTAGGATTTTGAAGAACTTACGAAAAAGAATATGGATGGGTGAAGGCCAAAAAATAAGTAAAGTGTAAGACTTGTTGTGGTAACTCTTACTGCAACAAAGTAATGATCTATACGAAAAAATCTAAGTAAATTATCTTAACTACATAAGCCCTTTTCAAGAAACAAATTCTAGAGATATTGTACCAATACGTCATTTATTTTCTATAACCGATCTAGAAGATGATCAAATACCTAGAAGTGAACATAAAATTTTTATTATCGGTTAAAAGAACACTCCATGGCATTTACATTTTGAAAATGATGTCATGTAAATGTTGGCCACAACTACGTCTGAGGTGGTCCATTCAGAAGGTCCAATTTTGGGCGACTCGTTCGAGCATGGTGACTGGTATCTCGTGGATAACACGAGTAATGTCTTCCAAAGCATCAATCGAAGCTGGCTTATTCCTGAATATTGAGACTTTACATATCCCCTGAGAAAATAGTCCAAAGGTGTGATATTGCACGATCTAGGCGGGCAATTTACCGTTACAAAACGTGAAATTAAGTGCTCACCAAAATGATTTCTCAACAAGTCGGTTGTTTCACGCATTTTATGGCTCGTAGCGCCGTCTTGTTAAAACCAAAGCTCACCGTCTTGAATTTCAGGAAGCACATAGTCTGTTCACATACTGCGATAACGGTTACCAATGATTCCACCAGCCCATAAACCACACCATACCGTTGTTTTTAATGGATGTAATTGTAGCTCTTGGTACTCTTCGGGTTGCTTATCAGCCCAAACATGGCAATTTTGTTTATTAACGTATCCATTGAGCCAGAAATCGGCTTCATCACTAAACAAAATTTCACGATAAAACACCGGATTTTCATTGAGTTTTTCCAGAGTCGATTCACTGAAAATATGACACAAATTTAAGTCTTCAATTGGCTTCAATTCTTGTGCAGTTTGAATTTTGTACGCTTTTAGGCGTTGATCCTCACGTAAAATACGCCAAGTTGTCGGATACGCCAAGAAAAGCTGCTGAGAACGACTACGAATCGATTCGTCACGGTCTTCGCGTACACTCTCGGCTACAGCTGCTATAGTCTCTTCACTACGTGCTGGCTGTGGTCCAACCGGTCGAGCATCATCCACTACAGTAAACTGGAACTAAAATTTACGAATGGTATTGGCAATAGTGGTTTCAGTAGGACGATTATGCGCACCTCAAATCGCACGAAAAACATTTCTCACAGAACGCTGATTTTCCTAATAAAGCTAAACAATTTGGAGACGCTGTTGTGGTGTGAATCTTTCCATGCTGACTGATACTGAACAAAAATAAAATCAAACCACAGAATGAATCACCCCTTATATGCTTTTTGAAGCGATTGCAAAATCTGTATTACTTTATGGCGCGCAAGCATAGGGACACGTGTAATTTAATGATGTCGAAAGATCTAGGCACATCAGGCCGTCCACCTGGACCACGTCATCTCTGGAGCTGTAGGAAAAGAAAGAATTGGGTTCAAAGGAGGAGGACACAAGAAAAAATAGTAACTAAAGAAACGCTTAATTAGTACGCCAGGAATTATTTTTTACTGAGAACCCATTGTTTTTTCATAAAATAATCACCCTAAGTTCTACGTAATATTAACCATAGTCCTTCGTTGGTGTAGAAAACCACATTTTCTTTAATTTTTGTTAAATTATTTTTAAATGCGTTAAAATATACGCCTCAACTTTTGTGATTTAGTTTAAATACACTAGAATCTGGTGCCTTCGTTACACAGAACATAGATGGAACACTCGAGTTTTCAATCGAGCCGCCTTGGTGTAGATTTCTACACCATGCATACAACGGTGAAATTATAATGAAAATGTTTTTTTCGAAATTTGTTGGTTATAATATTCAAAGGACTTTGTTCATTATTTCAGTTTTTTGTTTGAGTTTAGGTATTATTTTTCGTAGTAAAATAACCGGACTAGCCGGTCCTAGATATTTTTCAGATTGAGAGATTGAAGTTATATTGATGATGATTACGAACCATCTGTTGGTTAACAACAAACAAATAACGAGTTTTCTGAGCATGATTTGTTTGTTTGTTTCAAAGGATTACTTTATTTGGAGCCTCACTCCATTTCAAGAAGCAACAGGCCTCAATACAGCTTCTAACGTGTTGAGAATGAGGCCGAGTGCCACCAATTCTGCTTTATCTCGAGGTTCCTCTATGATGACCGCCTTTTTATATAATATTTTCCATCAAATTGAAAAAAAAAACAATTTGGAAAACATTAATGCTTTTGGACAATTGAAGAATGATAGTAGTTGATACAAATTTGGTTCATGCTTATTTTGAAGTTTCGTTGATGGCCGGCCCGTCGTTTATAAGTGAGATGGTTGTGTTGCCACAGTTGCAATCTATAACTAACCAAAGAATCAAGCTCTTACTGAGCTATTCGATGTCACTTTGGCCCTTCTATTTTTAGGAAAAAATGATGTCAAAGCAGACTTTCGAATATTTAACAAAAGTTATTCGTTTCGATAACTTCACAAGAAGTCTCTGGATATATTTTCCCCCATTCGGCGTCTTTGAGTTTTATGAAACGATGTGCTACTGGTACTCAACCCGTCAGAGTGTGTAACAGTAGATGGTCAGTTCTGTGGTTTCCATGGTCGCTGTTCATTTAAGCAGTTTTATGCCTAGCCAACCTGAGCGGTATAGTTTAAAATGTTAGCTTCTTGTATCTAAACGAAAATGCAACCCTATTTCGGAAAAGCCGCAGGAACTTTGCAAAAAAAAAAAAATATATATCAGGGGTAGCGGTTGGTTTTGGATTTAGTTCAATGATTGTTCATGTTGTTACTATGAACAATTTGTTGTCTTCCTACGAGTTAGGCCAAAGATAACTTGAAAAAAATTCTAAAATGGTTGAAACAATGCGGAAGAATAAACGTAGAATTCCACCGATGTTGCTGTTGTGCAAAAAAGTCCTTCTCCATCAAACTACATTTGCTTTCACTAATGTTACAACTCTGGTTTCATATGTTTTAAGGAGAGACAAATGCACTGTGCTTCAGAGCACATTTCACAGTACAAACTTAATAGGACTGATGCTAAAAAGTTGCCGCAGATGGTATATAACTGATTATAATCGAACCAAAGGTTCGACAATGACAAATTCAAGCGGCAGAAGAAAAAAACCATAGATGGCGAATGGTTGTTTTAAGCAATAATAGTTATTGACATTTCTTTTTTGAATGCCTTCATCGGGTGAGTTTTTTAACTTGAGACATCCAAATTACTCGAAATATACGAGATATCGCGAAAAATGTTTCAGACAAAAGTCACAAGGTTCTGAAGGGGACATAAGGTGGTGACCACGAGTTTGAACTTGAGCCCCATTTTTTAATGGGAACCCCTATTTTTTTTTTTGACAGATTCGTAATCTGCGTGATAAATTATAATTCTTTTACAGGAAACACTTTTTTTTTAAAATGCGTTCTTTTCCCGTCAGAGGTCGCCATAAAACTTAAGACATCAAAATTACTCGTCAAGTACGAAATATCGCGAAAAATGTTTCAGACAAAACTCATAAGGTTCTGAAGGGGACATAAGATGGTGACCACGAGTTTGACCTGGAGACCCATTTTCACTTTTGATTTTTCAAATGATAATTCCTGACTTTCATTTCTCAGTCGTATTGCTCGTAGGCTTATCATTTGTTTTTACATACTGCGTTTAGCATAACCCAGAAACAACGACGTGGACGTAGCAGTATTTTGTTTCCTTCGGGGTGATTAATTAGAGTGGGTCCCCTTACCCCCCCACTGTTGAATCATTGAATTCTTCCCATTTCGATGTTTACTTCCCGAGACTATTTCAACAAATGCTCGAAAATGTGACCATTCACTTCAATACACTTGTCTATCCGCGCTCTAAATGATCCAACAGAACTTAAAAGTATTTCTGGCGTAATTTTCCGGCAAGCTTCAGTTATTCGTCTTTTCGTGTCCTCACGTGTTGTTGGCTTTTTTCTGTAAACCTCACTCTATAAGTAGCCCCACAAGAGAAATCAAGTGACGTAAGATCAAGTGATCTAGCAGGCCATTGCCTCGGACCCCCTCATCCGATCCATGGTTGATGGTAAACATTGTTTAATACGCCCCGGGCTACTTGGGTATAATGGGCTGGACAACCATCGTGTTGAAACCACATTGTTTGTCGCAACTCCAATGACAGTTCTTCTAGTAATACTGGAAGATGGTCTCGCAAAAAGTTTGCATACTTTTTGCCATTCAAGTTGCCTTCAATAAAATATGGGCCTATTAATTTATCCCCAATAATTCCCGCCCAAACATTAACATTCCAAGGGTGTTAGCGTTCAACTTGTCGGAACCAAAAAGGTTTTTCGGTAGCCCAGTAATGCATTATATGTCGATTGACCGTACCGTGATTGGTGAAAGTCACGAAAGAAAAGGGGGTCTGGTTCAATTTGCTGAAGTGCCCATTGACAAAAGGAAACCCGGTTGCGAAAATCCTCACTAGAAAGTTCTTGATGCATTGAAACATGATAAAGATGGTATTTATGCCGATGTAATTTCTTACAGACAGTCGTTTGAAAAATTCCTGATTCACGACTTATTTGGCGAGTGCTAATGTGAGGATCGTATGCAACGGCAGCTAACACTGCTATTTCATTTTCCTCGATAGCCACCCTATCTGGCCGATTCCTTTTCTTTGGTTGCACACTTCTTTCACCAGTGAATTGTTGGATGACCCGATAAAAGGAAGCGCGAGATCGTATCTAGTCTGGGAAATGTTGGGCGTAAAGAGCAACAGCACCATCGATGTGTCCTTCCACTTTCTCCATAAATCAATATCATTTCAATTTTTTCTTGAATTGAAATAGCCTGCATTATTAATCTGGAAAACGTTACTAATAATAATCAGTTACAGTGCAGTTACAGTTCCGTTCAAGTAGAAAAAAAGGGCAGAGTGCACATCATACACTTTCAGATAAGTTTAGGACAATTTATCTCTATCTGAAATTTATTTGAGTTTTAACTTCACTCGAGGCAATAATGACTTCCTCAAAACAAATCTCGACCTTCTAACACCCTAACAACGTTGGAAACCGATTAATGATTTAGGCGGGCCAGTGCAGTGGTATCTAACACTGAATGAATAAGACCTTTGAGACAAAGTCATGTGCCTCATTGAGGAATACGACTGAGCAATGAAAATCAGGAATTATCATTTGAAAAATCAAAAAAGGGGTCTCAAGGTCAAACTCGTGGCCACCATCTTATGTCCCCTTCAGAACCTTGTGACTTTCGTCTGAAACATTTTTAATTAATTTTGATGTCTCAAGTTAAAAAACACACCCGGTATTATATCGGGTTTTCCAATAACGACTTGACAACTTTTTTTTTTAAATAAAAGGCAAACGATTTGAGATATTTCAAGAACTTTATTATTGGCTTGAAGTACAATCATAATATTTATGAATGGATCTCGACTTCGTTCATATGGCCACAGCGGGCACGTTTGCAGCGGTCGATTCGTTGGACCCAATTTTCAACCACTGGGCCACACATTTCGGCAAAAATGGCCGTTATTTTGCTTTTAATGTTGGCTCTGAGCTCTTCCAACGTCGTCGGCGTGTTAGCATAAACCAATGACTTAACGTAGCCCCACAGAAAATAGTCAAGCGGAGTTAAATCGGATGAATGAGGCGGCCAATCGACTGGCCCATGTCTTGAGATAACACGCTCACCATACTTACTCTTCACTAAATCGATTGTACCGTGTGCTGTGTGGTTTGTGGCACCATCCTGTTGAAACCACATGTCGTCCAAGTCCATATCTTCCAATTCGGGCATCTTCTCCAGAACCCAATCGGAGAACGTACATCGCTTCAAATGGTCCATCGGCTTCAATTCTTGAGTCAGCTTGATCTCGTATGGGTGTAAACCAAGATCCTTACGCAAAATACGCCATAATGTGGTCTGAGCGATACCCAATTGACTGATTTGGATCGTTTGCTACGGACGTCTGAACGGCAGCGATATTTTCGACACTTCGACCAACCCGTTGTCTCACTGACACGGCAACATCACACAACGAATATGTAGACTCAAATTTTTGCACTTAACTTGTTATTGCCTGTCTATTAGGGCGAGAATTACTACCGAAAATTGGAGTTAACGCTCTTAAAGTTGCAGTCACCGACTCCGAATATCTGTAGAAAATTTTTATAATTTGCAGCCGTCGCTCGTTAATTCATCATGAACTTTACCATGATGAAAATGTTGAGTTTGTTGAATAAATTGACCTTGACGGTTTGATGATTAGTGTAAGAGTGCGTTCACAAATCAAATTCAAAGTTGTCAAGTCCTTATTGGAAAACCCTTTAACAACGGTAAGATATTGTTATTATATATTGTACATATCATATGTATTAATTTTCTAAATGACTCAGTGTTATTATTTGCATTAAAGCCTATATAAATTGCCCAGATAAGCAGAAGAGTGCTAAGCGTAAAATATTCTTACGTGATTTGGGATTAGCTCTTGCCGAAACTTATATTTTATGAAAGAGAGAAAAAAACGTCCACATCCGAAGTATTTGTCTTCATCTGATAGCTTTTTTTTCGGGATCAGCTCCTAAATTGTCTAGAATTCCAAAACAAGTCAAAAACCGGGGCAGTTAATTTTTACCACGAATTTACCTGTTGTTTGTGCCAAAAAAAAAATGTTTAAACGTTTGGCATAAGCTGTACAGCAACTTTGTAACTGTTACAATATTTATATTTTATAACGAGGTTCCAAATAAATGTTAAATAATAAAGGAAATATAGGTCTTAACATTGTTCTTTAATTATTTTCAATGATCTCCATATAGAATAAGTAGGTGTAGAAATGTAAACCTAAACATGTTACTGTTAACACAGACGTAGGTACGACTTCGATATAAGTTCATTTCAGATTTGAATTGAAAATTCATTGAAAATTTACCATCTGAGACACAACAGCGTAAAACCCTCTTCCATCAATATGCCTAATCAACTCTGTAATAAAGTCTAAGGCTTCCCTTGACCATTGGGTCGATGTAGAGGTCAAACCACAGGTCAAATGTGGTTGCGCTGCAAAGCCGGATTAATGATTGCAAGATCCTAAATTTACCAATCGTTTTATAGTACTCTATACGATGAAAGTTCCTACAATACCTTAAAGTCGGTACATAAGTGTAGGACCTCAGCAATTTAATTTTCATTTATTGTCGGACCAATTTAAGCAATGCCCTATTGTGTGTTCAACTAAAAAAGTTTAATACCATTCTTGTATTCGGCTATCTCTATTTTTACTACCCTCGTATTGCTTCCTCTTTATCTGATTCCGTCTTAAGCCCTTACAACAGGTGGGAAAATAATTACGTGTTTATCTATTGTTTTTAATTAGCAAGACCTTTGTCTTTCCCTAACAAGTACTAATGTAATTACTTTAACCAATTACATCGCAGCTCTTCCGTTTTCAAGTTATACAACGAAATACAAATTCAGTTGTACGAGTAACTCGCACTTGTCGTAGCACCATAAAAGATACAAATTCAATGTTACTGTATTCGTTTCTCCCTCACATCTCTACTGCTTCTCTTAAATCTATAATTAGAAATGATACGACGACCTTAGCACTTAATTCGAGGTGAAAACCTTATCCCAATTTTAGCAACAAGGTGCTTTCCGGATTTATATTGCTAATTGCGAAACAGCGCAATCAATTTAGGTTTCAGGATAACCCTTACCAGTGATAACACCAGTTTAATTAAGATACTTGTGTACGAAGTTAATTGCTCTATGTTGCATAATCTTCCATCAGTTGTAAGCCCATTTGCTAAAATTTAATTACAGTGAGAGTGAGGACCTGGGGTTAAACTGTATGTCATACATTGGTATTCAGTCATATTGTCATATTGTAGTACCATATGTCATACATTCAGTGACGACCTTATAGATACATAAAGTGAATCAAACAATTTTGGTTCGTCAGAAAATTTGGATTTAGTGCTGCTTAAAATAAAGGTTTAAGATTTATCCTTTGATGACGGGTTTTTCCTTCAATTTAAGGGCTAATTAGGTGCTGTTAGGATCTAAGCAGTAACCTTTTAATGTAATGGTTATACATATGAATGGTGATGGGCTTACCATAAAATTTAAGAATTGGGATTGCAGTTGTTTTATATTTAATGGTCGATGTCATCATGTGATAGATTTGATAAGCACTTAGACTTACAACAAGACCGTTGCACCCATTGCGACAGAGAGAATAGTCTACGTTGTCGTCGTTGCTTTTACAATAAACTTTGCAACTCATACCTAGAACATTTAAGTAGATACTTTCTCAATGAAAGCATAATTATCCGCTAAGTAAGAAATCTGCCATCTTTTCCATTGAGAGGTGACAAGTACGAGTACACGGTTGACATGACAAAGATACATAAAAGCTTCATTTAACCAGTCCATATTCTGTGGAGTAATGCAACCTATAGTTGTACTAACGGCTTGGGCTAACTATATACCAAAGACGTTTAAATTAAACACTAAATGGTTAAAAATGTGGAGGTGACGCAAAAGTATTTTATACGAGATGCTTAGCTTTCAGTACAAGTCACGTATATAGCATGGATTTCTGAAATGTAGATCAACTACTGCAAACTTAGTTGAATTCGTTTCCCTTGCGCTCTCAGTCCTAAAAACAACAACGAAATCGATGTTATTGGTACAGATTTTGCTAAGGCCTTTGGTAAAATATCTCATCAATTTGTCATTTTCAAATTGTCTTCCCTCGGTTATTAAAATGCATATTTTCTTACCTGGAGAATTGTTTTTACTGCGTTCAATTTTGGTAAGCCTTCTCAACCCTTCTGATGTCCCACAAGATAGGCATATGGGTCCACTTCTTTTCATTTTAACTATATACGATTTTGAGAGGATTATTGAACACTGCCCCCTATCCATTTACGCGGACGACACTAAGTTCTCCAAAACTATTTCTTTACCTTAAGACTCTCCTTTAAGTAGACCTTGATAGGTTTTCCACTTGGTGTGTAAGCAACTCATAATGTCAATCTATGACTTGGTCACGTAAGTCCAATCAATCTCCTCCTCGACTTTATTTTCTGCATGGCAAACCTACACCTCAGGGTTAAACCCTTCGCGGTCTTGGAAGTATTATACGATAGAGAGTTAAACATCCGTTCCCATATTTACGAAAAAAATCTTTAAGTCAACTTTTCACTTGGTTTTATCAAATAATGGTCTAAAGTGTCTGGGAGAAGTTCACTTTACATTACCCTTATTGGCCCTTTCTCGAATTTACTTACCAAGTGTGGTTCTCCTTTCAGCGAGTTCATATATCTTGAGTCGAGAACATTCAACGTCGTTTTCTTCAATTTACTCTTTGAGGAATACCCTAGGCTGACCCTTATATCTTACCTGACTATCCTGACCGTCTCAAACTTCTTAACCTGAAAACCCTCGAAAAAGGTAGAGGCGTAGCTGGGATTCGCCTCCCTCCACAATTGTATTTCCTTTAACACTAACCCCGTAATGTACGCTGTCCTCGTTTATTCTACATATATTCCAACACATCGCATTTCTATGGTTCCGACGAACCAATCTCCCACATGCTCTGTAAGGTCGACTCAAATCTCCTCGGTTTTGATTTTAACCCGAGCACTTCTCGTCCTAAGCTTGATCTCCCCCACCATTTCCTTACTTTCTAACCCCTAATTTTTGTTAGTTCCCAACCCAATATTCAATTTTCGACCGCTGCCGGGGCAAGGATTCTAAAATGGAAGTTTGACCCAAGAGTTAAATCCGATAACTCCTGCGGCTCTTTGAACGACACGTTGTATATATTTGGCTAAAATGATGGAGCAAGTACCAGAGCGGTTCTGGTAATTACGGTTGAACTTTATCAGTATATACAGGTTGTTGGCCAGAGTGTTGCTTTTCACAGCTTGTTTTGGAAATCAGACACTCTGAAAGAATTTGAGGGAGAAGAGAACATAAGGGCAGCGCTATCGTTTTTATGGCGCCTCAAACTGGGAAGGCTGGCAATAAGAAAAATCTGAACGAAACTGAGTTCGAACACTGTTTTGGAGCTAGCTAAACCAGAGAATAGATGCATTCAAGTAAACGGCTGTTATATCGAAAACGGAACTCTAAGAGTAAAGTGCTGCCTCCCTGAAAACTAACGCTTTTTAGGTTGCCAAACTACCAAAATTGAAGCTTGCCAACTTCAGGCTCTGAGCAATTAAGGGAAACAGAGGATATGCTGAAGAATCTCCTACTCTTGGAACCACCTACAGAATAGGTGGTGGATGATCTAATCCCCCTCTTCGTCAATGCAGATGCCGCTACTTGCCAGTGTCCAGTGATGACATCTATGATAACGCTGAGATGGTTCCTATTTCGAAAGATTAAACTCTTAGAGCGATTCACTTCCAGTTTTGGTCAGATTTGTTTGAGCGCTAGACATTGGTGCACCGATCATACCTTTTTCAGGTAGGATGGGTAGACTGGTTCCAATTTTGGCGACTTTGTCGACCCTACAATTCTCTTGTGTTGTATATCGGTCCGGCACCCAACAAAGGTGAATGTTGAACTGCTTCGCCATATCCTTGAGAGATGGTCGATAATCAAGGGCGATTTTAGAATTTTGTGGGACTGAGTTCAGGATTTGATAGAGTCTTGCCTGCTGAAAATATCTAGTGCGGTCAAGTGAAACAGAATATCTTGTGTCGCGGATTGAGTAGTACGTAAAGCTCCGCTAATGCACTGACAAACATGCTTACCCCAATGGTGAGTATCGGTCTTATAACCAAAACCTATAGCCACTGGATAATGCGAGGTTGAAGGCCTTATTTGTTTCCAATGGCATTTTTGCAAGAGAATAAAGCTACTGCAGTTTTCTCTATTCTCTCTTGAATATTAGGTTCCTAATTTGGTTTCCTATCAAAAATAAAACCGGGATTGAGAGAGGGTCTATGATTGGAATTTTATATTTCCTGTAAAATAGGACAAATGGGAGTTTACTCGCAACCGACAGCGATTCGCCCAACGGATTAATTTGTAAAGATTTGGTTGTAACAGTTATTTAACGATATTGAGATGCTTTCTTGTGATGGCTATAGCAACGTCAACCGCAACCACCATGCTGCCACCCGCTTCCAGCTATATCAGCAGTTCATTGACGAATAAGTTCCAGAGAGGAGGTGAAAAGGTGGAGTTGATAAACCTGTCACTCAGCGTAAGACTCAATTCCCTAAGTGTGGCACCTACCTTCGGAGTTATCAGCGCAGTTGTGATTGCGGATGTGTTAACGTTGTTAAAGGCGCTTTTATGTCCAGGAGCGCCACCATTGTGTACTCTATATATATAGGGATTGTTCAATGTGGCTGGTCAGTGAATGTAGAGCTGTTCTTCAGTTCAGTTCTTTTTTAATATATATTTTAAGGGATAACTTATATGAGCCCCAGTCTGGCAAATTTCTTGTATAGGATTTTCCAATAGGGACTTAACAGCTTTGAATTTAATTTGTGAACGCACTCTTTCACTAACCATTAAACTGTCACTGTTAATTTATTCAGTAAACTCAACATTTTCATCATGATAAAGTACACTAACGAGCAATGTCTGCAAATTATAAAAATTTTCTACAGATATTTGGAGTCGGTGACTGCAACTTTAAGAGCGTTAACTCCAATTTTCGGTCGTAATTCTCGCCCTAGTAGACAGGCAATGACAAGTTTAGTGCAAAAATTTGAGTCTATATATTCGTTGTGTGATGTTGCCGTGTCAGTGAGACAACGGGTTGGTCGAAGTGTCGAAAATATCGCTGCCGTTCAGACGTCCATAGCAAACGATCCAAATCAGTCAATTCCACGGCGTTCTCAAGAATTTGGCATTGCTCAGACCACATTATGGCGTATTTTGCGTAAGGATCTTAGCTTACACCCATACAAATTCAAGCTGACTCAAGAATTGAAGCCGATGGACCATTTGATGCGCCAAGATGATGAATTTCATCGCAGAATCATCTTCAGTGACGAAGCTCATTTTTGGCCCAATGGGTTCGTCAATAAGCAAAATATGAGTTATTGGTCGGGTGAAAACCCACATGTGCTTCATGAATCACCACTTCATCCACAAAAAATAATTGTTTGGTGCGGTTTGCATGCCGGCGGCGTTATTGGGCCATATTTTTGATCACCGAATATTTTTGACCCGAATTGGAAGATATGGACTTGAACGACATGTGGTTTCAACAGGATGGTGCCACTAGCCACACAGCACACGCTACAATCGATTTATTGAAGAGTAAGTATGGTGAGCTTGTTATCTCAAGACATGGGCCAGTCGATTGGCCGCCTCATTCGTGCGATTTAAAGTCGAGTTCCATTCATAAATGTTTTGATTGTATTTCAGGCCAAGTTTTTGAAATATCTTAAATGGTTTGGCTTTTATTTAAAAAAGAAATTTGTCAAGTCGTTATTAGAAAACTCTATACTTTTTGCTTGGCTGAAAAGTTTTCGGTAGACGTTTCTAAGCGGTTCCAGTGCTGATGTCTACCAGTGCGGTTTTTTACGATTTCAGAGGAGGGTAGTTTTAAATGTGTTCCTCTGTATTTTGGCCAATCAGATTTTCAATAATTCCGGAATGCTAATTGGCATTGCTTGTGTAAGACTACCACTCGAACGTAGACTAGATCAACCCTCAAATATTCAAATCTGCCAGTGCATCACTTTGCATGCTGAATACAAAACTTTAAACCTATGCATGAACTATGACGAGCGATCGGAAAAGCCGACAACTTCTTTTTTATGCCTACAGCGCAGACAGTCCTAGACGTCGTCGACGATTGGTGCACTAGGAGTGAGCCTTTAATCAATCACCACAACATTTTAGTTGTCCTCCTTACGAGAAGAGGAAAGAGATGGTCTGATCCATCTAACACTTAAAGGCATCACTCTTCTTCAACGAAACTAAGTATCTGGGTGTCATCGTAGATAACAAGATTTTTTAGACTAAAAATGTTACGTCGGAAACCTCCAAGGTTAATTCGGCCTTCTGGGAGTATAAATAAGTTAACAGCAGAATATACGGTTTGTATCATGGATAATCATTCGAATCTATAATACATGGCTATGATACGATAGTTATATCCTACCTGTCAGTTGGCTAATGGAAGAAACTTTCACGAAAATACATCACTGCTGCTTTTCAAAAGACTCTTCCAGAGACTTGGAAGAACGGTTTCTCTTTTAACTTTATGGCTACACGACCGTCTGCTCTAATTTAATGAGCTGCACTCTCAAAAACATCTTCAGTTTTAAGTGATATTTAGTATCAGTGTAGGTACACTTGAGTTTTGATGATCTTGTGCCCCGCATGTATTTTCACTTTGATCTAAATAGATTCTCTTTGATGCAATAAGAACGGAACCTCTGTTGCCGAAAAAGTACGGCCACAATCTGAGCCAGGAAAGGAATGTAGTCGGGTCTTTATATCGTCTATACAAGGATAACGTTTAATTTAACTCCTTTTTAGGAAAACTTGCTTCTGCCTTCCAAGCGAAGATATGGCAATACCTATGGCAATATGCTTAAGGGCTTCGTGTATCCTTCCACTACTAGTTTGAGAATAGAGGACTACATTGAACGCATTCGGTAGGCTAAATTCACTAAGGGTCCCAGGTCATAATGGGGTCAAGGGAAGTAAATTAACTAATTGATTTGCTAGGCTAGACCCAAAGGAGAGCTTTTTAAGACCCGAAACTGCATTAGGACTGCCTGCGTCATCGGTTGGGGCTTCCATTAACATCGTGACGGCGCAGTACGCTTTTATTAAGAACATAAGTCTCACTGCATACTGAGACGCTTACTATGAAAGTGATGTCGACACCATAGAGTACTGGTACTGTTAACAAATAAATATTGCAGTGCATACTCATCCTTCGTCGACAGACTGAGAAATTCCAGTAAAAGGAACATAAAATGCGTGGTAAAATGGACCAGTGCCTTGTTTAAGTGAACTGTTCAGATGAAAAAAGAATTATAAATTGCAGTTCCATGGCTTTAGATATCCAATGTCCAAATTTACAAAACAGCGATTCGGACGCTAAAACCATATAAAAATATAAGAAAACTGTTTCTTTACAACTTTAAAACCCAACGCAGCATGTGACATGATAATGTCATCTCTATAATTTCAATAAGGTCCTGCATTAGATAAGAAGGATCTCGTTCTTTATCAAACATGGGATCGCATCTACACAAGTCCTTTATAATAAGTTCATAATGAGATAATTATCGGAATAAATTGGAGCCTTTCAGGCATATTGATGAATACTACTGAAACCTAAAGGACCAAGTTATGACTGAACTCTTCTACATAAAGAAAATTCGAAAACATTCTTAAACCAATGTCTGTGATATACCTATTTCCTCATATTGAATCTTCCGCCGCGTTTATAACGTTAAACTCCATGAAGGCACGGATTATTATTTCACAGATATTTTAAAAATAGCGACATCTCTATTATTTGCAATTAAGTAGAAAAGGCCAACCCAAAACAGAGGAAAAGCATTCCATGTTAAGCACTCTAACAAAAGCAAGATAAAAAAAAAAAAAAAAAACCTATCATGTATCTAAATAACTCAATCAACCATCTCCCTATGGAACAATTTATTTGCCGCAAAACTAATAATTCAAAGGAACCAATAAAGCGAACATTATTCCCTAATTAATTTCGAAACGTTACACTAATTTCGAATTTTACCGGATTAATAAAGAGAACAAGCTCCCATTGAGAATCATATTGTTGATGGGGATCATAATCCATCATAATTCTTAGTTCCGATTATAAGTGAGCAGAAATTATCCATAAATTGGATCTATAAGGATGTGAAAAAGTTACGCCTACGGGAGCATTCATCCGGAATTCACAAACATAAAGGACACGTATATAAAACGTACGGTCGGTTAATACTACAACTAGACCGGACCCACATAAAATACAATATTATTGGAGGTCTTCATTCATCAACAATCAAAATTCAATAGTAATTGATTGGGTTTCGTTGGTGGGCTTATTTTTGGCTTCTTTATCCTTAAGAGTTCTGCAATTTCATTACTTGAGTACTATATGTATGGGAATATCCCATTTGGCATAACGAAATGGTCTTTCAATATGAAATTAAGTTAATGGGTTTGCCTTAATGATGGTATCTTATTAGTTTGGGAAACATCTACGAAATATTCGTCTATGTGCTTTCAGAATAATTTACTTTGTTTGATGTCTCAATACTTGTATACAAACCCAAACGTGTTCATTACATTACTAGAGTCGCAAAAAGAAATAGGAATGCGAAAACAAGCAAATTTTCGAGGATCATTGGGAAATGAAATCACGAAAAATCGAACATCAAAAACTGCTGCCAAAAAACTACCGCACCCGGATACTATTGTATATATATATATACTATAGCCATTAACTGCCAACATCACTTCTTCATCGTTGGAAAATCTTTGACCACCGAGCCATTTTTTCAAGTTTGGGAACAGAAAATAATCTGAGGGGGCGAAATCTGGCAAATAAGGTGCATGAGGTAGCAATTCAAACTTTATTAATTTTGGCCATTGCAATAACGGATTTGTGAGCTGGAGCATTGTCTTGATGAAACAACACTTTCTTCTTAGCCAAATGCGGCCGTTTTTTCTTGATTTTTTCGCTCAAACGTTGCAATAAGTTCGCATAACACTGACCGTTGATAGTTTTTTTCATTTTTCAAGATATTTTGTGAAAATTATCCCACGTTCATCCCAAGGTGGCCGTGGTGTAGTGGTATATACATAGACTCCTCAAGCAGAGGGTCGCGGGTTCGAATCCCGTGCGAGACAATTCTCTGAAAAAGTCTTTGCATAGAATTTGTACGTAGTTATATGAAAATACATGGCATGAAGGCATAACACTGATGTTGGAGTGGTTCCTGGCTGGGCTAAATGTAACGAACTAACAACTAGAACGTTCTAAGACCCACTGGTTGGGGATGCACTGGCTCATCCCTTCCACCTGAGTTTCAAACTACTAATACCACCCGCCCGCGCCCTGGAGAAAAACCAGTAAAAGGGTATTCATATCCCTTTGGTGCGCGCGCGGAATTATAAAAAAAATCGACGCCATGACCTTACTTGCAGTCGAAACGGTCTTCGCCTTCTTTGGAGCCGGTTCTCCCTTTTGAATCCATCGTTTTGATTGTTCTTTTGTCTCCGGTATAAGGTGATGGACCTACGTTTCATCCATTGTTATGAAACGGCGCAAAAATTCTGCTATGTTGCTGTGAAACTTCGCTAAACTCTCGATTGAAATGCCTAAAGTCTTCTTGAAATGCCTAATGTCTGCTAGATGACGCACTTTCAGCTGACGATCTTTCAGTGCCGCTTTGTGGATTTTCTTCACCATTTCTGGAGTCGTCACCTTATTTGGTCGAAGACTGCGATGCTCGTCTTGGCAGCTCGTACGGCCTCGTTTAAACTCACCAATCCAAAATTTTACTGTTGTAAACGAAGGAGCTGACTCACCCAGAGTAGAATCCAGTTCAGCTTTTATATTGGTTGGACTGAGGCCTTTCAAATAAAAGTATTGTATCATTAACGTTGACCAATTTTCTCCATTTTAACAAATTCACTGACAATATTGATGGCTGCCAAACAAATATTAAACAACGTGGCGCTTTCAAACTTGAAACATATGCTTTATAGACTGTGTAATTCGCCGCTCGTGTTAAAAGTTATACAAGTTATTATACATACCACCTTGGGTATGAAAGAAAAAATTTTTTTAAATGTTTTTTTATTATTTTATTCAATATAGTCCCCTTTTAGTTTGATACACTTATTCTAGCGATTTTCCAACTTCTTGATCCCGTCCGAAAAGTAATTTTCCGGAAGGTCTGCAAAATACTCCTCCGTGGCGTCGATGATTTACTCGCGTGAGCTGAATTTTTTATTGATGAGCCATCTTTTGAGGTTTTGGAAGAGATAATAGTCCGAGTAAGCTAAATCGGGGGAATACGGTGGATGCGACAGCAATTGGAGCCTAAAGTCGTTGATTATAGCCATGGTTGCGATGCTCTTGTGCGCCGGTGTATTGTCTTGCAAAAACAAAATTTTTTTTCGCTTCATGTGAGGCTGTTTTGCAGCGATTTCGGCCTTCAATCGCTCCAATAATGCACAGTAATACTCGCTGTTGATGGTTTTTCCCTTTTCGAGGTAGTCCACTAAGAGTACGTCATGACAATCCCAGAAAACCGACGCCATAACCTTTCAGACCCATCGAGCCTCCCTCAGCCGCTTCGGAGACAGTATCGCACTGAAATTTGGCATGTCTGCTTAAATATGAACGGACTTCAAGTCACCATAACCTTTTTTGCAGTAGCAACGCATTCTGGTGGTCAAAGAGGTTACTTTTCACTCCACCTAGTACTGATTTGAATATGAGTGAAATATCTGAAGAAATACGCTATATGATGCTTTTTTACTATAAAAAAGTGAAAAGCGCTGCAAAAACATTCCGAAAAATTTGTGTAATTTACAGTAAGATTGCTGTGAACGCCGGACCCAGAAGTGGTTTGTTCGATTCCGTTCCGGAAATTTCGATGTAAAAGTTGCACCTCGCGCTTGTCGGCCTGTCTCTGAAAAAGTCAATGAAATTCTGCAACTTATGGAGGAAGACCGGGACGGAAGTTGTCTGGAGATAGCGGAGGCACTAAACATCAACCGTATAACAGTTTGGAATCATCTAAAACAAGCAGGCTGCTCAAAGAAGCTTGATATTTGGGTGCCACATGAATTAAGGTAAAGAAATTTATTTGACCTAATAACCATCAGTGAAACGCTGCTGAAACGTAACGAAATGGAACCATTTTTGAAGCGATTCATTACGGGCGATGAAAAATGGATTAAATACGAGAATATCCAACGCAAACAATAATGGTCTAAGGCCGGTGATCGACCGCAAACCACTTTAAAACCTGGATTGACGGTAAACAAGGTTATGTTGAGTGTTTGGTGGGATTGGAAGGGGATTGTCTATTATGAGCTGCTAAAACGTGGCGAAACGGTCAATTTGATCCTCTACTGTGCGCAATTCAACCGTTTGAATGAAGCTTTCAAGAAAGAGCGACCAAAATTGGCCAACAGAAATGGAGTTGTCTTCCATCATGACAATGCTAGGTCACACACATCTTTGATGACACGGAACAAATTGACGGAGCTTGGTTGGTAAGTTTTGATGTATCCACCGTATAGCCCGGACGTTGCACTATCTAATAACCATTTTTTTCGGTCTTTCCAAAACTCTTTAGATGGTTAAAAATTGGCCGACCGAAGAAGTTCTACACCGATGGAATTATGAAGCTCCCCAGAAAATGGCAAAAGGTCAAAGATATTAATGGTCAATATGTATGGTACATGATTGAAATTAATTGTGAAAAATGGAATTTTTTTTCAAAAAAGTACCAACAAACCACGGAGGCTTTTTATATGACCGATAATTAAGAAGACCGGAGATTTACCATAATCCTCTCTTAATAAATCAAAGAATGCAACAACCGCGTCCTATAAAGAGAACATTATGGAAGAGGTAGGAGAAAACTGTGAAACTTTAGGTCCATAACGCAAAAGCTTTGTTAGAATGCAAAGATAGCGACGTCTTAGAAAGATCAAGAGAAAACGGTGTGATTAAGATAATTAGCATAAGCTTTTTCACGGAAATCGCGAGCTAGGGACATTGTCGAATACGAGAAAACAAATTTTTGATTTGTTGCTTTAGGTGATTCAAGTTCGGACTCTTTGAATAAACTTACAAAAGCCCTAATAACAGAACGGATTTATGCATTAGATGTGGGGAAAGTGGACACAAATTAAATACTTCAAAGCCCGACCAAATTGTTTGCTTTACAAGGCGAAAAACGGGTCTCAGATAACCTAAATCTTTTATCTCTCCTTCCGTCTTTCAAATCACTAAAGTGTGTTCCGGGCGGAAATTTTGGCGATTAAGGAAGCTCTGTCCTGGCTGAAGAAAAACTTGGTATCTGCAAAGGATATCCGCATCTTTTCGGATAGTCAGGCCACTTTCAAGTCCTTGAACTCGGTCTCATTTAATTCTAAAACCGCCCTTGAATGCCGATCCTCTCGTACGGAGGTGGGAGAGCAGTTCAACCTTCACTTTTGTTGGGTGCCGGTCCACAGGGACATTCCAAATAATTGTAGGGCCGGCGAACTCGCCAAAATTGGGGCCACTCTACCCATTTTACCGGAAAATGGTAGCATAGGTATACCAATCGCTACGTGCAAATCATTATTAAAGCTCGATGCTAATAAAATAACAGACCTTCGATGGATCGTTTGGGCTAACATGTCTAGCGACTTAAAAAATCTGGCCAAAGCTGGTTCTGAATCGCTCTAAAAGTCTAATTCTTCTTAACAGGAAACATCTCAGCTCCATCATAGGTGTCATCACAAGACACTGCCTTGTAGACAAACATGCAAAAAGGCTTGGCGCCTTTACAAACGATATCTGTGAAAGGAGGATTGAAGGAAGAGAAGGCAATCCTCCATCTTCTCTGTACATGTCCAGCTCTCTCCCAGAGAAGAAATCTCCACCTAGGACTTAGACAATTTAAAGAATATAGACGTTAACAGTGTCCTGCGCTTCTTCATAAGCTCAAATTGGTTCCATGAGTAAGAGGATCATAGATCCACGTAGTAGCACAACGGGGCAATAAGCCTTGGTGGGTTGGTTTTCCAACCGCCACTCTCACTTTACTTAACCTAAGTCGAAAAAGATCGAATTAAAAGATATAATACGGGTGGTCAAGTGGCTCAAGTGATAGTACTTGCTTCCAAATCGGGAGGTTCGGTGTTCGAATCCAAGCCTCGCCCGAAGAAATAAGTTTTTTTTAGTTAACAAAATCAAGTTAAATGAGTAGTTAACTAGTAATGAACAACAAGCCAATTTCCACTAATAATTTAGTCCCTCCATTAAATGTTGGATGCCAGCCATGCAGCGAAATAACCACTGAGCCCAAACATCTTTTTCACTCTCTCTATCCAATTTTCCGAAAAACTTAACACGTGCTCTGGCATTTTAAGAGTAGCAATAACCTCTTGAGTATTAAGTTCTTTAAAAAAAAAAAAAATATTACCGGTAGCAGGAGATGTCCGGAATATAAAAATGCCCTTGAAACTATATCCAAGAGATGTAGAGCACGATTCTCTACGAGCAATACAGCAACCTGGCTGCAAATAGTTAGTCACTGACACAACAAAAAAAAAAATTAGCAATTTGGTTGAAATACTATCTAGCGCTTGACTTTTCGACGACGTTATTGGCAAGAGTTGGCCACAGAATGGGGAAGTTACACATCGCAATAGTTATATGCAGTTGCAAAGACGAAAAAAGACTTTATTTATGAATTTTTTCTGAAAATTTATTTTATTTCCCAAAAACGAGAAATATGGGAGCATTTAGTGACAACATCCAATCGCACTAATGATTTGTAAAAATATCGATGTGGTGTGCTCCTGCAAACGATCTCCTGGGAGTCCTCCAAAAAAAGGTGTTCGGCGGCGATCGCGATATCTCTGGTTTAGTTCATCTGAAATCAAAAAAAAAAAAACTGAAAGATTCTTTTAGTTTAGAGACAAAACTAGTTATTAATCGAAGGAGTATCAAAATTTTAATTTTTGAGAAAATGGCGGCTTCGTAAAAAAAAAATCGAATTTTCGACCAAAATTGCTCGTAAAATTGTTTAAAAAAATAGAAATAATTATCCGAAATCTTCTTTCTTTGACTAATACCTAAACAATATATCTGAGAAGGTCGTGTTTAAATTTCAGACCGATAGGTTGGGCCGCTTTTGAGAAATCTTGAGAAAAAGACGTTTAAAGTTTTGGGAGAAGTTTACACATAGAAATTTTCTTTTGTACTTACATGGAGTCATCTATTCTAGGGCCATAAGATGGACCCTCCGTAGCATCAGTAGCTTCTAGTACCTCGAGTTGATGTTGTCTAGCCGTCCTTCCCTCTCTCGTGCTCCCATGCGCTCTCAGGTTGTATATCAGACGCGCACTACATCCTCTTTCTCGATATCGGCATGGGCATTGGGCCCAATTGATATTCTCATTGCATTCATGTAATAATAAGACAATAAGTTATATATAAGTTACCTATTTTGCATTTAATTCAGACTTAAGGTCAATTGCATTGAATTTAAGACGCAAAAATGAGAACAGAAAGTTAAAACTGAACACACGACTGTACAACGTGGTACAACTGTTTGAAATGATGTTCACTTGTTTCGTACAAGAAATAACTCGAGTTCTATTATATCAGGTAATAACTGATGCGTTAGCGATCATTATAAACATAATGATATCTGAGCATATTGCTTACTACCGGCATCGGTTCATTAATCAGCATTAAATGGACAACACTCAACACGCTCTAAATAGAATACTAATACCCCAGATAGAAATTTTAAACCTTAAATCTCTTTTCCTTCGGTCTACATTGTCTCTTGTCTATGCCAACAAGCTAGAAACTTTAGGGGCTTTTCTGGAATATCAGCCGGATTATGTGACAAAAACATGCCTCGATCGCAATGTGATCAATCTGGTTGACAGTTTTATGATCAGTTGTCTGCCAGGTTCCATTTGTTGATATTAAGCTATTGTGATATTTCGCCCCGCCTCAAGTATATTTGTTTATTTTCAAAACTGGAGTCGCGTGGCAATGTTTTCCAACCGTGACATCTACACTAATCGGCATAAGTATTTTGACGAAATAAAAATCGTGCAGTACAAACTTAAAAATAAGCAACCAATTATATTTTCATAGAAAAGTAAAAGGATATATATTAATTAGTAATTGTGCGGTTTTTTTTTCAAAATTTAAACGTTTATTTAAGAAAAACATGTACAACAGTATTATTCAAAGTATTGCTCATCTGAAGCTATGACTTTTTTCCATCTTTTTGGCAATTTGTGGATCCCATCCCAAAAGAACTGCGCCTGCTTGGCAGCCAAGAATGAATCAAGCCAATTTTTGATATTCTGCTCTGATGTGAACAGTATTTCAGTGAAGAAATGGTATTTGGAAGGGGCAAGGTCTGGACTATATGGCGGGTGGGATAAGACTTCCCATCCACTGTTTTCCACTGGTTGGCCGGGTTTTACATATGATTTGTTGCGCTTGGGGTTGTCGTAATGGATCCATTTGCAATCCGATGCAAAAATGACTTCCTATTATGGCGTTCCAGCAGCATTTCGGATATGCAAAACCGCCTTTCGACGTCTCTCGGCTTGAATTCATGTGGAACCCGAATTCCTTGCTTTTGAATATATCCAGCTGCTTTTAAGCGTTTTGAAATGGCTGCTTGAGTGACACCCATAGATTCTGCGAGCTCTTCTTGTGTTTGGCAACAATCTTCATAGAGTAATGCTTCCAGTTCTTCATCTTCAAACTTTTTTTTTCTGCCCAGGACGTTCATCGTCTTCCAAGCCAAAATCACCACTTTTAAATCGTACAAACCACTTTTGGCACGTTCGCTCAGCTAGCGTATGTTCACCATAAACTTCCACCAAAACACGATGATTTTCGGCAGCAGTTTTCTTCATATTAAAGTAATGAAAAAGAACTCCCCGCAAAAACACTTTTTCAGGCACAAAGTTCGACATATTTGAGTGAAAAAAATGTATAATAAATGACATATACTGAAGTGACGTACAATGACAATAGCTTTCCAATGCATGTTCCAATGGAATAATAACAATGGCATAATACATGTTACGCTATCTGTTAGACTCATTACATGTATTGGCATAAGTATTTTGACAAGAATGTACTAATAAAAAAACAATTTTTAAACTTAAAAATAGAAAAAAAAAATGAAGAAGATGTTAGTGAAATGTATATCCTCCTTTGGCATCAATAACTTTTTGAAGGCGTCTTGGTACTGAATCAACTAACTTTTTTGGAGATATCTCTTCAAAAAAGAAGTGACCTCAGAAATTATCTCCTCTCTGGTTTTATTTAGCGAAACTGTTCTTTTGCGTTTCAAAATAGACGTTGTCTATAATATTTAAATCTGGACTTTGAGGTGATCAGTCAACGCCAACATTCTTCAAAAATTTGGTAATCATCCGGGCTTTGTGGCAGGGGGGATTATCCTGTTGCAGAATTATTGATTCCCCAATAAGCCTATTTGTAGAAGTAAAGGCATTTTCATGTAGGGTGATCAAATATTGATGTTGGTTCATCGAGAGAGTAACAGGAACCAAGTCACCCAGCCCATTATACGCAACACATCCCCAGAACATGACAGAGCCTCCACCATGGCTCATTTTTTGATAAACGGGTCGTTTCTTTAGCCTTACTAACTTTGGCAATCTTACAAAAAATATGTTTTTTTCTTCTGTCCATAAACGTTTTTCCAGAACTCCTTTGGCTTGTGTAGGTGTTCCTTTGCAAAGGCCAGTTTTTTAAGCTCGTTTGTCTTAGATATATACGGCACATCCCTTGCTTTAATTGTTCTAAAATAGATTTCCTTTCAACGTGGTCGGAGAGTGCGTTCAGTGATTGAGTTCTTGGTCGTCAAATTCCATTGATCTGCAGCAGAAAAAAAAAATTTTTTTTTGAATTCCCGTACAAGGACTCGCTAAGTTACTGATGTCGCTATACTGTTTTAAACTTATTATTTTGATAGTGCACAGCTTGACACGACACATTTACTTCTTTTGCAATGTCTTTTACTGCCGTTCCAGCGTTTAACTTTGCTACCATCGAAGATCTGGTAACCAAACTCAACTCAGCCGTTTTAGCCATGGTTTATAATAAATTTTAATCAATTTTTTTTTTTTTTTTTTTTATCAACGTGTAATATCAGTTAAACTTAAATACAAAAGTTGTTCGGTTCTAGCGTGCTCAAAAATGCAAGCGTATTTACACAAAGCTTCCGTCAAATTACTTATGCCACGCAAAAATTTCTTGTGTCCATGCAAAAGGTAGACAATATAAAATTTGGCATACATAGAGCTGAAAATAGATTCTTTGTTTTCATTTTTGCCCTGTATTTAACGATACCAAGCTTAGCTAGCTTCAATAGTCAGAAAAAGTTTTCGTCAAAATACATATGCCGACTAGTGTATCTAACGTCGTGTTAAAGTGATCAAGTACAGTGTTAAGGTCGTGCTTTGGATATTGCTCACAGTAATCTTTGGAAAACTTGTCCTTTTTTTCTGCTAGATCGAAACCGCAAATCAGATTTTAATTGGTTATTAAGTCTTGTTGCTGAAGACAACTTACTCTTTAGACAAATTTAGATCAAAATAGATGCTGCTTCTACTTTCTATAAAATTCACCATAAAATTGTCGCAGTTTTCTATTTTTCCAAAATTTTCACTTCTATTACCTAATCGCTGTCTGTTTTTTGTGGCTATGGTATACTTTGAAGTAAAAAAAGGAAGATACCAATCTTATTGCTTGTTCAAGGCTTATTATCCAGTTGGCGCATTATTAACATTAACAACTTCTTTTTTTATACACCACTGGTCAGCAAAGTTTCAAAAACTTCATTATTTTTTCTAATACTTGAATCCTTAAAAGCTATAGAGCACCAACTATCGTATGTATATTTCCAAAAATAATGGTGCTGTGTATCTACGGAACATTTATCTACATTTATTACATGCATCGCTACAAAACTCTTTCGTCTATAATTTGCCTTTTTTGTCTTGTCCCAAAGTACTCGTGTAACCTCTCGGAACATTTACCCACGTTCGTGTTGTATTGACTTGTCCGTTGAATTGATAGTTAAAGGTAGCTGCATAATGGGAATCACCCTCGATGGACGCATTAAAGTCGCCTACGGCATTTCAACCAAATATTGACCAGAAAAAGGCAAGCAGAAACATTACGTTATTTGTCTTCATGTGGTTTGATTGAAATACTCATACGGATAGGTATCTCCTGACCACATCCTACCCTACGTCCTTTTTGATTTACTAACTTTGAATCTCTGGATAAGCAGAAGGCATGTATACATATATTCCTCTTATTGTTAAATTTATCCTAAATTCCATGATTCTCGTTCAATTTACATTTTAGCAATGGAAATTGAATTTGTATTCGCCGTTCTTTACTTCCGTTGCGCAGTTTACCAGGCTTTGCTCGATCTGTTTTGCATTTAACAGTATCCACGTTGTCGTTGAGGAAGGAAATTTATCCTTGTTTTGGTATATTTCCAATTTCTCAGGAACCGACACCCGCGGATAGTGGTCTGAGTGAGCTTTTGGTTTTTATTTTTAAACATTTCACATTGTTTGGGTAGCCACAGGAGAAATGCAGACAACATTGGTGCGGTTGGGATGCGAATGCAGTACAAAGATAAATCCTTGGGGGTTTTTGAGTTGTGCTTAAAAATTCTCTGGTATAAAAGGATTTATTATCCTTTGGTTTTACATTTAAATGATTTATAAAACAGTTAATTGAACGGTGAGTCGGATACGGATAGACAGTCCGTCTGGAAAGATTTTAATTATGAAACAATAACATTTAAGCGCCATTTTCGGCTTCTACGATAAATTCTTATTCGTCTGTATTGAAATTCTTTGGTATAGACTAGCAGGTGACCCACGATTTATTATGCCCATATGTATGTATATTCCAAACTTAGCATCTTGGTCGTAAAAAATTAACCCTGCACAATGTAATTTTTCCACGCTAATGCACAAACAGGGTCAAATTACCCCCATTGCCTTAGAATTAGATTTATTTATATTTTCGTTTAAAATATGCCTGAATAATAAAATAATAAAAATGTTCATAAATATATGTATATATCATAAGTAAAAAAGTCTTGGAAAACGAAATCCTTAGACACAATTGTTACATAAGTGGAATGTGTGATCACCACAAATTGGTTTACTACAAAGGTAGCAGGTTTTTTGGTCTTTCTTGTCCTTATTATATGGGAAGTCCAGGCATCTTTATCTTTTGGCAACCCCCAGATGGACCGGCAATTTGAATTTCACATAACTTCATTGCTTCCTTGACATGAGGGCGCTATGCTGTTTCACTATATGTTTCATTGATATGAGTCATCACATGTTCTTTAGCTAGGTCCTTGAGGAATAGTCTCCTCATATCTTTTCGTCTTACTGCATAAGATGGATTCAACTGCGTGAAGATAATAAACGAATTTATGGCAGCTGTACATATAAGAATATTCAGAAAAAGCACTAGAGGCCATCTTTGTGTCTGACGCTTGCATGAATAAGTTCTCGCCATCTGATCCATCGCATCAACACTTGCTTTGGTTTTGTTGTATTGTAGTATGTAATAATTTCAGTTTTTTTTTTTTTGCCCCCATCCGCAACTACAACAACAGAGTGCATGGAACCCTGCAGTTTAGTTTTGGAACATAGCTATTGGATCCAAAGCAACTTAAAAAAATCCCACGATTCTTGTTTGGCTTCATGCTTTGAGGAACTTCACGTTTGTTTTGTCTAATTGTTCCAACTAGAGTCAGTCGTTTTTGAAGAAGCATTTCTGCCATCAAAGAAGTAAATGAGTTATCAGTTGTTACATTCCACTACCACTACTTACTATTGTTGCTGTTAGCTCAGTAAGCATGGCTTGCCCCGATTTTTTTTGAAACTGTTCTCCTGGTTGTCGTCCACAGTAAATCTTACCATCAATGGCATATACAGTGTATGAATCGCACATCCAATATACTACCTTAATCATTTATTTATTTATTCAGAAAATTAAAAATACAGGTTTATTCACCTAAATCTATATTGTCTCCTTTAAAGTAATCCCCATCGACTGCAACACACTTATGCCAGCGCTTAATCCAATCCTCGAAATATTTTCGTTTTCGGTATGTCCATCAGTGCTGTTGGATGGTATTTGTTGCATTTTTCGTCAAAAAATTACGAATAATGATGGCACAGGACGACGGTGCGTTATCATGGTGTAAAACCCACGGGTTTTCTGCCCACAATTCTTGTCTCTTTCGGCGAATTGCTTCACGCAGACGTCGCATAACGCCCAAATTTACTATCTGGCCGTCTGGCAAAAATTCATGATGCACTACACCGTTGTAATCCATGAAAACCGTGAGCATTGCCTTCTTTTTTGACTGAAAAGGACGCGATTTTTTTGGTCTCGGCTCTTTTGGTGAACGCCATTCACTTGCCTGATGTTTGGATTTCGTGTCGTACTCATAAACCCACGTCTCATCTCCAGTAATGATCCTTTTGATGAATGTGGGATTGGATTCAGCCTCGCAAATCATCTCTTTATTTGCATGAAATTGAGGTCTTCCGGCACCAACTTTGCTGCTACACGACGGAAACCCAAATCATTTGCCAAAATGTCTTGGACGGATCCATAGGCAATGTTCAAATCCTCCGCTATCTCTCTGATGGTTAATTTAATTTCTTTTACTTCATCAATATTTTCGTTGGTTTTCGATGTCGATGGTCTCTCACTGCGTTCGACCACTTTTGAATCGCTCATGCCACTGGTAAACGTTGCCGAAACACTTTTCCTACATTTCCAAAGTTCGCGCACTATTAAATCCGTTTTTTACGCAAAATTAAATACAAGTTCGTTGTTGCAAATTTAAATCCATTTCTAAAATTGTAAAAAATCGCCAACACACTGTAGATAGATGTACTTTTGGCTACGTAACTTTTGCAAATGTCAAGCTATGACGCTAAGACTTAGAGGGAATGTCAACAACAGATATACCAACTTAACAAAAAAAAAAAACAGAACTCACATCGGAGCAATGGGAGCGCCACGCGGTGAAATCACCGGGAACTTTTTGATCAAGGTGGTATTGTGGTATATTTTCCAGGTTTGCTTGGGATGTACTGAGTAAATGGACATCTACCCCTGAAAGTCACTAGTTGCTCATCAATGGTTACTTTTTCTGACGCAACTTATTTCGTTTGGCAGTTGCCAATGAAAATTGACCATACGTAACTTATTACAGCTAATTTATCATAATCAAAATGAGCATTAATTCAAAGCGAATTAATCGTCTAAGCATTTCATTTGTAACAGGCCCTATAGTGGGGGTTTACATCCATGCTGGTAAATAATTCTCGTGTAGGTACATCCCAGTTCTTCTCTATGCTGGACAGGAATAATAAACCAAAAAAGCTTGCAGTTCGTCATCATCTACGTCCTTCCATATGATATTTGTTTAGCTTCAACACGCCGGTTTTCTCTATTCATGCAGTTACATACCTTCTGACAAATGTCAGAATGTTCTGGACACGATTTCTTCGTTCAGCTCTAATGCCTGCGACTGGACTGGACCAGGATGAAATAGAATGATATTATGACTTCCACTTTGTCTTGCTGGAGGTAAGCTCTCGTGCCAGTATATACCGTTTTTTAAAACTCTTTGACTTATTCTATGTTCTAGATTGCTTTCGGATTGTGAAACTGCATGTTCTACAACTTCCTCCGCTTGCACATCTTCTAAAGACTCTCCATAGCTCGATTCACCTCATGAGCTATTTTCATCGCTTCCAAAATCTTCTGCCTGTTCAGCTTCACTGGAAGAAGATTCCTTTAAAATGTCTAAAATATCTTGTTCTGAATAATTTTCCGGAAGAATCATTGTTTAGATTTTGTTCGTGTACTATAAAAACTATAAATCAAACAAAATCAAAAACTAAGAATTTTTTGAACCGTTTGAATATCACACAAGGACTGAGTGCGAATTTTACAGAGTTGTAATATCTTACAATGCAGATAAGCAGTTGCGCTTCCCAAGCAGATTCATTGCAGTCGATCGAAAAAAAAGAAAAACACTGGGTTTCTTGACGTGCAAACAATAACGTGTTCACACTATCGATGTAGGCTATCAATATTGGTGCACGAACCGATTGCGGCGACTCTTTGCTACTGATAAATGCAAAAAAACAACAGACCGACTGATAGAGGTACGTATGTACATTGTATATACACCCTACCTGACTGGAACTGCAACTTTTTAAAGTTCTAATTTTTTTTTATTTTTTGATAAATTTTATTGTGCCGAGGCAAAAAATGTTGGAAAGTACATCAAATTTCAAATTTTATCAGTATTTTTCAATATGTCCACGCTTGGCACGAATAATGGCCTTAAGACGGCCGAAGAAAGCATCGCACACTGCACGTAAGTGGCTCTGTGGTATTTTGGCCCATTCCCGGCAAAGTGCTTGTTTGAAGTGGTCCCAACTTTGGTATTTTTTAGTGCCAACCTTCGCTTTCAAAATACCTCAGACAGGGAAATCCAACGGATTTGCATCCGGAGAATTTGCAATCCATTGTGTCGAAGAAATGAAGTGTGTAACATTGTTTTTTAACCAGTCTTAGTTGACGCGCGCTTTGTGAGACGGCGCCGAGTCTTGTTGAAATGTTCACGGTCTCCGACCGAAGTGATTGTTTGCCCAAGGCTTCAATACTGCTTCTAAGTCAGTTTCACGGTATACGATCGCATTTATTTTGACGCCACGGTCCAAAAATACGAGCGGAGAGCGACCATCGGCGATTATAGCGGCCCAAACCATCACCATCGGTGCTGCCTGCTTTCTGGTGGCCGTCAGAAGGTGTAAATTTTCGAAGGACTTCTCTGGCAAGTAAGCTCGGTCATTTTGTTTGTTGACATATTGCTCAATAACAAATGGCGACTCATCGGAAAAAACCAAATTCGGCAACTCACAACTTTCGTGTAAGCGTAGCAACTCCTTCGCTCTTTCGGCTCTAACTTTTTTCTGTTGCGGTGTAAGATCGTGTGCTTTTTGGAACTTCAACGGCTAAGCCCAAGCTCATTTTTCAGTATATGTTGCATCCGTTCCAACGATATGTTGAGCTCACGAGCCATTTTTCTTCCACTTCGACGCGGATTTCGGTCAATTCGAGCCTCCACGTTCCGAACCATTTCTGCCGATGATGCTGCTTTTTTTATGACCACCTCCATGGCGTTTTGCGATGCTGCCAATATCACGGTAACGAGCTATGGTTCGAGACACAAACGATTTATTCACGTTGATGTGCTGAAGGGCTCTAACGATAGCTACTTGTGGTTTTCTAGCCAAATATAAAGCAAAAAAAGGCTTGTAAATAATAAAATTATCTGTCATGTGTCAAAATTTGAGCTCACAGTCTGAAGTTGGTTGCAGTTCGAATCAGTCAGGCTATATATCAGGTAGCACCGCGGTACCCGACTGGCCGGCTCAATAGTACAGTGATAGGGTCAAAATGACCCTGTTTTTTCATTAAAGGGGTATCGTCCAACATTCAATTCTCGTTCTGATTACATACATTTTTTTTTTTTTGCCTTTTTAGTTTCGTAAAAATAACTTCTTCAGATGTCGTTAAGACTGAAGTTGAAAGAAAAAAAAATTATTCAAGTTATGATAAAAATCAGTGTGTGGAGGTTCAAAATGACCCTGTTTGTGCATACAGTCAATAAAAAATGCAACAATTTTAAGTTTTTATTAAAGCAATTTTAATAGTGAGACCACTTGTGAGATAGCCATATATCTAGAGATAGAGTGCCTATAACAGATGACACTGAGATTCACACCTACAATTTGCATAATGTAACTCTGCTTCATTGCTCTGCAGGAACATCTATCCTGCACTTTCCATAAACACACGTTAATATTTCAAGGTTTATTGCTTATTAAAATTAATCTTTCGCTTCGCCAAGACCTCTCATGATTTGATATTTGCTTTGCGTTACAATCTACAGAAAAAAGAGGGTAGGTTGTGTCATCTACACGATTGTTGGTGTTAATGGATGATATCGTATATGTATGAAAAATTAGGCGAAGTGACATATGCGTGTACCAGGCCATAGTCATCGAAGTCAGTGTCTCAAAGACCCAGTATAGGTTTTGTAGTCTCCACGAACCGTAAAGGGAATATAGAAATGTACGCAAACTTAATACGGAATGCAGTGGCTGTTTTATTTGAACATACAAGTGCTATTTGGAGCTCTCGCGGGGTTCTATGGAATAATCAGAGAACGAAAGTAAAATTGGTTGTCTCTGTGGCTACTAAAGCTTCAGATAACGAAGCTCTCTATAAAAGACTTTCCCATCTGGTGTACAATCTTTTCCATGCCCCAAGTAATTTAAGTTATTGAACTCTGGTTAAATTTCCTCCTTTATTTTTCGTCGATACGAAGCGCTCCCTATTCCTCCTTTTTTGATTAAGTCCCTGCCTTTGCACCAAAGGAAGTGATTGAGACAGTCCCTTTATAGAGCACTACTTTGGTTGTCCGAGAGAAGGCTCTACTACTCAATTCCTTTTTGCGCTCACAAAAAAAAAAAAAAAGAACCACAATGATTTTACAAATCTGCCCGATCAGTAAACTGTAAACTGTTGTCGAGTATCGTCGCTGCACGGAAGTACATTGAAACATGGATATGTTAACTTTAAGTCTGGCATCTCGCAGTCGCTGTTTATTTTCTTCCTGTTTCGCATCTGTCTATCGTTTAAGCAATTCACTTTTACGATCAGCAGCATTTTCTGGCGTAGATTCCTCACCTTTGCGTAATTGGTCTCGGTTATGCTTACAAGATTCCCGTATGAGCGACTTAGCGATTAAGCGACGCAAAAAAATTAAAACACACGAAATCGTAAGCCAAATAAATAAGCCAAATCTTCGTTTTCAACAAACTCAAAACATAATTGCTCTATAAATACGAGCGTGACTTTCAAGTAAATCACTACGACAAACTGCACTTGACACAAAGGATACGAGAAATGAAACGCTACGTTACGAACTAACTCCTACAGGAAACTGAGTAAAGACGGCGATAACTACGATGCGTATAAAGACAAAATCCCTGAAAAGTTTTGTCCGAGTCGTGGATCCTCCTACAGAGCTGGGCATGTTTTACATGTATGCCAAACTGGACATAGCCGTCATATGCGGTTTCAAAAATATGTGGTACTTTTCGATCTGAGGTTAAACGATTTTTTCCCATTAAATATCAGCCCAGGGAAATCTTAATAGGCGTTATCAAGGACACTGATGCCTCTTTAGTTGACACAGACCAGAAGGTCTCCTTTCTTAAGGATAGGACACATAACCCTCAGGTTCCATTTGTATGCTACGCTTTCTTCCTACCACACTTAAGAGATGGTTTGGTTCATGCATTTCACAAAGTCACTCTTTTCGCCTTAACCAGCCCAGTAGCTTGGCCGTCAATACCAGCAGCCTTGTTGCATTTAAGTTTTGATATGGATTTTCTCACTGCGTCGAGGTCAGGTGAAAGGAATTGTTGTCCACTATCGCCCATGCGAATCCACCACTTGGTTTCATTGTTCGTTCTTGAAGGCTTCTGGTTGTAACTGGTTTGTTAACATTTCCTACTTCGCATCTCTCGATTCGATCCTGAGCATATGTTACTCTTTTAACTTCTTTCTAAGAAGTCAGTACTTCCTTACTTTTTTCATTTTTTTACTCATAGAGTGCACATGCCGCTCTTGTCTTATCTGTAGCGCTGCCACATTTTTTTTTTCTGCATGAGTCATCGCCAAATTACGCGCTTCGCAATAGTTGTCGAGTGAAACCCAATAAAGCGGAATCTTTGGTGACTTTGCCTTTAAGTTGCAGGTCAAAATGCTGGCAGCACTGGGCCAAATGTCGACAAATGTCGCCTCCTGGTAAGCGCGCCCAAGGGGTTTTTGTACTCTTAAAATGTTCGTACACAGTACGGCCGAAGGAAATTTAGGGAGGAAGAAAAGACAGGTACCGATGTACATTGTTTTTAAATGTTTGTAGATTATAACGACCAGGAAACACAGAAGTCAGCAGGGCATTCCATAAGCGAGTTGTATGGCTTAGGAAAGAATCACGATATTTTAGAGTACGTCCGATGAGGATTCATAGCGAGACGGGTGTTACGGTTGAAAGTTTGAATGGGCGGAATGCTACTGGCGATTTCAATGCAGCACTGGTGGTGGAAATAGCGATAAAACAAAGTGAGACAAGAGACATTACGTCGGTGTTCGAGGGTGTCAATTGTTTGACTGATATTAGTATCACCAATGAGTTTTATCGCACGGTTTTGAATCCTATCTAGCAGGTGCAGAGATGTCTTAGTAGCACCTGACCACATGTGGGAATTGTACTCCAATTTTGGGCGGATGAATGCCTTATTTATTGTGGCCTGATCAGAGGGGGTAAAATAGTTCTTACATCGCTTGAGGAAACCTAGACATTTTGCAGTATTTTTGGCGACATCGAATATGTGGTCATTCCAACGTAAGTTGTCACTTACACACATACTGAGAGTGGAAAGTTTATTGGTTTCGACGATGCAAGTGTCATTTATGGATAATAGCTGGGTGTTTAAATTTCACTTTAATGACAGTAAACAGCATTGAGTTTTTTGAGCTGGTCTGCACTAACAAACGTGGACGTACGCAGAAAAGTGATAACTTTTTAGCCCGCGTATATTGGTTACGTCCACCCTAAATTCCTTAGTCATAATTACAAACAAACACAGCAAACACAAACACGGACAGTACTAAGCAAGGCTGCGAAGTTAAAATTCTGGCGATTGTTTACCGAATCAAATTGCTGTAGGTTTTATGCCCTTACAACAATATGAATCAGTGCATCAACAAAATTTTTACACACAATCCGCTATCCATCGGTTATTACATACACTCAGTCACTACCCGTACCGTATGATAAGCACAGTAACGGCAGTGACCGAGTGCAAGCATCAGTACTTTGACCAGAAGCGGGAGAGGTGTGACTCGCACAGTGTGATATGTTTGTTTAATTTTTGCACTCACGCGCGGTGGGTTTGGTTTTTTTTTTTTTTTTTTGGTGTGCAGCACAAGAGAGATTGCGAGTGCTGTGGGTGACGTGCGCACTCGTCGTTGGTCGACGCGGTACTGGGTACTCGGTCATTACCATTACAGACTCTAAACGTCAAACTTGCTCACAGTATTTCTTTTTCTAAGTGGCATTGGGAATATTCGCATTTGTGACTTGATCGATTCAATGCTGACCCCTCGGCACGTCCAAACACTCACAATACGAGAAGCATGCCTTACATCGAACACAACGTGTGCAATCTATTATAAATGTTTGTAGGTTGACTTCGACCTGATAATATCCTGATCGAAGTCGTTGCGAATTCGATTAACCTAAATCCGTATAATGGCGGTCCTGTATGATTTTTTTTATTGGCTGTGCTACCAAAGATGTCTTCCTGTCCTAGCCTTCAGTTTAAATTGCCTAGAACGTTTTCAACATCATGCTTAAGACATTAAGCATTTAACATAATCGAAAAACCGTCCTTGGCGGCATCATTTTCCTCCTCCGTTGGGGCATGCATATTTGACTGAATTCAGATTGAGTGCGCATTGTCCTGAGACCCTCATTCACATTCCAAAAAGTCAAGACTTCTCAATTAAAATTTGCTTGAAATGACAAATTTGCGTCCAAATTGTTACTTGTTTTCTCTGTAACAATAAACGAAATCTATTTCGCAGTTATATCTGCTTTATAGTAGTCTGTCGGCTCCATGATCTATTCGGCTGCACATTTGCTGGTATCATTCCTGGTTTTCACAATAATACTCGTATTCTTTCAATCAGACGGTCGGCAGTTAATCATACGATAAATACACAACCGAGATTGTTTTTTCCCACTACATTGTGAGTTCCAACTATAACTCTGAATTCTCCAGTTAATCCCGCTGTGCGTTTAACTTTCCATGTAACGTCGTCATACATATGTATCTCGTATCATTCTTACGAGTTTATTTGTCTCTGATATATTTTGGGATCTATGTCCCAGTAAGATTTCTGAGACTCTATTGAATGCTTTTCCAAATCGATGAAAACGATATGTAAATCCTGTGAGGTTGTCTTTGTTCCACTTCCATATTTCTTTATTTATACGGAGCTTTTGCACATTTCTTCAAAGTTGTTTCACTTTTGGAGCCATCCTCATATATTCACCGTCCACAACTGGCCAGTTTAATATATCTTCTCGCTCTGAGTTTCTCATTTCGGCAAAGTAGTAACCGTTTTAGTTGTTCGATTCTGATCAAAAATGATTTGTAATAACACATCTTGTGTGCAGACTATCTTTCCAATATTTTCTCACTTGAACGCAGGTAATATCAATTTTACGTTGCTGTAATACGTTTGCTAGTTTGAAACTTTTACCCTTTAGTGCGGCGGTTATTTCTTTGTTTATTTCGCAAAAGCATTATATTGCTCGAATCCAAAAACCGTTGAGCTAGATTGAGATGAGGATACATTTTCCACTGTACCCATGAAGTTCCCAGCAGGGTAGTGTTCATATTCATATACGTTCATTTCCATGATGCCATATTTTCTTACTATTCTACTTGATGAATGCATATCAGACTTATCTTTTGCCTACGGGTAGTCTCCAGCTCTGAAAGAAGGCATTTAGTCATCTTGCTGGTAAGGGTGCCAAATGTTTGATGGGCTTAATATTGTCAAAGTAAGATTTCGGTGAGATAAGTTCAACAGTAAAAAGATTTTGTATTGTACAATATTTACTTTACACGGGATATCAAAATTCTTAGTGGTTTGACTTGATGCATGGTCGTCTTCGAATCATTCTAATCTAGATATAGGATCCATGTGGTTTCCTATCAATAATTTCCTATCAAAATTCTCTTGCGGTATTGTAGTGCAATTTTGCAGAACAGAACATATTTTCAATGCAATCGAGAGTATTTTCGCTCTCTCACAAATTAAGGTAAATTATCTCTATAAGGCACATGTTTAAGTTCGAATGGTTCGAGCTGCAGATCATTAATTTTTCATTCATGGTGTATTGATCCTGAAAGCAATTCGTTTGCAACAAAATGTAGTTTAAACGAATGTAAATCGTTTCATTCCACAGTTCCCACAGTTTTCCCTAATTACCCTTGCCTTATCCTGTCCGTCGACTTCTTCTATGAATAATTTCAATACCACAATCGCGAGTTATTTGCAGCCACGTTCGAACCATCTTGGTTTTCTTTGCACAGCTGCTATTTTTGCGAGTCGGTAATCCAGTATCTTTAGAACCTTAAGATGATAACCCACTTGCAGTTTCAGTGTTTTTGTAAAAAGTGGTTCCAGACCTGTTTCGAGCCAAAGATTGAGGTCAAAGATTGAGGTCATAAACATACTCTTGCAACGTGACTTCGATAAAATTAAACAATATTACGACGACTGGAAGTTGAAGATTAACTTTCAGAAGTCGGAAACCATTCTTTTTAGAACGCCTTTGTCTGGGGCCTCTGCGGATACCAGAAAGAATTGGCGAAAGTTTCAGATCGTCGGACAGTACGGTCAACCACTTGCTTGTCGAAATGTAGTCAGATACCTTGGGATCTGGCTGGATCAATATCTGTATTTTAATAAACATATAGATGTTGCTCTGGCCAGAGCCAGAGGAGCTTTTGCCCTTACAAAGAGACTGTTTTATAGCAGACAACTCGATGCGAGGGTAAAGGTGATCTGCTACATGGCCCTTATTCGGCCTATGCTAACATTTGGTTGTCCCGTGTGGTTCAACGTGAGAGCAAGTCTTTTGGAAAAGATTCGGGTGTTTAAGAGAGCTTGCCTTAGGGCTTGTCTTCGCCTTTACAGAACACCAGAGTCTGAGTACATAAAATTCTATCCTAATGAGGTTTTGTACAATAGGGCGAACCTAATAAGAGTGGACAATTTTGTCATTAAGTTGATTCGAAGACACATTGCAAGAGCAATGACCTCGTCGAACAACCTGATCTCTGGGGCTTATTACCCCAATTATATGTATCACGAGAGAGTTCGCCTTGACGGCTTTATTCCACCAGAAGCGTTCCTCTATCTTGATAAGAAAGGCTTGATCCAGGACAGATTAGCGGTGCCGTTAATCTTTCACGTCGCTCGGACAGCTGCGGACAGGCGACTCAACTACGACAGAGATGTCGCACACGGCAGTGCGGAGCGTCTCCGGTTCAGTAGAGCGGTAGGGAGTCGCGACATGAGAGATGTTGCTAGGCAGCACCAACAATTTTGGTGGCTTATTGAAGAAGAGGATGCTTCGTCGTCGAATTCCTCATTTACTAGGTAGCTTCCTCGAGTGAAGCAAAGTTGGCCAGCCTATTAGATTTTAGTCATGGCCGACTTACATAGTTTTAGATAGGATTAAGTTAGATTTAAGAAAAAAAATTAAAAAAAAAAATAAAAAAAATATATAAAAATATATATATACATACATTTATATATTAAATATATATATATTATATATATATATATATAAAATATTTAACTTAATTGTTTATTAGATGTAAGTAGGTTGAGTATATTAAGATTTATTTTAGGTAGTTTGTAAGCTTTAGTTTTAAGTTTTATATTTTAACAAAAAAAAGTCCATTTACTAAGTTTTTGTTAAAATCTGTTTTCTTAGTTTTAGGCTTAATTAATGCAAATATTAAAATAAGAATAGACTGTAAGATACATAGATTAAGTGTTAGGCTTATCTTAGAGTGCCCGCATGGGGTCAGTAAGTTAGATTAAGATAATTTTAAGTTAATTAAGCTAAATTTTAAGCATTTTTTTGTTTAGCCTATAAGAATTAATATATAAGAAAATAAAAATTTAAACTGAAAAAACTGAAATAAACCGGGTATTGTTGGCTGAGAATGCCCAACACACCCTTATCGCCTATTTGGCCAAAACTGTGAATGGTAGCCTTTAAACTATGTTCCTCCCAGTCCCTACATTTAAAAAAAAAAAAAATAGTGAAAGTCAGTCACGTCATTTCTTGACATGTCGTCATCGTTTGTGCTTCACGGCTGGTCACAGTAGGCCCAATCAAAAGACGGTCAGTCCGCTCTTCCGCACACTACCTACGTTAACTGTTTAAGCCATCATGAAAGAAAAACAAAATCTATTTCTTATCTATTTCATATAACTACAGAATACATCTAAGATTTATTCAAAAAAATTTAAAATTTTGAATTTTTAATTTTTTGAATTTTATTTTTTTAAGACTATTAGGCTACCGTTTTAGCGGATCCCTTGTAGTTCTGGAGCCAACTGACTTTATAAAGTTTAATAACAAATCGTTTTTATTGTTTTCGTTGCCACGCACAAGACTAAGCTTAAAATAAATTTAAGAAAAATAAATTAACTTAACTCTAAAACTCTATCTTTACTCTACACAATTTAATAAAAAAAAAGGTAAATCTAGAATTAAACTTAACTGAAACAACTCAAAAAAATCCAAGCCTTAACCTAAACTATACTATCGTAGGTATATACTCGTATGTACTCGTATCTGGTATTTTTTTTTTTTTTTTTTTTTTTGTTTACACCTCTTGCAGGCGATGTAGCTTGGAGGCCGAAGATTGAAATAATTAGCTGCGAATATTTATGTAGCTAAACTCCAAGTTTAAAAACAAACAACACTTATCACCCACCACGCTTAATTGGGGTGTCTTTCGCGCTCCGATGAATTACCTTCATAGGCAGCTGTAATAGGGGATTGGGGTAGATCGAAGAAAAATTTTCTTTTTTCGCAGCAGTCACTTTGTTTGATGTTTTTTTTTTCCCCACTGGGTATCGCTTTTTCCGGTGGATGTATTTTGCGGCTTCAAAAAAAAACTCCCGACTCCCCCAAGTTTCGGACTTTTTTTTTTTTTTTAAACCCAACTTCGGTACACAATATATCCGTAGTGTTTAAAGTGTGAAAACTTTTTTTTTTTTTGCTCGTGCAGAGGGCTGAGAAGGCTTTTTCCCGCACAAGTCCCTTCAAGCAACATAAAACTGCAAAAGAAAACTGCCACGGTGACATTGCGCGCCAGTGTCTCGAATCGAAAAAATCAAGAAAAACAAATTCAACGACCTTGCCGTTGTAATTTCCTGACACCAGTTCTTTCGTAAAAATTTCCTTCTTTTTTCGTCATCTCCTTTGTTTTCTACTCTACATTCTTTCTCACGAAATATATTCCTCATCAAAACCAACAACCTAAATACATATAGACATTCATATATACTTAACCTACATCCTTAACAAGGCTTTCCACCTCCTTTTCCTGAATTTTAAGTTCAGAGAAATTATGTGGCATACATATGTTTAAGTGCAGAAAGGGAGTTTACAAAAGAAAGAGTAACAAAGGAAGTCGGAAACAGAGTGGCAACAGATCGTAACTACTAGCGAGAGGCTTTATTGTGAGTATGTAATAAAAGTTAGTGGGTATAATTAAATGATTTGAAGGGGAAGAGGTTTACTTAAGACAATGGATCAATTTATTAGACTTGGCACAGTGACGGGACGCAAATATGAACAAACTGAAGTACGAGTATATATATAGGGTTTTCCAATAAGGACTTGACAACTTTGAATTTAATTTGTGAACGCACTCTTTAACACACTCAATTTAAATATTCAGTAAACTCAACATTTTCATCATGGTAAAGTACAATAACGAGCTACGTTCTCCTATTGGGTTCTGGAGAAGATGTGCCAAGATGATGAATTTTATCGCAAAATCATCTTCAGTGACGAAGCTCATTTTTGGCTCAATTAGTTCGTCAATAAGCAAAATATGTGTTATTGGTCGGGTGAAAACCAACATGTGCTTTATGAATCACCACTTTATCCACAAAAAATAACTGTTTGGTGCGGTTTGCATGCCGGCGGCGTCATTAGGCCATATTTTTTCGTCGACGATAACGATCGTCACGTAATTGTGAATGGTCAGCATTATCGCGTCATGGTCACCGATTATTTTTGGCCGGAATTGGAAGATATGGACTTGGACGACATGTGGTTTCAACAGAATGGTGCCACAAGCCACACAGCACACGCTACAATCGATTTATTAAAGAGTAAGTATGGTGTTATCTCAAGACATGGGCCAGCCGATTGGCCGCCTCGTTCGTGCGATTTAACGCCGCATGACGATTTTCTGTGGGGCTACGTTAAGTCATTGGTTTATGCCAACACGCCGACGACGTTGGGAGAGCTCAGGGCCAACAATGAACGCGAAATAGCGGACGTTTCGGCCGAAATGTGTGGCCGAGTTGTTGAAAATTTTGTCCAACGAATCAACCGCTGCGAACGTGCCCGCGGTGACCATGTAAACGAAGTCGAGTTCCATTCATAAATGTTTTGATTGTACTTTAAGCCAATAATAAAGTTTTTGAAATATCTCAAATGGTTTGCCTTTTATTTAAAAAAAAAAGTTATCAAATCATTATTAGAAAACCCTATATATGTATATTTATATATATATTTTTTTTTTGATTCAAAAGCCTTAGGCTACAATCCCCACACTTGTACTACTTGTAGTTACCACATTGAACAGGGTGGACACTGATACCTCTTCAAAAACTATGTATTTAACGCTGTAGGCGATTAATTTGCTGTTGAAGCATCTCCTTCAAGCTAAATTGAACTTTTTTTGCACAGGAAGTGGGATTTTGATATCAGCTCCGGGCACAGCTCTTATAAACAGGCCTTTTATGGTCTTTAATGCGGTCGTTTCAATTACTTGTATTGTTTTAATCCGTCTTACTTGCGGGGCTAAAACCATATGGCAAAACCCGCGTCTATCATCTGCAAAATAATCCCGAGTCTATTGAAATTTCAGAAGCAGGGAAAATGTTAGAAGGAAAATTATAAGTACTAAGTCACAACTTGATCTTTACAATGGTTGAAAGTAAAGTATGCACTGCGCTTACAAATACGTCATCAACACAAAATTTTCATATACGAGGGCTGTTTGATGAGTACCCGGATTGGAAGATAGGTGGCACTACTGAGCCAAAATAGTATAATCTCTTTTAGCCCGCCTGTCAAAATTTGGTGACAATCCGACGCTTAGTTTTGTTTTGAGACCCATTTTAAAACATCGTTATACTGTGTTTTGCGACCATGGAAAATGAGTAGTATCGCTTAGTGATCGATTTTGCGAGATAATTAAGCCCATTCTCGTTGGTGTGTATATAACATATTCACCTTCCCGTACAACTGTTTACCATTGGTTTACAGAGTTTGGCCGTGGCCCCACGGTTACCACAGAAGAAACCGTGGACAAAATCCATGATCTCGTATTGGCGGACCGCCGAGTGAAATTCGCGAATTGGCTGAGATAGCAGGCATCTCAACTTATTGCGTTAGCCATATTCTGCACGAGATTTTGGGCATGAGAAAGTTGTCCGCGCGATCAAGTGAGAACAAGCGCAATCGTGAGACCACTCCAAAGACGTCGAAATTCGGAGGAGTTTTTGCGTCGTTCCGTGACCGTCGAGGAGACATAGATTCACTGGTAAACACCAGAGACCAAAGAACAATTGGAATAATAAGGCGAAGGCCGTGCCCTGGGCCGGAAAGGTACTGGTCACCGTTTTTCTTGGGTGCGCGAAGTGTGATCGACGCTGATTACTTGGAAAAGGGAAAAACAAATCGCATACTACATCGATTTATTGGGCCTATTCAACGCCGATTTAAAGAAAAAACGACCACATTTCGCAAAGAGAAAAGTGCTCTTCCACTACAATAACGCACTGGCTTACACCTCCGCAGTCGCCACAGCCAAATTGGTAGAAATTCACTACGAATTTCTCTCCCATCCACCGTATTTTCCAGGTTTGACTCTCTACGACTTCTTTTTGTTCCCAAACCTTAAAAGAACGCTCGCCGGAAAGAGGTACGGGTCGAACGAGAAAGTCATCGTCGCCGCGAAGGAGTATTTTGCAGGCCAACAAAAGTCATAATATACAAAAGAGTTAAAAAAGTTGCAGCATCGTTGGAAAAAGTGTATCGAGTTGAAAGGGAATAAACTGTCAAAACTTAAAAAAGTTTCGTTTTCATTTCTAATTCGGGTATTCCGACTTTAATTGGGTCGAAGAAATGATTAGATTGCCAGTCAAGTTATTTATAATTTGGGCTATCCGGTTTACATGGATGGATACGTTTCTTTGAGTGTCTAATTCACTTGTCATAAAAATTATCTTTTAAAAAGTGGCAAACTAGAGGAAACGACAAAATAATTGTTGCAGAAAGTAAAACGCGAATACAGGAGGAATTTAGAGAAAATTTATTTTGATCATCCACACGCCTAAGCCAGGATTTGGTAATTCGAATAATGGAAACATGGGCTGATATTTTTTTTTTTTTTTTTAAACGCTGAGATCTGGGCTGAGATAACTTAATTGGACATTGTATTTATTAAGAGAATGCACACAATTATGATAGTTATATCAAGTGGGTACGAAATTGATGTTGATAAATTCCGATTCTTTACCTGCAATACAGCCAGATACGAGTATTTTATGTTAAGTACCCCTGGTAGAATATGTCACTTTCATTGCACAAATACTTTATTCATGGACCCAAAGTAGTCGCTTTTGCATTGCTGCATATACTTGGTGTACCGGTGTGAAAATAAAACAACAATTTTTAATGGGAAAGTAAGAAACATTTTATTCAAAGTATTGGTCATTGCTAGCTACACATTTTTCCCATCTTTCAGGCAATTTATGGATTCCATGCCAATAAAACTGTTGATCTTTTGAAGCAAACTAAAAAGTCATCCAATTTTCGACTTCCTAGTCGCCATGTCCCATCGATGTAAACAAATGGTAGTCGGAAGGAGCCAAGTCTGGTGAATACGGCGGTTGGGGTAGCAGCTCCCAGCCAAGTGCTTTGGTTGTATCCTGAACCAGTTTTGCTTTTTGTGCAGGTACATTGTCATGGAGCAAAATTACCTTGCTGTGTCTTCTGGCCCATTCTGGTCGTTTTTCGAACAATGCATGGTATTAACAATGAACAATGCGACTGTATTAACGGTTTCACCAGGTTTTAGGAGCTCGTGGTACACCACACTTTTCTGGTCCCACAAGACACACAGCATTGCTTTCTTGTCGAATAGATCTGGTTTTGCAGTCGAAGTTGATGGTTGTCCCAGATTAACCCGTGATTTTTTTTCATAGCCAGTAACAATTCGATGCAAAACTGATTTTTTATCGTGTCTTTGAAGAAAAATTTCACAAGTGGTTTTTCGGTTTTCCATCTGTCTTTCATTCAATTCATGTGGCACCCATTTTCCAGACCTTTGAATCTTTCCCATAGCTTTTAAACGGTTTTTTGTGCAACATTTAACATTTCTGCCATTTGTTTCCGACTCAAAGTGTCATCTTCATCCAATATTGTTTGCAATTTGGCGTCTTCAAACTTTTTTGGTGGTCTCCCACGTTCTTCGTTTCTCACATCAAAATCGTTATCTATGAACCATTGAAACCATCTTTTACATGTTCTTTCTGATAGAGCATGATCACCATATACTTCGACAAGCATTCGATGCGACTCTGCAGCACTTTTCTTCAAATGAAAACAAAAAATTAATGCTTTCCGCAAGTCATCATTTTCTCGTACAAAATTCGACATTTTTAACACGATGAAAAAATATAATGTTGATTGCTCAATGACTTGATGTATACTAAATATGTTTGACAGTTGTCATAGCAATCAAACAAAAAAGAAAATTAAGACCCGTTCACAATAAATGTTCCCTATCGAGATACTTGTATCTTGACGCTCACTTGATACTGGTACACCTGGTAAGGTCAGCAAGAAGCATAAAATACAGACTTAACAAATTACAGAGAACATTACTCGTAACTTTATTGTACAATAAAAACTCTAATGATTTAGATATATTTAGCTCAGACCCCTATACTACAAGCAAAAGCAAGCTACCGGTAAAGAAAAAGACAATATTTAGCTACCCTTTAAGTTTATTGAAGTCTAAAACTATTCAGCAAAGAAGTGAAAATGAGGACGTCGAAAGTGAGGGTGAAGATGAAAACGAAGATTCCCAATTTTTATTTAAAATGGCCAATATTTTCAAAATAAATAAAATTTTTAAAAACTATTACGTGTTTTATTTTTTCGTATTAGGATATTTTATAACAATTGTGTACTTAAAAAATCATTTCATTGCGTTTGTGAATTGATGCCCAAATTCAGTCTGGTGAAAACAATGACATATTCTTGACCCACATTCGGCATTTATGATATTTATTTCAAAGATATACCTCAACCCTTGAAACAAAATAAATTTTTGTTCTTCATGTTCAAAAATAAGAAACGTATATTCAGATTGAATTATCATATCTTTTTGATATTTATAAGTTTTAAGTTTTATCTTCTCTTTTCGGCTCAAATATGGGGACTCAAAAGGCATAAAACCATGGATAACCTATTAAGCTAATTAAACAGGCCTTTTCATCCAACAACAAACACCAAAGTGTGTTTGATTAATGTTGAATTGAAAGGGGGCCTTCTCTTTAAACATTCAAACAAAAAGTCGACTTTAAAATTAAAGTACTGGGTATGACTATAGGCTTTGAAAGAAATAAATCTTTTGATCTACTCACAGCAAAAAAGGTTGATTACGGAGCGGTAAGCTTTGGAATTAAAAACCTATAATGTGTTAGCTTAACTCCGCGATCAACAAACTACAAAGGGCGGTGTTGGAATTAGCTCTGGGCTTTTAATCATTTTTTCCCAAGAATAATATATTTGTATCTTTTTTGTTTTTCTTAAATTTGTACACAATTCTTCAGTAGAAAGATTCATCATTCATTCATTCGTGTGATTCATCATGAGGTTTGATTAATGTTGTTAAATAAAATACATACGTTTTAAAGCGAATTTAAAATTTTAATTATAGGTAAAAAGAACAATTCATGGCATTTATTTTTTTAAAATGATATCATGTAAATATTGGCCACAACTACGTCTGAGGTCGTCCATTCGGAAGATCCAATTTTGGGCGTCTAGTTCGAGCATAGCGACTGGTATCTCGCTGATAACATGAGTAATGTTGGCTTCCAAAGCGTCAATCGTAGCTGGCTTATTCGTAAAGATCTGAAACTTTACACATCCCCAGAGAAAATAGTACAAAGGTGTGATATTGTACGATCTAGGCGCCCAATTTACTGTAGCAAAACGTGAAATTAAGTGCTCACCAAAATGATCTCTCAGCAAGTCCATTGTTTCACGCGCTGTATGGCTCGTAGGGCTGTCTTGTTGAAACCAGAGCTCACCGAGACCATGGGCTTAGATTCAGGAAGCACATAGTCCATGAATTTGGCGCGATAATGGTTACCATTGACGGTAACATTCTGATTTGCCTCATTTTTAAAGAAATATGGACCAATGATTCCACCAGCCTAGAACCACACCATACCGTTGTTTTTAATGGATGTAATGGTAGCTCTTGTTACTCTTCGGGTTGTTCATTAGCAAAAATATAGGAATTTTGTTTATTAACGTATCCATTGAGCCAGAAATGGGCTTCATCACTGAACAAAATTTTACGATAAAACACCGGATTTTCATTGAGTTTTTCCAGAGCTAATTCACTGAAAATATGATGCAAATTCAAGTCGTCTGGCTTCAGTTCTTGCACAAGTTGAATTTTGTACGCTTTTAGGCCGAGATGCTCACGTAAAATACGCCAAGTTGCCGAATACGAATCGATTCGTCACGGTCTTGGCGTACACTCTCAGCAACAGCTGCTATAGTCTCTCCACTACTTGCTGGATGTAATCGAACCAGTCGGGTATCATCCACTAATTTAAACTGGGACTTAGATTTGCGAATGGTATTGGCGTCATTCCACTATAAATCGCCGAACCAATATGGGGAGCTCTGAACGACATCCATCCGATTTGGCTGAAAAGTGGTAGAAATACTCATTGGATTGGTATGAATCATAAGGCAAAAAAAGTTTTGCAGAATTCAATATAGTTTGCGTCTAACGAAACTTCAAAAATTGGCAAAAAAATCAAAATTTGTTGAATTCAGAAAAAGGTGAACTTTCAAAGATTTGGAATAATTTTTGTTGTCAAGGGCGAAGGATATTCCAGAATATCTTTTTTACATATATCCTTGAATAACTCAAAAAATGGTATTTGGTATTTGGTATTTTTTTTTATTTTTTATATATTATAGAGAGATTTGTCCTCTATTTCCATTTCAAATTTCAAGTTGGGATCTCTATGGGTTCGGCCAAAACAATGTGTTATAGGCGGCTAAATATTCTGTAATAAATATTTTCATTTAGAAAATAGTCACACTGGGGCCTTAAAAACTAAAAAAAAATCCTTATTTATTGTCTTTTAAGAGTATATGTATACATATTCTTCCAGTGAATAGGAAAAATATTTTACTTTAATCACTCCTTGTGAAACAGAAACGGCACAGTTCTTAAATTAGAAAATCCCAATTCCATCAATAATTTTTCTTCATTATACTCCCGTGTTGTCACATAAGAGAAATCCATATTCTTTATATTTTCAGTTATAGGCTAGGCTAGTAGGCTAGCTCTGGTAGCCAGTCTTTTTATTGTACCACCAAGTCCATCGCATGCGCTCTTACCATGAGAGGTCGCAAAGAAGTTCCATTCACCATTCATTCCAGAATCCTGTTCATGCAATGTTAAATTAAAAAAAAAATCTTTTAGTTTTTGTACTGCGCAGCTGATCTATCGGAAAAATAAATAATTTTCTTAAAATGTTGGCATTTCTTATGCAGGAAATCTAAGATATAAGTGTACTGCGATAGTGTCATGCTTTGAGCAGTCACTGATTACAACAAAACTTTCATTTTTAATATCATCCATCTCGTATCGGTAATATAATGCGAAAGCGTAAATCGTCGCCTGTTCGTTTGTCCAGTTCGTTGTCCTAGCACTGCATCTTGCACAACAAAACCATAATTTTCGAAAAGGTCCAATAAAAAAAGTATATCCGTTTTCGTTAAGAAAGTTTTGACTGACGAATGAAAACACCAAGCCGTTTTAAAAAGCTCTGAATGAAATCTTCAGAGTTTCCAATTCTCACTTCTAATTTTGATCGGTCTGTGTGGGTCCATGGATAGTATGTTACGTCTTCTATGAAGTGGTTACTAAAAGCAGTGTCAAAGATTCTCCTTAATTTAGAAAAGTTTGATCAATTAGGGTACTTGCCCAAGCAACAATTTATATCAGGAGGCTTATTTTCGTTTTCTATCAACCTTGATATATTGCTACCCTCAAACATGAGTTTGATATTTTGATGGATGGTGCACACACACACGGAATGAGTTCCTGATGCCCCAGCTAAAATGCAGTTCTTTGGTCTTAACGACGCGAATTTGGAAAATCCAATCTTAACATTATTATGAACTTCTTTGAACTTATAATATATCTCCCTAAGGTTAGCCAGAACCAGACGTTTTTGAATGTTTTTTTCTGAAAGCATAAATTTTGATTTTTTGCCAATTTTTGAAGATTCGTTACACGCAGACTATATCGAATTCTGCAAAACTTTCTTTGCCTTATGATTCATACCACTCCAACCACAACTTTTTAGCCAAATGGGAGCAATGTCGTTCAGAAATTCGGTCGATCCTTCATGGAATGACCCATTGGTATTATTGGTTTCAGTAGGTCGAATGTCGAATTTCGTAATACAGCTGAACAATTTGGAGACGCTGTTGTGTTATGAGTCTTTCAATGATAACTTGTCAAACGATACTGAACAAAAATGACAAATTTGATAGATGTGCGTGATCTGTCAAAAAAAAACCTATTGAAAATCAAACCTCACGATGAATCACCCCTTACTATTGTAAATCACACCTCTGTACTAAAAACTGTATTCTTTATATAAACGAAATAGAGACCATCTATCTATCTATCTATCTTACTGCACGGGACTATTGTAATCCGTTTAGATACACAATCTATAGGGTTTTCCGATAGGGACTTGACAACTTTGAATTTAATTTGTGAACGCACTCTTTCATTAATCATCAAACTGTTACTGTCAATTTATTCAGTAAACTCAACATTTTCATCATGCTAAAGTACACTAACGAGCAACGTCTGCAAATTATAAAAATTTTCTACAGAAAATTTAACTCCAATTTTCGGTCGTAATTCTCGTCCTAGTAGACAGTCAATAACAAGTTTAGTGCAGAAATTTGAGTCTACGTATTCGTTGTGTGATGTTGCCGTGTCAGTGAGACAACGGGTTGGTCGTAGTGTCGAAGATATCGCTGCCGTTCAGACGTCCGTAGCAAACAATCCAAATCAGTCAATTCCATGGCGTTCTCAAGAATTGGTCATCACTCAGACCACATTATGGCGTATTTTGCGTAAGGATCTTGGCTTAAACCCACATACAAGATCAAGCTGACTCAAGAATTGAAGCCGATGGACCACTTGAAGCGTCGTACATTCTCCGATTGGGTTCTGGAGAAGATGATGAATTTTATCGCAAAACCGTTTTCAGTGACGAAGATCATTTTTGGTTCAATGGGTTCGTCAATAAGCAAAATATGAGTTATTGGTCGGGTGAAAACCCACATGTGCTTCATGAATCACCACTTCATCCACAAAAAATAACTGTTTGGTGCAGTTTGCATGCCGGCGGCGTTATTGGGCCATATTTTTTCGTCGACGATAACGATCGTTACGTTACTGTGAATGGTCAGCGTTATCGCGTCATGATCACCGATTATTTTTGGCCCGAATTGGAAGATATGGACATAATCGATATGTGGTTTGAACAGGATGGTGCCACAAGCCACACAGCACACGCTACAATCGATTTATTGAAGAGTTAGTATGGTGAGCGTGTTATCTCAAGACATGGGCCAGTCGATTGGCCGCATCGTTCGTGCGATTTAATGCCGATTGAGTATTTTCTGTGGGGCTACGTTAAGTCATTGGTTTATGTCAACACGCCGACGACGTTGGAAGAGCTCAGAGCCAACATTGAACGCGAAATAGCGGCCGTTTCGGCCGAAATGTGTGGCCGAGTCGTTGAAAATTGGGTCCAACGAATCGACCGCTGCAAACGTGCCCGCGGTAGCCATATGAATGAAGTCGAGTTCCATTCATAAATGTTTTGATTGTACTTCAAGCCAATAATAAAGTTTTTGAAATGGTTTGAATGTTTGAATGGTTTCAAATGGTTTGCCTTTTATTTAAAAAAAAAAAAGTTGTGAAGTCGTTATAAGAAAACCCTATATAACATAACTACGCGATGTATACGGCATTGGCTAGATATCAATGAATTCCTATTTACGAAAGCAATTCCTTAAGCTTAACTTATACCGCATAAGGATAACTGCCTGTGTAGTTGACATACGAGTAGGTAGAAATTAGAAAAGGGGGGGACACTATGAAGTGTCTCATTATGTCAATAAGGTTAGTTAAGATAAGATTAGTGTGGTAAATTAGCTCGATCTCAAAACTGCCTATGAATTGTATTCTGATGTAAGCAGGCTAGGCAAAGGAAGTGCACAACAGATTTCTCTTCCTCTTTTGCGGAAATCATTGTGAGAAATACTAAACCTTTGGGCATATCTTACAATGACACAATGTCCTGTGATAATGTTTGTGAGTTTGAAGATATTTCTTCTCCTGAGCTCACTTGTTCACTGAAGACTCAATATAGGCCAAATTTGTTTGAATGTCTCGATCAATACACCGATGAGACTGGTGTTACATAGCGCTTGATAGCATGTCATTAAACGTTCTCAAGTTGACCAATTCACCAGCAGTTTCATGGGACGCCCACGTGTCTTGACAGATATACTCAAACAATTATGCTATCAAAATCTTCTGAAAATGGCACGTCCATAGTGGTACGCTTGGTTAGAAACGGAGTATTGAGTTAAGGAGCACCGAAAGGAAGCCTGAGAGCGTATGTCTGATGGGTCAGCATTTACACTGCACATTTAACGTAAAGAAATGAATTTCCTCTGCCAGTAGACGTTTGAAAAAAAACCTCCAGTCGTTGACTAGGAGCTCAAAGATATTTTCCCTGTCATCACAGCACGAATCAAAAGTATTGACTCTCTCTGCTAGGTGTCCTGCCATAATTTGTGGTGCAGTTGTTTAGAAGAAGCTTTGAATCTTTAACTGGGAGATCAATGTTTCGATAATTCTAGGACTTCGCCTGACTAAACCACAATATGACAGCCGATGGTAGTCTTAATCAATTCCATCGAGTTATAATCTTGACAAACTTCTATCTATTTTCACAAATTTCTTGTGCCAGTCAGTATCCTTGTTTGACGATAATAAAAAGCGTGTGACGCGTTCTTGAGCGACATGAATAAGCACCACTCTACAAGCCGCTATTATCGTATGTGACTTTTCAGCCAAGATCGCATATGTCGAGAACGCCAACAACAGCTCAGAAAACCTCCTACATCTTAACCACACTTTTTTAAGGCATACGGCAGCTTGTGAAAAGATCTGTATCTTTTTAGGCGTAGCCAACTACAAAATCTGACATACTCGTACTTCTTTCCTTCAAGGAATTCTCGTCAGAGATTTTATCTGTATATCTATTTACTTTTCTTTTAAGCAAGCCCTTTAGTTTATCCGTGAACGTTGAGAAGTAATCGTATCCGAAGCTTTTGGATGTTTCATAGATTTTTCATAGATTTTTTTTCTCCCTCCTTGTAGCTCCAAAACTAAATAAACTCATGATGAGCTAGCCCACTTGTGTGAGCATCCTCCTTCTTAGGAGCCAAGTTCAAGTAAATTATCACTTCAGCTGGGTATTATATGATTGATCATCGTGGAATAGATACATATAATATTTCTGAAGCTAAAACGCGCATTTACTGGAGTGGATGGTAAATCACGTCAGTGATTAATTGCAAGACCGCTAAAAGAAGATAAGATCCCTTCGTTCAAGCTCATGGTGAACTATTCTAAAATAATTTGTTTACCTTATCCCTATGTATCACAAATAGGGATCCATCCATCCAGGATTTATACTTTATTTGTTCGTATACTCGAAATTTTAGATTTTTCCAATTTCCCAACCCCTCATGACTTGGTTGAGGGAAATTGCAAGCTGACATCCAAACAGATTTCTATTTGTGGCTGGTGGGTTTGAAAGCCCTCCCTAATCAGTTTTCCATACTTTACCATCGAAAACCAACACTGCCGCTACCACAAAATGTTTTTGGCAGCTAAAGTAGCTTATTATATGAAAGCTAAGTGATATTTGGCGGTAGGAAATTATGAAACCAACTATTTCACTGTCATGTCTGGTACATCTGCAATCGAATTACTATTTTGCTATGTCCTACTGTTGGTTGGCTAAAATGTTGAAACCCATGACATGTCATGGACTTTTGGCCAGCAATTCAGTATAAGCCGCTTAAATGTATGTTGTCGTATCTAATCAAATTGTGGTTAGTGGATATTATTGCATTAGTGAGACATTTTTTGCTGATTACATTGTTTCATAATACAAAGACCAATAGTGTTGCTTAAACAATTATTTTTTGTCATGTCGGAAATTCTGAACTTCCTGGAACAATTGCAACAATTTGAACCTCTTTCAATATTCATTATCTTATTTAATCAACAAAATTGTTGACCCCACATTTTGCTGGCTGACACTTACGATGATTGTTTTAGAATTTTGGTAGATGCTGTTGAGTCAAATTTCTACTTTTGCAAGCTGACTGGAGAAAAGGCGACTGTCTTTCGTAAGATACTAGCTTCAGTTGGAGATCGTTTGTTGGTTTCTTGGACATGATTCTTGGCGAAGGACTTCATCACATTCAGCGTGAAGCTTTCTAATCACATCCATATAAAGGATGATTTATTCGCTGTTTGGTTTTCCAGTATTCTATTTTTGACAGCTCATGCTCAGTTAGCGTTGCCATTTCATTACAAAAAACTTACACCCGATTAACGCTTACAAATTATTGAATTTTATTATCAAAATTCGTGCTCTGTGAAAAATGTTTTTCGCGCACTTCAACCATGTTACTGTCGTCAAAGTGACCAAATTTCGCACCAATTTCACGCTATTGGTCATCAAGCTATCTACTCATATGGATAAAGTGCGTACAGAGGAAAATATTGATACTATATCCGCCACTGTTAATTGCCCATTCGTAACCGTTTGCAGCAACTGGAAATATGTTACTCGACTACGTGGAAGATTTTATGCAATGATCTTGGTCTTAAGCCTTATAAAATACAGCTCGTGCAAGAATTGAAGCCGAACGACCTGCCAAAGTGTCGAATATTCGCTGCCAATTCACCCGGAAACATGCACTGATTATAAATCAGTAAATGGCAAGTACTGATGTTAATACACCAAAATTTGTAAATTAAAACCAAGCGCTTAGCTCTATCTAATCTCTGTTTGTTGTTTGTTTGTTTGTTTGTTTGGATCAGGGATCAGCAAGTGCTGTTTCTGGAAAACTGCCTGTTAAATGCGAATATTATTGAAACTAAGACTAGGTGATAAGGAAAATTAGTCGTAGTAAACCAGTGGAAAAAAGTGTTATAATGTAATCCATGAGGATTTCATCACCTACCCATGTATAAACTACAATCTCTGGATACATATTTTATAATATCTTTATATGTACTCTTGCACTGCAAAAGCATTCAAATCCTTAATACAATTCCTTCCGTATTCCCGAAAGAAGCATTCCATCTGAGTGGTCAATCAATAATCAACCCTCCAACTTCCGAAGAGATTTAATTTAGAAATTTAAATCTAAAATTAGGACTTCTTACCCAGTGCTGTTGTACTTTTGTATGGAAATTTCTTTTAATAAAATTGATCTTCGTCATTTTGCCTTCGCACTAATTTTCCAAAACCCAATGCGATGAGAGTTACTATTATGAGTGTTATTATAAAAGAAACCAACAATGATTTGCATAACTCAGCCTTACTTAGTGTTATCTTTACAATTTCACGGTCGTTTAGCTTTCCGCACCAATAGCTCATTAACACCCTATTACCGAGATAAGATTAAGTAACATGCGTCAGTAGGAAACAATCGTTTGCATAAAGTGGTAATGATGCGGCAGGGTATTACAACAGCTTATGACTTGTCGAAAATTCCATCGTCTGCCCGTCTTACCGAGAAGGGTGTTTACCTCTCCAAGTCGACGGAACATCTTTTTTTTTTTTAGTTTTTCATGCCTCCAAGGCTCCCTGGCTTTTGTATTTTTATTTAAATATATATTTTTTTATCTAAGCATACACAGTGCTCGTCTTCGCGTGTCTCGATTTTGTCGAATAGGCTGCAGAAATCTATGTTCATTCATATAATGCGTAAGCGATGTCATCTGAGGACGTCTTAAACTTTGAAAGATAAATAAAATGTCTAAGCATTTTAACTAGACGGTATTATAAGTAAGAAATTTTATCTAAATGAGTTATTGCAGCGCTTGTCTATGCCAAAATTCAATACCTAATGCACCCTTCTGCAAATGATTAGTATACCTGATTTTGCACGTCGAAATTGGTGTACTTTGTTGAAATTGAAGCTACAGCACATTTGGTTTTCCAAATGCTTGTATCGACTGTGACTACATATCTTTTGGTAATAGTTCTGAATCTTTTTCCGGAAGTGGCAACTCTCCATTTTTCCTCCAGAAAAGCTGATTTACATCATTTTTCCTATGCTCACAACGTGCATGAGCTGCATTCGTCTATCTATCTAGCAAAGTCCATCACTGTGCTAGCCAGCATTTTTCATCAAAGCAGAAGGTTTGTGGAGATGGTTGCGTTTATAGTATCAGGTTCTCATATATAGTAAGTATTGCGCGTTTTTTTTTTTTTTGGTTATTTTCAAATTGCCATTAAACGCCCATAATAAATTTAATGCTGAAGCTGTTATTGAAATTAGTGCTTGGGATACCATATATTGCACATTCAGTTGTGTAAACATCATTGTGAACATTTTTAACTGAATTTTGAAATAGATGTCTGGCCTTGTCCAGAAGACCGACTAGAACAACATCACAGAGTAAGGAGCCTTAAAATGGAAATGAAACCTTAAGGAAACTTAAGGAGGAAGAAATGAGAGATACCGATGTACGTTGGTTTTAAATGTTTGCAAATTACAATGACTAGGAAATAGAGAGCAGAGCAGGGCATTCCATAAACAAGTTAGACAGCTTTGGAAAGAATCACGGTATTTTAGAGAACGTCCGAAAGTGAGCCTTAGTGTATATTGATGAGTATTCTTAGCGAGACGGCTAAAAGTTTGAAGAGTTGGAACGCTGTTGGCAATTTTATTAGAGCATTGGTGGTATAGATATAATAGATATAAATCAAGAAGTGAGGCAAAAGACGTTACGTCAGTGTTTAAGCGTGTTTTTGTTTAAAGAAGTAACACTTAAGAGGGTACTACTACTTTAAAAATGCCTATGCACTTGTTAAGTTTTTTTCGGAAAATTCGATAGAAAGAAAGAGAGAAAAAAAGATGTTTGGGCTCAGTGATAATTTTGCTCCATGGATGGCATCCAACATTTAATGGGGAAACTAAATTATTAGTGTTATCGGGTGCAGCTGATATTAAACCCCGAACCTTCTGATTTGGAAGCCAATACACTACCATTTGAGCCACGCCACCCAGTCAATTGCTTGTGCAATATTTGCTTTAGCCATGAGCACAGCTTTGAATCGGTATCGAAAGAGTATTCTATTAGATGACAACGCTCGCTCTCATATAGCTAGGACCACTGTACACAATTTCAGGAGTTTGGTTTGGAAAAGGTTGTACACCCACCTTCCAATTAAGTGTACAATGGTTGATTTTTTTTTTTAGTAAGTTCAGGAAATTAAGCTGAGATGACTACCACGAGGAAGTAAAATACACCCAATTGAACGGTAGTCATAACGAAAGAACTAAATATTGCCAAGTAAACCTTAGTCGAACACCACCCAACCACAGCTCTAGATTTACGGCCCCAAAATATATTCCTCATTTAGGGAAACTACAATTCGCTCTACACTCATAGCAATAGAAATGCAGCCCCAAAATTTCAGCCCCAGGCTCTGAAATTCAATCAGGAATTTACTTTTAAAAATATTATTTTAAGTTCGCAGTTCTAAGATTCCAACCCTACATATATTTACGGGTTTGAAACTCCGACCCTGGGCTTACGAATATTCAAAAGGTACGCAAAGTCTTTAAGCATCGCTAGTCATGTTAAATTGAGCTTAAAATTTTTAGTACAGAATCGAAATACTTACAATACTTTGCCGATCTCTCAACCTCTCTCTTCTGAAGTTTTTCATATCAAAGCGCCGCCACTAATAAGCCTTTGACGATACACGTAGGCAGGTATATGCAGAAAAAATGAAGCGAATAAAGCAACGTAAGAGATCCAATAGTCCTTTTGGAAAGAAAAATAAAGAGCAGAAGAAACGCGTGATCGAGGCAATGAAGAGATGTTACCGCAGAAATGGGGTTCGAAGGTTTTATCAGAGAACTAAACGAACATGCTAGGGTAACAGGCCAATACTACGGCATATTTTGGAAAATATCTTTTAGATAGATATTCCATCTCCACTTCATATCTAGCTTTGCCCTCCCTGGCAAACTGTTGAGGTTGTGCAAGGTGACTATGGAAAATTCTCGTTGCTCCGTCAAGGTCGGTAATGAATAGACCGAGACCTTATATGTCAAGAAAATTTGAAGACAAGGCATCGCGGTGTCATGTGACTTTTTTAATATCGCTTTAGAAACAATCATGCAAAACTCACTGGTTCATAAAAGAGGCTTAATGTGGCTTAAGTCCGAACCGTTACTTGCGTACGCGGATGATATTAATGTGATTAAGGGTATTGAGGCGTTAGCGGCCAAGTTAGTACAAGATGGCAAAACAAAGTGCATGATGTCATGAGAAATAGACACACGCGACAGACGCTAGGTCAGTACATCGCATTGACAATTATAACTTCGAGGTAGTAACCGACTTCTTCTACTTTGCCTGCGCAACGACATTAGGGCAGAAATCAGACGCAGAATTACTCTTTACAATTGTTGTTTCTTTGGGTACATGAGGCAATTGAGTTAAAAAGTTCTGTTTTGAGACCAATTTGACCTTATAGAAGACCCTTATCACTCCGGTCCTCCTCTTTGAAACAGAAACTTGAACCTTGTCGAAAGCGGATAAAGATATTGCGTGTGATTTTCAGTCGCGTATGTACTTAAAGGGATTGAAGGAGGAGATTCAACCACTATATGTGCGGGGTGTACGGTGATATTGATTAAGTTAGGTGTCTATAATGATCCAAACAAGGTCAATGTTGAAAGTCTACGATTCTAGTCCCAAAGGACAACGTAGTAGAAAACGACTGGAACTGACGTGGCGCATGAAAGTAAAAGAGTCTTAAAGCAACTTGAAGTGCGGCACTAGAAGCAGCTGGCGAGAGATCCTGCCACCTGGAGATGGTAATTGGTTAAGGCCCAGGTTAATTCCGGATAGTAGTACCACCTAAGTAATTAATAATCGGAATTCCTACACCATATTACTAATCATTCCTTAATAACGTGGTTCTTTTCAGTTAAAGGAAAGAAGTTAGTACTACAAACAGGTTTTCCTCCAAGCATTTTCAGATGGGAACATGGCTTTATGAGGTTTGTTTTGATGTAGATACGAGTAATCAGAAATACGCATTATCAATTTTTCTGTGTCGTGCTTCTATTATGTTTACCAACAACTTTCAAATAATAAGGATAATGATCAAAATGTAAAAACTTTTGGAAAAAAGTAACAAATACTCTAAAAAATAGAAAATACCTGATAGGCGCCAACTTAACCCTTACGCCAGCCATGCCGGTTGGAACTGGCAAGCTCTATGAAGGTAGCGGTCGTCATTTGAACTTCAATGCCATTATAAAGTTTCATTACTCTAGCGTTAAGTATTCAGTATTTATTTTCTCTCTCGAAATCACCGTCTGCGCCAGTACCCAATCGCTAGCATGTCATATTGCTCTGAACACCTTCTTCGCATTGATAACCCAAACATGGAACAACTGAGACACCACATGCTGAGCTTAATTTTTTAAGTGTTTGTATGGGAACGTGTCAAGATCGCGCACATGGGTTAGTCATAGTCATACCCAAACTTAACGTCGACATTTAATGTGTTTTTTTTTTTTTTTTTTTTTTTTTCATTTCCATTCGGTCTGCTGTCGATTTGCCACTTGAAAGTATTTGTTGGCGCCCCTAAATCCGCGAACAGCTGTTTGTTCGTTTTGTTGTTATAACTATCGTGGGATTGGTGATAGTCAGATTATAATTTGTTGGTCGGATTTATGGCGAAATGTGTGGCCGTCAAACGATGGTGTCAGCAAGTTGCGTACGGTGATGCTGACGTGTGTGAGTTAATGAAATTCACAAAAATCTCCACGGACGATGGCAACACTATTACTACCGGTATTGGTGTCCAACCTCCCACCACCAAGAAAGTAAATGAAAGCTTTTTTTACCATATCTACCAATGACTTGTACCCGTACTCGTATCTGCTTTGTTTTGTTTTAATCAATTCTCTACGATTATTTTACCTTGAAGTACGAATATCTTAAACTACCATTAATGTATCTTTTCTGTTATTCTTTCCAGAAAAACAAGGAGTTGATGAATGATATTATCACCAACTGTAAGCTAAAAAATGGTAAGTAGCTAAACAAGACACAAACGAGATCTGCAACAAAAAACTTAACAGTGGTGTGCGAAAATTAAACTCTAAAATGGCAGGGCTTTATTGTTGTTGACTAATTGGATATGCGCACGAGCTATGTTTTGGTAATCTCGTGCAGTTTAAGTGGAATCAAAATTCCTAATTTCTGGACAAGAAAATTGTATTTATTTATCGTAGCTGATTAAGTGATAACGTCGTGCTTAACCCGAGAAATGCAAATTATCGCGCAAGTGATTTCGATACTAAAAAGCAAACCTTTCCAATCGATTACATGCGTAAGTCGTTTTTGTAAAAAAAAAAAAAAAAAAACAACAATAAACATGTGACCGTATCTTGTGTACTTGAAAAGTGTAAAACAGTGTGAATGTCACTAGATATGTTATCTTAGTTGCAAAAGTCGTTTATTTACACTTGCATCAGGGTTACCTAACACAAATTGTTTATCAACTTTACAAGTGCAGGTTGTTTGGGATATAAGCCAATCATTAAACGTACGAGTATGATTGTGCAAACATCGTTGAAACCGTTCAGTTAGTTTCTCTAAACCAAACAGAATCAGAAAATTAAATGCACGTACGAGTATGTATGTCTCGTATGTACTACAAGAAAGTGTACGTACTCTTAGAAGGCAATATAGATGTTAGTGGGAGAAAATCGTATTTGGATCGTTCTGCCATACAAATCAATGACCGGTGAAACATAATTCTTGACTTCTATATGAGTGTGTAGTCAGTAAAAGATATTGCTTTGCCTTTTTTTAATCCTGAATTCTGAATTCTATGAAGCACTGGTTCCACAGAAGCACGAGCTCCTTTAAACTTTACTCGTTTTAAGTTGAGAAGAAGATACTGAGCAAAGTATTGGCTACCAACCAGTATCTCCCCTAGCTAAAATTGTAACATTTGTACTACATATTAGTCGTCAAGGAAGGAAGTAAGTACATACAATCTGTAAAAGCTTATTTTTTGTACTACAATTTCACGCTTAAGAAAATATAATTTAAAAAAAATTCAATTGACACATTCGATCTCTCGTGTATCATGGACGTTCAAGAAAACATGTGCCATTGTGCTCGGAATTACTATCATTGAGATTCAGGGATTAAGTAAACTTTTAGCCGTCCTCCTCAACGTTTACTTATGACAGGCTACTCGTCTGTATGTTTGGGAGAGTACATTCCATTGTATGATACAATTTTCAATAGGATTGCTTTTATACCATAAAATCTGACCTCCTCCGTATTTGGATATCCAAAAATTATATGCCCATTATCGTATGTATTTCGTAGTGCATCGCCAAGTCATCGTCATTTAATGGAGGTTTGCACCTTCTCTGTTTCAGCTCTAATCACATTCTCAATACTTTACCAATAAAGCTATATGTACTCCATTTTTAATTTATATTCAGTTTAGTTTTGGTGTTGTTATCTTACCAAATTTTTATCAGTGCACGAAATGCAGTGCTGTTCATATTCAATTTAGTAACACCATCCTCCGAGACCATACTTCCTTGCCCTGCCGTCCGGCAATATTGACATCGCAGTTGTTGTTATGTTGAGTAATACTTAGAAGTTTGGTCTTTGTCCTTTGTTTGTCTGCTACTTAATTATGGGTCACCTGGAACAGGTCATTATCTTAAGTCAGAGCTGTTAGATATTACCTACGCAATCAAGTACCTTAAAATATGCTGCCTTCTCCAGCCAGTCCGAATTTAATCGCTGATCACAACAATTTACAGCACTTATGGACAGATGCAGCAATGCCTTATGGACCTTATCTGATACCTTACCATTTTGAAGGACGTGGCATTTACTACCTTTTTTTTATAATTAGCGCGCGCTTTGAGTACCCTTTGTACACAGCGAAGTAAAATCAAAGAGAAATACCGATGTACGTTGATCTTAAATGTTTGCAAGTTATAATGAATAGGAAGTAGAGGGCATTCCATTTAGTTGTACGGCTTAGGAACGAATCACGATATTTCAAAGTTCGTCCGATAGTTTGCTAGAGGGTATACTGATGAGCGCTTGAAAGTTTAAAGGGACGAAATGCTACTGGCGATTTCTATGGAGCACTGGGGCTGTAAATAGCGATAAAATAAAGTCAAATGGAAAATGTTACGTCGGTGTTCAAGGGTGTCAATTGACTGACTTTATAGTATGCCTTTCCTACGCAAGGCACGCTACATAAAACCTCATCGATAGTCAATAGGTTGTCTAAGTTTTTTAACTGGGCGGGATTTGAATCTTTGCTGATATTATAGATATTTTTAAACTTGCTTCCCACTTCTTTTGACCTTGAAGCTAATTGCCTAATCTTATTACATATATCGCCTCTCACATTAGGTGTGTTCTCTTTTGTTTTATACGAAGTTAGACTTGTAGCTCGAGACAATCTACAGAAAAGCTATATTCCCAGCCTTAAGTATGCTCTCTGAATTATAATCAGGATACTGCTGTTAGAATGTTATACTGACAAGGGCGACGTAAAAACATTTTAAAATTTTTTCCATGCTCGCCAGTTGCTTCTTAATTTGTGGTAAGGTACTTCCAGTTCTGTTGGCGAAATTAGTGATCAGTGATATGCTTGAGTAACTACTATAGCACGGTACTTCCTCTCAATTTGTATGCCTGCTTCAAGTTTATAACGGGCGCTGTTTCTATATCGCTTGCTGAACCCAATATGATTGATTGAAGGTTGTCGTTTCGGAGCCACCGACCAATCAATATTGATTCTGTTGTCAAAGTCCAGGCCCATAAAAATTGCCATAATTTCTATTTAAAAATCACAGTATTCAAAGAAACTGTCTTAAGGCGGATTAGCATTAATTGACAAATGCTGGTTACGTGGAGTCTATATCATTTTCTCCAAAAAGTTTTGCAATTTCTACAGAATATTCATTAAAAATTGTTGCAGTGGTAGACCATTTCCTAGTATCTTTCGCTCACTTCTGATCTTGTCCTTTTGTTTGTCTTCTTCTCAATAGACAAACACGATCATACTTTGTAAAACCATATAGTTGTTCCATGAAAATATTTTCATCCAAATTGCCATGTAGAAAAGCTATCTTACTGTCAAAAATGTTAATGTTTCAGATCAAAAGCTGCTGGAACTACAAAAAGACTTCCTACTGACTTAAAAAGACATGTAGTCTGTGGCTCCCGAACCAGCAAAGCAATTAGAAACTTCTAGTGCACCAATAGTTAATAATTGTGCCCTATCTGTAAAAGATATGGCAGATGAATTGGTCCGTGAGCCTGTTTTAACCATAAATGACTGAGCAGAAACAATGCTTTGCTGATCGCGTTATTGGAAAAATAATTTTGCTTTGAGAAATATTCTTTGTGTTTATTATTGCTCCTATTTCTGCCAACGTTCTTCCAGCTACTATTTGCCATGTCTGCTGCTTCAGATTGCAAGTGTGTTCACTTCCCCTTAACCTCGATTTTAGAAAAGCCTCTTCGTTTTCGTTAACCAAATAGTCAGTGAGTTTGTCGATTTTTTGAGCTGCTCGCTCCCAAAATTTTATCAATTATCATCTGATCCTTCCACTCTAGATTATTGTCAGTGTTTCTGCTTTAGCTCTTTGATTTTTACCTACAAGAAGGTGACAAGTTCTTACCCGACGTTCTTTGGCTTTTATAAATGAAAAACTTTGGTTCTGCTTTTAGATTATATTTATTTTTTTGTGATAATGTTTATTGTGGTCGCCTCCAGAATTAATGACCCTTCGTCCCCGATTTGTGGAATTTTCCATCACTGTTGCCAGAACTTCTGGCGATAGGTCCTCGCATTCTTGACGGTTATTCTCTTTGAGGGATTCAAGCCTTTGAAGCTTGTTTTCATAGACTCGTGACTTCAAAAAACCGCACTAAAATAAGTCTGGAACGGTTAAATCAGGCGATCTTGTCGTCCAGGGCAAATCAGAATTTTGTGCACGTTGCTCGCACAATATGCGCCGTTGATCCATCTTGTTGGAACCACATGTCCTCCAGTCCCAATTCATCAAATTGAGGAAAGAGAAAGTCATTGAACATGGCTCTGTAGCGCTCGCCGTCTACAGTAGTCTTTTGGCCCGCTATTAGCCTCCAGCGTAAACAGCACACCATGCAGTTACTTTGTGTTGTGGTGTTATGGCTCTTCGTGGGTAATACGCAGATTTTCAGTACCCCAGAAGCGATAATTTTGCTTATTCACATATCCACAGAGATGAAAATAGGCTTTGTCGCTCATAAGGAAGAAAAGTTATCTCTCTCGTGGTCGAGTTTCAAAATGGCTAAGCGTACGTTATATACACTTGACGGTCAACAGTCAACAGCTTATGCACTGTCTGCACTTTGTGAGAGACCAAAATTCTCTGTAAAGACCACCGATTGATGACCAGTTGCATGACATGTCGTGAAATCGATACTCCGGGTTCTCCTACACAGCTGTGATATACTCAGAAAAACGGCTGAGAACGGCTCTGCGGCCGGCCAGATGTGACAGCATTTTGTGTTGTCTCATAGTCAACTAGGCGAGCGGTTAAACGTCGTAGTATTTGCCCAGTTGGTATCGGACGACCGGGAAATCTGAGCTGAAATTCACTTTGCGACAACACAACCGATAAATTATTCCTCAAAAAAATCGTAACAATTATTCCGCGTTTTTTAGGAGTATAGCGATTAACGTCTTGTCTGTCCACGTGTATTTTATATCTGTTTACTTCACAAAAGTCTAAGTGGAATTGACATTTGCCGACAAAAATTATAGGATCTTCCGGATTATAGGATCTTAGGATTTTGCGCCAGCGCTCAGCGTTCTCCATTGTCTTTCTATAAAGGCGGACGAGTCTGGGAAAGATGCCAAAACTAGATATGGCTCATATAGCCCGTCTCTAAAATTAAAGACTACATTCATCCTTAAAATAAATAAATCGCTGCTTGGCTTCGATTTGAAGATACAGAGCTTCGTACATTATCTGCAGTAGAATATAAATATAGTAGATGATGATTTACCACGCCTAACACCACAGTAATGCGGATATATCAGAGCTCTAAGTGTTCACGTATAAGGGATGTTTTTTTTTTTTTAAAAAGATAGAACTTCCGATAGGGTATCTATCAAACTAGCTTTCAATCTAAACACATTTATGTTTAGTTTACTTTGGCAAAATAACATGAAAAGACTTAATACCCGAACAAGTTTTAAAAATCTTGGAAATTTTTTCCCAAAATGTAAGTTCTGTGGGCCAAACTTAGAGAGCACTATGCTCAATTTACAGTACTCCACTTTATATGTCTAAGTATACTATACTCTTATGTATAATATTGTTCCAAAACGAGCTCCTACCGTGCGTACCGAAGGTATCATAACTTCTATAGAAGTGGGAACCAAATTTATCGATTTGATGCCGTTCCGAACAACTCGGTCTCTGAAGATCCACTACGTAGAAGATTTTGAGGAAAGATCCTAGCATGCACCTGCATAAGATCTAACTGGTGCATTCAATGAAACCAATTGACCATTGTTTGCGTCGTGCGTTCGGTGAATGAAAATCAGAAAATCAACTGGAACCGAAATTTTTCCTTCAAATCATCTTCAGTGAGAGGCTCATTTATGGCTGGTTTTATTGGTTATATTGAGTCTATAATTTAATTCGTTTGCTAAGAGATGGCGTAACTTGTATTATTCCATTTCAGTATATTTTATTCATTTGAAGCGTAAACAACAATAATTTTTTTTCACTCAAATATGTCGAACTTTGTGCCTGTTTTTGCGGGGAGTTCTTCTTCATTACTTTAATATGAAGAAAACTCCTGCCGAAAGTCATCGTATTTTGGTGGAAGTTTATGGTGAACATGCGCTAGCTGAGCGAATGTTCCAAAAGTGGTTTACACGATTTAAAAGTGGTGATTTTGGCTTGATTCATTCTTGGCTGCCAAGCCGGCGCAGTTCTTTTGGGATGGGATCCACAAATTACCAGAAAGATGGGAAAAAGTCATAGCTTCAGATGGGCAATACTTTGAATAACACTATTGTACATGTTTTTCTTAAATAAAAGTTCAAATTTTGAAAAAAGAAAAAATCCCACGAAAATAATTATATACCCAATATTATGTTATGTATGTGTTTGTTAGGAAACAAAATTGCCGTTCTTAGAGTGAGCATAATCACAAGACCCTCAAGATCCCATTATATCTCGAAAAAGTCACCGTTTGGCGCATGCCAATTATGCATGCATAATTTCGCAAATTGCATTCAAATCTGAAGATGGAGCCAAAATTACCAAAACTGGTGACCGCTACAGGCTAATGATTCGCAATTTTTTGATTCTCTGTATCAATAACAATCGTTTAGGAGACAAATGGTTTCAGCACGACAACGCAACATGCCATATGGTCTAGTAACCAATCACTTTATTGGGGCAAACTATTGGTGAGCGAATCATCGCAAGAAATGGATCTGTCACCTAAGACGCCTAGGTCATGTGGGGGTATGTAAAGTTACTCATGTATACTGATAAACCAGCTACAGTTAATGACGTTCGACATATTATTGCAGAAGTAAGGCCGGCTGTGCTCGAAAAAAGTGTTTCAAAATTGGACCAATAGGATGACCTTCATTAGACGCACCCGGGGTATCCATGTGCCCGATGTTCTTTCCAAACACTAAATGCCATAAAATCTGTGAGCTAATAAACTCAAAATATTGGTTATTTCATTCATTTTTTTGGGTTTTATTTTTAAAGAAAGATTTTATTAAAAGGAACTTTACAAATAGTACAGTGGACTAGTTCTTTATCTGAATGCTCTGTTCTGACATCAGAACTAAAATCTATTTTCTTGTGATTCGAGCAAAGAATGCTGAAATTTCATTCGTCAGAATATATTTTACAAGTGAGTTGATATAGAAGATTAGATCAGTGCTACTAATAATGCCGCCACAGCTCTTGCGCGCTTGATGTTGTGTGATGTGTGATGTTCACGATATTCGCTTTACCTTGCCTCAAAATAAAAGTCTGGCTGGATTTATGTCTGGTAGACGATTTCTTATCAGGTGACTGTCATATACCTGTTAAAGTGTGTTCATCTTATACTAGCTCTGTACTGATGACATTTCACCTCGAAGTCGAATAGCTTGAGTTCATTAACGGAGATGATATCATGAAGGATATGCTTTCCAATTGCGCGTTTTAATCATCAATGAAGGTTTTGACTGTGATTGGTATGCACCAATATTTTGCTCATGCATCTGGCCAAAGGAGCTCGAAGAAGGATTCTTTGGCAAATTTGTCATTTTCCTCTATTGGGACATTAACGCATATCAGATTGTAATTAATCATCCCTCTTCTAAGAATTTCTGTCTAAGTCCTCTCCAAATGCGATAAAAAAATCTACATTCAAATAGGCACTGCTTCTGCTCTTTATAGCAATCCCCATAGCTAATATCACAGTTTCCAATCCGGACGTTGCCCGTCTATCGTATAGTAGGGGTTATCTACAGTAAGTCCATCCATATCTGAGACTACTTGTTACCTCACAACATATGGAATAGCATTATGAACTCTCAGACTTGCCCACCTTTGATTAACTATAGACGTCACCGTTGAAACAATAGGTGAAACCAGTTTCACCGGACGACTTTCTTTTCAGTTATTCTTGCTTCACTTCTAAAAGCATCTTAAAGCGAGACATCAGAACACAAGTTTTTTAATAATCTGTTTCAATATCTGCTGACTGAGTTTCACTCGGTTACACTTTCGCCGGTCCAATCGGTTAGATCCAACATATGCTCAGAGTTAATTCACTATTCCCACCCTGTGTAGTTTCTGAATTAATTATCTACTCATATGAGTCTAATCAAAATGGATTATACATTCAAATTAAATTCTATTAAGCAAATATGGAATCACACAACTCATCAAAGGAAATCGAAATCCAAATCAAAAACAGAGTAACGATCAACAGATGCTTCCTCATGACGGGTAGATTGATTTGCATCTACCCTCCCACCATATTTTCCAGCATTTTTCCACCAAATCATTCATTAAATTCGCTAATCAAATGCTCATTAATTCTGTATTAATGGTAATGTGTTTAAGTTTATATGGTATTCACTGTGAATTTTTTATGTTGTTAACTGTTCCATGGAGATAAAAATTTGAATTTTCATCTTCTAACCTAGTAATGGATCTGCACTTGGTTCCATTGAAATCGAAAGCGAAATGGAATAGGAAATCATCATTAAATTGCGGTGCCTGGATTTCGTTCCCAAGCATTAATTCGAGATGGATAATATATTCTAATTAGTAATTTGCATTTACATCTTAAGGCTGTGCTAATGGCATTATGGCAAAATCTGATTTCACAGGAAATCTGTGCCATAAATATTCAATATCATGTGAGAGCGTTTTGGCATGGCAGGTTCTATTCGGCGTGAATATTTGTACGAGTACGTGTTGGGTATTAGACGCTTATGAGAACCTGGTTGTTCCGTAGATGAACATAATATATTCGTGCTTATTGTTGATGAGAAAATGCGTTTGAATTTGTCGTATTTGTTTGTTTTAATTTTCGCAATTATGAAAATTTCACAGAGATATTTGCACTTTAGAGGAACGTTGAACAAGTAAATATGAAATCGTTTCCTTCTCATTCTCTCTTCGTAAGCAAATTACATTTTCAGGTTTGTTTGACGGTTTTCACGGTTTACGGTTTCTAAAGTTCATTTCTACTACATTTTTAGATATCCAATTATACAAAAATCCAAGGAAACGACGGTACGTGACACGAGGCACCAGTGCCCTCATCAAATATTTTTTTTACTAAGAATAAGTGTTTTGTGAAAAGGTCTAAACATTTGGTGAGACCGGTAAACCGGCAAATGTTCTCACAAAGTGTAAATCTGTCAGGTTTGAAACACTGAGAAATTCTGAAGGAATCTATTCTTAGGCAGGAGTAGAAACTCCCTGAATCATGCTCGAAACTCTCTTCCCAGGTACTCTGATCGGAGGCATGTTTCAACCAGCTTCTGTCACTCAAGGTTCAAGCAATCTAAGGACCACAACTGTCTATCACAGATTGGGTCCTTAAACAACCTGTTGCAATCTTTAATGGGTTCGAGTGGCCTGGCACTGTCTTAAGAGAATCTTCACTACTACCCTGGTACTGGCTTACATAGTTAACCTCTTGCGAACAGGCAAAAGTAGGCTTTATACCGAAAATTAGAAAACATGACAGTGAACTCGCCAAGAGCTTCAGACCAATCAGTCCGGATTCTTCTTGTCGAAGAGTATTAAACACGTGTGAGACAAATTTACTGTGCTCCAAAATATTTTGCAAATGCAACTTCAGTCAGATACATACGGTCACCAATGCAAAAGGTCCTATAAGACTGTGTTTCAAAAAAAAAAAAAATTGCAATGAAGAATCTAAACTCATATATTTAATAACGATTGTCTTACTAGCTACATCAGAGAATTACTCATGAAACCTAAAGTAAAAATTCAAATATAAGGTCATCCAATTCGTGGTCCGGATTTCACACCCATGTTTCAATCACATACGTCAAACCGAACTTTGATTAGAAGCTGTATATGTAATTGCGAAAATTTTCTACAAAAATAGTGATTCTATAGTATGGTAGGTACGTTTCGCGCATTAAGAGCAGATTATTGTCGATATAATCGATTGGATCCATTCATCCATCCAGCGTTTTGATAACCAACTTTCGCACAAATGTCCACCGAATTTCACACAGGATGACAATATATTCCACGTTTTGGTGATGTAAATTTAACACCATGATTGTGTGATTTGTCGCCATTGGAATTCGTTTTGTGAGGCTGTGCAAAAGATTGTGTTAGTGGACACAATCCACAAACTCTTGACGCTTTCAAAACGTATATCCGTCAAGATTCCTAAAAGAACCGTATGTCAAAACGAGAAAGCCAATTGGAGCGGACTTAAAAACTTCTTTAGGAATTTAAACTGGTCGTTATGTTTCTTCTATAACGACGTGGGTGCCGCTACTGATGTGATCACAGACACTATTCTTTTTGGAATAAGATTCTTTACCCGTCATCGGATGAAAGGCATCAAACCAAAACAAAATGTGTTATACACCTTCCCTGACTCGAATTGCAACCAACTTCAGACTGCTATAATTTCCAAACCGTTTATGAAAGTGAGCTCAAATTTTGACACATGACAGATAATTTTATTATTTACAAGCCTTTTGCGTCTCAGTTGTATTGAAAATTTTTTATCTGCGATGGAATTCAAAGGTGATAGCGTAATTGTTTTATATTTGGCTGGAAGACCACAGGTAGCTATCGTTATAGCCCTCCAGCACCTCAAAGTGAATAAATCATTTGTGTCTCGAACAATAGCTCGTTAGAGTGATACTGGCAGCGTTGCAAAACGCCATGGAGGTGGTCATACAAAAACAGCAACATCGGCAGAAATGGTTCGGAAAGTGAAGGCTCGAAGAAAAATGACTCGTGAGCTCAACATACCATTGGAACGCATGCAACACATACTGAGAAATGAGCTTGGGCTCAAGCCATTGCAGTTCCAAAAAACACATGATCTTACACCGCAACAGAAAAAAGTTAGAGTCGAAAGAGCAAAGGAGTTGACACGCTTGCACGAAAGTGGTGGGTTGCAGAATTTGGTTTTTTCCTATGAGTCGCCATTTCTTATCGAGCAATATGTTAACAAACAAAATGCCCAGTTTACTTGCCAGTGAGGTCCTTCGAAACGTCCTTCGGACGCCACCAGAAAGCAAGCAGCACCGTTGGTGATGGTTTTGGTCGCCATAATCGCCGATGGTCGCTCTCCGCTCGTATTTTTGGACCTTGGCGTCAAAATTAATGCGATCGTATACCGTAAAACTGTCTTAGAGATAGTATTAAAGCCTTGAGCAAACAATCATTTCGGTCGGAGACTCAGCACCGTCTCACAAAGCGAGTGTCAACCAAGATTGGTGTAAAAACAATGCTCCACACTTCATTTCTTCGACACAATGGTTTGCAAATTCTCCGGATGCAAATCCGTTGGATTCTTCTGTCTGGGGTATTTTGAAGGCGAAGGTTGGCCCTAAAAAATACCAAAGTTTGGACCAGCTCAAACAAGCACTTCGCCGGGAATGGGCCAAAACACCGCAGAGCCACTTGCGTGCAGCGTGCGATGCTTTCTTCGGCCGTCTCAAGGCCATTATTCGCGCCAAAGGTGGACATCTTGAAAACTCTTGATACAATTTGAAAATCGATGTATTTTCCAACATTTTTTGCTTTGGTGGAATAAAATTTATCAAAAAATAGAAAAATTATAGCATTTTAAAAAGTCGCAGTTCGAGTCAGGCAGGGTGTACATCTCGAGATGTAAAGAGGCTGTCCGGCCCTTCAGAACCAAGCCGACAGAGGAAAACCAAAAAAAAATTCAAACAAGTCATGAATGACTACAAAGGATTTCTTAACCGTGTGAAATTTCAATATAACCAAAAACTGAGGCAAAAAATACCACAATGTCCGGAACGAAGTAACAATTTTTGATCGTTCGTCAAAATCATTTGAAATTAGGCCTTATCCGCCATCAGGTTTTTGGACAAGGCCAATCTTCTTGCTACACACCTAGTGGCCAGCTCAACATTTCCAGATAGTGCTTGTCTCCTCCTATGCGTCTAATCTTCAATGAGACGAATTCACTTTCGCACTTCTGCAGTAGTATAGTAAGAGTTCTTACAGATCGTAACATTCACCAATTTGCTGGTTCAGATGGTATACTAGGTGGGGTGAAAAGTAACCTCCTTATGAATGAAAAAAAGTAATTTTCCGGAAGGTCTGCAAAATACTTCTCCGTGGCGTCGATGATTTCCTCGCGTGAGCTGAATTTTTTATTGATGAGCCATCTCTTGAGGTTTTGGAACAGATAATAGTCTGAAGGAGCCAAATCGGGAGAATACGGTGGATGCGACAGCTATTGGAGCCGTAAGTCATTGATTTTAGCCATGGTTGCGATGCTCTTGTGCGCAGGTGTACTGTCTTGCAAGAACAAAATTTTTTTTCGTTTCATGTGAGGCCGTTTTGCAGCGATTTCGGCATATAATCGCTCCAATAATGCACAGTAATACTCGTTGTTGATGGTTTTTTCTTTTTCGAGGTAGTCCACGAAGAGTATGCCATGACAATCCCAGAAAACTGACGCCATAACCTTTCCGACCCATCGAGCCTCCCTGGGCCGCTTCAGAGCACTCGTGCCGGCTTCAGTCCATTGCCGGACACTCATTCTGTTCTCTGGTGTTCAACAGTTACCATTCGACGCCAAAAGTCCGCCCGATTTCGCATCAGCAAGTCCAAACACTCTTTCGAAGTGCTCTCGCGTTCGTGTTTTTGGTCAGGAGTGAGTATGCGCGGCACCCAGCTGCAGGATAACTTTTTCATATGTCGAATATTGCCCAGAATATGGCGTGTGCGGTCAGTACTAATCTTTCTGGTATCTGCTAGCTCGTGCACCTTCATTTTCCGGTCAGCCAACACCATTTCATGTATTTTTTTTGACATTTTCCTCTGTAACCGCATCGGAGAGTCTGCCGCGGCGGACTTGATCGTGGAGTTGTGACCACCACGAAACTCTCGAAACCAATATTTGACGATGTAATCTGACGGAGCATTAGTCCCATAATACTGGGTCTATAACTTTCGTTTCGTGCGGTTTGCTAAGAGATAGCTTAACTTCTGTTATTCCATTAAGATTATTCCATTGGGACATTCGTTGAAAAGCTACTGTCATTTCAGTATATGTCATTCATTTGAAGCGTAAACAACAATAATTTTTTTTTCACTCAAATATGTCGAACTTAGTATCTGAAAAAGTGTTTTTGCGGGGAGTTCTTCTTCATTACTTTAATATGAAGAAAACTGCTGCCGAAAGTCATCGTATTTTGGTGGAAGTTTATGGTGAACATGCGCTAGCTGAGCGAACGTGCCAAAAGTGGTTTGCACGATTTAAAAGTAGTGATTTTGGCTTGGAAGACGATGAACGTCCTGGGCAGCCAAAAAAGTTTGAAAATGAAGAACTGGAAGCATTACTCTATGAAGATTGTTGCCAAACACAAGAAGAGCTCGCAGAATCTTTGGGTGTCACTCAAGCAGCCATTTCAAAACGTTTAAAAGCAGCTGGATATATTCAAAAGCAAGGAAATTGGGTTCCACATGAACTCAAGTCGAAAGACCTCGAAAGGCGGTTTTGCATGTCTGAAATGCTTCAGTTTTTGTTCAAGAAGCACACAGGCACCGTTGCAATAACCTGTACTTGAAGCCGTAGTATCACAACAAAGAATTTACACTTTATCTTCTAAATTCCAGTCTACAAGTTCCAAACTGCCTGCGCTGGTTCACTTCCTGTAGATCTTTCTGATCTTGGCACAGCAATAAGTTGTTCTTTGTTTTCATAAGAAATAAATATAGGAAGACGTTCTTCTTTTGATTTCCGAGCGTTTAATGCAGGCAAAAGCTTGCCATCCCAATCAACAAACACAACTTCCGAATTCAATAACTTCTGTGCAAATTTTGGATGGAAGACTTACTTATCAGAAACTCATCAATGTTATATCCAAGTGTTTAATAGTTGCTTCAAGAATGAACACAGAATTTCTCATACTCAATTGACACCTATCTTGCGCTGCTACTAATTTTGGAGTAATAAAATCTTTCCGCAGAGGTGTTTTGCTGGGTTGCGTGTTCTCGACAAGATTCGGTACGTCCTCTTGTAAATCTAAGTTTTCATTTGATTCAGAAGATGAGTCGTCTTGTATCGGTATATAAGATGGGGTCGAATGAGTCGGCTTAGACTAATATTTAGCACTTCGTTCAGGCAATTCTTTATCCACGCCTGCTAAGTGACCAGATCGACCTGGCTCTCTTTGACGCTGTAAAAAGATTCTATCCTCAATTATTTTTATTACTTGAAGAGCATCGACGTGTGCAATATCAAACAAATTATCTAAATTATCTAATCTTGACGGCCCTGCTTAAATATGTTTTGTGTCTTTTGTGCATTTTTTTGCAAGTTGCTCCAAACTTGATATAAGTTTACAAGTTTCTTCACACAATTAGTCAAAGATTTAGTAGGAATACGCACCTTTTCCCAATAGATAATACACTCGCGAATAGTGAGATTCGCGCTTTCATTGACAGTTAAATTCACTTCACGGATATTGTAAAATAAAACTGCTAGAACTTGTCCATTAGACGGAAGTTTTGAACGGTTATAAAAATTTGGCTCTTTTAGAACTGCGTAATTCGACTGATTAAAAACAGTGCGTGTTCTATAATCAAATAAGAAGTAATCACAAGCATTTCGGCACGTTAGGTCACTTCAGACTTAGAGAGCAAGTACTGACATATATCAATGTAAGTCAGCACGGGTTACATACTTTCTTAAAATTTTATTTATTATTGTTTTGAGTTAAAAGTAAAAAATTTAGAGGGTATGCGTAAAAAAAAAACGAATTTGATTTTTTTGGGACACCCTAATTGTAGATCCAAATTACTGGAATCCAAAGCAATGTTCTCAAAACGAGCGAAAACATAGTTGAGGCAGGTGCCTGCAACTGGTCTAGTAGGCTCAGCAATAAAAGATAACAAACCATGATCAGCCATGAGCGCTGTAGGAATCAGGTAGGAATCAGAAACCGAGTTAGAACATAAGATATATATGTACATTAGCTTAAAATCACCTAGGATAACAAGATTTCCAGATCGTTCATTGGCTAACGAATTAGAAAATTCATCCAAAAACAAATTCGGGGAAGAAGAGTGAAGTCCAAAACATAGAAAAAATTAAAGAATTCATTGTGAATATTGCAACAAACTTTAATGACGTCCGCGCTTTTTAAATTAAAAGTTTCTACATCACACTCATACAAGTTAAATATGAAAACTCCTACCCTCCCCGGCAGAGTACGTATCATTCGTATTAGGAAAACAATTATAGTTCAGAATATGGTAATCTCCTATCTCGCAAGAGTAAATCCAAATTTCAGAAATAAATAATATGTCAGGCAGGCAAACGAGAGCTTCAAGATTAACCATCAGTAAATCGAAGTTTTGGCGTAAACTACGTATGTTTTTGCCATCTGATTCACACCTAAGGAAGCTTTCTAAATTACTACTTATGGTTCTAATAGTGGGGCTGTCGCACATAAGATCAAAGCTTTAAATTTCTTAGCTGCCATAATTAAAGCCTAAAAATAGTTTGTTAAGCTGTTATTAATAAAAATATTACTATTGCTACCATCAATAAATAATGACGAGTTCCGCCTCATCTTTGCAGTTTTCTTGCTCTTCATCACTTCCTCTTTGACCTTCTTTGTAGAGAAATGTATACAGAGAATATCGCAGAGAGATGCGCTTTACATAACACTTCTGTATGTCCTCAGTCGATATGGAGATATTTAAAGTTTTGTCAAAGATCTCCCTTACTCTTTCACTGGCGTTTGAGCTATTTAAGTCAGGTACACCAACAATTTCAATAGAATTCTCCAGCTGCTTCTGCTCCCTCCAATTCACTTGGCTCGTTCTCCTCTTTCAGCTTCTGGATTGTGCTGAGAAAATCGCTGTGGATTTTTTTCAAACTGATGCAGGGTTATTGAACTTTCAGTCGAAGGCGAAAGAACCGTCGACAAACTGTCATCAGATGGTCCACAAGCAGTTTCTGTTTTGCATTGGGTGGCGCGGGCAACCGTCGATTTATAAGCAATGTCCACATTGGCAGGCACTAATACCCGTTGAGATAAAAGTGAGACAGACTTGATGGGAACTGCTGTAGTCTTAGATGTAGCAGATTTTTGCTGTTTATTTAAGGGCTGCATCAATTGGCGTGAGTTGGATGAAGCAGATAGTGGTTGTTGAAGCGATTCACGGCGCAAAACAGAACACTTATCGCATCGATGCGTAAGATTGTTGGTTGTAAGATATTCAATGTCGGCCGGTTGAATATTGGCACACGAGCCGTGGAACAAACTTTTACAATCACCGCACTATATTTTCGTGTATCACTGCGATCTTTTTTGCCTTGGCAAACCGTGCAATTCATTTTAAAGTAAAAGTAGGATAATTGGAAAATTAGACAGGAACTAAAGTACGCACCCCACGACACTTTAAGAAACACGTCTGTTCTTGACCACAGTCTAACTCGAAATGATTGTACTTTTCGGAACGCTCAATTCATGTTGTCTTGGATAGTTTCAAGCCTGATACTCACAAAATAAATGCTGTTGTTCCGCAGGGCTCCGTTCTTACTCCAACGCTCTTTTTCATTTTTTATCAATGATTTCCCGACTGCTACTTCTAGTTCAATATACGATTACGAGTATTTTTTTACTGTCGACAGTACTTTTTGCTTTTTATATTCGTTCCTGGATGCGCATTACCGCTCTTCGGTTGTAGACCAAGATAGGCAGCCTAGGTTAATAACTCTAATATTAACAGCATAACTAGTTGGGGAACCATTAACAGAGTAGGATTTAATGCTTTCAAAACACAATGGCGGCTGCTGCCTGTTAAAGCGAAATTTAAACACCCAGCCATTGTCCATGAATAGCACTTGCATCACTGAGACCGAAAAACTTGCCATTTTCGGTATGTGTGTCAATGACAACTTGCGTTGGAATGATCATGTATTGGATGTCGTCAATTATGCTGCGAAATATAAGATATATAAGAAATAGCGATATAAGAAATACTTCATTCCCTCTGATAAGGCATTTTTCAAAACCTTGCAATAAAACTCATAGGTGATACTAATATCAGTCACTAAATTGACACCCTTGAAAACTTTCGTAATTTCTTCTGTTTCAGTTTGTTTTATCGCTATGTCCACCATCAGTTCACCATCTCAAAAGCTCTCTAAGATCATCAGAATAACTGTGAGACATCTATTAAGAGTGCCGTTCGATCTTAGAAGATCAGCTTTGAAAGACCAGAGTGTTGCTTGACTATTCCTCAAAATTATTTCAGTAACGGGATGATCCTGCTTAAAGATATACAGGACAGAAGTAAGATGTGTCTAGGGATTGCAGTCTGACCCAAAGAATTTCTACTCTACAGATGTTGCCGAACCTTGTCACATTTTTGAAGAAATCTCTATGGTTCGAGTGAAGAATACTCAACCTCTCCGCGGAATAATCCACGACCAAAGGTGTTAAGTCCTTCTTCTTAATTTTATTACTATATACAATATTAAATGCATATATACATATATACCAGTATCAAGTTAACACCGACTAATATTGCAGGGTGCACAGAATACCTGTTCCGACGACAAGCTTGTCTTCTACATGTGTAGAAGGATTTGAAATAGATTTAGCACAGACGAACTGGCTAGAAAATAAAACTTGTAAACTCGAGTGTAAATAAAGAATGTTAGCCACATGTATCAATAGATACAGTAGAATGCAACTAAAGACCAAAAATCAACTAAAGACAGCTGGCGAGAGACATATACGAGCACATTTTCCAATTCAACCTAACCGCTCGGCCCACTTCGAATTATTTAAGATTTATGTAGGAAATCGGACTAGAATTTTGCCAAACTTTGTCCTCTTTCTTGTAGAAAATGGATCAGGCAAAATGGATGTGTATCATTTGCACAGCAAGTCAGCATACACATACATACATAGTCCGCATAATCGTCTATCTAACAAAATAACTCAGTGCGTTTCCGCACTACGCAAGTTAATATACGTCAGCTTATCCGAACTTACTTACTTAGGTGGCGCTAAAGTTCGGCGTGAATCTGGGCCTGAACTAATAAGCTTCTCAAGCTAGTCTGGTCTATATATAATTGCCCATAGTTGCGCACTCCAAGTCGGTTGATTTTCCTTCTACTTGAGCGCGATACGTAAGGTGATATGTACGGTGAGGTCTTCTTCTACTGCGTTGTCTCTTCTTAGATTCGAAGACTGTGACGGCTATAACATTGGTGTCCATTCGCTCTATATGTCTCACCCTTTTCTGGCGATCGATGCGCAGTTTTCTGACTTAGTCGGTGTCACTGTACAGCTCGTATAGTTCGTCGTTGAATCTTCTTCTTCAAAGTCTGTCAACGCAAACGGGACCGATATTTTTCGAAGGATTTTTCTCTCAAAACGACTAAGAATATCTTAATCTTCTTTCGATAGAGTCCTTTCTTCTGTCTCCTTAGTATTTCGGAATATATAAATTTGCCTTATTAGGAAAATTCCCTAACTGCCTCCAAATTATATGAAGCTGTCGATTAAGACGATTTGTCCTATTCGTCGATGCGTGCCCCCTCTTGTTGACAGCATACTTGGTTTTGCCCTCATTTATTTTGGTAGCTACTATTTCAATACCAGCAAATGCATTAATGACAGCCCGCTGAGTTCTCCCACTTATATCTTTATTATCGGCACAGACTTTTGAAATATTTTGCCTCCAGTGTTCACTCGTGAATTTCGCACAATTTTTTCACGTACGATGTTAAAAAAGTCACATGACAGCACGTCACCTTATCTGAAACTCTTTTCGACATCAAATGTTTGCGTTAACTTCTTACCAACCTTGATGGAACAGCGAGCGTTCTTAATCGTCATTCTGTACACAAGGACGAATTTGCCAGGAATGCAAAAACTAGACATGCCATCGCCTTATATAGCCCGTCTCTATAAATGCTATCATATGGGTCCATAAAATAGATGAAAAGATGTTGGCTATCGATTTGGATTTCTTGATATTTTTTTTCTAAGATCTACAGGGGGGAGAGAAGATTTGACAGATTCTGAAATTTTCTGGACTGAAACCGCACTGATACGGACCAATCAAATTCATCCAATATGGCAGATAATATTTTGTATGCGATGTTGAGGAGACTTAGACCTCTATATTTGGCGCAGTTGAGGAGGCTTCCTCTTTTAAGGATTGGCCAAAGGAATACCCCCTATTGACTAGATCTTTCCAGCAGCGTTGAGTATATCTTCCGGTAACTCGTTAGATCCAGCTGATTTGCTAAATTTTAGCCTTGAAATTGCTATCCTTACTTGGTTCTGGTTAGGTGGACAGGACTTCTGACTATTGAATGGTTGAATGGTCTTTTCTGCCTGACGGCGTTGGTCATCTTCAGAAAAAGTTTTTCCATTTTCTCTGCACCGACTTTGGCTTCTTTATCTCTACAGGCTTGTGTGCCTTGACACATTCTTTTTGCCTTTTGGTAAGACTTCCGTACATTATTCCCGTAAAACAACCTCCCAATATATTTAATCGCTCCCTTCTCGTGGTCTTTATTTCTTCTTGTAAAGCTGTTGTTCTTCCCGTCTTTGCTGCTCGTAGAGTTTATGAGCACCTCTCGTCTCCATTTCAGAGCAGCTTTTTAAGTTTCTTGTTTAACTGCATGTGCTTGCCGGCATTCTTCATCAAACCAGGGATTTCTTGGTGATGGTCAGGTGAAATCCAGCACATTAGGTGTGGTGTCTCTGATGGTATGTTGAAAGCGTTGAAACTGGTCTTCGGTACTTAAAGGGCACACCTAGTGTGACCGCCAATAAAAAGGCGACTATCGAAATATGAAGAAAAAAATTAATTTTCTCAAAATTGCACACCAGGCGTGCCCCTTAATGCTGGCGGCATAGCAGTTGTTAAGAGATTTTAAAATACGCGTTCGGTGAAGATTCAGGCAGTCTCTTGCAATTGCAGCTTTTCTGCGTTAAATCTTCTTACAGTAACTCTTCTCTTTTGTGGCGCTTGGGAAATCCACATTCGCGAAAATCCGCGCTGCCCTTACGTTTATTGCAAGATGCTCGGATTGACCTAGCGTTTGGTGATCCGGGGACAGCTATGTCCCCTTGCGTATTTTGAAATGAAAAAACTATTTTCTTGCTACAGTGATATTTCGTTCCGCCGCAGAGTCAGCAAGCCTAAGCTCGTTGATAGATATGGTGTTGTGTAGGTTATGCTTACCAAATGTCCTACCAAATATGTCCTGCTCTCCTATCCTGGCATTAGACATTGGCACTTTTGACATTGCTCAAATGTCTTGTCGAGGAGCTCGTAGAAAAATTGGTGGTGCCATCCTTGTCTTCTGTAGTAGCATGAGCGCATATTAGGCTTGTATACGCAGATTATCATAAGACTCGCTAATGTATCGGAAGTTCAAGACTTCTTGCCTTAATCTACTGCATATGGCATATCCGCATCCAAATAAGCGCTATTTGTTTTCCATAAACCATAGTATATATCAAAGTTTTTTTTTCCCCTTATGCCCAGCCCATCCCTTAGGACTTCCTAAATGACGGTTATATATGTGTGATAGCAGTCAAGGGCTTCTGCGTGTCTCATCCGAAACTCCAATGTCGGACCATCGCCACATCCGATTTGACCTTGAATTAGTTAGTATTATATCTGGAAAAAAAACGTACCAAATCCATAGACTGGGACGTATACTGTCAGCAACTCATGGATAAACTGAGTATATATAACACAAATATCAGAGACAATATTGAGCTAACTTCTGATAATCTCAATATGGCATTCATAACTGCCTTTCATCAAGTTTCCCAGAAAAAGGAAAAATAGGCAATTGACTTAGGAACAAAAAACTTGCCAAACTTAGAACAGAGACAAGAAATCTTTTCAACTGCATTCAAAAAATACTCTCTAAGCAGCATACTAATCCTATTGGTTGAATGAAAACCTGATGACAAATATGCCGAAAACAGGCAACAGACGCTTTAGATCTTAGCCGGAACACACTTCCCAGACTTGGCGATAATTCCATTCAATTAATATCTCCCAGATATACCATATAGAAGTATTCAAAGCAGGGGGTTGACGACACTACATGTAAATAGATAAAATGTATGCTAGAGGACAAAACAATAAAAATCTCATTTGGCAGCAATAAACTTAGTGTGCTAGCTACGAAAGGGTGCCCCCAGAGAGGAGTAATATCACTCCTACTATAGTCCACGATATAACTTTCGTATACAGACAGATCCAACACAAATAAAGGAGTTGGAGCCGAAATATACGGACCCCGCACTAAAACATCCATGGATGCAATCAGCTCCGTATTTCAGGCTGAAATACATGCAATAGAGCTTTGCATTCGACAGAATCTAAGCAGATATAAAACAAACAAAAACATTAACATTCTCACTCGCGATTAACGCCTTTAAAATAAAATCAGAACTGGTCTGTGATTGCCTTCAATTCCCACAATTACTGGCCCCCACAAATAAAGTCCATCTGATTTGTGTGTCAGGACATAGCAAATATGAAAGCAATTAGAAAGCAGACGAGCTAGCCAAAAAAGAATCCGCATCTCAATTCATGATGCCAAGCCCATTCTGTGGGCTATCAATCAACACAATTTAAATTAAGTATTAAAACTTGACTAGAGGAAACGAAGCCTCATGTCTGGAGAGAAACCGAAGGAAACAGAAATAACAAAAACTTTATGGCAAGTAGTCGCCACAAAAAAAAACAAAACAACTACTGGAATTAAGTAAAAGTCATATTCGACTGATCACAGGGAACTGCCGTGTGAAAAAACAGCGGAACACATACTGTGTGACTGCAATGGTTTTATCAAAACACATCAACGTTACCCAGGTAGATTCTACCTGAAGACTAAGCCGGTTTTCTCACAAATTGAAGCATTAGATATGAGTTCTAAGTGTTGAACACCACAATATGCCGCAGTGATCTGGGATTCATTATACTACCTCCCACAGCAATCTAAATTTAAATTTAAATATTCTTCCGACATTTGTGCGTGCTATATTTCATAGATTTCAAATAAGATTAAGCATACTCTAGTTGGTAATATGCACCTGTAGAGATGCAGTGCTCACCGACGAATCTGAACATAGAATTGATAAGGACGCAAATCAATCTATTTTACATCGCGCAGAGCTGTTGGAACCCACGCTGCACACTTTAACAAATGGTCCGTGCTGTTTTATAGTAAAATGCAAAATTTTTGTAGAATTCAGCTTTATTTATCAATATAGTTACCTTCGAGGGCGATACACTGATTGAAACGATTTTTCAATCCTTCGATACCAGTTTTGTAGTACGATTTCGGCTTAGCCTCAAAATAGGCCTCTGTTTCGGCGATTACTTCTTCATCGGTCTTAAATCACTTTCCGGCGAGCATTCTTTTGAGGTCTGCGAACAGAAAATAGTCGCTGGTGGCCAAATCTGGAGAATACGGTGGGTGGGGAAGCAATTCGTAGCCGAATTCATTCAATTTTGCCATCGTTTTCATCGACTTGTGACACGGTGCATTATCTTGATGAAACAGCACCTACTTTTTCTTCAAATGCGGTCGTTTTTCTACGATTTCGTCCTTCAAACGCTCCAACAACGCAATGTTATAGTCGCTGCTGATAGTCTGCCCCTTTTGGAGATAGTCAATGAAAATTATTCCATGTGTATCCCAAAATACGGATGCCATAACCTTGCCAGCCTACTGTTGAGTTTTGGTCGTTTTGGACGAGGTTCGTCGTCTACTCACCACTCAGCTGACTGCCGACTTGACTCTGGTGTCAAGTGATGGAGCCAAGTTTCATCCATCGTCACATACCGACGCAAAAATTCGGCTTTATTGTGGTTAAACAGCTTTAAACACTCCTCTGAATCATCAACACGTTGTTGTTTTTGGTCGAATGTGAGCAAACGCGGCACCCACTTTGAACAGAGCTTTCGCATGTCCAAATATTCAACACGCTCTTTTGATATCTTCAAAGCCTCAGCTATCTCGATCAACTTCACTTTACGGTCATTCGTAATCATTTTGTGGACTTTTTTGATGTTTTCATCTGAAACAGCCTCTTTTGGATGTCCACTGCGTGCATCACTTTTAAATTTTTCAATCCACTTGCGAATGGTTCGTTCGGCTGGTGCAGAGTCCGAGTAACACTTATCAAGCCATTTCTTTGCATCGGCTGCATTTTTTCCCATCAAAAAGCAATGATAAATCAACACACGAAATTGCTTTGAACCCATTTTTTTCACAATAACAAAAGTTGCTTCACTCACAACGCTATATCTCGAGAACTAATCGTCCGACAGCTGTCAAATTTATACACGTATCTTTTGAAGGTTGGTAATAACTGAAAATGGTTTGGATTTAATTCAATTTAAAAACGGCACGGAGCCCATGTATTATGTTGGATATTTTATTCAAATCTTGGCTTACGATATTCAGGTCATGCATACACGTTTGACCATCGTGTACGTTGTATGTTCAACGCATGGGCCGAAAACAATAATGTTCTTGCAAAATGGCACTATGTGTAGTATTAAAATGAAACTATGATTGAGACGTCATTACAAAGCACGAAGTCACGTTTGGTTTGCTTAATGAGATGGTGGGATCACTGGTTCACATTTTTTTCAAAAATGATATCCACCAGAACGATATAGTCAACAGAGAGAGAGCTATGAATCCACAATTACTTACTTTTCCTACCCCAAAAAGAATGGGATTAATCTAGAATAACTTAACTACCAGATTGGGTTTATTCGACCCCATATTTAAGCACAAATCACATAAAATAATTTCTATTGGGTATGTAATTTAATTCGTGCGGTTTTTTTTCCAAAATTTGAACGTTTATTTAAGAAAAACATGTACAATAGTATTATTCAAGCTATTGCCCATCTGAAGCTATGACTTTTTCCCATCTTTCTGGCAATTTGTGGATCCTATCCCAAAAGAACTGCTCCGGCTTGGCAGCCAAGAATGAATATCAAGCCAATTTTTGATATTCTGCTCTGATGTGAACCGTATTTCAGTGAGGGCGTTCTGCATGGACCGGAACAAATGGTAGTCAGAAGGGGCAAGGTCTGGGCTATAAAGCTATAAACTATTTGGATCCACTGTTTTCCAAATAGTTCTTAACCAGAATAGCAACGTGGGGCCGAGCGTTGTCATGATGGAAAATTGTTGCCTCGTGTTTGGTGGCATATTCCGGCCGTTTTTCGGCTACTGCTCTCTTCAAACGGATTAATTGTGTTCGGTAGCGTTGTCTATTGATGGTTTCACCCGGTTTTAGCAGCTCATAGAACAGCAAACCCATCTGATCCCACCACCACCCAGAGCATTACCTTCGCGCCATGGATATTCGGCTTTGCCGTTGACTTGGCTGGTTGGCCGGGTTTCACATATGATTTTTTGCGCTTGGGGTTGTCGTAATGGATCCATTTTTCATCACCAGTAACAATCCGATGCAAAAATGACTTCTTTTTGTGGTGTTCCAGCAACATTTCCGATAAGCAAAACCGCCTTTCGACGTCTCTCGGCTTGAGTTCATGTGGAACCCAATTTCCTTACTTTTGAATATATCCAGCTGCTCTGAAACGTTTTAAAATGGCTGCTTGAGTGACATCCAAAGATTCTGCGAGATTTTCTTGTGTTTGGCAACAATCTTCATAGAGTAATGCTTCATTTTTAAACTTTTTTGGCTGCCTATCGTCTTCCAAGCCAAAATCACCACTTTTAAATCGTGCAAACCACTTTTGGCCCGTTCGCTCAGCTAGCGCATGTTCACCATAAACTTCCACTAAAATACGATGACTTTCGGCAGCAGTTTTCAGTAATGAAAAAGAACTCCCCGCAAAAACACTTTTTCAGGCACAAAGTTCGACATATTTGAGTGAAAAAAAAAAAAATTGTTGTTTACGCTTCAAATGAATGGCATATATTGAAATGACGTACAATGACAGTAGCTTTCCAACGCATGTTCTAATGGAATAATAACAATAGAATAATACAAGTAACGCCATCTCTTAGCGAACCGCACGAATTAAGTTATAGACCCAATAAATAAAACCAATAACTTGAGTTTTTATTATTTTATTTTACTTTAAAGTCCTGTACCTCTAAAAATAAAATTTTTTTATTTAAAAAAGAAAAAGAAAAAGAAAACATCTAAAGATTTAGATCTTAACAAGTAAAATCCTCTAAGTGACATCCATTACAACTTTAATTCCGACCTTTAAGTTTATAACTCACTTTCTGGTCGTATGTCATTAGAATTCAAATCCACCCATCAACATTTCCGGTTTAAACTTGTAACCAGAAGAAAAAATCAATATCGGGACAACAAATGTAAACAAAATGTGTACAAGAATACAAATCATTCCTCAACTTTTGAGTGTGTGGAAAGTATCTTTTTCACACACAGACCAGATGCCTCAATTTTCCATTAAAATTCCTCCGAAATGTAAGGCATCCATTAAAATTCACACATACCTGAGTAAAAGGTATCCGAAAGGACATACAAATACCAAGCAACACCATTCCATCTCCAGGAAGTGCCTTATAGAGTCATCAACTAGCACAGTGCCAACCATTCCTCGTCCACGTGTTCCTCCGAGTAAACAACACTTAATATTGGGCCTACCACCTGCCTACAGTAAAGTTTATTTTGGTTTAGTTTAGCTTGGTATACCATACATACCTTAGAAGGCTCAGTTTCCACGTTAACAGCACATAGTAAAAAAAGAACCGTTATTCAAGGCTATATAATACCCTTTAGAATAATAATACAACTTGAAATGTATGTATATGACACGTGATACGTAATCAGCATCTATTTCGGGTAATGTAGTAGATGACTCATGTGAATAATTAAATAAGAATACACTCATGAGTCTCATTCATCCTTGAATGAAATTTTAAACAAATCAAATACGATAATGCTCATTTGGATGTCCTTATTAATGGGGATGATATTTTGAATACACTTTCTTAGATTTTTTTACTAATTTTGGGGTGTGACAATACAAACATCCAGTTAATTTTAAATGACAGTTGAAGCTGATGTTAGTAAGCATAGATTGAGATGATTCGACACATTTGACACCAGAAATCAAAATAGCACAAGACTCCACCGACGAACTGCAATTATTAAATGGCTGCTCCATCTGATAAGTGATATTCACGTCATAGATATTCGAAAAGGTTAAGTTGAATGATGATGCCCTAAATTATCCGGGAACCAAAGAGATTTCTTGACCAATTTCGCAAGATCGGCGATCTTCATAAATCAGTGAGAATTTACTTATACGCCTCGGAAGTGATAGTTACCTTGAGATTCGAGGTGTCTGACAGTTGCCACAGATTTATGTTCCTCTTCATCTCTGCAGTTTCTGAAGAAATCGTTGTGAGATATACTTATTGCTATGCGTGAGTTCTAATGGCACAGCGCCCGGTGATTATGAATTTGTATATGTCTGTTAACCTGAAATAGGTCAGCTCCCTTGATCACTAAGGATCGAGTATTTTTTCGAGGCATTTTACCCCAGTCGTTTCACAGTTATCTCGATGAATCCACCTTTGACTGACCTTAGAGAGCGCCCAAGCCTTTGTCATTTGTTTGGCGTAGGATGGTGTCCCGAAATCCAACAGATTGTTATCTTGTGCTGCTTAGCCATTTCGTTGAAAGACGCGCAAAACTTATCAAACCCATCTCGAATTTATGCTGTTCCAAATTAGGGTTCTAAGCACCGCTTATCTGTCGATCTACAATACAATATATTGCAATATTACTGAAGCGGCCTGATGAATAGCTGAGACTTCGGCTTAGAAGACGATACAGGGTGTGAGTAGATTAAAGAGGCAGCATTTCCATTTTTCTTAACAGGCTGGTATTAGTCCGTCTTTCCAATACAGGCCACCAAACGACTATGTCATAAGTCAGAATTGGTATTCCGCCGTGGTGGAAACCTGGTGCATGATTTTGAGTTATAGATACCACCTCTTGCATGAGTAGAAAGCAACTAAAGCTTTTTCATTTCGCTCTGAAGCATTTTGTTTTCATCCCAGTTTGCTGTCCAGACACCTGGCACTCCTCGAGAAACTTAGATGAGTACCATTGAAACCGAATTGTATCAGTGGATTCTGGGTATCTTGATATTTCTTGTGAAAAAGGCTAGCTGCATGTTGGCCGGACTTACGTTATGGCTACATCAACATGTCAAAGAGGAGAGTGTGTCTTAAGCATACTGGAGAATGTAAGGGAGTGCCTGTTGTTTACCCGTGACATAAAGATGAACCTCGTTTTCTATCATACGACGAAACGAGAAACCACACCGCCTTGGGATATCCCCCTGTTTGGTTTCCTTTTTGTGGAGTAGTGACCAATGCCTGTAATTATGACTCAACTGTTGTGAATAACGTGGATCAAGCTGCAGCTAGAGGCATTGATGTACAGACCTTAAACAAAGCTCCTTTGATAACACGGAACGTCACCAGGTACTTTACAGTGGAAGGAGTGCACTTAACCTGCTAGTCTTTCTGATAGGCACGCTGGGAAGTCGATAGCCTTCTGGAGAGACTGGATTTAGGTTCTACCTGCCTCAGATACTATTTCAAAATCTACGGTTGCCCCAGGATCTGAGTATTGTATTCTGTATCTGGCCAGGAAAAATACCATCGGTTCCTGGTGATAGCATCCGGGTATTTGTCTCGTTCACCCGGACGTGATTTGTCAAATATATGAGCACGAGCATATTTGGTAGTACACAATACCACGTCTGGGAACGGACTTAGGTCGATTGACTTCTTTGCGGGGCAGAACATGGTCTTGTGGCAATTATAAGGCCGTCAACCAAATTGACCATGCTACAATCAACACAAAGCACTCCTCCAGTATGGAAGAAGATCGAAAATTCCGGGCAGCCAGTATTCAAGTACCACCACATACTCGTAGTTAAATCCAAAGTATGTCTACAAATATCTCAAACGTCAGACACACATCCCTTGAACTCTCGTCAATCCCTCTACAACATACACACCATGTGTGCTGCAGATTTGTGGTAATAATGGAAATATACCGTCCAATATGCTGAGTCTCATCACATATTGTAAAGCAACAAACCTATGAAGCGGCATAACATCGAATCGCGATGAAGGCCAAGACTTTTGTCTTGCGGCGTAGATGGCTTGATAGAGAGATTATACCAACTCATTTTGAAGATTTATTCGAAAGTAAATATGCTTGATGGGGTGTCATCATGGAAAACAAACTTCTTCGTACCAAGCATGAAATTTCCAATACTACCGTAGTTACGACAAGACATGGTGTTTGGATCTGCACTAGCTTAAAGAGATAAATTATATCCAATGCGTCTGTTGTTAGATGTAGTAAGCTTCCATGAAAATACATCACTGCGTTTACCAGACTCAAATGACACTCAGTCTTGGCAATCTAGGGGCTTTCCCTAGAACGCTGATGAATATCCATTCCCCGTGATATTCATATAATGTACTGCACTACCAAACCCATCTTCCTCATAAAAAAAATGTGGTCTTTAGCATAATATACACAGAAGTTTCGATGAGCATGTGCTCCAACTATCTTTGTTCTCTGGTCTTATAGTCATGCCGTTTGAAACAATGGCACCATAACTCCGAGTGCTGCGAAAGAACGAAAAGTATTTTTTATGTGCTCAGGAACTGTTTCAGACATTGTGGTATAGGATACGGCTCTGGTGTCTCCTTAGAGGACGATATATACAATATCATAAGAAAACCTTACGAGGCTTAGTGTTAGAGTGATGACAACATCGCCAAGCGCTTTCTTTGTAAGCTTCTGGCCTACGCTCGTATCAGGATGAAGGTATTTTTCTACGAAAGACTGAGGAATTTCAATACAAGGAAACAGAATAATGAACTAATTTTTATTATCTGAGTGATCTATTCCGACAAAGAAATAAGATTCGACGCCAGTTGAATCAACACAAAATCGTCTTAATATCGCCGCGTATAGAAACATCAATCTCCTTCCTTTCACATGTAACATGAATAAGGGTGATTCATCGTGAGGTTTGATTTATAATGCAAAATAAAACACATACAATTGAAAGTGAACTTAAAATTTTTATTATTTTATGAGGTGGTCCATTCGGAAGGTCCAATTTTGGGCGACTCGTTCGAACAAAGCGACTGGTATCTCCTGGGTAACACGAGTAATGGTGGCTTCCAAAGCATCAATCGTAGCTGGCTTATTCCGGAAGACCTGAGACTTTACATATCCCCTTTACATATCATCACCTCAAATGTGTGATAACGCACGATCTAGGCGGCCAATTTACCGCAGCAAAATGTGAAATTAAGTGCTTACCAAAATGATTTCTCAACAAGTCTATTGTTTCACGCACTATATGGCACGCACTTCGGTTTGCTCATCAGCCCACATACGGCAATTTTGTTTATTAACGTATCCATTTAGCCAGAAATGGTCTTCATCACTGAACAAAATTTCACGATAAAACACCGGATTTTGTACGGTTATAGGCGGAGGTCCTCACGTAAAATACGCCAAACTAAGCTGCTGAGAACGACGACGTATCGATTCGTCACGGTCTTCGCGTACACGCAGCTACAGCTGCTACAGTCTCTTCACTACGTATTGGATGTGGTTTTACGGGTCGGGTATCATCCACTTATGTAAATTGGCACTCAAATTTGCGAATGGTATTGGCAATAGTGGTTTCAGTAAGTCGATTATGCGCACCGTAATTTCCTCGAATCGCACGAAAAACATTTCTCACAGAACGCTGATTTTCGTAATACAGCTGAACGATTTGAAAACGCTGTTGTGGTGTTAGTCTTTCTAATTATAACTTGCCAAACGATACTGAACAAAAGTGATAAAGCAGTTTGATGAGAGTCACGCATAATCTGTCAAAAAAGGCCTGTTGAAAATCAAACCTTACGATGAATCACCACTTATAAGCTTCGGCTCTGAATGGGGATAATACCAAGTATATTTCAACAAGCATATACGAATTAAACAAGACTTTACAGTAGACAGGTGTAATTTTTGGTAGGATTTCACCAGAAGTCTTTGGCCTAAGATTGAGTAGTAATTGACTATTCCCAGCTTACTCTATGGACCGGAAGCATTAATGTTACCGAAGGGAAGGAAGACATACTCGAGGATTTAAGCGCAAGGTTTCCGTTCGCTTTGAAGAAGTACGTAACTTGAGAGGTTTATTGATTAGGACCTTGACCTATCCTTCATTTTAGCGCAACTTAATTAAACGTGTACTGTGGATGGTGTTTTTTTTATTTTTTATTTTTATTTTAAGCTAAAGAGCACTTGAAATGCAACCCTTTGATCATTTAGGGTTTTATCTCACTGATCACTCGTCAAATATTGGGATCGAAGACTTTTTAGAGCCCCTCATAAAGTAATCTAGAGGCGTCAAATTGCACAAAACTCGGTGGCCAATTCATTGATCTCTGTCGCGAAATAATTTTGTCATCAAACCGAGTCCTCAGTAAGTCTATGATTTCATGGACAGTACGAAGCTACATCCAGAACAATATCGTTCATATTTTCGAAGCAATTATCATTGTCCAGTGATGTTGATCAATATTGAGCTTCGACTTCATTTTGATAACATAAGGACTATCAACATTAAGTCTCCACCAAACAGTGCACTTTTGGGAGAGTAATTGGGTCTCAGAAATGTTTTCTCGATTTGTCATACTCTAGTTACGACAATTTTATTTGTTCAAAAACGAATGGAGGCAAAAGTGAGCTTCATATCAACCCTTAAAACGATTCTTTAATAAGATTCGACATGAAGGGGCTCCACGAACTCTTGTCGCAAGCCATGGTATAGTGGCTGTAGTCCTTCAAAAACCGCATATTACACTGGTGTATAATGAGTTTTCTCGCAAAATTGTTCACACTAAACTAAACGAAGTAACTCTGAGTTAACCAGGAGTTAAACCCTGTTCATCTTCTGATTACTTCCTTTTTAATATTAAACTTTGAACCATTTTATAATAAACTTAAATATCTGTTAGTCAATTTTATTGTCAGAAATAAGTTAACAAGCAATTTTTCTCTACTCTCTGTTAAAGGTTTTGGTCCAGGTGTATCACCGGCTCCAGCGTCACCAACAAAGAGGCCACTAAGCCCGGACCATCCAAATCCGGCACTTCCAATTACCGAGGTAAGTAAAGTAGCAATAGCAAGAAAATAGAAAATGGAACAATAAATCAAGGATACAAGGGTATAATCCTTGTTGAGAAACTCTCAAAATAAGTTTTTGGGTTCATATTTTTTTTTTTTTTTTTTTTTTTTTTTCGTATTGCCTTGAATAACAACAAAAGGGCTGCGCTTGTAAAGGTTCCTAGAAGGATGATGGAAGAACTAATGAAAAACTTTTTGACTTCCTTCAGGAGATTCTATCGGGGAAATGTTTCCTCTTTGGCACACCATTGGACCATTTGGACAGTCCGTTGGTCGGCACTGCGTGGCGCAGTGGTATGGTTGCCTTGACAGAATGTTCTTGAGAATAAATATTAAAACAACTTGCCTTTTGGTGTTTAAGGTTTATCAGTTTTTCCTTTTGTTGGATAAAGGGTCAAAACGGGGCAGCCCTAAAAAAGTGTTATCATAGGTTGAAGGAACACAATTCACCGAGATATTAACGATGCGGATGTTTTAAAGATGAAGAATCCTTTGGTCGGATATAATCGTATTTATAAAAAGGATTTTCGTAATAATGGATAGAACTAAGCAGACAGGTGGGTTAGTCATACGCAAGTCTGATTGACAAGATGAATTGATATGAAAATGGATGATTAGAACAGAGCAGGTGGTTAAGTAGGCCAAGTAGGTAAATGTGACCAATGTTTATGGTTGGTTAGTGCAGACAGGCAGACAAGAAATTATTTTCAAAAACTTTTCTGATTGGGGTTGAGCAGTATCGGGCTATTATTTGGACACAACCACAACCATCTCGAGGGAATTAATTTGGAAATCACAGAGATAGAAGCAGACAAACTTTTTTATTAAGGTGAGAGACATTTCATTTCACCTTGGTTGGATATTTTGGAAATCTGACTTCCGGTCTAAGCAGAAAAGTTTTGAAACTTTAATTTCTTAAATAATAATTTAATCTAATCCAATATATTCCTTTGCTGACGACAGTACGATCTGCTTCTCACAATCGTTCCCGGACTCACGTCCCTGTTCTTCGGCTGTAGAACGGGAACGACAGCGTATGTTAAGCACATTAAATTTGGATATTAGCAGCATAACTAATTGGAGAACCATCATCAGAGTGGAATTTAATACTTCCAAAATACAATGCTGTCTGCTATCGTTAAAGCATCCATGAATGGCATGAATGGCACTTACATCGTAAAACCCGGAAAACTTTCTATTCTCGGTATGTGCGTAATTGTCTATTTACGTTGGAATGACCACATGTTCAATGTCAGCAAAATTGATGCGGAATGTCTAGGTTTCTTCAAGCGATGTAAGAAATTGTTCGCCCCCTGTGATTCAGCCTCAATATATAAGGCGTTTATCCATCCAAAACTGGAGTACAATGCCCACATCTGGTCAGGTGCCCCTAAGACCACTTTGCACTTGCTAGATAGGATACAAATTGGTGTAATAAAACTCATAGGTGACGTCAGTATTACACAGTCATTCGACACCCTCGAAAACCGACGTAACGTCTCTTACCTCACACTGATGTATCACTATTTTCACCACCAGTACTTCACCGAAATTGCCAGCATCATTCAAACTTTTAGCCGTAACACCCGTCTCGCTGTGAATGCTCATCAGTACATCCTCAAGTCCACCTTCGGACGTAGTTTGAAATACCGTTATTCTTTTCTAAACTGTACAACTCGCTTATGGAATATGTTGTCCTAGCGAGGTAGGCAAAGTCGCTTGTTTTATTTATTAGCCTTACCTGAACTTAATAATATAACAAAAAAATGTATGAAGATGACCAACCACCAACATTCTTAACTTGTTTTTATCTTCTAATTCTAATAAGGACACCGTCAATGTCTTCGTCTTTCGGAGACTTGTATCATATCAGATAATTTCTTAGTATATGAGTTGGAGAAAGCCAATTGTGAGGGTAAGAGAGCGTAAGAGTTTTGCAGTCTCACAAGACCAACCCAAAGAAAAAAATTAAAAAAAAAAAATTCAAACGATTTAAAAGTGGCTGCAAATGTCGCAAAGGTAGTAATAACTTTTGATCCCTCGTAAAAGACATTAAAAATGCTGCCTCATCCTCCATACCAACGAAAATTTATAATGACATTTCAGCTGTCAAATATTTAGACGAGACGAATGTACTTGCTGCACTTTTTCCTGCTAGCTCAACACTCCCAGGCTGAGTTATGTTTTCGTCGATACCAACATACAAAATAAATGTTGGTGTGCCCCAGGGCTCCGTTCTGTTTGCAACAATTTTTTTTTCCAATTTTCATGAATGATCTCATGTCTGCTATTCCTAGTACAATATACTCCTTTGCTGACGGCAGTACTCTAAACTATTCATATTCTTTCCCGAACCGAATTTGTTTGTATATTCCTGAAACAGAATACTTCGTACCTAAGCCTTCCTCCTATAACAAATTCTAAACATTTTTTTCCATGTTTGCTTATGTTAGCTTGGTATTATAAGCACTAACCCTTTAATTAGAAACCTTAAGTCTCGTAGCTTCTAAACTAAAGCATTAAGTAGTATTGGTCCTCTAATATCATAAGAAAATGTACTTGAAAGTTTTGTTTGCCTTCACTGAAACACTCGTACCTATCACCCGGTAAGCCATAATATTCACCACAAAACCTATAGTTAGGAGTCTGGTAGCCGCATATCGGAGCACTCAATCTCTTGGTAGCTTACCTGTTTATGCGCTTTAAACAGAGGTGACATTTTCCACTAAATAACGGCTTCAAAAGCATAGTAATTTTGGAAAAATTTGTCTGAGTCGTGTGGAATTCTAAGGACATAACAATCTGGGCTATATGTCACATCCTACTAAGCAGTAAACTGAAGTTAAAATAGGATACTTTATGACACTATAAAAGTTGATTGGTACCAATCTGCTCTAAAGTGGTAGACCGACTATGCTTTCAATATGCCCTTTCCTTTGTACCATAAACCATGTGAAGTGTTGTTGATTAATCCACACCATATAAACATAAAGTTTATTGTCTTCTGGGATCAAGAAGGCAAAGAATTTCTAGTCAACATGGAGACATGGAAACAGTGTATGTTTTGAACAGCCGAATACACTCGAACAAATCCTTCGATATGCCTATGATTTGTTACCCAGCTGGTCGTGTCTACCGTGTATGAATTCTTATTTTGGTATTTAAGCCCGCTGACTTTCCTTTATAGAAAGTTGTAATTGCTTTGGTTTTGATTTATTGAAAATAAATAGATAAAAATGCTACAGGATGGGACTGCTCTCGAAACCCAGAATCACACGGGTGTAAGTTTTTTTTTTTAAGGATCTGATCCACCAATTGCGGGATGACTGCATCTTAAAAGATCTTTTGTGCCGCAAAATCAGTATTAAGAAGCCAAAGAGACGTAGCTCTTTTAATGGAATTCAGAATTTTTCTGGTGGATATTTAAGAATTTTCCAGGGATTAAAATTTCTCTGTGGAAGTGTCCTTTCCTTAAGGTACTTAGAGCCATGCATTCATATAAACTGTGTTCCGTAGTTTCGTTGTTGCTAAGTAGGCGCCAAAGTTCAGTGTAAACCTAGATATATTCAGTCACTTTATGTATTTGACTTACGTGGCGATTGATCGGGAAACTGCTAGGTGTCCTATAAATTCGAATAAGTCAGCAGCACAACAATTAAGTTCGTTGCGAAGTACTTGGTTTACGAGTACCTCCCAGTAGTGGTCAACAATAACTGCATGGGTAAGGGTTTTTAAGGTTAGAACGGCAAGGGTATACCCGGCCAGTAGCATTATACTGTTCTACACCGTCATAGGTGTATAATCCTATATGGAAGAGGTAAAAAAATATGATGAACCAATGGCGTCGGATAAAAATTGACTCACTGTTCACGGCCCTAGCAAACGTTTAAAGGACAACGAAATTGGGATATGCATATGAAGTATTCAGACCCCTAACAAACCACGTACAGCCGAACATTTAGCAGAGGCCTTGACTGTTATCAACGATATCCAGGAATGTTTCTATGAACAATGTCTGAAATTGCGATTTTGATGCCAGGATAGGATAAGAGGACATCTTTGGTAGGACATTTGATCAGAGCTTAGGCTGCTGACTTTACGGCGGAACGAAATATCATTATAGCAAGCACACGCTGAACTAAATTGATCATTTTGCGATAGACGTAAGGAATGCCCCCAATATTCTGAATGTCCCAACGTTCCCGGCAGTCAACATCAACTCGGATCGCCAGCTGAATGAGGATTTCACAAGCACCACAAAAAAAAAAGCAACCAATATAAGAAGATATAACGGAATCGTAAGAAACCGCCAGAATCTGCACCAAACATGTATCCCGAAATCTCTCAAAAACTCTTATGCCACCAGCTTCATGTACCGGAGACCAGCAGCAACAATGACAACGTGGCTTCAGAGACGCCATAACTGATGTGCTGGATTTCACTCGACCAGCGCCAAGAAATCTCTGGTTTGATGAAGAATGCTGGCAAGCACGTGCAGCTTAATAAGAAGCATACAAAGCGATGCTGCAATAAAAGGCCAGGCTGCTCATGAACTTTACGAGTAGAAGAAACTTGAAGAATATCGGCTTCTTCAGAAAAAGAATTTATCGAAGTTATTGAAAGGTTGTACTCCAAGAATAACGTCGGAAGTTTTACCTTTAGATAATCAGAACGTGACAAGGCAAGAAAAAAACAGAATCCGGTGCTGTATATATAGAAAAAATTTTTCTGCAGACTGTAAGTGTAACAGCCCAACAACCCGCAGTCGAACAGAATAGACCATTCAACTTAGACGAAGATTGCCATAAATTCTACCTATTTGACCGGAATGAAGTAAAGATAACAATATCTAAGCTAAAATCAAACAAATCAACTTGACCTGACGTCTGATTGGCCGATATATTCAAAGCTGCTGAAAATGACTTTGTGGAGAGAGTACCAACTCATTTCTCAGATCTGGTCTGAAAAGGGTATTCATAATGAATGGAATCTAAACACTGTTTGCCCGATCCACAAAAAGGAAACCAACTCAACTGCACCAGCTATAGAGGTCTCAGTCTACTCAACACCGCATACATAATACTATCTGCCATATTGTGTTAACGTCTAAAACCTTTCGTCTGCAATATGATTGGCCCGTATCAGTACAGTTTCAGTCCAGAATCCATCAAATCTTTACACTCCGGCAGGTTCTGGAAAAAAGTCATGAAATCCAAATCGATTTGATATGACAGCATTTATAGAGACTTTTGGCATTTCTTCCAATGACAATTGAGGACGCTCGCTGCTCCATCAAGTTCACTAACGACTTAACCGAGACCGTTGATGCAATAAAAACAAGGTAACGCGCTATCATATGACTTCTTAAACATCATACTTGAAAGAATAGACAAGTGAACATAGGGGGCACAATCTTCTAAAAGAATGTGCAACTACTGGCGTACGCCGATGATACCGACACAGCGGGCTGTTACCAGTGCATTTACTAATATGGAAACGGAAGATACCAAAATGAGTTGGGTGGTAAATGAGGGTAAAATCAAGCATGTATATCCAATTAACAAGGACACACAACTTCGACAACTTCGGAGCCTAAATACTTAAACGATGTCTTCTTCCAAGTTGGGGTTGTAATATGAATATGGGCGATAGTATGAAGTCTGATATATCTTTTCGAATAAATGCTTAAGATAATTGATGGACCCAATAAGCAGCGCTATTCAGACTTCTTCTTGGTCAGGTGGACGGAAATGATCTTGATTTAAATGATGTAACCTTTTTCCTTCTGAGAACCCGGTGTTCATCACGTATCCTGTACTCACATTGTTTATGAGCAAACCTCATCATTCTTCGCACCAACAATTTGTATGCCTGTTTGTGTGGGGTAGCCGAAAATCATGTTGTTTGAAACAAAACATAAATACAAGGAACTAGTCTATGTACTTTACGATGAAAAAAGAAAAAATAGTGTCGATATTATGGTCGGCTTTTACAATTTAAAAGTCTTTAGCAACGTCTTTCGGTTATAGCCGTTGGACGTAAAATTTCTTCACAAGTGTTGTGGCTTTTGAGATATTCTATTTCGTATCTAGGCACCAGCTGACTTCCAGATCGACTTATGGGTGATAAAGTCTTGGAAACGTGAGCAAGTTATAATATCATTTAATCTCGGTATGAAGCTATTTATCTAAATTCGGCTTTTAAAACTGCTTTCGTGTAGGTTTTATCTTCCAACTGTCCTATCAAAGATGCTCTCTCTTATTTATTTGGCGTTAAAATTACCAAAGACAATATTAATGTCGTACTGACGCTGCTTCTGCTCTCTATATCACAATAGTAAACGTCATAGTTTGATGTCCTTTCTTTATTCGCCCCTTCCCATCACACTCATTTTAAGTGTGAAAAGCCAAAAGTCGCTGTACATTTTCCGTTTACGTAGGTTGCCAACAGTAAATCCATCCATATCTTGTTTTTTTTTTTTTTTTTTTTTTTGTTGATTTCCAAATAATTTGATGTGGTCGACTTAAGCCAACTCCACCAATCTGAAAGGCCAGATCTACATACTTCAGTTATGTGAGCGCTGCCTTTGGTTTGCTAGAAACACCTTCGACACCACCTCTACATATTTCAAAAATCTAGTTAGGTGCCGGAAATTCCTTTTACGACCTGAGCTATGAATATGTTTAAGAAGTTGATATGAGTTTATCGTTGGATCTGTCTCTGAGGTCGCCATTGACTCCAACTTAGAAGTTCCTCTATCCCAAACACTGCTGCACTCCACTCCTCTTTTCTCAACCTGTACTTGAGGCTGGAGTGTTAAAATTCCATTAATTTTAAACTGCCCCTGATAACGTCCGATTACGTTGTTGAAGACAACTTTACTCCATCACATAGGATAAACGTGGGGTTGAAGAGGGTGACGTTCTCAAATGATGCTTCACAGTAAACGGAATCGTCATTCCTTCGGATCTGGGCTACGATGCTGAAATTCTATTTATGCGACTAACTAAAGAAATGAGTTGGTATACCATATGCACTCAATTGTTAACACCCTGCCGACAAATCGTCGGAAATTATGGCCTTTTGATTGGATGCAAACTTAGACATTGTTACCGACTACTCGGTTATTGATTAGGTGGGTCATCTTTGTTTAAATTTTATACACATACTTGTATGTCATTAGACCTGAAATATTATTCCTCACCATTTGCTGAGGTTGTTTTCATATTATCAGTACAATGAGTGCTAGAAAGTTTCATACTTCGTTTAAATGGCTTCTATAGAGAATTTGTCCCTAAGACTCAAGAAAAGCTTGCCTTTGTTAATCAACAAGGCAGTGGTATGTCTGTTATTTTTTACAAGATGGAATTTGGAGATGATTATCTATTAAAACTGTGTCAGTGATCTAGTGCATGCACTTTTCCAAAACATCATCAATTTCCCCCTCATCAATAGCCGCCAGCTGTTTGGCTTTCCTTTTGATTTGCTTGTTGTCGCTTACACTGTTTGACTCGTACATTCCCTTGAACTGGAGCATTCGCAGTGCTTATTTTCAGTCATTGATTCTTTTAACGAGTTTTCTTTTAATTCCTTTCTTACGACGGGAACCTTCCCGCGCTTGCATCCTACCGTTATTTGTCGCCGGATGTAATCGTTAGTGGACACTCCCGTACTCAGGGACTATACAGAAAACTTCGCTCTTTACGTAATAAAAGAAACAAATTATGGGCAGCTTTTCTTCGCACCAATTCTTATAACGACTACTCTAACTATCTTGGAACTTATCTGCAATTCACCCAGCTCTAGAACTGCCTCTGTCAGCGCTTTCTCGACACAGCGCAGACCAACCTTATCAATGATCCTAAGACATTTTACCAATTCGTCAACTAAAAAAGAAAATCAGACGGATACCCCCCCCCTTTCTTTCGTTCGACAACATATCATCGACCAACCCACATATTATTGCCAACTATTTTGCAATCTTTTTTAAGCAGTCATTTGCAGACAACCCCTTCGTACCCGATCAAATGTATTTCAAGTACCTTCCCAATTTCTCCATTGGCCCCTCTCTCTCTCAACCTTTTGATCCCACCCCTATCGAAGAAAAGTTACAAAATCTCAATGATGAATTTTTATCCGGTCCAGATGGGCTCCCCAGCAATATTTCTCAAAAAGTGTGCCTCCAATCTTTCGCACTCACTTTCCACCCTATTTCACAAGGGGAATTCTCCCAAGTTTGGAAGACCTCTTTCATAAACCCGGTTCACAAAAAGGGATCAAAGAATGAAGTAACCCACGACTGTCCCATTGCTAAGCTTTCTCACATACCTAAAACGTTCGAAAGTTTTTTATATGATGTTTTAAGCTTTCAGTGCAAGTCACTTATATCACCCAGTCAGCAGGGATTTCTTAAAATTTAGATCAACTACTACAAACTTAATTGAATTCGTGTCCTTTGCACTTTCAGCCCTAGAAAATGGCAACGAAATTGATGTTATTGCTACCGATTTCGCTAAGGCCTTCGATAAAATATCACATCAACTGATCCTTTACAAATTGTCTTCCCTCGGTTTTGACCCCATTTTGTTAAAATGGATATCTTCTTATCTGGAGAGCCGTTGCTATAGCGTTCGCTTTAGGTCAGCCTTCTCAACTTCGTTTTTAGCCACTTCTGGTATCCCACAAGGCAGCCACCTTGTCCCCCTCCTTTTCATTCTAAATATAAACGATCTTGAGAGGACTATCAAACACTGCTCCGTATCCATTTACGCCGATGACACTAAGTTCTCCAAAACTATTTCTTCACCCCAAGACTCTATTCGCCTTCAAGAAGATCTCGATAGGTTTTCCACCTGGTGTCTAAAAAATTGCTTAGAGCTTAACGTCTCCAAATGCCAATCTATGACTTTGTCTCGTAAGTCCTATCAATCCCCCTTTAGACTTTATTTTCTGCTAGACCAACCTGTACCCCAGGTGCAATCCCTTCGCGACCTCGGAATTTTATACGATAGAGAGTTAAACTTCGGTTCGCTCGGTTCTATCAAACGTTGGTCTAAAGAATTTAGCAGCCCTTAAGTAATACGGTCACTTTACCTTACGCTTGTCCGCCCCCTTCTTGAATATGCCGGCCAAGTGTGGTCCCTCTTTCAGCGAACTCATATATCCCGAATCGAGAACATTCTACGTCGTTTTCTTCGTTTTGCTCTTCGTGGACTACCCTGGAGTGACCCATTTATCTTAAATCCCTATCGCGACCGCCTCAAACTTCTTAACCAGAGTACCCTCGAAAAACGCAGAGACGTAGCTAGTAGAGAATACTGACATTCTCTTCATTCATCGACTACTCTCCGGTTCTGTGGACTGCGCTTCCCTTTACAATTCTATTTCCTTCAACACTAATCCTCGTAATTTACGATGTCCTCGTCTCTTCTTTATCCCAACCCATTGCACCTCTTATGGCTCTAACGAACGAATCTCCCGCATGCTCCGTAAGGTCAACTCAAACCTCCACCTATTTGATTTTAACCTGAGCACTTCTTGCCTTAAACATTGATCTCCTCCACCACTCCCTTACTCCCTAACCCTTAAGTTAGTCCTAGTTTTTAAGTTAGCTTTAAGCGAAATAAATTGGGGAGTTAGCCCCGACCACCAAAATCATCAAAATCAAACGTTAAAACTCTTTTTTTTCACGCTTCTTAGGAAATACAATACAAAAGCCGACCAATTTAGAACTATTGCGCAATAAGCTATTATTGAAATACCCTTATACCAATGGTCGTTTACTTTCCTGCTGGTCGTGTTCAGCACAGAAGCGTCTCGATTTGAATCGCGATTTACGAAAGTTGTAGTTTTAACGACATTTTTCTAGTATTAGCCGATTTAAATTGTAGGCATAGGAACTGGGGTTGTCTCAGAGCGAATTCGTGTGGAAATATACTTGCTGACCTGCATTATAGGCACCTATTTCATATTTTATACCGTCCTCATCTAACATTTATTCTCTGAAATCCGAGGAGTAAACCGTCAAAATTAGATTTGTTTTTCACAAATATGCAAGAACTTTTTAGGCAACCTATTGCGATAACTGATCTAAGCTCTGATCATTTGCCGTTAAAATGTAGTGTTGTTTTGTCACCCAAACAGACGAATGCTAATGGGATCGATTTAGGAGCAAAATTCATTTAAAATTGAGAAATTACCAGGAAATGTTACCTGATGCAATAAATCAAAATCAAATTGACGAAGCTGTAAGTCATTTTACAAGTTCCGTACTCGATTGTATTGATGAGTCAGTACCTAAGAAAATCAAGTGTTGGAATAGCCCAAATTCGCTCCCACGTTACATCATCAAAATGAGAAATTATGTCAGATCCAGATGGATAAGAACGAGATTTGACTCGTATTTAACCGAAGCAAAAGCTTTAACGGAAACCATAAAGTCACTAATTTTGAGTTTTCGAAACAAATGCTGGAATAGAAAACTGCAAGGTCGAGACATATGCAGGAAATCCTTTTGGAACATTATCAAAGTTATTTAAATGAAAAACCATCTCATCTCCGCATTCAAAGAAGGAAGCACAGTATTGCTGTCCAATGCCGAAAAATCGAATGCGCTAGCTAAGGTTTTCTTTACGAACCAATTAATATAGGGTTTTCGAATAACGACTTGACATTATTTTTTTTTTTAAAGGCAAACCATTTGAGATATTTCAAAAACTTTATTATTGGCTTGAAGTACAATAAAAATTCATATGGCCACCGTGGGCATGCTTGCAGCGGTCGATTCATTGGACCCAATTTTCAACGACTCGACCACACATTTCGGCCGAAACGGCCGCTTTTCGTGTTCAGTGTTGGCTCTGAGCTCTTCCAACGTCGTCGGCGTGTTGGCATAAACCAATGACTTAACGTAGGCCCACAGAAAATAGTCAAGCGGCGTTAAATCGCACGAACGAGGCGCCCAATCGACTGGCCCATGTCTTGAGATAACACGCTCACCATACTACTTACTCTTCAATAAATCGATTATAGCGTGTGCTGTGTGGCTTGTGGAACCATCCTGTTGAAACCACATTTCGTCCAAGTCCATATCTTCCAGTTCGGGCCAAAAATAATCGGCGATCATGGCGCGATAACGCTGACCATTCACAGTAACGTGACGGTCGTTATCGTCGACGAAAAAATATGGCCCAATAACGCCGCCGGTATGCAAACCGCATCAAACAGTTATTTTTTGTGGATGGAGTGGTGATTCATGAAGCACATGTGGGTTTTCACCCGACCAATAACGCATACTTTGCTTATTGACGAACCCATTGAGCTCAAAATGAGCTTCGTCACTGAAGATGATTTTGCGATGAAATTCATCATCTTGGCGCATCTTCTCTAGAACCCAATCGAAGAACGTACGTCGCTTCAAATTCTTGAGTCAGCTTGATCTTGTATGAATTATAATTAACAGGGAAGAGTATACAGTGCAACAGTCGATTAATTTAATCGACACTAACGATTTAGTATGGTAATTGGAGATGGAGAACTTGTTTCAATTGAAGATATAGAGACCGTCCTAATTAGTCTTAAAAATTCAAAGTCACCACGTTTCGATAAAATAAAAAATATATTTCTGAAAAGCTTACCAAAAATCGGTTTAAAATTCTTGCAACGGCTCTTCAACTGCTGCTTTAAACAGGCATACTTTTCTAAAGAATGGAAAAAAGCTAAAGGTCTACCCGTATTAAAACCGCGTAAAAATGCCTGCTTGCCTAGTAATTATAGGCCTATAAATTTACTGTGCTCGTTAAGCAAGTGCTTTGAAAAGTTAATCAAAATAAAATTAACAAACCATCTAAACGAACACAATATATTACTTGCAGAGCAATTCGGTTTAAGACCGCATCATTCCACAGTGCACCGAATTAACCGTATAACAAAGCACAAACAAAGCAATTTTGAAAGGGAAAAAAGTACTATCGTGGTTCTACTTAACGTCGAAAAAGCGCTTGACACTGTATGTCACCAAGGTTTGCTGAAAAACTTTTTAGCCTGCATTTTAGCCTTATGTATTTAATAAAAATAATTCAGTCATTCTTATCAGGGCAAACTTTTATAGTATCGGTAAATAACTGGCTATCATCAGGTTTTTTTTTTTATTGAAGCAGGGGTACCCCAGGGCTCGGTACTTGGGCCAATCCTATATAATATTTACACTTATGATTTTCCAAGATTAAATAATTGCGAATCTGCTATGCATGCATTTATTCTTCAGATTCAATTGGATTGAATAATGAAGCTTATTTGCAATCTGGTTTAAATGTCATCGAAAAGTACTTTGAAAATTTGAAGATTAGAATTAATGGAACAGGCTATCTTTTTTACAAGAAAAAGAAAAGTCTGCTTTTTAGCAAGCAACCGGTCAGTACTAAATAACATACAAACGGATTGGAAATCAAGTTCCAAGTATCTTGGGGTACACCTTGACAAATCACTAACATTTGGTCTTTATATTTAAGAAACCATCAGTAAGGTTAACCTTACAATTAAAATGTTATATCCATTTATAAACCGGAAATCAAAAATGAATAATGAAAATAAACTTTTCCAAGCAATAATGTTTATGAATCGTCAGTTTGGGGCAAATGTGCAAAAAGTGACCGCCGCAGATTACAAGTAACACAAAACAAACTTTTTAAAATGATTTTAAACTTGCCTTGACACTTTTCGAACGAAGAGTTACATGTTTTATCAAAATAAGAAAAAGTTTCTTTAAGACTTCACAGATTACTTGAACGCTAAATCTGGTCTTGCAGTTTATCTATCAATTGAAATTGAATTTAGGTTTACTACATCAAGCAAACACCTAAAATGTAACAATGTATATTGTAATTGTTATATACTTGCTATTAGTTATTAATCTTATTATTATATATATATTGTTTGGTACTACATTCTTATCTACTTTTATTTTATTTTTTTTTTTTTTTGTTCTTTGTTATATATTTATTTATTTAACCATTTTTCATTTTGTTAATTTTGTTCACTTATCATAAATAATTTGTTTACCTATTTTCTTGGAAAAAAAAACTAATTTTACGCATTGTAACTTAGCTATAACCACGAGTATACTATAACACATATCCATATCCCATATTATTGCTTCAACTACGAGAGTAATCTAACGTGACATCAAATTCACCTCATCTCCTTCTCAAATGTCCTTATCGCTTCAAAAGGGATTACACCGTAAAAATATTTGACTGCAAAATTCATGGTATTCAACAAAGTGTTTTCTTGAAGGGATTTACGAAAATCTAGTATTTTTCCTGGACTAAATCCTTGTAGAACCATATTATGCGTTCTCTTTTTTGTTTAACGTCCGGAAATCTCAGAGATGATTTTCTTGGAACATTCGGATACATTGTCTTTACCCTCTGTAGTGCATACAAAATCAACAAATAATCCATGGACTTAGGACTATTTATCTCAAGTTAAACCTAAAGAACGACATAGGACAGCTACACTTTAAAAGATACACACGAGCTAACTGTAACATAAAATTGGATACTCATACGTATCTCTATATCTATTTTAGGTATTTGGGTCATAATATGGTCGTAGGGTATTATTTAAAAATCTTATACTGGCGCAGAAGATCCTACTTTAAAATTAAAGAATAAAAGCCAAGAGCTTTTTGTGTACTTAACCTGGGAAGTTAAAATTCCGCTTGAGTGAGAAGAACTACATGTTTTTGTTTGACTTAGTTTTCCATGTGGGAAAAAATGAATGAAATTGCAGGAACCTGATGCATAGAGCGGAAATAGAATTTCAATTCCTTAACCCATTTCCATGTACTGAAATACTGTCTGAGAGTTCTATGGAAGTGAATGCATTTTAGAAATACTTTTTATCTAAATCATGGGTTCAGTTTACTCAGCTGAAATATCACATGCCTGTGGCATAGAAGTTGTTGAAATATTTTACCATTTTGCTAAAGTAATGGTGCTAGTTTAGTGTCTACAGTAGGAGCTACAAGCCAAGTACAGACTGCGTATAGATACATAGTTTGACTAGCAGAAAATTATTAAAATTGTGATGCATTAGTGATTAAATTTTATAAGCATATATACACATTTCGACTTAGGAACAACAAGACCGAATGTTAGAGATCGTGGATAAATTAGCAGTCAGTTTTTTTCGGACCATCTCGCTGTATAATTCGCTTGTTAAATAAAAAGTTGGGTCGTTCAAAAAATAATGTCGGTTCTTATGAAACTCATTTAATATATTTATGGTTGTCTTGAAATAAAATTTTTATTATTTATATATTCCATATTATAGCTAAATCATTTTAAAGTGCATTTTTTGCTCTATATCCCTATGATTATACTTTTTTATTTAACTGCACATAACGTAGTTAATCTTCAGAGGTAATTATAAATATGGGAAAGAAGCAATTGCGCGCTATTTTTTTATATAAGTTCAAACAGGGCCACAGAGCAGTGAAGGCCATCCGTAACATTAATAGCGCCTTCGGCGATGGAACCACTAACGAACGTATGCTGCAACGCTGTTTCCGAAAATTTCGAAATGGAAATGGTTCGCCGGATGATGTAAGACACTAATCGACAATGATCAATTAAAGGTTCTGGTTGAAGTAAATCCACGTACTATACTTAGAGAACTGCAGGAGAACAAGGCGTGGCAATTGGAACAGTTTCTATCTACCTACGAGAAATTGGGAATCAAAGAAGTTCGACAAGTGGGCTTCGCACGAATTGAACGAAACCCAGAGAAATTGTCGTTTTGAAGTTGCGTCTTCGCTCATTTTGGGCAACAAAAATGATTCTTTTCTCTATCGGATTGCGACGTGCGACAAAAATAGACAACAATCGGCGTTGCTTAGCTCATTGGTTGGATCACCACTTCCCAAAGCCGGCATTGCGCCAAAAGAAAATACTAGTGACTGTGTGGTTGTCTGCAGCTGGTTTGATCTATCACAGCTTTCTGAATACTGGCGAAACCATCATGGTTGAAAAATATTGTCAGGAAATCAATGAAAAGAACGAAAAACTTAAAAGCATGCGCCCGGCTTTGTTCAACAGAAAAGGACCAATCCTTCTCCATGATAACGCCCGACCATACGTGTCGCACAGCCGACCTTACAGAAGTTTGACGACCATATTCGCCGGACCTATCTCCAACTAATTTACACTTAATTAAGCATCTCGACAATTGGGAAACTGCCTTCAGCGAGTTCATAGCTTCCAGACCTCTTTAGTTTTATGCTAAAGCAATAAATAAACTGCCTTCCCATTGTAAAACTGTGTTGATCATAACGGTTACTATTTTGATTAAAAAAGTTTTGTTTCACTTAAGATCTATGCTTTTAAGTTCAAAAGTTAAAAACCGACATTATTTTTTGAACAACCTAATATTAATAAAATGTAAAACATTTTGTGAAACTTGTTTATTTAAACAACATGATACATTTCAATTGACGACGAGGTGTTTAATCCTTGACCCCCAGAATGCGCTGCTACTGCAAAAAAGCTTATGGTGACTTATAGTCCGTTAATGCCAAATTTCTGGACTGTAAGTCCAGACATGCCAAATGTCAGTGCGATGGGAGGCTCGATGGGTCGAATTTTCTGGGACTATCATGGCATACTCTTCGTGGACTACTTTGCAATACAATACACCGGTGTGCAAGAACATCGCAACCACGGCTAAAATCAATGACTTACGGCTCCAATTGCTGTCGCATCCACCATATTCGCTAGATTTGGCTCCCTCGGTCTATTATCTCTTCCCAAACCTCAAAAGATGGCTCATTAATAAAAAAATTAGCTCACGCGAGGAAATCATCCACGCCACGGAGGAGTATTTTGCAGACCTTCCGGAAAATTACTTTTCGGACGGGATCAAGAAGTTAGAAAATCGCTGGAATAAGTGTATCAAACTAAAAGGGGACTATATTGGATAAAATAAAAAAAAAAAACATTTAAAAAATTTTTTTTCATTCCCAAGGAGGTTACTTTTCATCCCACCTAGTAATAAAAAGTCTGACGATACAAAAAAATAATAATAATAATAAGCAAAAGCTGATAGTATTCCAATCCACGTGATTCCGATCTCGGAACTAACTCGATTACCTTGAAATGGAAATTGACAGCAATGCATCAAATTCCGCAATGTCGAAGGCTATTTTTGACGAACATTTTTCAAAATGTTGATCTGACACTAAACAGTTATAAAGGAAATGTGCTATATCCAATCGATTTTTGTAAGTTTGAGATTGCTTTACATATGATAAAGTTACAAAGCCTTTTGAAGTTTTCATATTCGAAAACGGAGGACCCCCTTTACTATGTTGAAATTGGATGCATGTATTTAATGTAGGAATTAGAGAAATTAATTTTGTAGAATATAAGTAAAAGGAGATTCATCGTAAGGTTTGATTTGTAATGTAAAATAAAATACATAAATTTGAAAGTGAACTTAAAATTTTTACTATCCGTTAAAAGAACAATTCATGGCATTCACTTTTTGGAAATGATACTATGTAAACGTTGGCCATGATTACGTCTGAGGTGATCCAATCGGAAGGTTTAATTTTGGGCGACTCGTTCGAGTATAGCATAACACGAGTAATGTTGGCCTCCAATGCGTCAGTCGTAGCTGGCTTATTCCTTATGACCTGAGACTTTACATATCCTCAGTCCAAAGGTGTGATATCGCACAATCTAGGCGGCCAATTTAACGTGGCAAAACGTAAAATTAAGTGCTCACCGAAATGATTTCTCAACAAGTCCGTTGTTTCACGCGCTGTATGGCTCGTAGCCCCGTCTTGTTGAAACCAGAGCTCACCGAGACCATGTGCTTGATTTTCAGGAAGCACATAGTCCGTTTACATGGCGCGAATACGGTTACCATTGACAGTAAAATTCTGATTTGCCTCATTTTTGAAGAAATATGGACCAATAATTCCACCAGCCCATAAACCACACCATAACGTTGTTTTTGATGGATGTAATGGTAGCTCTTGGTGCTCTTTGGTTTGCTCATCAGCCCAAATACGGCAATTTTGTATTGAGCCAGAAATGGGCTTAATCACTGAACAAAGTTTTGCGATAAAGCACCGGATTTTCATTGAGTTTTTCTAGAGCCAATTCTCTGAAATTATGACGCAAATTCAAGTCACCTGACTTCAATTCTATCATAAGTCGAATTGCGTACGCTTTTATGCCTAGATCCTCAGGTAAAATACGCCAAGGCAAGCTGCTGAGAACGACGACGTATCGATTCGTCACGGTCTTCGCGTACATTCTCAGCTACAGCTGCTGTAACATCCACTAATGTAAACTGAGATGCAAATTTGCAGTTGGTATTGGCAATAATGGTTTCAGTTGGTTGAATCGCACAAAAAACATTTCTCACAGAACGCTGATTTTCGTAATACAGCTGATCAATTTGGAGACGCTGTTGTGGTGTAAGTCTTTTCATGGTTACTTGCCAAACGATACTGAACAAAAATGATGAAGCAGTTTGATAGGAGTCACGCGTAATCTTTTAAAAAAAGCCTGTTGAAAATCAAAGCTCACAATGAATCACTTCTTATAATAAATCAATGAATGTATTCGGAAAATTTTCTGAAATTTTTGATGGTGGACTGGGTTATTTTAATAATCAAGTCGTATCCTTAAAGTTAAAAGACGGCGCCAAGCCAAAACTTCTTCGGGCGTGTAAGTAACCTTTTTCTTCAAAGAACAAGGTCGAAAGAGAATTACAAAAAGTAATTGATTTAGAGGTATTAGAACCAGTTTCATATAGTGAGTGGGGCACTCCCATTTGCATACCCTTTTCCGAAAATGAAGGAACTACTCGCTCAAATTCACGAAGCTACCACGTTTTTTGGCCCATTTCGTTCCAAATTTAGAATTTAAGTTAATTGTTGACGCGAGTCCTTTATGTTTATGAAAATAAAGTTGAGAAATCCATTTCATTTCCCTCAAACAGGCTATCGACAACTGAGATGAAATACTCTCCGATAGAGATAGAAGCGGAGGCAATCGTATTTGGCGTAAATAAGTTGAACCAATACCTTTCCGGAAATAGATTTATGTTACACTGGTGACTGATAACTAGCCCTTAGTGGTTATTTTTGGTGAGAAAAAATGCATTCCTGCACTCTTAGAAAACAGGTTGAAGAGATACGCATTGTTTTTATCGGGCTAAACACATAAAGTCCAATATGGTATATATGCCCAAAGGCAAACGTTGCTGTTTGCATCGCGCTGTAAATAATCTTTCTTTTGAGGATTTTTAGGGTTATTTTAAAGTAATCTTTAAAACCATTCAAAAGGTATCTGTAAAAAACGCAGCACTCATTAAGGAACTTTAGTATATTGAAAACGATTGGCCGAGAAATTTAGATGATCACACCTTACTTTATCAAAAGAAATGAGCTTTCTATAGAATCAGACGCAATCTTTTGGGGATATAGGGTAATCATCACCCAACATTTGAGAGCAGTCGTGATAAAGAGTTACACAAATCTCACTTAGGCATTGCAAGGGTAATGCCAAAACTTATTTACGGTGGCCTTCGGTCGATAAACGGTTAGAGGAAGTGTCCAATTCGTGCGAAGTACCGCTTAATAAATTAGCCATGAGAAAGACTGCACCTGGATTTCAACGGACAATTTTTCGGAGCTTTTTTTCTAATAATTGTTGAGGCACACAGCAAATGGTTGGAATAATACCCATGAATCAAAGCATTACAAGTGTTAAAACGATTGATCAGGTGAAATTTATTTTTGCACGCTTCGTGCAAAAGGTCGTTATCATCTGAATTCAAGCAAATGTGCGCAACAATGGAGTAGTACACTTGACTTCTCATGTCGGTCATCCAGCGAAGACTGATTAAGCAGAAAATAGCGGTAACGAAGGAAAAGAAGTTCTTAAAAAAGCGTTGAGTTCCAACAACCCAACCCATAGTTTAAATAAATATGTGGATGCATTTTAATGGATTACAGGAATTAAACTAATAGTACTACTACCAAATATTAAAACTAGATTTGATTTACAATTTTTCCAAATAATTTCAGAACTTAAAACCAAGAAAAATGCCACTGATCTTCTGAGCTTACTGTAGCACTAATAATTATTAAGCTTATTTGGCAGTTGATGAAGCCTCTATTCCAGAAAGTTCCCGGTATCTTATATATGTAACTGATTCAGAAGTGGTTTGAGAACCATCATGGGTCTCAACTTTCCTGAGGACGATTGTTGTCCTTAAGTCTGTAATGTGTGTTATACTGATTAGCTACACTGTACTTCTGTGAATTGAATATGATCCTGTCTTGGGTCAGCACTTGTGTGTGACCAAAATTCACTCGAAATTACATGACACCGCATCATTCTTTCAACATAAAGATCTAGGTGGAGCTGCTTTCAACCTTTACAGAACAGTGACAGTTCTGCTTAAACTAGGAATGGACCTGTACAGCTTGCCTTGAAAGATGCTCTCATTTGTGGCCCGGAAGTCATTATTATAGATCTCTATTAGTATTTATATAATATTTGATCAACAATAGACTTATCTGCCCTTAAACCGGATTAATAGAGGCCAATCAAATCGTTGACAATTTTTTTAAAACATTCACACAATACGGCAAACAAGATCTTTTATGCGATGTAAAAACGACCGAAAGGTCTATTGTAAGTTGGAAAATGGTACTGGTCCAGAAAAATCTTGGAATGCAGTCTCAAATAGTTCGGCGGTCCAGCAGCCTTGATATGCTTAATTTAGATGTTGGCATCCTGACTTCGTTTGGGACAGTTGAGCAGAAATATTTGCTTTAAACGCTCAGGTTGATAAATTCATTTCACCTTCTAGAGGATTTTGGACGTTTCTTATTCTATGACTCTATTATTGAATTTTTTTTTTGCCCAGTCTTCAGGTTTCTGCTCGGGTTTTGTTGACTTTTCGCGTGTTTACCTTTTTTACTTCGTAAGACTTCGAGACATTGTTTCTGAATTAGAAACACATCACATTCTGACGGATTCTTGATATCGATGCACTGATGTGGCATCGGTTCTTGTGGATTTTAAGATATCAATGGACGTACTTTAGTTGGGAGCATCGTGTTGCTTCCCGACGAGCAGACACGAGAGCTAATAAAAAAAACGCAAATAACACTGTGCGCATAATAAATTGATAAATAGTGCTAAAAGTACTAAAAGAATGAGAAAAAAGTGTCGGATTCCACACCCTATCCCTCTCTGGAATCCCAAAATTCTTTTGTTATTGCGTAGCCTCAATCATTGTGTATTCCGTGGGAATATGTGTGTATACTTTTGTTGGTGGATTGATGCGGATTGTCGTAAGGACATAACACCTACGGCAATTTCGTTGGAAAACGTATAATGAAGTTACAGATCACATAACTTAGAAGTGACGTGTGCATGTGTTTCATGCTTATAATAACAATGTTTTCAGAGCAGTTGTAAAATTGATCTGAATTTACTGTTTTTAAAATTCACAGACATAAAAACCATTGTGTACTGGTACTTATATTTCCCCTTTACGTCTTTGTTCCCACGCCCGTTCTGTGCCTGGTGTACTTAAAAGGTACAAATAATGCCTTGAACGCGCGTAAAATATTAAACAAAGCAAAAAAAAAAAAAATAGTTAGTGTACCGAAACTACGGGCTCCGATAGCTCAAAAAGTTCTGCTATCTATTTATAGTACTGGCGGAGTGTAGTCATAACAAAATCGACTTGGTTGACTGTTTTATGATCAGGTGATTTCTTTACGAATATGGAATTAGCTTAAATCATTGCAGACGTGCTGTCGTATTTTTAATTGTGCTACCAAATATGTCATCCTTATCTATTTTGGAATATTGAGTTTATCTTCAACGACTTTACCGTCATTCATAGGTCATTGCTCGTAGAAATTGCTAAGCAGCAGTGGTTATAGTGACTTTTCAGAATATAACGGGTGACCAGATAGCAATGATAGTTCTTATAATTGTCAAAGTTACAGCTGTCAAAGTTACCAATGACAACCAGGTGTCAAAACATTATATCATGCATCGTTTTACGCTTGAACAACGTGCGGATATTATAAAAAAATATCAAAATACCGGCTCACCAGTAAATACGTAACGTGAATTTCGTCATGAGGTCGGTCTTCATCATGGCTGCAGTGTGCATGAGTCCACTCTTTTGGATTTTAATTCACCAAACTGACAGAGAAAGAAGCAAAGTAAAGAAAACATAGCCGCCGTAGTCGCCAGTATCGAAGAAAATCCATAAATATCGATTCGGCGTCGATCAGCTGAGTTGGGCATCGCCAGAGGGTCCAGTCGGTTTATTTTGTGGTTGCATTTGGGCTTACATTTGTATAAGAATGTTCTGACGAAAGAATTGAAAGCGGTCGATCATAGACAACGCCGGGAGTTCGTTAATTGGGCGCTAGAAATTTTGGGCGGAGATCCGGATTTTGGAAAAAAAAAGTTATCTTCTCATACGAGACTCATTTTTAGCTTGGGGGCTATATCAACAAGCAAAATTGCCGTTATTAGAGCAAACACAATCCAATAGTGTTCTGCCAAGGATCACTGCATCACAAAGCTTATTTGGTGCGGTTTATGGATTGGTGGCATCATCGAACCTAATTACTTTCAAAATGAGGAAGGAGACACCGTTAACATCAATCGTCCCAGGTATACTCGTAAACCGATGCTATGTATATATGTATATATATCCGAGCTCTGGTTCCAAGACGGCGTTATATACTATACAAGCGACGCAATGCTCGAAGTTGCGAAGGAGAAATTTGACGACTGGGTCATCCACGGCGAGGGTTCTTCAATTGGCCGTAGCAATTGACTGGATTATACTGTTTGCGACTACGTCAAATACTGAGGCAGCCATTTGAATGATTTGCTATTCCACACATAATGGCATGAACGTGGCTTCAAAATAAAGCTAGAATCAATTTTATATCTCACTCCGTTGTTGTTTTAAGTAAATTTGTTTCCCTATCGTTCTTATCTGGTCACCCTCAGTATGCATGTACCTTAATAGTTTTAACAAGAATGACGTGGTAGGCCTCATTTATTTAACGTATTGCGTGTAAACTTCTCAAGTGTTTTTTATTTTTCAATTCCTAATAATCCCCCAGAATAGAACATGATTAATGACATGGTACCGATAGAAAAGATCTTTATTCCAGACGATATTGGAGGTTGTTTTGAATTTTGTACATTCTTCTTTCTTTTAGATGTCTCTCCATATCGAAACTTTTGTATACGTATTGTATACTTCAAATTCCGTAAAACACTCTAATCAAACTGATAGAACAACCTATGACATATGAACTTGTCGTGGGATATATGTACATCTGAGGTCTGCAATTAAAAACCAAGGTTTGACTTTATAACATCATAGTTAGGTCTCGACTTCTGTAGCGTGGCAGAAAAAAATAAAACAAAATCAAAAAGTCGTGAAGATACAACGACTTCCAAGATTAGCATCTCTTGACAAGGTTACTTACACTACTTCAATCCTAGAGAATTTCCTCGGACCTACAAAGCGGCAAGACACATTGATCAGATTAGAACTACAGGGAGAAAATCAGACATTAAGGTCTATTCGCTATTCTATCCAAATTTCGTGAGATTCATCTCGAAATTATTAACACGGTAGCCAGTCGCATGTCTATCAGGCTCATCTCTAGAAAAAAATGCGAGACTTAGGTGCAAATCAAGCTAAGCGGCCTTTGTTGAACGCTAGAGGTTGACCGATGAGTCAAAAATTACATCAGGTTGCTGGTGATATACCACCTTGATCAAAAAGATCCCGGTGGCGTTACCGTGTGGCGCGCCATTGTTTCGATTTGAGTTTGATTTTTTTTTATTAAGTTGGTACGTCTGCTGTTGACATTTCCTCTAAATCTTAGCGTCATAGCTTGACATTTGCAAAAGTTACGTAGCCAAGAGTACATCTAACTTTGTGTGTCTTGGGGATTTTTTACAATTTGGAAATGGATTTAAATGTGCAACAACGGACTCGTATTAAATTTTGCGTAAAAAACGGATTTAATGGTGCGCCAACGTTGGAAATGTTGGAAAAGTGTTTTGGCAACGATTCCCTAAAGAAAATGGTCGTTTACCAGTGGCACGAGCGGTTCAAAACATTTTGATTTTGAAGGCTGAATCCGATCCCGCATTCATCAAAAGGTTCATTACTGGAGATGAGACGTGGTTTTATGAGTACGACACTCAATCCAGATATCAGGCAAGTGAATGGCGTTCACCAAATGAGCCGAGACCAAAGAAACCACATCGTTTTCAGTCAAAAAAGAAGGCAATGTTCACGGTTTTCATGGATTACAACGGTGTAGTGCATCATGAATTTTTGCCAGAAGACCAGATAGTAAGCAAAGAGTATTATTTGGGCGTTATGAGATGTTTGCGTTAAGCAATTCGCCGAAATAGAACATAATTGTGGACAGAAAACTCGTGGATTTTGTACCATGATAACGCACCGTCGTCCAGTGCCATCAATATTCGTAATTTTTTGACGAAAAATGCAACAAATACCATCCAGCAGCCACTGAATTCACCTGATTTGACTCCCTATGACTTCTTTCTGTTCAATCGAGTCAAAAAAAACTACGGGGAACACGTTTCAGCAGCCTAGAGAAAGTAATGAAAAAATCGCAGGAAGCACTGATGGACATACCGAAAACCGAATATAAAAAATGTTTGGAGAATTGGATCAAGCACTGGCATAAGTGTGTTGCAATCAATTTGAATTACTTAAAACAGGACAATATAACATAGATTTAGATGAAGAAACTTGTATTTTGAATTTTCTGAATTTTTCTTTCGGACTATGCCGAAAGGATATGCACATCTGTAGGTTCCGGTACGCACTACAGGTGTACCGATATTGTTTAAACAAATCATGTTTTTACCGAAGATTTCTGGGCAAAAACGAGTTATGTGGTCGTATGGGTCAATATATGATGAAGATTTTGGTAGTCATGCTTGAGAAATCACACTCAGGGGGAAACAGAAATTCAACGGATTACCGATTTACACTCATTCTGTCAAATGTGTTGAGTGTGGCAGAAAAGTAAAATAAGTGGCTGTTTATGGAGGCCGACAGACGTGATTACTGAGAAAATCGTTGAAAAGGTCCACGACATAATTGTTACTAATCCCCGAACGCACTTAGCACACAAGTAGCAGAGACCATACACGTGGAAATCAATATTTTACAACATAAGTTGAGTATGAGAAAGCTGTCTGCCCGGTGGTGGCACGATTGCTCAGTTGGTACCAAACGTTGTTTTGACCTCTTTAAGCTTAAAATTTTAGCGAAGAAAAAGTGCTCTTCCTTATCCGGAATCACCGTGGCCAAACTGTATGAATTACAGCACGAAATTCTGCCGCATAGAACGTACTCACCCGAGTTCATGAAAATATCAACGCAACTCATAGAAAAAGAATTCAGTTCGAACGATGAGTTCATCGCCGAGATAGAAGCTCGTTTTAAACACTTTAACAAATAATATTTCTTAGAAGTCTAAAAAAAAATGGCAGGAACGTTGAGAAAAGTGTATCGTCCTTAAAAAATTAAATTAAAAAACAAAAACATAAGTAAAAGTTTGCGTTTTCATTCTCCTTCTATTAGTCTGTTCCCTGTTTAATGCTCACTGTTGCTACTAGCAGCGGATGGACCATGAGTGGTCACACTTCTTAGGTTGCTTAGCTCTATAGAAGCTATGATAAGTGATAATACGCGTACTACGTACCATTTGGAATAACCTTATAATTTATCATAAATCCCATATTGGTGAAATAAGAATGCCTCCATATGTATCGAGATCCGCTGCATACAGATAAAAATAGCTTATTCGAAGTTCGCCAAGTATCCGGAATATTCAGCTTGCGACTGAGGTATTATTAAACCAGGTCCTCCACACAAGTCGAGTGGCCCATGACACCTTCATTCTAGTCCAGGGTATATAACAAAAAGAAGTGCGTGAATAGAAAGAGCGATTTATGGATGGATAAATCAGTGGGGAAAATAGTTATAATTTTATTTATTTTTTTTTATAAAATTTACACCTTATGAGACAAAACAAAAAACAAAAAGGACCTTATTCTCATGATTTTAACCTTAGGCCACCTCAAGTGACAGCTTAACAATCTGGTGGCCCCCGTGTAACTGCTCCTTTGATGATGAAAAAAAATCCGAATGGACATGCTGTGGAAGCGACAACTGTTTGGTAAATGGATCATTAAGTATAACCTAAATCTTGATGTTCCTGTATGTGGAGAACCTACCAAAAATACGTCGCCCCGAAATTGATCCACCTTTTCTCATTTTGCCTCTTTTTTAACCTTTCTGCTAAGTCGGCTTTTCGACCTAAGTCATTCATGTTAAATTTACGAAAATATTTCACATTTTTTACCACAGTACCAAAATGTCCTTAGGAAAACCTTCAACTAAATCATTATGTGCTATGTATACCAACCTCCGAGACCTACCGTAACCACTCTTCACTCGGTGTATTTTTTCTTGTTAAGTTCCTCATCTTTGCCTTTACTTTAACACAGTTAACATCAATTTTCCTGGTTTGTACTCTATTTTTTTTTTCAGTCACCAAGTCCTGCTATGTCCCGCATGGGATGGGCACTGAGAACTCTCCTAGTTGCTGATAGCTCAAGTTGTTTGAAAGATAGAAAAGTAAGTCCTAGTTCCCAGCCCTTATAACATAGTATGTTTATATAGAGCAGAAGAAATAACAAATTGAAAATTTTCCACAGGTGTCAGGGAAATTAATCAGAAAGTGTGCTCCCGGAACTGAACTGGTTGATTGGTTAGTGAATCTGTCACCGATTGTGCACACCAGAGCCCAGGCAGCGGGCATGTGGCAAGCTTTGCTCGAGGAAGGAGTTCTTACACATGGTACTCTGTTGATACAACTATTTTCTTATTCTTCCTTTTTTTGACTGATTTTCTTCTCTACACTATCATTTCAGTGAACAAGGAGCAACCGTTTAAGGATAAATGTTTTCTATATCGATTTCGTGTTGACGAGGAAGGTACAAGCGGTGGAGCACCACAAACGGACGATGTTAATTCATCTAACGACCATATTCGTGAGGCATTGAGTACACTCTTCCAAAGAGGACCAGATGCTACACTTCGCATGATATTGAGGAAGCCGTAAGTTGCTATTTGTATTTAAGATATTGTTGGTATTGTGTCTTATTTCCGGTAAGATGTAGTTATGGAATTCGAATTGAGGACTTGTAGGCACTCTTTGTACTTATATGTGTACAAGTATATGCCTGCCATGGCAATGCAATGAACCAGTTTAAGGTTCAATTTAGATAAAATAAACATTACCTTCCACATTTCTGTACTTGACATATTACAACATCTAACTGCAGAATGTGTCGAAGTTGTTTCATGCATTAATTATTATTTGTATTTTAGTTTCGATATATATACATACAAACACAAACTTGCTACCAATTCTATAGATAAAGCGATTAAGTGCATTTGTGAAAGGAAGTAAGGGACCTCCTTGAAATGGAAACGCCAGAAGTATTTGGTTTTGAAATATCCTCCATTCTGTCGAACTAATGACAGTTGAATGTGGTGCTTGTTCTCTACTCTCTTCTAATTAAAGCTACTTAAGCAAAGACCAAGGAATCCTGAATGAAAGCGATTTAAAAGCATTTGCTGTGGCTTGATACATACGGAGAGAAGAACTTTCTCCTTTATGTTGTTTTTGAAATATTCTTTTTGTTAACAAATTTCAACTGTTGTTAAAGTTAAACTTAAATATTATTCTGGTATTACAAATCAGTTCATAAAAAAAGTTATTGTTACACAGTGAGGAGCGGCTGATAAAAGTATATTGTGATTCATCGTGACGTTTGATTTTCAATAGGCCTTTTTTAACAGATAACGCGTGACTCTTATCAAACTGCTTTATCATTTTTGTTCAATATCGTGTGGCAAGTTATCATTAAAAGACTCACACAACAGCAACATCTCCAAATTGTTCCGCTGTATTACGAAAATCAGCGTTTTGTAAGAAATTTTTTCCGTGTGATTCGAGGAAGTTATGGTGCGCAAAATTGACCTACTGAAACCACTATTGCCAGAACCATTCGGAAATTTGAGTCCCAGTTTATATTAGTGGATGATACTTGTACAGTTAGACCAGATCCAGCACGTAGTTAATAAACTTTAGCAGCTGTATCTGAGAGTGTACGCGAAGGCCTTAACGAATCGATTCTTCGTCGTTCTCAGCAGCTTGGCTTGGCGTATTCGACAACTTGGCGTATTTGCTTCCTAAAATTTAAGCCCATGGTCTCGTTGAGCTCTGGTTTCAACAAGACGGCGCTACGAGCCATACAGCGCGTAAAGCAATGATCTTGCTGAGAAATCATTTTGGTGAGCACTTAGATCCACGTTTTGCTACAGTAAATTGGCCGCCTAGATCGTACAATATCACACCTTTGTACTATTTTCTATGGGGATATGTAAATTTTCAGGTCTTCACGAATAAGCCAGCTACGATTGACGCTTTGGAAGCCAACATAACTCGTGTTATCCACGAGATACCAGTCGCTACGCTCGAAGGAGTCGCCCAGAATTGGACCTTCCGAATGGACCACCTCAGACTTAGTCGTGGCCTGTATTTACATGATATCATTTTAAGAAAGTAAATGCCACGAATTGTTCTGTTAACCGATAATAAACATTTTAAGTTCTTTCTCAAATTTATTTATTTATTTATTTATTCTTTTTTCGTGGGAAGGTGAGAAATCTTCATAGACACTATAGGCCCGGAGCCTATAGTAGTATGAGATTCTTACTCACTAAAAAACACCTCCCTTATGCAAACCACGACTGAGTTCACACTCAACAAGCAGTTCTTCTATCGCATTTTATTTTGTTTTTATAGGATATCCTGCAGGCGATTTTCTATTGAAAATTCCTGTGTACTTTAGAAAAATTACGCGCTGCTAATCACCGCGCTAGATCGAGAGGGTTAGTCCTTTTCAGACGGCGCAATAAATTTGTCTCGTCGAGGATCTGTTGAACAGAAATATTCGTATGACCTTGTAATCGATTATTATGTTTTCGCGCAAATACTGTAATTACGTTCTGAACGTTTTCGACTCCTAAGTCTCTGTTTCATCGTTTCTAATGTACCACGGCGCATTAACAATACCTCGAAGAACTTTGTTTTGGAATGTCTGTAATGCATTAATGTTACTATTTTTAGTACAACCCCAAAGTTGTACACCATATGTCCAGATCGGTTTTAGCACTTGCTTGTATAACAGTAGTTTATTCTCTAAGCTTAGCTTGGAATACTTTCCAATAAGCCAGTAAATATCTCGTATATCACGTATATCACACTTCCTTGCAGCACCCCCGCCTTTATTGTCTTAAAAGTGGAATATTCGTTTCCGTGTCTAACACGGAAGAGTCGGTCTTCCAGGTATGAACCTAAAATACAAGACAATTGCTGGGGTAGGGCTTGCCTGAGTTTATATTTAAGGCCTTCATGCCATACCTTATCAAAGGCTTGCGAAACATCAAGGAATGCGCTTGAACAGACTAACTTACACTCGATTGCTCGTTCAATTACATCGGTTATTCGATGCGCTTGGTCAACTGTAGAGTGTTGGCTTCTAAAGCCAAATTGATGATCAGGTAAAAGGGAATCTGTGTCGGTAATTGGTTTAAGACGATTAAGAAAGATTCGCTCGAAGACCTTCGATGTAATCGGGAGAAACGATATTGGTCTATATGATTTGTCTTCAGTCAGCGGTTTACCGGGCTTCGGAACCATAATAACTTCATCTACTTTCCACTGGTGCGGTACGTGCTCTAATCTAATGCTGGCATTTATAAGATAGAGCAGCTTAAGCAAACCTTTTTTCGGCAACGCTTTAAGTATCTCTCCCGTTATTAAGTCATATCCCGGGGCTTTATTGGGATTAAGCGTGTCTATAACTTGTCTAAGTTCAATAAGAGTAGCCTTTTCTACTGGAAAGTTTGTCATCACGTCTAGCTTATTGACATTGTCAGGAAGCACCCCCCCCCCCCCCCCAACAAGTTGTTAATACCTTGATTATTGAAGTCCTTGATCGATTTTTTCAACAAGTTGCAGAGCCTATTGAAGGACGTTTTATCTTGTGGTGCCCGGGTTTCTTCGTTTCGTTTCTTCCTTATAATTTCTCTAATTGCTGGTGGGTATCTTATGCTTACTTTGGGAACTTTGTTCGAATCGGGGGGGTTTGTTCTTCCAGGCCGCTTGCTGTATGACTTCAACGAAACGTTCAACTTCTTTTTCAAATTGATACGGCGTTCTAAGTGCTACTTTCAACTCAGTATTGTCTACAACGTCTATTCAAAAATCTTCGCAGTGAGTTTTGCTGTTAGTTAATCTGGGTGGTCTTTGTTTCTTAACCAAGGATTCGCACAGTGAGAGTATAACTGGAGAATGATCGGAGGAAAGATAGAAGCCCTCTTCAAATTTGACTTAACTAGCGTTTACTCCTTTTCCGATGAAAAAGTCTATTAGATCGGGTGTTTTGGCGACATCCGAGCGCCAGTAGGTCGGCTTGCCTGTTGAGTAAAAATAGCAACCACATTCCATACCAACCCTGTAAAGAGTTTTGCCTTTTTAAGAGATACATCTTGAGCCCCAAAAGGTTTGCTTCGCGTTAAAGTCGCCACCAATAATGAAGATTGGTCCAAGAGAGTTAAATAGAGAAATTGAAATTCTGCCATAATTAGTTGCAAAAATTGGCTTCGAACTTAAGAAGCCGTTCGACTATTATCTTATTTATTATAGTCTGTTCTTCTTGTCTCTCGAGAATAACTGAGAACACATTTGAGGCAGGATCCGGTAATGTACAGTTAGTCATATTAACTCGCGCCGCTATTTGCGCGTAAGTTTTTCCACTTTCTATTTTTGACGTTGTTGTTATTGGTGATTTTATTATTTGTCACCATTACCTTCTTTAAAGGCTTTGGAGTAGGACCGCTGTTGTTATTTCTCATTCTAGCTGTCCCTGCGTTTTTCAAAGGCTTCGTTCTTGATTGATCTCGTAGCTTTTGCAATTCCTTCGCGACTTCGTAGCCACGATAATTATCTGGATGTTTTCCCTTGCAGTTAATGCATACCGCTGGGGACTCTTTCGCGGCATTGCACTCTCGAGTCAGATGTTTGCCAGCGAGGTTCCCTCTGGCAGTAGGCATGAGTATGGCTGAATCCCTGGTAACGTGTACACTGGGGAATCAGCCTAGAGTTTTTCCGCGGGGGTTCAATTTTGACAACAAGTCCCATGGTATAAATTCTTTCTAGGCTTTCAGTTTTGTCGAAAGTTAGCCTACAGAGGGGAAGACCGCGTCTGGGGGTCGTCCTCTCGCTTTCAAATTTATGTGTTTTATTTTAGATTATAAATCAAACCTCATGATGAATCAACCTATAAAAGAGCCACATGTTACTCAATTGGGGCACCCTTTCACGGTTAGGGAAATAGAAGATAATGAATTTAATTCAGCCATCCGCATTCCACACGAAGAGATCTGGCTTTTTGATAGCGGGTTTTCCACATAGTAACCCATTTATAGGAATGCATGATTCAAACTTATCTTCACCGAATCGCACTCTAGTAACTTAAATTAAACATAATATCACTTGTTCATTCCTGAAGCCAATCTATCTATGACAGTGAAGCAACTTTTCGCTGGAAAATTGGAACAGTAAGATCATATACTCAATATCTTACTGTATTTTTGCAAACATTCCTGTGTTTTTCTGTATCTGGATGTCAATAAATATGGTGAAAGACGTACTGCAAAAGAAGAATTTCGTCACGATCAGGATAACAGGTTCCTTATGTCACTTACTTCAACATTTGTTTCTGGACAAGTAAGGGTGCTGAACTAGATAGAGTGACGAATGAACCACTAATAGGCCAATGGCAGTTCTGACTTCCAAATATCCGGCGATTGTTGCTCACATGGTTTTAGAAAAGAATTGGCATTTCACGCCATGGGTTATGCGTGGAGTTCACTACCCGACCACATAAAGACGCCACTGACTGGACAACAGTCATTAATAAGATTTCACTCTTGAGTACACTATAAAATGAAAACATTATACTCGGATCTTCACATGATATGTTCGGATTTTGAACAGCTCACGTGCGAATAACTAGCGCCATTCAGAAAAGCCCCATCCGAAATAGCAACAACTATGGAACAGTGAAACTTATCTCATAAATTAAAAAAATATATATGTATTGAACGAGAGATTTCTGGTCATGCAGTACGTTCTTATCCGATAATCAATTATTGTGTGGTCCACTATACGAACGTGGAGGGAGATTTATCAATGCGTATAGAGCAGAGCCAAGTGTGCTTTGGTAAACCCACAATTAACCAAGATAGACCGCTCTTTAGAACAAAATGTGTTGATAAACCAACAGAGAAGTGTTTTCGTGAACATTTATTCCGCCAGACAACCAATGAAGAAGATCTAATAAGTCTTATTATAGCCTTATAAATCCAGAGAGCCCTCCTCGGTACCAAACCCCATATTTTGCGGAAAGCTTCTATACACTACCAAAAAGCCAACATCACTGTGGAGGTTTTCGCCCTGACGTATTCAGTTCATCATAACATCCAAATACCTAGTTTCGCTGGAGAAACAGATGACAATGTCTTAACGGTATAGATGAGTCAGGAGAGTCAACTTCCTTCTTCTCATTACGAGAACAATCTCAGTTTTCATAAGATTGACTGAAGGCTTATTTCTAGTTCAGGAAACAATTGTCGATCATGGCTAGTGCTTCCCGCGCCTTAGACCAGGAAGTTACTAGAACCCAGAAAAGAAGAAACAGTAATCTATCGGTTCCACTATGATGGATTCCAACTACAAAACGTGTATTTCTATCAATTCTCTCCGTCATGCACACCCAATCTCCAACTTACAATCATCCACTCTAAAAGCAGTACGAGTCCATGTTTGTCGTTATATTCGATAAAATCAATGAGCTTATTGACGAAAGAACTACGAATAAAACGTCATTGAAACAGTGTGTCAAAAAACCGATGGTTTTCAAACCCATCCCCTCTTGGATACCAAATGCAATATTTTAATTTTGGCTGAACTGATACAAAACAAAGCCGAATTATTGCCACATCCAATGTCGACAACCCAATTTACAAATAATCGCTTCATCTCTTCTACTGGTATAACTTGTGTAACGTCAACTTCTCATGTCGCCGTCCAACAGAAACTTGTCACACAATTTAACATGACATGGACCCCTTCAGAGTGGCAAAGCAAGCTAGACAAACCCCTCACAATGAATCAGATGTTCATCTACCCGTCAAAGGTGCCCCAAATTACGCAGATGTGGCTTGGATCTCTGAGTTTTTGAAAAGAAAATTTGACATCACTATCAGGCAATACACAGCACTTATTCCCAACATCTCACCACAAAAATCAGAGCATTTTTAACCTAAACCTACCTGCCGGATATGAATGGTTTTTTGTTAACCAATCCAACAACAACCTTAAGCGCGAAAAGATTCTAGTCTCCAAGTGGACCGATAAACCCCACATTAAAACTAAAAAAATCGAAGCAATGTCTTACCTTATAAACCAAACTTAAAATCATCCAGATCCATTCCCCATCCACATTCTAAACCTAAACCCAACTAGAGCCTTAAAGTCAAAATATTTCCTAATATTCCCCGTCCTCTATATATCCCTAAGCAACCGTATTCGCTTCTCCTCACAAATGCACCAATTGTCTCTCTTCCATCAAAGCCCCAACATCAACGCGTTTCATTTAATTTAACCCTAATACGGTCACTGGTCAACCGGCTACATCCCCTCCTACTAACAACTGTTTTCCCAATTTCAATCTTATAACTGGAGCCAAATATCCAAACTTTAGCTCACATATCGTAAATTCCGCTTCTAATTCGCCTTCTTCCTCGGTTCCACAGATTTGTCTAGGCTATGAGATACAATGATTTACGAAAATATACGTCTCTTTCGCTTATCTTTACCACAAATCCGATTCTGTTTGCTTTGAGGGTAAAACCAAAACTAGTGTCATAGTCTACATCCCCTAGAAAGGCTTTTCTACTAATAGAACTATTCTCAGGAATCTTTACAGCGGATACCACGATCTCACTGCTTTCCAGAGTTAGGTACTCTCTAAAAGAGTTTCTTACCTTCTGCGAAGCTACACTGAGCTGACCATGATGAATATTTTCATCATCTTATAATGATTTCCGATTTGACGATCACTCACTCCCTATGGTTAATGATCCTGCCATCCCTATAGTTGATTCTCCATGCTGATGCGTCCTACATTCACAAAAGCCTTAACTCTTCTCTCAGTGCTATATTTTCTTCTGTCAAACTCGACTTTATTTCAATTGAAATAACACTTCCAAATAGGTGCCTGTGCGTTATGTATTGCTACATTCTTCCGGTTCAACCCATTGAATCGTTCATTCTCGTTATTAAAGCGATGGAAAAACTTATTAACCTAAGTGATTCTATCGACGGTATCCCTTTCAATGGTGACTTAAATCTGAATCTGATGAAGCGGATTTCATCATCATTTCTTTTTTACCGCATCAAACGCTGGTTCATCCAGGAAATGTCTGTTCATTGATGGTATAACAGACTCAAGGCTATGGCAAGGAAGTGGCACCTCCAGTGCATTCGGTAATCAACTAGACCCTATTTTCACTTACAATCCCATTAATTCCACAGTAACGTTTCCACACTTCCACACTTTTCTTTTTCTCAAATTTTTCCGTAACTCTCCGCCTCAGTCCACTTCTACTCATACTATCGCTTCCTACAACTTCCATAAATCTAAGTAATATCTATCTTAGCAAATCTTCTTTTGATTTGGTTAGCCTATCTTTTACTTATGCTGCCTCCATTTATTACAGTGAATTATTTAATTCTATTTCTCTTTACGTCCCCTTTTCTCGGCATAAAACATTATCTATTTCCCTCCTTTAATAACACTAGACTTCGCTCTTTACGAAACAAATGAATCATTGTAAATTATCAGCGTTTTTCTTCGCACCAATTCTTATTTTGACTACTCTAACTATGGTACCTTGGAACCTACGTTTAATTCACCCAGCTCTTTAACTGCTTCCACCAACGCTTTCTCGACACAGCGCAGACTAACCTTATCAACAACTCTAAGTAGTTTTATTAATTTGTCAACAACAAAAGAAAATCAGACGTATATACCCCCTCTCGAACGAGATAATATATTGTATTAGCCAACTATTTTGTAAACTTTTTAAAACAATCATTTGCAGACAACTTCTTTGTACCTAACCCTATACGATTCAAGTACCTTTTAAATTTCTCCATTGGCCCTTCTCTCTCTTAATCTTTTGATCCTATCTTTATCGAAAAAAAGTTTAAAAATCTTAACGAGGAAGTTTTACCCGACCCAGTAATATTTCTCAAAAAGTGTGCCTCCAATCTTTTGTATCCACTTTCCTCCCTATTTTATCTGTCCCTCACACAAGTGTAATTCAACGAAGTTTGGAAGACTTCTTTTATAACCCCGGTCCACAAAAAGGGATCAAAGATTGAAGTAACTAATTACCGTCCCATTGCTAAGCTAAGTTCGAAAGTATTTTATACAAAGTGCTAAGCTTTCAGAGCAAGTCACCCATTTAACATGGATTTCTGAAAGGTATTATACATAGATGAACTACTACAAACTTGGTTGAATCGGTATCCTTTGCTCTTTCAGCACTAGAAAATAACAACGATATCTATGTTATTGCTACAGGTTTTGCCAAGGCCTGCGATAAAATATCTCATCAATTGATCATTTTCAAATTGCCTTCCCTCGATTTTAACCCCATATTATTAAAAGAGATATCTTATTATCTGAAGAACGGTTATATAACATTCAATTTAGGTTAGCCTTAACTTCACTTCACTGGTGTCCCACAATGCAGCCGTTTAGGTCCTATTATTTTCATTTTAACTATAAACCATCTTGAAAGGACTATTAAACACTGGCTCCTATCCATTTACGTCGACGATACTAAGCTCTCCAAAACTAAGTAAGTAAGTCCAATCGATCTCCTTTACCTCAGGGTTAAACCTTGATATGTTAAGAAACATTTATTTAAAGCAATTGCCAAATCAGGTATAAAATATATATTCATTATAAAGGCATGTCTAAAAATGCAATATTTTCCTGATATATGGAAACCTGCAAAAGTGGTACCCATATTAAGAGCTGGTAAACCTCCAGAAAGTCCAGAAAATTATAGACCTATCAGTCTATGTACTAAGCAACCTTAGTAAGGCATATGAAAAGATAACAACGGAGAAAATCTTAAAGTTCACAGATGATCATAAAATTTTTCCCAAAGAACAGTTTCAGGCGTTATCACAGTACATCCCATCAGGCACTAAGAATATGCAACTGCATTAAAAGAAATCGGTCAGAAAGAAAATCTACTGGCATGATCTTATTAGACATTGAAAAGGCATTTGACTTTGTTTGGCATGAGGGTTTGATATACAAAATGGTATATTTAAACTTTCCTCCATATTTCTGTAAAATAGTCCAAAGTTTTTTATCCAGACGTCGTTTTAACGTTCATGTTAATAGTAGTATCTCTGACCTAATATACTTTCAATCGGGTGTACCACAAGGCTCAGTTCTTGGCCCAATCCTTTAAAACATTTATACATCTGATATACAAAAGTTACCATACTGTGATAAAGCCATATTTGCAGATGACACCGCAATATTTTTATCTCATGAATGCGCTATTAATCTTGAGAGGAATCTCAAAAAATGGAATGGAAATATGATTAAAATATTACTACAAATGGAAAATCAAGCTAAACGAAGTAAAGGCTATTTTTTTGCACTCGGAAAAGAAAGTCATGCTTCCTTCAAAGCTCCCAACTTCAACTGAATGGAAGCTATATAAATTGGGAACCCTCTGTCAGATATCTAGGTATTTACTTAGATACCAAGCTTACATTTAAGGACCATATCACTAAAACCATAAAGAAAATAGGAATAGCAATAAAGATGCTGTATCTATTTATTAATAAAAAATCACTACTTTCAACTGACAATAAAATTATATTGCACAAAGTAATCTTAAAGGCGATTCTGCTATATGGATGCCAAGTATGGGGCATCGCTGCAACTTGTCACATAAACAAATTGCAAGTCTCGCAAAATAAGATCTTGAAAATGATGCTAGATTTACCTTGGTATAACTCAACTCGTGATACTCATGTAAGAGCGAATGTTGAATTGATTGTTCATAGAATCCTTAAACTTAATAATACGTTTAAAAGAAGATGTAGTTTTGCTGATAATCAGCTTGTAAATGAATTATGTACTTATGATTGATAAATGTTAGGTATACACATTTGTTAGTATAGGGTTTTCTAATAACGACTTGAAAACTTTTTTTTTAAATAAAAGGCAAACCATTTGAGATATTTCAAAAACTTTATTATTGGCTTAAAGTACAATCAAAACATTTATGAACGGAACTCGACTTCGTTCATATGGCCACCGCGGGCACGTTTGCAGCGGTCGATTCATTGGGCCCAATTTTCAACGACTCGGCCACATATTTCGGCCGAAAGGGCCGCTATTTCACGTCCAGTGTTGGCTTTGAGCTCTTCCAACGTCGTCAGCGTTTTGGCATAGACAGAAAATAGTCAAGCGGCGTTAAATCGCACTAACGAGGCGGCCAATCGATTGGCACATGTCTTGAGATAACACGCTCACCATACTTACTCTTCAATAAATCGATTGTAGCGTGTGCTGTGTAGCTTGTGGCACTATCCTGTTGAAACCACATGTCTTCCAAGTCCATATATTCCAATTCGCGCAAAAAATAATCGGCGATCATGGCGCGATAACGCTGACCGTTAACAGTAACGTGACGATCGTTTTCGTCGACGAAAAAATATGGCCCAATAACGCCGCCGGCATGCAAACCCCACCAAACAGTTATTTTTTGTAGATGGAGTGGTGATTCATGAAGCACATGTGGGTTTTCACCCGACCAATAACTCATATTTTGCTTATTGACGAACCCATTGAGCCAAAAATGAGCTTCGTCACTTAAGATGATTTTGCGATGAAATTCATCATCTTGACGCATCTTCTCCAGAACCCAATCGGAGAACGTAGCTCGTTAGTATACTTTACCATGATGAAAATGTTAAGTTTACTGAATAAATTAACAGTGACAGTTTGATGATTAGTGAAAGAGTGCGTTAACAAATTCAAAGTTGTCAAGTCCCTATTGGAAGACCCTATATGTGTTTATTTATATTAATAATTTATTGTTACTTATTTATTGAATATTTGCATACATATGTACATCCCTATGTACAGCTGCGTTCATAAAAACCGCACCACCTAATGAGTTCTCAAAAAATGCCTAATAACATCAGATCGTAAGGGTTTTTCCCATACTAATGAAGGCTATTCCCTATAGCGGAGACCTCGTATTCAGTGTCTAAAAAAATCAGTTTGAATTGAGTTGTGACGGTGACAAGTAAAAAAAAGGGAAATGTTCAGTAAATATCATCAACTGACTCAGAACGAAAAAGTTCAAATATTGGCTTTAGTCGAAGAAGGGCTTGGCTATCGTGAGATTGCGGTTTAAATAGGATGCTGTCATTCAACTATCGTACGACTGATGAAGAAAAAAGGAAATTTGGATCCACTGGAAAGGAAAAAAGGCTCGGGACGAAAACGTAAAACAACCCAGAAGACTGACAATGCTGTCCGTATAAGAGCAGAGCTAAGTGAATTTCATCAAGTTGATCTAAGCGCCGAAACTATACGCCGATGGCTACAGGAGATAGGTTTATATGGAAGACGACCAGCGAAAAAAAAACCTCTCCTAACCACAAAAATGAAAAAAGCTCGCTTGGCGTGGGCAAAGAAGTACGAAGATTGGACGCAGGATGATTGGCGATGTGTGATATGGTCCGATGAAAGTAAATTTAATTTGTTGTGTGCCGACAATTTGCTATACGTACGACAGTCAGCAGGTGAAAGGTTCAAGGACGAGTGCATAGTTAAAACAGTGAAGATTCCTCAAAGCCAGATAGTTAAGGGATTGTTTTCTTTTTACGTTTTGGGCCCTTTGTACTTTGTTAATGGAATTATGAATGCTCAAATGTATGGAGAAGTAGTAAAGGAGTTTTTGGTACCAGCAATTGAACAGCATCATTCGTATACTGACAAGGGCATTTTTTAAGTGATTCTGCACCTTGCCACCGCTTCAAATCCGTAAGTAAAGTGTTATAAATCAACTTCTAGATGTCTACTTTATAAATAATAAACAGACAAGTAACTAGAGTCTTTCAATAATTTTCAGCTCAAGATGACCTCGGAATTACCAGACTAGACTGGCCAGGCTAATTAATAATTAAACCCAATCGAACACTTGTGACATGTAATGAAACGTGAGGTGTCTGAACATAAACCAGAGAGTAAAAAAAAGCTAAATGAAGTTCTGGAACATGTATGAAATACTAAAATTTCAAGGGATATTACTGAGCTTCTAGTAAACTCGATGCCTTCTAGAATAAAAGCGGTTATAACCGCAAAAGAAGGAGCAACTTGGTATTGATAATTTTTTGTTAAAAGTGGCATATCTAAACATCTTATATACACATACATAAAAAATGTATCGTTTGATTTTGTTAACCAATTAACATATTTTAAAAAAATAAGAAAATTTCTTTCTTTGTTAATATCTTTTTTCAAACATTCAATAAACAGATAGAAATTAGATAGAAATACTTATAAACTACCACGGAGTACTCAACAGAATTTTCATTTCTTTATAAAAAGTATTATCGTAGCTATTAACAATTTTTCAATCATTTTGATATGGCGCGGTTTTTATGACCGGAAGTGTATGTATTATTGTTTTTTTTTTTGTAAAGAGAATTTAGTCATTTTTGTTCCTTTATTATTTATTACTTATTTATTATATACTTATTCATATTCTGTGTATTTATTCTCAGTTATTTATGTGCTTATTCGTCGTTTTATGTACATACATGTACGTAAGTTTATTCCGATATGTATCTCTGTATATGCATATCCTTTTTTTATATTGAAGGTTTTGTTTTCGTTTTCCTTTTGACCTGTTTTTCCTCCACGCATTCTTAATAGAACTAAAAATAATGTTTCAGTAGAAAGATAAAATGTCAAATCATCAAATCTCTGTAAAATGTGCAATAACAATATTTCTGTAATATATTTGAGTACGAAATAAAAAAAATCTATCTTTCTTCCGCGGTTTTGGAATATTATACGATAGAGAGTTAAACTTCCGTTCGCATGGCTTGGTTTTATCAAACGATGGTCTAAAGGATTTTGCAACCGTTATGTGACAAGAATAACCTTACATTACCTTCTCGAATATGCCAACCAAGTGTGATCTCCCTCTCAGTGAATTCATATATCCCGTAGCTGACATTTATTGACTACTCTCTGGTTCTGTGGACTGCAACTTTATTTCCTTTAACATTAACCTCGTAATTTACTACGTTTTCCTCTCTTCCATATTCCAACCCATGGCACCTCTTATGGTTCAGACGAACCAACCTCCCGCATGCTCCGTAAGTTCAACTCAAACCTCCCCTTTGTTGATTTTATCCTGAGCACTTCCCGTCTTAAACTTGATCTCCTCCACCATTCCCATAGTTCCTAACCCATAATTTTTGTTGGCGTTTAAAGTCCTTGTTTTTAAGTTAGATTAAGCTTGTATCAAAATAGAAATTAAAAAAAAAAGAAAAATAGAATTAGGCATTATCCAACAGACATTATAGCTATGTATGGTATATCATGTGCATATACCTGAGCTTAAACTTTCGAACTAATGATAGCATTAAGTAGTGAATCAAACAACATGCATTACAGCATTTGCCGCCTTGTGAGCAATCTTTGTAAGGCATAGCGTTTGAAAGCACCCGCAATGTTGATGAGAATGGTCCATCACATTTTAGAGCTTAGTCTCACAGGATCTTTCTTTTGAGAAATTTTGCAATTTGGACAGATGATGTATTCGCAAAACAATTTTGCATACATAAAGCTGAAATATTTTATTAATGCTATTCAACATAATTTTCTTTTTTTTATAATTAGTGCGCGCTCAAGAGATCATATGCTTGCACACAGCGCAGACGGAGTCACACTAATGGATCTGCAGCTTTTGGTGACTGTGAGGTCATATTTTCAGATTTTCAGTGTAAAGGCTGCTCTTAAGGTTCACCAGAGCTTTGGTGGCAATTATTCTATACCTTTTTGTAGCATAACTGAAACTATGCAAGGTACCAGGCGACTTAAAGTCATCAAAAGAAGCAACAGCGTGTTTGATAGCTTCATACGTCACCACAACCGATGACAGATGTCAGCTGCAGAGTATTTTGTTACTTAGCTTATTTTCTCCGATGCTGTGTTAATACTATAGATTAAGTAGCAATTTATAGGTTAGGCATGACCCACTATGTAAATGTAACAAAGTATTAAAAATGAATTAAGCCAGCGTTGATCTAAAAACACCACAGATGCAACATGCCACAAAATTTTTGATATCCTTAAGGAAAAAGTAGAACAAACAGGAACATCTTTGACAGTACAGTTGGAGGTCATAGCAAACACAATACCGCATCCTTAAATGGACTGACTAGTTGGCTTTGTTGAGAGACGAATATCTTTACATCTGGCACACAGTTTTCCCATCTAAATACTTACTCTGGAACAGGTTCCTTAGAGTAAAATCATAGAAAAATCGACGTGTTGATAAATTAAGCAGACAAGGACTTGTAGTAAAACTATTCGCCTTCATTCAGTCTAACTACATACATACATGCGCTGATATTAATAATTGGCGGAATGCAGCGAGCTATCGAGCATTTGAGAGAAAATATAACATGAGCTGAAAAAAACGGCCAAAAAGCCGTTTCTAAGAGAGGACACCACTTGAATTAAATCCATGCTATTCGAATCAGTTAGTACCAACTTTCAGAAGATACGTGTATAAATTTGACAGCTGTCGGACGATTAGTTCTCGAGATATAGCGTTGTGAGTGAAGCAACTTTTGTTGTTGTGAAAAAAAAAAATGGATTCAAAGCAATTTCGTGTGTTGATTTATCATTGCTTTTTGATGGAAAAAAATGCTGCCGATGCAAAGAAATGGCGTGATAAGTGTTACTCGGACTCTGCACCAGCCGAACGAACCATTCGCAAGTGGATTGATAAATTTAAAAGTGATGCACGCAGTGGACATCCAAAAGAGGCTGTTTTAGATGAAAACATCAAAAAAGTCCACAAAATTATAACGAATGACCATAAAGTGAAGTTGATCGAGATAGCTGAGGCTCTGAAGATATCAAAAGAGCGTGTTGCGAAAGCTCTGTTCAAAGTGGGTGCCGCGTTTGCTCACAGTCGACCAAAAACAACAACGTGCTTAAAGTGCTTAAAGCTGTTCAACTGCAATAAAGCCGAATTTTTGCATTGATATGTGATAATGGATGAAACTTGGCTCCATCACTTCACACCAGAGTCAAGTCGGCAATCAGCTGAGTGGCGAGCAGGCGACGAACCTCGTCCAAAACTACCAAAAACTCAACAGTCGGCTGGCAAGGTTATGGCATCCGTATTTTCGGATAAACATAGAATAACTTTCATTGACTATCCCCAAAAGGGGCAGACTATCAACAGCGACTATTACATTGCGTTGTTGGAGCGTTTGAAGGACGAAATGGCAGAAAAACGGTCGCATTTGAAGAAAAAGAAAGTGCTGTCTCATCAAGACAATGCACCGTGTCACAAGTCGATGAAAACGACGGCAAAATTGAATGAATTCGGCTACGAATTGCTTCCCCACCCACCGTATTCTCCAGATTTGGCCCCCAGCGACTATTTCCTGTTCGCAGACCACAAAAGAATGCTCGCCGGAAAGAGATTTAAGATCGATGAAGAAGTAATCGCCGAAACAGAGGCCTATTTTGAGGCTAAACCGAAATCTTACTACAAAACTGGTATCGAAAGATTAAAAAATTGTTTCAATCAGTGTATCGCCCTCGAAGGCAACTATATTGATAAATAAAGTTGAATTTTGCAAAAATTTTGTGTTTTAGTATAAAACGGCCTTTATAAAACAGACTTTTCAGCCCATGTGTTAAATAGAAACGGTATTAATAGATTAAGCTATGAACGAATGCAAAACAAAGCTCTTAACTATGTTCAAAGAGACGCACAACCTTAATGAATAGGACATAACTTCGCAGTATAATAACTCTAAGATAGCCAAGGATTTTGTCTCTATGATATTGACAAGCAAAAGCACACGGGAACAATACCAAACGTTCCTGGAAAATTGTAAAAGTACATAAGTGCTTAGAGGAAAAATAGGAAAACAACCCAGAAAGATGGTAACAACAACTTAATTACGGATAAAAAAGAAGTACTTAATACCTGGGAAAAGCTTTACCAAGAAAAATGTAAAGCACAGGAAAGTACGCAAGTGGAAGAAAGAATCTCCTACGGGCCATGTCCGGAGCTACAGAACATACAAGGAGCAGAGGGAGCTATCACGTCTATAAAATCAAGAAAAGCAACCGGAACCGACAAAATTACGCCAGAACTAATATGATACAGAGAGAACGAGCTTAAAAGAATACTCACGAAGCTATTCCAACAAGCGCGGGAGGAATCCAATATCCCAAAGTAGTGGAACCAAAGCATATCATTCGAATTCACAATTGTTAAAATTTGCAAAAGTCGAACTAACAGAACAAAAGAGAAAAGAAGACTAAGTCCCATTTACCTGCAGTTCTTACTCTCTAGGGAGAGACTTCAACAAACGCTTCATATCTGGAATGAAGAACTCAAAACGAAAAGGATGATACTCAATGCAGACAAAAGCAAAGTATGAATATCTAGGCGCAATAATTTTAAACGACGGTAGATGCGATCAGAAAGTATTGAATCGCACCAAAAAAGCAATGTCGGCATAATTTCAAATCAGCGCAACACTAATAAATAAAAGAAAAATTTCAACTGACGTGAAAGTAAAGATTAAAAATAGCCCTCTACGGATTCGATTCCCTGCCGCTGCTCGATAAGCGTCTGAGCCGATTTCAAACGAACGAGAAGGTGCAGGATAAGATATTAGAGGCTGAGGGAGGAAATAGGACAAATAAAGTCGATTATCACACAGGTGGAAGAAAAACAACTAAAGTGGTTCGGCCACATAGAACGAATAGCATACTCTGGAATCTTCAAAATAATACAAGAAATGAAAGTAGCCGGGCCAACACCAAAAAGTAAACAATTATGAAAATGAAGAGGATCAGTACCGACAGAGAAAAATGGAGACGCTGGACACTTCAAGGACAGATCTATGCCTAGCAATAACAGAGGATGACGAAACAGAAGTAGAAGATATTGACACTTTGGAACTTTGGAACTGTCCCGCGTAGACCACTAGTCTGCTTATACAAGGGCTGAAGAATGTGTACCCGGATTAGAAGATAGGTAAGTATACTATCATTTAGTATAACTTCTTTTAGCCCGCCTGTCAAAATGTTGGTGACAATCCGACGCTTAATTTTATTTTGAAACCTACTCGTATTTCAAAACATCGTGTTAGCGTATTTGTGACCATGGAAAAAGAGCAGTATTGCTTCTTGAACCGATTTTTGTTTTTGAGTGGCAAAACCTGCATGGAAATGAACCCATTCTCGATGGTGCTTATGGGACCCATACACCTTACCGTAAAATCGTTTACCATTGGTTCGCAGAGCTTCGCCGTGGCAGCACGTCGCTTTTTGATGAACTGCGCCCAGGTGGGCCAAAAACGGTTACCACAGAGAAAACCGTAGGCTGAGATAGCACGCATCTTGTTTAAACGCGCTAGCCGCGTCCTGCACGAAATTTTGGGAATGAGAAAACTGTCCGCGGGTTGGGTGCCGCGTTTGCTCACACCGGAGAACAAGCGCAATCGGAGACCACTTCAAAGACGTGCTTGGCCCTGTTTAATCGTAATCCAGAGTTTTTGCATCGTTTTGTGACCGTCAATGAGACATGGAATTATTGGTTCACACCAGAGACCAAAGAACAATTGAAACAATGGGTCTTATCCGGTAGACGTGCTCCTAAGAAAGCGAAGACTGTGCCTTTGGCCGAAAAGGTGATGGCCACCGTTTTTTGGGACGCGTGAGTTGTAATCCACGTTGACTATTTGGAAAAGGGAAAAACAATCACAGGAGCATACTACGTCGATTTATCGGGCCGATTTAACTCTGATTTGAAGAAAAAACGACCACATTTGGCAAAGAAAAAAGTGGTCTAACAAAATGATAACGCACAGGCACACACCTTCGCATTCGCCAAAGCCAATTTGCTCCTCCATCCTCTGCATTATCCGAATTTGGCTCCCTGCGACTTCGTTTTGTAGGAAACAGTAAGTGCAGTGGCTCCATCTTGCTGGGGCTATATGTTGGACTATTTTGAACTGCTGGAAGTCCAGTATACTGAAGATTTCTGGATGATGACCCGTTCTACAAGCAGTGCATCTAAGGGAGTGTGACTGACATTAATGTAACGCTCTCTGATCCTCGGTACTTCAAACTCAGACGTGCTATTAAATCACGTATTAATCTACATGAAAAAAGGTTTTGGCGCTCAACATGGAATCTTATATAGAAATAGCTTTAGACTAAGCGATGTTCTGGAGATGTCCAATTGAATGGCACTACGACGAGTAGTTCCACAGAGTTCATTTTGTATGTTGATATCCAGTAAATCAACTATCCGCAATCTATTGAAATTATCTCACTGAATATGGTCCTCGATATTGATTAGTCTTTTTACAGTTTCAAAGCAGAGGTGGAAACTGCCTCACTTTTACCCCTACACCTATCGATAAATGAATTACTCACAAAAAGAATTATCAACACAACATAAAATTCCTTAACTCGGTTCAGACAACATCGAAAGTATTGTAGTTAAAATATGTCGCCTCTCACTAACTGAGTTGACCGAACAGTTCACATTTACTTTGAACTCAAACTGTAAAGCGAAAGAAAAGGTCAGTAGTGGCATAAGCCAAAGTTTCTAGTTAATCTCTACTGATACCATAATGCCCCTTGCTGCAAGTGATTCCATGCTCAAGCTTAATGCGATAGACAAGACTAGTGACAGAGAATAAGATGGCACATATTGCAATCCAAATTCATATCCAGGCTGAAATGGCTGCAGCTGATATGTAGAAACAGTGTACATTTATGGAAAAGCCACGCACAAGCAGCTTAGTGAGCATTATCATAAGGTATCATATCATGCCATCAGACTTGATCTGTCTTACGCAGACGTTCCTTGCGATAAAAAATGGAAAAAATCTGTCACTTTGGTCTTTGGTCTTTGGTTTTTCCTTATTTAATCTGCTATAAGTAGATGTTTGTAGCATTCAGGTCACCGCATTCAGATCCTATGGAATCCCCAAGCCACTCTCTCAGCTTAACTAAGCCCGCGTGATAAAGTCTGCTTCTGTTAAATACATAATCTATATAGTCCTTGATATAACTGCTTTTTTAATCGACTTCTTTTTGGCTTCTCAATTAAAGTCTTTTGGCTTCGATTATCTGGGAAGCAGCAAAAGTAAAGTCATTTGTCATTGTTGAAAACAATACAAATTGCTATAACTAAACTCTGGAATACAATGGAACGTAAAACAATCAAAATCTTCTACTTAGCACTCAGCATTCGTCCAATTACCCCAATCAGCTTCAAGATCTCGAACAGATGTAATTTTTTATTTGAACGGCTTGCCTTTCACTTATTACAACTTTGAATCTATTGCGAATGGAAAAAGAAAGAAGAGAAACTCCATAAAAGTATCGGCAAATCCCGGAGAATATCTGTTAACTACTCGTAAAATAACAGCAGTCAAGAGCGAAGAAAAATCCATTAATCAAACCCCATTTTTATACATACCAGTATACAGAAAGCTCTGGGTATCCTGCGTTTTAATAATAAGTAAATAGTACATATCTACTAACCAGGAGCACACTTTTAAGGATTAGTTCAATTACCCCATGCTCTGGAAATATAATTTTCCGCTTTCATGCTCCAGCGAAGGAGGAAGTTTGTACCACACTTCGCCAGAAACGAAGAATTATGAGGAAAAGTTCTTCAACAATTTCAAACAATATAGAGTTTTATTTACTTGTAATTGAAAAGGGCTATGTCGGCTTAAAAGAAAGTCGGATTAGATTTCGAGTTGAGAAAAGGTTTTGACTCATTTCACATTATACAGGGTATGAAGGACTTTAAAGGGAGATTCCTCGACATATTTTGAAAAAAAAAAATTGTAATGGGGGTCGAAAGTACATCTCCTCCGAGGTACAGATTTTTTCAGTGAAGCCTTACGCGTTTTGACTTCTATTGAAGATAACATCTCGTAAAATTCGTAACTATAAGTTCTTTATTTTTTCAAAATAAATGTTTCCATAAACATAATGCCTCAAAAGTTATTGAAGATCAAAAGTGATTTCTTTTTTTTTTTAAGAAAAACTTTTGACTTTGTCATAATTTTATTCATAAAAATATCTGATTATCTGATTAACCCCTACTACAAATGGTTCAAACTCTTTTACAACAGCTGGCCCTATAAAATTAACTAGTAGTTAACAGCTGCTTTGGAATTTTTTCTCGTAAAATAAGTTTATTATAGCAGACCTCTTAAGAAATAATTTAAAAAGAATCCAAAATTAATTGCATAGCCATTTTATAGTTTTTAGTTGAGATATTGACGTTTAATTCATAATATCCTCTTTAGAATAGACTTTTGAACACAAAAATACGAAGACATAATTTATGTATGTAACGGTTGAGCGAATGAGAGTGGAATATATAAAACAGTACCCTGACAGGACTACCCCAAATAATAGGATATTTAGAAGATCATTTTCCAAGTTCAAGCAGGCAGGAACAACGCGGAAATCGCCGAGAGACTCACACCCTGCTTTAGCATAATGCCTCCGTAGCTACGAAGACATTTTACATTTTGTCAGAAACCATCCACATACCAGTCTTAAACAACGAAGCAGACATTTTAATCTTAAACATTCAGAAGGAATGCATGCATTTCGTCATACTTTGTGTGTATTAAGTATCTAGAAATTTTAAATAAAACCTAAAAATTAGTTTGTTCATTAAAATTTATTTTGTCGCCTTCAAAGTAGGCCTCATTGCTTAAAATACAAGTACGCCAGCGCTTCACCCAGTTCTCCATACATTTTTCGTTGGTTGATTGAGGTATGGCCTCAATAGCTTACTTACTTAAGGTATCGCTAGAGTCTGGGATGGAACTGGTTCTCAACGTACAAGCGTCTCCAGCAAGGTCGATCTTCAGCTATCTGCGTCCAGTTTCCTCTACTGCGCAAAAAATTCGCGGGGACGGATTCGTATATCCAAGTATACCCTCATCCATTATTGATAAAGTCCAAGACTGGGACTATAAAGGTATTATAAATAAATCAGTAAATAATTAAATGGACAAACAAATAAACATTACAGAAGCTTGATTACAATCAAATAAATTAAATTAACAAAACAATAATATTGTACATGTCACGACAAATTAAGTTGATTTACTAGAGGATTGTCGGGAATATTAAATCTTAGCTTGAATGTATCATCATGTATCCAGGTAGAGATCAATACAACATTAGCTCTATCGTATAAATCTGTTGAAGAGTAATGCCAGGGAAGATTAAGCATCATTTTTAAAACTAAATTTTAAATCATTTGAAGCTTTCTAATATAGCACTTTGCACAATAACCTCACAACATACAATTGGATAGATTGGAAAATAGCCTTATGAATTATCATTTTATTATCGTTTGAAAGTAATGATTTCCTATTAATAAACGGATATAAAATTTATATGGCTATTTTATTTAACTTTATTATTTGTTTCTAAAACGTGTTTGTTAAATGTCAGTTTTTGACCAAGGAATATGCCTAGCCTTAACAAATGGCTTCTATGTTATCAGGTAGCCATTGATTCTTAACTGATAAGCTGGAAGTAAGCAAGGCTTTCTTTTTCGGGTGAAAAATATAGTTTGGACTTTTTCCACGTTCAGTTTTATTTTTCACTTGGACAAATAGCTTTGCAATATTTCAATCACATTTTTTAAATTCGTCTCAATGTTAAGACCAAACTCATGCTAAGAAAGTAAAGTGATATTATCAGCATAAATAGCTATTTCACAATGAGGAAGATTTGGGACATCAGACGTCAACAAATTCGAACACAAATTGTGTACCTTGAAGTACACCTGTATAAATATTGACTACATCAGATGCACTACTATTGACAAATACTCTAAAGCTACGATTTGACACAAAACTTTAAACAATTCCATAAAGAAATGGAGGAAAATTATTATTTACCATTTTGTAGATAAACCTATCATGCCAAACGGAGTCAAATGCTTTCTCAATATCCAAGATCCATGATTACGGCTTAAACCAAACTGCTCATTAGTATATAATTATTTTCGTGCGGTTTTCTTTTCGAAATTTGGACGTTTATTTAAGAAAAACATGTACAGTAGTATTATTCAAAGTATTGCCCATCTGAAGCTATGACTTTTTCCCATCTTTCTGGTAATTTATGGATCCCATCCCAAAAGAACTGCGCCTGCTTGGCAGCCAAGAATGAATCAAGCTAATTTTTGAGGGCGTTCTGCATCGACCGAAACAAATGGTAGTCAGAAGGGGTAAGGTCTGGGCTAAACGGCGGGTGGGGTAAGACTTCCCATCTACTGTCTTCCAAATAGTTCTTAACCGGAATAGCAACGTGGGGCCGAGCGTTGTCATGATAGAAAATTACTGCCTCGTGCCTGTTCACATATTCCGGGCGTTTTTCGGCTACTGCTCTCTTCAAACGGATTAATTGTGTTCGATAGCGTTGTCTATTGATGGTTTCACCCAGTTTTAGCAGCTCATAATACAGCACACCCATCTGATCCCACCAAATACAGAGCATTACCTTCGCGCGATGGATATTCGGCTTTGCCGTTGATTTGGCTGGTTGGCCGGGTTTCACATATGATTTTTTGCGCTTAGGGTTGTCGTAATGGATCCATTTTTCACCACCAGTAACAATCCGCTGCAAAAATGACTTCCTTTTGTGGCGTTCCAACAGAATTTCGAACATGCAAAACCGCCTTTCGACGTCTCTCGGCTTGAGTTCATGTGGAACCCAATTTCCTTGCTTTTGAATATATCCAGCTGCCTTTAAACGTTTTGAAATGGCTGCATGAGTGACACCCAAAGATTCTGCGAGCTTGTTTATGTTTAGCAACAATCTTCATAGAGTAATGCTTCCAGTTCTTCATCTTCAAACTTTTCTGGCTGCCCAGGACGTTCATCGTCTTCCAAGCCAAAATCACCACTTTTAAATCGTGCAAACCACTTTTGGCACGTTCGCTCAGCTAGCGCATGCTGACCATAAATTTCCACCAAAATACGATGACTTTCGGCAGCAGTTTTCTTCATATTAAAGTAATGAAGAAGAAGTCTCCGCAAAAACACTTTTTCAGGCACAAAGTTCGACATATTTGAGTGAAAAAAATATTATTGTTGTTTACGCTTCAAATGAATGATATATACTGAAATGACGTACAATGACAGTAGCTTTCCAACGCATGTTCCAATGGAATAATAATAATGGAATAATATAAGTTACGCCATCTCTTAGCAAACCGCACGATTTAACTTAAGTTAACTTTCAATTCTTACTTTTTTCTGTTGCGGTGTAAGATCGTGTGTTTTTTGGAACTTCAGTGGCTTGAGCCCAAGCTCATTTTTCAGTATGTGTTGCATGCGTTCCAATGATTTCGCTCAATTCGAGCCTTCACTTTCCGAACCATTACTGCCGATGTTGCTGTTTTTTTATGACCACCTCCATGGCGTTTTGCAACGCTGCCAGTATCACGGTAACGAGCTATGGTTCGAGACACAAATGATTTATTTACGTTGAGGTGCTGGAGGGCTCTAACGATAGCTACTTGTGGTTTTCCAGCCAAATATGAAGTAATTACACTATCACGTTTGAATTTCATCGCGGATAAAATTTTTTCAACACAACTGAGACGCAAATCGTTTAAAAGGCTTGCAAACAATAGAATTATCTGTCATGTGTTGGTTGCAGTTCGAGTCAGTCAGGGTGTATTATATTGGTTCTTCGGAAAGTAATTTCGTTTTTTCCCAACAGAGGACTTACATTTTTTCACAGTTATAGCCCAATTTATTTTATAATTCACTTCTCAGTGACCTTTGTACTTCATTGTACACGCGAACAAACGTCATAGACTTTTGATTGCGTTAGTTGGCTACTATGTGGCACCATATGATGGGTTGATAATATCGAAAACTCTCCACTAGCGTTTTTACAGTAGAACTAGTAACACTGATTGAAACGATTTTTCAATCTTTCGATACCAGTTTCATAGTACGATTTCGGTTTAGCCTCAAAATAGGCCTCTGTTTCGGCGATTACTTCTTCGTCGGTCTTAAATCTCCTTCCGGCGAGCATTCTTTTGAGGTCTGCGAACAGGAAATACTCGCTGGGGGCCAAATCTGGAGAATACGGTGTGTGGGGAGGCAATTCGTAGCCGAATTCATTCAATTTTGCCATCGTTTTCATCGACTTGTGACATGATGCATTGTCTTGATGAGACAGCACTTTCTTTTCCTTCAAATGCGACCGTTTTTCTACGATTTCGGCCTTCAAACGCTCCAACAACGCAATGTAATAATCGCTGTTGATAGTCTGCCCCTTTTGGAGATAGTCGATGAAAATTATTCCATGTGTGTCCCAATATACGGATGCCATAATCTTGCCAGCCAACTGTTATGTTTTCGGTCGTTTTGGACGAGGTTCGTCGCCTGCTCGCCACTCAGCTGATTGCCGACTTGACTCTGGTGTGAAGTGATGGCGTCAAGTTTCATCCATTGTCACATACCAATGCAAAAATTCGGCTTTATTGCAGTTGAACAGCTTTAAGCACGCTGTCGGACAGCTGTCTTTTCGAAATTTTGCCCAATTGGCATTTTTAATATCTGAGAAATATTGCACTTTTTCTACGCTTGAGTTTAGTTTACAGAGAACTGGGTTATGATCGGAACTCAGATCATTGAAGACAACAGGTTGGGAGATCATACCAGAAACATTTGTTACATATAAATCTGTCACACAGGGACTTCTATAAGAATTGGTTGGTACACAAGTAGGACTAGGGGGAAACATAACAGATATTAGTGACATAACAACATTCCCCCAGGAATTTGCTTTTACAAATCCCCAATACCTCTGTCTGCAATTTAAATCAGCCCCTATCAAGAAGTTGCAGTTCATATTGAAAAATGTTCAAAGGTCATTTTTAAATCTTATTCCTAGGAAATAGACAGAATAAATCAATAATAACTCAAAGGATTTTGAATTAAAAAATGTTAACAACATAAAAACCCATTATTCAGTCGGCCTCTTAGCCCAAAAAAGCAGCAATCGACCAGTGTAACTTTTCGTTTGATTTCTGATAAGTTATCAGAATTAATAGCGGTCCTCAATTATCTCATAGATATAACTGTCAACTGTGACGTTACGTACTATTCGTTCAAATCTTGTGCTCTGTCTTGTTAGTAACACAGGCTTGGTTTTGCCTCTATTCTCAACTAAACCCATAAATCCGGACCTAAAATCGTACTGATATGTTCCAAGCAGATAGCTGGAAAATAGTTTAAGAAGTTGACATAATGCGATAAATAAGATCATGTGTTTTGAACTATTCACAGCTAAAAGAACTGATTTTGTAAGCAATTTTTAAATTAAAAGATGCTTTGAATCCGGCGCTGGTTCATTATCTGAATTGATAGCGAAGCCTCTGTAGACAAAGTCCTTAACTGCCTCAAAGTTATATCTGCCGAAAGTGACGTGCTGCCCGAGGCATCAGTTTTGGGTGTCCTTTTCTTGGCAGCATATACTTGGTCTTGCCCTCATTGACCGTTAAACCCATCTTCGCCGCTATTGCGTCAATACTCGGGCAAGCGCCTCTGATCTCGCACTGCTTTCTTCAGATTAAGTCAATATCAGCGACGTATGCGAGTTATTGGACAAACTTTTGAAAAATTATGCCTCTTGCATTGGCGCATTGCCTTATCTAAATCTTTTTCGACATCAAAGGTCTCAGTGGGTTCTTTACCGACTTTGATGGAGCAGCATGCATTCTCTATGGGCATCCTGCTTAAACTGACGAGTTTGTACTCGTATAGCCCGTCTTTATAGATCTTTATAGATGAATAGGTGGTGTGTATCGATTTGGAGCTCATAGGTTTTTTCCAAGATTTGCGGTAGTGTGAAAATTTCGTTGTTGATGAACGGCTTCAAGCGCCAACGCAATACGGGAGATAGGATTTGTAGGCAAAGTTCAAAAAACCTCCTTTATTAAAGATCGCATAAATAATACTGAGGTTCTGCTCATCGGTCATACCTTCGTCCGACCATATTTTATAGATCAGTTGGTGTATGCTCCTTGCCAAATCATCGCCTGCCGTTTTGCTTAGCTACATGTGCTTGTTGGCACTCGTCGTCAAACCAGGGATTTGTTGTGGTGGCCGATTGAAATCCAAGACTTCAGGTCTATGATGGCTTTTTGGCAATGATGCCATTGGTCTTCGATACCTGATGCTGGCGGCATAGGACCTCGTAAAAGATTCAGGGAGACTCGATCGGAAAAGGATTTGCCAATCCATTTCCATTGTAGCCGTCCGACGTCGAACTTTCTGACAATAATAGAATGGCTACAACAATGTAATGGTTTGATTCGATATTGACGATGTTGGCTATCCATAATATTGAAGGAGTGCCTTTCGTCAATCGCAATGCGGCCATTCTGGTTGACAGTTAATACATAGATCAGGAGTTCTCCAAGTCCTCTTGTGAATATCGAGTTGTGGGAAACCATGTGCTAGCTGCGACAAAGTTTCGCCATGCGACAAAGTTTATTAGTCTGAACCCGTTATCTGAAATGTTGCCGTACAGGCTATACCTTTCGATAGCTCTACCAAAAATGCCCTCTTCTAGATCTTATCCAAAAGCTTATTGGGGCCAGCTTTAGAGTCGTCGTTTTTCTCCTCCTTACTACTTTTAGCAAATTTAGCCTTAACATAGATTGTTACGAAGTGCTCGTTCACATGCCGAAAACTCAAGGCTTTTTTCTTAGTCTGCCTCTTATAACAAATCAGCATCCAAGTAAGCGCTACTTTTGCTGTCGATAACAACCTCCATAGTAGATGTCGCAGTATTCCATCCTCTTTTGTTCCGGCCCATGCTATCGCGCACCTTATACTCCCAGTGCATATCTGAAGTTCGTTGTCTTTGTTTCGTTTGCAGAGGTAGTTGTTGCTTCGTATCTACATAGCTCCTTTAGCTAATTTTTTTTTTATTGTTTCAATCGGCTCACAACACCTTCTTCGAAGTGGTAATTATAGCCTTGAAAACAAGAAAAAGTCAGGTGGAGCCATATCAAGTGAGTATGGTGCTTTATTGGTGACATTTGTCGAATGTTTCGTTAAAAACTTTTGCACAATAATAGCTTTGTGAATTGCTATTCTGGACGTTTGTCCCTCTGGAAGGTACTCAGAGTGAACTACACCGCTCGAAGAAAACGCTCAGCATTATCTTAATTGTTAAGCAACTTTGTCGCGTTTTCTTGGGTTACAGCTCACTTTTTGGACCAAAAACTTATTTTGTTGTCGTCTACGTTTGTTAACTGCTTGTTGGGTTGGTAGCTTATAATTGTTATCATCTTTGAATGTTGATAGTATGTCCATCTTATACAATTGTTCTATTGTGAGGAATTGTCTTATGTCATTACCATGATTTCGTTCTGACTTCTTAACTATTTCTTGTATGCTGGCGTGCAATGAGTTTAGCCTCTGGAGCTGCTGCGTGTTGCCCCACGCTAGGATGCCGTACCTCAGGTGAGACTCCACTAGGCTATAATAGCATTGTTGAAGAACATCTGCTGGACAGCGATAGCTAAGATGGAAAAGAGCGATAGCGGATCCCCTGAGTTTTTTTATTAGTGCCTCAACATGATAGCTCCACTTAAAATTGTAGTCCACGGGAACCCTTAAATATTTGTATATAGATACATTATCCAGGATCGTCGAGGAGTTGTCATCAGCTCGAAAAAGTTGATGACTGTTAACCTTATGTAGTAAATCATAACCATGCATTTTTATTAAGCTTTTGTGTTTAAGGATGTGCGGAGGACGTATGTGCATTACTTTAGTTTTTTTTTGCATTTATTATCAGGCCGTTGTCGTGACACCATGTTGTGACTATATAAAACTCCTTCTGCAAGATTTTTTCAGCTGCTTCAACGTCCTTGTGGTTAACGATAACGATAAACTGTGCTTTTGTAAAGAACTGCAAGCATATCGTTCATGTAAATAATAAAGATTAACGGTCCTAACTTGGATCCTTGTGGAACTCCATACTTTGAAGATTTTTCTTTTATTAGGCTTTTTTTAATTTTGACTTTATATTTGCGGTTTTTTAGGTAGTCCTCTTATGCCCGTTTATGTCATAAGAGCTATGGTTTTTTTCTTGATTTTAGTTAATTTGGTTTGAAAAATCACCGATCAACCGATTTATACTTTTTTTTCTGTCTAAAGCCGAACTGATTTTTTGACAATATATTATACTTTTCCAAATATTCAATAAGTCTTTTGAATACCACCTCTTCGAGGACTTTATCTGTTACCGATAGAATTGAAATCGGACGGTAGTTCCCGATATCGTTTTCGGGCCACCCTTGTATATCGGTCGAATGACTGATATTTTAAGTCTTTCGGGGACCTTTGATTGTTCCAGACTCAAGTTTATAAGTTTTGCTAAAACCGGAGCCAGAATCTCAGCATTATTTCTTAAGTCCTTTGGTCGTATTCGTATCTATTTGGTCGTAGAAGAATTTTCTATACTTCTTCAGTACTTACTTCATTCATATACATTGATCGCTGGACACTACTGGATGGACACGAGTAAGATTTATGTTCGCATATATGGATAGTATTTGTTATGTCTAAAGAAAATTTTTGTGCAAAATGACTTGCGAGATTCATACTCGTTTGTAGCAAAGTTTTTAGCCAACAGTTTTATGAGTCTTTTGCCAAGTATTGAATTGATGATCTTCCATGTCTTCTTTGGATTGTTTTTTGCATTTAAAAATTGTTGCTTGAAATAATTCATTTTAGTACTATGTATTTTTTTATTAAGGTGGTTGCGAAACGCCTTATATTCTTTTTCATAATCTTGGTCTCTTCTATTGTTTTTATATCTTCTATATAAACGATCTCTTTCTGGACATGTATTCCTTAGATCTGCGGTTATCCAATTATGCTCATTCGATTTTTTTTTGTCTTCTTTGAATGGTTATTGTAACACATTCGTGTACTATGAAGGTCCGTAGAAGTTCGGGAATTCATGTCCTTAGCGACCTGCTTTCGATGCTATTTTGTAACAAGTTGTGTGGCGATGCGTTTTTTGCCCAAAATATCAAGAAGAGCACTATGATCGGACTGAAAAGAACGAATCAAATAAACTACCACTTCTCGGCCCTCTTTAGGTAGGTAAATCTTTCGGAAAATTTTTAATGTTTCAGCATACGAAATTTCATTTGAAATACAAAATTTAAGACAAACTCTTTGTTCAAGTATTTTTTTTTTTTTAAATTGAAGCGGACTCATTAGTATCGTTCACAACTGTAGTTTTAAACAAACTGAGTAGCAGATCCCACTCAAACTTCGTGCTTAGTTCTAAGTACAGTGCTACCAACTTACAGAATAAAAATGATGGAGATATCTTTTACGCGCGTATTTTTAATGATAAATTGCTGATTTACATAGAATAGTATACCGGTACAGGAGCTACCACCCGGGTACTCAGAAAAAGATTGAAAGACTATCCCTTTCAGTGCGTGTATTGATTGCATTTAGGAACGATCATATTTCTGGACATTTTTGACGAAACCTATTCTGACTGTCACCTGACCTAAATATCTGAGGGAAATAGTACTTTTTATGGAAGCTTGCAGACCTAGGTGCTCATGTTCAGCAACTCGACACTTAACTACAACCATACTCATATATATGAATCACCGTTCCAATGTTGCCCCAATGTGATGGATTCGAAGCTCATCTGAGCTGACACCAGGTACTGAGATGCTCTCCATGACCTTGCTATCTTAGTGGCTTTAAGTGAAGCTTTCTAATCATGACGCATTACGGCCGACATATTATATTCGCTGTACCTTCCTTTCAAAAAGCCATCAATGCACACGAAAGTGGACATCGTATAAAGAATATTTCGCATAAAGCAACCAAAAAAGTTTTCATCCATTCTGAAACCTCATAACGTCATAACAGGAAAGTGATGAAAGTGGTGCAACTTCTTGATGCATAAAAAATTGATTGGCAAGAGTTGTTTTTCGCCTGATGCTCAAGCTGATATCACTGCTAGAGTTTAATGTATAGCTAATGTCAATAAATACGTTTGCCATCTTAAAATGTTAGCACTATAATGTTCAGCCTAAGCCGTTGTTGTCCTTTTAAATACAAATAATTTGTGTAACGTTAGTGTTTGCCGGCATTTGACGTCAAACTGTGGGTTTTTCACCCTTTTTCGAGAGAACTCACAGTCGGCAAAGATTCTGGCAGTATCATGCGATTTTAGTTTTGAAAGTCAAACCTTTTTCTAGTATTTTTGCGGTGCTATGTTGCCTATGTACATGTGCATTCGAACCAACCGTGTCTGCAACAAGATGGTCTTCCAAACAAATGTTGGTCAGGGCATCTAAAATACCGGGTGCGTTTTTTCCGTCTATTTCGATGTAATGAATCTGACTTTCATGGATGTGGTGTTTAAGATATTTTCAGGATCCAAGGCTCTGAAAAATGCGGACTTGCTACAATGTTGTTTGTGAAGTCAATCAGCATATGTCCATTCCCAGGTGTGATGCGGTCCAGGCTCTGCATGCTTGCATTGCTTGCTAAAATTACCTTCCTGCCTATTCTGTCATTAAAATCACCCAAACAAGATTTTTATCTTGTTGAATGCGCATAAATTTTATCTCGGTGTTCGAAGAAGTCTTCCTTGATAGCATTGTTCTTCTACTCGATTGAAATGTGAACGCATATAAGGCTGATGTTAGCTAATTTAGCCATGATATTAATTGTTGCTCAGTTTTATACATATCCAAAGCATATAATATACGCTGCAAGTGATATCACTCGTCGTGGCAGATGTTATAGTCTTTATATGTAAATTATCCTAAGCGTCCACTATCTCCACTTGGTATTTTGGAACAACAGGTTATTCAAAGACTTCATATTTCCATATTCGGCATCTTATTACATGGATTTCTGTTTTGCCATGAGTTCTGTATTTTCTGCTCATGATGTGTTTGATGGTTGAAACCAAAGTGAATTCAACCTGAAGAGCAAGTGCAGTTCTGAGTGTTTGACTGCCGAATGAAATGCGAGCGTAACTGATGGATTCAAAGATACAAAGTAGCACTATACTTACGTAGTTTTATAGTTCTCTACTTCTTATTGCCGTGCAACATTGAGGATATGATATTGCTGAGAAGAATTACTAATAAACTGAACCCTGATTGGGGGTTGTGAGAACAGGGCATGACCACAGGTGCTAGGAAGCATGCCGTTCAACTCTTTACTAAACCATCTCACAGCTATTAGGTCTATATTCAGAAATATGCAGATGATATAGCTGTAAGTCATTACAGCCCAAAACGGGATTGAAAATATCTGCGCTAGTGGTATTTTGACGAATAGAAGGAACGTGACTGTCATGACCCACTTATTCAATAGTACTTCTTCAATGAAGCTTAGTATCTGGGTACTATCCTGGATAGCAAACTTCCTACTTCAAAACACATCAAATCGAAACTTCCAAAGCAAAGGTCGGTTTTCTGACAGAATTAAGGTGCTTCGGTAATGCATGGTACTTATGACCAAGAAAGTCATCTTGTCGGATAAGATTTCCTAAACATACATTACTGCTGCAGTACCAGACTCCAAGAAACAGTCTCCCTTAACTACATGGAGCTCATCATCACTTGATGTATGTCTCATTGGCTCCACTCTCAAAGCCATATTCCATTTAAAGAGAAATGTTTTTTAGATATAGAATAAGGCCCTGGTACCCCTTAGTAGGACAAAAGATTTCACTCCTTTCTAGAATAACTTGAGTCTATCTTCCAAGCGGGTGATGCTATATACGCAATTCTGATAGCTACAAACTATACTGTGAAGAATCGATAGCAGAGGAGAAGTAACTGCGCCATAAGCGAAAGCAAAGCTGCGCTTAAGACCTTCCCCAACCTCTTGCCACTCCAAACTGGGTGGAGAATACAAGGTTTCTATGAACGCAACCGGAGGGTTGAATCCACTAAGCCCTGTTTAGTTCCCAGATCACAATGTCTCATGACTCGAATCTGTTAGGACTGGCTGTTTCTAATATCAGCTGGATTTCTTGTACGCGTAACTGAAGACTGCATGACTTTATAGGATTCCGGCAGATCCATTCGAATCCTTCCGATCTCTCCATGAAGTCAGCGACTTTCTTGCTATCCTTAAGAAAGAAAGACTGTATACTGCTTATTGACGTCGTAAAACTACACTCGGCTTTTATTTAGCGTCTATGTGTGTCACAGTATCCAGCGACGCTTTTTATGAACGTCCGGCCTACCTTCACATCAGCCTACAGATACTTTGCGCTAAAGTGGTTGATACTGGTAATATAATCATTTTATCGTTGCAGTGATACTTAAAAATGTACAAGTAAAAGTACAAATCGTGTCATAATGTAAACGTATCATAATTTTTGTAAATAACGGCAAGTATCATGGTGCTTTGACATTTATGTTGTAGGCAGATAGAGAATTAGTTGAGAACAAGCAATGGAGCAATACACACCTGAGGAACGCGGAATTGTTGTTACTGCTTATTTGACCAATTTCCGGTCTGTTGTTTTAGCGCACTGTGCAAAAAAAATAATGGGCGACCAAGCCCATTTCCACTTAAGTGGCTATATAAACAAACAAAAATTTGCACGTAGACTCCACATGAAATACACGAAGAGCCACTGCATCTTCTCAAAGTGAGTGTTGTTTGGTGCGGCATTTGCAGTGAAAAAATGATTATCACTTTTCTTTGTTAGTTCCAGTAGGACGAAACAGCAACTCACACGGTTCGGACAACGATGGAGAGTTTGAATCTCCAATTTCCAGGATATGAGATCTCCCGTTTTAGCGATTTAAATTGATCGGCCATATCGCACGATCTGACGACGCCATATTTCAAACTGAACCCAATTTTTTTTTTCATTTCTAGAAAAGTGGCAGCCAAGTCACATTATGACATTACTTTTGCCTCATCTTGTACAAGGAGTCGATGTCAACTAGTACTTCGTGTGGGTCGAACGGCTTCCGAACACAGCACCTGACGTTTATTAAGAGCAAACTATCGCGCCGAGTTACAAGCAAGTTAAATACTTAGGTACCGTCATTGGCCACTAAAAAAATTAAAATGACGATATCACACAAAGGGCTATCTTGGGGGCTTAGTTTTGATTCAGACAGCGATGTAAGGACAACATATGAATGTATAAAGGAAAAATCACTGCAACAGGTATAAACATGCTACGATTGTCAGAAGATTTGACATTAGAAGTACGCGCATTTGTGAATCCACATTAAGAAACCGATAGTGGGAAACTTCAGTCTCAGCAAATCATCTGTTTATCATGTTCAATGGAGGCCGTCAAAAATCCGATTGAAATGGAAAGACAAGCCCACGTTCTAGGCCCACGGACCGAAAGAAAATTATTTGGATCACTCAAATGCACACTCTTAGCTTAGCCCTACCAAGTAAGTAATGCAAAATGGGGCCGCCTGCATAATGGTGCTTAAGTCAGTGAATTTAACCATCTCCACACGCTACTCCACTCCCCTAAAATATATCCTTTTCTTGTATGATGATATATAGTGTGATTCATCGTGAGGTTTGAATTATAATGTAAAATAAACAACATAAATTTGAAAGTAAATTTAAAACTTTTACTTTTGGCTAAAAGAACAATTCATGGCATTTACTTCTTGAAAATGATATTATGTAAATGTTGGCCACGACTACGTCTGAGTTGGTCCATTTGGAAGGTCCAATTTTTGGTGACTTCTTTGAGCATAGCGACTGGTATCTCGCGGATAACACGAGTAATTTTGGCTTCAAAAGCTTCAATTGTAGCTGGCTCATTCCTGAAAACCTGAGACTTTACATATCCCCAGAGAAAATAGTCCAAAGGTGTGATATCGCACGATCTAGGCTGCCAATTTACCGTAGCAAAACGTGAAATTAAGTGCTCACCAAAATGATCTCTCAATAAGTCCATTGTTTCACGCGCTGTATGGCTCGTAGCCCCGTCTTGTTGAAACCAGAGCTCACCGAGACCATGTGCTTGAATTTCAGGAAGCACATAGGCCGTTAACATGTCGCTTATCATTGACGGTAACATTCTGATTTGCCTCATTTTTGAAGAAATATGGACCAATGATTCCACCAGCCCATAAACCGCACCATACCGTTGTTTTTAATGGATGTAATGGTAGCTTTTGGTACACTTCGGGATGCTCATCAGCCCAAATACGGCAATTTTCTTTATTAATGTATCCATTGAGCCAGAAATGGGCTTAATCAGTGAACAAAATTTCACCATAAAACACCGGACTTTCATTGAGTTTTTCCAGAGCCCATACACTGAAAATATGACGCAAATTCAAGTCGCCTGGCTTCAATTCGTGTACAAGTTGAATTTTGTACGCATTTAGACCGAGATCCTCACGTAAAATACGCCAAGTTGTCGAATACGCCAAGCCAAGCTGTAAGAACGACGATGAAATGATTCGTAAATGGATGTAAACTGGGACTCAAATTTGCTAATGGTGTTGTCAATAGTGGTTTCAGTAGGCTGATTTTCGTAATACAGTTGAACAATTTAGAGACGCTGTTACAGTGTAAGTCTTTCCGTAATGATTTGCCAAACGATACTGAAAAAAATATGATAAAGCAGTTTGATAGGAGTCATGCGTCATCTGTCAAAAACGCCTATTGAAAATCAAACCTCATGATGAATCACCCCTTATTTCCAAAGATTTCACTTCGCAATTTATTATTTTCACCAATCCTTTTTGCCTCGATTTTGTGTCCATAAAACACCAAACCAAGCAGAGAGTGAGACTTTTTATGGCCTGTTGGTAATTCTGCACCTAATTTTAAACACTTAGTGCTAGTGACATTGGATTTCTGAGACTAAGAGGTAGTTGTATCGTGGTATGATATTTAAAGCAAATTTTACTTTATACTCGTATCTTCCGTCATCTTTCCTACTTCATGCACTTAAGCACTCAACTACTTATTCAATGTAGGAACCTGTCACTTGACTTAAATCTCTGAAACCGAATTTGCTTTCATCTGATTAAATGTCACATTGCATTTCATACAAGGCATACACATAAAATCAAGGTTCTCTGGGAAATTTAGTCCTTTAAATCTAAACTATAAAATAGTAAATTTTTCTTGCCACATCTAACAAATTTTAGTTGTAGTCTGATTCCTAGATATGTCTATGTATGTTATTGTATGTAGATATATTCCTTAACCCAGACCAAACTGACTTAATTTTATTTATACAAGCCGCATTCAACGCACACATGCTACTGCCTCATGTCTCATCGCATCGCATAAGCCTTCGTAAAGTGCATCAAAGGAGCTCAATCACGTTTCGTGATCCTTAAACACATCGCTTCCAGGAATCTCATCCGGAAGATGAACTTTGAAATTTTCCATCACCTTCAAGTCCTGCAAGATTTCTTATATAAATTTACCCATCCTCTTTGGGATTTCTTCCTTAGTTGCAAGTAAATGCTTGTACCATCCTCTGGCAGATCCTTGTGCAACCAATATTTTAAAACAATTTTTTTTTTTTTTTTTACATTTATCTAACTCTGTTATTTTTTTATCTTTTTTACTTTCTTTCTAGATCACACGAACGAAGTCCAGAAGAGTTAGAATTGGTGTTTGAGGAGCTTTTGCACATCGCAGCACTATCGCATCTCTCGACGAGCATCAAACGGGAACTGGCATCTATAATCGTATTTGAGTCTCATGCACAAGCCGGAACTATTTGTAAGTATTAGTGACTCAATGTGGCGGTGGTGTCCCAGATAACAAATGACGGGATTCGTACACTTTATATGGGAATTTAGCGAACCGTTTAGTTGTGGCAAGTTGCAGTAAATATGTATGTCGATTCCAATTACGAGTACGTACGATAGAGGGTAGCCTCAGGGACATTCAAATTCTAGTCATAGCACGGTTTAGTTAATTCAATTTTTAGTTTGTTGCGGGGTTTATTGAATTAGTTAAGCCCTTACCGCTTTCAATTTTATTCGACTAGCATTTGGGTGGCATTGAGAGTTGTGTATTGAATGCTTTCGGCCAAAAGCCCGCATTATTCAATCGTTTGTTGCTGGTTGTAGTTTCTAATTTTTAATTGGAAGCAAGCAAATTGTAATCATCGGATAATTGTTGACCTGGTTTTGCTAATGTGCCCCATGTGATGGAAAATTAAACTAGCCTTTCGGGTCAATGTAATTAACTTCTAAATGGGATGTCGGTGTTTGAGATCCAATGTGAATTTCAATCCAAGGATAGATAAAATTGTGGTAATTTTCCAATTTAATATCACTGAAATGTGCTTAAGACAGGTAAAGCTAGATAAAATTGTTGTCATTCCATCCGATAGGTCAGCTGTATTTTTCGAAAGCCAGAATGGCTTTAGTAATAATCCCATTGTAAGAGTTCATTTATTGTTAAATTTTAAATATATGTGTAGAGAGTTGTATAGAAATATTAAACAACCACATAGCCCCAGAATATGAATAAAGGAATATTTATAATTCCCACACATTCTAGTTTATTTCGCTGTAGTATGCATGTTACATCCTATGGTGAGGTCTTCTGGCCTTTTAGCATGCGAAGCACAACTTTTAGGTGTGGGAATTGTTGGTTGGTTGACATTTTCAATAGTAATTCTCCAAATGAAAGCAGAAGCACTTCGCTTATAGTAGATACAATTTGAATATTTCAGTTCTTTGTTGATCTGATTTTCATTCTACACGTTTGCCTAAATCCTTTTTGAATTCCCTAATCCTTGGTAAAATGATCAGTAACAACACCCCTCATATAGACGCTTCATCACATATAGTTAGGCTCGCAAGAACTTGTATCACTTACCTAGATTTTTAGTTAAAGTGTAAGGAACTTGCAGACTTTTTTGTTTGGGAGAAGCATTCGCTGGTTCTACTTGCATCCTGGAAAATGACGTCATCAACAAACACTTCTTTCAGACTCAATTAGTAAGTTAATCGATGATTTCATTTTTCGCGGTTCCATTATGAGCTTGGGCCTAGACAAGACACAGTAATTAGTAAGAGAGGTAAACGCAACTTGACTGACACTTCCGAGATAGAAATAAATCTGATCTGATTGCCGCAGCATGTATATGAGACCAGAAGGCAATCGGCATGCACCAAGTTAGTTATAAGTGTGAATTCCATAAACAGGGAGAAAGATTCGCCAGTACATTAAGAACGTAGCCAAACGTGGTCAGAAAGATCGCTAACAGCCGAGATGCAAGTGTTTTTGTAACAACTTATTTCACTAAATCATATAGATCCAAAGGACGGTCCTTGATGAAAATCGGCTGCTTGTAATTGTTTTCGCCGCCAAATATTTCATCCAAAGGGGTATACGTATGTAGGTTCTTTGGAAAAATGGTTGAAACCTCGCCCTACTACTCCCAGTCAGGAGCCTGGTATAAGGCTACCTGTTGAGATACTATTCAGAATTGACAATTGGTGCCTTTGTAGAGCATGTCATGCCATGGATGTGGGAAAAACGTATCCGTGGCTTCGGATGTTCAAAGGGTTTCCACCGTCAGCTTGTTTCTTCTATGATTCGGTACTTCCGATATCGCCAAAGGCTATATGCTGCTATGCCAATGTTCAGAATACTCTTAGCACATACAATGTGATGGCAAATCTCTTAGATTTCAAACTTTAGTCCGACTTCATGCTGTCCAACAGGAACGAAAAGGAGATTACCTACCGAAAAGTTTTATCAGAGATTTCCATATAATGTAAAAGGTACATCGAATTTAAATTCTGATGCAAGATCTCGACACTTTCGAAGGTCTAAAATGTGACGAGGAAAAAGCAGAGGTAAAGGTGCTTTTGGAGACATCATCTTTGCAACAATTTATGAATGAAGTCGAAAAACAAAACATGTGCCAAATGTCGAAAAAAATTTACGTCAATGGAGCTGTCAGTGGGGTTATCGACGAAATTCATTTGGCTGGAAACACAAGGGATTTATACAGCAAAGTCGATAAAATGGTTTTGGGTTCAAACACAACCAGAATGAAATTCTTTTTATGAAATTTCTATTACACGAAACCCATGTGTTAGAAAAGGACGAGGTTAGATTTAAGCATATATTTTTGGATTATGGACTTAAATAGAAGCTGTAAGATTCGAGGAACTTACGATGGCGTTATCGACCTACTGAAAGCACTATTGTAAATAAAATTCGCAAATTTAAGTCGCAGTTTACATCAGTGGATGATACTCGATTGGTTAGACCACATCCAGCACGAAGTGAGGAGAATATAGCAGCTGTAGCTGAGAGTGTACGTGAATACCGTGACGAATCGAGTCGTCGTCGGTCTCAGCAGCTTGGCGTATTTTACGTGAAGATCTCAGTCTAAAAGCGTACGAAATTCAACTTGTGCAAGAATAGAAGCCAGGCGACTTGAATTTGTGACATATTTTCAGTAAATGGGCTCTGGAAAAACTCAATGAAAATCCGGTGTTTTATCCTGAAATTTTGCTCAGTGATGAAGCCCATTTCTGGCTCAATGGATACATTAATAAACAAAATTGCCGTATTTGGGCTGATGAGCAACCCGAAGAGTACCAAGAGCTACCATTACATCCAATAAAAACAACGGTATGGTGAAGTTTTCTATACGAGTCACATAAGGCAAGCATTATCTTAACAATTGAAAGTGAAATTCGGGCTACAAAAGCTGCCTCTTGTCAAGACCCTTGCGAAAAGATTGAAATATTCAATGAAACCTGCAAATGAGTCAAAATTCTCAAAAAGCAAAGGGTGTAGTCTAAAAACACAATGAAAATTCAATAGCACCTATACTGAGTCGAAAGCAGAAAAGCTTATGACTTATGACTTATGACTTACAAGTTACTTCCTACGTATTGTAACTTGATCTGAACCGGCTCACAACCTATCTGCAGCTACAAATAAACTAAGTAACACCACCCGTCGTTGCAGATATCCTAAATCGTTTGGGTTAACGGACGAAGTCATTAAATACATTGTTGCATACTTTGATGACTTAACTAGGCTCGGCACCAATAGTTTGCATAAATTTTCACTATCGAGCGTAATCCACCTTATCAATGATGTTTTTCAGCTTCTTTTTTGTCTGCAATTTCCGCTAGATGGTCCTATTAAATAACCCACACACTTTTCGGAATCTAGGTACCATAAGTGCTTATTCTTGCCCATCTAGAATTAGTTCAGCGAGCAGTATGAGAATATTTGAAAAAGCAATCAATGTTCTTCGTATGAAAGCTGGGTAGTTATTACAGCGAAATCGTGGCGCGAGCTAAAAAGATGGCAGATGGCTAGATGGGATTCAAAACCGTTGACACGCTTAAACATCGACATAACGTCTCGTGCCCACCTTATTTGATCGCCACCAATGTTCCACCAAAAATTGTCTGTAGTATTCCTGTCCGCTATTTCGTGATCGCCTATGGAATACCCTGCCGAGGTCTCTATTTCCTAGCAATTATAACGGACAAACATTTAAGACCCATCTACATCCGTACCTCTCATTTTTTCTCCCTAAATTTTCTTCGTCCGCGCTGTGTGCAAACATTTTAAGGGTACTAATACCCCTTCAACGTGCCTAAAAAAAGAAATAAGAAATAGTTTCTTGTTACCCAATTCAAATCCTTTTCAAAATCTCTGAAAACTTATGCATTTCTATCATGCCAAGCATCTCTCGTTCTCTGGAATGAAACTTCTATCCTAATCCTGAATTTTAAAGTTTCTCCACCGTTCACTGACCACACATCAATATGTTACATATTACTTTATACCACGACGAAAGCTTGAAAGTTGAGAATTATATTGCTTCTCATCAGGATTGAGGACCAACAATAAAGACACCTAAAAACCTTTATCAACCCCCCACCACAAGGTAGCATTAAGTAATTTTTTGTTCCAATTCCGTTCGCTAGCTTCAAGCTAAAGTGTCCGCTTAGTGCTTACCAGCAATTCCTTTCATTATCTTATTACTGCTATACTCGTGTCCTGAGGTGTTTTTGTTGGCGTAAATTTGCAAATTTACATTTCACCTTTGGTAATTGTTTTCATTTTTCTTTTTTTAAGATTTTTCCTTTACTTCCTCTCTTCACATTCTATTATTAGTAACATTCACCACATAAAACTCTGGGACAGGTAGCGCACCTTTTCAATCGCCATTAATATCGTAATACAGGATTTTAATTTAAACTTTATCGTCCTTTTTTGCGAATAACAAGATGATTTTTTTTTTTCTGTTTTTTTTTTTTTCATTTTGCTATGCATTTGCAGTATTTAATCAAGGTGACGAAGGACGATCCTGGTATATATTGTTAAAAGGATCTGTAGACGTTGTTATCCATGGTAAGGGAACAGTAGCAACCCTTAAGACTGGTGATGACTTTGGTAAACTCGCGCTGATAAACGACGCACCGAGGTGAGTGATACTGAATCGTTGGTTTGTTTTGTTTGAATTTTTTTTTTTTTTTTTTTTTTTTTTTAATCCCAAGTCCTTAGAACTTTTTTACTTGAAAAAAGGAAACACACTTAAGCTACTTTATTTCCATGGAACTGAGATTGTTATTGTGTACATAGATTGTAGGGATTGTAGGATGAACTGGAATCATGTATACGATTACATTTAGTTAACATTGTTCCTCATCGCAAAACTGTAAGAGGAGCATTCCTTGTCACATCATGTCCTTAATAGGATTTTAACACGATGCACCGATGTGCATAGTAGAGAATTAATCCGTACACTTGATGTCACTTGCAGTAGACGTGACAATATAAATTGTGGACGGGGAGAGCTGAAAATTGCTCGAAAGTGATTTTAGTTAAGAATTATTGCACAGCAAAGTGTATAGTAAGCAGGTTTAATTTAATAACTCCAAGAAAGGTGTTTGTTTTAAGGAAATGGCAAATTGGATCTTTGACAAGCAAATGCGATGAAAGATGTATATAATCTGTGTGGAAATCGATTAATGCGAAATCACTTTAGAGAAGCTTCTCCGTCAAATAAGAAATAAGTCGTTGTTCCACGGTTTTTTATTTATTTTGCCTGAATTGGTGAGTGATTTCTATAGTGTGACATGATACTATGGGAATATCCTGTTCGTATGTTGATTCCTACTAGCTTTCGACTTGTTCATGCCCCAAAGTCTTCAGTAAGTACACGATCTGATTATACCATATAGTATCGAGTTACCTCAAGCACCAAATGTAAATTTCAATATTATACATTGGTTTTAGAAAAACCGGAAATAGTCTTGTTATTTGGCTTTTTTGCTGCGCCGAAGGGGGTGACATAACCAGATTCACTGATCGTGCGGATTTCTCAATCATGATGTCGCAGTGGCAGGGTGAAAATCGAGCGTTCGCTATCGAGGCATTTTCCAACAGTAGTGATTCTTACGTAATCGCTCGGCGACAATTTTGTTCACACTTCAATATTTGAAGATTAAGTGATAGGCCGAGTGTAAATTTAATTCGTTCCTGAGTGCAGAGGTTCCGCGCAACTGCTTCGGCTATTAATACCCCATGGCCAGGTCCTAGTCGATCTTTAAGAGCCACCGAAAACATTGAACTGGTGGAACAGAGTTTACGTGAAAATGCAAGACTTTCGATTCGGAAACGAGCGATTATCCATGAAATATTGAAAAAGGATGTGAAGTTCCATCCTTTCAAAATTCAAATAATGCATGAATTGAAAGAAGGTGACTATCGTTTACGTAAACGTTTTTGCCAAACGATATTGAAGCACTTCCGCACTGTGAACTCCATCTAAACGGGCATGTAAATGCCATTACTGGTCTCCAAGAACTCACAATTTACGACTGAAACACCAAAAACCATTGTATTGCCTCAGAGTAACTGTTTTAAATTTAGATTTAGATTTATTTATTGTATCATACATGCTTACACAGTAAGAATTCACTTATAAGTCTGTGAAAGATAGAAAGTTTTTAATTCATATATATAAATGGTTTAAAAGTTAAGTTAAATTGTTTTTATATTAATTAAGCTTATTCTTATGTTTTGAATTCTAATTGAAATTGAAATTGCTGGAAGTGGGATAGGGATGGGAAAAAGTTTGCTCTATCGTCGTGCATCAGTTAGCTCTCGCAAAAACTGTCTTTCGGATATTACTCAAGAAAAACGCGGAAGAACCAGACACGAAGATCTGTTATATCTGTTAAATGCCGGAAACTGTATTTTTTCATAAAGATGTGAAGGTTGTCTACTTAAGATTATGTTAAAAAGAAGTATGATTGTTCGAATTACAAAAACGACATGTTAACTAGGTGTTTTGCAAGATGTGAAACGTGATTACGTCTTTTTAAACCATATACATATCAAACAGTAGTATTGAGACCACTTGAAGTCGCCTTCTACTCTCGGCATCATATCCATAAAAAATTTCACATTCGTGGATAAGTACAGAAGAATGACTAACGTTTTAGCAAGTAGCAGTCTTATTTCGAGAGGAATAAACTTTTGAGCAGTATATAGGGTTCGTAGAATACCGTAAGTTTTCCCTACTAATGTATTTATATGGTTGTTCCATGTAAGGGTTCTGTTGAAGACAAATCCTAGATTTTTCGAAGACTCAACAAATTCAATTTCAGAACCGTTTAGCATTAGGTGACAGATCTAACTTTTTTTTAGAAATAACTAAACACTTACACTTAAGTATTAGGCCGCTTTTGAGTGACCAATCACAAATTCGTTCCAGTTCCTCATTTAAAACACGGACGCAATTTTCAATTAGGCCTAAGGAACAGCTTTGAATAATTTGTATTTCATCGGCATAGATATGCTAAGATGAATTAAGAATCACAGAAGCAATATCGTTAATATATATGGAGAACAATATAGGTCCTAGAATAGAGCCTTGGGGAACTCCTTGCCTTAAGAGAAGAAAATCGGAATGGTTGCCATCAAGTGACACGGCCTGTTTTCTTTCACTGAGATAGGGTGATATTAGTTTAACAGCAGTGGAGGAAATTGAGAAAAAGCGTCTTAATTTGCTGAGCAGAATCGAGTGGTTAACCATATCAAAAGCTTTGGAGAAGTCTTAGAGTACCAGAAAAGTAACATTGTCCCTATCTAATTTGTCTCTTATATCTTCTATGACGTTCAGCAAAGCAGTTGTACAGCTGTGTTTTGCTCGGAAACCCGACTGTACTTGTAGCAACAAGTTATTTTCAATAAGGTAATAATTAAGTTGCTTATGCATAATTCTTTCACACATTTTAGATAAAAAAGGTAAAATGGAGATTGGCCTGAATTCTTCACCTTTAGAGCTCTTAGGTATTGGAATTATTTTTGCTTTTTTGGTGTGCTTTATCCACAAATGGGATAATTGGACCTTTTTTTTTAGAATTCCCGAGACCAGGCGGCGAATGTCAATAGTGACAACTATGGGCGCATGATTACGGATTTCTTTTTGCCGAACCTGCGAGTTCATCCATCATTCTCTTCGCATACTTTACACACGCCCAGATCCTCAATGAATTTTCTTAGTGAAAATTTTCCTCAGAAATTGATAAGTCGCTTCGGAGACATCCTGTGCCCCACCTAGGTCACCTAACTTGACTCATATTGATTTTTTTTTTTTTTTTTTTTGTGGGGCTACCTCAAGGAGAAAGTTTATATAGATAATCCACTAACAGTTATGGACTTAAAAAAAAATGTTCGACGAGAAATCAACGCGATCCCATCGAGTTTACTCTAGAGTGTAGCGAGAAACACGAGGCTGCGATAATTTTTGAAAAAATGAAATTCGCATCATTACCCTTTCTTTTTATACATTTATTAAAATTATATGTTCAGTGGTTTGTTTTTTATTTAATTTTAAAAATATGAATCTGCCACCAGATACCCCTTACTAGACACTACTCATTTTTTCTTATGAATTTGAGGAGGTCACTAGCCGAGGGGTCACATTTCTCTTGAGAAAATTACATCTTGTTAAATAAAAAACATCCATCATATCCTTCCGCTAGAGTCCGTTCTTTCTAAATTATCTGAAGCGTTATTGGCTTTACTATCCAGAATCGGACCTTATCTAAAAGACACCTAAGCACATCACTAACGACTACAAGCCTTTATGATTTCGAACAAATATACCAGACATCATTAAATCTTTTGCGTTCAATCAAAGATTCTTTGCTTTTTATTCAAAATGATTTGAGATCTAGTTGAGCTTGTGGAGCATGGGATCAAGTACCATGTTGATCATTTCATGATGAATCTCATAATCATTCGACAGAATAGCCAAGAGACCTTATTGTCTGATATTTTTCCTGTTGTTTTCCGACTGAGTCTTGCCCAGTTGGATGGTACACCTTTATTAATAATGTTCAACAGAGTGAGTACGACAAAGTCCCCTAAGACATCCGTAGGGTAAATTTTTTGATTTTAAAACATGATAATCTTTAAAGACGTTTTAACTTGTTTAAAATTTGCTTTTTAACTGCAATGACAAAAAATCCAACCACGGTTTTAAATTACGGATCTCAGACGTTTAAATTTTTACGACAAATGCTCTGTCAATATTTATTTTGATTAGCTTGTCTTAAAGAGCTTGATCGTCAATCTCGAGGAATCAAATCACATAAAGAGGAAGAAAATGAAGCAGAATCGAAAATATTGTATACAACGATGAAATAATTTCAGTTCTGCAGCAATAGGAATACGTCTCCAAATACAAAAATTGAAGATTTCGAAAAACATTTAAAGGAAGAATTCACAAAGACCTAAACAGTCATCTATTGTATATCGCCGGTTATTTTATACTCATGGAGAACTAAAGAATATGAAATAATCAACGTGCTACTGCAGTTTTCTTTTTTTATAAAATTAAATTCCATCTTCCATCCAATACACCAAATTTTATAACAATAGTTGAAACAGGCCTATAAACTTCTTATTAAAACTATAAAGTTTTATGCACTCTAAAAAAAATTATGTTAACCAACTGGTTCTGTGACAAAACATATGGATATGCCCAAATTAGGTTCGTTTAAATCGTCTAAGGACACTTAAAATCCAAAGAGAACATATTTCATATCACAATCGGAAAGTATCGCCTACACGACTTAGGCTGATTGGCTTTTCTGGTGGGGCAGAACATAACTTTATCAAAAACAAAAGGAGCATGGCTGTCACCTGATCATAAAACAGTCAACCAAATTATTCTGAGCACTATATTGTTACAGCCATGTAACTTTGTAATTTGTGAATCTTTTCACGCTAAACAGCCTCAACAAACCGCTAGACTCTTTGCCAATTGCGTATGCCTCAATTTTACAAAAGCAAAACGCTAAGGATCAGTGTCATTAATGACAAGAAACCTCCAAAATAGCAGCGATGTTCTAAGTTTACTCAACTACCCGCAAGAAACCCCTGGTTTGATGCAGAGTGGAGGCAAGCACATGGAACAAAAAGAGCTCGCCTTTTTTTGGAGAAAAACAGACCAAAAAATAAACGAGTGATCGAGAAAATGGAGAAGTTGTAATCCAGGAACAGCATTCGCAAGGTTTATCGAGCCTCAATCAGTATTGAGGATACTGAAAAAGCACTTCTCAGGCTGAACGAACCATTGAACTCATGGCTTCCACCCACCCGACCAAAATCGCAATCAGAAGCATAATCAAAATTTAGGCGTCACAAAATTGCCAGTTTCGGGCTTTTAATAGCGTCAGGAGATGACTTAATGGAGCGCGCAAACTCATCTTCACAATATGCCTGGAAGAAAGTATGACAGACGAATGGAAATTTTCCAATTGTCTTTTTGTCCAATCCACAAACAAGTAGGGACTCTAAACCATGCTACCTATAGAAGCATTAGTGTCCCTAACATCACGTTCAAAATCTTGTGTAACATTTTGTGAACACTGGCAACTATCTATACTTGCAAACGATGTTATTACCCCATTTTAGTCCACAGATTAGTCCAGATTAGTCCACATTTGGCCTATTTTGTTACACTACGGCAGGTCTTAGAGAAAACTAAAAAGTTCAGATCGCTAATCATCGCTTTTTTTATCGAACTTAGGGCAGAACTTGACAGCATCTGTAGAGACCAACTATGTAAACATATATTGGGAATATCTCTTGCGTATCTCTTACTAACTTCGTGCGGTTTGCACGAGATGGCGTAACATGTATTATTCCATTGTTATTATTCCATTGGAACATGCGTTGGAAAGCTACTGTCATTGTACATCATTTCAGTATATGTCATTCATTTGAAGCGTAAACAAAAATAATATTTTTTCACTCAAATATGTCGAACTTTGTGCCTGAAAAAGTGTTTTTGCGGAGAGTTCTTCTTCATTACTTTAATATGAAGAAAACTGCTGAAGAAAGTCATCGTATTTTGGTGGAAGTTTATGGTGAACATGCGCTAGCTGAGCGAATGTGCCGAAAGTGGTTTGCACGATTTAAAAGTGGTGATTTTTGGCTTAGAAGACGATGAACGTCCTGGGCAGCCAAAAAAGTTTGAAGATGAAGAACTGGAAGCATTTCAAAACGTTTAAAAGCAGCTGGATATATTCAAAAGCAAGTAAATTGGGTTCCACATGAACTCAAGACGAGAGACGTCGAAAGGCGGTTTTGCATGTCCGAAATGCTGCAGGAACGCCACAAAAGAAAGTCATTTCTGCATCAGATTGTTACTGGTGATGAAAAATGAATCCATTACGACAACCTCAAGCGCAAAAAATCAAATGTGAAACCCGGCCAACCAGCCAAACCAACGGCAAAGCCGAATATCCATGGCGCCAAGGTAATGCTCTGTATTTGGTGGGATCAGATGGGTTTGCTGTGTTATGAGCTGCTAAAACTGGGTGAAACCATCAATTGACAACGCTACGCACGAATTAAATTACATACCCAATATGTTGAAGCCAATTCCAATTTTGGCATTCTTGTCAAACTCGTCAGATTCTGAGAATTGCAATGGAGCACCCTTTTTTCGTAAAAGTCGGAAATAAGCTCACCAAGACCTTTAATACCAAAAAAGAGTCTACCGTCATGCTAGAGAAAATTGTAAGAACCTCCCAAGTCAGCGCCAAAGGTATGTATAATTTTCCAAAATCCTGTTTAACTATTTACATACACGTACGGATTGCCTGAATATCAGGAAGGACACTGGCAGTGCAAATATTGAAACAGAAAAACCGAAAATGGGTTTAGCTTCGAATGAGGACAAAACCAAAGTCAACAACGACACACAATAACTTAGACAGCTTTACTCGTATAGGGTTTTTTATCAAGGATAGATCGATTGTTTGGCCCACTGGTGTGGTAAGTGGCGCTGTCCTGTTGAAACAACATCTCACAATGGATGCAATTGCTGCCAAAAATAACGATAACGTGGTGGCCATCATCACTAACGAAAAAATACGGCCCCATGACTCCGTCAACATGAAAGCCACACAATCAATTTTTGTGGATGCAGTGGCATCACATGAAACACATGTGGGTTTGTAGCCGTCCAATAGCGCATATTTTGTTTGTATACGAAACCATTTAGCCAGAAATGTGTTTTATCGCTGAAGATGATTTCGCGATGAAATTTCGAATAGGCTGTCACTTTTTCTAGACAACAATTTGAGAAAGTTCGACTGAACCATGACTAAATGGTAAACATTAATAACCAAAATAGTTATTACAGCTCACAAGGAATGTTAAGGGTGCGCTTATATTTAAAATAAAATGTATAATTCTTAATGGAAAGCCCGATAGTTAGAGATTTTGTCTGTCTCTGCTTCGCTTTTAAATAAGAATCAAACCTTAATTACCCTTTTCAACCGATGTTTCATTAGCTATTTCCTGGCCTATAACTAGACATCATCTCCACATATCTTGCACAAACGTCTATAGTAAATGTAAACGAAGTCGGATGAAGAAATGTTTGCTTGTTTTAACCTTGAGATATTTTTGAGCGATTTTTGATTCGGTTGATGGATTAGGAAATGTTTTCATCGTTGCAGATTTATTCGGGCACATTGGGGATTAAGATTGCAAATGAAGAACCCAGGAAAAGAGCAGCAAAATAAATGCGCTTCTTATTAAAAAAGAGCGAGACTTGATTACCAACCGCTGTGTCTCGAAAAGTGCGAAAACCTCAGTCATTTGAGACAAAAAAAAAATCCCACTTAGATTTGAAGGTTTGATTCAATCCAAAGTACACGCATTCGCAACTAACCTGGTTTTATGTTCATCTAAAAAGTAATAGAGACTCAAGATCAACCCATTTTTAAAGAAAGGAAATATAATTACATCACTTACATGGAAGAACATAAACAAATTCCTGGCCACACTAACAAGGTGATCTGAAACAGATCGGCTTTTAGAATCGTTAAAAGCTCCATAAATTTGACTAATCCCATAAACGGTGGGATGTAGCATTAGATGTAATTGATCGGCGACCCTATTCCTATATCCATAACTTGTCTTGGACTGTTCCAAGGCCAGAATTTGCTAAATCAATGCTGGTAAGTTCCAAGGTTCAGCACCGACATTGTTTTTAACTTTCATCAATCATCTCTCGTTTGCTATTCCTTTTTAAAGGAATTAGCTGACAATAGTCCTTTTGCAACTGTTGATATCATTGCCAATTTTGGAATCATCTATTGGCTGGAATTGAATGATAACAAAACGTAATGTGAACTTTTGTTACTTAGCTGAAACCTTCATGTCTTGTTATTATCCATAGAACAAGCATACATCGCCGACACCGAAAAGTTTTAAACTTCCGGGATTTATGGATAATAACTTGAGATGGGCTGGACAAAATGAGGATGAAAAACTGCGACATTGTTATCGATGGCCAAAGCAGCTCCTATTTGAAAGCGGATTTGTTATTAGAGGCAGATTTAGATTGAGTTTTTGGTTAATTATTGCCTACATCAGGCTTATAAGTACGCACACCTCCACAGAGAAGAAAGATGACGGCACCAAAGATAGCTTCTACGAGCTTTTGGAGAGGACCTACCAATAGTGCCCTAATTTTGACATTAAAATTGTCCTCAGCAATTTTAATGCAAAGCTAGGAAGATAAGGTTTTTGGTAGTGCTGCTGAAAAATATATGTACTTTGTGGTCGGCCAAACATTTTCGTAGCGGTCCTCGCATCTCGATATTCTAAGGCGTTTTGGAGATCCCCTAATAAATAAACTGTAAGCCAAATTGAGAACATTGCTATTGACTCAAAGCACTTGTCTTTGCATTCGAACATTCCGAGAAACCAACATCCTCCAACCATTGACCTTATACTGGTCAATCACAAGCTAATACTGAGAGGAACTTTAACATCGGACGGCTATAATGACAAGAGATCACCAAATTTTTTTCCGATCGAGTCTTCCTTAATCTGATAGAAGTCCTATGCCATCTGCATCAAGTATTGAAGATTAGTGACAAAATTGACAAAAAGCCATCAGAGAACCGACCTTCGGTGTCCTGGGTTTCACTCGGCAACCACAACGAAAGCTATGGTTTGACGACGGCGGCCAGCAAGCACATGCAACTCACTAAAAGACGTACAAAGCGCCGCTGCACAGAAGAACAAGATCTGCTTACGAGCTCTATGAGCACAGGAGGAGAGACGAACACCGGCTTCTTATGGAGAAAAAGAAGGAGTATAAGAAGCGCGCACTTAAGGAGAGATGCTACTTTAGGAATGATATTTGGAAATTTGGAATCGAAGCCAGAGACGAACAAGGGAGCATAGTTAGTAGTGGAATCGCAGTCGATGCTGAGGATGTGAAAAGTGCATTTCTGTAGACTTTAGGCGATGACGAACTAAAATGAATCTTTCAACCTGAACAATGTAGACCAACAATTCCGTCTACCCAGCTCGGATGAAGTAAAGATAGCCATATCTAAGCTTACCGTAAGTCCAACAAAGCTGCTGGAGGAAGTTCTTCAAAGCAGCAGGCGATGACTTGGTAAGGAGCATACACCAATTTATATGTAAAATGTAGTCGGTCTTAAGTATTCCCGATGAATGGAACGTTAACATTGTTTTCGCAATCCTCAAGAAAGTTGACCCTCTATAAGATCCTATCTGCTGATTAGTCCATATCATGGTGCTTCGGGCCAGAAAATTCCACCATCGACCAAACATTCACACTACAGCAGATCTTGGAAAAAACCCATGAGCTCCAAATCGATACATACCACCTACTCATGGATTTTAAGGCCGCATATGACAATATCTACAGATATGCGCTGTACGAGTACAAACTTGTCCGTTCAGGATGGCAATAGAAAATGCACGCTGTTCCATCAAGGTCAGTAAAGATCTCACCGTGACCTTTGAAATCATGTCCTGCATGCAAATTGTGTTACATCATTTTTGAAAGAATGGTGCAAGACTCACGCGCCAACACAAGATAATTTTTCTAAAGTCTGTCAAATTACTCGCATACGCCGATGATACTAACAAAATCGGAAGAAAGTAATGGGATGTCAGTGGTGCTTTCGAGAGTATTTAGGCTGTGACTGTGGGTAAGATCAAGTATATCCTTTCAAAAAGAAGGGATACCCAACACCAAAGTCTCGGATAGTACGTCATCTTTTAAGGTAATAAAGGACATTGTCCACCTAGGCTCTACTATCAGTTTATACAGCGACACTAATGCCTTGATCAAACGAAGAAAAATTCCTGCCAATAGCTGCTTCTTTGGGCTACGAAGTCAATCGACTTACGAAGCCCTCCCTCGAACAACAAAAGTGATCCTATATACGACCTTAATCATCCCAGTCTTGCTCAATGGCGCTGAGGCATGGACTTTATTAAAAATGGATAAAGGTTCCAAGTAGCCAAGACTGTGGGAGGAAAATTTTTCGAGTGATTTTCGGTCCCATCTGTATAGACGATGAGTGGAGTAGAAGATACAACGCCAACTGGTACAGCGACATCGACCTAGCTAGAAAGATCCAACAACTGAGGTTACTGGGCCTTCGAATATACACCGATGCTCCGATCCGAAAGGTTTTCCAATCCGCCCCCGGGGGACAGCGCAGTAGAGGAAGACCGCTATTCGGGCAACGCAAGCAAATGGAAGGGGACCTCAACCAACTTACAGTGTGAAACTGGAGGCAGCAATCTAAAGGTCAAACTGACCGGAGACGCTTGTTGGTCCACCTTACACTCCACCCCGGAGTAAGTAAGTAAGTAACTTGTGGTACCGTACCCACAAATAACCTGGCAACATTGTAACTGCAACTACCTGTTGAAGAGGGTTTCTGTTTTTTTTGGTAAAATCGATGGGGTCATACTACTCACATCTGAATCGTTGTTGCAACCCAAATTCAAAAAAATTCAAATGATTTTCGAAATATTGTTTTTCAAAGAAAAAGTTAGACTTAATTAACTTTCTATAGAGTCCAAACCTTGCCGCTAAAGATTCTTCTATATTTTCCTGTATCAGTACACCATAAACTTGGATAAGGAGTTTCTTCTGGCCGCTGGAAATGCTAGGGCAACGATATTAGGCTTCGTTTATCTATCATATCCCTTTATAAATATTAAGAAAAGTTAACCACTCGTATACTTGCGGTTAATATTGTTCACATTTCACGCCGACACAAATTCGAATAGCTCGAAACCATTACTAAGCCTAACGAAATTTCACTGCATTAAATTTTAACGTCTTAAAGGCGATTTGATGTCAAAACATATAGCAGAAAATTGTGTCATCTAAAGATTATGTCAAGAACTTGTGTATTTTCTATGACTTCAATGGTTATGAAGTGACTCAGTCACTTTCAATGTCTTTAGGAATGCATGCCATAAGAGATGACATAAATCACAAAACCTTTTTGAAGTACACTACTTTTATAAGTTCTCCTACTATTTGACTTGAATAACTCATGGACAACTATTTCTGATGTTCTTTTTGCTATCACTTTAGTTCCAACATTTTTCTAGAAATTTTCCTGATATACCGCCTTTATGTCACACAAAAAATTCCTCTAAAGTTAAATGGATTTGTTAATAATTTAAAAGAAGGAACATTCTAGGACTAAGATGCAACGAGTATCCTCCGTCACGTTAATGAAGGCTTAATCCGATCAAGCACTATACAGAGGCTTAATGCCGTATTCATTAAAAGCACCTCCGGCAGCCGATATTGATTATTTACTTTCAGAAAGACACCATACAGCGATAGTTGATTCGATTTTCGTTTATGAATCTGTTATCCAACAAATTTAGTTTGTTATTCTTTCTTGTGCTAAAGCGATTAAACGGAAATGGAGTCTCCTACCAAGTACTATGTACAACAAAATTGAACAGAACGATTGAATGAAAAAAGAAAAAAAAAAAAAAAGATAAAGCGATACGAGTACGAGTATGTCGTAGGTGTTTCTGGCCATTCCGACTCATTGCATATCAAAAAGGATATTAAACAGATATGTGTCAGCAATGTACATGAATGGAGGACTGCAACTGCTTACAGGCAGTCCAGTTGCTTGCAAATGGTTGCATAAGGGATCTTAATTCATTCAATTATTACTGCTATTGGTTTCCCGGTGGTCAAAGCAAAGCAAATTAATTACTTTTTATTTTATATTCAATTTAAAATGAAAGTAGTCGGTGAATAAGCTCATAGACATGGTTCATACAATCCAAACGCATTTTGTATCAAACTTAAAAAAAAGAGCAACTTATGCATCATACCTTTTTCTTTTTCCGTCGGAACAGAGCACTTAGTAAAGGAGCAGATCTACTTCACTCCGTTTACAAATGACATTTTTCCGACCTTGAAAAAAGATGAATTCAGGAAAAAAATGCTGTGCTAACGCGCTCTACATCAGTTAGCAGTCCCTGCATTCTTATGCTAGCTTAAGCCGAACATTCACTGAAGAAGTGGAACTCGCTCCTACAGACTCTTACAGCAATAGTAGAAGGTAGTGTCGCTTATGCCTAACACATTTAGGACATTAGCAATGGGTAGTGTCCCCTTTAGAAACCAATAAGAAGACTTCAATCTGTTATGCCAAAGAATAGTAGAATGCCCGCTGACGACTTAAAGATGTTGGGAAGCATTTGTTTAGTCTTTCGATAGCCTTGGAAGCAATCCCACCTTCGTTTGAAATCATAAGAGACCAACAGTCAAAGGACTCGTGTCTTCTGACTGTGAATTCAGCGTTTCAACTGAGTTCAAATGACATAACATTTTCGCTTAAATTTGTAAGTAGCTAATAGATTCGACTTTAAGTGTAGCTTGGCTATCGCTACAGGCGTAGATATTTCATCGTCTCTACCAATTTTTCATACTATAGTTCGCTGCCATCAGGATTAGGTATATCTCCTTCTAGACGAAAGTAGTTCTAATGAGAGCCGAAATCGAATGTTTTCGTTATCCAAAAGTCGCCAACGTTAGGCAGTTATCAGTGAAGATCCAAATTCATTCCTTTCCTGGCTCAAATTCTCCTCGAACTCAGTGGGTCAACCAGTCATAGCCTTCAGAATGAAGCCCATGATATGAATATCAAAAGAAGGGAAATTCATTAGTGTACTGAGAAAGGCTCAAACCGTTCTTTTCAGTTTGGTTAATGTCAGACATAGGATAGAATTGGTCTTGAAATAGCGAGGTAGACCAAACCCGAAGTCTTGCCAAAAAATATTTTACACTGCTAGAAAACGCGTATCAACTAGATATGTTTAGTTCATAGATTTTTGATATCCAGAACAAAACCCAGAAACGGATAGTCAAACCTTTAACCGCTTAAAGTGTCAAATCAATCAGATTTTTCATTCTCATGAGGAGTTTGTTCTCCTCTCCAGTATTGAGATTATTGACTGAAAGATCACTTCGCCTGCTGTCTATTATATGATATTTAGGGCTACCTCTATTTCAGACCAGAAAGTCGTCAGGCATGATACAAGAAACAATATAGTACACCATCTGCATTTTTCGTAGCATATGGATTAAAACCATAGCACTAAGCACCATAACAGTGAAGAAAGAACCCCTCCTTGTTCTCTCTCGCCATCATATGACGTCCACTGTCAGGATCTGCAATCAGTATTCTGTTCACTATTTATGCTTTAATCCAAAAACTAGTGATTCATATACTAAGGTATACACCTTCAAAAGTTAAGTTATTGAGAGCATTATCAATGCCAATGAAATGCCCGGAGATGCATCCGGAAAGCAGTTTTCCTGCACTTCAACATTAAGTTCATGAAGTCAGACTGATTAAACTGAAGTGTGTCGTTCCTACTCTTGCTATTCGACAGTGTACGTGCGCCAGTCCCAGATTGGCTGTGAAGATTCTCCTTAGAGTTAGCAACAGTTGGTTTATATTCTTCTTAGATTTCTAGACATTCCAGTCTTCCCACAAACTAAACTTTGCAAAAATCTGCAAAACGTCTTCCTGGCAGACATATGATTTTAAATATTTGATGAGTTCACTGTTCCGAATTGAGGGGGATTACAGCGGATTTGCCAATTTCTCCTCTTCAACAAGGCTGAAACTTCGCATCAGACTCTGAATTCGATGTACTTATGGTTGGACATGGAATCGTCTGTCAATGCTTTCCTGCCGGTAATTTCCTTGTCGTACCTGTTAAGTCCCTTACTTCATGTCTATCTTGCTCCTTACTACCCCAAGAAGTGTTGTTTGGTATTACCATTGCAACATACAGTGAGTTCGAGTGGCAATTCTGGAAAGTAATCTAACGTAACAAAGAACTAATGCGATACTCCAAAAGCTGCGTAACTTCTGAATTTGGATCCAGGATTGCCCAAGTTTATGTGCTGAAACTATAATCAGCTTGTGTGGAATACCAAAACCGTAGTGACAAATTCAGAGTTCCTGATATGAAGGCACATCAACACATCATCTGTTCTCATAAGTTACCCAGCAATTCAGAAGAAGGATCACGGTAGATTCAGTGACTTGGCAACATTAAATGTCTCATTGCCTAATGTGGGTATTATTATCGGCGCAGACTTGTTTATTTATTCAAGGGTTTGCTGCATGGAGCACTTCACCTTAAGAATTTCGCTAGCGCCAACAGCTTATAAACATAGTGCCTGCATTTAGCATCGTTCAACTGTAATTCTATGCGACAGATATCGGCACTTTTAAGGAAAGTCGATCTCGTTTCGTTTGGCATTTCGGCGTGTTTTAGTAGGTGAAGTTCCATACAACCGCGAAATACAGCATACAGCATACAGCACTGCTTTCAGTCGGATCCTGTGATCGGTGAGAGTTGACTCTTAAGGTGGGTTCGACCAATTTATTGGATTTGTTGGTTACTGTACCGCTTTACCGAGCGTCATTTGCGGGAAAATCTATCGACAAATGAATTGCCAGAAGCCTTCTTCCTCTTAGAATTCATCGTTCCGAGATAGGTTTCAGTAGCTGTCACTTCCGCCGAATTGTATTTTTTCTCTGTCAGTGAGAGACTTTAAACACTTGCATCTTCGACAGCACTTGGCGTCTCCTCTCGTCGTACGTTTGCCTTCAAGCCATCAACTGGCAATAAGGCGAAAGCCGTTCAGAGTATCTCTTTAAGTTTCTTGGAACAAGTCGTCGAAGACAGCACACTGAAATCACGTGTCAACTCTGGACGTGTCTAGTCCAGTAACTAGTAACAACTAAATGCGCTTAAAAATCGACTGGATATTTACTTTGTGTTTTGGTTGGGGCCTCCAGAATCCATGCCCCGGACACAATCAAGAAGACCACGTTCGGATTAAAGTTATTCCGAGCACCACCTAGAGTTTTATAATGGAGGGTTACCTCCATACTGTTTAATCATTTAACATAAAATCTGAACGTACGAATATTTAGCCATTAGTTCGACATTTTTTGACTGCTACTCCTTCCTGCTACGGCAAGACAGCAAATGAAAAGATGGCGTTGTCACAAATCACAAAACACAAACACCGGATTAGTGTTTCGTAAAATAAAATACCCTTCATTCCGACTATTAAGGCTTCTTATTCATTTTTTTTATAAGCATGTTTGTAACCCAGTATCTACTGCAAAATACACTGAATTTATTTTTAAATTTATTTGTTGTAATCGGAAATTAATTTAAAAAATCAATTCGGTTTACTTAAGTTGTCCTATACAATAGCTGCAATGCTACCTCCTACCTACCATTGATATCAAATTTCATCAACCCTAAATCCCTGATTCTCTCTCTCATTGTTCGATGGGGGAAACCATACAATTCCTTTTATTTCTTTCACAACAATTATTCATCACTCTTTTGTATAATAGAATACAGTTCAAGCTCGTTTGAGTGCTCTTTAAAATATAATAATTGTCTTTAAAGCTTTGTTCCGATCAGAAACAACGTTTTAACAATAATAATTGTAAAAATGTTAAAAATTTTATAAGTAAAATATATACTCGTACATATGGTATATAATATTGTATAAATGAATAACATTTTATAGAGCTGCAACAATAGTGCTAAAAGAAAATAACTGTCATCTACTGCGTGTGGACAAGGAGCACTTTAATCGCATTCTTCGGGATGTTGAAGCTAACACTCTAAGATTACAGGAGCATGGAAAGGACGTCTTAGTATTGGAGAGGGTAGCTAAACAACGAGGACAGCATTCAGCATTTAAGTATGTTATATACATTTCTGTGTATATGTTTGCGTTTGTGTTTTTGTGATTTTATCTTTTTTTTATATATATATACGTTTTGCTTGCTTTTTGTGTGCTTTAAATCACCTCGCCGGTCTTAATGTTGTTTTATAGCAAATTCGTTTGCTAATTAACATTTTGTTTTTTTTTTTTTGTTGAACTTTTATTTATTTTTGTATTCCTTGTTTGCATGTTTCGCAAAAAGTTCTTTTTTTTTTTTAATTAAATGGAAACACTCTGTGTATGGATCCATAAGATAAATAAATTTTCGTCACCAAATGATTTCAAATGTATAGGACGATGTCTACACTTGAGTGATTTAAATGTACCTTTTTGTGATTTTTGTGACTTAAACTTGAATCAAGTCCATACAAATTAGAGATTAAATTTTCGTTATTAAATATTAAGGTGAGTACCAATAGAGTAGGTCAGTTGCGAACCAGCTCTATTGCGACTCATTGATATATTGCTAGTTTTACAATGATAAGCGCTCCCCTATTTAGGTATATGATATTTTTCAGCACATTGTTCCTAACTATAAGTTAAGCAAGACCACAAGGAATTGAAAAGTTCTATGATTCTAAGTTTGTTTCCCAAAGGGAATTGCGGTCCCAGAAGTACCCGACCCAACAAAGAAAATACAAAAGTTTTGGAAAAAAATTTATTTATTTATCAACATAATTGTCTTTCAGCTGTATACACTTTTCCCAGCGATGTTCAAAAAGTTCGATACCCATTTTATAATAAGAACTGTCTTGCTTCTCAAAATAGTCATTAACTGCCGACATCACTTATTCATTGTTTGGAAATCTTTGACCACTGAGCCATTTTTTCAAGTTTGGGAACAGAAAATAATCCGAGGAGTCTAACTCTGGCGAATAGGGTTCACGAGGTAGCAATTCATACTTTAATTCATTAATTTTGCTCATTGCAATAACGGATTTGTCAGCTGGCGCATTGTCTTGATGAAACAACACTTTCTTCTTAGCCAAATGCGGCCGTTTTTGCTTGATTTCTTCGCTCAAACGTTGCAATAAGTTCGCATTATACTGTCGGTTGATAGTTTTTTCCTTTTTCAAGATAGTCAATGAAAATTATCCCACGCGCATCCCAACGTGGCCGTGGTGTAGTGGTATATGCATAGACTCCTCAAGCAGAGGGCCGCGGGTTCGAATCCCGTACGAAGCAATTCTCTGAAAAAGTCTTTTCATAGAATTTGTATGTAGTTTTATGTAAATCCCTTCGGCGTCAACTCTGACATGAAGGCATAATACTGATGTTGGAGTGATTGCTGACTGGGATTATAAAAAAAAATCGACGCCAGGACCTTGCCTGCAGATGAAACGGTCTTCGCCTTCTTTGAAGCCGGTGGTTCTCCCTTATGAATCCATTGTTTTGATTATTAACACATGGGCTAAGACAGGGCACCACTTGAATTAATTTTATAATATTGAAGGTTAGTACTAACTTTTAAAAGATACATGCATAAATTTTACAGCTGTCGGACGATTAGTTCTCGAGATATAGCGTTGTGAGTGAAGCAACTTTTGTTATTGTGAAAAAAATGGATTCAGAGCAATTTCGTGTGTTGTTCCATCATTGCTTTTTGATGGGAAAAAAGGCCGATGCTAAGAAATGGCTTGATAAGTGTTACCCGGACTCTGCACCAGCCGAACGAACCGTTCGCAAGTGGATTGAAAAATTTAAAAGATCATACAAGCACCGAAGATGATACCCGCAGTGGACGTCCAAAATAGGCTGTTTCAGATGAAAACATCAAAAAAGTCCACAAAATGATTACGAAACACCGTAAAGTGAAGTTGATCGAGATAGCTGAGGCTCTGAAGATATCAAAAGAGCGTGTCGGATATACACGAATATTTGGACATGCAAAAGCTCTGTTCAAAGTGGGTGCCGCGTTTGCTCACAGTCGACCAGAAACAACAACGTGTTGATGATTCAGAGAAGTGCTTAAAGCTGTTCAACTGCAATAAAGCCGAATTTTTGCATTGGTATGTGACAATGGATGAAACTTGGCTCCATCACTTCACACCAGAGTCAAGTCGGCAATCAGCTGAGTGGCGAGCAGGCGACGAACCTCGTCCAAAACGACCGAAAACTCAACAGTTGGCTGGCAAGATTATGGCATCCGTATATTGGGATACACATGGAATAATTTTCATCGACTATCTCCAAAAGGGGCAGACTATCAACAGCGACTTTTACATTGCGTTGTTGGAGCGTTTGAAGGACGAAATTGCAGAAAAACGGCCGCATTTGAAGAAAAAGAAAGTGCTGTTTCATCAAGACAATGCATCGTGTCACAAGTCGATGAAAACGATGCCAGAATTGAATGAATTCGTCTACGAATTGCTTTCCCACCCACCGTATTCTTTAGATTTGGCCCCCAACGACTATTTCCTGCTCACCGGAAAGAGATTTAAGACCGACGAAGAAGTAATCGCCGAAACAGAGGCCTTTTTTGAGGCTAAACCGAAATCGTACTACAAAACTGGTATCGAAAGATTGAAAAATCGATGCAATCAGTGTATCGCCCTCGAAGGTTGCAAAAATTTTGTGCTTTACTATAAAACGGCACTGACTTTTCAGCCATTGTGTTATTTTGTCTCGAGTGTAAAGTGATGGACCCATTCTGCTTTGTTGCTGTGAAACTTCGATAAACACTCAATTGAAACATCTTCACGATACTGTTTTTGCTCGAGTGCGAAAACGTAGCATCTATCTTGCACACGACTTTCTCATGTCCAAATTTTCAAATAATATGCGATGTACCGCACTTTTTGAAATGCCTATAATGTCTGCTAGATGGCGCACTTTCAGTCGACGATCATCCAGTACCGCTTTGTGGATTTTCTTCAACATTTCTGGAGTCGTCACCGCATTTGGTTGACCACTGCTATCCTCGTCTTGTCAGCTCGTACGGCCTCGTTTAAACTCAGCAACCCACAATTTTACTGTTGTAAACGAAGGACCAGACTCACCCAGAGTGGAATCCGGTTCAGCTTTTATATTGTTTGAGCTGAGGTCTTTCAAATAAAAGTATTGTATCTCATAACGATGACCAATTTTCTCCATTTTGACAAATTCACTGACACTATTGATGGCTGCCAAATAAACACTAAACAACGTGGCGCTTTCAAACTTGAAACATATGCTTTATAGACTGCGTACTTTCCAAGTGATATTTTCAAATAACTTTTCGAAATGTTAGCTTTGAAAAGCCATAATTTTGGCTGGCGTTCATCGAACTCGATGAAATTTTAGTATTCAAAAATGTGCACAACAGTTTCTTTCGCTGAATCCGTTGGAAGGCTACAGCCTTTTAAGAAGTTTTACCTCGAAGTCAGAAGTTCCCCACAGAGGTTCCTTACTTTAACTTGGAGGGGGTGAAAATAGAACTCCCCTGCAATTCAATTTTTTGTTCGCCATAACTTCAAACTTCAGGAATCTTCAGTTATCAGGACGAAAACCTAAACTGGGGCACACTGTATAGGCTGGAAAATATGTCATTGGTAAAACTAGGTATTGCATCACTTAATCATTCTAACGAGTGCCATGAGTGATAAGTTCGACTGTTAGTTGAATGCTGGTTTATTAGAGGTCTGAATATACTCGTACGTCATACATATGCTTTAATACTAATACTGTGACATCTCCCTCTTTTTTTTCTCTTTTTTTTTATAACGACTTCATTATTGTAAATCAATATCCCTTAAGTTATTTTCATTTTTGAAGGCATCAAATTCTTCTTTAACACAAGGCATTTCATGATACAATGGCATATCTGATCGATTGTAGTCGACTTAGTTGATATACGAATATCGATTGTATAAAAAGTCTACGCGGTTTTTTGTCACTAGATGGTGTTGGTGTCCATTTATCTGGAAACACTAATCTGATTGTATCAAATAAATACGTATTTAAAAGGTGACTTGTCAGGCTACATTTCTTGTGCAGAAAGCTCTGTTTCGTTGCTGGTGTTAAAAGTTATACTGATACCAATATGAGTGAAATATCTGAAGAAATACGCTATGTGATGTTTTTTTATTATAAAAAAGGGAAAAACGCTGCGAAAACGTGCGGAAAAACTTGTGCAGTTTACGGTGAGAATGCTGTGAGTTAACGCCGGACTCAGGAGTGATTTCTTCGATTACGTTCTAGAAATTTCGAAACGGAACCATTTTTGAAACGATTCATAACGGGCGATGAAAAATGGATTAAATACGAAAATATCCAACAAAAGCGATCATGGTCAAAGGCCGGTGACCGACCACAAACGACTTCAAAGCCTGGATTGATCCTCTACTGTGAACAACCCGATCGATTGAATGAAGCTTTCAAGAAAGAGTGACCAGAATTGTCCAACAGAAAGGGAGTTGTCTTCAATCATAACAATGCTAGGCCACACACATCTTTGATGACCCGGAACAATTTAACGGAGCTTGGTTTGGAAGTTTTAATGCATCCACCGTATAGCCCGAACCTTGCGCCCTCTGATTACAATTCGTTTCTTGATGCTGTTCTATCAAGGTCCTTGTTGGGAATCGGCGGGGACAACAGATTTTTAGCCATATCTATATCAGGGTGTTATCTGGTGCAGATGAAGTGTATTTCGATGATAAAATTTGGCTGGATCAGTTTTTACGACATAGGAATGTGGTGCGTCGGTCCTTTTCTTCACTGTTCCTGTAATCCAGTCTCGATGTCCTTGTTGGATTTGAACTTTGTCTCCCAAAGCTAGACTTCCAGCTGGTTCAAGCTCTCTAACCCAAAATGACCAGCATGCATTTTACACATTATGCTAGGTTGTAGAACTAGGTTATTTCATCACAAAAACAAATATAGGTGTACCTGCTTCGGTAGCTCACTCTCTTTGGTAGACCAGCCGTTCAGAATGAAGAGTTTTAGTTGTTGTAGCTCATCGTCTGTTGCTGTTAGATTAACAATGCTTTTTGGAGTTTTTTTCTGATATCTGATGAAGAGTGTATATTTCTAGATCCTCTTCTTTCGCGTCCTGTTTCTCCTGAGTTAAGCAGTTCCTGCTGAGTTTGTCATCTAATGCTATATCTTTGCCTTTCACGTACATTAATACATAACAAAATACCTTTTAATCTCATTGGTGCTGATTGGATTGGCTTTTTAAAGTTACCTCCAATGGCTTATTATCAGTCTCTATTGTAAGTGGCTTTCGCCAGCAAAGCGTATCACAGACGTTAGTGTTTTAGGAGCATATGCGATCCATCGATCTCTATAGAATAGCACAGATCCAACGCATGCTTTAATGGGGCCTACCTGTAACTTGATTTCGAGATTCGGATCATAGTATTGCGATTTAATACTACCACCTTGATCAAAAAAATTTCGGAATTTATTCAGAAAATTAAAATTACAAGTTTATACATCTAAATCTATAAATCTATACTGTTCCCTTCAAAGTAATCCCCATCGACTGTAACACACTTATTCCAGCGCTTTATCCAATCCTCGAAACATTTTTAATATTCGGTTTTCGGTATGTCCATCTGTGCTTCCTGAGGTTTTTCCATTACTTTCTCGCGGCTGCTGAAACGCGTTCCCCGTAGTGATTTTTTAACTCTATTGAACAGAAAGAAGTCACAGGGGGCCAAATGTTGAAAGGTATTTGTTGCACTTTTCGTTAAAAAATTACGAATAATGATGGCACTGTGCGAGGCATGGTGCGTTATCATTTTGCAAAATCCACGAGTATTCTCCCCAAAATTCTGGTCTCTTTTGGCGAATTGCTTCACGCAAATGCCTCATAACGCCCAAATAATACTCTTTGCTTACTGTCTGGCCTTCTGGCAAAAATTTATGGTGCACTACACCGTTATAATCCATGAAAACCGTGAGCATTGCCTTCTTTTTTGACGGAAAACGACGTGGGTTTTTTTTTTGTATCGGCTCATTTGATGAACGACATTCACTTGCCTGATGTCTGGATTGCGTGTCGTACTCATAAACCCACTTCTCATCTTCAGTAATGATCCTTTTGATGAATGTGGGATCGGATTCAGCCTCGCAAATCATCTCTTTTGCGACGTCAACACGGTCTCTTTTTTGCATGAAATTGAGGTTTTCTGGCACCAACTTTGCAACTACTCGACGGAAACCCAAATCATTAACCGAAGTTTTTTGGACAGATCCGTAGGCAATGTTCAAGTCCTACGCTATCTCTCTGATGGTTAATTTGCGGTTATTGACGAACATTTCTTTTACTTCATCAATGTTTTCGTCAGTTTTCGATGTCGATGATCTGCCACTCTGTTCGTCATCTTCCCTTGACTCACGACCATCTTTAAATCGCTCTTGCCACTGGTAAACGGCCGTTTTCTTTAGAAAATCGTCGCCGAAACACTTTTTCAACATTTCCAACGTTCGCGCACCATTAAATCTGTTTTTTACGCAAAATTAAATACAAGTTCGTTGTTGCAAATTAAAATCCGTTTCTAAAATTGTAAAAAATCGCCAACACACACAGGGATCGATGTACTCTTGGCTACGTTACTTTTGCAAATGTCAAGCTATGACGCTAAGATTTAGAGGGAATGTCAACAACCAACTTAACGCCACAAAATTGCTATTCCGTTCTTTTTTTGATCAAGGTCGTACTTGCTCTCCGCAACCAGTTTTGACTATTATTCCAAGAATTGGCTCGGCTTGGAAACTTTTCTCTCCTATATGTAAGCTTTTGCAGTAAAAATGTATTGATTGTGGTTCAATATCACTATCCATTCACGTCATTGTCAAGCCTGTTGTCTGATGGTGTTTCCTACTTCAAAAAAAAAAAAAAAAAAAAAACAGTGAAACGTTATCGTGATTTTTTGGTCAGATTCCTGATAAGTTTCACGCATTCCCAACACCAAACTGGTAAGGTTACGACGCTGCAGATGTTCAGTCTACTTAAGTTCTTATGGCCAACATTTTAATGTAAAATTCCGCTATTAGAACCGAAAAATCTGCTTTTTTAGCCACATTTTAAGCTACAGAAGCAATATTTGTTAATGATGTTGTTTTGTACTTCTCAATTGACAAAGGACAAAAAAAAGGTGCTATAGAGCACGATACTGTAGAGTCGGCTGGACAGTGCACGCCACGTTAAGGGCAAGTTAAGACTGCTCGTTCTTGATCGTGCATTAACCGTGAGACAACCAAAGATATGATAGAGAGAAGAGTAAACAAAGGTAGATGGCGGCTATTGTCTACCTCTGTATATGTACTTACCCTAGGTTGTAGGTATCAATCATTAATTACTTATGATCTCAATGATCGATTCAGCGATATATACTACATCTCTTCTATTTTTTAAATATTTTTTTCGTATTCTTTACCAACGAAGTTGCATCAAAAATTAATAAAGTGGCCTCCAGATTTAAAAAAGCAATTCCGTTTTTTTTTTAATATTACTAACAATGCAACTCCTCCAAATACTTGTATCATAAAATCGATTTAATTCAAAATAACATAATTTAAAATTCAGTTTTAATTTTCGTTTCACCTAGTATTTTGTTTACACATACATATATATATAATATTTCGTATATTTCCCTCTTTACCCTCCCTACTACCATGAAAAGGAATTCGTTATTTGGGAGTGGTCCCATTAAATCAATAGCAGTATCCACCCATGATGCGACTGGAAGCTCGCGTCTTCTCGCATAGCAATCATTGTACACCCTCTGCATGTTTTAATAAGATTTTCGACATCTTTGTCTATTCCTAACAACCATATTTTCGTTCTAAGACGGCCATAGCAATAATTCCTGGGTAACGTTTATGTGCTGCATCCAAAACATTTTTTTTCATACTCTTAGGGATAACAATTTAATTCCCCCTTAAAAGGAGGGAAAAAATATCTTTTCACAGAGTGAAAGTTCTTGTTATAAATATCTTTCTTTACCTTTATAGGATCAGTGTCCGAGAACCTACAAATAGCTTGAATTGATGTAGAAATGGGTCGTGATTACTCAACAATCTCACGTATATAAGGGTTTTCCAATAGGGACTTTCAATTAAATTTGTGAACGCACTCTTTCACTAATTATCAAACTGTCACTGTCAATTTATTCAGTAAACTCAACATTTTCATCGTGATAAAGTACACTAACGAGCAACGTCTGCAAATTATAAAAATTTTCTGCAGATGTTCGGAGTCGGTGACTGCAACTTTAAGAGCGTTAACTCCAATTTTCGGTCGTAATTCTCGCCCTAGTAGACAAGCAATAACAATTTTAGTGCAAAAATAGTTGCCGTGTCAGTGAGACAACGGGTTGGTCGAAGTGTCGAAAATATCGCTGCCGTTCAGACGTCAGTAGCAAACGATCCAAATCAGTCAATTCCACGGCGTTCTCAAGAACTGGGCATCGCTCAGACCACATTATGGCATATTTTGCGTAAGGATATTGGTTTACACCCATACAAGATCAAGCTGACTCAAGAATTGAAGCCGATGGACCATGGATGAACGTACGTTCTCTGAGTGGGTTCTGGAGAAGATGCGCCAAGATGATGAATTTCATCGCAAAATCATCTTCAATGACGGAGCTTATTTTTGGCTCAATGGGTTCGTCAATAAGCAAAATATGCGTTATTGGTCGGGTGAAAACCCACATGTGCTTCATGAATCACCACTTCATCCACAAAAAATAACTGTTTGGTGCGGTTTGCATGCCGGCGGCGTTATTAGGCCATATTTTTTCGTCGACGATAACGATCGTCACGTTATTGTGAATGGTCAGCGTTATCGCACCATTACCACAGATTATTTTTGGCCCGAATTGGAAGATATGGGCTTGGACGACATGTGATTTCAAAAGGATGCTTGTGGCAGCCACACAGCACAAGCGACAATCGATTAATTGAAGTGTAAGTATGGTGAGAGTGTTATCTCAAGACATGGGCCAGACGATTGGCCGCCTCATTCTTGCGATTTAACGCCGCTTGACTATTTTCTGTGGGGCTACGTGAAGTCATTGGTTTGTGCCAACACGCCGACGACGTTGGAAGAGCTCAGAGCGAACATTGAACGCGAAATAGCGGCCGTTTCGGCCGAAATGTGTGGCCGAGTCATTCAAAATTGGGTCCAAGGAATCGACCGCTGCAAACGTGCCCGCGATGGCCATATGAACGAAGTCGAGTTCCATTCATAAATGTTTTTGAAATATCTCAAATGGCTTGCCTTTTATTTGAAAAAAAAAGTTGTCAAGTCGTTACTAGAAAACCCTATATTACAATATACTATATTTAGGGTGATTCATTGTCAGGTTTGAATTTCAATAGGCTTTTTTTGACAGACCACACGTGACGTCTATCAAACTGCTTTATAGTTTTTGTTCAGTATCATTCGGCAAGTCGACATAGAAACCTGCACATCACAACAGCGTCTTTAAATTTTTCAGCTGTATTACGAAAATCAGCGTTCTGTGAGAAATGTTTTTCGTGCGATTCGAGGAACTTACGGTGCGCATAATCGACCTACTGAAACCACTATTGCTAATAACATTCGCAAATTTGAGTCCAAGTTTATATTAGTGGATGAAACTCGATCGGTTAGACCACATCCAGCGCGTAGTGAAGAGACTATAGCAGCTGTAGCTGAGAGTGTACGCGAAGACCGTGACGAATCGATTCGTCGTCCTTTTCAGCGGCTTGGCTTGGCGTATTCGACAACTTGGCATATTTTACGTGAGAATCTCGGTCTAAAAGCGTACAAAATTCAACTTGTTCAAGAATTAAAGCCAGGCGACTTGAATTTGCGTCATATTTTCAGTGAATGGGCTCTGGAAAAACTCAATGAAAATCCGATGTTTTATCGTGGAATTTTGTTCAGTGATGAAGCCCATTTCTGGCTCAATGGATACGTTAATTGACAAAATTGCTGTATTTGGGCTTCTGGTGGAATTATTGGTCCATATTTCTTTAAAAATGAAGCAAATCAGAATGTTACCGTCAATGGTAACCGTTATCGCGCCATGTTAACGGACTATTTGCTTCCTAAAATTTAAGCACATGGTCTCGGTGAGCTCTGGTTTCAACAAGACGGCGCTACAAGCCATACAGTGTGTTGAACAATGGACTTGTTGAGAAATTATTTTGGTGAGCACATAATTTCACGTTTTGCTACGGTAAATTTGCCGCCTAGATCGTGCGATATCATACCTTTGGACTGTTTTATCTGGGGATATGTAAAGTCTCAGGTCTTCAGGAATAAGCCAGCTACGATTGATGCTTTGGAAGTAAAATTACTCGTGTTGTCCGCGAGACGCCAGTCGCTATGTTCGAACAAGTCGTCAAAAATAAGACCTTCCGAATGGATCACCTCAGACGTAGTCGTGGCCAACATTCACAACATGTCATTCTCAAGAAATAGATGCCATAAATTATTCTGTTAACTGATAGTAAAGATTCTATGTTCAGTGTCAAATTTATATGCTTTATTTTACATTATAAATCAAACCTCACGATGAATCACCCTATATATCTTCGCCTGCCATAGGTGTGCTAGAATATTTACACAATCATGATAAAGAGTCAGCTACATATATTCGTTTTGCCTGGCTTCTACATAATCTTATATTTGTATGATTGAAGCCTCAAAACCTACCTTTCAATTCGGGCGCACGGTTTTCTATCTATCTTTTCCAAATAGATATATAGAGTTTTCTAATAACGACTTGACAACTTTTTTTTTAAATAAAAGGCAAACCATTTGAGATATTTCAAAAACTTTGTTATTGGCTTGAAGTACAATCAAAACATTTATGAATGGAACTCGACTTCGTTCATATGGTCGCCGAGGTCACGTTTGCAGCGGTCGATTCATTGTACCCAATTTGCAACGACTCGGCCACACATTTCGGCCGAAACGGCCGCTATTTCGCATTCAAAGTTGGCTCTGAGCTCTTTCAACGTCGTCGGCGTGTTGGAATAAACCAATGACTTAACGTAGCCCTACAGAAAATAGTCAAGCGGCGTTAAATCGCACGAACGAGGCGGCCAATCAACTGGCCCATGTCTTGAGATAATACGCTCACCATACTTACTCTTCAAATCGATTGTAGAGTGTACCGTGTGGCTTGTGGCAACATTCTGTTGAAATCACATGTCGTCCAAGTCCATATCTTCCAATTTGGGCCAAAAATAATCGGTGATCATGGCGCGATAACGCTGACCATTTACAGTATCGTGACGATCGTTATCGTCGACGAAAAAATATGGCCCAATAACGCCACCGGCATGCAAACCGCACCAAACAGTTATTTTTTGTGGATGAAGTGATGATTCATGAAGCACATGTGGGTTTTCACCTGACCAATAACGCATATTTTGCTTATTGACGTACCCATTGAGCCAAAAATGAGCTTCGTCACTGAAGATGATTTTGCGATGAAATTCATTATCTTGGCGCATCTTCTCCCGAACCCAATCGGAGAACGTAGCTCATAAGTGTACTTTACCATGATGAAAATGTTGAGTTTACTTAATAAATTGACATTGACAGTTTGATGATTAATGAAAGAGTGCGTTCACAAATTAAATTCAAAGTTGGCATGTTCCTATTGGAAAACCCTATATATCAAAATGTTCTACTGCCCAAACCATCATAAGAGCTTCCTTTTCCTTATGACCATATGCGCTCGCAGTTTGTCAACGTTCTGCTTACGAAGGCTAAGTTAACGAATCCCTTAAGGGGATTCCCAAATATGTCATGTCGGAGCGTGTATCCGGAGCGACGTAACATTATCCCGGTGCAATGCAATATCATTCTGTTGTCGTAGAAACAAGTATGCACTTGAACAACCTGTGTCAGCAATTCTCGTGCAATCTCTTACCTTGCATTGGGTTCAGGGTAAAATGCGTCGTGCTAACTCCTTCCTCCTTAAAGATCCACGCCCCGTAGATTATGTGTGACTTCAGATGCAGACGACCGGGACGAATGCGATGCGGTTATTTTTTGATTTCTGGAATCGACCTTGGATCAAGTCAGAGCTGTCTTGGTCAGCACTATGGGCAGTTTCCAGCGATGATTGTGCTTCACTAGCACTCTCAGTGTGAATATCGCTATTCTCACTGGCAGTTTCAGTTGGGAAGTTTTCGTTAGGATCATCATCACTTTGTGCTGGTGCTGTGCTGCCTGCAATGAATCGGTTAAATGATTGTAGCTGGTTTTGAGTCGGGAGAGTGCATCTGCCACGATATTTGATTTGACTGGCTTGTAAACGAACTCATATCGTAGTTATATTCTTCGATACGGGACTTCCAGCGCTTTAACTTCGCATTGAAATTTCGGTTGCTGAGTGCGAAAGTAAGAGATTGGTGATAAGTGTGAATTCGGATTTTTTTTAACGCGAAAGAGATAAGATCTCAGATTATCCAGGACCCATATAATTACCAGCATCTCCTTTTCGTTTGTTGCATAATTCACTTCAGTTTTGCTCAAGGAACGAGAGATGTAGGCTATTGGATGATCTGAAGCCGTGTCCCCTGAGACAATACAGCCCCTATCACGTAGTTCAAGGCGTCCGTAGTCAAGTTGAACGGCTTTCCGTGGAAGTCGGGAAAGGACAAGATTTCCGATGAAATTAGCAGTGTTTTCAAGTCGTTGGAAGCCTGCAATGCTTCTTCCTTCAATGTGATTTTCACCTTCCTGGATTGACTTGCCTTGATCTGAACATGTTCACCTCATGTTAGATTCGTCAGGGATTTAGATAATCTAGCATAATCTCTTATGAATTTCCTGTAACAGGACGTGAGCTCTACGAAGGTCTTCAACTCCTTGAGATTTTCTGGAAGAAGTTTTTTCTTTTATGCCGTCGCGGGTTATGATATAACCAAGAAATTCGACTTCTGATTTCATAAAGTTAGTTTTCTCAAGGTTTACTTTTAGATTTGCTTCCTGGAGTTTCGACCTTCTTAAGATGATCATATTCGGCATGGCAGAAGTCAATTACGTCATCGATGTAGACGCAACAAAACCTTCTCGATGTATTTCTTCAGCACGTCATCTATCATCCTCTGAAAGATAGCAGGCGCGTTTTTAATTCCAAAAGGCATTCTCATGAATTCATACTTGCCATTCGCAATGGAGAAGCCTGTCTTTGGCACGTCACTGCGTTTCATACAAATCTGGTGGAACCCCGAGGTGAGATCGATCTATCGTAGGGAATAGCTTTCTCTGCCCAAGTTGGAAAGTGTAAAATTAATCGTGACGGCGTTTAACCTCTTATAGTCAAACACCTTCCTGCACTGTTTCTCGCCTGATGGTTTGGCTTTCTTTGGGACAATCCAAATAGGGGAATCATAGGGACTTTTCGAGGGACGTATTATTTTTTCAGCTAGGAGTTTCCTTATTTCATCCTCTATTGTTTCCCTCATGTTAGCAGGGTACGAATAGCATTTGCTATATATCGGCTCATCGGTATTAGGTTTAATTTCTGGCTCTACTCTCGTTTTTATAGTTTTACTTGCACTAACAGGTTCGAAGAGAGGTTAAAAAGTTTTTAATTAGTCGGCAAAACTTACGCTTGGTTTGTTCGGAAAGATTTTCGTTAAGGAGTAAATTTTTTTCTTTCGAGATTTTTCCTTCAATGGGATAGTTATATTCAGATTTAATCTCAATGTATTTTCCCTGCGGTGAATAACAGAATCAGCCCCAATAATTCCATCGAAGGAATTTAGATCCGGCAATATGTAAACTGTTAGCAGTGTGTCATTGCCGATGAACAGGAAAAACCTACCACAGATTTTGCCTTCTACCTTAATGTTACCACCAGCTGAATGGAACGAATGGATGTTTTCTTAACTACGGATGGGGAAAGGAAATTTTTGTTAGCTCCCTTGTCAACGAGGATGCTTAGGGGGAGCCCCTACCCCGTGATATATTTTAAATATGGAACGCTGGACGGCCGTCCTTTCTGAAATTTACTTTGTCGCAGTCTTCGTTCTCTGCCATCTCCTCGTGATTTAAATCAGGTTCCTCGGCTTTATTCTCTGCCATCTCCTCGTGATTAGAATCATTGTCTTTTTGAGGTGCTTCTACATGATACAGTCTCTTTTGTTTTTGTGGGTAGTTATCAGAGTGCCTTTTTCCTCTTAAACTGATGTATAACTCGAGCACGATTCATAATGTTGTTGTTGAGGAGTATGGAGGAATCTTTTTTACTGTAGTACAGATCTTAATTCTTTCCTAAACATCTGATTAATGGGTGCCGTTTTCGTGCTCGATGCACCATAGTTGTGAATCATATGATTTCTATAATTCAGATTTTGGATTCCCAAATATCCTGAATAAGCCTCAGGTAGAGTTCTAGGCCTTTGCACTATAAGCATTCTAGCTAGATTGCCGTTAAAGCCGCAAATGAATACGTCTAGAGCCCTATTCCTATACGTCTCCGCGAGTGCGGTCACTGTCTCTTCACTGAATGATTCAGTTTTGATTTTATTCACCATCAATGAGACTTGATGGTTGACAGCTGCATAGAACTCGTCTAATCTCGTGTTCTTTTGAGACAGTTGGTTCAACTGATGCTCCAGTGTTTTCATGTCTCTTTTGTCTGCATAGTGCAGAGAAAGGCACTGTTTAATGGCTCGCCAAACGTTATCAAAAATATTATACAACACCAAAGCCGCATCGGCAGGCCCCCTTAATTTTTGCCTAATATGTTGTAATATAGCCCTATACATGGGTTTAGCCCTTACTATTTCAAAGTCCTTTAGGATCCCCTCAACAGTATGCCACCATGTTACATACTGCATAGGATTTCCATCAAAGACTTGTAACTTGTAACTTTACACATTCCGCGTTTTCAGCAATGGTCACAGATTCACCTACCGGTCTTGTTTCTATGCTCCTTAACTGAGCATCTATCTGTCTTATCTGGCCTAACTGCCCCCATCAGATCGGTTATAGACTTATTTATAGCATCCATAATAATTATTACAATTGCGTTCTTACCTCGGAAGTAGTTACCGAATATAAACTTGAACAAAAATGTAACCTCTTTTTTTTGAACTCTCCAACACTACTCTTATTTTGTATGGATTTCACTACTTGAATACAACTCACAATTAAAATTTCGCACTTTGGTTCTGCACTTTAATTAACATTCGAACATTAAAATGAACGCGACCTGTTAAGGCACGATATGCTTCACATGAATCCACTAGATTCCCTCTTTACTACCATTCGTGCTCTCATAGGTACGATTGAATGCTCTTAAATAGTCGATGTATAAACGCATTGTACTCGTGGGAACTGGGCTTTTCGTTCAATGGAACGTATCGACTCTGTTAAGAGTCCTGGTAAGAGGATCTGAGTGTATCAAAGGAAAAAAGGGGAAGTCGTATACAGATCGGTCCCTGCTCGGCCGCCAGTTAACAAATTCCTTAAGGGGATTTCCAAAAAAAAAAAAAACGAGAACGGGGAGGCTGGGCCTCCCATCGACCGTTCGAGTTACTCTAACTCTAAATAATATTCAACTTTTGTCGTATTAAATTAAACTTTATTATGTTGCACATAACCAGACTGTCACAAGTCAAGTCTTAGACTAACTCTAGACTTAATCCGTTTCCCGTAGGAAACTGCTGTTCCCATCATCCAATATGCAGACTCATTGATTTCATGTCGGCGTGTGTATCCTCTGCGACTTAACATTATCCCGGTGCAATGCAATATAATTCTGTTGTTGTCGTTGGAACAGGTATGCACCTGAACAACCTGTGTCAGCAATTCTCGTGCAGTCTGTTAGCTTGTTATAATCCTCTAACCCCTAATCCACCACTCCTAGTTCCACCAGACTTGTATCTATAATTACCTGTATCTTATCAACCACATCGTAGTACCCCAATGATTGCATTCTTTTCAGAGATATTTTCAAATTTTCGAACGCTAAATCTTGTTCTTTAAGCAAGAATCCACTTAGTTTTTTCCAAATCCTCGCCTTAACAATTTTTTCAGCGATTCAATTGCTGTAGCCAGATTAGGAATCTATTGACCGATAAAATAAACCAATCCCAAGAAACTTTGTAGCTCTTCAATTGTTGTAGGGGCCTTGAAACTAGTGATATTTACATGTTTTTTCAAGGAGTTATTGCCTTCCAGTTTCACTTCGTGCACATAAAATCGATCTTTTGCATTTTATAGATACATTTGTGATCGTTGAACAAAATATTATTTTCCTTTAGTGTCTTAAGCAGTAGTTTCAGGCGCTTGTCATGTTGTTCTTCTGCGCTTACAAGCACTAAATGCCAACGATACAATTTACAACCCCTTACTTCGAACAAACATTTTCTCTAATATTATTCGGAAAATTTCGGGGCGCATGTTATACAAAACATTAATCTTTTGTATTGATATAATCCTTGTGGTGATATACATAAATGTCGTGATATATCTCAAACTACAATAGAATGTATTTCAATTTGATGGAAAGCGTTTTATATATAAAGTTTTGAAAAATAGGTTGCCTTTCGAAATTGTGGTAATACATAATCGGTCCATTGTAGGTAGTGGGTGGTTTTCGTGCATGATCGCAGCGTTTGCCCGTCTCATGTCTACGCATAATCATATTTCATCATTTCAATTCAAAAAAGGTACTAAGAAGTTCTTTTATTTTTTCTTCCAAGGCTGTGAAATTGGTTTCACTAATTTGTTGATAGGAATTTCCATTAAAATGTCTTTAAACTTAGGAAATATATTTCCTTCTACTTGGTTCACATGTATCCCGATCTTAGACACTTTCCTAACAGATTGTTTGTTCCCCCTGATATAACATAAAATGTAGTTCTTGTTCTATTACCCTGTACTTCTATTTCGCTTTTAAATTAACCTCTGATCTCTTATGGAGTTTGACTACCATAGGCTATGAAAGTTTTGTTTGGTTTTTTAAATTTATTGTAAACTATTGCCTTTATGATCACAGTAACTATACCTCCTACTTTGCATTCAATTTTTACGTCTCCATCTAAATGATGTTACCTGATGTATTATTTTCATTTCTATCAAATAATTTTCTCTTTTGTATTTTGCAATATTGTTTTATATGCCCTGCTCGGCCACTAGTACGACATTCTATGTCCCTTGACAAACATTTTATATCCTGAGAAAATACCACATGTTTTGTCTTCTATCTTTTTGAATCGATCTTGATAGTTTGTTTTTCTTTCAAAGCTATTTCGTTAATTTCCTGTGCTGATTTACAATTTCTGCTGTATTAGCTTCAGCTATTATTTTTTCCAACGTTATACTGTCACCTATTGTCAAAATTGTTTTCCTTAATTCTTCTGATAAGCGCTTTTCAGTACTTTGGTTTAAAATATAGTAAATCTTTACTTTTTCAAATCCACATTGAATTGCTTGGATTCTTAGCCGTACCAAAAATTTTAAAAACTTCTCGATCATGTCTTTTTAAATAAGTCTAAATACATGTCATAAAAAACCACTGTAAAAAATCTCCTGTAAACCCAGTCCTAGAAAATGAAGCAAGGCTGCTCTCTTTTTGACTGGCGAATCGACATTTGCCGCCCTTTTTTATCTATCCTATCTTATACCTACGAAAGTATTGTCTCCATCGATAAGATAGTTTTCAAGATTGAGCAATGTGTTCGACATTCTTCTTTCCTTTTAAAAGTCCTTCCTGAAAAATTCAATACAATTATATGATTTATTTTTCAATCTAATGAAGGCGCATTTACACCATTGGTTTTCTTTAAAACCGCCGTTTTTATTTATTTTTTTTTTTTTTGTAATTTTTTGTTTTGACTAGAGTCGACTCGACAATGCACGCCACGTTAAGGTCAAGTTAAGACTGCTCTCAGATAAAAGAGTAAACCAAGGTGGAATGGCCGCCACCTATTTTCTACCTCTGTATATGTACTTACCCTAGGTTGTAGGTATTTGTCATTAATTGCTTAGTATCTCAATGATCGATTCAGCGATATACTACAGATACCATTTAACACATGGCCTGAAAAGTCAATGCCGTTTTATAGTAAAACACAAAATTTTTGCAAAATTCAACTTTATTTATCAATATAGTTGCCTTCGAGGACGATACACTGATTGAAACGATTTTTCAATCTTTCGATACCAGTTTTGTAGTAAGATTTCGGTTTAGCCTCAAAATAGGCCCCTGTTTCGGCGATTACTTCTTCATCGATCTTAAATCTCTTTCCGGCGAGCATTCTTTTGTGGTCTGCGAACAGGAAATAGTCGCTGGGGGCCAAATCTGGAGAATACGGTGGGTGGGGAAGCAATTCGTAGCCGAATTCATTCAATTTTGAATTCGTTTTCATCGACTTGTGACAGCACTTTCTTTTTCTTCAAATGCGGCCGTTTTTCTGCCATTTCGTCCTTCAAACGCTCTAACTACGCAATGTAATAGTCGCTGTTGATAGTCTGCCCCTTTTGGAGATAGTCGATGAAAATTATTCCATGTGTATCCCAAAATACGGATGCAATAACCTTGCCAGCCGACTGTTGAATTTTTGGTCGTTTTGGACGAAGTTTGTCGCCTGCTCCCCACTCCGCTGACTACCGACTTGACTCTGGTGTGAAGTGATGGAGCCAAGTTTCATCCATAGTCACATACCGACGCAAAAATTCGGCCCTATTGCGGTTGCACAGCTTTAAACACTCCTCTGAATAATCAAAACGTTGTTGTTTTTGGTCGACTGTGAGCAAACGCGGCACCCACTTTGAACAGAGCTTTCGCATGTCCAAATATTCGTGTATATCCGACACGCTCTTTTGATATCTTCAGAGCCTCAGCTATCTCGATCAAATTCACTTTACGGTCATTCGTAATCATTTTGTAGACTTTTTTGATGTTTTCATCTGAAACAGCCTCTTTTGGATGTCCACTCCGTGCATCACATTTTTCAATCCACTTGCGAATGGTTCGTTCGGCTGGTGCAGAGTCCGGGTAACACTTATCACGCTATTTCTTTTCATCGGCTGCATTTTTTCCCATCAAAAAGCAATGATTAATCAACACACGAAATTGCTTTGAATCCATTTTTTTCACACCAACAAAAGTTACTTCACTCACAACGCTATATCTCGAGAACTAATCGTCCGACAGCTGTCAAATTTATACACGTATCTTTTGAAGGTTGGTACTAACTGAAAATAGTATGTGTTATTAGACAACGCTGCGTATGCTATAAATAGTGATTCATCGTGAGCTTTGATTTATAATGTAAAATAAAGCACATGAATATGAAAGTGAACTTAAAATTTTTATTATCGATTAAAACAACAATTCATGGCATTTACTTTTTGTATCATATAATGTAAATGTTGGCCACAACTACGTCTGAGGAGGTTCATTCGGAAGGTCTAATTTTGAGCAACTCGTTCGAGCTTAGCGACTGGTATCTCGCGGATAACACGAGTAATGTGTTAACCGAAGCGTCAATCGTAGATGACTTATTCCTGAAGATTGAGACTTAACATATCCTCAAAGAAAATAGTCCAAAGGTGTGATATCGCACGATCTAGGTGGCCAATTTACCGTAGCAAAACTTAAAATAAAGTGCTCACCAGAATGATTTCTCAACAAGTTCATTGTTTCACGCGCTGTCTGGCTCGTAGCGCCGTCTTGTTGAAACCAGAGCTCAAAGAGACTATGTGCTTGAATTTCAGAAACCACATAGTCCGTTAACATGGCGCGTTAACGGTTACCGTTGACGGTAACATTCTGATTTGCCTCATTTTTAAAGAAATATGCACCAATGAAACCAGCCCATAAACCACACCAAACCGTTGTTTTTAATGAATGTAATGGTAGCTATTGGTACTCTTTGGGTTACTCAAAGAGTAATTTTGTTTATTTACGTATCTATTGAGCCAGAAATGGACTCCATCACTAAACAAAATTTCACGATAAAACACCAGATTTTCATTGAGTTTTTCCAGAGCCCATTCACTGAAAATATGATGCAAATTCCAGTCGCCTGGCTTCAATTCTTGCACAAGTTGAATTTTGTACGCTTTTAGGCCGAGATCCTCACGTGAAATACGCCAAGTTGTCGAATACGCCAAGACAAGCTGCTGAGAACGATGACGACTCGATTCGTCACGGTCTTCGCGTACATTTTCAGCTACAGCTGCTATAGCCTCTTCACTAATGTAAACTGGGACGCAAATTTGCAGTTGGTATTGGCAATAATGGTTTCAGTTGGTTGAATCGCACAGGAAACATTTCTCACAGAACGCTGATTTTCGTAATACAGCTGAACAATTTGGAGACGCTGTTGTGATGTGAGTCTTTCCATGATAACTTTCCAAACGATATTAAAAAAATGGCAAAGCAGTTTGATAAGAGTTACGCGTGGTCTGTCAAAAAAAGCCTATTGAAAATCAAACCTCATTATGTATTGTCCATTCTGATTCGATAACTTTTGCTTTATTTGTGGCAATAGAATGATTACACGCTCTAAAATGTTTGTTATTTGCTTTCAAAGAACTGGTCCAGCTGGTTTTTGACCTCCTCATTTGAAGTAAAAAATAATAATCAGAAGGCGCCAGATCTGGAAAAGATGGTGAGCGTTGCAATTGATCCCATCCAAGTTGTAAAATCTTTTCTAGAGTTACCAAACTTGTAGGAGATATATCTTGGTGGAATAGTACACCTTTTCTATTGACCAATTCTAGCCTTTTCTGTTTAAATATTGTAAATCATTCATTGTTTCCAGCTGATAACTGAACGCTTCAGAATTTATCGTTGGGTTGTCCGGTAGAAGCTCAAAAAAAGGATTCCTTTGAAATCCCACCAAACAGATACCGTCACCTTTTTTTATGGATATGGGCTTTCGAAGTGCTCTGAGCCAGTTCATCTTTTTTACTCCATGACCTCTTGCGTTTAACAGTGATGTAGATAACTCATTTTTTGTCTCCACTGTTGTTGTTGCCACTGTGTGGCGGGTATGCCCAGTGAAAGACGAGTGACAGCTCTTTTTCAAGGTGAAGTCACAGACTCTTTATTGAGGTAATCAACATACTTATACATATATTAGTTCTACTGTAAAAACGCTAGTGGAGAGTTTTCGATATTATCAACCCATCATATGGTGCCACATAGTAGCCAACTAACGCAATCAAAAGTCTATGACGTTTGTCGCGTGTACAATGGAGTAAAAAAGTCACTGAGAAGTGAATTATAAAATAAATTGGGCTATAACTGTGAAAAAAAAAAATGTAAGTCCTCTGTTGGGAAAAAACGAAATTACTTTCCGAAGAACCAATATAATACACCCTGACTGACTCGAACTGCAACCAACACATGACAGATAATTCTATTGTTTGCAAGCCTTTTAAACGATTTGCGTCTCAGTTGTGTTGAAAAAATTTTATCCGCGGTGAAATTCAAACGTGATAGTGTAATTACTTCATATTTGGCTGGAAAACCACAAGTAGCTATCGTTAGAGCCCTCCAGCACATCAACGTAAATAAATCATTTGTGTCTCGAACCATAGCTCGTTACCGTGATACTGGCAGCGTTGCAAAACGCCATGGAGGTGGTCATAAAAAAACAGCAACATCGGCAGTAATGGTTCGGAAAGTGAAGGCTCGAATTGAGCGAAATCATTGGAACGCATGCAACACATACTGAAAAATGAGCTTGGGCTCAAGCCACTGAAGTTCCAAAAAACACACGATCTTACACCGCAACAGAAAAAAGTAAGAATTGAAAGTTAACTTAAGTTAAATCGTGCGGTTTGCTAAGAGATGGCGTAACTTATATTATTCCATTGGAACATGCGTTGGAAAGCTACTGTCATTGTACGTCATTTCAATATATGTCATTCATTTGAAGCGTAAACAACAATAATTTTTTTCACTCAAATATGTCGAACTTTGTGCCTGAAAAAGTGTTTTTGCGGGGAGTTCTTCTTCATTACTTTAATATGAAGAAAACTGCTGCCGAAAGTCATCGTATTTTGGTGGAAATTTATGGTCAGCATGCGCTAGCTGAGCGAATGTGCCGAAAGTGGTTTGCACGATTTAAAAGTGGTGATTTTGGCTTGGAAGACGATGAACGTCCTGGGCAGCCAAAAAAGTTTGAAGATGAAGAACTGGAAGCATTACTCTATGAAAATTGTTGCCAAACACAAGAAAAGCTCGCAGAATCTTTGGGTGTCACTCAAGCAGCCATTTCAAATCGTTTAAAAGCAGCTGGATATATTCAAAAGCAAGGAAATTGGGTTCCACATGAACTCAATGCGGTTTTTCATGTCCGAAATGCTGCTGGAACGCCACAAAAGGAAGTTATTTTTGCATCGGATTGTTACTGGTGGTGAAAAATTGATCCATTACGACAACCCCAATCGCAAAAAATCATATGTGAAACCCAGCCACAAGCCAAATCAACGGCAAAGCCGAACATCCATGGCGCGAAGATAATGCTCTGTATTTGGTGGGATCAGATGAATATGCTGTATTATGAGCTGCTAAAACCGGGTAAAACCATCAATGGACAATGCTACCGAACACAACTAATCCATTTGGAGAGAGCAGTAGCCGAAAAATGCCCGGAATATGCGACCAGACATGAGGCAATAATTTTCCATCATGACAACGCTCGGCCCCACGTTGCTATTCCGGTTAAGAACTATTTGGAAAACAGTAAATGGGAAGTTTTACCCCACCGGCCTCATAGCCCAGACCTTGCCCCTTCTGACTACCATTTGTTCCGGTCGATGCAGAACGACCTCACTGAAATACGGTTCACATCAGAGCAGAATATCAAAAATTGGCTTGATTCATTCTTGGTTGCCAAGCCGGCGCAGTTCTTTGGGGATGGGATCCACAAATTGCCAGAAAGATGGGAAAAAGTCATAGCTTCAGATGTTCAATTCTTTGAATAATACTATTGTACATGTTTTTCTTAAATAAACGCTCAAATTTTGAAGAAAAAAAAACCGCACCTTATATGTCTACAAAAAAATGACCGTGTTTACTTGCCAGAGAGGTGTTTCGAAAATTTACACCTTCGGACGGCCACCAGAAAGAAGGCAGCACCGACGGTGATGGTTTGGGCCGCTATAACCGCCGATGGTCGCTCTTCGTTCGTATTTTTGGACCGTGGCGTCAAAATTAATGCGATCGTATACCGTGAAACTGTCTTAGAGACAGTATTGAAGGATTGCAAATTCTCCGGATGCAAATCCATTGGATTTCTCTCTCTGGGATATTTTGAAGGGTTTGATATTACTAGTTCCCCTATATATGGTATACATTATACATATACACATAATAGTTCATTTTAAAGTTAAATTTCTGTTTTTTCTTTCAAAAGTTGAATGCCAACCAGGTACAGCTAAAAAGTGAAACAAAATAACTACGACCTAGATAACCACCGATCGACGACCATGAACTCCCACTCGTTAAGAAAAAACCTTAACTGACATCAAATGAAATATAAGTCAATCCTTTTGAAAACCCAACTCACAAATCCTCTACCTTCATTCACTTGAAGAAACAAAAAACAATTGCTGACCAGGCCAACTTTCTATTCGACTCAAATGAAATCCTCTGAAGCATAATCAATCTTTATAAATGCGGACTACCCTCAACTGAAAGGATCCTACAAAAATATTTTATAAATACCCACCGTCAGTAACGTCAAATATAAAGGCAGTCGAAATTTATAGGCTCTTCATTTATATTGTTCTTTCTAGTGTTCTCTTCATAGACCTTTCCTGAAATTGTTTACCTTAAAAACAAATTTAGCTCAATTTAGCTTCTACACCGTTAAATTTGTACACCCCTCTTGTATATGTACTTTAGTCACCAGTAGAAGTCTTTTTATCATGTCGTCATTTGTCGAAGTACGAGAGTGACATCTGTCAAATTAAAGTTTCGCCAAGCTGTGATATATGAATCGTGTAATCCGCTTAATTTAGGGGAGCCTCACACCCATCAGAGCACCAATTAAATTTAATTTATCTGTTATTTATCATTTTTCCTGCTAGTCTCTGCCTAGTAGAGTCCAACAAATACGAGTACAAGATATTTTTAAGGACCAACAAGAAAAAATATCTAACGTCCGTGTACTTAAATACAAAAACAAATTCAGATTGTTTGATTTTGGTGTTATTGTTGTTGTTCTCAACGCAATGGTATTTATGTTGAAATTCAATTTTCAAGGGACTAACGCCGGAGCAGAACATCTAATTGACTTCGCCAAGAATACTTGAAATCGGAGTCAAGAGCACGAATAATCACAGCTCTTATGGCCATTAAAGGTATTAAAGTAGGTACTCACTGTTTTTGTTGTTTTCATGTATTGTGTGTAGTTGTTTTGTTGTTTTCTTGGCATTTTGTAAACATGAACAAAAATGAATTTCATAAGAGTTACCTACTCGTTACTTATGGTTATTGAATTTTTTTTTTTTTTTTTTTCAGATACACAGTGATGTCGGGCACACCATCGAAAATGTTGGAACATCTTTTAGAGACCCGACTGGGTGGACAGGTCGGTGGAATCGATCCATTTTTAGATGATTTTCTATTGACGCATATAGTGTTCATGCCTGTGGTCCAATTAGTCGATGAACTTATGAATTAATATCCTTTTCAAATTAATTGTATATAAATATGGAATGGTATTGTGTTTATTAAGTTTGGTTGAAAAGATTTTGTCAATGTTTACATAGCTAAATTTATTTACTGAAGGATATCAGAGCAAGTGAAAATATCAAAGTGGAATAGTACAGGTGATAAGTCCTCTTCGGCTTTGCTGCCACACTTGCGTTCTTTTGACGAAATTTTCAACCACGGTTTGGTATACTCGTAAATGTGGCTGGATTAAAGTGATGCAGCTTCTTAACATTCGAGAAGGGTTTGTTAGTATAAACTTTAGATTCGAGATAGAAGTTTAAATGTGTGAAAGTTTGACTATTTGTGCATTGCCAGCAGCCATTGCCATGACCCGATTTTCCTTTTCGCTGATTTTTTTTTTTTTTTTTTTTTTTTTGGAAAGTCATTTTTCACTTGTTGTTTAGCGAACTCCATTCGCATTTGTGGCTTTGAGTAGTGTAGTTAAGTTAGTTGGACTTTGTATGTATGAAGAAGCAAAAAGGATAGTGCTTTTTGAAAAGCTCAATTCTTCACTACGTTGTCGAATGGTTGATCCCTTACTCTTTAACTACATTCCGGCGAACGGCCGCAATGTTTTCCTAGATGAACGAGTTCCGATTGACTAACATCTCAGTAACCAACCTAGTTTCTTGGATTCTCCCGATTCTCTCACAGTTGAAACGTTTTGATTACCAGAAATTGAACACAATTTCCGAGGCTGTTCAATTTTCAGCATTTTTAAATAATGATAAAACATTAGAATTTGTTTTTGTATCGAATATGGATCCATTTTTGATCATGTTAAAATATTTACCACTGAACTGTTATTATGATGTAACTTTTTGAGCACAGCGGCGAAAATAGCGCCAAAATATAATTGTCCGCTTTGGTAAGGTAAGACACCCTTTATTGTAATGAAAAATTTACAAGATTTATAGATAGCAGAATTTGTCGGTCCGACAAAGTATTAAATTTGTCTAAATCTGACTTGCAACTCACTCTCAAGCACCCAGATCAAGATACTTTTAATAACAGAAATTCGAATTAAGCTAATATCCCTCATTTTTTAAATAATTATTACTTCTTTAACTTCAATGGACTTGCTTTCAATGCTGGTCCTCAGAACTCAGTCTTTTTTCAGGTTTTTAAACAGTTTTTGAATAGAATACTTAGTTGCAGTAGGGGCTAATATAATAAGACAATATCTACTTCAAAGACGTAGATCCCATGCAAGGTCTTATATGTAACTAACGTTTGACCTAAACCATAGTTGTGCATTCTGAATTACTAGGTGGAGTGAAAAGTAACCTCCTTGACTGCTAGAATGCGCTGCTACTACAAAAAAGTTTATGGTGCTTTGAAGTCCGTTCATATTTCATACCAAATTTCAGTGCGATACTGTCTTTAGTTTTGTTTTGACGGCTGATTGTTGCTGACGTATAGACAAACACGATATTCGTTCTCTCATAAAACATTATTTTTTGAGAGGCAAAAAGGGCGAAAGAAACAAAAGAAAAGTTGGATAAATATTATGGGGCTTATGCTCCGTCAGATTACACCGTCAAATCTTTGTTTCGAGAGTTGGTGTTGGTTGACCGGAAAGTGAAGGTGTGCGAGCTAGCAGATACCACAAAGATTAGTACATATTTTGGGCAATATTCGGCATATGACCAAAAACACGAAAGCGAGAGCACTTCGAAAGAGTGTTTGGACTTGCTGATGCGGAATCGGGCGGACTTTTGGCGTCGACTGGTAACTGTTGATTAAACTTTGATCCACTATTACACACCAGAGAACAGAATGAGTGCCCGGCAATGGACTGAAGCCAGCACGAGTGCTCCGAAGCTGCCGAGGTAGACTCGGTGAGTCGGAAAGGTTATGGCGTCGGTTTTCTGGGATTGTCATGGCATACTCTTCGTGGACTATCTCGAAAAAAAAAACCATCAACAGCGAGTATTACTGTGCATTGTTGGAGCGATTGAAGGCCGAAATCGCTGCAAAACGGCCTCACATGAAGCGAAAAAAAATTTGTTTTTGCAAGACAATGCATCGGCGCACAAGAGCATCGCAATCATGACTAAAATCAATTACTTACGGCTCCAATTGCTGTCGCATTCACCGTATTCACCCGATTTGGCTCCCTCGGACTATTATCTCTTCCCAAACCTCAAAAGATGGCTCATCAATAAAGAAATTAGCTTACGCGAGGAAATTTCGCAGACCTTCCGGAAAATAAGTGTATCAAACTAAAAGGGGACTATGTTAAATAAAATAAAAAAAAAATTAAAAAACATTTTTTTTTTTCATTCCCAGGGAGGTTATTTTTCACTTCACCCAGTATTTGGGACTAGTTCTACCCACCTAGTTCTACTAATGGGTTTTGCATAAGTCTTGATTCTTTTGAAGAGTTCTGCGTAAAATTGTTGATGTCAATTCTTTTTCTTTGGACTTTTAGATTTGAATCTTGGCCATACATTTTTTGTAGTATGCCGATTTTAATATTGCTGCTTATTATATTTTATATCTTGAAGTTTTCGCTCCTTAGCAACTATAAACTATCCACGGAAGAATACGGAAGAAGAGAAACCAGTAAACATATTGTATTCAAAATTGTTTCATTTATTAGACCACAGTATTGATTATTAAAAAAAAAATTTGATTGACTCGATGTGACTGCCTTTTGCTTCAGCACAAACTCCTAAACGGTGTGGCCATTGGGCTATAGCGGCACCTACCGTTTCCATGGAAATCGTGGACGTTGTTCTGTGTAATGCTTTCCAAATTTCTGTGGGGAGTCTTGCAGGTCATGTTCTCCAATTCTGACAACAAACCATAATCCAATTCAGATTCAGATCTGAACTCCCCGACGGCCAATCTTCTGCAGGAATATTGACTCTGAACAACTGCTGCGTGATTTTGGCTCGCTGGAGGAGAGCCCTGTTGGAAGATCCATCTGTATCCAATGAAAAAAGTATTGGTCAAACCCATCACAACACAATCTTGCACATCTTCTTGATAAGCCGTTGTACCAGTTTTTACCCCTTTTTCACATAAATGGAGGGATGTGACAGAATGGTGGAAGCCCCTCACCAAACGATTACGGAATCGAGATGATGTCCACTTTTTTCGCTTGTTGAAAACTTTTTCCACAGTAAAAATTTTCTCATCCGTAAACAAAATGTTTTCATGGGTACTGTCCGCGTGCCACTGCAAAATTCGCTTGAATCTTTTCAGCCCAATTCTTTTAAGTTGAGGAGTTAGAAGATGAGGCATGGACCGACGATGGGCTTTCATACACATATCGTCCTGAATCAGCTTAAACATGGATCTGGTTGATATATCCAATTCCTTGGACATGATCTTCTGCTTACTAAGAGGATTTCTCCGAATTCGTTCAGGTAATGCCTTTACTACCGCATTCGTACGGACGACGCACGGGCGATCACTTCTTCGCCTGTTCTCTACTCCAGACAATTCGCTGAAGCGAGCAATAGCCCGATAAACGAATCGCTATTACCGCGACTCGATTATCTTTAATGCCCCACTGTTTGCAAACTGAAACCATCCTTCACTTATCAGTGCATGTGTTCTGACAAAAAAAGTTAACGGTTCTATTCCCGCAAGAAGTTTTGAACGGTAAGCGCTGGAAATTGTATAACAGAACTTATGGCAAGTCAACGGCCTCGCCACATTGAAAGCATCGGTTCTCACTAGATCACTGAAATCAAGCAGTGTTGAGCGCGGTAAATACGTAGGTGAGGGACCACATGGGAACTCAGTACTCCGCGTGCTATTGACAAAACGCGCCACATGGGCATAGTACCCCGGTGTTAAATTCCAGGCCCTACAACTTAATTTGTATCGTTCCCTTGATAATTATAAAAATAATAACTTATGGCAAGACTAGGTATATATCCCAGCCATCTCAAGCGATTAATGCGCAGTTTTCTGACTTGGTCAATGTTGAATCTTCTCCTCTAAATCCCGAATATTTTTCGAAGGGTTTTTCTCTCGAAGCGACTAAAGATATCTTCATCCGCCTTTGATACAGTCCATGCTTCAGCGCGATAAAGTGGGACTGGGATTATCAAGGTCCTACATAGAGTCTCCTTAGTTTTTCGGGATAGGGCCTTAGTACTCCATTGCCTTCCTAGCTCAAAGAAACAGCCACTGGTAGGAGTGTTTCTTCGAAACTACAGCTATTGATTGTGACATTCTTTCCAGTTCGTCGATGTTGTGTGTCTCTTCGTGTTGACAGAACATACTTGATTTTGCCTGCATTTACGACTTCACCCTTTTTGGCAGCTTCCGTTTTAATACTTACAAAAGCAACGGTGACAGCCCGATGAGTTCTCTCAATTATGTCTATATCATCGGCGTACCCTAGTAGTCAGTTGCACAGGCATTTGAAAGGTTGTACCTCCAGTGTTCACTTGTGAGTTCCGCCGAATTCTTTCAAGTATGATGTTAAAGAACCGGATCACAACGCGTCACATTGTCCTAAACCTTTTTCGACATCAAAGATTTCGATTAAATCGTTACCGATCATGACGGAGCAACTAGCCTTCTCAATCGTCATTCTGCACAGACGGACGTGTTTGGTAAAGATGCCAAAACAAGACATAGTTCTTTATAGCTCGTCGCTATAAATGCTGTCATATGAAATCAATGAAAATATGGGGTATCGATTTGGACTTTTTTCGAGGACCTGCCGGAGTGTGAAGGTTGACTTTACTGGTCTGAAACAGCATTGATAGGGACCAATCAGGTTGTTGGTTTAGGGTTTTAGATGTTCACATAATATAGCAGATAAGATATCGTATCCGATGTTAATGAGATTTATACCTCTGTAGCTGGCGCAGTTCAAGGGTCTCCTTTTTTGTGGATGCTAACAGTGCTGAGACTCCATTGATCAGGTACACTCTCTTTTGATCACTTTGCCACCAGTTCTAACCAGTTGGTGCATGCTCCTTCATCTATATCTTCGGTCCTGCGTTTCTCGTGCTCCTTTTCCTTCTTTTGAAGAAACCAATGTTCTTCCCGTCTCCCCTGCTCGTAGAGCTCACGAACGGCTTTCGTCTTCCATTACAGCTCCGTTTTGTAGGCTTCTTATTTGGCCGCATGTGCTTGCCCTCGTTATTCATCAAACTAGATATCTCTTACCCAGCACATCAGTTGAGAGACCGCCGAAGTTTCTGGTGGTCTCTTGCGATTGCAGCTTTTCTACGTTATACAAATATGTTTTCTTATTTTTCTTGTTTGCTTGGAAAACCCGCATTTTCACCTTGGCTGAAAGAAGGTGATGATCCGAATTAATGTTGGTATACTTTGAACATTAGTAATATGTTGAGAAACTGGTAGAAACATTCTTACGCATGTTAGAATTATGTTAGGGAATTTAGCCTTGACGGGGATTATCATAAGACGCTCGCTCACCTGTCGAAAGCTCAAGACATATTCCGAATAAACGGTGTTTATTTTCCCTCTAACAATTACCATAGTATATGTATATCACAGTTTTTCGTCCTCCTTATATCCGGATCATTCCATCGCACTTCCTGGAAGACTGTGATATTTACGTTATAGCTGTCAAGGGCTTCTGGTATTTGTTCGGCTGCAAGTGGCTTGTTTCGTCCCACACGGCTCTGCAAAGCTTGTGTGCATAGATGATCTCAAAGGGTGCTTTTGAATTAGAAATAAATGCGGGTCTCTTCTGACATAAAGATTCAAACAGCATGGTTTTTTTACGAGAAATTGAAGGACTTGATGCTTTTAAAAGATATCATAAAAGTTTTGATCCCGCAACATGATCTCCATCCTTCAAAAATTAGTCATAAGAATCAAATGTTTCTTCATCAATTAGATACCTTTGTAACTCAATCACATGTTTGCTCTTAAACTTGTTGCAAATTAGATGCTAACTGAGGCCGACCGTCATAAGTACTCATCAAGTTAATTGGCGGACCACGCGTTAAAGTGTAAAAAATGCTCGACTATATAAACAATTAAGGGAAATAGCTCTTGCCATGTTAAGGAATAACCAGAATTATCGACAGAAAACTTAAAAGCCATTGGGTTGAAATTCTTGATTAAGGCTACCATCGAAGAGACAGCCTCCTGTGAATACAGCCTCAGTCTCCATGTGGGATTTTATTTCTGTCCGCAATAATCTATTCTGTGCTTACCTTCTTTTTGTAATTATATGGTGCTTCAGTCCAATCTATACAAGAGCCTCAACAAATAAGCTAGCTCGTTTCAAGGCTAGATTCATATACATGCAATCTAACACTTGTTAGCATGATAAAAAAAACTTCTCCAGCGTACATGAAGTATCTGGTCGATTGGAGATCATTCTCTTCTTGACTTTGAAAGTGATTTTAGTTATTCACAAAATACGGTCACTAGTTTTTCGCGAGAAATTAAGAGGATAATGGACCTGCAATAGGATACTAAACTTTTTTGTCGCCACAAATACTTTCTTCCAACCAAATTCGAATTATAAGTTCCTTAACAGAAATTGAAACCGAAAATAACTTGAACAACTTTTCTCTAAAGGCAACCAAAGTCCATGCTCCTGTGCCATAGATTAGGACTGGAGGGAAGAAGTTCTTATACAGTGTATTCTTTGTTGTTCGTGAGGAGGGCTAAATTTTCATTTGTCTCGTTGGTTCAAAACAAAAAGCGATTAGCATGAATGACTCTACGGTTGTATTCAGTATTCAGTATTTTTTTTTTTCATCTTCAGAACATTTTTCTTTTTCTTTTCAACCAGAAAAAAGAAAGAACTTTGCAATAAATAAGTTTGCTAGCCCAAGCTTAAGATTCCAAGTGGACTTAATTTTAAAGAATTTAAAAGTCTTCATTAATTTTCACTCAGTAAACCTTGCATTTTATAAGGCGATAAACGTTCTTCTCCCCAATGAGCACGTCTAATAAGTTTAAGAACTGGATATAATCCCAGAAAAAGTGAAATATCCTACGAGCGATGTTTGACGAATACATCAATGAAACTTTTTTAGGTTTTGACAATTTATTTTTCAATATAATCCCCTTTCTTTTAATCCCTCTGGCTAGTACGACCTGCAAAATACTCCTCCGCGGCGGCGATGACTTCCTCATTCGACCCGTATTTCATTTCGGCAAGCGATCTTTTAAGGTTTGAGAACAAAAAAAAAAAAATCGCAGGGAACCAAATCCCGAGAACACGGAGGATAGGGGAGCAATTCGTAGAGCAATTCGACCAATTTGGTTGTAGCGACTGCGGACGTGTGAGTCTGTGCGTTATGGTGGTGGAAGAGCAATTTTTTCTTCGCCAAATGTGGCTGTTTTTTCTTCAAATCGGCGTTGAATAGGCCCAATAAATCGACGTAGTATGCTCCTGTGATTGTTTTTCTGTTCTTCAAATAGTCAACGTGGATCATACATCGCGCGTCCCAAAAAACGGTGACCATCACCTTTTCAACCGAAGGCACGGTCTTCGCCTTCGATTGTTCATTGGTCTCTGGTATGTACCAATGAATCCATGTCTCGTCGACGGTCACGAAACGACGCAGAAACTCCACCGGATTTCGATTAAACAGGGACAAGCATGCCTTTGAAGTGGTCTCACGATTGCGCTTGTTCTCCGGTGTGAGCAAACGCGGCACCCATCGCGCGGACAGCTTTCTCATGCCCAAAATAGCGTGCATTATATGACTAACGCGTTCAGCTGAGATGCCTACTATCTCAGCCAACTCGGCGGTGTGCCAATATGAGTTCATGGATTTTGTCCACAGTTTACTCTGTAGTATCCGTTTTTGGACCACATGGGCGCGATTCATCAAAAACCGACCTGCGGCTATGACGAAACGCTGCGAAGCAATGATAAGCGCTTTAAAAAGAAAGTCAATGGGTCAAGTAAACACCATCGAGAATGGGATTGATTTCCTTTCATTTTTTGCCACTCATCAAACAGCCCTTGCACCTCATGCTTTGGTTGCAAAGCGTACATTACTCATTATGACGGGTGCGGTGTGGCCTATATTAATTCAAGTGTCTTCCTCCACGAAGTGAAAATTGTGTATTTCACATAATCTCGACCATTCCATGAAGCAATATGCCTTACGCCGTAAAAAATGCTAGAATTTTGGTGATCATGTAATTTGGAAAGCTCATAACCGTAACTGAAATGGATCTTAAGTGTAAACTATCTTGCCTCCTAATTTAAAGTGATGTCCTTTTTCCCGAAGATGCCTTTCCAGTTGCAGTTGATGGCTGTCTCGTGTCCTTTTAATTTACACTGTAGATGCTTTTTGAAATTCAGTTGGGGAATGATAATGACGCCCAGATACTGTTCTTGCATAAGGCAATGTTCCATTCCGGAAGATCATTATTTTAGACTTACTGGTGTTAACTTTAAGATTCCACGTGGTGTAGTTTGTTGACCATTACTTGCAACATATCTCCAGTCTCACCCAGCAAGACAATGTTGTCCGCGTATATTAGCAATTTAATTTTCAAGCTTTTAAATACGTTCCCCATGGTGGTATGATGACGATCTTCATTGAGAGAAGAAGTGGACGTAATAAACATTCCCGCTTCACTGATTAACATTTCAGATCAGAACCACTTTGATATATTTTTAACATTCCACACTGCTGTCCAGCTGTCCTCATATATACGTTGGATTGTTTTGAGCATTTTCGTGGAAGCCAACTTGGAATTCACCCAGCAAATCATTCGCCTCAATCCGTCAGACCCTAAAGGAGGACTCTTGGGAATATCTTCATAACTTCTATAAAAAAAAAGGAATACCCCAACTTAAATAACGGATAGACCATGTTTCTTCTGAAGTTTTCCGGTACTACTCCAGTATTGCAAATAAAATTGTACGCACGTCCGAGTTTTCATATGAATTCCTCCATGGCGTGCTTGAAGAATTCATATGGTACACGGTCTTCCCATATTCAAACTGCAACGGTTTATTATGATTTTAATTGTTTGGACTGAGTTCAACCTATAAAAAATAAGTGCATTCATAACCTACGGTTGCGTCGTTTGTGTTTTAGCTCCACGAAGTTATAGTTTCCTATTGCGGCGTGCGGCCTGAGCTAGTGATTCTAAGTATTCTGTTTTGTCGATAGCATATACATTTTCGTATCCTCATAGTAAACCCATTTCCGCAGGTTTCAGATTTCTTTTCATAATGTTAACGTCGTCACTTTGATGTATTATATTTATGCTACCATTGGTATAGACTCTTGGATGCCTCTTGTATTGATCTCTTAGTTTCTCACAACTCCTTCAAATATAATGTTGAAGAAATCACCTGTGCCCTTCTTTGGATTCAAATGCCGACATCTATGTAGCAGCGATATTTCTTTATTGTCAACTACTGTACATACTGAGTAGTTTGGGAGAGATTCCAAAATTTGACTCCATATATCTGTGCTCTAGTAATGTTGGTATATGGGGCATTCATATCAATTTACGGGTGTGTATCGATGTGAAGTTTTTGGTTCTAAAACCATGCCGCAGTTGGTAGACAATAAAATCCCTTTGCCTTTACATGTCAAACCTGGAATACTAAGGCAATGTAGTCATCAAGTAAGGTCAATGTGATTAGTCGTTCTCTTCGAATTTGTATGGACCCAATCGATTTTATGGCCGCCCTTAGCTCTTGACCTCTAAGCTAAATGATTGGTGCTGCCAAAGCCGACTGGCTTTTCATCAATGTCATTGCGTACACCAGAGGTTGATATTGGTTTTAAAAACACGATAGCTTCACTAGCCCAAAATGTTACCCCACCTTATATAATCTAGAGCCTACTACAGAACGATTTCTACTAGTAATTACCAGCGACCAGCTCAGTAAAGCAAGCACTCGATCACGAACATATGTAGTTGCTGTGCAAAGCCGTGTCTTATGCGGTTTGTATTATGGATACCCAAACAATCGCAATCCAGGTCGCCAAAGTATTGTAGCTTGGTTTCTAATATTTTGGGAAATTGAACGTTATTTCAATTTCAGGTTGAGCTCTATCTTTTGTAGGTAGGATTTTGACTTGGACCCCGACCGCAAGATAACTAGAGTTCACATTTGCACCTCTATTAAGGGATGTCTATTTTACGTTTATCTTCCATCAATTAACGCAGTGGTTAGCGCTTTCGAACGTTTCTAGAGTTAATCAGACTTTTAACAAGATCCTTATGCGGCGGAACATTGTTCTTCTTGATTCCCTGTTCGGGCAGATGCAAATTGAAAACTCCTCTTCGAATGCTGTTATCTTTTGCCGTCTTATAAAGACTCTACTTTCCAACAAGTACCATATATTAAAGACGTCTTTCGTTCAAACTTTACGGGGACTGAAATTCTATTTCTATTTTTTGGGCCATCGCATTCGTCACTCGATACCTAAAAAGGCTTCACTCAATCTCATTAGGTAGTAAGTTTGTATAGATAAGAAAATAAGTGGTTTTTACATGTTTGTTGATTATGTTTATTTAGACGCTAACATTTTTTTCTCATTTAGTCAGGAAGATAATATTAGTCAACACATTCGGACTCGTTAAATAGCAGTTTCACGTATTTTTTCTAAAATTTTGGAGATAAATTCACCACTTTTTATATTATTTCGGATAAGCATATAAACATACGTTTGTGTCATCCTACTAGCACCATGTTTTCTCCAAGACCAATTCGTCAATTTGCAGCAAGAAGTAGTTGGTCATAGTTATGTAGCAATTCCGGTCTCAATGGATATCGACAGCGTCAGTAATCAGGTGGCGATGCCAGATTTAGCCTGTTGGTCTGTTTAAGACTCAACGGAAAAATCAAAATAAAATTCAAGCAAAATTTATATAAACAAAACAGAAACAAAAAAAAAATTGAAACAATTAATCTACATTCTTCAAGAATATAGCAATCAATGGTTCGTCTTAGTATTTCCTTCACACGTACCAAACTCTCAGTGACAAAAGATCAAAATGGGAGCATCTTTTCATGCTAGGTGGAGTGAAAAGTAACCTCCTTGACCGCCAGAATGCGCTGCCACTGCAAAAAAGGTTATGGTGCCATATTTAGGCAGACATGCCAAATTTCAATGCGATACTGTCTTTAGTTTTGTTTTGACAGCTGATAGTTGGTGACGTGTTTGGCATCATGTTGAGTATGGACAAAAACGAGTTTCATTCTCTCATAAAACATTATTTTTTGAAAGGCAAAACGGCGAAGGAAACAAAAGAATATTATGGGGCTAATGCTCCGTCAGATTACACCATCAAATATTGGTTTCGAGAGTTGGTGTTGGCTGACCGAAAAGTGAAGGTGCGCGAGCTAGCAGATACTACAAAGATTAGTACATATTTTGGGCAATATTCGGCATATAAAAAAGTTATCTTGCCGCTAGGTTCCGCGCATACTCACTCCTAACCAAAAACACGAACGCGAGAGCACTTCGAAAGAATGTTTGAACCTGCTGATGCGCAATCGGGGGCACTTTTGGCGTCGATTGGTAACTGCTGAACACCAGAGAACAGAATGAGTGCCCGGCAATGGACTGAAGCCGGCACGAGGGAGGCTCGATGGGTCGAAAAAAAAAAAACCATCAACAGCGAGTATAACTGTACATGGTTGGAGCGATTGAAGGCCGAAATCGCTGCAAAACGGTCTCACATGAAGCGAAAAAAAAAATTTGCTTTTGCAAGACAATGCACCGGCGCACAAGAACATCGCAACCATGGCTAAAATCAATGACTTACGGCTGTAATTGCTGTCGCATTCACCGTATTCACCCGATTTGGCTCCCTCGGACTATTATCTCTTCCCAAACCTCAAAAGATAGTTCATCAATAAAAAATTTAGCTCATGCGAGGAAATCATCGACGCCACGGAGGAGTATTTTGCAGACCTTTCGGAAAATAACTTTTCGAATGGGATCAAGAAGTTGGAAAATCGCTTGAATGTAATGAATCTAACTTAAAGGGGACTATATTGAACAAAATAATTTTAACTCCACCTAGTAGAATAACAACTTTAACAACACCTTCTGTAGGAATTATGTTAAAAAAAAATCGCTCTCGCCAGCATGACGGTCTATTGTTTTTTCTATTTGTTTTCGTCTCACCTGATTTCCCAAGACGAATCCAGACTGAAGCATGTTCACTTTCACTCCGTGTCCTAAGAGCAGTAATGTTGCTCGAGAATGTTTTATATTTCTTCCATAGCAGGCACGTGGTAATGTAGCTTACACTTTGTTTAACCATGAACCTGGCCCTTTTTCTGCCTTTAGGACATAGAAACCGTTTACCATAGAAGTCTTAGAAGACGTTTTAAACTTGCCCAATTTGCCCAAACTACAATCGTCACCAAAGAGGGAATTTTTTCATCAAATTTCATTCTTCTGAGAAACGCTCGCTAAGCTTCTGAAGACATCTTTCAGGCATTCACACATTCTTTCACCATGAATTTGCGCCGCCAAGAATTGATGATACGACTTTACGAGTAATCGACAATACGAGAGTTAAAATGACAAAATCGTTAATCCCACCTTAATAAATTTTCTCTAGGTGCGACATCGCGCAAATTGATGTTTCATCTAGATCAAAGTTTTACCATTGATTGAAATCTTTAACGCATGGGCTAAAGTTGCTCAAAGTTCCCAAGGTTCCAACTCTCCTTAATAATCCATGTCAACATCTAGAATAGAAAGTTCTACAATCTGCTATCACTCGTAAAACTACAGAAAAAGTTTCTCAACAAGCTATTAAGTCCACTAAAAACATCATCGAAACCCAAAAGAGATATCAAAACTTGTGTTAAAACGTAAAGACATTACCAACCGACCACACACTCAGCCAACAGGAAAATTGCTTTTAACTTTTACCATAATCAAGTTTGCTTTGATTGTGTTAACATACCATATGTGCAAAATGCTTTCACACTTGTAGATTTAGAAAATTGGCTCGAAGCAAGCTTAGGCAAAACATATTTTTCGACCGGTTTCTGTATTAATTTCCTTATTCTATTCTAATTTTCCTACTATTCTATTCATATATATAGACTTTCTCCAATTATCCACAACAAATCCAACTTAACGACCAAAAAAACCCTTAGAACCCATTTCACTCAATAGACTGAACGGAAACTAGCACGAAAACCAGAAGTACATCTAAACAAAAATATCATCAAGCCCAAGGAATACTTTTAACAAATTCACTGCACGTAAACCACGTTCGTAGTATCATCATGACTATAAGGTGCACCTCACCAGAGCTCTCAAACTCCCAGGATAATACCACGTATGGCATAGATATTTCCTTTTGTTCTGCCACCACCACAATAACAGAATGGGTTCATTGAAACTGATAGAAAAACAACAAAACTAATGGTTATTGTTGTTTGCTGTTCACTGAAGGATGAACTGTTGTTGTTAAGTTTTGATTTTTTGAGACTTCAAATTGTTTGCACAAGGAAGATTTTTGCAGGGGAAAAAGTTGTAAATTTTCAATGAGGTGCAAGGTGCTTTTCCCAAATAAAATCTCTAACCTAGTCTCTGTGTGAATTTTAATATTATTTTTACTTAAGTATCTCTCAGCATCATAATGTTGTTTACAGACAAAAGTCATATCCTTAAAGGGATACAAAATAAAATCATAATCAAATCTTCAGATATATAACTGCTAAAATGAAATTGTATCTCACGATTAAAAATTTATGTCACGTCTTCCTTTTGGTTCAAGGGATTCTTTTTCGGGATTTTGTAACAGGTGAACTGCAGGATGAAAATACCCTGACTAGCATTTATGTCATGCCACGTTGTGCCTATAGATACTCATACGTGAGTGCAACCACATGTTGTGAATTTTATTCATTTTTTAATTTTGAATTTTCTCATTCACCTGAGATAAAGAAGTAGGTTCAGGCCTAAATTGGGCCTGGGGATAATGGAATCCACCGGAAATGGCTTAAATATTTCGGCGCGCAGATAGAGATATTAAACGTTCTAAGCTGAGATTTTTTGTTTATTTTAATAAATTCGGGGGAAAATATTGGAGAAACTGATAATAAATTTCAAAATATTTATGGCATAACTTTGTTTAAGGCTATACATTCCTTTCAGGTAGATAGTTTTCAATTAATCTTTCTTTGTAATGTAGGGCGACCAGATAAGAACGATAGGAAAAAAATTAAAATAAAACGTAAGATATAAAATTGATTCTGAATACGTTCATGGCATTAAGTGCTTTAAGCGGTCAGTCCAATTTTTGATGACTCGGTCCAATATGTGTGGCATTATTCCGGCAATAGCGTGTCAAATGTTGGTCTTGAGCTGATCCAAAGTGGTAGGCTTGAGAACTTGACATAGTCCCAGAGAAAATAATCGAGTGGTTTCAGGTTGCATGATCGCGTCGGCGAATAAAGTTGCCAAATTTTTCCTTCACAACTTCGAGCGTTGTGTCGCTTGTACGGCATGTAGCGCCATTTTCTTGGAACCAAAGCTCGGATATATCCATGTTATCAAGCCACATGATGGTTAACATCATTCTATACCTGAGACCATTGACAGTAACTGTGTCTCCCTCCTCATTTCGAAAGAAATAAGGTCCGATGATGCCGCCATGCCGTAAACCGCGGCAAACAGTCAATCCTTGGTGATACATTGATGCTTGGCCAAACGCGGATTGAATTCTCTCAAATAATGGCAATTTTACTTATTGACTGCGCCCAATAAGCGAACTCACGGCGATACCCAATTCAGCTGATAGGTGCCGAATCAACAAAATGTTTGAAATGTCTTGGACTGTTGGCGGTTCATTATGATTATGGCTCGGGCAAACTAAAACTGCTTAAAGCATCGAAAAATCGTTTCGGTTTGCTTGTTCTAGCTGGTACAAGTTTCGCTATGGTGTTTAGTGAAATTCTCAATATTTTCGATCCGGAATGGTGGCTTATTGCAACGGAATACAATTTAACCGGTGTATTATACGAATGTGGTTCGGTTTTCATTGCGAGCATGGCACACTTGATTGCTAATTCTTTGTTATATTTTGGACGTAAATCGAACCTAAAAATTCTCCGAAAACTGCTTTGTTGGGAGGAAAAATATCTACAATGTAGTAACGAAAACCTACAGAGTGATAAAACGTTTCACTTGTTCCTTTTAAATCAAGGAACATGCTTGTGCCTTTACGCGAGCATAGTCTTTCAGTTCAATATAGTTTCTATATGGCTCAGGATTTATACATATGAGTTATTGATATATTTTTTCTTGATTTTGCACTTGGGATTGATTTCAACATTCTACAAGACTATAGTGTCAATAATCAGTGAAATTTTGACGGGCATTAATAAACGCATCGAAAGCATCCTTAGTTCAGGGGGTGATTTAAAAAAGAGTGAATTTGAAGAGCTTTTTAGGGATCGAATGGAAATCATCTGTTTATGTGAAAAGGATATAAGTTCTTTGTATGGAGTGACACTGATTTTCATTTTAGCATTCATTTTGGTAAATGGACCAAGTGGTCTTTATTATGCGATATCTTTGAATGACGTTCAGTTGAAGGACTTACAGTTGTTTGGTTCTTTACTCACCTCAGTGTTTTTGACTTTATCACATGTAATATTGAGTGCAACGATACTTTGCCAGGATTTGTCAGAGACTGTAAGTGTAATTGTTATTTGTTATAACATATTTAGTATGGAGTATGGTATATCGATTCTGGTACCTATTACGTTTTCATCCATATTTATGTGGATTCGAATAGGTCCATCTGTTGAAGTGACTTAACTATTTGACTATTAAAATGCTTATTTCCGAAATCACCCGAGATGAGAACTTCCTTATCCATAAAATTTTTGAAATTCGTTGATATTGGGGTTATAAAGTTGTAGGTTTTGCTCATTTGGAAAGTTTCTCTTAAATTTACGACCCTACATCTAACTTAGATTTTTTCTCATTTGATTGGAGAAAAAAAAAAATAATTTTTTTTACTTTGGTTGGAACGAGAGCGAGTACTTTATTTCTTGATGATAACTTACATTTCTGAGTCTTCTTGGATACAGACCTCTACGGCGGCTATGTTTTCTTCATTTTGCATCAATCTCTGTCTGGATCGTGGCTTAAGATCAAAGACCGTGTACTCACGCTCAAGATTTTCATGCTGCGACAAATTTATGCCGCACTGAAGCCACTGCCGACCGACTTCACGACGAAATTCACGATGCGTATTTATAACAGAGCCGCAATGTCGATAATATTTTTTAGTAATTTTCGCACATTTGGTAAGTGTAGAGCGATGCATGATGAAGTGACAAACCTTACTGAATTTTTTGACAGCTGGACGTCAATGATATCTTTGACAGCTGCTGAAACATAACAATTGGAAAAACTTTCATTGCTATCTGGTCAGTGAACTGAAGAAGAAGTAGACAGTATCTATAATATTGGGTCACATAAAAAGTCTCCGCGGTTTTTTGTCACTTGATGGTGTTGGTGTCCATTCATCTGGAAACACTTATCTGATGGTATCAAGCAAACACGTGTTTGAAAGGTGACATGACAGGCTACATTTTTTGTGAAGACAGCTGTGTAATTCGTTGCTCGAGTTAAAAGTTATACTGATTTGAATATGAGTGAAATATCTGAGGAAATACGCTTTGTGATGCTTTTTTACTATAAAAAATGGAAAAACGCTGTAAAAACATGTCGAAAAATGTATGGAGTTTACGGTGAGAATGCCGTGAGTGAACGCCGAACCCAGGAGTGGTTTGTTCGCTTTCGTTTGGGAAATTTCGATGCGGGAAAAAGATGCACCTCGCACTGGTCGACCTGTCACTGAAAAAGCAAGACCGGCACGAAAGCTGCCTGGAGATAGCGGAGGCACTAAACATCAACCATATAACAGTTTGGAATCATCTAAAACAAGCAGGCTGCTCAAAGAAGCTTGATGTTTGGGTGCCACATGAATTAACGCAAAAAAATTTAATTGACCGAATAACCATCAGTGAAATGCTGCTGAAACTTAAAGAAATGGAACCATTTTTGAAGTGATTCATTACGGGCGCGGAAAAATGGATTAAATACAAGAATATCTACAAACGACTTCAAAGCCTGAATTGACAACAAACAAGGTTATGTTGAGTTTTTTGGAAGGGAATTGTCTATTATAAGTTGCTAGAACGTGGCGAAACGGTCAATTCCATCCTCTACTGTGCACAACTCGACCGTTTGAATGAAGCTCTCAAGAAAGAGCAACCAAAATTGGCCAACAGAAAGGGAGTTGTCTTCCATCATGACAATGCTAGCCCACACACGTCTTTGATAACCCGGAACAAATTGACGGAAAGTTTTGATGCATCCACCGTATAGCCCGGACCTTGCACCCTCTGATTACCATTTGTTTGACCGACCGAAGAGACACTGAAAATGGCCAATATGTACTTAATTGAAATTGATTCTAAATAACGAAATTTTTTTTTTAAAAATGTACAAAAAACCGCGGAAACTTTTTATATGACGAATATATTTGTTCTCTCCCAAAACAACTTTGTTTTAGTTTAGAAAATTTAACACTACGAAAACAACAATGTTAAATAAAAAAAAAAAAAACATAACTCAACGTTTTCAGCTATGGTTATGCTTCATAATTGTTTCGAGTTATTTTAAAATGATTTTTCCACTTTATAGGGGCAAAAATCATTTCGAAATAATTAAAAAACGATTTAAATTGAATTAATCCTCAGTTAAGGTAACACGACGATTCCTGTTGAATTATGTTATATTGCTTCTCATGTTAAAAAAACATAAAAATATATTTTAAAAAGTATTTCAGTTTCAAAAAGCAAAATCAGGTAGTTTTCGAAATGTACTTTATTTCTCATGTAAACTAAAGTAATAAAAATTAATACGTGATTATTATAAAATGTTAAAATACCTTAATTCAATTACCAGAATTAATTTCTTAAATATATTTTTCCATTATTCATTGGAAAAAGATTCAAAGATGAACTTGTAAATTCACGAAGTTCTTTCAAGATATTTGCTTCTCTTATTTACCCACTTCATAGAATTGAAAATGATTATCAAAATATACAAGTTGAACTTCATAACAAAAAATATACATTTGTTACAAAATTTTGCTAATAAGAAATTTTATATATATTTATAGCTATGTAACAGTTTTTGTTATATGCTCTTCCACAAAAAAAAAAAAAATATATTTTATATCAAATTGCCACATCATTAAAATGAATTTTCTTTGTACTTCCCTTTTCAAGAGAATCCCGAATACCATTTTCATAATCTACAAGTACTAGAAATTTTGCAAAATTTTTTATCTTTTGTTTGTGTGTAGCTAGGTGAAAATCGTTGAAACCGGAGAAGCTAAACTATTCAGCATAAATCTACGTTATAAGGAACTAACTTTGGTCTGTTACCATTTGTTTTTTAGCACGTTATCATTTTGTTCATGTGATTATGTTGTTATATATTTATATTTTTTTTTTTTACAAATTTATTAACATTTTAAATTTAAATCAATTTACACCAATTTACCCGGAAAGCAAAGTGCTTATCTGCAGGTAGTTGTTAGCATTGGTATCATTAGTTGGTTTTGAAGTGATTTAAAATAATATCTCAGTTTAATTATCTAAAAGAATGGCATTATTACTTTATGTAGATATACAATTAACTAAATTCATTATTGGTGACTATTCTACCGTATAAAGTACATCGGAATAAATAATTTTTTTAATTCTTTTTTTCATTTTCTAATGTTAGGAATGTATAGGGTTTTCTAATAACGACTTGACAATTATTTTTTTTTAAATAAAAGGCAAACCATTTGAGATATTTCAAAAACTTTATTATTGGCTTGAAGTACAATCAAAACATTTATGAATGGAACTCGACTTCGTTCATATGGCCACCGCGGGCACGTTTGCAGCAGTCGATTCGTTGGGCCCAATTTTCAACGACTCAGCTACACATTTCGACCGAAACGGCCGCTATTTCGCGTTCAATGTTGGCTCTGAGCTCTTCCAACGTCGTCGGCATGTTGACATAAACCAATGACTTAACGTAGCCCCACAGAAAATAGTCAAGCGGAGTTAAATCGCACGAACGAAGCGGCCAATCGACTGGCCCATGTCTTGAGATAACACGCTCACCATACTTACTCTTCAATAAATCGATTGTAGTGTGTGCGGTGTGGCTTGTGGTACCATCCTGTTGAAACCACATGTCGTCCAAGTCCATATCTTCCAATTCGGGCCAAAAATAATCGGTGATCATGGGGCGATAACGCTGACCATTCACAGTAACGTGGCGATCGTTATCGTCGACGAAAAAATATGGCCCAATAACGCCGCCGGTATGCAAACCGCACCAAACAGTTATTTTTTGTGGATGAAGTGGTGATTCATGAAGCACATGTGGGTTTTCAACCGACCAATAACGTATATTTTGCTTATTGACGAACCCATTTAGCCAAAAATGAACTTCGTCACTGAAGATGATTTTGCGATGAAATTCATCATCTTGGCGCATCTTCTCCAGAACCCAATCGGAGAACGTACGTCGCTTCAAATGGTCCATCGGTTTCAATTCTTGAGTCAGCTTGATCTTGTATGGGTGTAAATCAAGATCCTTACGCTAAATACGCCATAATGTGATCTGAGCGATGCCCAATTTTTGAGAACGCAGTGGAATTGACTGATTTGGATCGTTTGCTACTGACGTCTGAACGGCAGCGATATTTTCGACACTTCGACCAACCCGTTGTCTCACTGACACGGCAACATCACACAACGAATATGTAGACTCAAATTTTTGCACTAAACTTGTTATTGTCTGTCTACTAGGGCGAGAATTACGACCGAAAATTGCAGTTAACACTCTTAAAGTTGCAGTCACCGGCTATGAATATCTGTAAAAAATTTTTATAATTTGCAGACGTTGCTCTTTAGTGTACTTTACCATGATGAAAATGTTGAGTTTACTGAATAAATTGACAGTGACAATTTGATGATTAGTAAAAGAGTGCATTCACTAATTAAATTCAAAGTTGTCAAGTCCCTATTAGAAAACCCTATATTTCAAATATTGAGGAAGTTTGTTTATAAGTATTGGAATAGCATAGCGTGGTTCTCGTTTTCCATAGACGTTGAATGTTTCTGGTACTTCTAGCATTCCTTAGGCTCGTCTTCTGATGTTTTGCGTATGACGTATAGGTTGCGAAAATCTCTGATCATCCATATAGTGTATGAGTGTTGTCATCTTAAATATAGCGTTGTCATCTAAGACTTTAAAAGATGTGTAAACAGGTCTAAAAACTTCAAATAGACGATGTTGAAGATTTAATATTATATCAATATGGGTTTTCGCCGCGTTTCCTCAAGCCAGAATCCCATATCTGATTCTTGATTCTGCTAGCGAATCTTACACTTATTTCTGCACTTCAAAGTAGGAATATCTTTTAAGGTATACCATCGCAAAGAGCGCGCTCTTAAGTTGAAGACGTAGGGTATTTATATGCTCTCGCCATAAAAGGTGTTCATCTATAATTATCACGAGGTATTTCATGCTTTTAACTACTTCAATTTCTTTATTGTTGGCTGACAATGGGCAGTGTTCGTTTCGATGATATAATTGAACAATATCTTTTCGCTTAGAGGGGGTGCGTATGTGCATTACTTTTGTCATTTATTTTATTTATTAAAAGGCTTTTATCATGATACCATTTAGAGACTTCTTGCAATATTTCCACCGCAGAGCTTAAACATTTGTGTTTTACCACAATTGCTATGTCATCAGCGTAGGCATAGGCAGTACTTTTTTTGAATAAGCGCAAGAGTTCGTTGTATAGAGGATAAATAAAAACGGGCCCAACATGGAGCTTTGTGGTAAACCGTTTTCACTTGGTTTTTGCTCGCTCATTTAATAATCTTTAAAAATAGCTATTAAGCCAGTTTGCCATTATTCCTCTCAAACCTATTTTACTGAGGCTTTCGATTAGCTTTTCATGCATTAGTGTATCGAACGCTTTACTGAAATCGATAAATATATTTTATATTGGTCCAATAATCGATGTTTTCATCAGGCTTGGAACAATGATTGGTTAACGATTGTCCTTATAACAGGAGCTAGATACACTACATTTATTTTTAAATCAATTGGTCTAATGTTATCGGCTCCAGGACATTTATTGCAGTTCAATTGATACATCATTTTATAAATTTCCGCTTCGGTTGCTTCTTTTCTTTATTTCTAGTTAGCTAGTTCGAATGGGTTTACTCTTCGTAATCAACAACTAAATTATTGTTGTAAGGTAGTTCGACTACTTCTAAATTAGCATGGTTACGAAGCCTACCTTCATGTTTTCTTGTGAGCTTTCTGATCCCGTCCTCTGTGATTTCAATTTTTAGATCCCTATGTACATAGATCAGCCCTACGTATGGCGCATTACAAATATTGCATAGTACTTTGTTTTTGAAGCATTGAATGCTTTGCAAGTTTGTCTTACTTGGTCACCCCCAAAGCTGGAGACCATATATCCATATTGGCTTTAGAACTTGCTTATAGAGAAGCAGTTTATTGTATATTGAGAGACACAAATACCTCCCTACGAGGCAATACATTTTGTTGTATCGCATATTTAGTTCATCATGTTTATTTTTGACATGAGTTGCCCAACGCAACTAAGCGTCTAGAGTCATGCCTTAATACTTTACTGATTTCGAATGCAGTACTACTTTGTTATCTATGTATACAAAAGTCTTACATTTTTATTGGTGAAGTAAACATGAACTGACTTCAGTTCAATTAATTTTATTTGCCATTTTTTGCTCCAATCCGATATATTATTTACTGTCCTTTGCATTTTTTCTGTAACTTCCTGCACGGTTTTTCCGACAACAAGAACAGAAGTATCGTCTGCAAATGTGGCAACAGTAGTTTCGTCATTTTGTGATGTGTCGTTTGTGTATAGGAGGAAAGACACAGGTCCTAACACACTAACTTGAGGTACTCCAGCTTTTATATTTTTCCATGCAGAGTACTCATCTTGCTTTACCAAAAGCTTGTGTAACATCAAGGTAGATGGTAGGGCATATTTATTTTTCTTCTGAGGTTTTTTCTATTTTATCAGTTATTCTGTGAATCTGATCTATAATTGAGTACCTCTTTCTAAATCCAAATTAATGGTTTGGTATTAGTATTTTTTTCAGAAAAAAAAATTTTGCAGAGCTTTGACTGGATTAACAGCAATAAGATTTCACGATATGATTTGCCCGACGCTGATTTTCAGGATCTTCCACATGCTGCATTTATTATCTGTGCTATGTTTTTCGTGCCTTTTTTAGGCAGTGATTAGATCAAATCCCGGAACTTTTTTTTGGGTTGATATTTTCTTTTATTTCTGTGGCTACTTCCTGATGGAATCAATCATTCGTCTTCTCACATTTTTTCCGTTTTTTTAAATAATCAATATCTTCGTAAAGCTGGAAGATTCGCCTTTTGTTTATTTGTTTTTGCCCAGTTTCCACTGCTTTTTTTCACTCACGGAATGTAGGTACGCCGTTGATAATTTCACTTTTTTTTTGTAGCCTTATGCAGTGAGTATTCTGTACTAGCATCGTTCGTCAGATTTGTAAAGTATCTTTCCACCAAGACTTATACTATTAAGTCTGGTGCTCTCGACAACTGCCAGAGTTTACAAGCTCTCCTTCAGATATATGTAATGTCGCATACTTCTTTGGCATATACGTTTCTTTTTTTTTTTATTATTTTACTTTACTATTTGATTCAGGCGCTGCAGGTAAAGCAGCCTTTGGTATATCTAGGGTGAAAGTCTTTACTTTATTTTCTTGTTGCTCTATTGTATCGATTATTGTGTATGGATTTCTCTAGCAAATATCTGAAATACATTCAGTCAATTAGCCCGTTCACTAGATATGGGGTGCGTTCTTTCATTATAATTTTATTGCCAAGTGCAAGCTGGAAAGGTGAGTGATCTGAGTCAAAATCGGACCCTTACTACACTTGGGTAGTATTTGAGGAGATATTCTTAGTTATAAAGAAGTCATCAACATCCAGGAATTTGTTCCTATCTATGGGCCAGTAAGTAGAATTTCCCGTTAAATGGTAATTAGCATTCTCTTCTTTAATACATACACTTAAAGAGTCCTCTTCCTCTTGCATTTAGTTATCTTTATCCCTAAAGTTTTTTCCTTGCGTTGAAATCTCCGCCTTTTATGAATTTATTTCCGAATTTTGTGGAAAAGTCTTTCAAAATTGATTTGTTTCAACCTATATCTTTCAAAATGTAATTATGCTTTTGTGCATAGTGTTAAAGGCACTATTATTATTGCAATATTTTTTAGTTTCTTTCACTGCAAATGTTAAACTCCACAAATATCGTACTAAGGTAGCCCATACTTTTTTTGATTTGAGGCCCGAGTCAAACCTAGGCAGTTTTTAAGTTGTTAAAGCTTATTACAAGCATAAGTTAAAAAAATAAAAGATAAAGATAAAAATTAAGGAAGGCGGTTAGGTTTAAGTTAGGACGTGAGACATAGATGAAAAGTAGAGTGTTCTTGATGGACAGTTTACTGACTACGAACTCAAAAAGATGCAGAATATCGTAAACTTCACAAAGCATTCTAGATATTGGCATCGGGTGTCCGTAATTCATTCTGTGAAAATTGAGCCAGATAAGTGGTACAGACCTAGGATTGTATGGTTTGGTGTTAAAAGAAATAAGTTGAAGAAAAGAAGGACAATCGATATAGCCAACTAAGATCTGACGAATAAAGAAAATATCGGCAACTTTTTGGCATATAAGAAGGTGTTGTAAGTCTATAAGTTTCAACCGATCAGTGTTTGGTGATAAGTTTTGGCTATTACCCCAGGGAAGACCATGTAAAGCAAATCGTGAAAACCTGCGTTGACTAGATTCTATCTGGAGGATGTGAGTTCTGTAGGTGTAGGTCTGTAGTAGTAGGGTGACCAAACTTGACTTTTTGCATACTCTAGAAGAGGCCTAACAAAGGTTATGTAAAAATATTTGATTACATAAGGATTGGAAAACTCCTTAGGTTAGCGCTTGATGAAGCCAATGGCAGTATTGGCATTTTTGTATCATATTATCAATGTGAGAATGGAAATTGAGATCCTCATCACAGATAATATCTAAATCACGTAACTCAGAGAACAGGAAGATTAAAGATGAGATAGCAGCGAGGTGAAGTAGTAGGTGGCTTACGGTTATAAGCTACAGTTACAGGCACTTATTGACGTAAGCTCAAGAAAATTCTTCTAATACCAAGTACAAAATCTGTCTAGATCTGCCTGCAGCGGTAGACTGTCTGAGGAAGCTAATAAACATATAAAAATTTTCAAATGGTACATACGATTACGCAGGTAAATAATAAGAAGAATAAGTCATATCTCGCACTATCACAGACTAGTTTTGGGCTATAGGTTAGGTTAGGTGAGAGTGGAGGTTGGAGAACAAACCCACCTAGGCTGCCACGTGAACTCATGATGAAGCGCAGGAGACTGTTAACGTCTTTATTCTTTAGATCGTTTAAGTCATTGTAGAAGAAAGCTCTTAGGTGGAGTTTTGTTCTCTAGGAGAGAGCTGGACATGTACAGAGAAAGTGAAGGATTGTCTTCTCTTCCTCCTCGTCCATGCAGCTTCTACAGAAATTGTTTGTTAAGGTGCTAAGCCTTCTTGCATGCTTGCCTAAAAGCCAGTGTCCAGTGATGACACATATGATAGCGCTTAGAAGTTTCCTATTTAGAAGAATCAGTCTCTTAGGGCGATTCAGATCCAGCTTTGGCTAGATCTGTTTAGTTGCTAGACATGTTAGCTCACCGGTCCAACTAAAGTTAGTTCTTTTATTAACATCCAGCTTAAGTAATAATTTGCACGTAGTAATTGGTATATCTATGTCCGGTTCCAATTTTGGCAAGTTTGTTGGCCCTACAATTCCCTGGAATGTCCCTGTGACTCGGCACCCAACAAAGGTGTAGGTTGAACTGTTCTACCATCTCCATAAGAGATAATCGGCATTCAAGGGCGGTTTTAGAATTTAATGAGACCGAGTCTAAAGACATTATAGCGTTCTAACAATCCGAAAAGATACGGATATCCTTTGCAGATATCATGTTTTTCTTCAACCAGGACAGAGCTTCCTTAATCACTAAAATTTCCGCCTAGAACACGCTACAGTGATTTGGAAAGCGGAAGGAGAGACTTAGATTTAGCTTTTCTAAGAAAACACAAGCAACAACCCCGCGTATCAGTTTTAGATTCATCTGTGTAGAAGTTGTTAGACTTGTCCTGTATGAAAGCATTTTCCTCCCAGAAGGACTTAGAGGGGAAGCTCGCATGAAAGTCTTTGTCAAAACGAAGGTTAGGTAAGGTGTAATCGATGTTCTCTGTGTGGAGTCCTTATATATTAGGAATTTTTGGCGTGTTCAAATAAATTATTTGTCCATTGTGAGGTCGCTTTAAGGAAAATAGATGCAGTGTCAAGTGAAACAGAATGTCTAAAGCCGAGGAGGGAGTGAAACGTAGAGCTCCACTTATGCATAAACTTGCTGTTTTTTGGATTCAGCTTAATTTGTTGCATCTAAGGCTGTCCACCAGACAACCACACCCTAGGTAAGTATCGGCCTTATGACCGAGATGTATAGCCAGTAGGTTATTGTTTCGAATGCCTTTTTTTCTAAGAATAAAGCTACTGTAGCTTTCTTGACTCTTTCTTTCCAGTTTAGTTTCTTGTCAAAAATGAGACCCAGGTATTTTGCTGTATCGGAAAGAACTAAACTGGTACCGTTTATTGATGGAGGGTCTATAGTTAGAATTTTATATTGACTGGAAAAGAGGACAAGATCAGTTTTATGTAGGTTAACTCCCAATCCACAGCGATCCGTCCAACCGGTTAATCTGTTAAAATTTAGCTGACGGAGTTCTTTGATGGTATTAAGTACCATACCATGGTACTACGGCTATAGTAACGTCATCCGCATTGGTAGTCGCCCTGCTACCTCCCGCTTACAGGTTTTTTATTTACTACTCAGTTCCAGAGAATGGGAGGAAGGACACCACTTTCGGCATGCCTCTGCTCACACATCTTCAAGCAAAAGTCCCACCCAGTTTGAAGCTAATTATCCTGCTTTTTAGCATAAGGCTGATCAACTCCCCCAGTGAGTCGTCTACCTGCAGATGTGTTGATGTTGTTAAAGGCGCCTTTTATGTCCAGTAAAGCAACTATTGTGTACTCTCTATATTGTAGAGATCGTTCGATGTGACTACTCAGCGAATACAAAACCGTTTCCAACGACTTTCCTTTACAGTAGGCATGTTGAGCTGTTGACAAAAGTCTTGGATCAATTTTAGCTCGAATATGGATATCAACCATTCGTTCTAGAGTTTTCAGGACAAAGGATAATAGACTTATAAGTCTAAAGTCCTTTAAAACAACATGGGTCATTTTTCAGCTTTGGGAATGAGGATTATACGTTTCAACAATTTCTTGTCGGAAAGGCACTGCTAATTTATGCATCGTCTCTGACCTACTCACATCTTTGAAATAACTTCTATTTTCCCATTCTACCGGAACTCTTACGTTGACAATACCACATTTTAATTACCTTAATTCTTCCTGTCTCTTCTTCATTCGTGTAAACAGACTTTGGAATAGTCTTCCCACGTCCATAAAACAAATAATGGGAGATAATCAATTCAAAACCAAAATTGAACCTTACAAATGTATTCGCAATTATCATCAATCAATACTATGTATAGTTGGTTCGCCCCGCTTGGTTTTGTGGTTGCTTCGAAAGTGAAAGAACTTATCAAAGACAACAAAAAATTTGCTTAACTGAATGATCTCTATTGTTAATAATCGGACGAACTTATAGGTAAGCAACTGCTTTCAGCCAATCTGCATTCATTAGATTAAATTAAAGAACAATAGAAACTGCAATTAAAATTATATTATAAAGCAGGGTCAAACCAAAAGGCAGCTCAACAATGTTTAACACAATTTTATGAAATAGTTTAAATTAGGCTTAATACAGTTTTTAATTTTTTTTATAAATAGTTAGCTTGGATACAGTTCTCAACAATTAGCATGTTAAATGAAACACTGCCATCTCCGTCGCTTTCAAAATTTATTGTATAAGCTATGGAGACTCCGGCTTACACTGCACTAGAGAAATTTACATTATTGCTGTTTAAAACATTTAAAAAAAAAAAAAAGCTTGACGCTACTATTAATTGAAAAAGTCATCACGCTATCGGAATATGCTATAATTTTTTGAAAAATGGGGGCAAATGTCAGTTCTGCTTTGGTATTTGTGAACAAACATCGACAAGACATAAATTGCTATACTCCTAAAGAACGTGGAATAATTGTTACAACTTTTTTCCATAATAATTCGTCGGTGGTGTTGGCGCAGCGTGAATTTCGGCGCAGATTTCCTGGTCGACTGACACCAACTGCGCAAACACTGGGACGTTAAGCCGCTTACCAAGAATAGTATGCGACAACACGAGATGCTGCCAGGTTTGGCCGGCCACAGAGCAGCCGTTCTGTAGAGAATATCGCAGCTGTGATTGAAGATGTCGCAGAGACCCCGGCACCAGATGACGTGCCACGCAATCGGCGATCTTAACAGATTTTGGTGGTAAGACGTTCCCTTATAAAGTGCAGACAGTGCATCAGCTGTTAGCTTTTTGACCGCAAAGAACGTGTAACCTACACTCAAGCTATCCTGAAACACAACCACGAAGGAGACAAGAGCCGAAACCAACCCGCTCAAAGTTACTGTATTTGGTATTTAAGCTGGAGGCGTTATCGGACCTTTTTTTTCGAAAACGCCACGGGTCAAGCGACTTATGTTACGGCGAGCGCTACAGAGCCGTGCTCAACGACTTTCTCCTTCTTTAATTGCATGAATTGGGACTGGAGAACATGTGTTTCCAACAGAATAGAGCAACGTCGCATACTGCACGAGCCACGACCGAAATTCTGGGGACTGCTTTTTCGGGTTTAACTGATTTAACCAGACTTATTTTTTGAAGTCACGAGTCTATATTAACAAGCCTCGAACTCTTGAAGCCCTCAAAGGGAATACCCGTCAAGAGACCTATCGCCGGAAGTTCTGGTAAGAGTAATGAAAAATGCCACAAGTTGAGCCAGAATTAATCGACTTAGCTTCTTTCTGGGCTTAAAGGAAAAAAATTTAAGACATCAAGCAAACATAAACCAAAACATCGGGTGACAACTGTACCAAGAGCTCCTGTAAATTTTTAATTATGAGGAGTCACTAAATCTTCTTTTATTATACATACAGCAGCTAGAGAATTACGTGGGATTTTTTTGATATACTGATTTTCCGAAAGTCAAACTTGCAAATTCCGCAGAAGAATCGCCAGAAAATTGTTAATAACAAATGAACTATGCCATATAAAATATGCTTCATAGTAGACAATACATTTTCAAAGATCTAGTTAAAATTTTAAGTGAATTGGTTTGAAAATTGTTCAAGTTATGAGCGTCTAAAGTTTTAAGTAATAGTTAAATTATATGGCGGCCTTGTACTATACTTTGAAAAACAAGTATAGGGTTTTCCAATAGGGACTTGACAACTTTGAATTGAATTTGTGAACGCACTCTTTCACTAATCATCAAACTGTCACTTTCAATTTATTCAATAAACTCAACATTTTCATCATGGTAAAGTACACTAACGAGCAACGTCTGCAAAATAAATAAAATATTTCTACAGATATTCAGAGTCGGTGACTGCAGTTTTAAGAGCGTTAACTTCAATTTTCGGTCGTAATTCTCGCCCTAATAGACAGGCAAGTTTAGTGCAAAAATTTGAGTCAACGTAAGACAGTGAGACAACGGGTTGGTCGAAGTGTCGAAAATATCGCTGCCGTTCAGACGTCCGTAGCAAACGATCCAAATCAGTCAATTCCAAGACGTTCTCAAGAATTGGGCATCGCTCAGACCACATTATGGCGTATTTTGCATAAGGATCTTGGTTTACACCCATTCAAGATCAAGCTGACTCAAGAATTGAAGCCAATGGACCATTTGACGTACATTCTCCGATGGGGTTCTGGAGAAGATGCGCCAAGCTTCAGTGACAAAGCTCATTTTTGGCTCAAGGGGGTTCGTTAATAAGCAAAATATGCGTTACTGGTCGGGTGAAAACCCACATGTGCTTCATGAATCACCACTTCTTCCACAAAAAATAACTCTTTGGTGCGGTTTGCATGCCGGCGGCGTTATTGGGCCATGTTTTTTCGTCGACGATAACGATCGTCACGTTACTGTGAATGGTATGGCGTGACGTATGGTATGGTGAATGGCGTTATCGCGTCATGATAACCGATTATTTTTAGCCCGAATTGGAAGATATGGACTTGGACTATTTGTGGTTTCAACAGGATGGTGCCACAAGCCACAGCACACGCTATAATCGATTTATTCAATGCGATTTAATGCCGCTTGACTATTTTCTGTGGGGTTACGTTAAGTCATTGGTTTATGCCAACACGCCGACGACGTTGGAAGAGCTCGGAGTCAACATTGAACGCAAAACAGCGGCCGTTTCGGCCGAAATGTGGGGCCGAGTCGTTGAAAATTGGGTCCAACGAATCGACCGCTGCAAACGTGCCCGCGGTGGCCACATAATTGAAATCGAGTTCCATTCATAAATGTTTTCATTGTACTTCAAGCCAATAATAAAGTTTTTGAAATATCTCAAATCGTTTGCCTTTTATTTAAAAAAAAAAAAAGTTGTCAAGTCGTTTTTATAAAACCCTATACTTCGAGATATTTCCCGGCCATAATCTTTAAGGATATAATTTTGAGGTCCTTAGGAACCATTGAAAGCAATAAAAAGAATCAATTTTTTGAAAATCCTAAATTTTGATTACAAATTCTTCGGCTTCATAGCTGGAACTAGTAGTTTGGGATTGGGATAATACGATATCTTTTAGCTCTTGAGGTAATTTTTGAAGCTGTCATTGCATAGAATACGTTATATCGCAGCAAGGTATATTCGCATACTAACACCGCTCCTTCCCGATTTTACTTAAAACAACACGTTTCTCTTTATATACTCATATCCTTCTAATAGGTACAAAAGCAAAGTTTTTCAAAAATAATAGATGAGCTTAGATATATATATTTTTTTTTTTTTTTTTTTTTTGAACTGTGTTGGCTCTATCTCCTTAAATAAACCATTCCGCAGACACTTTCCCATTAATTTCTCGCATATCTATTCCCTTTTTCAGAGAACTAAACACTTACTTTGTAGGTTAACCATTCGTTTAACTTCTTAGTGTACTTCAATGGTTACAGCTCAAACCTCAGTTTTGAGGTTTTAAGGTAGCTGTTACGACTAACTGAGCATAATTTCTCAAATGCTCTTTTAGGAGCACTGAAGTGTTTCGACAGCGTCATCGATGCATTTCGTTTGAGTATCACTTAGCACTGATTAATTTTATCCAGTTGACCAATTCCTGTCAGAATATTTGTGCATCACATTCAGTGATGTCTATCTTTTCGAGTTGAGCCGCTGATTTGAGTGCTTTCAATAAATATCAGGAAAGTTGGATGCTACCATCGTATGATTCACATCCTGTGGTGAATTTTCCGCCTTCACCACTCACCACTTTTGCAATCAGATCTATAATTGCTCGTATACTACGTCAATGCGTAAAGGATTTCCTTAGTTGTTTATCATAGAAGTACTATCCTTTTAAACATTTCTGTAATTAAGGACTTCATTTTCTTCTTTTCTCCAGGCCAGGCTACTTCCTACTCTATAAGGAGCTAGTGGAGGTTGTACGAGATGACTGATCTACGATGTATGTAGGTTAATATGAACTTTCTCCATCCAGAAGATTTGGCAAATTAGATGCGCTGTAAGTGACTAAGATTGACATGAGTTAAATATTTGGAACTGTTTCTCTACCAGAGGGTTGTTGGTTCGAATCCCGTGCGAGGCAATTCTCTGAAAAAGTCTTTTCATGGAATTTGTATGTAGTTATATGTAAATCCCGTCGGCGTCAACTCTGACATGACGCCTGACTCCAACACTGATGTTGGAGTATTTACTGGCTGGGCTAAATATAACGAACTAACAACTAGCACGTACTAAGACCCACTGGTTGAGAATACACTGGCTTCAGTTTGACAACCACCTCTAGAAAAATATCGAAACCTAACACCTTAGTTTCAAAACTACTACACCACCCGCCCGCGCCCTGGTGGTACGTCAGTAAAAGGGTATTCATATCCCCTTGGTGCGCGCGCGGAATTTAAAAAATAATAATAATAATAAAATGCCTGCGGTGGCCCATTTGTAAGACATCCCTCTTTTCTAATTTTGGAATCCTCCTCATTTATCCGTTGTAGAAATCGAGAAACTCGAGTCTCACGACCAGGTCTGGAACATACAGTCGTACTTTAATGCTTGGAACTTCAAATATAGGAACTTCAAGCTATACCAGGTGTACCGGTATAAAATGAGCGTTTTTTTTTTTTTCATTTTATTCAAATTATTGGCCGTTTTTCCCATGTTTCAGGGAATTTATGAATTCCACGCCAATAAAACTGTGTCAATCGTGTCCCATCGATGAAAACAAATGGTAGTCGGAAGGAGCCAAGACTGGTGAATACGGCCAAGTGCCGGTGCAGGTGCATTGTCATGGAGCAAAATTACCTTGCCGTGTCTTCTGTCCCATTCTGGCCGGTTTTCGATCAATGCATGGTTTAAATTGATCATTTTTTGTCGATAGCGATCTGTATTAACGGTTTCACCAGGTTATAAGAGCTCGTGGTACAACACACCTTTCTGGTCCCACCAGACACACAGTATTGTCTTCTTGCCGAGTCGATCTGGTTTTGCAGTCGAAATTGATGGTTGTCCCAGATTAACCGGTGATTTTTTCCGTTTAGAATTCTAAAAAAATTCATTTTTCATCGCCAGTAACAATTCGATGCAAAACTGATTTTTTATCGTGTCTTCGAAGCAAAATGTCACAAGTGGTTTTTCGGTTTTCCATCTGTCTTTCATTCATGTGGCACCTATTTTTCAGACTTTTGGATCTTTCCCATAGCTTTAAAACGGTCAGAAATTGTTTGTTGTGTAACTTTTAACATTTTTGCAATTTGTTTCTGACTCAAAGTGCCATCTCCATCCAATATTGTTTGCAATTCGGGTTCATCAAACTTTTTGGTGGTTTTCCACGTTCTTCATATCTCACATCAAAATCCTTATCTCTGGACCGTTGAAACCATCGAATGCCTCGACAAGCATCGATGCAACTCTGCAGCACTTTTCCTCAAATGAAAACAAAAAATGAATGCTTTTCGCAAGTCATCATTTTCTGCTACAAAATTCGACATTTTTAACTCGATGAAAATATATGATGTTGTTTGCTAAATGACTTAATGTATACTAAATATGTTTGACAGGTGTCATAGCAACCAAACAAAAAAAAAATTAAGGGCCGTCCACAATAAATGTTCCCTAACGAGACATTTGTAACTTGACGCTCACTTCATACTGGTACACCTGGTATTTAGCGGCCTGTACGAAATCGTAGAAATTTTGGTTTATAGCATACAGTTTCGCGGAATGTGAATACGATGGGGCCAACGTTTTTTTATATGTCATCAACGCACTCGTATGTTATAAAGTTTAAGACTACAATCTTTTATTTTTCAAATGGGGACCCTACTTCTATGGTACCTTAGATACACGTTTCTTTGAAAAGCTTAACCTTTCCAAAAGTAGCAGAAGTGACCTTCTACTTATTTCTATTTTTCACTTATCAGGATCTTAAAAGAACAATTATCTTCTCCTCCAACTTATGTCTGTATCTAGACCTAATACGGGACGTCCTTCTTTCTCAAAGACCTTTCAGTATATGGTAAAACTATTTGCACCGAATTTATACTTGTCATTTAGGCTTTAAATAAATGTGTTCTTTACTATATTCATTTCAATTACACTCCTGTGGCGCTCCTTCCGATATATGGTGTCAACAATCATCTTTCATCTCCATCTGAACCAAAATAGTCATGCTGATTATAAAGATTTAAATGCCACTAAGATTAGACTGTTTTGAACCCGATCCTATACACCTGTACGGGAAATCAATCAAGTCTGGTTGAGCCTGTAACAAATTTGCCTTGCTTTTTATCAGTGTGAAACATTATCCCATGTTATTGCTGCCGATTAGTTATATTCTAAAGAGGACTTTAATGGAGCTTAAGTCTCTGTAGATGAGGCAAGTTAAAACTATGATACCATAGCCTAATTTGATAAAACACACAAATCTGTAAGTACTAAATTTTCTAATCTTCTCCCCGGAATCCATATATTTGAGCCTTCTGTTGAACTTGCATACATTCCTTCTAACATTTTTGTAAACAAATGTTAGGAGTTCAAGTACGTGCTTTTTTAAATAATCCATGCAATCGTAAACATCAGTTATACCTACATGGTTTGGCATAGAAATTCTTTTCTTTGATACCAGCTATCGATAACATCTGTTAGAAATCCTTAACTCCTTTGCACCTTCCATTGTGACAACGATGGCAGTGAGACACCCGAAGACCGAGAATATATTTTAAATTTCAAGAAACGTGTCGTTCAATTCCTGCAAAAATGGGTAATGGCTGTGCGTCATGCCGCATTCGAGGAACCAGCTGTCTGTGATTTTATTGAGGTAAGTGATTTATCTTCCCAAACATGGTTTTCAATTTAACGTGTTATCATTGTATCTCCTAGGACTTGGCTGCAGACGTTGAAGCCGATCCAGATTTAAACGAGGAAACCAGCATCATTCATAATGTTCTCACCCAGTTGGCACGCTATCAGGAAGACCGTAATGCAAATGCCGGTCAAAAGTGGAAGCTACCACCAAATGGTCAGCCGATTTGTCTATTCAGTGGAAATACGTCAACATCAAGAACTGTCATCCGCCCTGATGATGACAGTAAGTGAATAAATTTTAAAGGATTTCCCAGAATTCCAGTTCTTATTGGATTGTTTTCTTCTTCCTTTTGCAGTTATCTTTAGGGTTTATTGTGCTGACCATACCTACTGCACACTTCGCTTCCCATTGCACACTACTGCGGAGATAATTAAGGCATGTGCTGCCGATAAATTACAATTGAATCGAGGACCAGAGGATCTAGCTTTAGTTGAGGTTAAATCAAATGGAGAACGTTCGAAATTCAAAGATAATGATGTCAGCATTCCAACAGGATTAAGTCTTAATGGACGATTGTTTGTTTCTGTCAAGGATCACCTAGACGCATTGGTAAGTCTATTTATTTTAGGATACTCAAGAAGAGTTGCAATAAATTATTGTTCACATGCAGACTCCTTTACCGGAACAAGAGGGACCTACCGAGGGAGTGGACATTGATTTGGAAATTTTAAGCACCAAAGAGCTAGCATACCACATAACGATATTTGACTGGGATCTCTTCTGGGCAGTGCACGAATACGAGTTGCTGTACCACACCTTTGGACGACATCATTTCGGGAAGGTAAGTGAAAATGGTTACATTACCATGTGACCAGACCAGTCTGGGTTCTGTAATACATTTTCCCAGAAAGTGTGGAGCCCTCAGTGAACAAACGCTAAAGAGCATTTTGTATTCATTCAAGTAACTGTATTAAATCGTTCATCAGCTTCTATACAATACATAGATATGTAGAGACCAGGGACATGAAATTCTATCGAGAATTTGTTAGGGTTTCATTTTTGGCCTTAAGAATTTTCACGTCTAATAATCCTTGTAAAATGCAGGATATGAGGGCTACAGAAAACACGTCATGACATTGTGTTTGAATTTCCTTGGGATTTGGTGGGACTGGGATAGACTCTGGACATGGACTGGTCATGTTACGGAAAATTGTTTCAATGCTTTAAACCGTAATGAGGAGCTATTGGGACTCGTGTGTACTCAGTGTAGCAAAAACATGGTGTGTTAAGGAACAAATATTTTGGACAGGACACTGTAATGAAACAGTATGGTATGTCTTGTAATAAAGGTTGACGTAACATTGGGCTTAGAACTATAAGAACATAACGGAACAGTGAATCAAATGTGTAATGGTTATATCTATAGGAAGTAACCAAGTTAGTCTTGCTACGTGCCTGTTGGTTACGTTTACCCAAAGTTTATCCAAAGTGAGAGCTTTAATTTCTCGAAATACGATTCAATCTAGGGACATCTGTTACTTGTGGCTAAAAATTTTGACTAAATGGATGGCTACCGCACAATGTTTCTGCTTGTTTTTACTTTCAAATTTATTTGTATAGAGAGAAACTCTGCATAAACGTATATTGCATCAAAATTAGTAATGGCAATTAAATGAAGGCCACTGGCTCTTACCGAGTGCTATAAACTTTTTAATAACATTAACAAATACCTTTAAAAAAATGTATGTTAGTATTGTAGCTGCTGAGGTTAATATAGGAGGTATCATTCTATGCGTGTATATCTATTAACAATTATTAAGAGTTACTGCACAGAACATGTGCACGTTATTTTAAAAAGGAATTTAAAGTTTCAATTATCCCACCTATTGTCGAAGGATCGACGGGGCTCTGTTGCTGTAAGTGCAGCTGTTTCTCGGGTATAACAACAGTAAGGCAATGATACTCACCTCTACATTACATAAGGGGTCCTACAGTCCGAAGTGAACATGGGCACATTTCGCACGCTAAATTGGATGAGGTCCCTTTCCACTTGTGTGAAATTGCGGTCTTCCCCTGCTGCAATGTCCTTAAGGGGCAGATTTGAAGGCTTTTCGGAACAGAGCATTGATGTTCCTCCGCTGTACAAAACCCAGCCATCTCAGTCATTGAATCTTCACTCTTCTGGCTAAGTTGATGGCGCTGTACAGCGCGTTCAGTTTGTCGTTGTATCTCCTCCTCCATTCAACGTCTTATAGACGGGACCACTCTCAATGCAGCATTTTAGCTCTGCGCTATAGAACAAGACTGGATTGTTAAGGTTTTATATAGGATCACTTTTGTTGTTCGAGTAAGGACTTTGCTATTCTTTTTGACTTCTTAGCCCAAAGAAGAAATGATTGGCAAGAGTTATTCTTCGTTTAATCTTAACGCTGGTATCGTTTTCTAAATTGATAGCAGAGGCTAGATAGACAAAGTCCTTAACTACCTCAAAGTTATATCTATCACACTGCTTTCATCCGATTATGTCAATATCATGGGCGTATGCGAGTAATTGGACGAACTTTTGAAAGATTGTGCTTTTCGTGTTGGCGCATGAGTTTTGCACTATTCTTTTAAGAATGATGTCAAAGAACTCACATGACAGCGCATCGCCTTATCGAAATAGTTTTTTGACATCATCTCCTTTCTTGAGGTTTGGACAAACAATGATAAGGTTTTTGGTAAAATGGGACAGAGAGAGTAAGAAAGATTTTTGGGCTCACTGGTTATTACGCTCAATGGATGGCATCCAACATTTAATGGGGAGACTAAATTATTAGTGTAAATTACCTTGTCGTTGTATTGTAGATGTAAATTTAGTTGTCTGAAAAAAAGGATGTATTTTGATGGCTTTTTGGCAATGTAGCCACTCTAAGAGATAAGGAGAGAGAAAAGGATTTGGCGATTTTTTGCGATTGTAGCCATCCGTCGTCGAACTTCCTCACAATATTAGCTTGCCTTTGCATTTGGCTATAACAGGGTAATAGTCTTGTTGATGTTGACCCCTCGGAACGTTCGGGCATCCATAAAACTCGAGGAGTGCATTGCGTTGATCGGTGATGTGGTCAATCTCGTTGACGGTTGATTGACCAAGAGTTCTTCAAATCCCCTTGTGAATATCGAAATCGAGAAAGTCGCGGCAAAGTCGATTAAGCTAAACCCATACTCGGAGGTGGTGTCATCCAGGATATACCTTCGGACATTACTACCAAAGATACCCTGTCTTCCTAGCTGTGCATTAAAATCGATGAAGAAAATCTTAATGTCATAGCCAGAGCACTGTTCGTAGGTCTTGTCCAGAAGTTCGTAGAAGCTATCTTTGGTGTCGCCGTCTTTCTCCTCTGTGGTGGGGTACGCGCATATAAGGCTAATGTTGCGCAATTTCGCCTTAATACAGGTTGTTACGAAACACTCGTTCTCAACACGGAAACTCAAGACTTCTTGCCCAAGTCTGTCTCTAATAACGAATTTGCAACCATATAAGCGCTGCTATTACCGTTGGTAACAATCGCCATAGTAGATATCGCAGTTTTTCATCCTCTTATTGTCCGGTCTATGGAATTTTTGGATGGTGGTAATATCTACTTTGTACCAATCCAGGTGGTCCGCTAGATATACAGGTATACGTGCCTTATTAAGGGACCTAATATTGAACGGGCAGATCTAAAGTCCGTCGCCCTTTTTTCGTTCGTAAGGGTTGTCAACAGTACATCCCTCCGTATATGAGGCTTGTTGTTGCTTCGTAACTATAGATGAAGATCTGATGGAGTTCTTCCTTCAAAATGAACGGGGGTAGGTCATCCTCTCTGATGATGCCATTATTTGCCATATTTTCATCGCTGAACTGGGTGCAACCAGAGCCCTCGGATCGCCAGTTCTCTACTTCATTTCGAAAGCCGAAGTCGTGCACTAAGATGCAACTGTCCAGGTCATAATTAGGGCCAATGGTATCAGTGGCCTTGTATAGTTCCTGGAAAGTCACCCCTATGGCCTCAACCTTCTCTTGTAGATCCTCGATCACAAAGAAGTCGTCATCATCAGCGGCCTCATTTGGATCAATACCTGATATTTGCGGGAACATATTCGGGTAGCTGGTGTTTACAGCCCAAACTTTGTTGTTCCAATACAAACTTACAGAAATTCTGTAATTCTCTTTAATTAGCGTTTGAATATTTTTAATCGACGACTTCAGTGCTCTAATCTCCGGGTCTTGTCTGTCTGCACAGATTTTTGAGTCTACTTTTCTGTCGGTGCAGTGCATTAATAAAAGGATTGCGGAACAGGTCTTCGTTAGTCGTACGTTGATACCGCGGTATTGTAGTGTCCATAGTTTGTTTTATGATCTCGTCCATTCGTTTTGGGTACTTATCGATCTCCTCGCTTGACAAATTCCTATTGGACGGTGGGTGGATCGTGTTCGAGGAGAGTGCTCTTGTCAAGGAGGTTGCGGAGAAGCGTGTCCATCGAGTTTTACTGTAGTTGTAGGAATATCTTTGGACAAACTCCTCCAATTCCGCAATTTCGTTGGGAACTGTAATTTCAGTGCTAAAACCGCAATCATCGCTGTCATACACGAACGTGCGCAGACAGTTTAGCGTTTGTAAATTCGTACCTGTCAGTCGTATACGTTTGTCGTATAGCAGTAGATCCAAATAAGACCCGCCTCTGGGAAACGGTGGGTCATCCGTCGCTTTAAGACTGATTCTGTACATGACATCGTGCTGACCCCACCAATCGAATAGTAGGTTTCCTCTGGTATTTGGCAAATTATTTCCCCAATCTCTCTGTTTAGCTTTGAAATCTCCGCCGGTTATAAAATAATTCTCCCCCGATTCCAGCCTCAGAAGTAGAAAAAGCGTGTCAAGCTCTGTAATAAATAAAGTGGATTGTGAAGCCTCAGGTGCATAAACAGAGGCCAAGTACAGCTGCTTCCCACTGCGGAGCGAGATGTAAATGACGACTGCCTCCAACACCCAGAACCTGCGCAACACTCTCTTGTACACTCTGTGAAATTTTATATCTTGTTTAATGAAGATTGCGACACCACCTCCACGTTTGGATCTGGGCCGGTTTCTTCTTCTAACAATATAATTATTGTACTCCAGTTTGTGCCTATCGGTTAGCATTGTTTCGTTAGCGAAAAGCACATCAGGAGTTTGGTCTTGTAACAATTTATACATCGCGGCTCTTCGTTCGATCCTAATCAGTGAATTAACATTCACCGCAAGAACCTTCAAAGTTTGCTCCACCATGTGCGCACCCATTACGACATGTGTTGCGTTAGGCCCGGCAGCAGCGCGTAGATCTGGTCCACCTGATTGGCCTGTTCTTGTACCTGCTTGTAGCTGAGCCATCTGCCCTTGGATTGCGAGCAAGATGGCCAGCATGTTAGGTGCAGCTTCCGTTGTTCTCGGCATTGGCGCCGGAGAGGCAAAAGTCGCTTGCTGTACCGTAGCCCCCTTACCTGAAGCCATTTGGGCGTAGGAAATTTGGGACATGACGGCTGGTGTTTGAAACCAAAGAGGTGAACTCTTGACCTCCACCTTCTGCTGCCGAGCCAGTTTTGCTTTTTTGATGTCAGCGAACTTAGGAAAACCCCGATAGTTTGCGGTGTTTCCCACGTTCCCACATAACACGCAAGAGAGCTGTGTCCTATCGGATGCTCCGTCCCTTCTCAGATCACACTCCTCGGAATTGTGGTTCTTTGCGCACTTCACATATCGAGGCTGCATTTGGCAGTTCGACGCGGCGTGCCCGAACCTCTGGCAGCGAACGCATTGTATAACACCTTCGCTCCTCTTTAATTTTTCCCATCGAACTACCTGGTAGTCTAGGACATTGATACTCCTTAGACTATCCAGACGGCTTTTTTCGGACTGAGCTGCACCAGGAAGAACGGCACACTCCGTTTCTCTCGCCTTGTTCTCGCTGTAGTAAATCGCTTTACCCCCACAAACTTGAGCCCTTCGCACTCCTTCTCTTTGAGAAGAGTCAGGATCTCCTCAGGATCAGAAGACGGTTCCAACTCCTTCAGCAGCATCGATTGCCGCTTTTCACACTTCGGTGTGAATGAGTAGTGCTCCGTCGTCGTTTCCTTAAGGAGCTCTTCACTTTCTCGTAGCCCTCCACTGTATTACAGTGGATGGCATGGCGATCATTCCGCAACCTCTTAATATTAAAATTATTACCAATGAACAACTTACATAGGTCTTAGTGGCGTTTACCTCTAAATTATAGGTGTTGACAGGAGGCACCTTCTAGTCTTCTTCAGTCTTCTTCTGCTGCTGATGTTGTTGTTGTTGCAGCTGTTGCTGTTTCTTCTGCTGCTGTTGTTTCTGCTGCTGTTGTTTTGCTTGCTGCCGTTGTTATGGCTGCTCTTCTTGTTGTTACTGGTGGTTCTTAAGTTTTTGTTGATGTTGTTGTGAAACTTGTGGTATTGTATTTTTTTAGTTTTGTTGTTGGGCCTGCTTTTAAGCTAGCTCCGTTTGCTGTTGAAGTTGTTCTTGCTTTTCCCTCTTCATTCTTACCATTTATTTTCTTTTATGGCTAGCACTCTTTGTTGTAGCATTTTGATGCTTCTATCTATATACTCCAATTTTTTGACTTCATCTTCCGAATCGGATGACGCCAAAGAAGCGAAGCTGTTCTCTCTCAACTCTCTCTCACTCCACCAGACAGCTTTTCAATGGAATTTGGAAGGGTGGGACGTTGTACTTGTTTAGCTAATGGCTTAAGCTTCTTCCTTCTCTTCGTCTTTGGTTCTGCCATTACTGCGGTTTGGCTTGAACCACTCGACACCTCGCCTGATTTTTCAGCAGATTCTACTGTTGGCCTAGCGGACCGCTTTCCACAGTCAATCGCGTGATGTGTTTAACGACAGTTAGTAATATATGCTATGCTAATTGGAGCCTTTGTAGACTAAACCAAAATTGTAACTAAATCCGATCACTGCTCAATTAAAAGGCGAAACACAACTTTACTCCGCGGAGGTCTATGAACGGCTGACGGGCTTCTAAGTTTGGCAAGGCGAGTTACCATTTAGAGGTAAAATCAGCTCAATTGATGTGTAGAAACAGTTGCACCACTAAGTATTGCCAAGTTGGGGGCGACTCTGTTTATATTTTTTTGCTTTTGAGTGATTCAATTTTGCTTTCAAAATCTGTAAGCAATACAGATATTTGGTCTTGGTATAACTGATTCGTAACACGTTGTCTTCTTGCACATTTACCCAAGAGCTTTCAAATCGTGGCCAATAATAGCGGTTTCGTCGGTGAAAAAAGAGAAGTCGTTCTAGATTCCTAAATGTACTGCTTCAATAGAAAATCTTATATCGAAAATCGCTATATATCTTGGGCGCTCTTTGTAAGCTCTATCGAAAGCTTTTCCAAATCGTTGAAGACAAACCTTTCAAAAGATCACGATTTTTAAGAAAATTACATTGTCGAATGCAAGGAACGCTTACGACTATTTTCATATGATGAGACATTATCTTCCCCATTAGTATTTGCTACAATTCCTCATGAATCTAAGTACGAGTACTCTTTCCATCTATGTTCCCAGTCAACAGGTGCCTCTGCTCGTCTTCAATACATTTCAGAGATTGAATCTGAAAGTATTTTCTTTGTTGCGCCGCTTAAGAGTGTTAACTCGCTTGCGATGCCTCTTCTTTGCCTGCTTATGGGTTGTTATTGTACTTAATCTTATATTTCCGATATGTTATCTCTACTGGTCTAGCACGAGCTCTAGCTTCCGCTTTCTTCATCTTTTTTTTGGAACATTTATAAGTCTTAATCAAGACGCACTTTATCGGATGCACTATTTCCGATGTATTAGTCCATAATTGAGCAGCTTACCTTCACACAACACTCAAACAATGAACTTGCATGTCAGCTCAAAGCGATTGATAAGGGCACCGTTCAGGTTCTGAAAAGCTTTCGCTTGCTTATATTTTGTTCTAAGTTGACCTCCCACGCCTTAAATGGACCTGTTTAATAGTGTCAAAACGATAACTTGCTGCATTCGTAACAAATGTTAGTTAAAAACCTGCATTTCCGACAATCTGGTCAGATAATAGTATGAAATCTAGGAGATTGATTGCCTCTCACGTTGCATTTGCTACTGTCCCAAAAAGTATTCTGAGCATAAGCACCGCAGTTCAGTTCACAGAATCACAGTATTCAGTGAGTTCGGCTACTGGATTCAGATCATAGGGAAAGTAAGCTCACACAACGATGAATTTGTGCAATTCTTCATCGATGAAACTCCAGTGGCTCCTTGCCTTGCCATTCTGCTTTGCAAACATTTTCGGGTGCGCTTATCTAATTCAAGCTTGGTAAGGCTAACTCTAATACCCTCCAGTTGGTCGGTTGCAACTTGAAGATTATCGGTAGCCTTTTCAAGATTATTCATTTTTATTATTGCTCAAAGAATCAATTTTTTTTATAGAAATTACACTTTTAATAAATATTCACCTTGCCTTTGGTTGAGGTATAGTTATTAATTGTAGTAAAATGAAATTAAGTCTACCTTTACCACATTTATTTAAAGTGGTCGCTATTTATTCATTGATTATCCAAAGTTTAAAGTTCTTTAACTGGATCATCGATTTTACCTGATGGTGGCACATTAACTTGATTGCTTATTTAGCGGGTCTCTTACTGACTAATGGCGTTTGCCATTAATCAAATTCGCATTTTACGTCGAAATTTCAAGATTCTTGCTCAATTTTATCCTTTTGTTTACTGAATCCCCTGAACACTTAACGGAGTTTATATTGATTAATTTCATTTTCGCATACTTTTTGCGATATACATTTAAGTAGGGAGTTATGAATTGTATTAGACATGTATCCGTCCACTCACATACTATATGCTGATGTAACATTCATGCTCTTTTTTGTGTTTAGATATTCTATTTTGAAATTTTCGATGGGAGACATTATTTCAAAGTTTTGTATCTAAAATAAACAACTTTCCTATAAAAAGGGTTAACTTTAAAGTCTATTGACATTTTTTATTTCAGATCACAGCAAATTTAGATGTCTTCCTACGTCGTTTCAACGAATTACAATATTGGATTGTAACCGAAATAGTTTCCACATCAAGTATGAGCAAACGAGTTGGACTTCTTCGAAAATTCATCAAACTTGCTGCTTAGTAAATATAACATTTTCATTGTATAAAAATTTAGTGCTTAAACATCGCTAATTTTCTATCTTTATCACTTTTAAAAAGCTGCAAGGAATATCAAAATCTCAATGCATTCTTTGCCATCGTGATGGGCCTATCCAACATGGCAGTATCCCGTCTCCAGCAAACATGGGACAAAATTCCATCGAAATTTCGAAAACTTTTCCAGGAATTTGAAGCTCTAATCGACCCAAGTCGTAATCATCGAGCGTATCGTGTATTTGTTGGTAAATTACAGCCACCGGTTATACCATTTATGCCCCTGCTACTGAAGGATATGACCTTTGCTCATGAGGGTAACAAGACTAGTCTAGATGGACTAGTTAATTTCGAGAAGATGCACATGATGGCACAAACAATGAGGACGATACGTTTTTGTCGGTCACGAAGTTTAGGTAAGTGTTTTGAAAGGCAAACAGTTTGAGTTTTTTTTTTTTTTTAATTTTTTTAATTTTGATTATGTAGGTCTAGAACCGCCATCTCCAAAAAGTGAGGGAGAAATACGATCCTTTATTAGTTGCCTGCGTGTCATTGATAATCAGAGGTCACTAACAGCTATGTCACAGAAAATTGAACCAACTAGAAAAATGAATTAAGAAATTTTTATTTGTTAAAAACTACATATATAGCGACTGGTGGTGATGGTATGGTTTTTTTTCGATCGGGCTTTGCATCTCGAATTAATTTGATGACTTACTTGAGGCATTCTCTTTACCTTAGATATTTGAACAGTTCCATTATGTGGATGAGAAATTTTTAGCTTTAAATTGTTTCCCATGCTTATGTAGATCTTCTTAAAAATTCTTAAATATTCTGAAATCCAGCCATTGTATGTCTATGGCCGATTCGAGTCAAAGGATTTACCGATTTGTATAGTTTAACTTTCTTATTCATAGTATACAAGGGTAGAAGCGAGGGATAAAAGGGATAGTATTGTACGTTCGTTCAACCAACTTGTTATTCAAAGTCAAAGTTTGTTTGGCGTTTGTTTGGGCCATCTTTCTGTCAGGCCATTACTTAGGGTTGGAAAATATAAAATAGCCACTTGCGGATAAATCCAAAGAATACGGCGAATAAGGGAGCAATTTGTAGTCCAATTCATGGAGCTTTGACATCGCAACTATTCACATTTGCACCCATGTTCTTTTATAGGGTACTTTTTACTATATATAACCTTGTCCGAGTTGCAGTTAAACAACATCAATACTCGATTTACTTTTTTCCATTTCCGACAAAATTCACATGGTTATCTTGTTTCAGTGCTTGTCACACATAAACTTAATGACGAAGCTTGCTCAAAATCTGACAGTTGTCTATTAGCAAATGGCAATTAACAAGTCCTTATAAATGTTATAAATGTTGCCAATGCTGAGATGCTCGACAAGTTAGAAAACATACCTAATTAATCTTATTAAAAAGTAAAATTATTTGCCTTTTGATTACTATAGTACTAGTACTAGCTTTTCTCTTTGCGCATTTACCGCTTACTTTCGACGTCGATTATCATTTTTTAAATTATATGACCCTGAAGCGAAGTAAAGACATTGCCGTTCAGCGTATTGCATTTTGGTCTGTTTTTTGGCCTTTGGAGCAAGTAAATACTTGTATATTGGGAGAAATTTTTGCAGCCTCTGTATTAAAAAATTAATAGTGCCACGAGGTCTAAAATGGTCTCTCAGAGTTAACCCTCTTGAAAATGTTACTCACTTATCAGTGTTGTCGAAACGAAAACGTTTTTGTTTTGATCGGTTTCACTATACGAGTAGAGGAAAAGCAAAGTCTTTGCTTACTTGTTACCACTTTCACTAAAATTCGGTTTCAGGAGAAGCCATCGAACCTACGGTTATGAATGATGGGTCCAGCTATATTCACGTTTCAAGGAGTTCACAAATGGCTCACCTAATAAATGTAAAACTACCCTGTTCCAAGAATTTGAATTTTACGGAAATACTACTACACATCATGCTGTTTTAATGGATGTTGTTTAAAAATACAAGTAATTTCTGAAAGACACGATTCAATGTTATTAGGTTTGGCATTCCTCCCAATACGATGGATCTTGAAAACCTCTCACCATATATTCGTACCATAACACTTACAATACGTTTTCGTCAAGAATATGGCCCATGTCAATAGGTCTAGTAAAGAGTCTTTTGTATATTTAGCGAATAAACTGCCGATGATGAGTAATGTGGCGTTGGAATTTGGCAGCATCATTACTCATAGCAAAAAGGGCGTAAGACATGAACGTATTACAGGATTTGTAAATGATTTGAGGAATATATTAAGTACAATCAGTACCAAAATATTCTCACTTGCGCGTCAAATATTCTAGAAAACTCTTGTTGTTGACGCATTTTGGAGTTTGTCATAACATAACTTCATTAAATAAAGCAATTGATTTTAAAAGTCCTAAATGACACAAGTGTAAGATTGTTTACTTACGCAACACAAAACACTTTTATTTTCTAGGGGTTAAAACTATATATTTACATTTAAAAAACATGAGTTTAAGAATTTGTTTGTTGCAAGAACGATGAGAAGCCGGAAAACAACTGCCGTCATCCTTCGAGTGCGTCCTTTTTATATCCTGTCACTCATATTCCTCCGTGACAGTGTTGCTGATTGCCCACAATTCGGCCATCCTGCTAGGCATTCGCCTCGAATGTCTCCAAAAGGCTGTCGTCGTCAAGATTGGTCGGCCATGGCTTCATAAATTCAGCACACGTTCTTGTATGTTTCGAACCATCGTTGTAAGCTCTTTTTGTGACATCGTAAGTATTATTCGGCTTAACTTTCGTAACTTCATACGGCCCTAAGTACTTTGGCCTTAGTTTCAATCCACCTCCAAGCTGGCTACTACATCACCTTCCCTATATTCTGTGGCTGGCTTTCGTCGAAGATTATAACTTTTCTTGTTCTCATTTTGAGCCTTTATTATTTGTTTCTTAGCACTTTTTCTTAGCTCGTCCCTTTTATCGTTATAACTCGCGATTATTTGCTCCTCTATCAGCTCCTTTATGTGAAGGTGTTCTTTGGTGCGCATTCTTATTCTGACATTGCATTCCTTTTTGCTCCTTTTTAATGATGTTTTTGTTACTGTTTTGTCTAATTTCTTTTACCATCTGTATACACTTTTTCTGTTGATTGAATTGGTCCCCGTTGTTGTTTCCGTTCTGGGTTTTTTCCTTCTCCCCATCGCCGTCGTCCTTACAATCGTCGTCGTCTTCATCGGCATTGCATGATCTAAGTAAACAAGCCTTTCTTAAGTTATCAAATATGTGTTGGCTCACATCCTTTACGTCGTATTTGATCCCTAACGCATTGCAAATCGTCATCAGGTCAGCTGCACATAGATGTTCATCGACGTAATTTTGCTTCTGTTTATACCACTCGTCTTCTTCTGTTGGATCTGTCGAATTCGTCTTCAAATACATATTTGTGTAGAGTCATCACAATGTTTTTTTTTTGCCGTATTTTATAAACCTTTTTATCTCATTTATGTCTTCCAAGCACGTCATTTCGTATTATTAAAAAAAAAAAACTAAAACAAAAACACTATTTCAATATTCTGGTTGAGTCCCCAAATTTGTAAGTTTGTTTACTTAGGTAACACAAAACACTCATATTTTCTAGCGCTTAAAATTAAATATTTACATTTAAATACTTGATAAAATATGAGTGTAAGAATTTTTTTGTTGCAAGAACTGCCACGATGAGAAGCCGGAAAACAACTGCCCTCATCCTTCGAGTGCGTCCTTTTTTATATCCTGTCTCTCATATTCCTCCGTGCTGATTGCCTACACAAGCCCGATCGCTTTCACCACCACCTTTCGTAAGCCTATTAGCAATATTGTTTGCCCTATGTATAATAATTTAAAAAATAATCTTTTTACCCTTTTTACAAATAATTTAAAAGCAAACCTCTTTCATACAATATTACCTATGTGATAGATGTAACATTAAGAACCACACAAACAAACAAAAAAAAAAGTGTAACAAACCTAAATACACAATTTACCTAACGTTCTATATGTCATCTAAGTGCACATTATCATCTTAGTTAAATATTTATAAGCATGTAAAAGTAAAAACAAAAATCATAATTTTGTATACAAATGGATTTAAAAAATATATATATATATTGTACCAGCGGAGTCTTATGATGAACAGAATGAATAAAAAGAAAACACATTGAATGTCGTTGAAGTTGGATAGAGTTAAAAAAAGAAATAAATAAATAAAACACACAACTAGTAAGTACCAAAAAATAAAATCATATTTATGCGATATGTATTCATAATGAAAATATTTGTATATATTAAATCTGTGATTGGTTATTTATATAAAAAAAAATAAAAATTATTTATAATATACAATTTATTTCACTTAAGTTAAAAAAAAAAAAAAACACTTCACTTTACTTTTATTGGGTTTCAATAAAATTTACTTTTATTTATGTTTAATTTTTAGTTAAATTTCTTTTTTATATTGATATTATTAATTGAAAAAAACTTATATATGTAAAATAAACTCATTGATTATTTAAATAATTTTTTTGTTTTAATTTTTGTATTTACTTTTATTTATGAAAAATAAAGATAACACCACAAATCGATAATCGTTAGATAATAATTGCCCGGTTTCCATATATTCCTATAAAAAAAAAATTAAAAATATAAATGAGAAAAAGCTAACTATTTAAACTTTTTTGAAATTAAATAGAAAATTTGTTAGTAGATAAATTATGTGTAGATTTAAGATTGCTGTGTTTATTTGGAATTTGATTAGAGTTCTGAATAGGAATTTATTTTGAATAAAAAAAACAAACAAAAACAAAACATACAAACAAGAAAATCATACAACTGGTAAGGGACCTTTTTAGTAAAATAATAAATAAAGCAACAAAACAAATAAATAAGTAAATAGTTATAAGTACAATGAAATGGTGTATAGTATATGTATATTGATTGATATTTCAAAATGTATACATTTTCTTTTTCTTAAAAAAAAAGCACAGTTCTTTCTATTTATTGTTGCCAAACTCGCTATCGCTAGCCTTCTTTTTATTCTCTATGGTCCTATGCCAGTTGCTGTAATTTTAGAACAAATACACTTATCTATTTTTTCAATCTTTAAAAGAATCTTACGGATACTTCGTGATAGAAAACTTTTGGTACCAATTCTATGCCTACAGGTGGTCAACAAAATAGTATTCTTCAGATTTTTTTCAGTCATTTACCACTTTATGTATATATTTTAGTTGTCAAAAATCAGTCAATACGAATAATTGCATATCTTTTACTAGCAGCATCTCCTGTTGAGATATCAGGGTAGATTTAACTATCCCATGTATGAACCATTTATGATATCTTGCTAACCTGGGCAGTCTCGTGCCTCGACCAACACACCTTTCACTCATTTCTCTACTCATTTTGCAACTATGGAACATTCTTCGGGCTGGATTACTGATGTGCAACCCATCTACATGACTCAGCCAAATTAATCGGTGTAGGCGAAGCCCTCCGACCACGTCACTGTACAGCCGGTGTAGATTTCTTCTTCTCCACACTCCATCAGCTTCACAATAGTGATGAGTGTCTTTTATAGAGTCTTTTACGTTGCACGATGAAGGACTTTTCAGCCCATTAAAATATCTGTTAGAAAGAGCTAGACTTCCCTTTATCTTTGCTCTCATCTCGTACTGGGCTTCACTGCAGAGGCAAGGTAGATAAATTCTTTTACCACCTTACAATGATGGTTGTTTATTGTCTTATTCTGTCAAAGTCATCGGTGTTGATTGTTATTTTTAATAACGCAGATTTATATTTTGTTTTATTTTCATTGACTGCCAGACCACGATTACTGCTTCTGCCTCAATATCTGCAGATAGCCCTTATACATCCCTATTGTGATTTGAACTGCTTTGGTTTGCACTGATATGGAACAATCAGGTTGTTGACGATTGGTTTCAGACGTTCACAATATACGACAGTAACGACTTTGTCTGTCTACTTATTATTATACCCCTGTAGTTGGCGCAGTTCGAAAGTTACCTTTCTTCCAGGCAGGAAACTTAGCTGAGACTCCAATTGTCGGACATGGGTATCTCTGATCAAATTTTACTGATGGAACATTTTCGCTACTAGATCATTTCCTCTAACATGTAAGCCATCAACCCCTGAAGACAAATAATGTTGCTATTTTGAAACTTAACACGCAGAGAAAACACTTTGAATGGCATTGCTTTTACAGCATTGCTACAAATAAGTCGCACTTGATTGTGGCGATGTAGTATTATGACGTGGGTTGAGGAAGGCTCAGGTGATGGCCAGAATTCGTAGCCGACCGAACAAATCATTTTACATTATTTTCCAGACGCCGTTGTGCGTTTGATATCCGCATTTGTATCTTGACTACTACCAATATTAGCTCCTACTACTTGACTACTTGACTACTACCAAATGCCTTAGGTCATTGTGAATTTTAAGCAAGAAATGTCTATTTGTCTCGACGCTGTGTCGTACATTTGCAAAGTTAATTAGCCTGTGTTCGTTCTTTGATGCAATATCACGCAGGCTGTGCATGCCAACAGTCCCTCAAAAGGGGCCGTCATTTGTTATTCTAGCAGCAAGGTCGGCAAGTTGGACTTTAACATCATACTTGGGACACAGCTGATAATTTTTCTCTAGAAGTTCATAAATTCTTTTTTGATAGTGCTGTCTTTCCACTCTTTGGTGGCATATGCGCATATATGTCATCCACTTATGTGTAAGCCTAAGCACAAGACTTTATTCCGAAGGCTGTTACCAGTGACAAATTCGTCTTCAATTATGTCCTTCTCGCGACTACAATCGCCTTAGTAAATCTCGGCACTTCTGATCGTTTTCTTCAATCCTGAATTTCTCACATTCGAGGCATATACCCGAACCACGTTTTCGTAGTCAATCTCATACTATTGTTAACCTCTTCAGAATTTTCTTTCTCCTTACGTTGTTTGCCGTTTATTGCCGACGCTTTGGCACTCTTATGGGTTGCTCCTAGTCTCATCCCTACGTTGAAGTTCACACAAATGAGCAAGACCAGTTTTTAGTGTTCAATTGTTGGAGTTAAGTCGACCCTATATTCACATTAGACAACGCTATGATGCGATTTCGTTCACTTGGTCAAACATCCAAATATTACAAAAGGTCAGCTTAGCCGAACGCGTACTGAATTTGACAACTACACGCTAAAAACTTAATCTTGGAATCTATATTATAGAATTTTTCGCCATGACTGCAACTCCAAGACAGAGAGCGTTCGAAGGCTCACCTTAGACTATGCAGCTCAACGAGTTGACCCAATCCTTCAAAAAGAAGGAAAGTTTGGTTCAAAACTCAAACTATTAAATCGATGTGTAATTGGACATCTATAACGAATCTGTGCCAGATAACTTCAATTATACCTACAATTCATTGGCGGTACCAACTACCGTTTTGTTAAAAAATTATTGTTAAGACAATAGTCCTGCGGTGATATGAACTTCCAGAATTCCTGAAGCGTTCAGCAGAAGAATTGAATGACACATTCATCCGCACCCGTTATTTGTGAATTTGGTTTGAGCATTCTTTGTTTTTTCGTTCCTCTTTGTTTCTATTAACTCTTTTCGATTATGTCTTTAACAACCTACTTTTACTGCAATTCAGGGCTCCATTATTAGAGTTTATTCCTGGCCAGAATAATAATTTTTCCAAGCCATATTCACTGGAAAATGTGGAACCACGTTATGGAAACATTCGCAACTAAATGCGTTCTTATTCACTAACAAGTCTACTTATCTGTGATGGACGCGAAATAATTTAAAACAAAATTAGATTGACCGGACTTAAACGGTCTGGCAGGGATCTAAGTGCAACTTGAACATCTATTATAGACGTGATTGGGGGGTTATATAGATTATAAAGAAACACACGCGACCTCTTTGTAATCATTTGTAGCAAGATATGAAAGTTGAGTATACATGTCTGATGGAAAAAAAGGGAAACAAGGCGCCTAGTGTTAGAGAGTTATTTATAGATACGTATGCCTGGTCTCAAATAGTAAAAGGTACGAATATTTTATTTATGCAAACGAAACTACTTGGGTATATATTTTAATTCGTGCGGTTTTTTTTTCGAAAATTTGAACGTTTATTTAAGAAAAACATGTACAATAGTATTATTCAAAGTATTGCCCATCTGAAGCTATGACTTTTTCCCATCTTTCTGGCAATTTTTTGATATTCTGCTCTGATATGAACCGTATTTTAGTGAGGGCGTTCTGCATCGACCAGAACAAATGGTAGTCAGAAGGGGCATATATGGGCTATAAGGCGGGTGGAGTAAGACTTCCCGTCCACTGTTTTCCAAATAGTTCATAACCGGAATAGCAACGTGGGGCCGAGCGTTGTCATAATGGGAAATTATTGCCTCTTGTCTGGTCGCATATTCCGGGCGTTTTTCGGCTACTACTCTCTTCAAACGGATTAATTGTGTTCGGTAGCGTTATCCATTGATGGTTTCACCTGGTTTTAGCAGCTCATAATACAGCACACCCATCTGATCCCACCAAATACAGAGCATTACCTTCGCACCATGGGTATTCGGCTTTGCCGTTGATTTCGCTGGTTGGCCGGGTTTCACATATGATTTTTTTGCGCTTAGGGTTGTCGTAATGGATCCATTTTTCACCACCAGTAACAATCTGACGCAAAAATGACTTCGTTTTGTGGCGTTCCAGCAGAATTTCGGACGTCTCTCGGCTTGAGTTCATGTGGAACCCAATTTCCTAGCTTTTGAATATATCCAGCTGCTTTTAAACGTTTTAAAATGGCTGCTTGAGTGACACCCAAAGATTCTGCAAACTCTTCTTGTGTTTGGCAACAATCTTCATAGAGTAATGCTTCCAGTTCTTCATCTTCAAACTTTTTTGGCTGCCCAGGACGTTCATCGTCTTTCGAGCCAAAATCACCACTTTTAAATCGTTCAAACCACTTTTGGCATGTTCGTTCAGCTAGCGCATGTTCACCATAAACTTCCACCAAAATACGATGACTTTCGGCAGCAGTTTTCTTCATATTAAAGTAATGAAGAGGAACTCCCCGCAAAAACACTTTTTGAAGCACAAAGTTCGACATATTTGAGTGAAAAAAAATTATTGTTGTTTACGCTTCAAATAAGTGACATATACTGAAATCTCTTAAAAAACCGCATGAACTAAGTTATAGACCCACTATATATTAATATAAAGTTTTGAAATTTATAAAACTACTCAAACTACGCTTCGATTCTCGATAATCCTTCTCTCTTATCCCTCATGCCCTTATTTGTCGAATTAATATTCGCCTTTCGATGATGCCACACTGCTAACATTCGGTCATCCTACATATTTATTCGACCCAGAATATTACATAATCTTAATATTAAATAAAAGTTAAAATCTAAACATGACTATACGATATGCATAAACAAAAAATATAAAATCTGTTGTATTTCCCTTTATAAAATTTTCCTGATCATCTGGACAAGCAATTTCTGCTTCGTCAACCTTTTTTTCATCAGCTTATGGTTTCTGCAACATAAGTTAGCTTACATGAGCAGTAGATGGATGCATTCATCCGGTTGTTTCAAGTCTTAAAGTGGCGACTCCATAAGTATCGCCTGGTAAGATTTGAGTAATTTGAATACTAATGGTCCTCTGTTCGGGTCAGTGACCGGTGGCTTGGGATGGTGCCAACATGTACACTATATCACCAATGTTATAATGAACGTTCGGCAGTATATGCCGGATCATAGCGACCCTTACAATTTTGCTGTTCCATCTTGATTCTTTCAATCAATTTAGCCCGACACGTACGGTCATCTGCCTACCAAGTCCTTAATCGAATCTCAGGGTATAGCCATAAAGATACTCGATTGGTATGTTTCCTGTGGTCGTGTGCTCTGAATTATTTAAATCTCTACAATTTTCAACTTCTGGTTCCAATGTCTTCCCTATTTGTTTGTCATCTAATTAAGCCATTATTGTAGGGAGAAGATTACGATTCATCTTCTCAATCTGGCCGATTGCACATGTCGTGAAGAATTCAATTTGTGCCTGATTCCACATTTATTACAAAAAAAAAAAAAAACTTTTCGAATTTCAAAGATGTGAAACATGAACTCCGTTCAGACACCACCCGCTCAGGAAACCCAAATTCGGATACGAAATCTTCCAGTTTCCGAACTATGATACATTGTCAGGATTAATATTTCAAACTGCATCTAGTCTTACATATTTTTTTAAATTTTCCACTAGTACCAAAATGTACTTTTTTCCTTTTGAACTACATAGTTACGAAAGGACCAATGTGATTGAGATGAACAGTTTTGTGCTGAAGGAATGGGACGTAATTGTCAAGCAGGTCTCCGAAATGTCCTTGGATATCATGAAAATGTGCAACTAATAATTTGCGCAGAGCATTTGGGGCCATATATTTTATCCGATCATGATGAATTCCTTTTTCGTAAAATGTGTATTGGTTTGGGTTCGACAGAATTTTGTTTTATAGACTGCCGTCCTGAAATTGGTAAATCAAGATCTCATCCATGTTCTCATCAAAGCATCCACATGTGTTAATTTCGTAACAGGCCTATGTTTGATTGTAAAATTAAATTGCATAGCAAGTTGTACCGTCATCATAGCTAAGGTTTCAGTAGAGAAGAATTAAGGCCTGACAATATGTTACAACTTTGAATTCTACGAAGTCTTTAGGTTACCATAATAGCCAACAATTTTATCTTGCTCAAATAATACAACTTTTCAAGCTCTGGTATTAGACGACTTAATGCGTACACTAAATACATTTTTCGTCATCTCCACGTTGAAACAACATCGTCGATAGTCCTTTTTGGTATAGTTAAAAGCTTTCTCAGTTTCCTCATTCCTTTCGTCTTCTGTTGTTTTTGTCTTCAATAGTCTGTACAAGGGAGCTGCTCGTGATGAGTATTGTTTTACGAATCGTTGAAATAATTTAGAAAACGCCAGGAAACGCCTCACTGTACGCATGTTCTTCGGTAAAGCATATAATTTTCGCTTTCCCGGTTCAACGTCTTTATCCGAAATAACAAAACCTAAGCAGTTAACAGTTAACACTTTCTCAGACGTGTTGCTAAACCACCCCTTTGCATCGCTTGAAAACCCAATGTGAGTCTTTCTTTCAAATCTATTCAGTCTCGTGTAGGTAGAAAAGTACTATTTGGTTTCGTTATGGTCCAAGGAACCTTTGCATAATCTTTGTAAAATAAAATGGTGTATTTGTCAATCCGAAAATCATGCGGTTAAACTCATCCGTCTCCTCCGGTCTGATATACATTGGCTTATGACGATCCTTCGAATGAATTGACGTCTAAAGATATCGAATAAGGTAAACATTTGGGCTCCAGTCAACAATGCTAAGTGGTCATCAAAGCTTGGTAGAAGGAAATTAACTTTAACTAATTAATTATTTAAACGTCGGTCGATAGTCCACAAATAGCCTCGAATCTTCTGTTTTTTGCGTACACTTAGAACGGGACTGAAATACGCAAACCCAGCTTTCTCCAATCACCAACGATGTTGGTCGCTGGATACGGTTTCGATTGAACAGGATTACTTCCTGGAACTTATTCAATTTCCATATAGAAATCTAAATGACATCCCATTTCGTTCACACCCAATGACACACAGTCTCCGAACTTATTCAAAATATCAACCAACTCACCGACTATCTCTGGTGTCTAAACTTCATTAACACAAACATCTTCTATTTGCACACTTTTCCTAACATTGTCGCCGTTTATCACTTCTGGCTTTGTTAGCTTGATGGTAATGATGGTAATAATTTCGTTTTCAAAAACGTCCTCATCGCTGATATTTACCTTTGGCAATACTAGTTTTGTGTATATATACCTGTACGATTATGTAGTTGCGACTAACTTGATGGTAACGACACCATCTTCTTCAAGTTCTAAGTCTTTGAATTTTCATTTTCTCAAGAAATGATGGTTCATTGATATACACGTGTCAACTAAGTAAATGAGCGTTCAACAAGTACATCATCTGGTACCACCCTAAAGATTATGTCGTTGGCTGAAGCATTGTCGACAACTAATGAAGCATTTATCCATCCAGGAGTTATAACTTTGTAATTCGCTGGTCTAAATGCTTTTATTTCTACGAATTCAAGGTGGATTTGGAAATCATTCATTAAAACTGATGTCATCTTGATGGTACATCCAAAGAGATAATTTAAACTACAACTTGTCAGTGTGGCTAAGGAGTTGTTTGAGTTTAGATGTTCTTTCAATTATTAATTTAAAGTAGATACTATACTTCCCTTTGGATTCTCTAGTTACTTAGTTGTGCTACGAGTTCGAGTGATTGAGCGTTCTTATTTGCCCGCGTTGATTAAGGAGTTTAGATGCTTCTTCATTTACGTACTGGCTGAGCCTATTCGAGTGAGCTGTAGAGTACTTCTTTATTTCGTTCGCAACTGTTTCAACACCATGGTCGACCATGGTGCATTTACTATAACCGGTCGGAGTAACGTGTCGACCACCGAGGAGTGCACACGTCACCCACTGCACTCGAAATTTCTCTTGTGCACAAAAAAAAAAAAAAAAAAAAAAGCGTGTGTGCAAAAAAAACTAAAAGAGTGCAGTGCAATTAAAAAAAACAAAAATATCACACAGTGCGGGTATCCCACCTCCGCCACTCCGGGTCTAGGAACTGTTGCTTGCACTCGGCCACTGCCGTTACTGTGACTGAGTGACTGAGTGACTGAGTGACTGAGTGACTGAGTGACTGAGTGACTGAGTGACTGAGTGACTGAGTAACTGAGTGGCTGAGTGGCTAAGTGTTTGTAACAACTGATGGATATAGGGTTGTGTGTAAAAATTTTGTTGGTGCACTGTTTCATATTGTTATAAGGGCATAACACCTACATCAATTTCATATGGTAAACCGTGAGGGTGGCCGTGGTGTAGTGGTATATGCATATACACTTCAAGCAGAGGGTCGCGGATTCGAATCCCTTGCGAGGCAATTCTCTGAAAAAGTCTTTTCATAGAAATTGTATGTATAGTAGTTACATGAAAATCCCGTCTGCGTCAACTCTGACATGAAGGCATAACACTGATGTTGGAGTGGTTGCTGGCTGGGCTAAATGTAACGAAATTAACATCTAGCACGTACTAAGACCCACTGGTTGAGGATGCACTGGCTCCAGTTTGACAACCAAATCTGGAAAAATACTGAAACCTAATACACCTGAGTTTCAAACTACTATACCACCCGCCCGCGCCCTGGAGAAAAGCCAGTAAAAGGGTATTCATATCCCCTTTGTGCGCGCGCGGGATTATAAAAAAAAAAAAAACCATCGCCAGAATTTTCACTTCGCAGGCTTGCTTAGTATCGTCGGTGTTTGTGTTTGCTGTGTTTGTTTGTAGTTCAGGGTAGACGTAGCCAATATACGCTACGTACTTTTCTGCGTACGTCCACGTCTGTATGTACCGACCAGCTCTTTTGGCACTTAGTGAAACACAGGTAGATGCCCGCCCACACCTCTCAGATCACTCTGATTTGAAGCTACCTGACTACGAACTGCCACTATTCTTTTCCCATCGCGGTCTCGCCCTTTACGTGCGTAGTGATGTAGCTTACCAAACTCCAGCACAAAGTGATCCGTGTTCCAATCCGGAACATCCACTACCGTTTTATTTACAGAAGCCCCAAACTGGACAGCAACTCGACCTTTCAGGAGTTTGATGCGCTGTCTGACTCCATTCAAAGAATTGTATCCCTGTATCCTCATACTGAAATCATAATTACAGGCGATTTCAATATACACAATTCTGGTTGGCTTCGACATTCTGGACAGACAACACCCGAAGGACGGTGTGTTGAAATCTTCGCTGTGGAAAATAATTTAATCCAACTTGTGAATGAGCCCACACGAATACCAGACGTTGATAGTCATACCGCCAACACCCTGGACTTGTTTTTAACTTTTCCCCCTGACAAGTTCTGCGTTGATGTGCTCTCCCCTCTAGGTTCGTCGAACCATTGTGTCATATCTGATAAATTCTCGTAAAACCACCATACAGTTAGAGAAAAGATTAATAAAAAAAACTTCATTAAGAATTTTAACTGGTCGTTATGATCACAGAAACTAACATATTCTCTTTGTAATGAGATGCTTTATTCCTCATCGGATGAAGAGTATCAAGCCAAAAGAAAAGGCACAGTACGACTCGAGCTGTAAAGAGGCTGTCAGGGTTAGAAAATTGTTTTTTCGGTCCTGCAAGACCAACCTGACAGAGGAAAACCGAAAAAGGTTTAAACGAGCCAGAAATCACTGCAACATCTTTCTCAAGCGTGTGAAATTCTAAAACGACCAAAAACTGGGGCAAAAAATACTGCAATGTCACAAAGGCAGTAAAAATTATTAGTCATTCGTCAAAAACATTAGAAATTCTGCCTAATCCTCCATCCCAACGCTCATTTACAATGACATTCCAGCGTCAGCTCTTTGGACAAGGCCAATCTGCTTACTGTACACTTTGTGGCTAACTCAACACTCCCAGATTGTGCTTTGTCCCCGCCTACAATTGAGTGCGTCGAGTCTACAAGGGGACGAATCCACTTTCGCACTCGTGTAGTAGCAAGAGTACTCATGTTAACATGCTTAAATCCTCTGGTCCAGATGGTATATCTCCCCTTCTTCTGAAGAGTTGTTCTTCCACGCTGTCAAAACCACTGCGTTAGCTTTTTCATCAATACTGCTCTTTAAGACTCTTTCCGAGCAGATGGAAAACAGGATTTGTCCAGCCCGTCCCTAAAAAAGCCGCACTCCTCTCCGCACTTACGTCCCTTCTCCTCAAAATCATGGAAACGCTGATAAAACGTCAGCTCATGAAATATCTCGAAACACGAAAACTTCTCGATAACCGGCAATATGGTTTTCGTAGCAACAGGTCCACTGGTGATTTGATGGCATGTCTCACCTTAAAGTGAAAGATTGATGTATATCGGGCGAAAGCAAAATAGTTGTACTTGATATTTCTAAGGCATTTGACAGAGTTTGGCATCAGGCTCTTTTGTCAAAAATGCGTGCTTTTAGGATCGATGACTCTCTTTTTCAATGTATTAGAAATTACCTTTCGAAACGTTCAATTCAAGTTGTCTTGGACGGTTTCAAGTGTGATATTCACAAAATAAATGCTGTTGTGCCTCAGGGCTTCGTTCTGTCTCCGACACTCTTTTTAATTTCCATTAATGATCTCTTGGCTGCTACTTCTAATCCAATATATTCCTTTGCTGAAGACAGTACTCTCTCCTTTTCATATTCGTTCCCGGACTTACTACAGCTCTTCGGGTGTAGAACGGAAACGGTAGCCTATTTTAGGCTCATTAAATTTCGATATTAACAGCATAGCCAATTGAGGTACTATCATCCGAGTAGAATTTAATGCTTCCAAAACTCAATGCTGTCTGCTGTAATTAAAGCGAAATTCAAATACCCAGCCATTATCCATGAATGGCACTTGATGCAAGTCGAAGCCGATAAACTTTCCATTCTCGGTATTTGTGTCAGTGACAACTTACGTTGGAATTGAAATTTTCGATGTCGCTAAAATACGAAATATCTAGGTTTCCTCAAGCGACGTAAGATATATTTTACCCCTCTGATCTGGCCACAATATATAAGGCATTCATCCGCCTAAAATTCGAGTACAATACCCACATCTGGTCAGGTGCTCCTAAAACATCTCTCCGCCTGTTAGATAGGTTTCAAAACCGTGCGATAAAACTCATTGGTGATACTAATATCAGTCAAACAATTAACACCGTCCAACACCGACGTAATGTCTCTTGTTTCACTTTGTTTTATCGCTATTTCCACCACCAGTGCTCCATTGAAATCACCTGTAGAATTCCGCCCATTCAAACTTTCAACCGTAACACCCGTGTCGCAATGAATGCTCATCTGTATATCCTCAAGCCCATTTTCGGACGTAGGTGCTCTAAAATATCGTGATTCTTTCCTAAGCCGTACAACTCGGTTATGGAATGCCCTGCCGACCTCTGCGTTTCCTGGTGATTATAATTTACAAACATTTAAAAACAATGTACATCGGTACCTGACTTTTCTTCTCCCTAAATTTCTTTCGCCCGTGCTGTGTACGAGCATTTTAATGGTACAAAAACCCCTTGAGCGCGCGCTGATTATAAAAAAAAAAAGGCATTATTTTATTTTTATTTATTTATTTATTTATTTATTTATTTTCTTTTTTTTTTTTTTGACATATTCCTTATCTTAATTTTGCATCCAGGGTGATTTTAAGGTATTTGGCAGTATTTGTATCAAAATTGGAATCTGCATGTTGTCTATCAGCATAGGGATACGCTTAATTTTTTTATTGAAGAAGTCCACGTGCGATGATTTCGAAACGTTAATTTTAATACGCCATTTCTTAACCCAGGTAGAGATGAGGCTGACTCCGTCTTAGAGCTTCCTTGTGGACTCTTCTTCTATATCTCCAGTGGCTAGTATAGCAGTATCACCTGAAAATATAGCAATAACATGGTTCTGTTGTGTTGGCAGATCGTTGATGAACAGCAGGTACAACATTGAGCTCAAAATACTCTGTGGAGCTCTTGCTTTAATTTCTCTTAACTCGGAGAATTCGTCTTCTTGCTTTACTCGGAAAAAGCGTTCTGTTATAATACTCGTAGATAGGACTTTAGTATTAAAAAATACTGAGTACCTTTTAGGTTTATGGGGTAGCCCTTTATGCCATACATTATCAAAACATCAAACTTGTGCAACGTCAAGAAAGACAGCTGAGCACACCTTTTTGTGGTTCTATGCACCTGATCCATTGTCGAGTGTCTATCTCGTAATCCAAATTGATGTTTTGGTATAAGTATTTCGTTTTTTGGAAATGGAAATAGGGATAAAGGCCTTTATCGATCTGGTGATTTATCTGGCTTTGGAAACATAAATACTTCAGCAACCTTTCAATAGCTTGGGAAGTGATTTAATCGTATTAAAGCTTAAATTAGGTTGGTTAATTTGACAATACCTTGGCATGGGAGCTCTTTTAATATTTCTCCGGCAATTAAATCATACCCAAGGGCTTTCTTGGGTTTTATATTAAGCTTTATTATATTCTTTATTTCTTTAGGTGTAACCGGGGGAATATGTTCTCCTTCCTGTGGTTCTAGCTCTCCTGTCAAATTGAGGTTATTTTTCAGGTTTTCTTGGAATGTATTCGCGAGATACTCCAAAAATAAAGCCAATTTTTCAGCATTTGTTTTTGCCGACGCTTGCACGCTTTTCAAATTTTTCGTTGTTCTCCATAGCGAATAGTGAGTACTTTTTTCATGTTTATTCGTTTTAATTGCCTTGATTATTCGTCGGGGTTGCTGTGAAATTCTATTAAAGTACGTTTTATCTATTGGGGTGTGTGACTAATGTCAATTTGTTCCTGACTTTTATTTTTTAGCAATGGTATCCAATATTTCTTTAGGATAGCTTTGTCCTGCTGTTTTTGTTTTCCGTATCGGAGTACTAACTCAGGCCGCATTCTGGATTTGCTTGGTGAATTTGAGAACATCACCTTCAAACGCTTTTGTAGTTTTTAGTGACACCGCTAATTCAAGGTTCTGATTCAAGAGTATTTTAAAGTGAGCCCAATCTTTGTTTATGTTTATTAAAATTGTGTTTTGTTCCTTTGTAATTGAAAAACGGCCTGAGGTTAAATCCGAGCCTTCTTCAACATGCAAAAAGGTGTTTGTTATATTTTTGATAACAAGGAAATCAATTAGGTCTGGTAATTCGTTGGGGTCAGTTGACCAGAACGTTAGTTTGCCGGTAGATATAAACTCACACCCGTGCGAATATAATTCGCGACCTTTAATTGTTGTAAGTCTGGATCTCCAACGCGCTTTGTATTAGTTGTTTGCATATAATAGATGTGATTTTGTGCCTAGGCGGGCTATAGATAGCCGCCAGGGATAACAGTCGCTTATCCGTTTTGATTGCGATGGTTGTTGACTGAAACTCTTCAGTTTTTAGTTTTTCTTCTTCATATTGCTCAATAGATTTTTTATTGATCACAGCATCCTGATCGGACAATTCAAATCAAACAGACATCAATTTTATCTTTATATACAGGGTGAGTTTTTTAACTTGAGACATCCAAATTACTCGAAAAATACGAAATATCGCGAAAAATGTTTCAGACAAAAGTCAGAAGGTTCTGGAGGGGACATAATATGGTGACCACGAGTTTGACGTTGAGACCCGTTTTCAAAGTCAAACGAAGGTCACTTTTGATTTTTCAAATGATAATTCCTGATTTTCATTGCTCAGTCGTATTGCTCGTAGGCTTGTCATTTGTTTTTACATACTGCGTTTAGCATAACCCAGAAACAACAACGTGGACGTAGCAGTATTTTGTGATTAATTAGAGTGGGTCCCCTTGCCTCTCACTGTTGAATCATTGAATTCTTCCCATTTCGACGTTTATTTCCCGAAACTATTTCAACAAATGCTCGAAAATGTGACCATTCACTTCAATACACCAACAGAACTGAGAAGTATTTCTGGCGTTATCTTCCGGCAAGCTTCAGTTATTCGTCTTTTTATGTCCTCACGCGTTGTTGGCTTTTTTCTGTAGCCCCACTTTTTAAGTAGCCCCACAAGAAGAAATCAAGTGACGTAAGATCAGGTGATCTTACTCGGACCCCCTCGTCCGATCCATAGTTGATGGTAAACATTGTTTAATACACCCCGGGCTACTTGGGAATAATGGGCTGGACAACCATCATGTTGAAACCACATTGTTTGTCACAACTCCAATGGCAGTTCTTCTAGTAATTCTGGAAGATGGTCCCGCAAGAAGTTTGCATACTTTTCGCCATACAAGTTGCCTTCAATAAAATATTGACCTATTAATGTATCCCCAATAATTCCCGCCCAAACATTAACATTCCAAGGGTCCTGGCGTTCAACTTGTCGCAACCAAAAAGGGTTTTCGGTAGTCCAGTAATGCATATTATGTCGATTGACCGTAGCGTGATTGGTGAAAGTCGACTCATCAGAGAATAACATCTTTTCGAAGAATGGGGGGTCTCGTGCAATTTGCTGAAGTGCCCATTGGCAAAAGGAAATCCGGTTGCGAAAATCCTCACTAGAAAGTTCTTGATGCATTGAAACATGATAAGGATGGTATTTCTGCCGATGTAATATCTTACAGACAGTCGTTTGAAAAATTCCTGATTGACGACTTATTTGGCGGCAGCTAACACTGCTATTTCATTGTCATCAACAGCCACCCTATATGACCGATTCCTTTTCTTTGGTTGCACATTTCCTTCATCAGTGAATTGTTGGATGACCCGAGAAAAGGAAGCGTGAGATCGTATTTGGTCTGGGAAACGTTGGGCGTAAAGAGCAACAGCATTATCGATGTGTCCTTCCACTTTCTCCATAAATCAATATCATTTCAAATTTATCTTGAATTGAAATAGCGTGCATTATTAATCTGGAAAACGTTATTAATATCGAACTTCTAAATGAAGTACAGTTCCGTTCAAGTAGAAAAAAATTGCAGAGTGCACATCATACACTCTCAGATAAGCTTAGGACAATTTGTCTCTATCTGAAATTTCTTTGAGTTTTAACTTCACTCGAGGCAATAATGACTTCCTCAAAACAAATCTCGACCTTCTTACACCCTAACAACGCTGGAAACCGAATAATGATTTAGGCGTGCCAGTGCAGTGGTATCTAGCACTGAATGAATAAGACCTTTGAGACAAAGTCGTGTGCCCCATTGAGGAATACGACTGAGCAATGAAAATCAGGAATTATCATTTAAAAAATCAAAAGTGACCTTCGTTTGACTTTGAAAATGGGTCTCAAGGTCAAACTCGTGGTCACCATCTTATGTCCCCTTCAGAACCTTGTGACTTTTGTCTGAAACATTTTTCGCGATATCGCGTATTTTTCGAGTAACTTGGATATCTCAAGTTAAAAAACTCACCCTGTATAGTAGGATTACTTGAAGCTCCTGGTGATTCAGTAATTCATTAGCATTCCATTCAATTATCCTTAGGTTTTTAGGCCTGATTATTTTTATTTTATTTTTTTTAATTAAGATTTCTTTCTATTTTGTTGAGTCGCTTTACTAGCGACCCGCTAAGTTTTCCTATTTGCCAAAAAATTTTAAATTTTGGAAGAATGTGTTTTTATTTTGATCGACTTGGACACCAGCAGGGTAGCTTTTCAAGATCTGTATGTACAAGAGTTATCCAATCGGATATTGTTTTTTTTTTTTTTTGATATTTGTAACATTATTCACCTTGGATGGGTCAGAGATATTTTGTCTTTAGTTCAGCTGGCTTGAAATTCAAGCCTCTATACCTTGCACAGTATTTTTCCCTGCAAGTGCAGCATTGTGGATAATCATTTTCTGGCCTTGTACAATCCGTAGTTTTGCGTTTGTCTGCACATTTTATACACCTTGCTTTCTGGGGACATAAGTTTTTAGTATGACTGTAGAAGTGGCACTTTTTTTACACTGTGTCTCTATTGACACTTTAATAGATTCGATGATAGTTTTTGAACCTAAGATATGTTTAATTTCATAAATTTTATTAATACCTTCTGGTGCTTCAAATGTTAATTGAAACACGGCCAATATTTTCTTTGTTATCCGCTTTAATTTATTAACGTCTTTGACTACTTTAGGACCTTGTTTATTTAGATAATAGGTATCAAGTAGTGGATCTTCGTATGAATAAGACAATATATTTATATTGGTAAGTGCTTTCGTTACTGCTCTGTAGTCATCACTATCGATCGTATTTATTTCGTACACGTTATTGATAATGAATTTTATAGTAATGTTACTTTTACTACTCTCAGTAATTGTGTTATACAACTGGTGATAGTCACTGATATCCGTGACCATAATACTAGGTGGCGGGCGATGAGGTTTAGTTGCTTTTCTTCCATATCTGATTCTTTTCTATGGGTTTCGGTTTTTGCTTTTGTTGTATAGGGTTTTCCAATAACGACTTTACAAATATGACATTTGACATATTTCAAAAACTTAATTATTGACTTGAAGTACAGTCAAAATATTTATGAATGGAACTCGACTTCGTTCATATGGCCACCGCGGGTACGTTTGCAGAGGTCGATTCCTTGGACCCAATTTTCAACGACTCGGACACACATTTCGGCCGAAACGGCCGCTATTTCGCGTTTAATGTTGGCTCTGAGCTCTTCCAACGTCGTCGGCGTGTTGGCATAAGCCAATGACTTAACGTAGCCTCACAGAAAATAGTCAAGCGGCGTTAAATCGCACGAGCGAGGCGGCGAATCGACTTGCCCATGTCTTGAGATAACACGCTCACCATACTTCAATAAATCTATTGTAGCGTATGCTGTGTGGCTTGTGGCACCATCCTGTTAAAACCACATGTCCTCCAAGGTCATATCTTCCAATTCGGGCCAAAAATAATCGGTGATCATGGCGCGATATCGCTGACCATTCACATTCACACATTCAAACAGTTGTTTTTTGTGGATGAAGTGGTGATTCATGAGGCACATGTTAGTTTTCACCCGACCAATAACGCATATTTTGCTTATTGACGAATCCATTGAACCAAAAATGAGCTTCGTCACTGAAGATGATTTTGCGATGAAATTCATCATCTTGGCGCATCTTCTCCAGAACCCCATAGGAGAATGTACGTCACTTCAAATGGTCCATCGGCTTCAATTCTTGAGTCAGCTTAATCTTGTATGGGTGTAAACCAAGATCCTTACGCAAAATACGCCATAATGTGGTCTGAGCGATGCCCAATTCTCGAGAACGCCGTGGAATTGACTGATTTGGATCGTTTGCTACATACGTCTGAACGGCAGCTATATTTTCGACACTTCGACCAACCCGTTGTCTCAATGACACGGCAGCATCACACAACGAATATATAGACTCAAATTTTTGCAATAAACTTTTTATTGCCTGTCTACTAGGGCTAGAATTACGACCGAAAATTGGAGTTAACGCTCTTAAAACTGCAGTCACCGACTCTGAATATCTGTAGAAAATTTTTATAATTTGCAGACGTTGCTCGTTATTGTACTTTACCATGATGAAAATGTTGAGTTTACTGAATAAATTGACAGTGACAGTTTGATGATTAATTAAAGAGTGCGTTCACAAATTAAATCCAAAAATGTCAAGTCCCTATTGGAAAACCCTATATTTACGTAGAGAACTGCGCTTTTCGTTTTTTGGTTGCCCTTTTCGTTTTTTATAACCCAGTGCGTTTCTTGAGCAAGTTCTTCCTCATCAGTTGAGTATTTTGGTTTTTAATTTATATTTCAGGAAAACCTTTTTTTTAGATTATAGTACTGAATTAGGAAAGGACTTTGTATTTTTTTTTTTTTTTTTTTTTTTTTAATAAGAATAAGTATTGCAGAATAAGTTGACAGCTGGTGCTATAAAAGTATTCCCACACTATAGTATCATATGTGCATATCTATGAAAGCGTTGAAAGTCTTACCACCCACAAAAACTTTATTCAAATATTTCTCAGCTCCATTTCTGGAAGATCGTATCACTTGATTTTGAAATTCTTGGCGTTGACAAGGAATGTGTCCCTTTTTCTTGAAACTACAATACGTCAGTTTTTGTTTCGGTTCTGCACAGTTTCATGGCAAATTCCCACCAACGCTACAGTTTTAGTACAGCGATGGTTTTGTAAGTTGGATGTTGTTGATTTCTCTTCGGTTGGTATCTTTGTATTTTGTTTCAGCTGTTCGTTTCATCCTGGAAGATTCGTTACGCTCCTTTCATAGATTCGACCTTTTGTCCTTACAACATCTAATGCATATAGATCAGCCCAGTGATGAATTTTCGATAGCGTTTAGTCCAGCATTTATTTGTATAGTTAAATGTTGTGTCTTCGTCAATGTTGCGAGTATTTGTTATGAGTCTTGTCATGATTTGGATTTATTTGAGTAGTGTCTCGATCGCTTATCGCCTTTCGTTGCTACCAAGTTAAGATAAGTTTTTAACGTTGTTTTGAGAATATAATAGCTGTGGAGAGCTTTGATATGCCGATGACGTTACTTACCTCAGCCTTTTCCAAATTCAATTTTAAACAATTTTATACAACTTTTGATGCTTTCATTTGTTCCATGTCTTTAACATGTCTAATTAATCTTTGTTGATAGACTAAAAATGCTCTAACTCCTTCCAAAGAGCTGTCAGATGCTTGCAAGTGAGCAATCGTATTTATCTTATTAACAATATTATGTATTTCACATCTATCTTGGACACTTAAACTACGTCAATATATCGGATCGAATGTCGTTCGAATCATGTACGTTCTGGCTTTAAGCTGTGGAGCTATTGATTTTAAACATAAGATCATACTGCGCCATTTGGTAGTTGAGATAAATTGGCTATATTTTTTCCATAATGCGCTACTTAATTTACCAGTGTTGAAAATACAATTTCCGAAATGTATTCTATTTCAAAGGTGACTCTGATGATCTGCAGCTAAACCAATTCTAAATAAAAATTCATTCTTGTTAGCCATGTTGTATGATAAAACTTCAAGGGCCCACAGCTCCTCTACTAATTGATAGCAGAAGTTTGAAATCAGTTATGAAAACAGTATCATACGAGTATAATACATACAACAACAGAACTCATGAAACTTCGTAAACATCCATTGCAATAAATATAAGACTTTCACATATTGTACCTCCTTATCATCACAAAGATCGTTCGTAAGGTTTCACAGATGTCAAATGGTGCCTAGCGTATCATCATTTCGAGATCTAATTTGACTTCTTTTATGGCAAATGTAGACTCTCCCCTGACTTAATTGGAACATTTTTACAAAACAGAAAATGTCACATCCTTAAAGAGGATATTTTATACAATGTATTCTTCTGCACCTACTCGCAATCACTTTTCGTCCATTTTACATAGAATTCTTTATATAGTGATCTTAACTTTTAAATACGGCACAAGCATCTTTTCGAACCTAAAAAAGATTTTCAAAAACAAAAAAAAATATATATATATATATGTAAGACAAATATACATACACATATTTTTAAATCAATAAATGTTTTTATAAGTGTTACAATAAAAAAAAATAATCTTCCCCGAAACCCTTATTGTAAAAGAATTAAAATTAAATGAAAATTTTTAGGGACTAAATTTAAAACTAGAAAATAAAATTAAATTAAAGTAACGATACACCAGAGCGAAGTAATAGATTTAAGATTTATCTGAAACTACCTAAGCATATATGTACATGTAAATGTGATTAGATTTGACAATCCAAAAATTTTCTAAAAAAATATAAAAACAAAACCAAAATGAAGGAAAAATGTAATTTCTTAAATCAAAATATAATAGCATATAAATAATCTCAAAACAGCGTCTAAATGGAAGAAAAATATAAAAATACGAGTATACATAAACTTAGATTTAAGCATAAGAAGGTGCGATAAGTAAAATTTGTGTGAAGAGTAAAAATTTGGTCTTAATTTTGGCATCCATTACTAAAATTTAACTTAACGAAAATATATCTTCAAAAATTAATTATTCTATTTAATATTCTAAGATATTTGTAGATCATATGTCAGTGTTGAAAATTTGTTGTTTATTTCTAAAAACTTTAAAATTAAATATTTAAAAAAAAAATCCAAGAAATTTCAATAAATACATAGTAAAACGAATTATATACTAGTATCATACATTCATCAAATAAAAATGAAAATAAACATTCAGATACAATATTTCGCAAAATCACTGTAAGAAACAAACTCCAATTTTATTTAATAGTTGATCTGCAATATAACAAGCAAGGTACTGAATAATTAAAAAAAATCAAATAAATAAAATACTAAACTAATTCTTTGACAAATATCTTAACATTGTTATTAAGAACCAAAGAGTTATGCTTATACTGGCGAAATCTTATTTCTCAACCATCTGCAGTATATTGGTAGATGTATCTTCTGTGGAAAATGATTGATTTTACTGGATAAACGGTTTGTAATTTTGTTAATTTTTTTTTTTTTTATTTAGAAATAAAAATTCAATTCAATAAGAGAACTAAAAGGAATTAAGGATTTTAATTAATTGAACTCATTACAAAATTTCACCACGCACGAAACTTTCGTGTTGCATGATGTACTGAGGTTTTAGGCAGATGAAAGCACAAATATATTTTATACCCATATAACTATGTTTTTTGACAGACAGTTCCTCCAATGACAGTGCTGTAAATTTGACAGTTCTTTGACATTTATATTCAGTATCATTTACCATAAATCAGACAAATCATCGTGAATAGACTAACACCAAATGAAGGCTGCCGTATTATTCAAACTTACTTTCTCAATTCACGGAACTCGTAGACAATTCCGTGATTGTTTTGGCCTTATCATGGCGCAAATGGCGTAATATTCGTACAAAAGTGTACTATTAATTTTAAGCCCTGTCATTTCTCATTTCTTTTTCAACTTTCAATAAAGATTCTCTTCTCACTCTGTTCTTTCTATTGTAAAGACGTGTTTTTTTTTTTTTTTTATTTAGCTCAACAGGTTATGGGTGCAGTAAAAAAAATCGGTTTAGTTCTAGAACCCTATCCAAAATGCTGTATCACCCTGTGCTAAATTAAATAGATAATATTTGTTTAACCATTTGCAGCACGTGTTCGGTTTTTTTTTTTCGATTCTCTTTTAAGTTTGTATTCCCCATTTTGTGCTAGTTGTCTGTTGGCTGAAGGACAGGTAAATTATAGAAGTAATTAAAATTTAATTAGTAAAATCGGTAGTAATTGGAAAATTGTTTCGCGTTTATTTGCAAGTGTTTATTCCCTGGGATGTTCTGGTTTTTGTTATTAGAAATGTGTTGCTTTTACGTTATCCAGTATTTGTTACAAAATGTCGAACACTAGTCGAAGTGTAATGATTGAAAACGAATCTATTGAGCTCTTAATGCTTGATGAAGATGACGAAAATGACCTCTACGTTCTAGGTAATACATCTGATGGCGAATTAGATAGTCCTCGATAAGTTGACTAAAATAAAACTGCATCATCTGATTTCGATTTTGAGTAGTAGTACACAGAATTTACTGAAAGTATTGGAAGTGTCGACAAGATTATATGGTGCAAATAGGTACAAATGGAATGGATAACAACTTTTTCGGCACCTATTCCAAGAAGAAACATAGTATTGCATACAACTTGGTGGTTGTAAGAGACCCGCGGAAAATATTTTTACGGTTACAGAGGCTTGGTCACTGTACTTTTATTAAACGACATTTGACTGTATTTCAACGTACAAAAACAAGGAAATAAACCTCCAAAGGGAAAAAGGAAACCTAAGCAATTTTGACAAGGATCAAGTCCCGGGCTGTATACGACACGTGATGCTTGATTTGTACTACTTGTCTGGAGTTCAGAACATAAATGGTGTGACTACAAAGGAATTGTTTGACAAAGGTACAGGAATACCTTACTTTAGGGCTACAATGTCTGGTTCAATATTTAAATTCCCAACAAATTGCTTACGATTTGACTGTAGTAATATAGGGTGATTCATCGTAAGGTTTGATTTATAATATAAAACAAAACACATAAATTTGAAAGCAAAATTACAATTATTACTCGATTAAAAGAACAATTCATGGCATTTACCTTTTCAAAATGATATCATGTAAATGTCGGCCACAACTAAGTCTAAGGTGGTCCATTCGGAAAGTCCAATTTTGGGCAACTCGTAGCTGAGACTTAACATATCCACAGAGAAAATAGTCCAAAGGTGTGATATCGCACGATATAGGCGGCCAATTTACCGTAGCAAAACGTGAAATTATTTGCTCACCAGAATCATTTCTCAACAAGTCCATTGTTTTACGCGCTGTATGGCTCGTAGCGCCGTCTTGTTGAAACCAGAACTCACCGAGACACTTCCGATTTGCCTTATTTTTGAAGAAATGTGGACCAATGATTCCATCAGCCCATAAACCACACCATACCGTTGTTTTTAATGAATGCAATGGTAGCTCTTGGTACTCTTCGGGTTGCTCATCAGTCCAAATACGGCGATTTCGTTTATTAACGTAGCCATTAAGCCAGAAATGGGCCTCATAACTGAACAAAATTTCACGATAAAACACCGGATTTTCATTCAGCTTTTCCAGAGCCCATTCACTGAAAATATGCAGCAAATTCAAGTCGCCTGGCTTCAATTCTTGCACAAGTTGAATTTTCTACGCTTTTAGGTTGAGATACTCACGTAAAATACGCCAAGCCAAGCTGCTGAGAACGACGACGAATCGATTCGTCACGGTCTTCGCGTACACTCTCAGCTACAACTGCTATATTCTCTTCACTACGTCGAGTATCATCCACTAATGTAAAATGGAACTCAAGCTTGCGAGTGGTATTGACAATAGTGGTTTCAGTAGGTCGATTATGCGCAAAGTCCCTCGAATCGCACGAAAAACATTTTATCACAGAACGCTGATTTTCGTAATGAAGCTGAACAATTTGGAGACGCTGTTGTTGTTTGAGTCTTTCCATGATGACTTGCCAGACGATACTGAACAAAAATGACAAAGCAGTTTGATAGTGTTCTGTCAAAAACGCCTATTGAAAATCAAACCTCACGATGAATTTTTTACAATAAATGAGCTGGCGTTTCGCAAGCGTTATCCAATAGTATGTACATTCCAAATAAGCCTGACAAATAGGGTCTAAAGAACGGAATTACCTTGTGATGCTAGCACATCTTACATGATTAATGGTGATGTTCAAATAGTCACTTTCGAGGAAACAGCCTTTTGCAGATTAGTATCTTCAGACCTTGACTCAACCTATTCACGGATCAAACAGAGACGTTATCTGTGATAATTGGTTCACGTCCATACCATCAGCAATCACTCTTCTGAATAAGAAAAATATAGCTGCGATTGAGACAAAACAAAAAGGAAATACCGAAGTTATTCAAAAACAAATACATTTTTTGAAAAAACATTTTGCAATATAAGCTTTTAGTGAACCCCTAACTTCACTATCATACTGTCCACCTATTATCTACAATTCACATTTATTCTGATAAAGATAAAACTGTTACATTACCAGAGATGGTGGATTTCTACAATAAAATAAAGAGCGGAGTCGATACATTTGACCAACTTTGCCACAGATACTTAATATCCCGAAATACTCGGCACACGCCATTATACAAGGTATGTTCAAAAAGTAAGGTGATTTTATATTTTTATACAAAAAAAAAGTTATTTGTTCATCTATATTAATCTTGTCCCCTTCAAAGTAATCCTCCTCAGAGATATGGTAAAACACTTGTGCCAACGCTTTTTCCAATCCTCAATACACTTCTCAGAAGAACTTTTTGGTACAGCCTTGAGCTCTTCCATCGATGCCGTCTTTTTTTCCTTAATCGCTTGCAAATCTCCGTCCTTTCAAAGGTCTCTTCAGTTTTAGGAACAGGAAAAGTCGCATGGGTCAAATCCGGTCAAAGTGGTCGCGTTGGTTTTTGCCAAAAAATCTCTCACAAGCAACGATGAATGAGCAGATCAATATCATGATTAAAAAGCCATGAATTGTTTCTCCACAATTATGGACGTTTTTTTCGTATTTCTTCTCGCAAATGGAGCATAACTTCAAGGTAATACTCCTTGTTGACCGTACCTGGCGCACTACAACACGGTAATCGAAAAAAAACAGTGATCAAAACTTTGACATTTACTCGAACTTTGCGTGCTTCTTTCGGTCTCGGCTCTCTTGGGTATTTCCACTGGGACGATTGGGTTTGGTTTCGATGTCATAATCATATACCCATGATTCGTCAAAAGATCAAAAGCTCTTGAGCGATGCTCATGCGACAGTTCTTCTGATCGAAATTAAGAAGTTTCGGAACAAACTACGCTGACACACGTCTGATGCCTAAAACATCCGAAAAAATTGCATGACACAAGCCGATCTATATGCCGACATCCGCAGAAACTTCTCTTATGGTAATTCGACGTTATCACCTTTTGTTGATGTGCTGCGGCGTCCAGAACAAGGTTCGTCATTGGCATCTCTCCGGACATCTTGGAAGAGCTTGTACCACCTGTAAACATCGGCTGAAAACATTGAAAAAATTTTCAATACAAGAACCTATTTGAAGAAATTAACAATGGAACTCATACTATCATGGCTAAAGGAACGAAAAATTGGCCTAATTTAGACAGCATAATCCGCCAATTGGGTGTGTGAAAATGTGTGATTTTGTGCCAAATAATCTTTAGCACTTTCTTTCTTTCATTCTAAGAAAACGGCGGCTTATCTAAGTGAAACAACGTGCTATGATTGCGTCCGTCGCTTCAAAGACGATGATTTCAACGTTGACGGCCGTCCGCGTGAAGCATAAAAGCAGCGCCTGGGAAAGCATAAAATTGTATTTTCCCAAACGATCAACTTGATACAATTAGGTGTGCATTGCACTCCCACTGCATCAAGGTCAGACATTAAGCATAAGCACATCTACGTTAATATTAATTTCTGTAAGTTAGTTTTTAGAAAACCGTGAACTCATGAAGACAACGAATAAAATAATAAATAATTTATAACAGTACTCGTTAAATTTTCATATCTTTTTAAAAAGTCAACAGGTTAACTACTCAATATAACTGGCGCAGTCGGTAATTCTAAGGTATAAAGACAATAGAATAGAGAAAATATAGCACTTAAATGTACGAAAAGAAAAATAAATCTTTCGTTCTATCATAAGATGAAATTAAATATACCTACATATTGTATATAAAAAAAAAGTGTGTTTGGAAAAATTTCACCAAAAACAATAAAGTGATCGTATTCCTAAAACAAAAATGGTAAATGAAAACTACATTGGACGGCAAATGAATCTAGCAATAGATGAAGTGCTAAAGGAATCATCCAGAATAAAAGAATTCTGTGGAAACTCAGCCGACTACTCCCTGTCCTCTTTTATAAGAAAAGTGGAAATATTTATTCCTTGTTATACGGATACCCCACTTGAGGGATACTTCTTTCAACGATATGTGATTAACAAAATCCAAGGACCAGCGTTACAAACTATACGGACTCTAGGACTAAATCCAACGTGGGAAACAATACGAGACGAGCTGATCCGGAATTACGGCGTAAGAGAGAGCTACTACACACTGTATCATCAGGCTTTGTCACAAAGTGAATACTATAATAAACTCAAAGATATCTTAGACAAACTTAATTGTTAATATGAATTTGATGTAGAAAACCTGTAGAAGTAACGAAAAAATGATTTTGAAAACATTTCTTAATGGTTTAAACGCAAACTTAGCTTGCATAATTCCAAGTAGGTAAATCGAAAGCATTTTACACACTAGACGAATTAGGGCTACTAACGAATTATTCGCAACAAGCAGGTAATAGTAACTATCATAGAACAATAAGCCAACGTAGTGAGAACCGAAGATATAATAACAGGCAGAATACTAATCAAGAACAGCTCAGAAATTCTGATAGACCAAATATTAACAATAATAATCATAATAATAGACCAGATATCAACAGACCAAATAACCAAAACGACTTAAATAATAGGCACACATCAGGGGAGGTTAGGAACAATAGTTCAGGTCAACACAGGAACCAAAGAAACCATAATAACTCAGCACAGATTAGAAACAATCTCCCTGATGCCATGAGCGTAGATCACATAGAAAAATATGTAAATTTTCTCTCAGTACCTCGATTCTAGGTTTACCAATAATTCAATTCAGCGATGCAAAGGAATCCCCTTACAAAACGAACTCTTTTTTAGTATTCTCTCCGGACAAACTTTCATTGATACGGAAATTCTGATTATCATGAGTTGGAAACTAATCGACTTTAGCAATAAATAATTCGATGGTATTATCGGACAAAATTTACTTAAATCAATGTAAGCTATCATAAATTTACAGGAAAATTATATAGAACTAAAAAAAACAAAAAAATATATTTTTCCAATTCACCTCCATTCTCGTATGAAGACATAAATACCCTTGAAGAATCACATGATTCATTAGAAGCTCTCTATAGAAAGGATTTGAATTCTGAAGAATCAGATAAATTAAAAATTCTTCTAAAAAATTAATAAAAGAGATCACTCTTTTACAAAGAAGGACCACGATTAACCTACACTAACGAAGTCGAACACGAAATCATAACGCCCACAAGTAAACCAATTTTTTCAAATATCTATAGATACCCTCAAATTCACGAAGTGCAAACTAACACAGAAATAAAAGATATGTTGAGTCAGGGCATAATAAAAGAGAATAACTCTCCTTACAACAGTCCACTCTGGATTGTGCCCAAAATGATGGACGACTCCGGTATTAAGAAATTTCGTACAGTCATCGACTACAGAAAATTAAACAAAGTTACAACTGACGACAAATTTTCTATCCCCAATATAGACAGTATATCAGAGAAACCAGGACGGTCTTAGTACTTCACAACCTTGGATTTCGCCAAAGGGTTCCATCAAATTCTAGTTGAAGAGGCTGTAAGAAAAAAAAAACCGATTTTTCCACTCCTCTAGGGCACTACGAATACGTTACGGGCTAAAAAATGCACCCGTTACGTTTTACAGACTTACTATATAAACTCGGTTCTAAGGGAATATATTAATCAGATTCAGGACTAGTCTAGACGAACACGTTAGCAGCATTCAAAATAATTTAAAATTTCAACCCAATAAGTGTAAATTTTTTGCCCGCGAAACAGAATTTCTTGGCCATGTCTTAACAACGGAAGGCGTAAGTCCAAACATGTCAAAAATTTTAGCTATCCAAAAATTAAAACTACCCGAAACCACAAAACAGATAAAATCTTTTCTAGGCATTACAGGCTATTATAGAAAGTTCATAAAAGGACTTTGCTAAGATAGCCCAACCTTAAACAAAATACTTGAAAAAGAATGCAAAATTATATATCAAGGACCCTCTTTATATTAACGCATTCGAAAAACTTAAGTTTATTCTCACAGACCCACCATCTTAAAATATCCAGACTTTGAAAAAAAATTTAAGCTAATAACAGATGCTAGCGATTTAGCAATTGGAGCAGTCTTAACACAAGATGGGCCCCAAATTGCTACTCCTGTAGATCTCTCAACGAACACGAAAAAAGTTATTCTGCTACGGAAAAAGAACTTCTAGCAATAATTTGGGCAGTTAACTACTACAGACTACAGACACCAATCTCTCAAAATAAAATACATCAACCCCAAACTACAAAGGTGGCTACTTAAACTAGGAGAGTACAATGTTAACATTGACTATATAGGGTTTTCCAATAAGGACTTGACAACTTTGAATTTAATTTGTGAACGCACTCTTTAATGAATCATCAAATTGTCACTGTCAATTTATTTACGAAACTCAACATTTTCGTCATGGTCAAGAACACTAACGAGCAACGTCTGCAAATTATTAAAATTTTCTACAGATATTCAGAGTCGGTGACTGCAGTTTTAATAGCGTTAACTCCAATTTTCGGTCGTAATCCTCGCCCTAGTAGACAGGCAATAACAAATTTAGTGCAAAAATTTGATCCTACATATTCGTTGTGTGATGTTGCCGTGTCAGTGAGACAACGGGTTGGTCGAAGTGTCGAGAATATCGCTGCCGTTGAGACGTCCCGAGCAAACGATGCAAATCAGTCAATTCCACGGCGTTCTCAAGAATTGGGCATCGCTCAGACCAAATTATGGCGTATTTTGCGTAAGGATCTTGGTTTACACCCATACAAGATCAACTGACTCAAGAATTGAAGCCGATGGACCATTTGAAGCAAAATCATCTTCAGTGACGAAGCTCATTTTTGGCTCAATGGGTTCATCAATAAGCAAAATATGCGTTATTGGTCGGGTGAAAACCCACAAGTGCTTCATGAATCACCACTTCATCCACAAAAAATATCTGTTTGGTGCGGTTTGCATACCGGCGGCGTTATTGGGCCATATTTATTCGTCGACGATAATGATCGTCACGTTACTGTGAATGGTCAGCCTTATCGCGCCATGATCACCGATTATTTTTGGCCTGAATTGGAAGATATGGACCTGGACCACATGTGGTTTCAACAGGATGGTAACACAAGCCACACAGCACACACTACAATCGATTTATTGAAGAGTAAGTATGGTGAGCGTGTTATCTCAAAACATGGGCCAGTCGATTGGCTGCCTCGTTCGTGCGATTTAACGCCGCTTAACTATTTTCTGTGGAGCCACGTTAAGTCATTGGTTTATGCCAACACGCCGACGACGTTGAAAGAGCTCAGAGCCAACATTGAACGCGAAGTAGCGGCCGTTTCGGCTGAAATGTATGGCCGAGTCGTTGAAAATTGGGTCATACGAATCGACCGCTGCTAACGTGCCCGCGGTGGCTATATGAACGAATTCGAGTTCCATTCATAAATGTTTTGTTTGTACTTCAAGCCAATAATAAAGTTTTTGAAATATCTCAAATTGTTTGCCTTTTATTTAAAAAAAAAGTTCTGAAGTCGTTATTAGAAAACTCTATAGAAGGTAAAGAAAATATAGCAGCTGACTTTTTGAGCCGAATTAATGTTCTTGAATCACCTCTACAAAATATAGAAGAAAGTATATGTATATATGAAAGATAATGTAAGCTTAGCAAATACCATTTACTCACAAATAAAAGAACAAAATGACCATTTTGTAATCCTAGCCACAGTCGTAAACAGGTTCTATACACAAATAATTCTTTCCAATAGTAAATCCAGAGAAATCGAAATAATTAATAACAAAAGGAAAACTAATGTCAACTCTAGCGATATTGATCAAAATAACCTTGACGATATATTCAGAAGATTCATCAAAAACAGAGGAAAAATAGGAATTTTTTCAGACCTTACGGAACATAAGTACAACAAAGTGCAGCAAAAGCTCGTTGAACGATGAAAATGCTTTCGATAGAAGAATCCCGATTGACTACTCTTGAGAAAATGTATAAATGTGTAGAATGGTATAACAACTCTATTCACTGCACAACTAAATTTAAGCCATTGCAAATACAAGAAGGTAGAATGGACAAAGAAATTATTAGGGAAAATATACAGAGCAAAAAGGAGAATATTATTATATATCAAAAAGAAACAAAATTAGGGAGAATTTTTTTTTTATAATCATGCGCGCGCACTAAGGGGATATGAACACCCTTTTACTGGCTTTTCTCCAGGGCGCGGGCGGGTGGTGTACTAGTTTGAAACTAAGGTATATTAGGTTTCGATATTTTTCCAGAGGTGTTTGTCAAACTGGAGCAAGTGCAGACCCTCAACTAGTGGGTCTTAAGTACGTGCTAGTTGTTAGTTCGTTACATTTAGCCCAGCCAGCAACCACTCCAAAATCAGTGTTATGCCTTCATGTCAGAGTTGACTCCGACGAGACAACTTTTTCAGAGAATTGCCTCGCACGGGATTCGAACCCGCGATGAAAATATATGCAAAGGAGTCTTTGCATATATTACTGCACCACGGTCACCCCCATGGATTATGAGACACAAAGAACAGCCAAGATATCTAAAACTTAAACTTTCTTATATACACTTGTCTAATATAAAACGTCCTTACATATTTTCAGGCCAAATGGAAACAAATAATATTGCAACTCTGATAGTTGAACAAATTAACGCAAACAATGGATTTTCGGAAATAAAACTAGGCAACATTCAATAACAAAATTGAATACGGAATACGGAATACCGAATACGGAAAAGACATATACATACGTTATAAGTTATGATCAATTAAAATAGGATTTGCTAAATATAATAATGATAGAATTATTTTTTTTTTTTTCATTCTAACTTAAAACTAATGTACAATTTCTTACAGAATATAGCGGAAAATTAATAGTGATCACTCTGTAACTTAAAAGTTAGTATGGAGTGACACTGTGATTTAATTAACAAATAAATAAATATAAGTTTGATGTGAGGGAAACATCGGTTATACGAAATAAATGTTCTGGGACTTCATAAAAAAAGAAGCCAAAAAAAAACTTCGTATAAAAATTCATATAAAAATTCAAGGAAAAAAAAGGAAAGAACAATTACTATCTGGAAATTATTCAAACAGATTACAAATATTTAATTATTGTAATAAACTGACGTTAAACATTGACTTGTGCTGATGATTAGGATAGCAGATCACTTTTCAGTAGCGATTCCAGGACTTCATAATTCATAGTGAATAACCAGTCTTTAACCTTTTTTAAGACTGAATTAAAATGTAGAGCTGTTCGAACAGAAAATGGTAACTTATTGAACATTATAGGGGCTATAACGTAGTAGAAGTGAGAAAAATGGGTTTTGTACGCGATTAGAACAATGACAAGATGCATGGTATTTATACGAAGATTATAAAAATGTGAAGTTCTAGTAGGAATATTACCGCTTTGCTTATAGAATTCTTTTAGAGCTTTGAAAACGTAGAGGTGTATCATTGGTAAAATTTGCAGGTCTTTAAATAAGTGCCAGCTCTGAGTTAGTCGACTTTTGTTACAGATAATCCTAATTAAATGTTTCTGAGCTATTAATAATGGACTGAATGAGTTATTATAAGAACCTCTCCAACTTAAGATACCATACTGCAACTTAGAGTGAGCCAGGCCGTAATAGATAGACGTTATTACTTTTTTGAACAATATTGTTTGATGAGATACATTTTTGGCGTTATAGGGAACATATGCGATTTCAGAGTATGAATATGATCTTTCCAATTCAAGTTGTGGTCAATTAATACTCCAAGGTATTTATAGTGATGTACTGATTCAATGTTAAAACAATTATTTGAACACGGTGAACTGTTAATATAACTATTCTTTCCACAACTATGAACAGGTAAACAGAATTTATTACAATCATAAGCATAAAAGCATAAATTAAAATCATTTAAAACATTATTTGATATTTTGAAAAATGTTGTCTTCTCGCTTATGATCACAAACCAAAGTCTCAATATTTCTAGATCTTCCGAGATCTTTGCAATATTTTCGTATCTTGTATGAATTTAGTATGTAAAGGCTATTTCGTCTGCAAATGCAGTAGATACTCCATTTAGATTTAGTGGGAAGAGAGAGTTAATATATATCAAAAAGAGAACAGGACCAAGCACTGAACCCTGTGGTACACCATTTTTTAAGATGCGAGAGTCACTAAAGCTCCCGTTTACATTTACTTTTTGATTCCTACCTTTTAGATATGAAGTAATTGGTAGATTATTCCTCTAAAACCTGCATTGTATAACTTTTTAGAAGCAAGTCATGGTCAACCATGTCAAACGCTTTTGTCATATCGACAAAAAGAGCCATGGTGGATTTGTTAATACCTACATACAATTGGCTACACACTCTGAGGATAGCATCCTCGGTTTACATTCCTCTTCTAAAACCAAACTGATTACTACTAAAAAAAATTTTTTTGTTTAAAAAAGACAATATACGGGATTTCATAAGTTTTTCGAAAATCTTAGAAAACGTTGGAAGTAGGGAAATAGGTCTGTAGTTCGACATATTACTTTTATTGCAATACCTTTTTTAAAAAGTGGTATAACTTCAGCGCCTTTCTGGTGCTGAAGGAAATAACTATTTTGAACACTAAAATCAAACAAGTAAAATAAAACATCCTCCACATAGTAGCACATTTTCTTCAACAATACACTTGATATACCATCACTAGTACAAGACTTTTTGTTTTTAACGAAAATATTGCCTTACAGATTTCACTTGAAAATTGGAAATGATGACTGAGTCCGTGAAACTTTTACCATCTATCTCCAAGCTATTAATGCCTATTTGTTGTATACTTTTCCCCAAAATGCTATCAACTATCTTATATTTATCTCTTACATTTCCTCTGGCACGTTCAAACGAATCTAAAATACGTGTCTCTTCAATATTTTTGTGCACGGATTTGCATCGAGAATCATAGTATTTTTTAAGCTTTATATTATGTGGATGACTTCTGCACTTTTTTGCAAGTTTGTTCTTTCATTTTATCTGCTGCAAAAGATTGTGTGTCATCCACGGCTTTAAAAATTAAAAATATAAAATATACAGGGTGACTGACTCGAACTGCGACTTTTTAAAATACCATAATTTTTTTATTTTTTGATAAATTTTATTCTGCCAAGGCAAAAAATATTGGAAAATACATCAATTTTCAAATTGTATCAGTAGTTTTCAATATGTCCACCTTTGGCCCGAATAATGACATTGAGACGGCCGAAGAAAACATCGCACGCTGCACACAAGTGGCTCTGCGGTATTTTGGCCCATTCAATGCGAAGTGCTTGTTTGAGGTGGTCCAAACTTTGGTATTTTTTAGTGCCGACCTTCGCCTTCAAAATACCCCAGACAGAAAAATCCAACGGATTTGCATCCGGAGAATTTGCAAACCATTGTGTCGAAGAAATGAAGTGTGGAACATTGTTTTTTAACCAATCTTGATTGAAGCGCGCTTTGTGAGACGGTGCCGAGTCTTGTTGAAATGTCCACGGTCCCCGACAGAAATGATTGTTTGCTCAAGGCTTCAATACTGTCTCTAAGACAGTTTCACAGCAAACGATCGCATTAATTTTTGACGTCACGGTCCAAAAATACGAGCGGAGAGCTACCATCGGCGGTTATGGCGGCCCAAACCATCACTGTCGGTGCTACCTGCTTTCTGGTGGCCGTCGGAAGGTGTAAATTTTTGAGGGAGCTCTCTGGCAAGTAAGCTCGGTCATTTTGTTTGTTGACATATTGCTTTATATCAAATAGCGACTCATCGGAAAAAACCAAATTCGGCAACTCACTACTTTCGTACAAGCGTAGCAACTCTTTCGCTCTTTCAACTCTAACTTTTTTCTGTTGCGGTGTAAGATCGTGTGTTTTTTGGAACTTTAGGGGCTTGAGTCCAAGCTCATTTTTCAGAATGTGTTGCATGCGTTCCAATGATATGTTGAGATCAGAGATATTTTTCTTCTACTTCGACGCGGATTTCGCTCAATTCGAGCCTTCACTTTCCGAACCATTTCTGCCGATGCTGCTGTTTTTTTATGACCATATTCATGGCGTTTTGCAACGCTGCCAGTATCACGGTAACGAGCTATGGTTCGAGACACAAATGATTTATTTAAGTTGAGCTCCTAGAGGGCTCTAATGATAGCTACCTGCGGTTTTCCATCCAAATATAAAACAATCACACTATCACGTTTGAACTCCATCGCGGATAAAATATTTTCAACACAACTGAGACGCAAATCACGAGACGTTTGTAAATAATAAAATTATCTGTCATGTGTCAAAATTTGAGCTCACAGTAATGAACGGTTTGGAAATTATAGCAGTCTGAATTTATTATTTATTTGTGATTACTGTAAGATGCAAAGGCGATGCCTTTGCGGCACCGTGCGTTAAAAAAACGCAACTATCCACCGCAGCTAAGGGTGACGATAACAAGAAAAGCAGATGTTTCCTGTGCAAACAAAGCGGAAATTGGAAAAGGGAATGTCCAATGAAAAGGAAATAAGTGGATAAATTTGCACAGGATCAGGAATCGATGCTTAAGTTTGTGATTTTTAGAGAATATTTAGACCACTGCAATGATATGTGCGTCAAACATGTGCGATTGATACACCTACCAGGACAATGAAAACTCCTTTTGCGATGCGTGTTTATACAGTCACCGTGTCATATTTTTCTTTTTTTTTATAATGGGCGACGAAGTTGAATAATTGAAATGAATGAAAATTTGGATAGTGATGAAGAAAAAGTATTTAATAAAGACGGAGGAGACGGAACAGCATACTGTTCAACAACAGAGTAATACTTGTTTTTTACGGAAAAGACGGCACAAAATGGGACAAACAGGAGCCAACTGCTGCTGCTCCGTCAACACAATATTATGCGTTTTCGAGCTGGGCCAAAACAACAAAATTTCATTCCAGTTGAGGTACTAGTATTTAAGTTTTTTTTTTTTCACCGAATATTACTTTAGTTATTATAAGCGAAACAAATCGGTATGCAAGAGATGCAGCACAAAAATGGAATTAACAAAATACCGAATCCAGAACAAGTATTTGGAATGATTTGACGAGCACTGAATCACACAATAATATGAAAAAATCGTCAGCGGTGTCGTGTTCAGATACTTTGCCCATTTTCCGAGCAGCCATGTCGTATAGAAGATTTAAAACATTGTCACGATACATCCGTCGCACACGTGAATTTCGAAAACAATTTCATTAAGCAAATATATTTGGAACTTTATAAATGAAAACCTCGCCAGAAACTATAAAGCGCCAGAAACTATGAAGCGCCAGAAACTATGAAGCGCCAGAAACTATAACTAATGATGAGTAATTGTTTCCATATCGTGGCAGAACCAGATTTAACCAGTATATGGTATTCCATCAAAACCTGCAAAATATGGCATCAAAATTTGGTGGGTATGTGATGCAAAAACAAAATATCCATGGCAAGGGTACAAGGGCAAAGGTGAAGCAGAAGAGCATAAGACGAATTAAGGTAAAAATGTGTTGCTGAAATTCGCAAACCGATACACTAACACTGGCCGATCAATGGTATCAGACAATTTTTTTCACAACATTACAAGCCAAACGACTTGCTGATATTGGTCTCGCATTGGTCGCCACCATTCCATTCAACAAAACTTATCTTCCAAAAGAAATGAAAAAACATTCGTCACTTCCTGTGCTTTCATCACTTTCTGGTTTTCACGACAATTTGGTTTCGATTTGCAGCTACGTGCCAAAAAAGAATGAGGCAATAAATTTACCTTCTGCAATGCATTATTCGAAGATATCTGAAGGCGAAGCACAAAAGCCGGAAGCAATTTTGTTCTATAATGCAAATAAAGCTGGCGTCAGTTGCATGGATCAAATGATAACGCATTTTTCAACAAAAAGGCCAACCAGACGATGGACTTACGCGTTTTTTTGCAACATGTTGGATATTATGGCATTGGCTGTAGAGTAGCCACAGGGCGAACTTAATAGGAGAGTTGATGCAAGCCGACTTATGTGGACCTATGCAACAGAATTCCATTGGCGGCTCAAGATATTTTGCACTATTTAAGGATGACTTCTCCACCTACAGGTATGTTATTTTTATGCATGAAAAGAGTAAATTGCTTGCCTGCCCTTAAAGATATCTGCATGCACTTAATGGTGTAGTAAGGTAACTTGAAGCAAAAGGGCATTCGACATCAAGTAACGGTGGCATACAATCCCGAACAGAATGACCGTGCTGAAAGTGATATGAGGTTTGGAGCGAAGACACTGCGGTTTACCTCTTGAATAGATATGGTCTCAGTCCACAGAGAGGTCAATGCCCGTTCGAGCTTTGATATCATAGGCAATCTGAATTTGAATATTTGAAAATATTTAGTACTGAAGTGTTTTTGTTCTTATTCCCAGTGAAAAGGGACAAAAGTGGGATAGAGATGCTAAACACGGATTATTTTTTGGCTGTGCTGAAAATCAGAAAGATTACCGCATGTGATTGAATCGGACGAATAAAATAGAAGTTTCTAGTAGAATCATTTTTAAACACGAAAATCTAACATCTATCGTTTCAATTCCTCGAGAGTCAGTTCCAATAATGTGAATCCTTCGAGAGAGCTTACTGAAATCACTGCGATGAAATGTCAATGTCAATGTCAACAGGTGCAAGGATGACATTCAATCGGCATCTGATAATGATGATTCTTCTTCCCCAGAACAGGGGAATCAAAATTAATAAACATCTCCAATACCGCCAAGATCACTTATTTCGCTTCGTAGTCATAGCAGGAACCGTCAGCTCACAGCTTCACTTAGTGTTTTGACGAACCTAATAGGGCGACACGCTTTTACATCGAAATTTCATGAGTCAAAGAATGCTCATGAATTGATGCGATTGAATCTAATGATGTGGATAAATAGAAACCAGCAAAATAAACATGGGACCTTGTGAATCTTCCCTATTCCCTAAGGCAATTGGTAACAAGTGGGTATTCAAGGCGAAGTTTTCAAAGTCCAACGAAATCGACAGCTACAAAGCACGTTTGGTAGTGCGAGGATTTACCCAGAAAGAAGGCATTGATTTTACAGAAACCTTTAATCCATCGCTAGATTCATGTACATCAGGGCCATTTTGTCAACTGCCGCTGCCAAAGGTCATATTTTGAAGAAGTTCTACATAAAAACGGCGTCTTTAAACGGGGATTTAAAGAATCCATCTACATGTTACAACCAGAAGGCTTTGATGCCAACAGTGGCAGTGTTTTCAAGCTAAACAAAGGCTTATATGTTTTGAAACAAAGTTCACGATACTGGAATTTGAAGTTCGCGAAACTTCTCAAGCAGCTTAGCTTTAGTTCCAGTAGTACACATCAGTGTGTTTTCGTACGCCAAAATTATCAAAAGAGAATAATGACAGCTTTGTATATAGATGATGGGGTTATCGCGGCGAGCAACAAAGACAACGTTGTGTATCTGATCAGCTACGAGGGCTGTTTGATGAATACCCAGATTAGAAATGACAACGCAACTTTTTTAAGCTTTGACAATTTATTTTTCAATATAGTTCCCTTTCAATTCGATACACTTTCCGAGCGGTGCTGCAAATTTTTAAACCCCTTCATATAGTACGACTTTTGTTGGCCTACAAAATACTCCTCCGCGGCGGCGATGACTTCCTCGTTGTACCCATACTTCTCTCCGGTAAGCGATCTTTTAAGCTTTGGGAATAAAAAGAAGTCACAGGGAGCCAAATCCAGAGTATACGTTGAATGACGGAGCAGTTCCTTGTGCAATTCTACCAATTTGGTTTTGGCGACTGCGGAGGTTTGAGTCGGTGCGTCATAGTGGTGAAAAAGCACTTTTTTCTTCGCTTATTGTGGCCTTTTTTTGTTTTCAAATCGGCGTTGAATCAACCCAATAAATCTACGTAGTATGCTCCTGTGATTGTTTTTCCCTTCTCCAAAAAGTCAACGTGGATCAAATCTCGCGTGTCCCGAAAAACATTGGCCGAAGGCAAAGTCTTCGCCTTCTTTATAAGACGTTCACCGGGTAAAACCCATTGTTTCGCTTGTTCTTTGGTCTCTGGTGTGTACCAATGAATCCTTGTTCTCCGGTGTGAACAAACGCGGCACCCATCGCGCGGATAGCTTTCTTATACCCAAAAACTCGTGCATGATATGGCTTACGCGTTTAGTTGAAATGCATGTTATCCCAGGCAACTCGCAAGTTCTTACTCGGCAGTTCGCCAATACGAGATATTGGATTTTGTCCACGGTTTCCTCTGTGGTAATTCTTTGAGCCTATGGTAGACGGTTGTACAGGAAGGCGAATGGGTCCTATATACACAATCGAGAATGGGCTTGATTTTCTCGCAGGTTTTGCCACCCAAAAACAAGAATCGGATGACGGAACGATACTGCTCTTTTTCCATGGTCGCAAATACACTAACATGGTGTTTTGAAATACGATCATCTTGTCTCAGTATTACCATATATCTTCCAATTTGGGTACTCATCAAACAGCCTTCTAATCTACAGCAAAATTTTTAAGTCACAATTACCGACATTGGACTTTACCTTACTTAGGTCTTCAAATAGGGCGAATTGTTATTTATTTGAGACAGTCACACCACTCGGGTCTCTCAAGAAATTCAATATGTATGACTGTAATCCAGTGAGCACATCAGCAAAAATATCTTTAAGCTGTGATAGGAGCTAATGAAACCAGTTCAAAGGCGACCAGCTTTCGCTACCGGAAAGCTGTTGGCAGTTTAATGTATCTGGCAATAGCAACGAAGCCACACATATCATATGCTGTAAGAGTTATATCCAGACATTTGGATAAACTTACGACTACGTATGCCAATGCAGTTAAACATATTTTTATACGTGACAGGAACCATTAATTACGTTATTTTTTTAAAGAATGACCCTAGAGCTCTGTTATGTCTTACAGTGAAGCAGATTACGCTGGGACGTTGAGATTACCTTTTCCTTGTTATTGAGATACCTATCTTGTGGTCATCGCAGCGACAAAAATTTTTCAGCTTGCCAACAACGGAAGCTGAACACATAGCAGCGTCTGAGGCTGTGAAGGAGATGATTTGGGTTAAGGTTCTACTCCGGGAACACTTTCCTGAAAATTCATTGAATTCGGTATTATTATGGACAACCAAAGTGCAATAAAGCTAGTGAGGAATCCTGAATTTCACCGATGCACCAAACACGTGGACATTAAGTACCATTTAACCAGGCAAGAGTTAATTACGGAAGATTCGAATTGAAATATGTTTCAACTGAAAAACAATTTGCTGATGTTGCCAAGGACAAAATTTGAATTTGAAAAATTGAATCATAACTTATTAGCAGATTACAAATATTAAGTTAATTTAAAATGATTTATTTTTGAGATATTTGTTTGTTTCCTTTTGTACTTCACTATATGCAGGCATTAAATAAAGGTTCTCTTCTCCTTCTGTCGTTCTTATTGCAAAGACGTGTTTTTTTTATTTACCTATCTGTGAGTGAACGTTTAGCGGGTGATCTGGAATTTTAAATCCAACAATCTACTACAGTTTGGCTGTTGTGGAAAATTTTGCGAAATAATATAGGCTTACAACCGTGCCAACAGACCGTAGCTCGTGACAGAAGTTCGCAGTTTGGACACTTCACCAGCTGGAACTCTATCTTTATTTTAGTGCTCACCAAAATGATTTCTCAACAAGTCCATTGTTTCAATCGCTGTTTGGCTCGTAACGCTGTCTTGTTGAAACCAGAGCTCACCGAGACCATATGCTTGAATTTCAGAAAGCACATAGTCCATTAATATGGCGCGATAACGGTTACTATTGATGACAACATTCTGATTTGAATCATTTTTGAAGAAATATGGACCAATGATTCCACCAGCCTATAAACCACACCATACCGTTGTTTTTAATGGATGTAATGGTAGCTCTTGGTACTCTTCAAGTTGCTCATCGGCCCATATATGGCAATTTTGTTTATTAACGTATCCGTTCATCCAGAAATGGGCTTCATCACTGAACAAAATTTCACGATAAACACCAGATTTTCATTGAGTTTTTCCAAAGCCCATTCACTGAAAATATGACGCAAATTCAAGTCGCCTGGCTTCAATTCTTGCACAAGTTGAATTTTGTACGCTTTTAGGCCGAGATCCTCACGTAAAATATGCCAAGTTGTCGAATACGCCAAGCCAAGCTGCTGAGAACGATGATGAATCGATTCGTCACGGTCTTCGCGTACACTCTCAGCTACAACTGCTATAGTCTCTTCACTACATGCTAGATGTTGTCTAACCGGTCGAGTATCATCCACTTATGTAAATTGGGACTCAAACTTGCGAATGGTATTGGCAATAGTGGTTTCAGTAGGTCGATTATACGCACCGTAAGTTCCTCGGATAACACGAAAAACATTTCTCACAGAACGCTGATTTTCGTAATACAGCTGAACAATTTGGGGACACTATTGTGTTGTGAGTCTTTCTATGATGATTTGCCAAATGATACTAAATACAAATGACAAAGCAGTTTAATGGAAGTCAAGCGTGATCTGTCAAAAAAAAGAACCTATTGAAAATCAAACCTCACGATGATTCACCCCTTATATTATGAATCCAAACCAAAGGAAGAATTCAGACGCTGTCAGATCTGGCGATCTAGCCGGGCAGTTCATTTGCCAAAACGGGAGATCACATAGCCTGGAAATTAGTTATTCAAAATCTCCATCGTTGCCCGAGTCGTGTGAGCTGTTGCTCCGTCCTGCTGGAACTAACACTTGCAACTTGCTGCAAAACCTCGTTTTAAATATGTCTGTAGCGCGCACCAGTTACGGTTACGGTGATACCGTAGACGTCTTTAAAAAGATAAGAACCAATAGCTTTTATACTGAAAATACCGCACCGAACATTCACTTTGAGGGGATACAATCGCTCTTCGTACATTTCATGTGGATTTTCCGACACCCAGAAACCCAAATTTTGTTCATTCAGAATTCAAGAGTTCTTAAAGATCTTAAAATTTACAAATCCGCTGGTTCAGATGGTAAACTAAATCTCCCTTCTTCAGAAGCGGTGTTCTTCCACTGACAAAACCACTGAGTAAGCTTTGCCATCGATCCTACCCTTTAGGATGCTTTCCAAACAAATGTCCAGCCTGTCCTTAAAAAAGGCGAATCTTCTTCTCTCTCCTCCTACGGACAGACCCACTGCACTTACTTTCCTTTTTTCCAAGCTTCTGGAAACGCTGATAAACATAAAATATCTGGAAACGCGAAAACTTCCCAATGACCGGCAGTATGATTTTCATAGCAACAGATCCACTGGTGGTTTGATGGAATGTCTCACCGAAAATTGGAACAATGAATTGGAAATTACCTTTCGGAACATTCAATTCAAGTTGTCTTGGATGGTCCGATATTCACAAAATAAATGCTGTTGTGCCTCAGGGCTCCGTTCTGTCTCCGACACTGATCCCTTGTCATGTCATGTCATGATACATATACTAGCCATTTCAGGTGGCTGACTAGGTCAATGTCGCCGTACAGCTCGTATAGTTTTAGATGGATAACTTCTTTTTACATATATTGAGGCTACATCAGAACATGAGAAGTATTGTTATTTTTACATTGCTTAAGGGAACCTTCCAATTCCGCAAAACACTCAACATAACCTTGTTTGAAGCCGATTGAATCGCTTCAAAAATGGTTCAATTCGTTACGTTTCAGCAGCGTTTCACTTATGGTTATTCGGTCAATTAAATTTCTTTACATTAATTCATGTGGCACCCAAACAGTAGCTTGGTCATTTAAGTTAATTCCAAACTCTCACGCGGTTGATGATTCGTGCCTTTGCTATCTCTAGACAGCTTCCGTGGTGCTCCATCAGTTGCAAAATTTCAGTGACAGACCGACCAGTGCGTGGTGCATCTTTTACATCAAAATTTCCGAACGGAATCGAACAAACCACTCCTGGGACTGACGTTCACTCACAGCATTCTCACCGTAAGCTGCACAAATTTTTCGGCATGTTTTTTTTTTTTAGTAAAAAGGCATCACATAGCGTATTTCTTTAGATATTTCACTCATATTCATATCAATATAACTTTTTACACGAGCAAAAAATTACCCAGCTGTCTTCACAAAAAATGTAGCCTGACATGTCACCTTTCAAACACGTGTTCGTTTGTTTGCAAATAAATGGACACTAACACCATCTACACCCTGCCTGACTCGAACTGCAACTTTTTAAAACGCCATAATTTTTCTATTTTTTGATAAATTTTATTGTGCCAAAGCAAAAAATGTTGGAAAAGTCCGTCCGAAGGTGTAAATTTTCGAAGGACCTCTTTGGCAAGTAAACTCAGTCATTTTGTTTGTTGACATATTACTCGATAACAAATGGCGACTCATCGGAAAAAACCAAATTCGGCAACTCACCACTTTCGTGCAAGCGTAGCAACTCCTTCGCTCTTTCGACTCTAACTTTTTTTTGTTGCGTTGTAAGATCGTGTACTTTTTCGAACTTCAATGGCTTGAGCCCAAGCTCATTTTTCTTCTTCACTTTCCGAACCATTTCTGCCGATGTTGATGTTTTTTTTATGACCACCTCCATGGCGTTTTGCAACGCTGCCAGTATTACGGTAACGAGCTAGGGTTCGAGACACAAATGATTTATCCATTCAAAAATATCATATTATATGATGACCCCCGCAGACGCTTAGTTTAGAAGATACAGCCATTTTAAAGTTTTAAAATTTTAACCAGCAATAATTCAAATTTTTTATTTTTGGCGCAAAATATGACCCCCGCAGACGCTTAGTTTAGAAGATACAGCCATTTTAAAGTTTTGAAATTTTAACCGGCAATAATTCAAATTTTTTATTTTTGGCGCAAAATATGAACCCCGCAGACGCTTAGTTTAGAAGATACAGCCATTTTAAAGTTTTGAAATTTTAACCGGCAATAATTCAAATTTTTTATTTTTGGTGCAAAATATGAACCCCGCAGACGCTTAGTTTAGAAGATACAGCCATTTTAAAGATTTGAAATTTTGACATCATATCTAACGATAGATACTTGTGGCCTTCCAGCCAAATATAAAGCAATCACGTTTGAACTCCATCGCAGATAAAAATTGTTCAATACAACTGAGACGCAAAAGGCTTATAATAATAAAATAATAAAATTATCTGTCATGTGTCAAAATTTGAGCTCACTGTCATGAACGGTTTGGAAATTATAGCAGTCTGAAGTTGGTTGCAGTTCGAGTCAGTCAGGGTGTATAGCATGTCATAGATGCATTGCATTTCTTCTTATCCTTGTTCTTTTATTTTTTCTATCAATTTTTTTTACTTGTTTGTGTGGATTGTGGTGTCCTACAGTCAATCTTTTGTTAAACGTTAAGATGAGAACATTAGTGAAGATACGTTAATAAAGAACGGAGCAATTAATTTTTTTTATTTGCAATTTATTTAAAGTGATTTTGTGGACATTTCTAATAACTGAGCATTGAATAAAAATAATAAATTAATGTCGAATTATATAAATTTAGAATTATCAGGGTTGGAACAACATAGCAATACAAGTCAGATGGATAATTTGAGTATGGAATCAACGTTAGAAAAACAAATCAAAGAACTGCAAAAATCAGTCAACGATTTACGACTACGACAGGCACTTACAACACGAGTGTGTTTCCACAGATTCCTGCATACAACTACCCAGTTGAGTTTCAATCCGTTACCAACGCCAACTGCAACATGCCAGCATATCGGGCACACAACATTATCCGGTTCGGTTAATCCTGTACGAATATGTTCAGCTCACGTTACAATAACTTTAACCCTGTATCATTCTACTACAAAAAACCCGACATATACTCCACCGTTCTTAACTTCATACACAAGTCAAGTGCATAACCAACGAATTCATAACGTATTTTCCACGCCGTCGACAAACACAAACATGCCGTTTGCGGTGCTTGCTTTTGGAACACAAGCTCCTGTGAACTCACAAACCCAATTTACAGCCCCTCTTCAATCATTCAATCTATGTATACAGAAGTGTAAAAGGCGTCGCTGCTTCTTCTTCCACCGCAATTCAACTCTACGACAGAAACATCTTTGGATTCATATCAATTTTTAAACAGAGTTGAATGGGACGACCAGATGGTTACTTTCGCAAAACAGCAATTCGCTTAATGAGATTTTCTTTTCTTGGCAACAGTTTGTTTTGAAATTTTTAAACGATTTTCCAAAAGTCGAGAATGTTGCCAACGTCAATATGAAAATGTCTCGATCTTGCTAATGTACAAGACTGCACAGTTCAGTTAAGCTGAATGGGTTTATGAATTTGTACAAATAAAAATGAAGCTGAAATCTTTTTTGAAGGCAATTTTTTTGAAACCGAGTTAGTATTTCTTTTGCGTAGAGACGTGCTTGCCGCCAGGGCGCTCCTTTAATCATAGAAAGTATAGGTTGTCGGATGGAAGAGAGAGTTTTTTAATATATCCCCCAACATGCAGGTTAATGAATTCCAGAGTGGTAAGTTACAATCAATTTTAGCCCTCAACTAGCCGAGTGGTTTTTTTTGTAACATAACGGGACTCATATACTGTAGGTATTATATTTTTATGTTATTATCCGATTCATACATATAATATAGGGTTTTCTAATAATGACTTGACAATTTATGAATGGAACTCGACTTCGTTCATATGGACACCACGGCCACTTTTGCAGCGGTATAAACCAATGACTTAACGTAGCCCCACAGAAAATAGTCAAGCGGCGTCAAATCGCACGAACGAGGCGGCCAATCAACTGGCCCATGTCTTGAGACATGTGTGGCTTGTGGCACCATCCTGTTGAAACCACATGTCGTCCAAGTCCATATCTTCCAATTCGGGCCAAAAATACTCGGTGATCATGGCCCGATAACGCTGACCATTCACAATAACGTGACGATCGTTATCATCGACGAAAAAATATGGCCCAATAACTCCGCCGGCATGCAAATGGGTCCAAACAGTTATTTTTTGTGGATGAAGTGGTGATTTATAAAGCACGTGTGGGTTTTCACCCGACCAATAACGCATATTTTGCTTAATAACGAACACATTGAGCCGAAAATGAGCTTCGTCACTGAAGATGATTTTGCGATGAAATTCCTCATCTTGGCGCATCTTCTCCAGAACCCAATTGGAGAACGTAGCTTGTTAATGTACTTTATCATGATGAAAATGTTGAGTTTATTGAATAAATTGACAGTGAGAGTTTGATGATTAGTGAAAGAGTGCGTTCATAGCATGTTTTTCTAGTTTCCAGTTTTTCTTCTACCTCGGGTATAAGTTCTTCTATGTTTAGTACTCTTCTTATAGCTAAGCGAAGATCTAGAGTCAGATTTTGATTACTTGCCCGCCTTTGTAAATGCGGTTTGAAAAGACTTAACGCGAGATCTTTCATGAACTGAAGTCTTTTTATCTTGTCCTCGCGCACTGAGCTATAAACCATAAATGCATTAGAGGCCGCAATATCAAGCAAACGATAAAAAATTGTCATCGGCCATCTACGAGTATATCGAGCAGTGCTACAGTTTAAGCATCTTTGATCTAATATGTCAACCTCATACGAGTATTTATGGTAGTCTCGTTATAATACATTATTACTGTAGGTTTTTTCTTGACATTGTCTATTGCTGAATCGTGATGCATGCTTGATACGAGTATAACCGACCAATTTTCTTTCTTTTTTCATTCATTTATGAGTCCAAACAAGGAACTTTCTACTTTACGAGTTTTTGATGGCAAAAATTCTATAGGAATGCCCTTTGGTTTTTTTTTTTTTCATAGTACCAACAAATTTAAGACATTTTTTCTTCAACTCTTCCACTAACTGTATTGAAGTTAACCAATTATCGGATGTAATATTGAGATGTGAGCCCTCTCTTTTTTCTTCAAGTCTCAAAACAGATTGGGTCGGTTTTTTTTAGTGTTTGTACTGTTTTGCTAAATTTTTTCCATCAGAATTTTTACCCACATAAATGTAGGCGTTGTGTAAGTACCCCGTTGTTGCATCCGAGATACACTGAATTTTTAAGCCATATTTTGCGGGTTTTTTTGGCATGTACATTTTAAATTTGCATCTGCCGCGAAACGCAACCAGCATCTCATCAACACGAGTTGAAGATTCATTAAAGCGGAATGCCAGCAAAAGTATTTTCAGTCTATTTTTCGCCATAATGCATTGATCGGCCAGTACCATCCGAGCTATACCAACTTGAGAAATCTGCGTGATTTTCTTTGAACACCGCTGAATAATACAATATGCCTAATAATGTTTTTAGTTCAATCATATCGGGAATCATAAACGTAACATAAACGTGTCTCGCGTCTTTGCTAAGTGACTCTTGGTATGTGTTATAATTTTTTTAAGAATACCCTCGCGAAAAAAAAAATTCCATACGTCTTCTGCTGACGATTCTGTTGCAAGGCTGTTTCGAAGAATTAGACGTATTCCTGGTTGTACATCTATGTACTATATTATGACTTCGTGTTCTACTTCGGGCGACAGGTTTAAAAGAAGACCCGCGAAACTTATTTTTGGCGAAATAGTTTTTATCCCTCAGTCGAACTTCCCCGTTATCGGAAATACTTTCACTTGCCTTGCGTGAGCGCTAACAACTCGATTGAAAAATTGACAAAGGTTGATCATTTTCATCAATAGAGAAGGTAACTTCTTGTTCAGATTCTGAGTGGTGTGACTCATAAATCACGTGATTTGGTTCGATATCCTGATCAATATCAGTACATTCACCATCGTCATCAAAGGCAGAGCCATCACTATCCTCTTGTGTAATCCACTCTTGTATTTGTTGTTTAAAACTATCCATTTTGTTAAATGGATAATACCCCGAGAAAGGAATTAAATAATTAAAATCACACAATAGGCCAGGTGCGGTCACTGTGACCGCTGCAAATTTTTAAACAGTAAAAGCTAAAACAAAAGACGCGTGCGACTATTGCTAGTCCGCTCCTCGTTATAATCGGCTGAGTTACGAAGGTACTGGAAGGGGCGATTACTATCGAATATTGGAAGAATATAATATTAGTAGTGTTGTCACCTACTGCAATCATGGTGACCGCACACGGCCTGTTAAGGCGAAGATGCAGATTAAACTTTCATCTGAAGTCCCTGTTAAAATCAAGCCGAATCGTTCACCAATTGCTAGAAGATCGATAGTCACGGGGATAATCAGCGATCTGCTGGATGCCAACATCATTCGTATGCTGCTAGCGTTGTGCTGGTCAAAAAAAAGGAAGGTTGAGCATCGTTTATGTTTGGACTACTGACTCTATAACAGAATCAGAGTAAAAATTCCATACCCGACGTCTTTGGGGAGGACATGTATGTACATAAATACTTTACATCACTGTAGATAACATGGGATGCCATCAAACTGAGATTAACAAGGAATCGAAATGTTATACAGCCTTTGTGACCGCAGAAGGGCATACATATATAATCGCATGTCATTTGACCTCGTAAGCTATACGGCATCATTTCAAGCGATCATGAATAAGCTTATCGTTAAGATGCAACCAAGTGAAGTTCTTGCATACCTAGACAATATCATAATCCCGAGTAAAACGGTCGAAGGAGAAAGTCTCCTTCAGCTTCCTCCAGCATTTAAAAAAGTTTCTACGCATTCTTGACTCGACTGGACTAAGACGTTGCTCCGCAAATGTAATTGTCTGGTAACACAAATTACGTACTTGGGAAATATCGTGAATGAGGCTGGAATAACTCCTGGAATCCTTAGATTGACCGTATATTTCCGAAAATTTGTGAAACATTATTCGTTAATATCAATGGCATCTACCCAGAAGCTGAGGAAAACTAAAAATTTCAATAAGGTAAAGAACAACAACATGCAGCTTATAGGCTTGTGCTAGTTCTTGATTTATACGATCGGACCGCCTATCATGAAGTACGCACTGATACTGGTTCTGTTGATCTCGCCAGTGTTCTTCTGCAGTCTAACGACAAGAAATACTGAAAACCGGTGTTCTATTATAACTGCACTATCTATCACTGCACTAGCGCTGAAAGCAAATATCATAGATATCAACTCAAAGTATATATTTATATATATATTATATTTATATATTTTCAAGTTTCACTTGAACTTAATGAAAAGGTTTCGTTTGTATGCGCTTGGTAAGCCCTTTAAACTTGTCATCAATTATGCATCTATCGCCAAGGCCAAAGCCATTAAAAAAGTTATTCCTCAGATTGCTCGTTGGTGGATCAAAATTCCCAAATATAACTTCAAAGCCTTCCATCATTATGGCAGCCGCATTCCCAAGTTAATGCGTTTAGTCGATCTCCCAATTTGCAGCCATGGGAAAATTCTCCAGCTAAGAAGATTAAGGATCGTTGGTTACCGAAAATGCAACTGCAGGATTCATCGCTTACGGAAATCATTGCTATCTTAAAAGGAGAACGAAGGACCGAACAAGCAAATTAATAATAGAAGCTCGGAAAATTTAGACAGTTTTCAAAATATGTAGAAAATTGTTATTTTGTTCATAAATAGTTTTATTTTATTTAAGAGCAGACTTCAAAACTAAAAAAATTTAAGTGATGTTCAACTGGTTTTTTGTATATACGTAAAATTGCTAAGATTGGAGTACGGTGGGTTTCATTATTTTCTGCGCACAATTTGAGCAATCCATTCACGCTTCTAATGGCTTTTGGATAAGAAATTTTTGTCGTTCCAACTGTCTCAATATCTGATTAGTCGTTCTTCTCTTCCTATATCTTGTCATCTTCTTTAATTGAGTCCGTATTCCACTCTTTAATTTCTTCCAAAAATAAATTAGAACTCAATCCCTTTTTCGACAGCAATGTATTGACTTCTTGAATTTGGTCATTCCTATATTCGAAGTAAACAACTTGGACAGTGGAATATTATCATCAGCATCAAATTCATTGTCATCCCAATATTTAATCTTTTTCCATGCGTTTTGTAGAACAAGTTGCGGAAGTAGACTCGAGGAACAAAATATAGGGTTTTCCAATAGGGACTTGACAACTTTGAATTTAATTTGTGAACGCACTCTTTCACTAATCATTAAACTGTCATTGTCAATTTATTCAGTAAACTCAATATTTTCATCATGGTAAAGTACACTAACGAGCAACATCTGCAAATTACAAAAAATTTCTACAGATATTCGGAGTCGGTGACTGCAACTTTAAGAGCGTTAACTCCAATTTTCGGTCGTAATTCTCGCCCTACTAGACAGGCAATAACAAATTTATTGCAAAAATTTGAGCCTACATATTCGTTGTGTGATGTTGCCGTGTCAGTGAGACAACGGGTTGATCGAAGTGTCGAAAATATCGCTGCCGTTCCGAAGTCCGTAGCAAACGATCCAAATCAGTCAATTCCACGACCTTTTCAAGAATTGGGCATCGCTCAGACCACTTTATGGCGTATTTTGCGTAAGGATCTTGGTTTACACCCATACAAGATCAAGCTGACTCAAGAATTGAAGCCCATGGACCATTTGAAGCGACGTACGTTCTCCGATTGGGTTCTGGAGAAGATGCCCCAAGATAATGAATTTCATCGCAAAATCATCTTCAGTGACGAAGCTAAATTTTGGCTCAATGGGCTCGTCAATAAGCAAAATATGGGTTATTGGTCGGGTGAAGACCCACATGTGCTTCATGAATCACCACTTCATCCACAAAAAATATCTGTTTTGGTGCGGTTTGCATGAAGGCGGCGTTATTGGGCCATATTTTTTCGTCGACGATAACGATCGTCACGTTACTGTGAATGGTCATGATCACCGAATATTTTTGGCCCAAATTGAAAGATATGGATATAACGCCGCTTGATTATTTTCTGTGGGGCTACGTTAAGTCATTGGTTTATGCTAACCCGCCGACGACGTTGGAAGAGCTCAGAGCCAACATTGAACGCGAAATAGCGGCCGTTTCGACCGAAATGTGTAGTTGAGTCGTTTAAAATTGGGTCCAATGAATCGACAGCTGCAAACGTGCCCACGGTGGCCATATGAACGAAGTCGAGGTTCATTCATAAATGTTTTGATTGTATTTTAAGCCAATAATAAAGTTTTTGAAATATCTCAAATATCAAATATCAAATATCTTATTTAAAAAAAAAAGTTGTCAAGTCGTTATTAGAAAACCCTATACAACATAAAAAGATTGGAGATTATCAGATTCAGTTTCAAAAATTATATCTGTATTACTTCGAATAGTTGATAAGTTGAGATCGTTATTTACAAAACCAAACATAAAAAAAAAAAAACTAATTTAATATGTTATTTAAGTCTTCGAAATATCTTATAACGACAGCATCACCGTTTTCAACTTTTCGTAGTAATATTTTAAAATTTCTGTACCATAAATACTTATATTTATGTTCGATTTTTATTGTCCTAGCAGCTATGTATAAGGCTCTATTATACTTAATTAAAGAATCATTTATATAAATCCTATCTTTTTTGTTACCAGCGAATATCGTTGCGTTTAATTTCTCTTTTTCTATTTTTTTCCTCGACATTAGCTTCTGCTTGACTGCATGCGATAAGAGTTTAATGTAGACAATGTTTCCGTGTACATTTGAATTTGATTTTTTTGTAGTTTTTACATAATTTTTTTGGATTTCCTCGGTAGAAACATTTACATTAAGCGCATCATTAAAAAGTGATTGAAAACTCGTAACTGCATTGTTGTTGTTCACATTAGGAATGCCAAAAACCTTAACGGCATTCGCTATAAGCTTCTGCTCTCTCCAGTTTAGTTTATTCTCTAGATTTATCACCTTTCGCCTAAGTTCAATATTTTCCTCTCTTAGCTCTTTAAGTTATAAATTGTTATTTCGTCTCCTTTGTATTCTTGTTGTAGACGTATCCTCTTATGACACGTAGACCGCTTATACAAATGAGCCAGAACAAATGGTTCAATTCATTTTTGAAGCGCCAGAGCAAGATGAGAAGACTTTCTGTCCCTTAAGTGACAGCGAATTTTCTGAAGAATAAATCAACTAAATGGCGTAAGACAACATACAATGTTTCTAGAAAAATTAAGAAAATTAACTTAGTCGCAGAATCCGCTGGCCTAACTCTACGAGCTCTTTCCATTGAAAACGAACAGGATGCAGAGTCTGGTCCTCTGATGCGAAGGCGATATCAACGGCAGAAAAAGTTTTTCTTGTATGAGGAAGTGTAGGTGACCCATCATATAAAAAAAGTTTTCAAAATACGTACCTAGTATATAATTTTTCGAACCCCTACAAGCTTAATGTCTTTGGTTCCTCAAGTAACCCCCCTTCGCTAATATGTTGGATGTATTTTGAGTAAATTCTTCCTTGAACAGAATTGAGGCTCAAAGGATTAGTCACTTTGATTGAAACTAAGTCAATGTGTCTAGCTTTAATGAGTTTATCAGTTATCGCAACATAAGCTTCTTTTGGGATTAAGTCGTTTAACCTCATTTATATAACCTCTAAGATGTTTTTGGATACCAAGTCCCCGATTAATTCTGATTGGCTTGTTCAAGGTGGCGCAAAATTAATTATCCAATTTTTTTTTTAATTTATTTCTTACTAAATAAAAAAAATGATGTGATGGAAATCTTTATTTGGACCTTAATAGTTATTTATATTAACATAAGTGGAAAAGATTATATCCGCCAAGTGGCTGCCACCAGTTTTGATACACATTTGTGCCCGTTTTCTCGCATTCTCCTTGACTTTCCGCAAGATTTCCGGTGATAACTGTTCGCATTCCTTTCGAATATTCTCCTTAAAGGCTGCGATTGTCTGAGGCTTGCTGGCATAAGCCCGCGACTTCAAATAGCCTCAAATAAAGAAGTCTGGGATCTTGCTGGCCATGCTAAATCGCCAAACGGAAGATTACGCGACCAGGAAACGCTCCTTCACAATATCCATTGTGGCTCGTGTATGCGGTTGCACTGTCTTGTTGAAACCACATGTTCACCAAGCCCCGCTGATCCAATTGGCAGTAAGAAGTCGTTTATCATGGACCTGTGGCGTTCGCCAATAACAGTGACCGTATTACCGATTGAGTCAAAAAAAAAAATACGCCCCAACAGTGCTTGAGTGGATGTAAATTTAATTATCTTTAAATTTAACACACTCCTCTTCACAGCATCTGACAGCTTAATACTGGACATTTCAAACTTATCCAGATCGTTGAACTAGACCACTACGAAAGATTCATATCATATTCAAAACAATATATCATATCTCCTTTTCTATCCCATGAGTTGCTATAGATTAAAAAAGTTTTACACAATTTTAAAACACGAAGTGCTCATTTTTGACTTTGAGGTCACTTTTCTGAAGAAAACACGAGGTAATTAATCATCAAATACTAGAAACGTAGTTGGCAATAAGATTGGTTTTCCAACAATTATTACTTTTCCAATATTTTTTTTAAATTTGAATAGGAACTCCTATTAAGGGGACTTAAAGCGTGCTCGTTTATTTGACTACCTGTCAAAACGCTCATCTTCTTACCCCATTCCTCATAAGATTTCAAAAAAAGTTAGGTTTAGAGTACGAAAAACTATTTGGAGAAGTTACCAAACAAAGATTATATAAAAGATTAGAAAAAATAATTGATTTGTCAGTTAAATTCATTACGCTAAGCTTACAGTTGCTTAGAAACGCTGCATTTACCATACAAACTGAGAATATGCACACATTATTTACGTTTATAGGCTCTAGCAACTAGAGCGCGAAAAATATAACATGAACTTTATCCTAACCAACGACTTCCTAGTGGAGGAGTATTTGGAAATACTTATCGAAGGCTTCGAGAAATGGAATCAGTTGCAAATACACGACCTAACTCGGAAGATCTACAAGTAAGAAGTATTTCGGCTTTTAAATGAATACTAGAAACTATTACAACTGATCAATCAATCAGCATCAGACGCTTAGCTTTGCAACTCAATATTTCCAGACATAAAATTTTCTAATGTATCTACTGCATGGAAAAAAAATATAGCAAGGTCTGGGCTATAAGGCGGGTGGGATAAGAATTCCCATCCACTGTTTTCCAAATAGTTCTTAACCAGAAGAGCAACGGGGGACCTAGCGTTTTCATGATGGAAAATTATTGTCTCGTGTCTGGTCGCATATTCCGAACATTTTTCGGCTACTGCTCTCTTCAAACGGATTAATTGTGTTCGGCAGCGTTGTCCATTGATGGTTTCACCCGGTTTTAGCAGCTCATAATACAGCACACCCATCTGATCCCACCAAATACAGAACATTACCTTCGCGCCATGGATATTCGGCCTTGCCGTTGATTTGGCTGGTTGGACGGGTTTCACATATGATTTTTTGCGCTTGGGGTTGTCGTAATGGATCCATTTTTCATCACCAGTAACAATCCGATGCAAAAATGACTTCCTTTTGTGGCGTTCCAGCAGCATTTGGGACATGCAAAACCGCCTTTCGACGTTTCTCGGCTTGAGTTCATGTGGAACCCAATTTCCTTGCTTTTGAATGTATCCAGCTGCTTTTAAACGTTTTGAAATGGCTGCTTAAGTGACACCCAAAGATTCTGCGAGCTCTTCTTGTGTTTGGCAACAATCTTCATAGAGTAATGCTTCCAATTCTTCATCTTCAAACTTTTGTGGCTGCCCAGGACGTTCATCGTCTTCCAAGCCAAAATCACCACTTTTAAATAGTGCAAACCACTTTTGGCACGTTTGCTCAGCTAGCGCATGTTCACCATAAACTTCCACCAAAATACGATGACTTTCGGCAGCAGTTTTCTTCATATTATAGTAATGAAGAAGAACTCCCAACAAAAACACTTTTTCAGGCACAAAGTTCGACATATTTGAGTGAAAAAAAATTATTGTTGTTTACGCTTCAAATGAATGACATATACTGAAATGACGCACAATAACAGTAGCTTTCCAATGCATGTTCCAATGGAATAATACAAGTTACGCCATCTCTTAGCAAACCGCATGAAATTAAGTTATCTCAATTTACAAGAGATGGGTTCACACACTTTCATAATCTTCATACATGGGCTGCAGAAAATCCACATATAAGGAGACATAAATCATTTCAACACCAATTCAGTGTCAGTATAGCAGTAGGTACAATTGGAAACAAGTGAATCTGCCCCTTCAAACCACCACCTAGGCTAAACTCTAAAAACTAAAAACTGGAGTTTTTAGTTTAGAATTTTAAATGATTTACCAGAACTAGTGGAGAACATTCCACTGATTCAACTAGTTTCATCACATTTTCAATAGATAGTGCTACAGCTCACTATCGTCATGGGGTTAAGTAATGACTAGATGAAGAGTTGGATAGGAAGAAATGTATCAGTTCACTAGCCTGCAAAAACTTGTTTGTTCAACCGAAATAGCAACTTTGAGTGAATTGAAAGACCGTACTCTTGAAGCGTCATCAAAAGTGAGGCAGCAGTTAGCATCAATAAGCTTTCGAAGTGAAATCCAAAAACGGGCCCTAGCATCCATATAAAATTAAGGAAGACATTTTGAGCACCTGATATAACTATTTTAGTAAACACATAAGATAAAGACTATCTAAAACCACACAAAATCATTTTTTGTTCATAACCTTTGGAGCTTAAGGCAAAAATACCTATTTTTTTAATTTTACCCCTGCTGCAGATTTTCTAAAGTTTCATAAAATCTATGGATTTTTTCTGCAAATTTGTTGATGATTTTTCTTATTACTGTTACTTTCATAAGAAAAAAGTAGTAAAACGTTATGTTTATTACGTATTTTCTGGAGAAAAGTGAACTCAAAATTAAAAATTAGCATGGGCAAGAAAACCTGAACAGGGTTAGAAATTTGTTATCTAGAGACTCGAACAAGTTACAAAGGCTAGCATTTTTTCTTAAAATAAACTCCCAAATGAAGTTTCTACCATTAGTACTCGTATTAACAGAACAATTTTCGTATACCTAAGTAAGCCTTTTCTTAAATCCTAAGTGAAAGATACCTAACTCCAACATTGGAGATAGACCCTTAATGTAAAACAATTTTTTGTTTTTAAGAGTATAACCAAAAATCAATTCCCAATCATCCTTAACGAATTATTGGACACCCTGTGTAGATAAGAGACCATTCATTTCCTGAGAAGCATCAATGGTAAAAGCATTTCCAGCTTTATTTCAGCCAAGTCCGAAGACTTAAGGCGAAGACTTAACACACGCTCCAATCCAAAACCCTCACGAGCTCCACTATTGGAACGGAATTGCTGACGGCAGCAGCTCGTACTTTGAAGGCATGTTTATGTTAGAATAATGTCAATAGCTGACTTAAATAATTAAGACAATAAGAAGGTATTCAAAAAAATTGTAAGTTAAGTAGTTCTTAAGTTACTCAATAGATGTCAAGTCGATCTGACTTAAATAATTTATAAATTGTAAGTCTACCTATTGATTAACTTACATATGTAAGTATCTTTGTTGCAGTGCGACGGTCCAGAATATGCTTAAGGATTTCAGAGCTGCAATAACTGACCAATCCAGATGGAGCTATACCATTTGTCCAATTAAGGCTTATGGATTATACAAGCACACACATACGACGAAATTGCTTGTTTAAATTAGCCCAACTGAAACATTGAACTTCTGAAGTGTTTTTGGATAATGACATACTTCAACCAATTAACTCCTTTGCTGAATTCAAAATCGAAGAAAATGGTTTCCTTCTAATATCTCAATATATAGAAGGATAGAAGTCCCTCAAGTCCTTAGTACATGTTTGTATTTCATTAAGTTTAACATCGATCGAAATTTCCAAGAATGCTACTAGCGTGCAGTTCTGCTATTATGAAACCCTTATTATCCTACATAGACGCTGAATTAAGGAATCCCCAAGTCATTCGCCTTTCGACGATTTCTTCAAGCACAACAATCCAAATCAATCATCTCCAGAGTATTTACCAATACTCTCGCGACGCGCATTATACACACTTTTGCTCCCTCAGAGATTGCACCGAGGAGAATTGGAAATTTAATGTATCTACGAGTACAGTCATGGAGCACAATTATGTAAATTCTCTGAATTCTTCAATATTTAATCAACGATAGTCGGTGGTTTTCACCAGCTTACCCTTGTGTTTGATTACAATCCTGTCTAAAGATATTGACCGTCAAAGCCGTTCCCCCCCAAAACAGCCTAATAGATATTCAATCGTTAAGTGTATAATGCCATTATGCAATGTTGCTTGGCTATCATGAAATTGGATTCGGAATTGGGATTAATTGTTGATTTCTCAAAGGAACCAGAATAACCGCATTCTGTGTTTGCAATAAAGGCGTTGGGTAACAATAATTGAGGATTGAGATGATTTTAGTAATGGATTTGTTTATGCTTGCGAATGCTCCTGCACTTGGACATGATTGCCTCTGGAACATTTAACAAAAGGATTAAGTGGCCAGAGGATGAAGTCCTCATCCAATAGTTTGATTTTGACTAGGAGATAATTCGAAAAGAGGCTTTTTAGAAGTGAATAGCAGAGAAATAATGCATTGTGTGAGAAACTCTCAAAGCATTAGTACAGGCAGGAGTCATCAATGGGTAGTGAAGCTGTTTGCTGTTGTCCTGTTGCTAGAATACCCCTATTGGAAGTTTTAATAACAATCAGAAAATATATTCGGATGAACGTATATCTTTCTTCTATTTGTCATGCGGCGTAGCTTTGTTATCTGATTAATTGTAATGTCTGCTTGCGGTTGACAAACTGACACGACATTAGCCAATTTACTGGTTGTGTGGTTGCAATTGGTTAACGAGCTGTGTAATTTACTTATGGATAGGATTAGGAAATTTACTCCTTTTATGATATTTAAAATGAAATTTTTTGTTCACCATGTGGGGTAATCTCTTATAGAATTTTGTTGCAGTTTGCCCCTTGCTTGTGATGAAAGTCGGCTTACTAGGAAAAACATATCTAACATCAGACGGATGAAAAGAGAGTAGCACAAAACAAAACAAGTGACAAGTTGTTGTCTGTCGTGAGCTACACACGCGTCGGGAACTTATATTTGATCTATTTTGAAGTTCAATTACCTTATTTCATAATGTCATGTAAAGTTTTTAAAAATAAAGTAGAGTGATCTGAATCAAAAATTGTCTGATTATCACTCTTTTCTTCATACTTCTTGTGCGAATTTGATGGTAAACGAGAATTTGATGGTAAACGATTTGGAATTTATAAAAAAAAGGAATGACATTTGGCGTTGCTCTAGCTGTACAAATCGCGATTTGTTCTCACAGTGGAAGTATAAGTGCTATACCGACGAAGAATCCTATTGCACTTGATGAAGAATCATTCAATCTAATAGTAACTAACACATCAATTACACATAATGCACAGCCGCCTAATGAGAAAATCAAAGAAAACTCTTCGTCAGCTAAATCGCCCATTACTTTGGAAATGATTTATGAAGAGATCTTAATAATCAATGAAAACCAAAAAGACCAAAGACAGCTAATTGATGCTCTCCAAGCCAAAAACAGAGCCAGTGGAGACTACCTTGAACAACAACTCTTAGCCAACACTATCGAAATTTTTAATGTCCCCAACACCAACGGCATCTCTGATACTGATATCGCCTTGGAAGTTTTCCGCGATGGTATGAATATGGATGTGCCTGAAAAAGACATCGATTTTTGCCGCATGAAGTATCCCATATCTCAACCAAAACGAAAAAGAAACCTAGCAAAATAATAAATATTCTCCAATTGAGATTAATTTGTCGTAACTGCAAGAAGAGAATCATGAAGGCGAAAAATTAGCACAAAACAAAACTTATGACAACGATAAATTGTATTGCTGACTTAGATAAAATATGAATTCTTTTGGTATAAATAGTCCTATCTCGTCTTCCAAAAAACACTCAAATAGCCTCTAGTGTTAATGTACGATGTCGGTCCCAAAAGTACCCGACCCAACAAAGAAAACACAAAAATTTTGAAAATGTGGAAAAAATGTTTAAAAAGTTCGATACCCCTTTTTTAATAAGAACTGTCTTGCTCCTCAAAATAGCCAATAACTGCCGACATCACTTATTCATCGTTAGAAAATCTTTGCCCACTGAGCCATTTTTTCAAATTTAGGAACAGAAAATAATCCGAGGGGGCTAAATCTGGCCAAAAGGGTGCATTCAAACTTTAATTCATTAATTCTGGCCATTGCAATAACGGATTTGTGAGCTGATGCATTGTCTTGATGAAACAACACTTTCGTCTTAGCCAAATGCGGCCGTTTTTGCTTGATTTCTTCGCTCAAACATTGCAATAACTTTGCATAATACTGGCCGTTGATAGTATTATCATTGACTATGATAGATAGTCAATGAAAATTATCTCACGCGCATCTCAAAAAATCTTCGCCTTCTTTGGAGCCGGTTCTCCCTTTTGAATCCATTGTTTGGATTGTTCTTTTGTCTCGGGTGTAAAGGGATGAACCCATGTTTCATCCATTGTTATAAAATGGCGCAAAAATCTCTGCTTTATTGCTGTGAAACTTCGCTAAACACTCAATTGAAACATCTTCAAGACACTGTTTTTTATCGAGTGTGAGCAAACGCGGCACCTATCTTGCACAGAGCTTTCTCATGTCCAAATTTTCAAATAATATGTGATGAACCGCACTTTTTGAAATGCCTACAATGTCTGCTAGATGGCGCACTTTCAGCTGACGTTCATCCAATACCGCTTTGTGGATTTTGTTCACCATTTCTAGAGTCGTCACCTCATTTGGTCGACCACTGCGATGCTCGTCTTAGCAGCAAGTACGGCCTCGTTTAAGCACAGCAACCCAAAATTTTACTGTTGTAAACGAAGGAGCAGACTCACCCAGAGTAGAACCCAGTTCAGCTTTTATATTGGTTGGGCTGAGTGCTTTCAATTTTTTTTTCTTTTTTTTTTTTTTTTCTTCATTATTTATTTATTATTTATTTACAATTATATAAGTATCTGCGAAGCCGTAGCTTGTCTGCAGAAAATTATGTTTCAATGCAAATTACATAATAAAGTGAGCAAAGTTATAACTGTGATTAGTATTACAATTTAGTTCAAAGTTAAATAAAAAAGTTTTAACAAGGTTTTTTCTCTTTCTAAAGTTTACAATATTTAAAATTTGGTGAGGTAATTCGTTGATTATTGTGGGAACAATATATTGAAGTTTACGTCTACCGTAGTTAGTAAGTATAGTTATAGTTTTTGGGAGTTTGTAACATTCCTTGGGCACGTCTTCTGGTGTTGACTTGATGCTGTATCTGTTATGTAAATCGGTTGTCATCAAAGTATTCAAAAGCAATTTTCATCTTAAATATATCCTCTACCCGAAGAATTTTGAATTTTTCTCCATTTCCTCGTTGTGTTATACTATTTATGTGTTTAACAGCTGCGTTTTGTAGTTTTTGTATTTTGAAAATGTGTGTTTTAGCTGCACTACCCCAAGCCATTATTCCATATCGTATATTCGATTCTATAAGAGCATAATACACCTGCTTTAAGACCTCTTCGGAGGCATGGTACTTCAAATGCGAAATGGCAAATAAAGCTCTCTTGAGATCTATTCTTAGTTTGTCAATGTGCCTATCCCAGAGAAAATGAAACTCTGTTACAATACAACACCCAAATATTTATATTTGTCAACTAACTCAATGCATTCCTTTGTATTGTCGGGACAATCGTAATTGTCCAGATAAATCCGCTGTTCTGTTGACTTGAAGTGAGGACTTCTAATGTGCATCATCACAGAGATCTATGACGTACTACAATGGCAGTATCATCAGCAAAGGCGAATGGTATACTTTGTTTAAAAATTCGTAGTAACTCATTTGTATATATTGTAGTACGAAGAGAATCGACCCTAACTTTGACCCCTGTGGAACTCCATATTTCATAGTCTTCTTCTCACTGAAAGCATCTGTTCTGAAGGTAGTCAGTCATCCAATCACCAATCTTACCACGTATCCCAATCCTTTTTAGTGCTTGTGTAATATTAGAATGATTCAACGTATCAAATGCCTTACTGAAATCCATTTAAAGCACTAACACATGGTGACCTTTATCAAGACTCTCATTTCTGAAAACCATATTGGCTCTTGTGTATCAGAGAATGTTTTTTGATATAACTTTGCTACCGGTTAGCTAATACACCTTCCAAGCACTTTTCAACTACTGGGAGAATCGATATTGGCAAAAATGTCAGAATGGCTTTTGATATCAATTGCTCTGATGCCATCAACTCCAGGCGACTTATCTTCTCCAAGTGATTCTATAATCTTTTGTATCTCAATGATAGTATTGTATCACATAACGATGACCAATTTTCTCCATTTTCACAAATTCACTGACAACGTTCAATATTGATGGCGGCCAAAGAAATACTAAACAACGTGGCGCTTTCAAACTTGAAACGTATGCTTTATAAACTGCGTACTTTGCAATACAGTGATATTTTCACACAACTACCGCTATGTCTTAGTCAGGCCGGGTACTTCTGGGACCGCCCTCGTAATTATAACTCTTTGTTTACATCAGAACATCTGTAGTTTAAGGAAAAATTTTAATTGTTTGTTAGCACATATCGAAACTCTCGCGAATTTGCCTATAGTTATTGTATTGAGTGAAATTGAGATCTATCAAAATGAGTTAGATTTATAATTTTCCGGGTTGTTTGCTTTTTGGCAACTGCAACGACTCGTACTCTGCCGATGGTGTAGCAGTTTATGTCAAAGTTGGCTATGTTTGATTGTTCTTTGATAAATATTTGTAGTGCTGATGTAGTGAAGTTGTCCCTTTCGAATGCAAATGAATCTTATTTAATGCTATGTTTTTACAGATTACATGTCCAGTTCAGTTTCAAGTGCTGTGGGGTGAACACCCTTGAGTAACTTAATCTTTCTTTTGAAGTAACTCTTTCCAAAATGCCTTGCTTATACAATAAAAAGTCGAACGTGGTGATGAAAATTCAGTGTTCAATATGCAAAGTTCAATATCACCGGTTTTGTTTAAAGTGCAAAAAACTGATTCAGTGAATACGAAGAAGAATCTTATTCCACATCGCTGTGTGATATGCACTTCACGAAGAATAATTTCAATGTGCTCTCCTCTAAAACAACAAGAACCATCGGACACCGTATTCACCATTAACGATGATAAGTCAAATGCAGCCCAGCGTACCATAGAACCAGTTCTCTCGTCCAATTCCAGTTGCACGCAACAGTTAGCCAAAAGGAAAAATCTTAGCAGCTCTCCCGTGGGTGTCACTTTGGATGTACTTTATGATGAGATTCTTGCTTTGAAGGAAATGAATAGTAACCCACTTTCCCTCATTAAACATCTCAAAGGTAAAAATGATATGCTGTCTAAGAAAGTGACCACTCTTCAGATTACTGTCAACAATTTACATCAAAATCATCTACGCAAAATTGTGGGAATTCCTAATGTTAATACGGATAATGCCCTGAGTACTGCAGTGAAGCTTCTAGAAGAGGGTTTGGATAATGGAATCAATTGCGATGATATTAAATCACGTTTCATAAAACCCGTAAAGAGAAAGGTTCAAAGTGATGAAGCGAAAACTCTTCCTACCATTATGTGCGTGAATTTCAAAGGAGTGTAATGCAAACAGAGAGTTATGAGATTAAGGCGACGCAGAAGTTATATTACTTGGCCAGCATCTTGAAAGGCAACGAATCTATTTAAATGAAAGCCTTATACCGCAAATTCTATTTATTTATAACAAAGCTAAACAAACCAAAGTGGAAAAAAATTTTAAATTTTTATGAATAAAAAATGGTGATTTGTTAATGAAAAAAAAGAAGGAGATAAGATTTTTAAAATTCGTTGTTTGGAGGATCTTGATAAATTAGCAAAATCTTTTGTGAAATTTAATTAATGGTTTTTATGAATAATAGTTTACTTGATGATCCTCACATAAGTCATTTAAATTCTCCTTTTTGTAATCTTGATAAAGATTCTTTTCAAAGTGTATTCCATGATAATCCTTATACAAATGTTTTCCTTATTCATCAAAACATCTGATGTTTGCGTAAAAATTTTGATCTGCTTGTTGCGCATTTAGAATCGTTTGTTAAAAAGTCTGATATCATTTTTATCTCAGAAATATGGATTTACGACCATAAAAAGGACTTTTATAACATAATATGCTCGGTTATAATTTTTACCCTTATTGCAACAATTCATATGGTGCAGGTGGAGTTGCCTTATTTATAAAGGAAAATTTAAACTGTGAGTATGAATACGAATGTTGTCCTTTCCTAAGCTCAGATATGATTAAGACTTCCTGCACTATATGGTAAAAGCACAAAAATTAGTCTTCCTGTGTTTTTATCGTTTCCATGATAAAAGTAAGTATGTTTTCATTGGCGATTTAACTTCAGTTTTGAGAACGGAGAATGCCCGTAATCCTTTCATTCTTGGTGATATTAACATAGATATACTGAGTGCCTCTTGGAAACAATGAGTTTAATATCGGCTCATAGCTTAAAGTCTTGCATTAATGTACCAACAAGAATTGCTGGCGCATCTGAAACTTGCATTGATCATATCTATGCTAGACTAGGTGGGGTAAAAACCTCCTAGTTGGATAAATATTATGGGCTAATGCTCCGTCAGATTACAACGTCAAGTAATGTTTTCGAGAGTTTCGTGGTGGCCGCAACTTCACTACCTCCGATGCGGTTACAGAGGACAACGTCAAAAAAATACATGAAATGGTGTTGGCTGACCGGAAAGTGAAGGTGCGCGAGCTAGCAGATACCACAAAGATTAGTACTGAGCGCACACGCCATATTTTGAGCACTTTGAAAGAGTGTTTGGACTTGCTGATGCGGAATCGGGCGGACTTTTTGCGTCGATTGGTAACTGTTGATGAAACTTGGATCTACTATTACACACCAGAGAACAGAAAGAGTGTCCGGCAATGGACTGAAGCCGGCACGAGTGCCCCAATGTGGCCGAGGGAGGCTCAATGGGTCGGAAAGGTTATGGCGTCGGTTTTCTGGGATTGTCATGGCATACTCTTCGTGGACTACCTCGAAGACGGAAAAACCATCAACAGCGAGTATTACTGCGCATTATTGGAGCGATTGAAGGGCGAAATCGCTGCAAAACGGCCTTTTTACAAGACAATGCCCCGGCGCATAAGAGCATCGGAACCACGGCTAAAATCAATGGCTTACGGCTCCAATTTTTGTCGTATCCACCGTATTTGCCCGATTTAACTCCCTCTCTATTGTCTCTTCCCAAACCTCAAAAGATGGCTCATCAATAAAAAATTCAGTTCACGCGAGGAAATTAACATTTAAAAAAAAAAATTTTTATTCCCAAGGAGGTTACTTTTCACTTGCTATCCTGACTTGATAGCCTCTAATTTAAATGAATTTTTTACAAAGGTTGCTTCAAAAACTCTTACAAATGTAGGCTTTGATAACAATCTATCTCAAGAGAGGAACCTAGAAAACAGTTTTGATTTCGAGCCAATTACATACTTTGAACTAAAATATATAAACAAATTATGTTATTAAATAAATCAAAATCCTTCACTCGGAATAGTTATTCGAATGCATTTACTATATTAAGAATATAGCTTTCAACATTGAAGATGTACTGGCAACTTACTTCAAAAGAAGTATATACAATGGCAAATATCCAGACAGCTTGAAAATTGCGGAGGCTATACCAATATTTAAAAAAGGTGATCGTAAAGATGCTAATAATTACCGACCTATCTCTCTCTTTCCCGTATTCTCCAACATTTTGGACAAAGTTATCAGGAAAAGGGTTGTTGATTTTCTTGAAAAACATTCCTTCTTCAGCTCGAATCAATTTGACTTTAGAGCTGCTAAGTCAACTGAGCACGTTCTCTTAAATTTTTGTGAGGAAATTTATGGTAGCATGAATAATAAAAAGTTTACTGCTGCTTTGTTAAGTGATACAGTGAACCATATTCTATTAGTTTCCGTTTAAGAAAAACGGTTTTTCGTGGATTTATCCTGGAATTATTTTCCTCGTACCTTAAAAATAGAATACAATCTGTAAAACTAGGCGATACTTTTAGCGATTACCGCGAAATTCAAACTGGGGTCCACCAAGGCTCCGTGCTCGGCCCCATTTTATTTTTAATCTATATATAATCCATCATTAGCCTACCTTTGAAAGGAAAAAAACGGCTATGCAGATGATATTGCCAACTCTTCTTCAAATGACTCTATTTCAAATCTGGTGGCAGATATTAACCAAGACTTAGAGTTATTAAGACACTGGCTTTCAGTGCACAAGCTGGTACTCAGTGACTAAACAAAAATTTTGTTTTTCAAACTTGCAGTGCTCGATTGTTACCCTCTATTATTTATGTTTCACAGCTGTGACTGCAATAACATGCTTTTAAGTGCAGAAACTTGCGAAGAAAGATCAATTAGCTTAACTACTTTTGACACTGCCAGAGCTTGCTCTGGCCTTCTCATAGACTCTAAAATGAATTGAAACACACATACCTCGTTATTAGAAACTTATCTTTTAAAGACAACATATATAGTTACATACAAAAAATAGTTTACTATGCATTAGTACAATCTAAACTGCAATATGACCTGGAGTATTGAGGAGGTATTTATAAGTATAATTTACATCTTTTGTTAATATCAAAAAAACATGTTCTTGGAATTATATGGAAAAAAAAGACGTCGAGAACATACTTTTCCACTTTTTATTAGGGCAAAAATACTGCCTTTAAAACATCTCTACTTTTACAAGGTCTTGAAAATATTTTTCCTAAAGAATGGAAACTTGCCAAATCCAGGCAATTCCATTTATGATCTGCGAGGTGTTCAAGCGAGGCTTGATTCTACTCTATCTCATATTACTCGTCAGTTTTTAAATTTCTATTCCTCGGTAGCGCCTAGATGGTTTAATAAAAAGTCCTTCTCGTTCATAAAATAAATCAAGAAATGCTTCTTCATTTTTGACCATATTCAAATAAATAATTTGGTCCGGACTGTTTAATAAAATTGTATTGTCTATTTATTTACCACCACAAAACCATCTTAATAATTTTACAACAATAACATATACAACTCACTACATTCACCACTAGTGAATAAAAGGAAATGTTAAGATATGCAACAATGTTTTATTCGTAATGTATCATAAAAAAAACACTTACTCTTGCTTATTTTACCTATGAAATGTTTTAACTTTTCAAAAGTAAGTATTATTGATTAAGTATAATTTCTTATAATATCATGTATAGGACATTTACTGCAATAAACTAAAATTTAATTGAAAAATTTAATAAATTAAGTAAAAATGTCCTTATTGATGAGCTGAATTCTATTTTGAATGAAACTAAAGCTAAAAACTTAATTATTCTTGGCGATATTAATATTGATATTTTAAATGAGTGTAACATAGATACTGATACTTACTTGTTGTTAATGGCATCGTATGGTCTAAGGAGCGTTATTAATGAACCTACTCGCGTATCTAATTCAACCAAAAGTTGTATTCATCTTCACGCGAATACATAAAAATAACAAAAGTTGTTTTATGGTAATGCTTACGATTTCAAAGTAACGGATCGTCATACTAGGTGGAGTGAAAAGTAACCTCTTTGACCACCAGAATGCGCTGCTACTGCAAAAGGGGTTAAAGTGCCTTGAAGTCCGTTCATATTTAGGCAAACATGCCAAATTTCAGTGCGATAGTGTCTTTAGTTTTGTTTTGAAGCTGATTGTTGTTGACGTGTTTGGCATCATGTTGAGTATGAACAAAAACGATTTTTGTCCTCTCATAAAACAAAACGACGAAGGAAACAAAAGAAAAGTTGGATAAATATTATGGGGCTAATGCTCCATCAGGTTACACCGTCAAATATTGGTTTCGAGAGTTTCGTGGTGGCCGCAACTCCACTACCGATGAAGTCCGCAGCGACAGGCCCTCCGATGCGGTTACAGAGGACAATGTCAAAAAAATACATGAAATGGTGTTGGCTGACCGGAAAGTGAAGGTGCGCAGGCTAGCAGATACCACAAAGATTAATACTGAGCGCAAACGCTCATCGACGCCACGGAGGAGTATTTTGCAGACCTTCCGGAAAATTACTTTTCGGACGGGATCAAGAGGTTGGAAAATCACTAGAATAAGTGTATCAATTAAGGCACTTGCCCAAGTAACAATTTATATCAGGAGGGTTACAAATTACCAAAGCTAAGCAGGCTCTGCTGTCATTGAGATGCATATCTTCGGTTTCTATCAGCCTTGATATATTGCTACCCCCAAACATGAATTTGATATTTTGATGGATGGTGCAAACACACATGAAATGAGTTCATGATGCCCCAGCCAAAACGAAGTTCTTTAGTCTTAACGACACGAATTTGGAAAATCCAATCTTAACATTATTATGGACTTCTTTGAATTTATAATATATCTCCCTAAGGTTAGCCAAAACCAGATGTTTTTAAATATGTTTTTTCTGACTTTCAATCTAACAAAAAAAAAAAAACAAAACATCTTAGTTTTGAACCTGAGAAAATAAATGTTTGTTACTTTTATAGATATTTAGTCTTTTTTTCGTTGGATTAAAAGGCTGATATCGTCTTCATAGTAAAAACTTTCCACCAATTGCTTGATATCAGCATCTAAGCTTTTCCCATAGGTTGATGGAACGCTTTGATCTTCTGGAAGTTTTCTAGATTTCTTGATCATACAGCTTGTCGATCCTGGAAACTCTTCTATAATTTTGTCGATGCTCCATTCTTTTGAAAGTAAAGACAACAAAACAAGTTTTGTGTCTTTGCTTGCAGTTTTATGGAAATTTTCTTTTATTTTCCCTACGAAATATTCTTCCTCTCTGGAATTATCTTCATCATTATCAATAGTAACAGAGAAAACTTTCTCTGCAATTTTCAACAAAGATGCAATTTTGACTGCACATATTTTAAGTCACTAAGTCTTCTCTTGTCGAATGTATCTTCTCCAATATATTATACTGTATGCATTCATTAATCAAATTGAATGCAATGTCTTTATCGAAATACATTTCATCAACTTCAATTTGATCTTCAACCTCTAGCAATGATGGCGTTGTATCAGAATTTCGGATCTGACTCAATTTTTTCCTACACGTAGAGCAAATTACCAACTTTGTGTTGCGTTGTACCCATTCATTGTCGTACATACCGCAAATCACGAGTACCGGGTTGATGAGGTGGTAAATCCAGAGGATTACCGCACGTTTTCCACACAGAAGCACTCATTATAAATTTATATTACTCACAACTCTTGTTACGATAAAATCTAATATAAATCCCGAGCTCACGATAGATTGACATCAAGTGAGTGCAAATTAATTAAGCCTAACTTCTAAAATCCTCAAAATAAATAAACAAAATTGAAGAAGAAATAAAACGCGCACAGTGACGTTTTTTTTCCAAAAAAAAAACCTATGTACTTATGTATGTGCACTCGGGTTATATGTGAGGATGATAAGAGGAGTAACGTAACAAATATTTAATTTTCTGATTTAGCTGCCTATAAAACATTATTTTGGCTCTCTCTATAATATATAAAAAAATAATAATAAAAAATAAACAAAATACCATTTTTTGAGTTATTCAAGGATATTCTGGAATATCGTTCGTCCTTGAAAAAAATTATTCCAAATATTTGAAAGTTCACCTTTTTCTGAATTCAACAAGGTATATTTTATCAAATTCTGATGAGCATAGCCAAAGTTATGATTTTTTTTTTAAATATAAAAGAAGAGTAAATTTTGATTTTTTGCCAATTTTTGAAGTTTCGTTATACGCAAACTATATCGAATTCTGCCTCATGATTCGTACCACTCCAATGAGTATTTCTACCACTTTTCAGCCAAATAGGAGGGATGTCGTTCAGAGCTCATTATATAGCTTTGGCGATTTATCGTGGAATAGTAACTACATACATTTATCTATTTGGGCATTTAAAATTCATTAAAAAAAAATAAACAAGACCAAAAATTAGAAAAACCAGCCCGGAAGATAAAAAAAAAAAAATAATAATAACAAAACAAAGAATACACAAAATTCAACTCAGGCATACGAACGGATCATTTTGTTCCGCAAACATGAAAAACGCATGAAGGAGAAAAACGAATACGACGATACATAGCGTACGACTTACACTAACTACTTCACCCACTCCTTATCGATTTTTCCGTTTTTCACGTTTTCCGCGTGATTTTCTGCTTGTTGTTCGTTTGCACTAAATGATATGAAACCGCTTACTCGCTCGTTTCGGGAACGTAAGCCAGGGGTGGAATCAACAATGAAAAGAGCTTTTAAAAAATTAATGCGATGGATACCAGGGTATAAGCTCCCAAGTAGCAAAACAGTTTCTGAATCACTGCTGCAGGAGCTTCATACAAAAAGGACCAAGTCTCAAAAGAAGTAGAAAATGTCTGTATTACTACGGATATTTGAACTTCAAAGGTAACTGAGACTTACATAGTGGTGTCTGGTCACTACATAAGCCCAGATATTGAGTTCAAGACCGTATTGCTAGGATGCTGCCAATTTGAGGCTATCCATATTTCAGAAAATATCGCAGACGAGATAGGTGAATTGATTATGTAGGCAAAAGTAAAAAGAACATATACAAATCATAAAAAATATAAGAAAGCACCCTGTGCAAAAAAAAAAAGCTCTCGAACATTCAGTCAACTACGTCTATTAACAAAACTAATAATATTCGGACCATCTGATCAGGTTATTGACCCGAAGTTCACTTTGCTATAAATAGAAGCAGAATGCCGTTTTTCGTTCTTCTCTTCATTACACCAACGGTCAAAAAAAGTGTTTCTCTTTGGGCTCACCTCCATCCTCTTTCTATAATTTCAGAAGTGGGATTCGGTCAATAAATCTACCGTACAGTCGAATGTACACCAAATTTAATACTGCAGACTTTTTCAAAGTCAATTTCGCGAGTGAAAAGTAAAAATTTAATAATGTCTGAGAGGTGGATAGAGATTATGGATTCTTCGACGGTATCCAGACTCAAATGTTTTCTCAGATCAATAAAATATCCTACCACCGGCACCAAGGCAGAACTTAAACCTCGAGTGCAGTGCATGATTTTTCGAACGACGACTTTACCAGATTGATCAACGAGTTTTCTTTAGACACCATAGCACAGTGTGCTGATGACTCAACTACAATAGATAACGACGTGCTTGATGAAAGCAGTGGGGACGAGGAACAACTGAATGAGCAGATAGCAAAACTCCAACGAATGTGCAAGAAGAAAGAAGAAATTCGACAATTGAAACAGAAACTGCGAGAATTACAAATTGATGAAGTTCAATATAATCCCAGGTCGACTCCAACTTACAATTTCAAAGACGTCGAGGACTCGATACCCGTTTATAGTGGAGATGACAACTTCTACGTTAACCGCTGGATTGAACAGTTCGAGGATTACTCGGAAGTTTTGGAACAGGACGAAAGGAACAAATTTATTTCCGGTAAGCGGTTTCTCAAGGGAACAGCAAAACTTTTCGCCAGAACCGTTAGCCTCCGCCGTTGGACTTAATTGAAAAACGCATTGAAGAACGAATTAAAAAAAAAAGTAACCACATCAGACTCTTACAACGAGCTGTGAAGACGGAAAATGTTAAGCAACGAAACAATGCAACAGTACGTGCTTCATATGCAAGAAATTGCAACACGTGGAATTGTCGAAGAGGAGGACTTAATCCAGTACATTATTAGAGGAACTCCTAATTCTGAGACGAATAAAAATATCCTGTACAATGCTTACTGCCTTGAGAAACGAAAAAACAATCACCGGGAGCATAACACCGACAAAGTGACTCAACAGTGACTTTCACTGTTTTTCAAAATCGCCGTAGTACTGTTCCTAAACACTCTGAGCCCAGTAGTAACAATAAGGAAGTCACCTGCTTCAAGTGTGAAAAATCTGGACACATATCCCCTAACTACGACAACATAAATCGAGTCATGACACTACAAAAAAAATCAAAAAGTGAACACTTCTGCGGCTGATGGAAGAAACGATGGGAACTCTTTGAAGAGCACTTTATTATCAGAAGGATATTCAGAAGGATGATCATGAGGATGGCCTGGTGAACGATTTTAAGTGCTGTATTTGTTACGAATGGATAAACCAACACATGGAAATCTCGCTAGGATTGTTGACGCTGCTTGACTCAGCGAGTCCAATAAGTTTTGTGCAGGAAAAGTATTTACCAACAATCTTACTGCTAACACTCAAGAGGACGAGCCAGACTTATTGCGGAATTAACAACAACCCACTTCAGGTGGTAGGAAGTATCAACAGTCATATTTGGTTTCAAAATTCTATTATACGAATTAATCTCTTAGTAGTGAAAAATTTTTCTATGATATAACCTGTTATTCTAGGTTGTGATTTCATTGGTAAAACAGGTTTGGTTTTTCGACGCATTAACGATGACGAAAATCAAAATTCACAAGTGGTTTTCAGCTCCTCTAACCCCGAAATTTCATATGCATCTTCTAGTGCTGATACCATTAAAGATAATGACTTGCAGCAGATTATGAACATCGATGTAGCGGCAGATACTGGTGAGTCTCAACTATACATTAATAAGAGTTTGTGTGAAAGTGTTAAGGGTAATATAAAAGAGATAGTTAGGCCCGCTTATTTGCAACCGAAAGACCGTTAGTCGCAAACAGATTTTAAAATGGAGATAACGTTGTCCAAACATATCCAATTTCGGTGTACACCTACGAGACTTCCGTGTGCACACAAAGTCGAGCCTTCTTGGGAATGAAAAAAAAAAAATTTTTAAATGTTTTTTTTTTTTACTTTATTCAATATTGTCCCTTTTTATTTTTACACTTATTCTAACGATTTTTCAACTTCTTGATCCCGTCCGAAAAGTAATCTTCCGGAAGGTCTGCAAAATACTCCTCCGTGGCTATCTTTTGAGGTTTGGGAAGAGATAATAGTCCGAGGGAGCCAAATCGGGCGAATACGGTGGATGCGACAGCAATTGGAGTCGTAAGTCATTGATTTTAGCCATGGTTGCGATGCTCTTGTGCGCCGGTGCATTGTCTTGCAAAAAATTTTTTCGCTTCATATGAGGGAGTTTTGCAGCGATTTCTTCCTTCAATAGCTCCAATAATGCACAGTTATACTCGTTGTTGATGATTTTTCTTATTTTCGAGGTAGTCCACGAAGAGTATGCCATGACAATCCCAGAAAACCGACACCATAACCTTTCCGACCCATCGAGCTTCCCTCGGTGGCTTCGGAGCACTCGTGCCGTTTTCTGGTGTTCAACAGTTACCAATCGACGCCAAAGTCCGTCCAATTCCGCATCAGCAAGTCCAAACACTCTTTCGAAGTGCTCTCGCGTTCGTGTTTTTGGTCAGGAGTGAGTATGCGTGGCACCCAGCGGAAGGATAACTTTTTCATATGCAGAATATTGCCCAAAATATGGCGTGTGCCTCTTGTCTTCTGTAACCGCATCGGAGGGCCTGCCGCTGCTTCCTTCGCCGTTTTGCCTCTCAAAAAATAATATTTTATGATGGAACGAAAATTGTTTTTGTCCATACTCAATGTGATGCCAAACATGTCAACAACAATCAGCTGTCAAAACTGAAGACAGTATAGCAGACAAATTTGGCATGTCTGCCTAAATATGAACGGACTTTAAGGCACCATAACCTTTTTTGCAGTAGCAGTGCATTCAGGAGGTTACTTTTCACTCCACCTAGTAATTTGTGAATCCAATTCACCATACGCTTCGCCAATTGTACTTGTGCAAAAAAAAAAAAATAAAGAGCTCCGACTGTATGTAGATTTTAGAGAGCTGAACAAGATCACTTTCGTGATAACTACCCTTTACCCCTCATAAAAAAAATCACCATGATCGACTTCGGGATAGATTGTTTTCTACCACATTGGATCTCAAGAATGGCTTTCATCATGTCCAATTGACAGATGATTCGATGAAGTTTTCTTCTTTTATAGCGTCATTAGGGCAATTCGAATATACGCGGATGCCATTTGGGCTTAAAAACGCCCCCTCCGTTTTTAAAAGATTCATGAAGCATGTCTTCGGAAATCTTATTTCGAAGGTAAGATACTTACCTATTTGGATGACATTCTCATTGCGACACAGTCCATCTTAATATTTTACGCGAAGTAATAAATATCATAACTGATTTAACTGACATAAATTACAGCTCAGGTTTGACAAATGTAGTTTTCTGCAAACCGAAATCGTCTAATTCGGATATAAAGTCACTAAAGATCGTAACATAAATGCAATTAAAAGTTTTCTTATACCTTCCTCTACTAAGAATGTGCATAGCTTTCTGGGACTCTGTTCCTATTTTCGAAAATTCATTTAAGGTTTTGCGAATGTGGCTAAACCACTTTATGACCTTTTGAAAAAGGTCACACCATTCATATTCGGTGTGAAGGAAATGGAAATTTTTGGGGTGTTAAAATCTAAGCTTATAGCATCTCCCGTCTTAGCTTTATTCAGCTCTCATAGCACCACAGAGCTGCATTGTGGTGCAAGTTCGTTTGGCTACGGCGCAGTTGTATTTTTATTTTCGAAACGAGCCACTGAAACGGAAAGAAAATATCATAGCTATGAGCTAGAGACGCTTTCGATTATATACGCTCTTCGGAGGCTTAGAATAGATAAAAAATCGTTAAATCCTCGCATTTCACGATGGGTCTTGGAGTTGCAAAACTTCGACTACATCGTCGAGCATAAGAAAGGGGATAAGATGTCACACATTGACGCCTTAAGTCGCTCATTTATTGTTTTATATGTAGAGGATGAATCGTTTGAGTTTGTCTTGGCGGCTGCCCAGAAGCACGACCCTAAGATTAAGTCAATTGCATCTGAGTTAGAAAAGAGTGAAAGCCCCATTTATGAGATGATAGACGGTCTTATATACCGAAAGTGCAAAGGCAGGGTCAACTTTTACGTTTTATCAAATATGTAAAACGAAGTAATACGTACGCATTATGAAGCGATGTGTCACGTTGGGGTAGAAAAGTGCTTTCAGCATCTATCAGGGTGCACTGGTTTCCCAATATAAAGGATAAAATCAAAGAACACATAAGAGGCTGTTTGAAGTGCATATATTTCTATCCCCAATCAGGTAAAGTTGAAGTTGTATTCCATACCCAAAGGGGAGGTTCCATTTCGTACGCTTCATATCGATCACCTTGATCCCTTGTCTAGTTCACAGTCACGTAAAAAACACGTTCTCCTTGTAGCTGATGCTTTCACTAAATTTATAAAACTCTATCCTGTTAAGGCCACACATGAATTATTCGCGGCCCGATCGCATTGTTTCAGATCGTGGAACCTGTTTCACGTCAACGGAGTTCACCGACTTTCTACGCGAAAGTAATATTCAGCACGTGAAAACTGCCACGCGTTCTCCTCAATCAAACAGACAGGTAGAGTGTATAAATCGCATACTTGTGCCGATGTTGTAAAAAAAATACGATTTTAACACTACCAGTGATTGGGATAAGCACTTCAATAGGAGTACAGGTTTTACACCAAGTGTCTTATTGTCTGGCGTACATCAGAAAGGAGAGCTTTGTGACGGTGTTAATATAATTCCTTGATAGTAGGATAAAGTCAAAAAAAGTTAACCTTAAAGATATTAGGGCCCAAGCGCATCAAAAAACTGAGAAAACCCAAGCACTTAACAAACTCTATTTTGACAAAAGACATAAAATTCCTAAAGTATATAAACCAGGTCATTATGTGATGATTCGAAACACAGCCGCTGTCCCAGGTGTAAATCAAGATCCTTATGAAGTCAAGAAAGTCTTATCCAATGATCGGTACTTGATTATGGATATCGATGGACTGCAAGTATCACGGTTGCCGTACAAAAGAATATTTTCTGCGGATAACATGAGGCCTTATGAAGTTTAGCAAAGATGTTCAGAAGACGGTGAAGAGGCAGATGGGCACAACTTGGAAAACTCGATTCTCGGTCCTAAAATTGATATTCACATTTACAAATTACATTACTATATTGCATTATCCAAACCTATTTTCATTGAAGTATCATTGTATCATTTTTAGTATTGCATTGTATATTTTTCTTTTGTTAATCAATTGAATTATTGAATAGCTTCTCTAATTTTTTTAAGAACTGAATTTTGTTATTTTGTACTAATAGTCTTATCTATTATCATATATTCATACCTTTGTAGTATTAGTATGCATATATGTATTGAAAAAATTTGTTATGTAATCGGGGCGTATACTTGATCAGGATGGCCGAATTGTAGGCAAAAGTAAAAAGAACATATACAAATCATAAAAAATATAAGAAAGCACCCTGTGCAAAAGCTTTCCAACATTCAGTCAACGACATCTATTAACAAAACTAATAATATTCGGACCATCTGATCAGGTTATTAACCCGAAATTCACTTTGCTATATAGTAAATAGAAGCAGAATGCCGTTCTCCCTTCTTCTCTTCATTACCAAACAAAGATAAAACCAACGGTCAAAACAGGTGTTTCTTTTTGGGCCCACCCCCATCCCCTTTCTGCAATTCGGAAGTGGAAAATTCAAAACAAAGTAAACTTTATTGTAAGCGAAAATGCTTCAAACATAAAGAGAGCAATTAAAGATTACTTGAGATGGAAATAATTCGGTTGCTATGCTCACAGGCTCAACTTGGTGGTGGATAATGCTTTAAAACTTTTCAAGGACGATATCGAGAAAATAAAAAGAGTTGTGGGACATTTTAAGAGAAGTAGAATGCAGCAAGATAAATTGCCAAAGAGACTTATACAGCAGATACATATCAGATGGAATTCCACATATGTTATGTAAAATAGATTTGTTGAGTTAGATTAAGCTGTGGGTCATTCCACGATAAATCGCCAAAGCTATATGATGAGCTCTGAACGACATCCCTCCTATTTGGCTGAAAAGTGGTAGAAATACTCATTGGAGTGGTACGAATCATGAGGCAGAATTCGATATAGTTTGCGTATAACGAAACTTCAAAAATTGGCAAAAAATCAAAATTTACTCTTCTTTTATATTTAAAAAAAAATCATAACTTTGGCTATGCTCATCAGAATTTGATAAAATATACCTTGTTGAATTCAGAAAAAGGTGAACTTTCAAATATTTGGAATAATTTTTTTCAAGGACGAACGATATTCCAGAATATCCTTGAATAACTCAAAAAATGGTATTTTGTTTATTTTTTATTATTATTTTTTTATATATTATAGAGAGAGCCAAAATAATGTTTTATAGGCAGCTAAATCAGAAAATTAAATATTTGTTACGTTACTCCTCTTATCATCCTCACATATAACCCGAGTGCACATACATAAGTACATAGGTTTTTTTTTTGGAAAAAAAACGTCACTGTGCGCGTTTTATTTCTTCTTCAATTTTGTTTATTTATTTTGAGGATTTTAGAAGTTAGGCTTAATTAATTTGCACTCACTTGATGTCAATCTATCGTGAGCTCGGGATTTATATTAGATTTTATCGTAACAAGAGTTGTGAGTAATATAAATTTATAATGAGTGCTTCTGTGTGGAAAACGTGCGGTAATCCTCTGGATTTACCACCTCATCAACCCGGTACTCGTGATTTGCGGTATGTACGACAATGAATGGGTACAACGCAACACAAAGTTGGTAATTTGCTCTACGTGTAGGAAAAAATTGAGTCAGATCCGAAATTCTGATACAACGCCATCATTGCTAGAGGTTGAAGATCAAATTGAAGTTGATGAAATGTATTTCGATAAAGACATTGCATTCAATTTGATTAATGAATGCATACAGTATAATATATTGGAGAAGATACATTCGACAAGAGAAGACTTAGTGACTTAAAATATGTGCAGTCAAAATTGCATCTTTGTTGAAAATTGCAGAGAAAGTTTTCTCTGTTACTATTGATAATGATGAAGATAATTCCAGAGAGGAAGAATATTTCGTAGGGAAAATAAAAGAAAATTTCCATAAAACTACAAGCAAAGACACAAAACTTGTTTTGTTGTCTTTACTTTCATCGACAAAATTATAGAAGAGTTTCCAGGATCGACAAGCTATATGATCAAGAAATCTAGAAAACTTCCAGAAGATCAAAGCGTTCCATCAACCTATGGGAAAAGCTTAGATGCTGATATCAAGCAATTGGTGGAAAGTTTTTACTATGAAGACGATATCAGCCTTTTAATCCAACGAAAAAAAGACTAAATATCTATAAAAGTAACAAAAATTTATTTTCTCAGGTTCAAAACTAAGATGTTTTGTTTTTTTTTTTGTTAGATTGAAGGTCAGAAAAAACATATTTAAAAACATCTGGTTTTGGCTAACCTTAGGGAGATATATTATAAATTCAAAGAAGTCCATAATAATGTTAAGATTGGATTTTCCAAATTCGCGTCGTTAAGACCAAAGAACTGCATTTTAGCTGGGGCATCAGGAACTCATTCCGTGTGTGTTTGCACCATCCATCAAAATATCAAACTCATGTTTGAGGGTAGCAATATATCAAGGCTGATAGAAAACGAAGATATGCATCTCAATGACAGCAGAGCCTGCTTAGCTTTGGTAATTTGTAACCCTCCTGATATAAATTGTTACTTGGCCAAGTGCCTTAATTGCCCAAACTATTCTAAATTAAGCAGAATCTTTGACACTGCTTTTAGTAATCACTTCATAGAAGACGTAACATACTATCAGTGGACCCATAAAGACCGATCAAAATTGGAATTGAGAATTGGAAAGTCTGACGATTTCATTCAGAGCTTTTTGAAACAGCTTTGTGTTTTCATTAGTCAGTCAAAACTCTCTTAACGAAAACGGACATACTTGTTTTATTGGATCTTTTCGAAAATTATGGTTTTGTTGTGCAGTTGCAGTGCTAGGACAACGAACTGGACAAACGAACAGGCGACGATTCACCCTTTCGCATTATATTAGCGAAACGAGATGGATGATATTAAAAACAAAGTTTTGTTGTAATCAGTGACTGCTTAAAGCATGACACTATCGCAGTACACTTATTTCAGCGCCGTCTCTTAGAGTTCCTGCACAAGAAATGCCAACACTTTAAGAAAATTATTATTATTTTTCCGATGGATCTGCTGCGCAGTACAAAAACAAAAAGAATTGTTGCCAGAGCTAGCCTACAAAGACCGTATAGGAAACACATAACAACTCCCTTACAGTTATATAACTGGGCAACTGAAACTGAAACTGAATATGGATTTCTTCTACGTGACCACACAGGAGTATAATGAAGAAAAATTATTGATGGAATCGAGACTTTCTAATTTAAAAATTGTGCCGGAAACAAGAAAACTTATTTCATCATATTTCATCAGTTTCACAAGGAGTAATTAAAGAAAAATAATTTTCCTTTTCATCGGAAGAATAATAATAAATAATGATTTTTTTTAATTTTTAAGGCCCCAGTGTGACTTTTTTTTTAAATGAAAATATTTTTTAGAGAATATTCAGTCGCCTATAAAACATTATTTTGGCCGAACCCATAGAGAATCCAACTTGAAATTTGAAATGGAAATAGAGAACGATTCTCTTTATAATATTGTATATAAAAAAATTAAAAAACAACAAAATACCATTTTTTGAGTTATTCAATGATATTCTGGAATATCCTTCGTCCTTGAAAAAAATTATTCCAAATCTTTGAAAGTTCACCTTTTCCTGAATTCAACAAGGTATATTTTACCAAATTCTGATGAGCAGAGCCAAAGTTATGATTTTTTCAAATAAAAAGAAAGCATAAGTTTTGATTTTTTGCAAATTTTTGAAGTTTCTTTAGACGCAAACTAACACATTGGCTGAAAAGTCAGTGCCGTTTTATAGAAAAACATAAAATTTTTGCAAAATTCAACTTTATTTATCAATATAATTGCCTTCAATTGAATCGATTTTTCAATCTTTCGATACCAGTTTTTTAGTACGATTTCGGTTTAGCCTCAAAATAGGGGCGCATTCTTTTGAGGTCTGCGAACAGGAAATAGTCGCTGGGGGCCAAATCTGAAAAATACGATAGGTGGGGAAGCAATTCGTAGCCGAATTCATTCAATTTTGCCGTCGTTTTCATCGGCTTGTGACGCATTCTTCAAATGCGGCCGTTTTTCTGCGATTTCGTCCTTCAAACGCTCCAACAACGCAATCTAATAGTCGCTGTTGATAAACTGCCCATTTTGGAGATAGTCGATGAAAATTATTCCCTGTGTATCCCAAAATATGGATGCAATAACCTTGCCAGCCGACTGTTGAGTTTTTGATCGTTTTGGACGAAGTTCGTCGCCTGCTCGCCACTCAGCTGACTGCCGACTTGACTCTGGTGTGAAGTGATGGAGCCAAGTTTCATCCATTGTCACATACCGACGCAAAAATTCGGCTTTATTGCGTTTGAACAGCTTTAAACACTCCTCTGAATCATCAACACGTTGTTGTTTTTGGTCGACTGTGAGCAAACGCGGCACCCACTTTGAACAGGGCTTTCGCATGTCCAAATATTCGTGTATGATATATCAAACACGATCTTTTGATATCTTTAGAGCCTCAGCTATCTCGATCAACTTCAGTTTACGGTCATTCGTAATCATTTTGTGGACTTTTTTGATGTTTTCATCTGAAACAGCCTCTTTTGGACGTCCACTACCTGTATCATCTTCGGTGCTTGTATGACCACTTTTAAATTTTTCAATCCACTTGCGAATGGTTCGTTCGGTTGGTGCAGAGTCCGGGTAACACTTATCAAGCCATTTCTTTGCATCGGTTGCATTTTTTCCCATCAAAAAGCAATGATAAATCAACACACGAAATTGCTTTGAATCTATTTTTTTCACAATAACAAAAGTTGCTTCACTCACAACGGTATATCTCGAGAACTAATCGTCCGACAGCTGTCAAATTTATACACGTATCTTCTGAAAGTTGGTACTAACTGATTCGAATGGTATGGATTTAATTCAAGTGGTGCCCTCTCTTAGAAACGGACTTTTCAGCCCATGTATTACTATAAAAAATGGATCAAAAAACTTGCATTAAGTTTGTATAAAAAATGGAATCAAGTGCTCTAAAACACTTGAAATGTTGACAGTGGCATAGCCACCGTATGCTCTTAGTAAAAAAAATGTTCGCAAGTTCACACCCCAGCACATCAACAAAAGATGGAACGTCGAAGCTGTGAAAAAAATTGTTTTTGAAAATCTTTGAATTACCATAAGAGAATTTGATGAGGATGTTGGCATATCGGTCGGCTCCTGTCATGAAGGTTTTCGAATTTTTTGGACATGAGACGTATGTAAGTTTTGATCAGAAGAACCGTTTCACGAACACGTCTTGAATGACGTGAATGATTATTCTAATTTGCTCAAAAGAGTCATGACTGCTGACAAATCATAACGTCAAAACCAAAGCCCAATCGTCCCAATGCAAGCCAAGACCGAAAAGAACACACCAAGTTCGATCAAATGTCAAAGTTTTGATCACTGCTTTTTTCGATTATCATGGCGCAGTACATCAGAAGTTTTTACATCTTGGTCGTACGGTCAATAAGGAGTATTACCTTGAAGTTATACGTCGTTTGCGAGAAGCAATGCGAAAAAAATGTCCAGAACTGTTGAAAAACAATTCATGGTTCTTGCATCGCGATAATGTACCTGCTCACTCATCGTTGCTTGTGAGAGATTTTTTGGCAAAAAAACAACACGATAATCATGGCCCAGCCACCATATTTACCGGATCTGGCCTCATGCGACTTTTTCCTGATTTGAAACGTTTGAGGAAATAAAAATGGCATCGCTGGAAGAGATCAAGGCTTTACCAAAATGCGCTTATGGGAAGTGCTTGTAGGATTGGAAAAAAGTCGTTTGGCACAATTGTATTATATCTTAGGGGAATTACTTTTAAGAGGACAACATTAATATTGATGAATAAATAATTTTTTTTTTTATATAAATATAAAGTCACTTACTTTTTGAGGTGTGTTCATAAGGTGTGTTTATAATAGTAAACCTGAAATCAAGTGGTTTTCAAACAAGCTGTAGCTCCCAGATTATAATTTGTTTAATCCTACGGATACCTTTTCAATTTTAGAGATCTCATGTAACTTTTCAATCGAAAAATCCAGAGCAAGTTTAAAATCATATTCAAGAGCTTATTCTGTGTTACTTGTAACCTACGAAGGTTGGTTAGTTAGTAGGTTAGTTAGTAGGTTAGTTAGTAGGTTAGTTAGTAGGTTAGTTAGTTTGTTTTAGTACTTATATTTGATTTCTGGTTTATAAACGGACATAACATTTCTTTTAAATGAAATTTGTGCTAAGTAATGGAACAAAAAGAACATCATGCAGTTTAATTTTTAATTCTTACATTTCTATTTAAACGAAACCGATTCCCTGTGATGGAATTGTGTTATTGGCAAGTCGATTTTGTAAGCTATGTATGCAAAATATTCCACTCACGTCTTTTGCCCTCTTCTATTGGCCTTGTTTTCAATACTTGTGGCTTAAGCGAATTCTTACGAGACTCGAGTGCTACATATAACGAAATTCTTTTAGCATTGTGACATCTTGAAGAAGAAAAATTGTTGGCAATTCATTTTGCATTTTAATGTCAACTGCGTTTAGGTTTTCGAACAAATCGAAGAGGAGTTACCTTCCTTGCAGTCCCTCGGGAAGTATGTATCTCTTCCAAACTCTGTTGTGCAGATTTGGATGTCCCACAATTTTTCATATGAATTACTTGAGATGTAACAGCATCGCTACCTGCAGCAGTAGAAACAGGCTCGGTAATTTCTCCAGAGACATAATCCCACAATTCAATGTGAATTTGAAAACGCTGAATTAGAGGCATTGCTCGATGAGTATCCAGGCCAAACGCAAGAGGAGGTTGCTTCAGTATTAAGAGTTACCCGCCAAGCCATTTCCAAGCGATTGCATGAATAAAGCCAAGGGACGTTGAACGTTGTTTTTTCGCCTGTGAACAACTGCTCCAGCGGCATAAAATAGAAGAGATTTCTTCATCGCATCGTGACGGGTGACGAAAAATTGATTTATTACAGCAACTCAAAGAGAAGAAAATCGTCATTGGCTCGGCTGAATATTCAGGCTGCAAAGGTTATGCTGCGTATTTGATGGAACCTGGTCGGTTTAATTTGTTATGAATTGTTGAAACCCAACGACACCATCACTGGGCAATGTTATCGACTTCAGTTGATGCAATTTAGGCAAACACTGTGCGAAAGACGGCTACAATACGAGCAGATGCAGGAAAAAGTGATTATACAGCATGACAACGCTCGTCTTCATATTGCCAAATCGCGTTAAAACCTACCTCAAATAGGAAGTCCTACCCCACCCGCCCTATTCTCCAGATACTGCGCCATCCAACTATTACTTGTTCCGTTCAATGGCACATGGTCTGGCTGATCAGCGGTTTCGCCCATATAAAGACATCAAAAAACGGTTTGATACGTGGATAGTCTCAAGAGATGAACGCTTTTACCGTAACGGTTTTCCAATTCTGCCAGAAAGACGAGAAAACGTTGTAGCTATCGATGGGCAATACTTTGAATGATTCATATGCAACCATTTTTTCACAATAAAGTTGCATCATCATTAAAAAAAACCGCAATAACTTATTTGCACAAACAACACAGTCCAAAATTTGTACATAAGATTTAAAAAAAAAAAAAAAAAATGTTGCGGTTCCTCTTATTTAGCCTGTGAAAAAAATAGGGACAGCTATCAATTCTTGCTGGAAACATCTCTGAACGCTAGCTAAAACAAAGAAAATTAATGTTCGCCTTTTTTCTTGATAACAGCCAAACAACGTCGTGGTATCAAACCCACTAGTTTTTGACGAGTACTAGGGGAATGGCTTCCCACTCAGACTTAACGTGTGCCCACAAATCATTTTTATTGGGCACTTTCACAGCCCTCAATGCTACTTGTACCTCCACCTGCTGCAGGTTCTTAATCGGATTTAAGTCTGATGATTGAGAAGGCCAGCTTAAAACCTTGCGATCGTGCGGCGAGAACCACTCTTTTGCACGCTTTGATTAATGTTTAGGATCATATTCCTGCTGAAACGCTCATTGAACAAGCATTTTGTCTTCTGCATAAAGTAGCATAATGGTATTTAAAATGTCCACGTCATAGTGCTTTCAATTCTGTGGATGGGACATACACCCTGATAGGAGAAGCAACCCCATGTTTCACTATATTGATTCTATATTTATCACAGTGTGTCGTATTGTGTGGTCTCCGCACTTAAGTCTCATCAGACCAGAGATATTGCGCCAGTGTGTCGTATTGTGTGGTCTCCGCACTTAAGTCTCATCAGACCAAAGATATTGCGCCATTGCGATTCTGGTCAGCTGCAAAAGACAACCTTTTTCCAACAGCAGTACTTTTCTCGCGCTCCTTGCTTTCAAATTGTTTTCAATAAGCTACAGGCAGTAGAGGTGTTAACGTCTAGGTTAAACTCTAAATTCGCTAAATCGAATGCGCTTCAAATGCCCTCTTCCTCTAAACGATTTTCCTTCAATATAAACGCGTCAAGCTGTGCATATGGAATTGGGAGCGCTTTAAAATATTTTAGTTTTGCAGTGCCCTAGCGATGATGTAAATAAATTAGGATATTTAGCACACTCTTCAGCACACATGCCACGCTACCACCATCAAGTGGGGAGGAGTGATGACTAAAACAACCAGAACAAGATTTTTGTGGGATATTGCTTTTATGATGCTGTTCTTGTTGTCGCTTTCTGCTACTACATCTCGTTTTGCTTCGCTCTCTACTTGGTCCATACTTTCGTCGGTTGCTGTAATTTGATGAAGACGATAACTGATTTACTTCAATTGAATGTTCGCTTTTTAATAACTGGATGGACTTTTGAGTTGTTTCATATGCTTCTGCGATTGATTTTACTTCGCCGAATGTTGGATTCGTTTTTTTGTAGGGCTGCTGTACGCACGGCGTGTGTAGAATTTTGTAATTTCTTATCATCTCATCTATATATTCTTTTTAACACTCCTCTGTAACACATGCAAAGTGGCAATTTCTTGCAAGGCCTCGTTACTCAGCAATCCATTCGGTGTACGATTAGTCTCTTCGCATGCGGCATTTAAAAAAATTATATCGGGCTGTACAAACATGCACTTTCGATTTAAAATAGTTAAAAAGCTTATCAATCGATTCCTCATATGGTTCTGAAGCTAAATTAGAAGATCCATACAATTTACCTAAGAGTTCATAAGTCTCCAAACCAATCCATGAAAGGAAAAAGACGCGTTTTTTATCTTGACTTGAAACACCTTAGACTGTATACTTTTAAACAAATTTTCCAAAAACTTATTTTGATTTGTTATCAGCGAACCAATTACCCTAGTTAAATCCTCACTCATATTTAAATATTAAATTAACGAATAGTGAATAGGTACATGCAAATTTGCTATGCGGCTGACAATGTGCTTTTTTATAGGCAAGCACAACGTGGGAACCGTGATTAAATTTCTCGTCTAATTATAGTTCATTATAATTATTCACATACTTAATATATTTATTTGATTAATTCAAGTAACAAATCAACAATACAATAAGGTAACATAAGTAGCTTAAGTTAGCTTAACAGTTTGTAAGTTTTAGTTTTAAGTTTTTATAAAAAAAAGTCAGTATGAGTATAAGACACTTTAAATAAATATAAAAACACATAAATATTAACTGCACGAAACGTCAAAAGACACAGTTTAAGAATTAGGTGGCCCATGCGGGGCCAGTAAATAAGAATAAGATAATATTAAGTAAATTAAGCTGATTTTTAAGCATTTTTTTGTTCTAGCATGTAAGAATTAATGAATTAACTTAAAAAAAAAATGCATTTAAAACGAAAATGAATGACAACGTTTCCTTTTACCGTAATACGTAATATCTCAGAGCACAAACTCATAGCATCAGAATTCAACAAAAAAAATAAATCGTAGAATCCAGCCAAAGGTCTTTCACATCCGTTCGGCAATTTTTCATGAACTGATAAATTCTTTTAAAACGTTTTTTTCTTAAATGAATATTACTTTAACTTTAACTTTAACTTTAACTTTAACTTTAACTTTAACTTTAACTTTAACTTTAACTTTAACTTTAACTTTAACTTTAACTTTAACTTTAACTTTAACTTTAACTTTAACTTTAACTTTAACTTTAACTTTAACTTTAACTTTAACTTTAACTTTAACTTTAACTTTAACTTTAACTTTAACTTTAACTTTAACTTTAACTTTAACTTTAACTTTAACTTTAACTTTAACTTTAACTTTAACTTTAACTTTAACTTTAACTTTAACTTTAACTTTAACTTAACCTTAACTTATATACTTATCGAAATAAGTTCTCATAAAACTTTATTTTTAGCTTTGCATGTTTCAGGAATTATTCAACTTAGAATTGATTTCGTCATACGGGTGCTGAATTTTAAATCCGAAAAACTCTTTCCAGTAGTCAAAAATCTCAATGTCGCAGATAAATGTTTGTGAGGCGTTTTCGCGTCTCTTGAAAGTGTTTTTTTATTTTTTTAATCGTTCGTCCTTAAGAGGTTTACGGATTAAAATTTATTCCTCCTTTTTATCGAGGGTTTAACCCACATCCGTTTTCTTCTCATTTGTTTTCTCTCATTTTACTCAGTTTCCAACATCTCATCGATGACAAAAGCCGCAACTAAAACATTCGCTGTCATGTTCACAGTTCAAAATCAATATCACAAATGAAGTCTATCAAGCATGTAGTACAATTCACCGCTAAGCATGATTTGGTCGTCAAGCAAATCGTTCAATGTGAACCCCGCTATTGAAACCTCTAGAAAAGTAATCTCTCAGTCTCTTCCATTTCCTTTTTTGCAAGCATCAGCTACGGTTATTCTTATAAGAAAATGCATGAAAGGAGCAATGATTTTGTACTTACGAGTACTTGGTATTCTAACTGCTTCCGAAGTTTTTTTTTTACGCTGCCGTTCTTTTATTTCAAATTTTTGTATTTGGGATTAGTAAGGTCCCATAAAATTCTATTATTTTGTACAATTTGAATGAAATTTTCAGTTGGATTCTCTACCACTTTTGTTTGTTCTTTTTTTTTTTTTTTTAATGTCAAAAAGTACTAGTAATATAGCTTCAGCTACACATTGGGCTCGTAGTATTGCAATGAGCTTCATCATCTATGTTTGGGTAGTTAAGAAAAACTCACAGCGACGAAATTAAAATTGCTGCGAATGACTTTGAGCGTAACAAATAATCTAAAAAGGAGTATTCACATACGCGGAAGTCTCAACATTAAGGAACTGGTAAAAGAAGAACTCCAGACTTAGTAAACCAGCTCCATTTGCCATTCGTTGGAAATTCGATTCGAAAAGCACAAGCTGCATCTGTGATCTTAGATATTTGGGGGATTTTTCACTAACGAATATGTACGACGAGCAATGAAGAAATTGCTACATTGTGCCGAATGCAGTCCCAGCATCTAAGATTAGGCATTTCTGGCACCAAGATTTAATTATTCTAGTCATAAGCTACGAAATGAACTATGAATGACTTAAATATTTTTGGGGTCAGTTTTGTTCTTCTATGATATGGTATGTGCGGTATTCATTGAAATATTGTGATGCCAGAAAGGTGGGATCTAGCTGCCATCATTGAAACTGCAAACGAGCTGAGTAACACAAACCGCCATAGCTGGTATCTACACCCTGACTGCCTCGAACTGCAACCAACTTCAGACTGCTATAATTTCCAAGCCTTTTAAATGATTTGCGTCTCAGTTGTGTTGAATAATTTTTATCCGCGATGGAATTCAAAGGTGATAGTGTGATTGCTTTATATTTGGCTGGAAAACCACAAGTAGCTATCGTTAGAGCCCTCCAGCACCTCAACGTGAATAAATCATTTGTGTCTCGAGCCATAGCTCTTTACCGTGATACTGGCAGTGTTGCAAAACGCCATGGAGGTGGTCATAAAAAAAGAACAACATCGGCAGAAATGGTTCGGAAAGTGAAGGCTCGAATTGAGCGAAATCCGCTTGTTAGTGGAAGAAAAATGGCTCGTGAGCTCAACATATCGTTGGAACGGATGCAACACATAATGAAAAATGAGCTTTCAGTTCATTCAAGCCATTAAAGTTCCAAAAAGCACACCATCTTACACCGCCACAGAAAAAAGTTAGAGTCGAAAGAGCGAAGGAGTTGCTACGCTCGCACGAAAGTTTTGAGTTGCTGAATTTGGTTTTTTCCGATAAGTCACCATTTGTTATCGAGCAATATGTCAACAAACAAAGTGACCGAGTTTACTTGCCAGAGAGGTCCGATAGTCGCTCTCCGCTCGTATTTTTGACCGTGACGTCAAAATTACTGCGATCGCATACCGTGAAACTGTCTTAGAGGTAGTATTGAAGCCTTGGGCAAACAATCATTTCGGTCGGAGACCGTGGACATTTCAACAAGACTCGGCACCGTCTCACAAAGCGCGCGTCAACCAAGATTGGTTGCCGTTTCAAGGCCATTATTCGCGCCAAAGGTGGATATATTAAAAACTACTGATACAATTTGAAAATTGATGTATTTTGTAACATTTTTTGTTCTGGCACAATAAAATTTATCAAAAAATAAAAAAATTATAGAATTTTAAAAAGTTGCAGTTCGAGTCAGGCAGGGTGTATCATCGGTTGTGGTAGCAAAGTTTACTATTCTTTGACTATATATTTGAATATTTTTTATGTTTGTACCCTGTAGTCTCATCATGGGGAGAGGGTAACTATCTTGTACGAATACTGCCAACATTTACATTGGTTATTATTTCATTTTAGGATGGTTAACCAATGCGATCTTCATAAGGACTAGATCGATTCTGTATTCCAAAATGATTCTGCGAGTTAAGATGGTCACGACTTTGATGACGATAGTTTGGCAGACGGATTTTTGAGAGTTAATTGAAAAATCTTTGGGGGTCGAATTCGATATGGACGGATTATTAGATAACTTGAATGACAACGACCCTAATTATAATTCTGAGCTAGGAAGCTAGTCTCACCGCAAAACGATCAAAGCTTGAAAAGGTAACCTAGATCTGAATGCACTGCAGCTGGCTTTTACTCGTAACGAGTCATTGAGTTCTGATATCTTGGTTTTGAACCTAACCTTACCTAACTTTACCTATTTTTACCAGAACTTATTTATAAAATTTTCAAAGAGACAAACTTCTACTTGGTATAGAGAAATCCCAACAGCACTTTTCGTGTAACTGAGACAGATCTCCGACAAATCATAGATCTGATTTAAATTATGTCACTGATTAAGCTTCTCAGAGTAACCAACCATTGGAGTTCCGCCCGTTTTACACCCCTACTTCAACAGACCATGCTTTTTAAGAATATTTAAAAGATACGACAAAACCTACATTTTAAATGACAACTCTAAATGTCTTTGTAGGACTCATCCTGACGCCCATATGATCTTCAAAATCCGTCAAATTGTTGATTTCTTGAACAAAGCATACGCCAACGTTAAATTAGAAATACGACTTTAGGTAGATGATCAAATGTACTCAACAGGAGCGCGAAATTTGGTAAAAAGATATAACAACAAGAAACACAATAAGTGGAGCTACAAAATATATGTTTTGAATAGTGTTTCCGGTTTCGCTTATACGACATAATTTGAAACTGATAAAGAGAATGTTGTCAAATTTTGGAGCTTCCTCCAACGTCCCAGTGAGATCATCGAGAACAATTCCGCGACACCAAAATTGCAGAAGCTACTTCATTCTTTACGTCTTTTGGAATAATTAGCCAAATAAGGTATACTTCTTCTCTATCAGAAGAAATAGAATTCCTGACTGCAAGCTGTCGTCAGAAAAAGTAATTATGAAGAAAGATCGAAGATATTTTGAAGAGTTCGTAAATACACGGCGTCGACATGTCAACAGTTGTATGGAAGGACAATAAATTGGTTACATTAGCTTCTAAATTTACCAGCCAAAATCCTATATTTGAAGTTCGGACATACAACAAAAAGAACTCAAGGTACATCAACATCCTGTGTTGTGGGCGAGTATAATAAACATATGGGTGGTGTATACCTTGCGGACAGCGTAATGGTTATCTACAAGATACGACTAAGAAGCAAACGTTGGCAGATACGCTTGTTCTATCACTACTTGGACCTTACGATGGCTGCATATATAGGGTTTTCTAATAACGACTTGACAACTTTTTTTTTTTTATATAAAAGGCAAACCATTTGAGATATTTCAAAAACGTTATTATCGGGTTGAAGTACAATCAAAACATTTATGAATGGAACTCGACTTCGTTCATATGGCCACCGCGGGCACGTTTTCAGCGATCGATTCGTTGAACCTAATTTTCAACGACTCGGCCACACATTTCGGCCACAGAAAATAGTCAAGCGACGTTAAATCGCACGAACGAGGCTGACTGGCCCATGTCTTGAGATTTATAGCGTGTGCTGTGTGGCTTGTGGCACCATCCTGTTGAAACCACATGTCGTCCAAGTCCATATCTTCCAATTCGGGCCAAAAATAATCGGTGATCATTACGCGATAACGCTGACCATTCACAGTAACGTGACAATCCTTATCGTCGACGAAAAAATATGGCCCAATAACGCCGCCGGCATGCAATGAAGTGGTGATTCATAGAGCACGTGTGGGTTTTCACCCGACCAAAAACGCATATTTTGATTATTGACGAACCCATTGAGCCATAAATGAGCTTCGTCACTGAAGATGATTTTGCGATGAAATTCACCATCTTGGCGCATCTTCTCCAGAACCCAATTGGAGAACGTAGCTCATTAGTGTACTTTACCATGATGAAAATGTTGAATTTACTGAATAAACTGACAGTGACAGTTTGATGATTAGTGGAAGAGTGCGTTCACAAATTAAATTCAAATTTATCTCGCTATAAATTATGGTCACACTCGTGTATTCGATCGGATGCACGCACTTTTTGCTTTGGTTTTTGTTTTTCTTATTGTTTGTTATTTTATTAAGTTATTTATATTTTTTTTTTGTGTGTGTGTGTTGGATTATCCCACTTCTGAAATTTGTAGTATTAGGGTTCAGTTTATTCAACTTACGATCAGTTTTACTCTTAAGCTAAATTACAACTGTCCTGTCTACTGACAGGCTCTCATATAGTGTTACCACTTTATAATTTTTATTCGTTGTTCAGTGCTACCAATCTATGTACATACATGCTTTTTTTTTCTTTTAACTTACTACATTAATTAAAAACTAACAAAAATTAAAGGTAAGAATATGTGGGAATGGTGCAGGGAATCAAGTTTGAGACGAGAAGTGCTTAGGGTAAAATTATGGTATTATTTCAATATTTTATAAATTTTAATTAAAGTTATAAATTTGAAGGTCACGAAGGAACTGAACCTGGGGTACAAGTTGGCCATGCTTAAAATAAAGTCGAGGAGGGGATTGATTGGATTTACGTAACACCAAAAGAAAAACTAATCGAGGTCACCTTGAAGGCAAATAGAGTCTTGGGGCGAGGATATAGTTTTGGAGAGCTTAGTGCCGTCGGCGTAAATGGAAAAGGGGCAGTGTTTAATAGCGCTCTCAACATTGTTTATAGTTAAAATGAATAAGTCGGGACCTATATGACTCCCTTGTGGAACACCAGAACTGGCTGAAAACGGGGTTGAGAAGGCCCACCTAAAATGAACACTATAATAATGGTTCTCTAGATAATAGATATCAATTTTAATAATATGGGGTCAAAACCGAGGGAAGACAACTTGAAAAGGCTCAGGTGATGCCTGACTGACACGCCATAAGCGACTAGCACTGATAGCTTAGATCTTCATACGAGTATAAAAAATTTTCAAACATTTCAGGTATGTGAGAAAGCTAAGCAATTGGACGGTAGTTAGTTGCTTTATTCTGTGACCACTTTTTGTGAACCGGGGTTATGAAAGAGGTCTTCCAAACTTGGGGGAATTCCCCTTGTGTGCAAGAGAGTTAATATAGGGAGGGAAGTATGTGCGAAGGATTGGAGGCACACTTTTTGAAAAATATTGCTGGGTACCTGTTGGTCAGGTACGAAGAAGTTGTACCTTGCATGTGGCTTGCTCGATGATATATTATCGAACTAGAGAGAGGGGGTATTACCGTTTCATTTTCTTTCGTTGTTGACGAATTGATAAAATATCTTAGGTTGGTCTACGCTGTGCCAAAATCGCTGATAGAGTTAAAGAGTTGGGTGAATTGGGGATAGGTTCCAAGATAGTTTTGATTTTTAAGGGAAACAGAGTCGTAGTTACCGTAAAGATATGCAAGAAAAAGGGGATCAAAAATAAGGGTATAGGCCCGTGAAACCGAGGAAGTAGGTGAGTAAGAAGGCCATTTAAGATATGCGAGCTAATAAAGTTTGGATATTTGGCTCAAGTTGTAAGGTCGAAATTGGGAAAGCAGTTGTTAGGAAGAGGGGGTTCGAACGGTTGAGCAGTGACAATATCAAGGGCAAAAGTTAAATTAAAAGAAACGCTTGATGTTGGGGCTTGAATCGAAGAGAGGTGAAATTTCATTACACATAATCTACAAATCTACATCGAACTCGGCTTACCAATTTTGAGCCAATTTGGATATGGGTCCAGAACCTCGGGCGATCTTTCGTGGAATGACTTATTGGGTTTTTTAGCTAAATTTTCTATCTGGACAATACACTACACATTCAGATAATAAAAGTGGGATTTTACACCCACGTTTACGAACAGAGCTTGTTTTGTTTACAAATATGGGAAAACCTGCTTTTGTGGTTTATTGACAAGTGTTTAGGTTTTTCATAGTTAATAGATTTTATGACTTTTGCTTGTTAATTTAGCAACTGTGTGAGTTGTGAAATCATTGGTTTCCTAAATTTTCAAGTCTGTAGTAAACAACTTGTAAAAAATGCACAAAGTCGAGGAAACGAAAGTCGAGAAACGATTTACAATCACCAACCTTCTCCAAGAAGGCAAATCGCAGTTGCTTTGCAGTTGTAGTTATCAAGGTGCTGTGTTCAACGTAACATTGAACGACACGCTTAAACATGAAGTTTTAAGGATATGTAAATCACGATCAGGATGCCCTAAATCTATACTAAAGACGAGGATCGGCCAGTAGTCACAACAAGCAAGCGAAATAGAGGAAAAACAGCAGTCGAAATACATGCCAAAATAAATCAAACACGGAAAAACCCGTTCTCATTGACAACGGTCAAACGAAGATTAGGACATACTGCGCTATTTGAGCGACTTGCTCTTCGAAAAGCCCTGCTACAATCACAAAACAAGCAGAAAAGTTTAAAATGGGCCAAAAAGCATAAAAATTGGACGGAAGAAGATTTCAACTGAGTTTAATGGAGCGATGAAATTGTATTTGGCACAAAACGGAGAGATTTTGTTCAACAAAACACTGAACAAAAGGTCCTACCAGACTGTGTGGTACCTACGATCATTTAGACGGTTCTATTATAATCTGGGGCTATTTTTCTTGAAGTGGAGTGAAAGACCTTGTCAGAATAATGGAAAAAAAACCCTTTGACATATGGACTAAGATTAATTGTTTTTCGTATTTCAGCAGGACGGCCACCTCAAATACACGTCGGCACTTTTTCTGAGACAGAGACCCTATGGAGCTGGATAAAACTCGCCATCAGAATCTGCGTTGTGGAACATACTGCTGGATTGCTGGAGAAATACCATATATCACAGGCAACAATTCGAGATCTGGCAGCTAGAATTCAAGATTTGTAGAAAAAGTAATCAAATATAAAGGTGACTTTTCGAAGAAAAATCGGTTTAAGTCATTCTTTTTTCTTTTTTACAAATTCCTTTATGTTTAAAACAAAATCAAAATATTTTTCTCCTTCTTTTGGTTTCATATAAGTTCCTCATTCATTAAACATGATTATTATTCTACTTAACAGTTTTTTTCGACGTTAGGTTTTATTCTTCCTTAGAGCACCTAGTGAGGCCTCAAATTTTTGGCCTGCGGTGTAGCTGTACTGTCTATTGGATTATGCCCAGCGATTATCCTCCCTAATCCGCAATCATTACTAGACGTGATCGACGACTAGAAATGTTCTTTCGGTCTACCCTCTCAAAACTAAGATTGTAATTTTTACGAGAAGTTCTGATTCATTTAATGTTAAAATGCATCACTTTCAGACTTTCCGAAGGGTGTCATCCTAAAGCAGCTTGCAAATAGAAATAAGGCTTTTCACCGATGACGGTCCTTCGAACTTTTTGAGTAGTAGAATAAGCACTCAGATAATACACCATCACAGTTCTTGACTCCAAAGTACGGTTTATCTCTGATGCTACTTTCTCTATCATGCTTAGCTCTACTAAAGGCGCACTGATACATCTCGCACTCCTTGATTTCATATTATGGGCTACATTTTACAGTTTAAAAGGAAGTGGTCTGTGGTACAACACACACTTAACTTTCCTGACCTTGTCCGCCGACTGTATTTTTACTTTGGTCATATTGACATGTAGTCTAATGTTATGACATCGGAACTGCTATCGTACGAAATCGACTTTTCCAGCACTCGGCAATGGCTTTGGCAAGACAATGATGTTAAATTTCACTTTTTGTTAAAAATTCCATTCCTGGTGGCAATGGTCTTTATTATGAAGATTCTATGGATGACGTAAAGTATCAACACTTGTACCCTTCCAGAATGGATCAGATCAGAGACTTTTTCGCTGTCCCTTAGTAGAAGAGTCCTTATGCTGTTTTCTGGCGTCTTCGTACGACATTAAAACCTTAATGTGCTAGGTATAAGTGAAGCATCCTGCCACGCTTGCTGTAAGAATGACAACGATTCTAAGGAACCTTTCTTTTGTGAGTGTGGTGGATGCGTATACTGCAGATGTTTATCACTAAGGCGTTTACTAATCTTTCTACGAAAGACAAGGACATTCCAGTAAAAAGATCCAATGTTTGTCTTAATGCTCTGTAAATGGGAAATAAATAAAATAACTAAACAAGCCTTCCCTGCTTGACTATAACGATACCAGTCGCGTGTAAGCCCATAAAATCGATATAACACAAGAACTGCAAGAAAAGTTTTATAAGCCTTTTAACCTAACGACTTCTTGATATATTCTAACCTTTAAAAATTATAGCCCTTCACCGATGAACTTTTAAGATGAAACAAACATCAATAAATGTTGACCTACACTCTCGTTATGCTTAGCGAAACCGACATCCTCATAAAACCAACATCAACCTCCTAATCGCATCGAAAATGCTATATTTTCCCGGACTTAGTTTTCCAAGTCTAAGTATAAAAATAATCCGAATAGCACCCAGATGAACTTTTAAATAAACTGCTGAGCTTCTATACTAACGGTCATAACTTATTGCAGATATAAACTTATTTTACTGGTCAAATATTCATCTTAGATGTTTTCTTAAGTGTCGGTGCATAAATCCTTCAGAACTTATGATCAAGCATCCAATAGCATCTACAACTGATTTCATATGCAAACGTGTGTGAGGGTTAAAGGAGCATCTCTTACAAAGAGTACGAGTATTCGAATGATTTAAATAATCCCTTGAGTGCAGCATCCATACTTGTAGTATCCACAAACGATGAACTTACTGGGATGTGTAAAGGAAATCCTTTTATATTACATATTAAATAATTTGAAATATTGTTGTGATGACAACGATGGCATGTGAAAAGTAAAGTGTTGTTGAAGTGATAACTAAGGAAGAACAAAAAAAAAAAAGAGAGCAAAATGCGTATTACTTTAGATTTATAGTTTATGTATTTTTGGTGACAAAGGACTTAGACAAGGAGACAGTCTAAACCCACTGCTATTCATTAAATTCCTGAACAAGATTGCTAAAATTTACAAAAGTCGAACTAACAGAACAATAGTCGACATGAGAAGAGTAAGTCCCATTTACCTGAGGTTCTTACTCTACGCAGATGATATAATCATCATTGCAAATACCAGGGACAGAATTTAACAAACTCATAATACTTGAAATGAAGAACTCAAAAAGCAAGGGATGATACTCAATGCAGACAAAAGCAAAGTAATGTGAATATAGAAGGAAGACCACCGGAATACCGAACTTAACATCGTCAGTAATGGAAGGAATATCCACGTACCAATATCTAGGCGCAATAATTTCAAACGACGGTAGATGCGATCAGAAAATTTTAAATCGCACCAAAAAAGAAATGTCGGCATAATTTCAAATGTGAAAGTAAAAATTTACAACAGCCTTCTACGGATTCGAGGCCCTACCCCATCTGAGCCGATTTTAAACGAACGAAATGAAATTTGTGAGAAGAGAAAAGATAAGAAATGAGAGATTGAGGGAGGAAAGAAGGGAGAAAATCAACTAAAGTGGTTCGGCCACATAGAACGAAAAGCAGACTCTAGGATACATTAAATAATTCAAGAAATGAAAGTCGCCGGCCTAACACCAAGAGGTAGACTAGGGAACACCTAGGAGCAACGTATCCAAACAATAAGACATGAAAGGGGAAAATCAATTATGGAAATGAAGACAATCAGTACCGGCAGAGAAAATTGGAGATCCTGGATACTTCGAGGCCGCACCCACGCCTAGCAGCAACAAGGGATGACGAAGAAGAAGAAGAAGAAGATATATTTTTTGAGAAAGATCCAACGTTATCCAACATGTATGCTACATTTCGACATTTTTGCTTGATTTGATTGCCTGAAATACGCGTTTTCTAGTCCAGCAGTCTAGTCTAGTCTAGAGTTAGGTTATACGAAAGTCCGGTTTGTAAGGAATTATTGAATTCCGAAGTTTGACAAGAGATATCAGCGAAAGTAGTCTTTATATAAAACACAAAACTTTTATAGTACACATGGTTGTAATATTTCATAGATTATCAAATTTCATGGGTCTAACCTACAATATAAACATACGCTAGATAAAAACAGAGACAAAAGTGCAATCAATGCGAGATAGTTTCCACATGAACGTAGACCAAGTTTGCAAGCAAAAAATGCTGAAGCATGATGTTAAGCAAAATATTGAGTGCAGAAAATATTTTTTAAAACATACTGCACGGCTTTTTTTCAGAATAGAGCACTAAGACAAAATCCTCTGCAGGATTTAGTCGCAGATTATTGTACCACTTGCACCCAGGACACTTTAGTACTTAATAAAAGTGTAGTTCCCCTGGATAGTCATACCAACTGCAGTTATACTCAAATGAGGCCCAGCTTAGCAAATTCATGGGCGATTTTCACCCTTCCGACTATATTCAGTGAAGTCTTGCATTCTCAAGCTTCCTTAGAAGTCGAGAGAGGAGACAGTAAAGCTTTAAGCGCATCTTCTTTTCTTTTTTTTTTAATAGCGTGCGCTCAATGAATTGAGGTACCCTTAAAATGTTTGCACACAGCGTGGGCGAAGGAAATTTAAAGAGTAAAGAAGGATAGGTACCAATGTACGTTGGTTTTTATTGTCTGAATGTTACAATGACTTGGCTGTCGCTATAGATGGAAATGCTTCATTCCCTCCACCGTTTCGTCATAATATAGTTCTTTGCTACCGGGATGCATAAATCTCAGCTTGGAAGACAGACGCAATTTTTCCTAACGAGGAGTGAAATCTAACATTGTCGTCCTCCAGAAAAACACCAGCGCCGCATCCTAAATCAATGATAAATGTATTAACTAAGCAAAAAATAGGGTGCCACCGCTAAGCTCTTATAGCAAGCATTTTTTGTTGTAACAGTCTGAGGCTACTGGTCAACGCTTTAACCTAGTCCTCTTCGTCATTTGCTTCAGAGGCAGCCAGAGATGCGAAGCTGTTATCATCTCCCACAATAAGCCACATATGGGAATTCGTCTTTTTTGGACTCTTGTCCCTCCCTTTGCCGATATTGTTTGCACCTCACTTCACCAGTCAGCATTTCTGATGAATGTGATAGAGAAGGGTGCTTTAAAAGAATAGCGGCCATATTATTCAATTCGGGTGTAAATCAGGTCTAAGTTGTACTTACACCCGACCATTTAATCCGCATTTTTTAGACCCGACAATTGAAACCTATATTCATAATATTCACTCAAAAACATGCATTAAACCCGCTGAATTAAAGATGCATTCAACCGGATTTAAAACGGTGTAAACCGATTTTAAAACCGATTTTAACCCGTTTTAAACCTACTTAATGTTAAATTTCACATAAAATGAGATACATATATGCTTTTTTTTATTGTTTGTCATATTTTAATTGGAAATTGATTTAATTTGTTGTGTGCCAATAAGTTTTGTGTAATTTTTATTGAAATAAATTGAGATGGAACGAAAAATCAAAGTTGGCGGTAAGGTAAACGACGATGAGAACAAATACAAACTAAGGCAAGCAAAAATACCAAAGCGGTTTTTACGAATGGAAACAGATTCCAGAAAGAATCAACCCAAGCAACTGGAGGCGGCCATCTTCCATCACCTAAGCCGCCGTCGGTTTCGTTTGATCTTTCGGAAGTGGTAAAAAATATGCAGTTGACAGCGATAGAGGTTCACATTCAGGCGATGAGACGACATCACAGCCAAAAACAAACCGGACATCGAATTTGTTTGATAATGGGGTGGTGTCTGCTATATTGTCGACATCGACATGATCGGCTTTGTCATTGCTGTTCAGCTCATCGCAAATGTTCGTTACGCAAAGCCAGCGCAAACGGAATACTGAAGGCACTGCAAACTAAATTCGGAATTTAAATTACAACAGTTCGATTTCGCTAACCTATTCCGTAACCACCAACTGCAGCATCCCAGCTGCTTGGAAAACTATTCAAAACTACTGGTCGACGAAAATCAACGCCGTAACGAGTGGCACAAGCTACGAGTATGTATGGAAATAAAAATCGAAGAAAAAGCCACTAAAAAAATAACAATCCGAATTTTGGTCACTCATAGTTAATGATGTAAACCGCAATTAACCAGATATTTTATTTATTGGGTATATAATTTGAACGTTTATTTAAGAAAAACATGTACAATAGTATTATCCAAGGTATTGCCCATCTGAAGCTATGACTTTTTCCCATCTTTCTGGTAATTTTTGGATCCCATCCCAAAAGAACTGCGCCGGCTTGGCAGCCAAGAATGAATCAAGCCAATTTTTGATATTCTGCTCTGATGTGAACCGTATTTCAGTGAGGGCGTTCTGCATCGACCGGAACAAATGGTAGTCAGAAGGGGCAAGGCCTGGGCTATAAATCGGGTGGGGTAAAACTTCCAATCCACTGTTTTCCAAATAGTTCTTAACAGGAATAGCAACGTGGGGCCAAGCGTTGTCATGATGGAAAATTATTGCCTCGTGTCTGGTCGCATATTCCGGGCGTTTTTCGGCTACTGCTCTCTTCAAATGGATTAATTGTGTTCAGTAGCGTTGTCTATTAATGGTATCACCCGGTTTTAGCAGGTCATAATACAGCACACCCATCTGATCCCACCAAATACAGAGCATTACCTTCGCGCCATGGATATTCGGCTTTGCCGTTGATTTGGCTGGTTGGCCGGGTTTCACATATGATTTTTTGCGCTTGGGGTTATCGTAATGGATCCACTTTTCATCACCAGTAACAATCCGATGCAAAAATGACTTCATTTTGTGGCGTTCCAGCAGCATTTCGGACATGCAAAACCGCCTTTCGACGTCTCTCGGCTTGAGTTCATGTGAAACCCCATTTCCTTGCTTTTGAATATATCCAGCTGCTTTTAAACGTTTTGAAATGTCTGCTTGAGTGACACCCAAAAATTCTAAGAGCTCTTCTTGTGTTTGGCAAGCAATCTTCATAGAGTAATGCTTCCAGTTCTTCATCTTCAAACTTTTTTGGCTGCCCAGGACGTTCATCGTCTTCCAAGCCAAAATCACCACTTTTAAATCGTGCAAACCACTTTTGGCACGTTCGCTCAGCTAACGCATATTCACCAAAATACGATGACTTTCGGCAGCAGTTTTCTTCATATTAAAGTAATGAAGAAGACCTCCCCGAAAAAACACTTTTTTGTGCACAAAGTTCGACATATTTGAGTGAAAAAAAATTATTGTTGTTTACGCTTCAAATGAATGACATATACTGAAATGACGTACAATGACAGTAGCTTTCCAACGCATGTACCAATGGAATAATTCGACGTCGTTGAAATCAATTCACAAATTTTACAGCATGCAACAAACAGTAATAACTTTCTGCACCAAAACGAGTCGATAAAGTTGTATTCCCGTTACCAAAATCGGGAAGCGACGCTTCAAAACAACATGCTGACGTTCGACGACGTTACTCGTTGTTAATATCGATTTTAGATTTTTTCTTTTTTGTAACCGTGAGTTGTTCCAAGTTCCGATGACGTGGGAAAGGTGTGCAAAGATAGAATGCATTCGCATAGCCACTATCGGCAACAATGACATAATCGTCATACACACCATTTTTCAATTCTTTTTTTACTGACATTTGACTGGCTGAAAATTGTTTGATCATGAGCAGAACCTGGCCACCGGGCGACAACATTTTGGATTCGCAATATAGCATTTGAAGTCCTCTACACGTTCCATGAAAATTATCAATGGAGATTTCGAAATGCGTCACTCTGTAAATGATAACAAAATCAAGTGAATAAAACCAAAGAAAAGATGTAAACAAATACATACATTAAAGCTAAAAAGTTAAACCGTAGGATTTTGTTTTAGCATTCTTCTCCTCTTTGTACTCGCTTCTTTTGTTGTTGTTGTTAGTTGGACTACCAGCCCAGGGCTGATCGTCAAGATGACATCGTGCCATGAACTGGTCCCACTTATTGGACAGCGGACCGTTTACTGCCACTCATTTATATGGTCTCACTTTTATTTTTATTGTATCTTAATACAATTTTAAAAATAAATACACCTTGGGGATCGAACCTATGCCACTTTTTTAGTCGATTGATATCACTACCGATGGGCTATCGAATTACTTGCCAAAATAATTGCCAAATAATTATTTTTTTATGGAAACTTTTTATTCACTTTACTATTTTTTATTTTTTTTTTTTTTATTTATTTATTTCAAGTAGTTGGAACATTTGGATACAATCATGATATTAAGGCTATTTTTAGAGAATTATAACACTTGGTCCTTTACAGCTATGATATGATAATATATAATGTATAATGATTTATTGAAAATTAAATAAGGGAAAACTACTAACAAAAACCCTTAAGTAATACTTAACCTAATATTGCAGTCTCCTGTCGGTCTATCAAGGATTTGCCTTTATACATAACTTGGTGTGAGTTGAGTTATAAGATCGTTTTCAGAGAGGGAACAATTTAAGTTAAAAAACATTATTGATCTGCTAGTAAGAGAATCTATGAAGTTGACATTGGCTCACGCATGAAGTCTTGTAGTTGAAAAGTGTCAATAGCTTATTTTGACATCTTTGCAATTTGAATTTGTGTGTTTTCGCACAGTCTCCCCAAACCGGTGCACCATACATGATAATGGATTGAAAAATATAAACAATATACAATATTGTTAATTTGTTAGCTATACTTAGTTTTGATTTTCTGCAAATCAAAGGGTACAACACTTTTGTTAAGATGTTAACTTTGTCGAATGTGTTAGAAATGTGAGCCTGGAAAGTGAGTTTTCTGTCTAATGTTAGACCAAGATATCTGCATTTGTCTGCCCACTCTATTTCCGTAGAGCGTTATAGCAGCTTAACATTATTTGGAAGGTAACACTCTTTCTTGCGCCTAGTGAACCAAATAGCTTGTGTCTTCTGAGGGTTAGGCTTGATATTCCATCTTAAGGAATATTGTTCGAATTTAGAGAGGGCTGCTTGGAGATGATTGTAGACGTCAAAGAAGATTGCGCCAAATGCAAAAATAGCAGTGTCATCTGCAAACATTGCTATTTGGACATTTCTGTCTAAATTTGTTATGTCTGACATATATACATTGAACAGAACAGGTTCCAGAACAGATCCCTGGGGAACTCTGTGGTCAATTTGTCTGTTGTCTGACTCTTGTTTGTTAACTTTGACTACAAAGCTTCTGCCAGTTAGGAAGTTTTGAACCAACTTTGTTATGTGAAATGGGAAATTAAACGTATGTAGCTTATGGACTAACGCATCGTGCCATACCGTGTCAAATACTTTTTCGATGTCTAACAGGACGAGACCCGTTGACTGTTTTAAATTAAATTTGTCGGGAACATGCTTTTTAATTCTGGCTACTTGATGGCAAGTATTGTGCCCCTACTAAAACCAAATTGATAACCTGGTACAATGTTCCTATCTATAAGATGATTATTGATTTTTTCTTTTGTGATTTTCTTTTATGCAGGTTTTGCAATGGGAACTATCAGCGCTGTTTTCCATTTAAAATGGAAGTAACACAGCTTTAGGCAGGAGTTGAAAATGGTGGGCATAGATTTTAGCAACCTATTGTTAATTTGATCTAACCTAGGCGATTTCTTTGGTTTTAAGGTGACTATTAGTTCTTTAACTATAGTCACTGGTACAAAGTCAGATTCACCTAGTAGAACTGAGGAATTCAGGACAAGTTCTTTAGTACGCATTACATCATTAGAAGTACGGTCATCACTTTGGTATGCTACTACAGTGTGATTCCCACAGAAAGTATCAGCTAGTAAATTTGCCTTTTCTTTTGGACTGATTTATTTTTAAGAATTTTCGCTACTTTCCAAACTGGACTGCTCTGATTCCCAAATGAAGAGAGTACATTATTCCATCGTTTATTTCTATAACTTGAAATTGCTTCTTTTATAGCTTTGTTAAAGAACTTAGTACCTTAAAGGATGGAATCCATTCGAAATCGAAGCCATTTTCGTCGCTCTGAGTTTCTTAATCGAATTAACAAAAGAATATTCTCCGGCAATAAAGTTTTTGTGCTTTTTATTGTGACCTTAGGGATTGAAATTTCAGCTGCTCTAACAATAACGTCGTTGAAATGCTCGCAAATAACATCTACCTACTCAGTAGAGAGAGTTCATAGATGGAACTCAGCGATGTTTCGAATTGATTAAACCTGTTATTAATATAGGATCTGTATAGGTTCCAATTTCCAGCTGAGTACTTGTAAAGTGTATGAGTGTTGATAAAAGTGGTCGGAAGGTGGTCGGATCCTAGATTAAGATGGGTTTGTGGCTGAGTGTAGTTGTCAGGAATGTTTGAAATAAAGAAGTCCAGAGTAGAAGGACTTTTACAGATTGATGTGGAAACATATGTGTGTGACATCGGGTGTAGCAAAGAGTGGTTTAAATAGGACTCTAAACTTTCTTGCAAAAGGTTTCCCAAACAATTTGTCCTCTGACAATTCCATGCCTGATGGCGACTATTAAAATCACCACCAACAATTGTTTTGTTATTGATTCTAAAGAATGTCTCTTTTAAAGTGAGCTACAATAATTTCTCAGCGCTGCTATTTCCTATAGGTAAATAGAGTCATCTGCAAGTGTAATGTCAACACCAATTACTTCAAAAACTTTAAAATGTGCATAAGAGCGTACAGTTGAGTAGTACCTTTTTTGATAACAATGGCAACACCACCGCAAGTGGTATGAATTATATCGAGGCGATGACACACGAAATTAGGATAGTAAAGAGAGTCTTTCACTTTAAGCATTGTTTCAGTTAAGAGCGCAACGTCAACTGCTTCAGTAGTTATAAAATTGAAAAATTCTGTTTTCTTTTTATTAATGCCTTTAGCATTCCAAGTTAAGATATTAAGGGAATTAGATAGCATAATTGTTTGAATAGACATATTTAATAGCTAAACTAGTGACCACATTAAATTGATCAGATTAAGTGTAACATGTAGTTAACTTAACTATAATTTCATTTAAGAGACAAGTTATCTCATCAAAAGAGAATAGATCGCCATGATCATTTGCCTTCTGTGATGATAATGACCTGATATGTGATGACACTGGTTGGGTTGGACTCTTCGTTGAAGACTGCTGATTGCCGCTGGTATATGACTGTTGAGCCTGTGTAGACTGCATTGGTCGGTGTACAGGAGCTTGGTATCTTAGGGTTGGGAGGGAGGTAAATTGGGAAAGAGAAAATCGTGAGGTTAATGTTGAATGATTGCGGGTTGGGGGTGTGAGGAAAACTGTTTTGCGTTTTGTTTTCGACTTAATACAGTTTTGGTCGGATGACTTATGTGGCCCTTTGAAATTGACGCATCGAATAGTCACATTAGAATTGCAATCGGATGTTTTATTATTGCCGGAGCAAACCGCACAGAAGCTTCGAATATGGCAATTCATAAAGCCATGACCGAACAATTGGCAGTTATAACACCAAGTTACTTTGTCAGGATTTTTCTTTTTGTAATCCTAATGGATAATTGTTTTGAATAGATTCGGTATTTTACGCCTGAGTTCGTTTAATTTAATTGTGCCGCGTTCTATGTACACGATGAACAGATGGTATTTATTTTGGGATTTATTGCTGGGACTTATCGTAATTGTTTTTACATCAATGCATTTGACACCGAGAGTTATGAGTTCGTTTTTAACATCACTGCAGTCATATGAATCAAGTCCAGATATTATAACTTTAAAAGGCCTGGTGGATTTACTCGAGTGGGAGAAAAATTCGAATTTAAGGCGGGAAAACTCACTTTTGATTTTCTCATAAGCTTCGATGGTCGCACAAAAAATTTATGCATTTCGCACAGACTCACTGGAAGATTTAATTACCACAATAGGGGGAGCACTTTCCTTGATGACGAGAACGTACATCCTCGATTTCATCGCAATATTTCAATAGCTGAAATTTATTATATTGGGTCTATAACTTTCATGCGGTTTCCTAAGAGATGGCGTAACTTGTATTATTCCATTGAAACATGCGTTGGAAAGCTACTGTCATTGTACGTCATTTCAGTATATGTCATTCACTTGAAGCGTAAACAACAATAACTTTTTTTCACTCAAATATGTCGAACTTTGTGCCTGAAAAAGTGTTTTTGCGGGGAGTTCTTCTTCATAACTTTAATATGAAGAAAACTGCTGCCGAAAGTCATCGTATTTTGGTGAAAGTTTATGGTAAACATGCGCTAGTTGAGCGAACGTGCCAAAAGTGGTTTGCACGATTTAAAAGTGGTGATTTTGGCTTGGAAAAAGACGAACGTCCTGGGCAGCCAAAAAAGATTAAAGATAAAGAACTGGAAGCATTCCTCTTTGAAGATTGTTGCCAAACACAAGAAGAGCTCGCAGAATCTTTGCGTGTCACTCAAGCAGCCATTTCAAACGTTTAAAAGCAGCTGGATATATTCAAAAGCAAGGAAATTGGGTTCCACATGAACTCAAGCCGAGAGACGTCGAAAGGCGGTTTTGCATGTCCGAAATGCCGCTGAAACGCCACAAAAGGAAGTCATTTTTTCATCGGATTGTTACTGGTGATGAAAAATGGATCCATTACGACAACCCCAAGTGCAAAAAATCATATGTGAAACTCGGCCAACAAGCCAAATCAAGGGCAAAGCAGAATATCCATGGCGCGAAGATAATGCTCTGTATTTTGTGGGATCAGATGGGTGTGCTGTATTTTGAGCTGCTAAAACCGGGTGAAACCATCAATAGACAACGCTACCGAACACAATTAATCCGTTTGAAGAGAGCAGTAGCCGAAAAATGCCCGGAATATGCGACCAGACACGAGGCAATAATTTTCCATCATAACAACGCTCGAATCCACGTTGCTATTCCGGTTAAGAACTATTTGGAAAACAGTGGATGGGAAGTCTTACCCCATCCGCCTTATAGCCCAGACCTTGCCCCTTCTGACTACCATTTGTTCCGGTCGATGCAGAACGCCCTCACTGAAATACGGTTCACATTAGAGCAGAATATCAAAAATTGGCTTGATTCATTCTTGGCTGCCAAGCCGGCGCAGTTCTTTTGGGATGGGATCCACAAATTGCCGGAAGGATGGGAAAAAGTCATAACTTCAGGTGGGCAGTACTTTGAATAATACTATTGTACATGTTTTTCTTAAATAAACGTTTAAATTTTGAAAAAAAAAAACCACACGAATTAAATCACATACCCAATAGTTGCTCATTTTCGTGATAAGGGGTCACTATTGACACTTAGTTTATGGGGAGGGAGAGTACCGTCTTCCCAAGAATCACTATGCGCCCGCTTACGAGATATTTTTCAGTTTGTGATAGGTAGTTGTAGGAAAGTGAATAGAAATACTTGCGTATTCGTCAACTGTTGCCTGTCAACTGATTCACTTTACTAAAGTGAAAAGCCGAAACACATCTGTTCTCCACAGAGATCTATAAATGGCTCAGTGGGAACCAATTTTTTCAGTGTGGCAATCCAACCCATTTCCTTGCAAGTTTAAGTACGCTCTTTGCTGTATTTGTCGTTAATAATATAAATCATATAATGTAAGGGATGATTCATCGTAAGGTTTGATTTTCAATAGGCTTTTTTTAACAGATCACGCTTGACTCCTATCAAACTGCTTTGTCATATTTGTTCATTATCGTTTGGCAGATCATTATGAAAAGACTCACACCTCAACAGCGTCTCCAAATCGTTCAACTGTATTACGAAAATCAGCGTTTTGTGAGAAATGTTTTTCGTGTGATTAGAGGAACTTACTGAAACCACTATTGCCAATAACATTCGCAAATTTGAGTCCCAGTTTACATTAGTGGATGATACTCAACCGGTTAGACATCATTCAGCACGTAGTGAAGAGACTATAGCAGCTGTAGCTGAGAGTGTACGCGAAGACCGTGACGAATTGATTCGTCGTCGTTCACAGCAGCATGGCTTGACGTATTCGACAACTTGGCATATTTTACATGAGGATCTCGGCCTAACAATGTACAAAATTCAATTTGTGCAAGAATTGAAGCCAGGCGACTTGAGTTTGCGTCATATGGGCTCTGGAAAAATTCAATGGAAATCCGAATTTCTGGCTCAATGGATACGTTAATAAACAAAATTGCCATATTTGGTTGATGAGCAACCCGAAGAGTATCAAGAGCTACCATTACATCCATTGAAAACAACGGTATGGTTTGGTTTATTGGCTGGGGTCTTGGTGAGCTCTGGTTTGAACAAGACGGCACTATGAGCCGTTCAGCGCGTGAAACAATGGACTTGTTAAGAAATCATTTTGGTGAGCACTTAATTTCACGTTTTGCTATGGTAAATTAAACGCCTAGATCGTGTGATATCACACCATTAGACTATTTTCTCAAAGGATATGTAAAGTTTCAGATCTTCAGGAATAAGCTAGCTAGTCAACATTACTCTTGTTATCCCCGAGATACGAGTCGCTATGCTCGAACGAGTCGCCCAAAATTGGACCTTCGAAATGGACCACCTCAGATGTAGTCATAGCCAGCATTTACTTAATATCATTTTTCCAAAAGTAAATGCCATGAATTGTTCTGTTAACCGATAATAGAAATTTTAAGTTTACTTTAAAATTTAAGTGTTTTATTTTACATTATAAATCAAACCTCACGAGGAATCACCCTTTAGTACCTGCTGTTTCAAGACACGACCTGATATACCTGACTTTTGCTGTTGACCTGCAATGCACCTGCGTACACATACCGAGACTTTAAAAAAATATATTGAAAAGAATTATGCAAAAACAAATGAATATTTGTTACCTTCATGCTCAAAATATCCTTTCGCCCAATCAATTCGGTTTTCGACAAAATCACAGCAACATAACAGCACTTATAAATATTACTGAAGATATAAGGATAGTTTTAGATATGGGTTAAGTGACCTTTTTAGTACTTTTGGACTTTTGAATATATGATGGAAGCTGTGAAGGCTGTACAATTTTTGACCTGCCTCCGTTAAGTTTATATTTTCCTATTTGTGCTTTCTATTGCGCAACACGCTGTAGTGGTTAATGATTGCAACATATTTCGGAATTGCTTCCCAAATCAGAGGTGTGGTGCCAATGTACATAAATGAGCTTCCTTCGACAATAACACAGTCGAAAAAAAAGAAAAGGAAAGCTAAAATTACTTACTTGGAACGCTAACGGCGTTTTAGACAAACTCAATGAATTAGTCTTACTCCTTAGTAACAATGATATTGACGTTTGTTTAATTTCCGAAACCCAAAAATAATGGGTTTTAAGGATTACTAAGCGTATTACCCATCAGGAAATGCTAGAGGCGGATCCTCCTTATATATCAAAGAGACGATCGAGTATAACGAATCAATTCATTTACTATTTCATCCATTTACTTCCCTCTGCGATCCAAGGTCACAAATTATATTATCAAGAATATATTTATTTCACGTGGATCTGATTTTATAATTGCCGGTGACTTTAATGCTAAATACCCTTTTTGGGGCTTAAGATGTGTTTCCCAAAAAGATAAATTGGTCTATGAAGCTGGTATGGAACACAACAGTGACTTCCATTCGACGGGTAAGCCGACTTATTGGCCTTCGATTTTGAAGGAATTTATAACAATTGTATAAAAGTTGATGAAAGCTTCGTTTTTTTCTACGACCATTCTCCAATCATACTGACAATTAGTGAAACGCTCATTAAAAAAAAAAAACAGGAACCGCTTCGACTAACTAGAAGAAACATCAGCTGGGAAGGATTCGGGAAAAAATCGAAGATAACGTGGAATTAAACGTCTCAATAAGATCACCGTTAGAACTTGAAATCGAAGTTGACTCCTTCGTGGAAATCGTTCAATCTGCTGCGTGGAACAACAGAGATAAAAGAAATGCTAAAGAAAAAGAGGAAATCAAGCAAGAAATGGAAAGTTAGCCGAGCTCCGCAGAATTAAAGACGTCTAAATAAACGTTGTAATCTGCTAAAGGAGACTCTAAAAAACCACAAAAATTACGTAGTAAATACGTATGTCAAAAACTTGACGGCAGTAAAAGAAACCAATTACTCGCTTTGGAAAGCATTTAAAGCCTTCAAAAGGCCCAAAAACCCAACGCTACCAACTAAAATCGATAACAACGAATGGGCGAAGGAAGATAAGGAGAATGCGGAGCTCTTCACAGATTATCTAGTAGAAACTTTTAAGCCCTTTGATGGGCAAATACTGGTACACTATACTTGTATATCAGAAAAGGTGTCTGACAACTTTATAATAGCAAACGTAGCTTTTGCTGAATTAAGGAATATTAAAATGAACTTAAAACCAAAAAAGGCTCCCGGATACGACCTGATAACCGAAGAAGTCCCTAAAATACTGCCCTTAAAAGCACTCACTAATCCTTTACATATTATTAACGCGACCACAACCACCACCACGCGACGAACCACCAGTTTGGATTTCGGATTAGAAATTCAACTATTGACCAGGTGCATAGAATTACCGATGTAATTGAAAAATACCTGAGAAAAAGATTTGCTAAAGCGTATTTCTTGACGTCTCTCAAGCCCTTGACAAGGTTTGACACGAAGGTTTAAAGTTAAAATTACGGCAAATTTTGGTATCAAAACTTTGAAAATACCATAGAATTTTTCGTGTTATATTGGCCGGTGTACCGCAGGAAGGGTGCTCGGTCCACTCCTGTGTCTCTTACATACAAAAGATATACCACAAGTCGAGGGGACTGTTCTTGCCACCTTTGCCGACGACACTGCCATTTTAGCTGTCAACGAGACCAAATCTGTCCAAGTAAACTTTATTAACTGTTTATTAACTTATATCTGTATTCCGTTTGCTAATGAGGCTAAATATTTGGACATGACACTCAATTCAAAGCTCAAATGGAAGACACACGTGAAAAAGAAACGTAAATAACTAGAAACTTAATACAGAGAAATGTACTGGTTACTTGGTAAAAATTCCAAGCTTAGCGTTAAAAATAAGCAGGTGCTAAAACGGGTGTGGATTTATGGTATACAACTCTGGGGTTGTACTAAGAAAACAAATATTAGTATTTTACAAACTTTTGAAAAAAAAGTGCTGAGAGAAATTGTACATGCACCATGGTTTATAAGAAATAATGACCTGCATCTTGCCCTTGGAGTTACTTCTGCCAAAAAAGATTTGTACAAGAACATTCGCAAAAAAACATAGGATACTGTGAAACGGGCATATTAACAATACAGTCCTAGAAAATCTGGACGAATAAAATTTATTGCGCCGTTTTCGAAGAACTAAAACCTGGAAAATGTAGGATCTTTGAATTGAATGTCACCTACCAAAGAGCTTATATTGTGATGTTTTTCAGCTGGTTGATAAGTTTTACTTAGTTGCGGTATTAAACATATCTATCGCAGGGAGGTGTTTTTATGAGTTAGAATCTCACACTAATGTGAGCACACTCTTGCGATCCTCATAGTGTCTGATGGAAGATTTTCACCTACACTCGCCGAAAAAAAAAACAAAAAAAAAAGTTGTCCCTAATCTATGCAGACGATGTCCAATTGCATAAAAGCTGCCCACATAGTCTTATCGAAAAATGTGTGGGTAAAATAATGGATAATTAAGCAAAATCTCAGAATCAGCAGATCAGAAGAAAATGGGTTCTTCTTAAATCCCATTAATTCGAAATACAAAATAATATCACAGAAGGCTTAAAAAACCTCACATTTTCCGCAACTTCTACTTCAAGACTCCTCTGTGTTGAGTCTGTAAAAAAATCTCGAACTTGTGTTTGATATAATTCAAAATTAGGACAAGCATATTATTAGTTAAGCGTACGGTGTACTTCGAACCTTGTGGGTCTTTAAAACGACGATGCTAGTTAAAACACTTACTATCCCAATCTTAACATACGGTTGAGAAGTCTTCGTAAAATGTAGTTACTGTAATAGAAGAAAACTCAATATTGCATATAATAATACCACACGATATATTTATGGCCTACGGTGACATGACCGGGCATATACATTTTCAATCTATTTCGATAACATCATGCAATATAGCAGATTCATAATGGTCTTCAACATCATGGGGACACGTCTACCTAGTTGTATTTTTCATAAATTACAAATGTTTTTATCAATGAGATCGCGACGCCTTTTGCATACGAGATATTTTTGGAGTACATGTGAACGCCAAATTTTTATCAACGCTATCCGGTCATCTTAGACCATGCAATGGGATATGTGGAAAGAAATTCCATCCCATATGCATTGGTTTAAGCAGAAACGCTAAAACTCATCTCGAAGAGTATAAGCGCATATTCTGCTTTTTCTGTGTAGAGTACCGGTCCATCTCCCTGGCACATAAAAATTAACCAAACTCATTTCCGAGAGCCATGAGAATCTAAACTGCATAACCACCATCGATCGATAACAGCATAACCATAATAAAATCAGCTGTTCAATCCTTGCACTCTAAAATCACTAAATTAGCTGATTTTGATAAGCCTCACTGCTCAAACACATTACCAGCGATTCAGTCAACTTCAATTCAGTTGGAAAAAGTTATGTCAACGTTGGCTGACCAATCCACTGTTTTATATCTCAAGCATGCTGAACATGCCGAAAACATCGGATCCATCCAACGTGACCTCGATTTTCTAAGTGAGGAAGCTGCATCCACCAGATCAACCACAATGCAGATATTGAAGGAATTAAAGCACATCTCTAGTAAGCCGGATGCATCTCCATCTGTAGTAAGCCCGTGTAACAAATCCTTACACGACGAGCTATATACGTTACCCTCAACCACTTCAGCTCCAACTCATTCAAGAACCACTACCACTGAAGCCCCGTTCAACCCAGTACGATAAATGCAACTTCGATCACCAATCCCATGCCAAGACCATTGCCAGTAATTAGGGCTTTTGGGACATCCCCTACTCTCCCTGAATGGACCAACAGAATTCAAAAATTAAATAAAATGAATCTTGAAGCCACCACAAAACCGGAACTGTCTACTTTCTTCCTCCAAGCTGAACAACGTCACTCAAGCCCGTCCAGGATCAAAGACCTTTAAAGGAAGAAATTTGGTATACAAGACATCAAGTGTAAACAAGTTGGCAAAGTCAAGATCAAAAACTAAATACGATTGGATGTTCAAATCATCGAACGGCATACCAATCTCGGAAAAGATGGTCATCATCCAACGGAAGGATATGGTATATAATAAGTTTGCTACTAAAAGAAAATATAGCACCCACAATTCTGCCCTATCCCATCAACATCCCGACTCAATCTGGTCTTTTAAGACCCAAATCTTTCCAAGATTCTCTTAACTTATTCCCCCCTTTGCACCATCCAAAAAGAACACCAGAGTGGCGACACCAAATCCTCTCGCTCCCCGCACCAAACCTTTAAAGCCGCCTCAAAACAGAGTTTCATTTAACCTTGCTCCTGCGCCTTCTGCCAAAGTTCCAACTAACTTTGCCCCATCAGTTAAATATCCTAATTTTATCAGCTCCCATATACTAAACCTAACCACCCCTTTATCATCTTCATCTACCAATCCCGCTGATCCAACCCCCCACACTAGTCAAGATTTTAGTTCCGGGTTGCTTGAACAACCTGTCCCTTCTTCATCCGCTCGTAATTCGCCAGCCATCGATTCTTACCCGAAATACCTTGACCCACTCTTTCCACCGACTGTCAAACTTACTAAAAAAATTTCTGATATGAATGATAACAGTCGTTACGTAGTATCTCGTTTGAGAGACCGCCGCATTTATGAAAGTGTTCGGCTCTACCTTGCCTACTTGCACGATAAACCCAACTCCGTTTGCATTGATGGCATAAGCAAAACCAACATTATGGTTTCGATTCAACGAGAAGGTCTTCCTATTAAGCCAGTGGAATTGATACAAATTTTCGTTCGCTACCATGAGAGTTTCGACATCTTTCCTAATGAATTCTCAAATCTCAAAAGTTACCCTATGACCTAATTGTTTTTACTGAAACAAATCTAATTCCGGACATTAAAAACCTTGAGCTGTTTCCTCCAAATATCAACGCTTTTCGAAAAAATGGATTTGAAAGAGCTGTTAATCCCTATGGCCGAGGTGTTTTACCTGTTGATATTCCACACACTGACAAATTTGAGTTAATATGTGTCAACATTACGCTCCCCAAACTCTGTCTCTACGTACTTTGTTGTTATATTCACCCACCCCAACCAATTGAGTCTTATTGACCTGTAGTTCACGCAGTAGATTTTTTAACTGAAAATGCACAACCTGAAGATTGTATTATTCTAGTAGGGGATTTCAATCTCTCTCACCTTAAATGGGAGCCTTCCGAATTCGTCTCATTTCGTCTCTCTTAATTCGTCCTCTGAAATAGAAATATTGATGATGGACTGCCTAACCAACTCTAATCTGTATCAGATTAGTGAAATACCTAACACAATGAACAGACAACTCGACCTTGTCTTCACATCCGATTCAGATAACTGTGTCGTTTATAGGAGTGATCATCTTCTTTCTACCCTAGACCGCCTTCATCCATCCTTGTCAATTATATACTCATACGAATATGGCAACACAAGTGTCGATTCGGAAAATTCATTTCCATTTAACTTCCGAAGAACCGACTTTAACAAACTTAAAAGCCTCATCAGCAATATTAACTGTGATTTGATTGCTGAGACAACTAACATTGATCTTGCCCTATCAATGTTATATTCGTTAATTTTCTCGTGCTTTGCCCAATCGGTTCCATATACCTTCCCAAAGGACTGCATGTCAGCTCCTCTCAGGTACAACAAGGAATTGCGCTCTCTCCGTAATTACAGAAACAAGTTGTGGCATAAATTCTTAAGATCTGGATCTGATTCCGATTACAGTAATTATCGATAGGTATACAATCGTTGTTCTGAACTTTGTGAGTCTCTTTACCTCGAGTACCCCTACCGCATGCAATTTAGCTTAGTCTCGGATCCAAAAAGTTTCTACCAGTTTGTTAATACCAAAAGAAAGTCAGACGGCTACCCATCTACACTCAAATTTCTTAGTGGATTTTCTGCCGACCCCAAAATCATTGCAAATTTCTTTGCCTGTCATTTTAATAAATTCTTTTCTAAGAAAACAGCTGAACCTGGTCCTAGTTACTTTAGCTACATGAGAAACTATCCTGAGACATCATCCATCTCGCTAAATATAACAACATCTTTGGTATCTGAAAACATTACAAAACTTAAAAATGATTTTTCGTCCGGCCCTAATGGCCTTCCGGCTATTGTAATAAAAGAGTGTTTTAACCATCTCGGTCCTCCCCAAGCTGCCCTATTTAACATGTCTGTCTCAACAGGTACTTTCCCTTTAATATGGAAGGAATCTTACATCATCCCTATTCATAAAAAAGGAAGTAATGGCGAAGTCGATAATTATAGGCCCATAGCAAAACTCTTTTGCGTACCCAAACTTTTTGAAAGCATAGTCTATCAACAACTGCTTCCTTACAAATCAGCACGGATTCATGAGAGGTAAATCAACCACCACTAGCCTAACAGAGTTCGTCTCTAGGACTCTTTATGCTTTAGAAGACGGTGATGAAGTCGATTCAATTTCCACTGATTTCAACAAGGCATTCGATAAAATTTCTCACCAACTTATTATTTTTAAACTAAAAAAAACTTGGCTTTTCCCCTCATTTTGTGGCATGGACCAAATCCTATTTCGAAGACCGAGAATACAGGGTAATCTTCAGATCTTCAACATCTGACTCCATTAAAGCAACATCTGGTGTCCCTCAGGGTAGTCACCTTGGACCAATCATCTTTATCCTAACGGTTAACGACATAAATCTCATTTTAACGAAATGTAATCTTTCTATTTTCGCTGATGACATGAGAATCTCCAAAGTCATTTCATTGCCTTCTGACTCCCATTGCCTGCAAGATGACTTAAATAAGTTTTCGGTATGGTGCAAGCAAAACTTTTTGAAGCTTAATGTCAGCAAATGCTAAGCGATAACCTATTTCCGCCAACGTCTACCTCCCCCTCCAAGAAACTACTTCATCTGCGATGAGCCTATTCCTTCCACTACCCAAGTACGGGATCTAGGAATAATTTGCGACAGAGAATTGAATTTCGACGCACATATTGACAGCATTATAAATTAAGCTAACTCTGCACTTGGTTTTATCAAATGCTGGTTAAAAGAATTTTCCAACCCACACGTTACAAAGTCCCTGTATATTACTTTTGTAAGGCCTCTTCTCGAATATTGCAGCCAAGTTTGGTCACTCTACAAACTAATCCACATACAAAGAATAGAAGCAGTCCAACGCAGGTTTATCCATTTCGCACTTCGTGGTCTACCTTGGGCCGATCCATATGGATTACCCCCATATGAAAATAGGCTAAAACTAATTAGCATGCATACCCTAAGAAAACGTCGTGAGGTCGCTGATGTACAATACTTTTTATCAACCAGTTATTGACTGGAAACATCGACTGCTCGAGAATAACGCAAGATATTGCATTCACTCCCAATCCCCGTAATCTAAGATCTGTCCCACTCTTCCTAATCCGATCTCAGAAACTACGGTCACTTTGAACCCATATCTAGAGTGTTGCGTATAATGAACAACTACGCCGAAGTCTTTGACCTAAATAGCAGCAAACACGAAATAAAAAAAACACTGCTCAATATGCCACTCCCTTAACATCTCCCTCGTCCCATTAGGTTAAGAATATCTTTCTTAGTTTTAAGTCTAGCTTTAAGTTTTTGGTTGTTAATAAGCTTAATAATAAATACGAAGTTAACGATATTTGTAGAGAAAATTAAGGACTCCAAATACTGACATATAAATGGTAAGCCAAAAGGTGGTCTGGATGTTGGCTGTCACCTACTGTCATTTACTGAAATAAATGTGGGTGATCTTTTTAACAGATGTCATACAATCATTGGCATTTTTAGTCATGGAGTCGCATACCACCCAACAATACATTATTGTTATTCAATCTTATTACGAAAATGGACGATTTGTAAAAGTAGCATTTCCTAAAATTCGCGAATTTTTCCGTCAACATAATCGCCCAAGTGAGTCTAGAAATCGGGCAATGGTGAAGTGTTTTGAAGTAACTGATTCGGTATCGCGTCTAACACCAGATCAGTTTTTTTTAAAAATAGGAAATCTTTATTGAAAAATGTTGGTATACTTGAAATAGTCAACTAGGTAATTTCACCTTTATTTCATCTTAAGGATATCTAAAAACCAACAAAAACAAAATACAAAAATCCAACAAAATAATTTTTTTTCTATATATGTATATTAATTATTATTATTATTATTATTTATTAAATTTGTATTTTTAATAACGCAATACATTCTGTATTGGAGTGAGTTTCTTTTTCTATTAATCATTAAACTTCGGCTTGCAAGATATGAAACTGAGGAAAGTAAAAATCTATTTATCACATCTCGATTTGAGTTTTGCCGCGAAGACTTTCGACTGAAATGCTCTCGGAAACACCTATATTCCTTGTTGCCTGCTACCTGGCCTTCTTCAGACAACAGCCCTAGTGGTAATATGCAAGTTTCAATAATCAAACTTACATAAAGTGCATAAGCACGAAAAATTAAATGCATCACAAAAATGCTCAATGTACCATATGATGCAGAATGGAGATCGTTACAGTAACATTTTTACCGGATATTTTTTACAAAACTGAATGAATTGGGTTTGGATTCTGGATTCTGGTTTCAACAGAATGGTGCTACTGCCACACAAGCCATCAATCAATTAATTTATTGCGTGCGAAATTTGAAGTTCGCATTTTTTTCGGTTAGAGGAGAAGTTGACTGGCCTCCAAGGTCATATGATATGACACCTTTAAACGTCTTTCTGTAGAGTTATTTAAATAGTATGATCCATGCCAATAACCCCGCTGTAATTCAGGATCTCCAACATAACATCCAAACTAAAATTGCGGCCACTGGCCCACTTATCATATTCTTCAAAAAGCCATGGAAGTTATGCTTCCATGTATTAATCAAATCCCTAAGCCTATACTACCTCAAAAGATATTGTATCTTAATGTATTTGCAATCATTGAAATAAATAAAAAAAAAATTGTTGGTGTCATTGGGTCAAACATCATCCCCATGTTCTCAAGAATCAATAAACAGTCGACGCGCAGAGTCATTAAAGTTCCATTGCGTGTTGTAGACCACTTCTCTTTAAGGGGAAGATGGCTTTGAGAGCGCGGCCCATGATATGAATATCAAGGGGAAAGAGAACTTAGAGCGTAATCATGCTCGTTGGAATACAGCCGAAACAAATCGTTCTTTGCAGTCTGGTAGCAGTGATGTATTTTCGTAGAAACTTGATCCACCAAAGAACCGACGCATAGAAAATAACCGTGTAAATCCGCCAGTGGCAGACTCCATGTCTTACCGACAGCTGCTTTGCATTATCAGAAGGTCGACTTCACCGTAGAAGCTTTAAAAGTATTATGATTAGTCTATAAAAGTTATCTTCTTTAGAGAAATGGATCTTTAGAGGTTTGGTTGAAAGCCAGTGCACCAATCTTTAACTACGTACAGGGCTGTCTGTCGCTAGGTATTGGGTATGTAATTTAATTCGTGCGGTTTTCTTTTCAAAATTTGAACGTTTATTTAAGAAAAACATGTACAATAGTAATATTCAAAGTATTGCCCATCTGAAGTTATGACTTCTTCCCATCTTTCTGGCAATTTGTGAATAAAAATTAATCAAGCCAATTTTTGATATTCTGCTCTGATGTAAACCGTATTTCAGTGAAGGCGTTCTGCATCGACCGGAACAAATGGTATTCAGAAGGGGCAAGGTCTGGGCTATAAGGCGGGTGGGGTAAGACTTCCCATCCACTGTTTTCCAAATAGTTCTTAACCGGAATAGCAACGTGGGGCCAATCGTTGTCATGATGGAAAATTATTGCCTCGTGTCTGGTCGCATATTCCGGTCGTTTTTCGGCTACTGCTCTCTTCAAACGGAATAATTGTGTTCGGTAGCGTTGTCCATTGATGGTTTCACCCAGTTTTAGCAGCTCATAATACAGCACACCCATCTGATCCCACCAAATACAGAGCATTACCTTCGCGACATGAATATTCAGATTTGCCGTTGATTTGGCCGGTTGGCCGGGTTTCACATATGATTTTTTGCGCTTGGGGTTGTCGTAATGGATCCATTTTTTATCACTAGTAACAATAAGACGCAAAAATGACTTCCTTTTGTGGCGTTCCAGCAGCATTTCGGACATGCAAAACCGCCTTTCGACGTCTCTCGGCTTGAGTTCATGTGAAACCCCATTTCCTCGCTTTTGAATATATCCAGCTGCTTTTAAACGTTTTGAAATGTCTGCTTGAGTGACACCCAAAAATTCTGCGAGCTCTTCTTGTGTTTGGCAGCAATCTTCATAGAGTAATGCTTCCAGCTCTTCATCTTCAAACTTTTTTGGCTGCCCAGGACGTTCATCGTCTTCCAAGCCAAAATCACCACTTTTAAAAAAAAATTATTGTTGTTTACGCTTCAAATGAATGACTTATACTGAAATGACGTACAATAACAGTAGCTTTCCAACGCATGTTTCAATGGAATAATAACAATAGAATAATACAAGTTACGCCATCTGTTAGCAAACTGCACGAATTAAATTATAGAGCCAATACTATCCAACAGACTGTACATCTACATCATCTACTCGTACATATGCTTGAGCACAAACGTTAGAGCTATTGAAAGTTAGTTGATGAATATGCACCACAGCGGTGGAGACAGACGCCATCTAGTGGAATACCACAGTTTACTCCCGCCATCACATATTGACCGCAGTCAGCATCCACAATCAGGTTCCATGGACATGTCGAAGGCACCGTAAACGTCATTTAAAATGTATAGCGCGTACTCCTTCTTGTCGAGTGCGCTATCAATTCTGCCTACCAGATTTTGAAGCGCCGTCTCGAAGAATCTTCCGCGTTTGTAGGTATGGTGACATAATTTAATCTACCCAATTGAATTTTGAATGCCACCAATAGCCACTAAGCCTAAACCTCTCTCTCTCTCTCTCTGTATCCAATTTTCCCAAAAACTTACCACGTCTTTCGACATAAAAGTATTCATACCCTCTTGATTGTGTTGAGTTCTAAAGAGGCACACCTGGTGTGTAATTTTGAAAAAAGTCGTCTTGCAATAGTTTATAGCTTAACATACTGAAATTTCACATGGATATCTAAAAAATGGTAGTTTTTGAGTTACAGCCTTCTAAAAAGTAGAGACTCAGCGGTCAGAAATCATTCAATTTTAAACGCGTTATTCTCGAAACTACATGAGTATGTGTATGCCTCCAGTTTTCCGATTGTATGACAAATGTCATTTTGGCAGGCCAAACCTTGCCATTTCGTTAAATTTGAATTTTTAACACAATTCTGGGCCATTTATTAAGCAATACCTTCTACTTTAATAATCCTTTTCCTTTTTTTTTATTATTTCAGCCACGGTGAAGGTCGAAATCACAGCAGCAGTAGAGGATTTTTTTTTTTACGTGGGAGATAAAATTTCTTTTTTTCCTTTGAAAGTTTCAGTGTACGAGTATATTCATTATCTTCGTATGAATATATCCTCCAAATTTTAAAATATTTAATGCAGTAGTTTTCTTTACAAAAATTCCCGAAAATCATCTTTTTTTTGCGGTCACACTGAGTGTGCCCCATAAGCTGTTAATTTTCGTGAAGTACTGTATCCTGCCAGTTTCATATTCCATCAACTTTCTTGGAAATAGAACATATAGAGTTAAATCTGCATTCACCTTTTCAAAATTGATTGTAAATTTGTTACATACTTACCGCCGAAGCGTCACTTATAGCGTCCTCTCATGAGATACCTGCAGTGTCTTTGAAATCAAAACTTAATTTGATGTAAATAAATGAGCTGTTGGTCTTCAAGCATACCTCTTTCACAAAACTAGTAAAACTGCATCTCATAGCCAGATAAATAATATCTTTCATATCAGGTGCTACTATATGTTTAGTCGACGATTTAAATCCAGAAGAACATGTTTCATAATTAATTCATATGGTGTGCTTCTGCCGTCTCATATGATCTATTGCTATGAAATTCTTTCACCATTGCTTCAGTATCATATATTGTCATACATGGAAGGTATTTTCCAAATAGCTCAATATACCAGTATTATTCGGTGATTATTGGATCGGCGACTTTCCTTGTTAAAACTGAAAACGTTTCCTTTAGTTGAAACTGCTATCCTAAACTTTCGCTGGGATCGTCAAAATGAGTCTTTCTATATTCTAGACTGTTTGATGTTTTACAACATACAGTAATTAACGTGCTTAAGCAGTTCACCCGATAGTACATCCTCCAACCTGCAGAACCAGAATTTTGAGAAGGTAATGTCAATCGATCACCAAGGAATAGAGTTCCTTAATACCTCGCAACCTAACTAGATGCAGAAAAATTCTCATATGACCTGAGAGCTGGATACGTTAAAGTAGCTTAATTGTTGCTCCAACATGGAATTTCTTCTGCCAAAACACTTGTTCTGTGCCTTGTCTGAAACATGCGTTTGGACATGTCACCAATGTTTCAGACATTGTGTGATCTGGCCTCTCCAACTTCGGATTTTATAGAATCGGCATTTTATTAAAAATGTCGACTTCGCTATAAATATGGAAAATAGAATCACATCAGACACCAGATAGCTTTTGCCAATCTTTTTTGGGCTAAGAATTTGATTACCAAAACCTTTTCCGGAAAAAATTTAAGCATCTCTAAATGTATAAGAATTTCGATATCCTGGTCTAGTTTAATGGCGCTAGGGCGTGGATTTTATCTACTTCGAATATCCAAAACCTTGAAGCAGAAAGCTTTTCGAATGATTTTTAGTGAGATTTTCTATAATAGGGATTTAACCACGAATCCACGCGCTGAACAGGAATACTCGCAGTCGAATTCCTAGATGAAACTGCAAATAAACCACCCAAGAAAATAGGCTAGGCCATATAGAGCAAATGAGCACTGATGGTCTGACCAGAAGAGTCTCTAAATCAGACCTAGATGGACACAACAACAGAAGAAGACCCTGCTTTAGCTACTATGCACTAATTGAAGATTATCTCATATAAGAACTTCATCACTCTAGTCCTGCTTTATGGTTCAGAAGCATGGACGTTAGCGAAGGCCTCGCGTGCATTTACACGGTTTCGAGGAGAAGATTTAACTGCTTGCTCTACAAGCTGTACAGTGACATTGACCTGTTCAGTGCAAAGTGCAAATACATAAATTGCATAAGTTGGCCAAGACATGCAGATGGAATACTGACATGACATCTGACATGACATTAGTTAACCGTAAGTGGTGTCGGCGATTTTTACTATGGAAACAAAATATTGAACGAGTTTGTTTGAAATTTTGCGTTGCGAACAGAATTACGGACCCATTGAAAACTTTGAGAAAGCCTATTGAATTTTGAAAACAAGAGCATTTGAGTGGTACAGAGCCTTCATCGCCTTAGTTAAGAAAATGGAACTGCAACTGGATCAAATTCAAAATTGCTGCAAACATGACATAGAACGAGTACAATTCGGAGCCCACATTCATGGAACGCGTCATTACAGGTGGCGAGACTTGGGTTTACGAGTATGACATGCAAACAAGCCAACAGGCATCGAAATGGTGTCACATAAAGATTTTACTCATTGTTGTTGGGGTGTTGCTCACTCGGAACTTCTTCCGGTTGTTAAAGCAGTGAATAAAAAATATTATTTAAGCATTTGAGGGCGAGTATCCGCAGCAAAAGACCAGAATTTTGGCAGAACAACTCTTGGGTTTTGCACTACGATAATGCACCATCTCACAAATCCATCCTTGTCAGCGACAAGCGTATAAACATTCTCTAGATATGGAACCCAGTGTCTTTTTTATATTTCCAAAGCTCAAATTATTATTTTGCGGGCCGGTTTTGAGTCAATTCAAAACATAATTCGCTTAAAGAACTGAAGGCGATCCCGGAATGTGCCTATAAAAAATGTATGATTGACTAGATTGTTTGTTGAAAAGAATGTATCGCTTTTTTTAACAAAATATTTCCCTGAACTCAGTATACTCTGAAAAAAATTATCTGATTACATCTTACAAATGATAATTCCTCGTGCAAATATTCCCTACATTTGGTAAAAAAAAAAGATGTTCCTTTCGTCGCATCGTCCATGAAACACTTAAAAAACTCCATCCTCCGTCACTACGAGTTGCAATAACATCCCCAATTACAGTAAAGTTATTTGCCAGGAAGCAACCGGAGACTGACACTATAAAGAAGGAAGAGAACTGTATCTGTCACGCGGTCGATATGTCAACATGTCAACGAATAAATTTATTTTACCATCGGTTTCAGCTTTGGGGCGGCCAAAGTCGCTATCTATATTAAGGGATGCCAACGTCGTTGTAGAAGTTCGCTTGAAACAAAAATTCCATTGTAACACGTGAATTGATTCCAGTGTCTGCCTCCCTTAACACATCTACTAGCAAAAATTCCAATGTGGCTTACGGTAACACCGACTTCCCACTGAGCACAGGATGGGAAGCGGTTGTGCACTTTGTGATGACAGGAGCAGTTCTGTGAAAGAATTGAATTATCAGAAAATTCCATGAGTCTCTGCATCTCCACATCAAAATTCATTGAATGGCACTAACTTTATGTACATGGACCTTGCAAACGAAGAATCATCCATTCTGCTTGGTAACTAGGAATGTCATTAAAATACTAGGTACCCCTTCAGGGTAGCTACCGAATAGCATAGCCATCCGGTTAACTAAGTATAAATCAGCCAGGTGCATTTCTGTGTTCTTAAAATGTTTATAATGACGACATTAGGATCACATTTTACGCAATCCTTTATTGAAGACCAATTTATAGACGCAGGATGCCTTATGATGTTATAAGTACCTTTTCATCATGGCAAGTGGATTAGGGTCATACAAAGGGAAACTCTTAGTGAACGTACAAGAAGACAGTAGGCGGCTTTGCCTTCGGTATTGTGCAGTTGACAGGGAGTTTGTCGTTATTAAAGGGAAAACTTGGAATCTTTTCTCTGGGTCCAGCTGTGTGGGGAAAAATTATTAGATGGGAGTAAGAGTGTACTTTGATGTGAAACGGATGCTACCAAATGGTAACTTTACGAAATTATTTGAAGCGAAAATGATTAATTTAATGGTACCGTTTGAAAGATAAAAAGGACTTTTTGGGGTTGCTTTTTTTTTCAATGTTACATCACATTCCAATGAATTAGTCTGGGTTTAATTGATGGCCAGAGCAATTGAGCAGCCAAGAGTATGAGAGAATTTGTTAGGAAGCAATCAATTTGAATTTATGCTTCAGAAAAGTTCCGTTTTTTACAAAAGAAAATAATAGAAGATGGGATTTAAATCGATGGAATACTTGTCAGGGAGCATTCTGCAGGACTCATTGTCTTAGGGGTGTTTAAAAATAGCAATAGTAAATAAATTTTGTAATTATATAAAAATTTTAGAAAGATTTTCACAATCACCTGGGATAATTAGTTTAATTTCAGAGTGTCTATGACCCAGAAATGAAAAAAAAAAAACAATCAAAACAGATTCATTTATTCAGCAGAAATTAGAGAATATGTGCCCCCTTGGGATCGGGGGCTTGAAAGTCTGCACAAATTTTAGATAAATGCGAGCGGCTCAAAGAAAGAGAACTGAGAATAATTGCGTTTTTGGAAATGCTACCAACTCGTTTACTTTTCAATCTTTTTTTCTATTTGTTCCCTTATCGCCTGCCGATCTATTTCAAACTCGATAATTAGTTCCTCTTCAATCAGCTTTACTAACACTTCCCCTTCTATGTTTTAGGTTTTCATCTTCACCCAAACTAGGAGCACGAACCGTGTTTGCCTGTAACCTGCGACCTATAGGTATGGTATAAGTTGATCCTTTGAAGACGTCTTTAAGAACATAGTGACGATGAACCTGTTAAGCCTCTTGAGTTGACACTTTTCCCTTGTAACTTAGGTAGTGTTCTAGTGCTTCCATTCGCTCTATATGTCCTAGCCATATTAAGCGAAGTTTTCCGGCTAGATAGATATCATCGTACATTTACAGTCAGTAAATCTTCTCCTCTAAAGCCCGTCAGCGCAAACGTTACCAAATATTTTGCAAAAAAATTTTTATTTACACAATTGGGATAAGAAACTAAACTAGAACCACAGTAGCCATTAAATTCTGAGCCCTTTTATGCTTTTGTCCTAAAAAACTAACCAGAAGCGTATCTCAATATTGGTAGAATAGAGGATTTTCTCAGAAGTCCTCGATGATTTTCTTTAGAATGCGTCATTCAAACGACAGGTTTTGAAACCACCAGTTATATTCTTTTCGTAGCCAACATTCTAGTTGAAGCCAGCCCTAAGGTACAAAAAATACGGAAAACCAATTCGTATACCTTTAGGGCTTGAGACCAATATCAAAAGGAGAAAGATTAACCAAAGCAATGAGAACAGAGCCGGGAGTACTGAGAAAATATCCTTCACAGCCGAAACAATCTAACCCTTAAAGTATGGTGAAACCGCAGCGACATATTAAACATATGATAGACGAAAACAATTATAAACGAAAGCAAACACCATATTCTATTACGCAGAATAGATTTGGTCTTATCATAGCTAAATAAATCCAAAAGAAGCTCCTTATTGTGGACGGTGGTAGCAAGAAGGATACAGGTTGCAAACGTTTTGAAGGATTAAACTGCCCCTGACAATAGATAAGTAAGCTCTAAACTAACCGTAAAGTATCTAGCTGCAGTCTGTACCAGAAAGATTAGCCTAACCTACTAACTGTACGTATCTACAGATAAGCAGTCAATGATCAGGGTGCGGAAAGGATACATGACCCCCGGTGAAGTAGCAAGATTATAAAGAGTATCTCAAAGTTCAAGCAAGAGTTGTCGCACAAATGGCGACAATATTTGCCAACGAAAAACTAAAAATGACAGCGTGACATCTAACAGTATTAAACCTAGAACCCTACGAGAAATAACAACACCTCGCATATTTTAAAAATAATGAAGATTTGGCAGCTACTGCGCGCAATTTTTGTACCAGATATGGACGAAATAATGATTTAACTTCAAGATACTGTAAAGATATTAATCCAAAAATTCAGGAATACTGGATCAATTAGTGAACTCAGACACTCTGGCCGTCCTTCAACAAGCCGTTCGTGTGAGTGAGGCTTAAATGTGATATGATGAATAGAGTATTCTTACAAAAGATTTCCATCCTTGATGCATAAAAAGTACAATTTGACTCAAGAACTGAACCATGCTCAGCGAAGAGAGTTCGTTGAATGGGTTATGGAACAACAACAAGTAGATGCTGATTTTTTAAAACAAAATCATTTTCGGCGCTGAGGCTAATTGATTATTGAGAAACAAATTCATCCATAACGTACCACTACTTGGTGCGGTTTTTGACTTCGAGGCGTCATCGGACTATTCTTCTTTAAAAATGCGTCTGGTCAGGCAATAACAGTTAATAGTGCTCGCTATAGCGACATGATAATCCAGTTTGTTATGCCTAGATTGCAATATATGGATGTGGACTACAAGTGCCAATGTGCCACAGGCCATACAGCACAAGAATTAATTCAATTACTGCATAAGTCATCTTCTGGTCGTCTAATTTCCCGTTTTGGTGATCAGAATTGGCCACCCAGATCATGCGATTGTATTCTTTTACGTTTTTTTTTTTAAGTCTAAGGTATATGCCATTAAACCTACAACCACCCAAGCCTTGAAGGAGAAAATATATTGCTGTATCAACGAAATTTAGCCACATTTATACAAAAATGTCATGGAAATTTGCAACAAAAGAGTGTGTCACACATTTTGCAAGCATGAAACACTCAAGTCTTGGATATTATCTTAAAAAAATATCCAAGGAGAACTTTGTGGAGCGCGTATAGTTGTAAAATTACACCAGTTCTTGCCGGTACCCGCGTTACTCTATTAGAGGTCTGTTGGAAGTCAGATGGGAGTGGTAGACTTCAAAGTTGAAAGTACAACTGATAATAATGAAGGCCTACTACTCTAGTCGCAATAATACTGAAGGCAATTAGATAATCACATAACATCTTCTTTAGAAAAGTAATAACAGAGACAGTAACTACTATAAATTGGACGACACGATTTACAGCCAGCTTTGTTCTAATACACCCTGACTGACTCGAACTGCAACTTTTTAAAATGCTATAATTTTTTTATTTTTTCATAAATTTTATTGTGCCAAAGCAAAAAATATTTAAAAATACATCAAATTTCAAACTGTATGAGTAATTTTTAATATGTCCACCTTTGGCGAGAATAATAGCCTTGAGACGGCCGAAGAAAGCATCGCTCGCTGCAAGCAAGTGGCTCTGCGGTATTTTGGTCCATTCTTGTTTGAGGTGGTCCAAACTTTCGTATTTTTTAGTGCCAACCTTCGCCTTCAAAATACCTTAGACAGAGAAATGCAACGGATTTGCATGCGGAAAATTTGCAATCCATTTTGTCGAAGAAATGAAGTGTGGAACATTGTTTTTTAACCAATCTTGGTTGACACCCGCTTTGTGAGACGGTGCCGAGTCTTGTTGAAATGTCCACGGTCTCCGAACGTAATAATTGTTTGCCCAAGGTTTCAATACTGCCTCTAAGACAGTTTCACGGTATACAATCGCATTAATTTTAACGCCATGGTTCAAAAATACGAACGGAGAGCGATTATCAGCGGTTATGGCGGCCCAAACCATCACCATCGGTGCTGCCTGCTTTCTGGTGGCCGTTCGAAGGTGTAAATTTTCGAAAGACCTCTCTGGCAAGTAAACTCGGTCATTTTGTTTGTTGACATATTGCTCGATAAAAAATGGCGACGCATCGGAAAAAAAACAAATTCGGCAACTCAACACTTTCGTGCAAGAGTAGCAACTCCTTCGCTCTGCCACCTTTCTGCTGCGGTGTAAAATCGTGTACTTTTTGAAACTTCAATGGCTTGAGCCCAAACTCATATTTCAGTATGTGTTGTATCCGTTCCAACGATATGTTGAGCTCACGAGGCATTTTTCTTACACTTCGACGCGGATTTCGCTTTCACTTTCACTTTCCGAACAATTTCTGCCGATGTTTCTGTTTTTTTATGACCACCTCCATGGTGTTTTACAACGCTGCCAGTATCACGGTAACGATCTATGGTTCAAGATACAAATGATTTATTCACGTTGAGGTGCTGTGGTTTTCCAGCCAAATGTAAAGCAATCACACTATCACGTTTGAATTCCATCGCGGATAAAAATTTTCCACACAACTGAGACGCAAATCGTTTAAATGGCTTGTAAATAATAAAATTATCTGTCATGTGTAAAAATTTGAGCTCATTAACGGTTTGGAAATTATAGCAGTCTGAAGTTGGTTGCAGTTCGAGTCAGTCAGGGTGTATAAAAATGTTAGGTCTTGAAAAGTGCAAAAGTGGCATTCCTCGCTATGTCGTTTGGAAAATTTTTTTGATTGCTTCAATTACCTTGTGACTATAAGACTATAAGGCAGATATGTAACCTATGTTGTGTTAACAGACAAACCAATAAAGAAGATAACTGCAAGACTGCAAAAACAGCTTACGGAAACGGTATAATGTGTGTTTAGTTTTTAGAGCCGTGGTCAGACTACCGTATTTTCTTTGAAACGAAGGGTTCCTTCAATGTTCCTGATAACCTATTAGTTCCACTTTATCTTTATTAATAGCGAAAAATATATACAGACTTAACAAAGGACCCTTCTTTCTGAAGCATCAGTTAGGAATAAAACTTCTGACTTTTTTGAAGAATATAGCAACAGACCTTTTATAAAGCTGAAGCACCTTACTTATAAACGAAATTCCAAGGTGATGAAAATAACTCCTAACTCCATAACACTTTTTTGAAAAATGTCAGTTGTAAGTGCCCGTTTTGGATTATGCATTTTAAATAAGCCAATTCTCCATTCCAACTCTAGCTCCACATTCTAGTAAAGCTATTGAGATTCTCATCAAATTCAATCAATGCGCGAATTTTTTATTTTTTTTATTATTCAAGTAGTCAATGTCATGAAAAATGCATGAATCCATGAATATTGAATGTACACTCAGGACTTACCTAATCCCACATCGTAGTATTCGTACTCATATCTAACCGATTCAATTAATTTGTTTTATATTTTAAAAATGTAATATGATAACAATTTGGCATTATATAATATTTACGTTTGTGTATTATAGTGTATTCATGTTCCTTATGCATATATTGATAGTAATTTTGTTAACTACTTACTTATGAATCTATTTGTGTAGGACATTACTTCATCCTACCTACTATACATCATATGATCCATCAATCACAAAAACCTTGAAAATTTATTTTCTCGTTCACATACAGGTGTCGGAATTTTGTTCCTGGTTTTTGCCTTCGTCTCTTTAAGAATTCACTTCAGCGATTTCTATCTCCTGGGTTTCTGATCTTTTCAGTGTCTCTACTCTAAGTTTTCTCGGTCTTGCTTCCACATATTTTTTTTTTTCTGCGAATTCACTTAACTCGTATGTTTTCATCCATTCGCATCATATAGCCAAATTAATTTCGCTCTTTATCATATACGGTTTTTGTAGCAGTTTCACTTCCTAAGTCCCCTACGTTTTCTTTTCTCTTCCATTTCCATGACTTGTACCTGTTTTTCTGTTCTTTCGAAGACGGGATTCTTTATGCGGTAAAGTTCTTAAAAAATTCTGTTTAACGTAAAATCTATTTACGGGTAGGATGGTAACTTTTAATTCATCTTCTGTGCTACTTCTCTTGTTGAAAAAAACTTGGTTAGAATTCGACGATTTCTTTGTCAATGGCCATATTTATTACTCTCAGGCCAGTACTTATTATTGGTAATAGTCTGTCAACTGACAAAGTTTTTTCAACGTTTTATTCAGAGAAACAAATACCAGGCAATCGCTGCTACAATTTATTTATAACACAAGAATATACAGGGTATCCTGTACTTAACAAATTATCTGAAATTTTATGGAATTTTTATTATTGCAAAATTATGTTTTGAAACTTTTTTACGTACAATCAACAGATTTTGTAGTAAAAGCCATTTTTTGTCAGAAAAAAATGGCCAAAAAGAAATGTACTGGGTGACTTCTTATCTGGAGGTGTAACCCTTTTAAACGCTATAACTTCTAAATAATTTCTGTTACTATTTTTTTTTTTTTTTTTTTTTCAATTAGACATTGCGGTACATTTGCAAAGCTTTGGTAATAAATATAAATTTTGTTTCAACTGATCTACAATCGAGATTTTGTTCTGTAAGTTAACAGCCAATTGATAAGTTGATCTCCACAAAATGTGTTCAAAACGCGAATTCGCGGAAATAGTGTTTGTAAGGGGTGATTCATCGTAAGGTTTGATTTTCAAAAGGCTTTTTTGACAGATCACATCTGACTCCTATCAAACTGTTTTATCACTTTTGTTCAGTATCGTTCGGCAAATTATCATAAAAAGACTCACAATAGTTTCCCCAAATTGTTCAGTTTTATTACGAAAACCAGCGTTCTGTGAGAAATGTTTTTCGTGCGATTCGACCTACAGAAACCACTATTGCCATTACCATTCGCAAATTGGAATCCCAGTTTACATAAGTCGATGATACTCGAGCGGTTAGACTACATCCAGCACGTAGTGAAGAACTATAGCAGTTGTAGATGGGAGTGTACGTGAAGATCATGACGAATCGATTCGTCGTCAATCTCAGAACCTTAGCTTCAACAACTTGGCATATTTTACGTGAGGATCTCGGCCTTATAGCGTACAAAATTCAACTTGTGCAAGAATTGAAGCCAATCGACTTGTATTTGCGTTATATTTGTAGTGAATGGGCTCTGGAAAAACTCAATGCAAATCCGGTGTTTTATCGTGAAATTTTGTTCAGTGATGAAGTCCATTTCTGTATCAATGGATACGTTAATAAACAAAATTGTCATAGAGTACCAAGAGCTACCATTACAATGGTAGCTCGTGGCTTATTGGCTGGTGAAATCATTGGTCCATATTTCTTCAAAAATGAGGCAAATCAGAATGTTACCGTCAATGGTAACCGTCATCGCGTCAACGGCGCTACGAGCCATACAGCGCGTGAAACAATGGACTTGTTGAGAAATCATTTTGGTGAGCACTTAATTTCACGTTTTGCTACGGTAAATTGGCCCCCTAGATCGTATGATATCACACCTTTGGACTATTTTTTCTGGAAATATGTAAAGTCCCAGGTCTTCAGGAATAAGCCAGCTACGATTGACTCTTTGCAAGCCAACATTACTCGTGTTATCCGCAAAATACCAGTCGCTATGCTCGAACAATTCGCCCAAAATTGGACGTTCCAAATGAACTACCTTAGACGTGGTAGTGGCCAATATTTACATGATGTCGTTTTAACGAATAAATGCCATAAATTGTTCTTTTAACCAATAATAAAAATTTTAAGTTCACTTTCAAATTTATCTAATTTATTTTACATTATAAACCAAACCTTACGATGAATCACCCTCTATTATATCATTCGATATAATAAGGTTGCTTGGCAGCAGCTCATAGTACTGTACCATGTTCGAAACTATTGCTCTTAAATTGACCCAGATTAATGAGTCGTATGGCACTTTTGCCAGCAAGTTTTTTGATCTATAAATAAAGCTATGTTAGGTGCAAAAATGTGTCCAATGCTGCTTTAGGGGTTGTACGGAGCGCACTTGTAATATTCTTTGAACCGTATTCTTATTTGTTGCTTTACACCATACTTATGCGCCGTATGTTAGTATGGGTCTTACCACTTTCTTTCCTACTGTACTTTTGCAGATAAAAAGAACATTATATGCCATATTGACTTTCCGCTACATTAAGATTGCAATTCAGTTTTTTTTGTCTAGAATCGCATCCAGATACTTCGCTCTGTCTAAAAGGGACAGTTCCACTCCTATGAGTTTTGGGAGTTTAAATTGCGGTATCTTGTACTTTCTGTTAAAAGAAATCAGTTCCATAATGTCGCTAAAAATATTTTCCCTGCACTATTATGACCACGTCATCTGCATATGCTGTGGCACTTATACCTATTATATGGGGTTTTCTAATAACGACTTGACAACTTTTTTTTTAAATAAAAGGCAAACCATTTGAGATATTTCAAAAACTTTTTTATTGGCTTGAAGTACAATCAAAACATTTATGAATGGAACTCGACTTCGTTCATATGGCCACCGAGGGCACGTTTGCAGCGGTCGATTCGTTGGACCCAACTTTCAACGACTCGGCCACACATTTCGGCCACAGAAAATAGTCAAGCGGCGTTAAATCGCACGAACGGGGCGGCCAATCGACTGGTTCATGTCTTGAGATTTGTAGCGTGTGTTGTGTCGCTTGTAGCATTATCCTGTTGAAACCACATTTCGTCCAAGTCCATATCTTCCAATTCGGGCCAAAAATAATCAGTGATCATGGCGCGATAACGCTAACCATTCACAGTAACGCGACGATCGTTATCGTTGACGAAAAAATAGAGCTCAATAACGCCGCCGGCATGCAAACCGCATCAAAAAGTTATTTTTTGTGGATGAAGTGGTGATTCATGAAGCACATGTGGGTTTTTACCCGACCAATAACGCATATTTTCCTTATTGACGAACCCATTGAGCCAAAAATGAGCTTCGTCAGTGAAGATGATTTTGCGACTCTGTAGATCTGTAGAAAATTTTTGTAATTTGCAGACGTTGCTCGTTAGTGTACTTTGCCATGATGGAAATGTTGAGTTTACTGAATAAATTGACAGTGAGAGTTTGATAATTAGTGAGAGAGTGCGTCCACAAATTAAATTCAAAGTTGTAAAGTCCCTATTTGAAAATTGTATATATGCATGCTGTGACTCAGTCAAAAAGCCATTACTGCATCTATTTCTAATGTGGATCTCATATATGATGACAGACTTATTGGTCTGAAATCTTTGCTGTTATATGCCCCTGTTTGTCAGATTTAGGTATAAAAACCACCTCAACTTCCCGCCAAACTATTGGTATTTAAAATATTTTTAAACTGTATCTAAGGATTTCTATAATTTTTTGGATTGCTACCTGCAGTGCTTTCTGAGAATATCATCCGGACTGAGAGATGTGTGCGGTTTAAACGGCTTAATTGCCACCGTAATTGTTTTTCTATTATTAAGAACACCTATTTCCTCTTCGGAGAGAGATAGAGAGAGAGATAAATGTTCTCAGTGTGCCGTAGCATGCCAGACTCGTCTGATTCCAGCGCTGCTAGAACCTCTTGGCTACTTTCAGCACAGGTTCCGTCATTGCTCTGAGGTAACTAGGAACGCTCGCTTCCTTTAAAAGCATTTTGCATAACCTAAAAGCCTCGTCTGTTACCGCTATAAATTCGCAGTACTTCTGCCATGAAGACCTTTTTGACTTAGGTACTTGCATTGTTTCTTACATTCGTAGTGCACATTCCATATAATGTCGCTTCTAAAAAGCGACCTAACCTCTTTCCTTTTTAAACTTATCTCCCAATTTCACCATTTTAGTTGGGCCATTTTAGATGTTCTGTTAACCGGGCAAGCTTTCTTGAACGGCATTGTTAGTGCCTTATTAATATTTTCTACCACCCTATCTAAATTAACAATATTATCGCGGGTGATTAATTGGGTATCCAGGTGTATATTTACCACTTTTGTATACTTTACCCAATAAGTCTTTCTAGGTTTCTTTAAAAACTACATAGGTACCCTGTTCTGATAGTTCACCTTGAATCGTATCCAGCTGTTTGTAACAAAAATAATATCTAGCACCACCTGCCTATTTTTCACCACAAAATCCAGTAAAACCCATTTATTACAAATATTAAGGTTGGAAGATATAAAACTATAACATCATACAAACACTCACCTCTTGCGGGGATATCACCGCTTCAACATTACATCAGCTCCATCAGGAGTTTCCATTGCATTGTTCTTGATTTATCAAAAACAGTCTCGGTTAAATCAGTGGTACATTGATTTAGTCGCTTTCGATCCATTCATGTCATATCTTAGGCCTTCAACAAGAAGCCTTTAATTTGGGCAATCGAGGGAATTTTCGGGAACTTTAAATGTACTCTATAATAGTTCCAACCTGTGCAATGCTAGTTATTATCTTGAATGAAAGCTAAATTGGTGTTAATCTATGATTTGTTCCCTATCGAATATTACCACCCATAATCGGAACTTTTTGTACTAAAAAACTCTTTTCGGAATTCAGCAAAGTAAAATAATTTTTCTGGTTGGTGTCTGAGAATAAATAGCTAAAGGCTCTGCTGCAATTGTACAAGCTGTGCAGAAGTAATATATAAAGGGTGATTCATCGTGAGGTTTGATTTATAATGTAAAATAAAATACATAAATTTGAAAGTGAACTTTAAATTTTTACTATCAGTTAAAAGAACAATTCATGACATTTACTTTTTGAAAATGATATCATGTCAATATTGGCCACGACTACGTCTGAGGTGGTCCATTCCGAAGGATCAATTTTGGGCGACTCGTTCGAGCATAGCGACTGGTATCTCGCGGATAACACGAGTAGTATTGGCTTCCAAAAGCGTCAATCATAGCTGGTTTATTCCTGAAGACTTGAGGCTTTACATATCCCCAGACAAAATAGTCCAAAGGTGTGATATCGCACGATCTAGACGGCCAATTTACTCGTAACGCCGTCTTGTTGAAACCAGAGTTCACCGAGACCATGTGCTTGAATTTCAGGAAGCACATAGTCCATTAACATGGCGCCATAACGGTTACTATTGACGGTATCATTCTGATTTGCCTCATAATGAACCAATGATTCCACCAGCCCATAAACTATAGCATACCGTTGTTTTTAATGGATGTAATGGTAGCTCTTGGTACTCTTTAAATTGCTCATCAGCCCAAATACCGCAATTTTGTTTTGTAACGTATCCATTGAGCCAGAAATAGGCTTCATCACTGAATAAAATTTCACGATAAAATACCGGATTTTCATCAAGTTTTTCCAGAGCCCATTCACTGAAAATATGTCGCAAATTCAACTGGAGTGGTTTTAATTCTTGCAAAAGTTGAATTTTGTATGCTCTTAAGCCGAGATGCTCACGTAAAATACGCCAAGTTGTCGAATACGCCAAGCCAAGCTGCTGAGAACGATGACGAATCGATTCGTCATGATCTCCGCGTGCACTCTCAGCTACAGCTGCTATAGTCTCTTCACTACGTGCTGGATGTGTTCTAACTGGTCGAGTATCATTCACTAATGTAAACTGGGACTCAAATTTGCGAATGGTGTTGGCAATAGTGGTTTCAGTAGGTCGATTATGCTCACCGTAAGTTCCTCGGATCACACGAAAAACATTTCTCACAGATCGCTGATTTTCGTAATACAGCTGAGCAATTTGGGGACGCTATTTTGGTGTGAGTCTTTTCATGAAGACTTGCCAAGCGATACTAAGCAAAAATCACGAAACAGTTTTTTAGGAGTCACGCGCGATGTGTCAAAAAAAAGCCTATTGAAAATCAAACCTCACGATGAATCATCCCTTATAATATGAATAGGCTGTCATTTTGTTAGAAATGAAAAAACATTTACTCTGTTTTCATAAAAAATTTGTTTAAAGGTGTAAAATTATATTATAATATCGGTTAAATATCGGCTCGTTGCGATTTGTTCTTTAATGTTGGCATTCAAGACTTGCGACTGGCAAGGTTTGTGGTTTGTTGTGGTAAAGGCGAAAATTCAAAAATCCTCAAAGGAAGAATTCAGACGCTGTCAGATCTGGCGATCTGGACGGGCAGTTCATTTGCCAAAACGGGAGATCACATAGCCTGGAAATTGGTTATCCAAAATCTCCATCGTTGCCCGAGCCGTGTGAGCTGTTGTTCCGTCCTGGTGGAACTAACACTGCTCAAGACCCAATTCAGCAACTTGCTGCAAAAAAAACTCGTTTAAATTATGTCCAGTTACGGTTACGGTGGTGCCCTCGACGTCCTCAAAAAGATAAGGGCCAATAACTTTTACACTGGAAATACTGCACCGAATAGTCACTTTGAGGGGATACAATGGCTTTTCGTACATTGTATGTGGATTCTCCGTCACCCAGAAACCCAATTTTTTTTTTTTTTTTCATTCAGAGTTCAAGAGTTCTTAAAGATCTTAAAATTCACAAATCCGCTGGTTCATATGGTATATTTCCCTTCTTCAGAAGCGGTATTCTTCCACACTGACAAAACCACTGCGTAAGCTTTGCCATCGATCCAACTCTTTAGGATGCTTTCCAAACAAATGTCCAGCTCGTCCCTAAAAAAGATGAATCTTCTCAATGACCGGCAGTATAGTTTTCGTAGTAACAGATCCGCTTGTCTCATGTCTCACCGAAAAGTGCAACAAAAGCGGACATCAATCCGGCGAAAGCATGGTAGTTGTATTTTATATTTCTAACTCATTTGAAAGAGTTGCATGCTTTTGGAATTGATGACTGTCTTCTTCAATAAATTAGAAATTACATTTCGGAACATTCAATTCAAGTTGTCTTGGATGGTCCGATATTCACAAAATAAATGCTGTTGTGCCTGAGGGCTTCGTTCTATCTCCGACACTCAAGTGACTGACTAGGTCAATGTCGCCGTACAGCTCATATAGTTTTAGATGGATAAGTTCTTTATACATATATCGAGGCTACATCAGAAGATGAGAAGTACTATTATTGTTACATTGCTTAAGGGAACCTAGAGATTAGGGAAGGTTTTAATTGGTAACGGTAATTATGGTATTTACATTTTAGTTTCATGTTTTGTGGCTTAACATGAATATGTTCAATTCGCTCTTTCTTAATAACTTCATTCAAACGGTCGAGTTGTGCACAGTAAAGGATCTAATTGACCCTCTCGCCACATTCTAGCAGTTCATAATAGACAATTCAATTTCAATTCCACCAAACACTAAACATAACCTTGTTTGAAGTCGACCACAATCGGTCACCGGTCTTTAACCATGATCGCTCGTTTTGGATATTCTCGTATTTAATTCATTTTTCATCGCCCGTAATGAATCTCTTCAAAAATGATTCCATTTCGTTACGTTTCAGCAGCGTTTCACTGATGTTTATTCGGTCAATTAAATTCTTTGCATTAATTCATGTGGCACCCAAACAATAGCCTGCTCGTTTAAGATGATTCCAAACTCTCATGCGGTTGATGTTTAGTGCCTCCGCTATCCCCAGACAGCTTCCGTGCCGGTCTTGTTCCATCAGTTGCAAAATTTCATCGACTTTTTCAGTGACAGGCCGACCAGTGCGTGGTGCGTCTTTTACATCGAAAATTCCGGAACGGAATCGAACAAACCACTCCTGTGACTGACGTTCACTCACAGCATCCTCACCGTAAGCTGCACAAATTTTTCGGCATGTTTTTGCAGCGTTTTGACCTTTTTTATAGTAAAAAAGCATCACATAACGTATTTCTTTAGATATTTCACTCATATTCAAATCAGTATAACTTTTAACACGAGTAACAAATTACACAGCTGTCTTCCTAAATAATGTAGCTTGACATGTCATCTTTCTAACACAAGATAAATGGACACAAACACCATCTACACCCTGCCTGACTCGAATTGTAACTTTTTAAAACGCTATAATTTTTCTATTTTTTGATAAATTTTATTGTGCCAAAGCAAAAAATGTTGGAAAATACATCAATTTTCAATTTGTATCAGTAGTTTTCAATATGTCCACCTTTGGCGCGAATAATGGCCTTGAGACGGCCGAAGACAGCATCGCACTCTGCACGCAAGTGGCTCTGTGGTGTTTTGGTACATTCCCGGCGAAGTGCTTGTTTGAGGCGGTTCAAACTTTGGTGTTTTTTAGTGCCAACCTTCGCCTTCAAAATACCACAGACAGAGAAATCCAACGGATTTGCATCCGGAGAATTTGCAATCCATTGTGTCGAAGAAATGAAGTGTGGAAAATTTTTTTTAACCAATCTTGGTTGACGGGCGCTTTATGAGACGGTGGTGAGTCTTGTTGAAATGTTCACGGTCTCCGATCGAAATGATTGTTTGTCCAAAGCTTCAATAATGCCTCTTAGACAGTTTGGTATGCCATGGATGCCACGCTCCAAAAATACGAGCGGAGAGCTACCATCGGCGGTCATGGCGGCTCAAACTATCCCCATTGGATGTGCCTGCTTTCTGGCAAGTAAACTTGTTGACATATTGCTCGACAACAAATGGCGACTGATCGGAAAAAAACAAATTCGGCAAGTCATCGCTTTCGTGCAAGCGTAGCAACTCCTTCGCTCTTTCGACTCTAACTTTTTTCTGTTGCGGTGTGCTTTTTGGAACTTAATGGCTTGAGTCCATGCTATATGTCGAGCTCATGAGCCATTTTTCTTCCAGTTCGAGCCTTCACTTTCCGAACCATTTCTGCCGATGTTGCTATTTTTTTATGACCACCTATATGGCGTTTTGCAACGCTGCCAGTATCACTGTAACGAGCTAAGGTTCGAGACACAAATGATTTATTCACTTTGAGGTGCTGGAGGGCTATAACGATAGCTACTTGTGGATTTCCAGCCAAATATAAAGCAATCACACTATCACGTTTGAATTCCATCAACCCAACTGAGACGCAAATCGTTTAAAAGGCTTGTAAATAATAAAATTATCTGTCATATGTCAAAATTTGAGCTCACTGTCATGAACGGTTTGGAAATTATAGCAGTCTGAAGTTGGTTGCAGTTCGAGTCAGGCAGGGTGATATGACAAGCAACCGCGGAGACTTTTTATATGACCAATGACATGTATATATGCTACTTACAATGTAGCTCTTTTAGAACTTTCGTCAGCAACCGTTTTCTGGTCAGACCCTCTTTACTTAGATAAGTTTGATCTCATTTTCAGTATTCCTTTCAGCTTAATATACATATATCATATATATGTATAATATATGCCACAGATGTGAACGGCTACTATGTTAACACCCATCTTTGGATGCCTTCTTTAATGTTACCTGGAATTTTTAAAGAACCTTGAAAACCTTAACTCTTAAGTCTCTCCTCTAAAACACGACAGCTAAAATTTTAAATATGTAAGAGCCATTGATGCTTGGCACAGCAGGAGTTTATCCACATTTTTAGAGCCTTTGACTTTACGTTTCCAGACCTTGTGAATAGTTTTGAAATTCCGAAACTTATTGCCTTAGTTCGACTTGGAGGCACTCGAAACCACTTAATTCAGTGAAAAGTAGTAGAAATTCCCATGAGCCTATTAGATTATTTGAAAATACCGATTTTGAATGCCCACCAGGACAAAACAATTTCCCTGAAAAAGTTCTTAATCACTTAAAACAAAAATATTCAGCAATTTTAACGTACAATTAGAAATCTAATTTTAATTAGTAACCTTCGAAACATTTTCAGCCATTATTTTTACCCCAACTGGAGTGCTTAAAATTGATGAAAATTACTTTAACTAGCAATTATAAAAATATTGCTATTAAACTCTATCATCGTGGCACTACAACCGCATTAAAAGGCTGCACGGCAGCTGTAACCCCGTCAACTGGCTCATCATCTGGTGGTGCTTCACCCTTCGGTGTGTAAAATGTGAAATTTTGCAAAAGTGTTGTCACAAAAATAAAAATACTTTGCTTGCCCAACAATTCCCCCATGCAACGATGTCGACCGTATCCAAATGCAGACACATTTGGTACCTGGCACTTTCCATCGACAATATAACGATCGGGTAGGAACCTATTTGGGTCTGGGAATTCCTTCGGATTCATAAGCATTCCACGAAAGCATGCTACAATCATAGTGTCCTATAAGAAAATCATGAATTAAACCATATACGAGTACATTAGTAAGAATTATATTAAAATATTTACCTTTGGAATCTTGTATCCACATAGTCTGGTGTCTCGCAAAGCTCGATGTGGCACACCGAAGGTATGGCCCATAAAAAATCGTAGTGCTTCATAGATAATTCCTTCACAATAGGGTAAACTAAAAGTAGACACAAATAGAATAATTTCTAAGACCACCGCCACCATGATTTTAACATACTTAGCTCTATCTTCCCAATTAGGTTGCCTTTCTCGGCCAATCACAGCATCTATCTCTGCCTGTGCTCTCTTTTGAATCTCTGGGTTTTTCACCATATGCAAGAACGCAAAGCCCAGACTCTTTGTTGTAGTCTCCGAACCTGCTAGGAACAAATCCAAACAAACCGACAGAAGTTGCTCCTCCGTAAAGGAATCTGCGTGATCTAACTTAGCTATTTCCAATAAATACGCGTCCATAAGATCCCTTGGAGGATCAGTCAAATTGAAGGTTTGGCGATGTTCTTCAACTTCTTTTCGAAGAAATCCATAAATTTGATTATGCGATTGGACAAATCCAGTAAATCCCGAAAAATCTGGAGCCAAATATCTCATGAAGGGAAAATGACTAAACAGAGCACCAATCATATCCACGTTTTTCAAAAGTTCATGGAACATATGCAAAAGACTCATGAAATCCTGACTTTCGCGATCATAACGCTTGCTAGCCATTAGACGCCACAAACCATTTAGGACAAATACAGAGAACAGATCATGCATGGAAATGATGGCATCCTTGCCAACCTCTTTGCCGATTCGTTTAAATATATCCTTGGAAAGATATTGGGCTTCTTCTTGAACGTAAAGCATCATACCGCGACGGGAAAATCCAAAGTCTTTGAGATGCCGAATAATGAAACGACGTTGTTCCACCCAAAAATCCTCATCCGCTAGAATTATTCCTTTTTTCGAATTGAAAGTACGCGTACGGTAAAAGATTCCGTCAGGACGACCATCTAAGTCTTCATTGAAACCCATCTCCTGGATGGAGTGTTTGTAATACGCAATTACTAACTTGTCTTTCCCTATTTTCAATCCATAGACACCATACGGATTTACGAAGGTTCTAACCAGTTCGTCTACAACTCTGCAGAAGAGTCCATGTTTTATGCGGAGTTGGGAGAGCTGTAATGCACAACCGACAAAGGGGTACCATCGTGGGCCAGGAGGGAAGTTTTCTGGTTTCTTGCAGTCCCAAAGGAGGAAAACCAATATCAGGAAAAAGAAGAATATCACCGTATAAAACATTGTGAAGAGTTCCTATAAAGAGAAACGAATTTGTATTAAGAAACCAAATGGAATATTTTAATAAATATGTAAAGCCTTGATTGAGGGACACGATTTATGATTAAGAAATTCAAACAGAACGAACTCAAAGTGTATTGTGGAAAGAAGTATCAAGATGTTGTAATTTGACATGTCAGCTACCCGAAACAAAATGTTAAATTGAAGTGCTGTTTATCCACGCGATCGAGTCTTTTATTCCTTAATTCAGGGATTTGGTGGTTGTTTGGTGCTGTAGAAAAGAGGGAGATACTGAGAGTTATCAACTTCTCGATGCCCAGTGTTGTAACTACACATCAATTGTGCTTATTTTACCTCCAATTGGTAACCATCGGTTACTGGTCGATGTGTATCTGCACTCGACTTGCCAAACTTATAAGCACTAGTGCTGACTATAGCAGCACGTGAAGTAATGTCAAAAAGGCAATTTTTAATTTGCGCATTTGTGAAAGAAATACCTTATGTGCACTTTTTGACGGTTTTTGTTGAGTGACATCCAAAGATTCTGCGAGCTCTTCTTTTGTTTGGCAACAATCTTCATAGAGCAATGCTTCCAGTTCTTCATCTTCAAACTTTTTTGGCTGCCCAAGACGTTCATCGTCTTCCATGCCAAAATCACGTTTGCTCAGCTAGCGCATGTTCACCATAAGCTTCCACCCAAATACGATAAATTTCGGCAGCAGTTTTTTTTATATTAAAGTAATGAAGAAGAACTCCCCGCAAAAACACTTTTTCAGGCACAAAGTTCGACATATTTAAGTGAAAAAGAATTATTGTTGTTTGCGCTTCAAATGAATGACATATACTGAAATTACGTACAATGACAGTAGCTTTCCAACGCATTTTCCAATGGAATAATAACAATAGAATAATACAAGTTACGCCATCTCTTAGCAAACCGCACGTTTTAGTTATAGACCAATATAAGTTTTCCTCCATCACGTCTGCTCGTTCTGTAAATGATCATCACAGTGTGAACTAAAAATCGACGTACAATATGGTGAATACTTTGAAATGCTTCTGTTGAATTTATCTGTGAATGAAGCCTGTCTTAAGCCCTCCACCGCATCGATCTATAAAATTCCCAACTATAAGATTTTTAGAAAAGACAGAAAAACACACAGCAGGTAGTGGAGTGACTATTGACAAACCAGAACTAAAATGTGATGCGATTATTGAATCCAGTGGTAATGGTATCCAATACTGTAGAAATACGTGACTCAAATACCAAATAATCGAAACTACTCGCCCGCTCCGTTCTTTTCTGCTTTATCTGGCTACCTACGAACATTAATAATCTCTGACCACTTAAATGCAATTTTATTAAGATATGATCCTCGTGCCTTTCAGATGAAAGATCAAGTTTTCTGAGCAGGTCTTTATATTGCTAATATCCTACAATACTTACTCACAATCAAGTAAGGTCTGCAAAAACTGGCTCCTTTACTTTTAAAAGTTTCTAGTCCATAGATTTTAACGCACTTGGGATTGCCATAATATTAGCTCCTTGGGAACAATGTCGGTTAATTGCTGGCCCAAATGCAAAACTGAATTCTTTTAGCATTATATATATGACCAATTTGTACCGACCAAAACACGATTTGCCCAAGGTTCACCTCTGATGTTGTTAGTTCCATCAAAAAACGTAACAGATTGTATAGTAGATGGAAGCGCCGACCAACAGATTCTAACTGGACTGTACCACCTTGATCAAAAAGTTCATTATTTTTATTTTATTCAGAAAATTAAAAATATAAGTTTATTTATCTAAATCTATATTGTCCCCTTCTAAGTAATCCCATCGACACTTACGCCAGCGCTTGATCTAGTCCCCGAAACATTGTTTATATGCGGTTTTTGGGTATGTCCATCAGTACTTCCTGCGATTTTTCCATTGCTTCCTCTCGGCTGCTGAAACGCGTTCTCCGTAGTGGTTTTTTAACTCGATTGAACAGAAAGAAGACACAGGAAGCCAAATCAGTTTAAATTCGGTGGCTGTTGGATGTTTTTTTTTTTTTTTTTTTTTTCATTTTTCGTCAAAAAAAATACGAATAATGATGGCACTGTGCGACAGTGCATTATCATGGTGCAAAATCCATGAGTTTTCTCCCAAAAATTCTGGTCTCTTTCGGCGAATTGCTTCACGCAGACGCCTCATGACGCCAAAATAATACTCTTTGTTTACTGCTTGGCCTTCTGGTAAAAATTCATGATGAACTACACCATTGTAATCCATGGAAACCGTGAGCATTGCCTTCTTTTTTGACTGAAAACAACGTGGTTTTGTTGGTCTCGACTCATTTAGTGAACGCCATTCACTTGCCTGATGTCTGAATTGCGTGTCGTACTCATAAACCAACGTCTCGTCTCCAGTAATGATCCTTTTGATGAATGTGGGATCGGAATCAGCCTCTCACACCAACTCTTTTGCGACGTCAACACGGTCTCTGTTTTGCATGAAATTGAGATTTTTTGGCACCAACTTTGCTGCTACACGACGGAAACCCAAATCATTAACCAAAAAATCTTGGACGGATACACAGGCAATGTTCAAGTCCTCCGCTATCTCCCTGATGGTTAATTTGCGGTTATTGACCAACATTTCTTTTACTTCATCAAGGTTTTCGTCGGTTTTCGATGTCGATGGTCTGCCATTGCGTTCATCATCTTCGATTGACTCACGACCACTTTTGAACCGCTCGGTGCCACTGGTAAACGAACGTTTTCTTTAGAGAATCGTTGCCGAAACACTTTACTAACATTTTCAACGTTCGCGCACCATTAAATCCGTTTTTTACGCAAAAATTTAATACAAGTTCGTTGTTGCAAATTTAAATCCATTTTTAAAATTGTAAAAAATCGCCAACACACACAGAGATAGATGTACTCTTAGCTACGTAACTTTTGCAAATGTCAAGTTATGACGCTAAGATTTAGAGGGAATGTCAGTATCAGACGTATCAACTTAACAAAAAAAAAGAATCAGACAAAAGCTGCCATTTAAATGAGAGCCTAACGTGGCAAACACGATTCCTCTTGAATAGTGTTCTCGTTCTGCGGCGGAAATAACATCTGTTTGCTGTATTTAGTAAATTTGGACATACGTAAGGCAGACGGCAAACAAAAAAAAGCTTTCTGATTGAAAACCCCGAAGATCTGCTTTCTTCTGCTGCGACTAGCCAATTGTAAATTATTATTGTTGTTATATATATTATATTGTTCACATATATTGTTGTTCTTTATTTTCTCAGCATACCCCCGATCTGTACAAACCTTTTCAAATTCTTCTTCTCCACTAGGTTGAATGCACTTTTATCATTGTTGTTTCTTCTCGTTGGCCATTTCTTTTATGGATCTTGTAGATTCTGGAAACTCATACAGTATGAACGAAAAATCCACGTCCTCGTACACTTTGTTAAATATTCTTTTTAAAAGTTACGATGGACTTAAAATCTGTTATATAGGCGCACGTAGTTTTAATGGCTATAAATTAGATTATTTAAAGTATTTGTTTTCCGATTCATGTGTTGATGTAATATGTACAAGTGAAACTTGATTTAAGCCCAATATATCTGATCTAATTTACAAAATACCTAACTATGAAGTTTTAAGGAATGATAGACTCCAAAACCAAATGTTTTCTTTCCATGTGTGTACAAAAATAGGAGATGCTTTCCCTTACCCTTTATGCTGATATATCCAATTATTCTGCCTTATGTCAGTACAAAATAATTTATTGTGATTTTAAACAAATTTACTCATGAGCGACTCACTACTTATTCAATTGAAGGATCTAGTAACTTCAATTGCAATAGAGATATTAAACAGCACTTATCCTACACGCCATGCAGAAATTCGAGTACTAAGCCTTCTACATGAGCATAAGAGCTATTGTCTCTTATGTGTTTCTAGTTCTTATATTTGATAAATTGCCTTTTGATGTCTCTGATCATGATGTACTCTTCTGTACCTACATATGATGTGAACCTGTGCAAAACTACTACTGAGGACACTTTTACCTTTAAAGATTTTAGTTCTATCGATTTGAATACCCTTAAAATTGCGACTTCCTCAGCCTACTGGGAGCTATGCCATCTTTGTTCGGATGTAAATGAAAAATTTGAAACATTTCACCTTATTTTAACTCAGCTTTTTTACCAATGTGTGCCAAACAAAACCATTGAAATACTAAATAGAGTATACCCATAGTACACATCAAAAGAAGTTAGTTCAATTAAAAATAGGAACAAACCATCAAATATATATAAAAATAAACAAACCATCCATATATAACAGGTCGATATATAAAGCGGCGCGTCAACTTTGTCAACTTTGTCAACTGCACATATAGTGCGGGCTTCTAAGTAAAACATCTATTTATCTAAACTAAATACTTCCCACCCCTCAAAAAAGCTCTGAAACAACCTTTGTACGATTGGTATATCAAATATATCGCTCGACCCCGATGAGCTAAAAAATTTTTTTCTGTGTGATGATTCTCCAACTCATTTTCCATCATAATTTATTTGAAGAAATAAACCTCGCACCGAAATTGGAGGACTTTCAGTTAGCAAGTGAAAGTGAGCAAGTCACAACTGCTCTCCTGCTATGTTAAACTTACTTGAGGTGATCAAACAGAATTTGGACAAGGGATAAGTTTCGTTTCTGTGTATATTCGATAAGGTAAACCATTCTATCCTGTGTCGGAAGCTTAAGACTCAGTTCGGGCTTAGCGATGGGCGGTAAATCTTCTTACATTAAGAAAAACTCCTTCCTCTCCATTATATTTCAAAAGGTATGTTCTGATGAAAGCTATTTATCCCTAGGAGAGCTCAAGTAGGGGGCACCCCAGGGCTCTTTTTTAGCTCCGTTGTTATTCTACATATTTATTGTATAAATCTCTATGCAAGAGAGCTTCCGTCCGCCTATATGCAGATGATGTCCAACTTTATCTAGCTAAGCCTCACTGCAGATTAGGTAAATAAGCTCTTCTTAAGCTCATTCAAACTTCAAACTTGGTTCATTAGCTTGGACTACTGCTCAATCCAACTACGTTTCAAATTATCCCAATATCCAAGACCAAAAATAAATTTAAACCTATTGGCTAACATCTACCTTAACAATATATTCTGTAGATTATATCACTAGCCTTGTCTACGTAATAAATTGTAGTTTACCTAGATATAACCATACCAATGGGGTCATCAGCAATATATACGGATGCCTTCGCAAATTGTGGCCCAGTGCTTCTTTTACTCCACTTCAAACGCATCAAAAGCTGGTAAAAGTGTTAATCTTGCCTTTATTAACGTACTCTTAAGTTGTTTATAGTAGCCTTGATTCGCTTATTTTTTAAATAAATTGCAAGTGGACATCAATGATGCAGTGCGTTATATTTAAGGCTTTCGTATGTAGCTATGGCCATATGGTTATGGTTTTTTTTAGGCTGTAATAGTAAAGAACACATCTGCGCAAGAAATTGTATTATTCTACACAATTTTATTTATAGTCAGCGTCCATCCTACTTGTATAACAGATTATGTTTTACTAGGTCCCACAGGGTTTTTAATTAAATCTCAACTCGTCTTAATCACCTTAACTCCTCGCCAACCCAAATTAAATCTATTGGAAATCAGTCAAAAGTTAAAAGTGCAATCTTCCTTTATTTCTCCACTATTACACTCCAAATATAGTATAAGCCCACTTCCTACTTCTTAATTTCTTGCATCCAGAAAAACATTTCTTTTTCTAGATTAAGTACTAACATATTTGTAAATTAGTTATTAAGCTACAAATTATGCTACTACAGGGTTTTCCGATAGGGATTTGACAACTTTGAATTTAATTTGTGAATGCACTCTTTCACTAATCATCAAACTGTCACTGTCAATTTATTCAGTAAACTCAACATTTTTATCATGGTAAAGTACACTAACGAGCAACGTCTGCAAATTATAAAAATTTTCTACAGATATTCGGAGTCGGTGACTGCAACTTTAAGAGCTTTAACTCCAATTACCCTAGTAGACAGGCAATAACAAGTTTAGTGCAAAAATTTGAGTCTACATATTCGTTGTGTGATGTTTCCGTGTCAGTGAGACAACGGGTTGGTCGAAATGTCGAAAATATCGCTGCCGTTCAGACGTCCGTAGCAAACGATCCAAATCAGTCAATTCCACGGCGTTCTCAAGAATTGGGTATCGCTCAGACCACATTATGGCGTATTTTGCGTAAGGATATTGGCTTACACCCACATACAAGATCAAGCTGACTCAAGAATTGAAGCCGATGGACCACTTGAAGCGTCGTACATTCTCCGATTGGGTTCTGGAGAAGATGATGAATTTCATCGCAAAATCATTTTCAGTGACGAAGATCATTTTTGGCTCAATGGGTTCGTCAATAAGCAAAATATGCGTTATTGGTCGGGTGAAAACCCACATGTGCTTCATGAATCACCACTTCATCCACAAAAAAAAACTGTTTGGTGCGGTTTGCATGCCAGCGGCGTTTTGGGCCATATTTTTTCGTCGACGATAACGATCGCCACGTTACTGTAAATGGTCAGCGTTATCGCGCCATGATCACCGATTATTTTTGGTCCGAATTGGAAGATATGGACTTGGACGACATGTGTTTTCAACAGGATGGTGCCACAAGCCACACAGCACACGCTACAATCGATTTATTAAAGAGTAAGTATGGTGAGCGTGTTATCTCAAGACATGGGCCAGTCGATTGGCCGCCTCGTTTGTGCGATTTAACGCCGCTTGACTATTTTTTGTGGGGCTGCGTTAAGTCATTCTTTTATGCCAACACGCCGACGACGTTGGAAAAGCTCAGAGCCAAAATTGAAAGCGAAATAGCGGCCGTTTCGGCCGTAATGTGTGGCTGAGTCGTTGAAAATTGGGTCCAGCGATTCGACCGCTGCAAACGTGCGCGCGGTGGCCATATGAACGAAGTCGGGTTCCATTCATAAATGTTTTGATTGCACTTCAAGCTAATAATAAAGTTTTTGAAATATCTCAAATGGTTTGCCTTTTATTTAAAAAAAAAATTGTTAAGTCGTTATTGGAAAACCTGATAGTTTAAAAAACTAAGTACTAAAAAAGATTGTGTGAAATGAAATGAAAAATGAAAATGATGAGCTGAATAACTTTTTCCGTCAAAGCAGTGTCACTGTAAAATTTAGAAGATTTTTTTGTAGTTACTGAAAACGAGGAATAGACGGTGCACCAATATGCTTTGTTAACTTTACTCTGCCACACATTAACACCTACCTCACTCATGTGATCAACTAGCGCATCACGGCATTAACTTACCCTCAGTCCAGGAAGATTGGAAGAGTTCTGCCAATTGCAAAAAAAAAAGACAATCCTACTTGCCTTGGACCTATTAGCATCCTTACTGGACTGCCTAAATTCATCGAAAAAATCCTTCTGAAACAACTTATGAGACACATTACACTTAAAAATCTTCTAAATCTTCGGCAATTCGCAATCATAGCATTAGCTTTGCAGATGTTGTCTACTGTACTCTTGACTCCCTATCTAAACGAAAATTGCAAGTCGCGTTAAATGATTCAATGCGGTGCATATATGGTCTTCGTAGGTTGACCACATTTCTTTGTATTACAAAAGGCTTTTATGTTGTACTCTACAAGTTTACATCAATAACAGAAACTGTATATTTTTACATAAAATCATAAATAAACAGTGTCACTAATAAACTTAGTTTTACTCGGTAGACTATGAAATTATTTTCACCCGCGTATTAAATTAATTTCTAATTCTAATTTTAAAAGTGCAATCCTTCTCTATTTCTCATCCCCAATACCACAAAACTAATTTTCTTCAAGCCCGTCCTGTCAATCCTTATTACTCTTGCTATCAAGTTTGAAGTAATATATTGTTAGTTACATTTAAGAATTAAATGAATCATTGAAACTAAGCTCACTAAGCTTAATATACAGACTTATAATGTGAAGCTCAGCCCGGTAAGGATTTCCGAGACTTTACCAGCGTCTTGGAAAAAAAGATGGTGGTGGATGAGCCCTTACATCCCCAAACGCGTTACTGACTTCGATCTTACCGATCCCTTGTCCCAGGGGTATCTACAATGAAACTGGCCCTCCAGATTGAAGGTTTTAAAAATAAATAAAATCTTAAAACAAAGAAACCTCTCATTCTAATTATAATTGTCTTCCTGTTAAATAAATCGAAAACTCGCAACCGCATATCTTTTAACCTTACTCCCAATTCGACAAGACTATTAACTTGTCCCCCTTAAACCGTCTTACTCTTACTTTATACGCTTTCATACTTTAAATCCCTCTCGTGTGACCGATCAACCTTACAATAACACAAAAGTTACCACGTCACTATTTCCTTTTTATACTTTTAGTTTTAGTAAAAGTCTATGACACGAAGACTGGTTCAAAGAACCCGCTCTAGCTTTAAAAACTATATTGTTCCTCACAGTACTCAAAATTCTCTGCATACCTCTTGCATTTCCAAATGCCTTTTAATTTATTATAAATACGTAAGAGGGCTTCTAACAAAAACCAGAGAATTAATAACATGTTCCCGCGATTGATACTAAACTTTTTAAAAAATCTTCCACATCATACTTTGAATTTTTCTGTGCGCGAGTTTTTATTTTAAATCGTTTTTAAATCCCAAACAATTGATTTAGCTTTTAATACCATCGATTCAATGCACATTCAATGCTGCAGATCCCAATGACATTGCTATTTTTTTTTAGGAGACTTTAACGTGCCACAGCTTCAATAGGTGTAATCCGATCAATATTTGTTTACGGCCATTAACGAGCTCTGAAAAAGAAGTCCTTTTCACCAATTACCTAACTGATTCCACAGTTGGGTGGAGTCCCTATTAGCATTGTTAACCAACTTAATCTTATCTTTACCTCTGATACAGATAATATAATTGCATCGTTCCAGAAAGTAACCACCTTCTTTCTAAGTTAGATAGCTTTCACCCACCCCTTTCTCTAGTTTTTTCATATGACAATGGTCAAAAATTTCTTTCTAACGAACACTCTTATCTTTTCAATTAACATAGAGCAAACTTTAGCAAACTAAATAACTTCCTTAGTAATGGCAATCCTAGTTTCCTCTTTGATAACATAAGAGTTACAATCAACGATGTTCTTTTATGCCGAGATTTTCAACTGTATCTCACAATGTGTATCCTGCTTACCAAAAGAGAGTCCCTTTCCTCAAAATAAAAGAAACAAACTCTGCTACAAAAATTTGACCTCTTAGTAACTGAACTGCGGGATCTCTATGTTATTACTAACAATTTTCGACTCCATATGACATCATCATATATATAGCCAACTCCTCACTTAGTTTTATCAAGCACTGATCTAAGGAATTCTTCAACCCATATACCATATTACTTAATCCCTTTTTATAATCTTTGTTTGTCCTCTCCTTGAATACGCTAGGCAAGTTTGGTTACCTTACTATACCACTCATATTCACCGGGTTGAAGCTATACAGCGCAGGTTTCTCCAATTTGCTTAACTGGGTCTCAACTGGACTGATAACGTAAATTTAACACCGTATACAGATCGGCTGAGACTTATAGGCTTACAGCCCCTTTGTCTTTGTCCATCAGATACTAGCCAGTAACATCGACAGCCCCTCTTTACTTCATCTTATCTTTCAACACCAACCCACGGATACCACTCTTTGGACTCAATCCTTACCGAACAAATTATGGATACCTACAGTGCCGAAACCCTTTCCGATTTCCACCTCGACAAAATTTCCCTACGGGAATTCCTTTACTCTCCCTTTGCCTCTCGACTCAATCACCCAACCCTTTAGTTTTAAGTAAAGCTTTAAATTAATTTTGTTATTTGTAAGTCTATGTAGGTAGTTTTTAAATTTGCTTGGTTCTTGTAATAAAATACAATAAATCCGTCCGGGCCTCAAATCAACCAGGTTCACCACATCGACGTGATTGACGCAAGGTACTCCTATAATATTATGGATGACCGAACGTTCCTAGTGGCCAACATCGACTTGGACTATTATCTTGTTGTAGCTAACCTACGATTGTGGATATCCCGAACATCGCAAAGGAAAGCTACTACTGTGAGGAAGTTTGATGTCGGACGGCTACCATCGAAAGAGATCGCCAATATCTTTTCCGACCGAGTCGACCTGGATTAAGTCATACATCATACATGAAAGCGTACACCGATGTTATCGATAACTCAGCGGGCTAACATTGTTCCGGAAGCTGCCAAAATTGGTTTAGCGCTACATGAGGACAAAACCAAATTTTGTACAAATCGCCAACTACTTGATGGCGCTGAATCTATCTCTAACTAATTCTATCGAAAGCAGATGAAGATATCCTCAGTAGTGTCGAGAGAAAAATCCTTCGAAAAATATTCGGTCCCATTTGCGTTCACGTACTTTGGAGGTAAAGATTCAACGACGAATTATGTATGTGTACGAGCTGTGCCGCAACATCGACCTTGTCAGAAAACTGCGCATCAGTCACCTGAGATGGCTAGGAGGTACAGAGCAAATAGACAGCAAATGCTCCGGCCTTCAGATTGTTCGAATCTAACCCGGAAGAACAACGCAGTGGAGGAAATCCTCACCTTAGGTGGCATGCACAAGTAGAAGGCCTCTTCAACCGACTTGAAGTGCGCAACTTGAGGCAGTTAGCTAAAAACTGACTAACTAACTGTAAGTAAGTACTCCTTTGAAAGGTGTTCATGTTATTCCTTACGAAGTAGGAGTAATAACGAGTTTGGTTTTCAATTTGGTATGCTCAATTACAGAACTGCGCTTTAAGCTACTCAAGGCGGTGCTTCAAGCCGCGGAAAGGTTTAGGGAACACTTTAGGATGCTTTTCGAATTATTTCGCATATTGAGCTGAAAGGGAGAAAAAAATGAGAATGACGTACTCTGATGTCCTGAGTTTTTCGCCAATGACATGCATTGACTCCTCTTTTTTGTGAATTACTTCGATTTGCCTTTCCCCTTCACATTTATTTGTTCAGATTTTTACAAAAAAAAAAAATTACAACACAATATAACTAAATGCTTTTGTACAATATTGAACTTTAAAGCACGTTTATCCTTGTGAAGCGAGTCCAAATAGGCAGGACCAGTATGGTCACTTTCTTGTGAATTTAAGGAATCCGAAGATGAAGCTAATTATTTTGACATAGACTGTACTAAATCCAAACAACTTAATGACCAATAATAATAACAAGCGCACGTAACTGTGTGTACAATTATCTGTTTTTGACAAAGAGAAAACAAGATCTCGTAATAAGTCAGATACAAAACAAAAACAAATTTCCAAATTGGTGTTAACAAAAAAGCAACTGTTACTTACAATCTGTACGAGCAGTATACTCAACGATCAAATTCTTGATCTTCAAACTACAAGCAGACATAAGAAAAAATTGTTCGAGCTACAAGTATTCTGTTATCTTATCTTGTATCTGCGATTAAAAGGAAAGTATGAATACATAATTGTTTTTTGCAAAAATTAAACCAAAAATAATTGGGGTTCTCACATAAGCACAATTAGCGTAGTCAAGTTGAATTGTTCACTGGAAAATGTTACACTATGACCTTTTGGCAAAGATTTTTGAAAGGGTTTCGTCAAATAAATGAAATTGTTCATTTTTTTGCTACAGAAAATTAATACCGAAACAGATTTAACTTACGAGTACACTTAGCAGTTCAACGCAAGTATAGAAGTATCCACACTTCCGGGTTCAGCGATTTATATGTTATATGTTACCAACAGTCCTACAAATTTAAATTTTATTATTATCAAATCGCAAAACACTTCCTTTTTAAGAAAGGTATCGTATCTATTACATAACACTAATCCTCGTATGTAGATACACTGGTTCAAAGAAATTTCACTTTCACTTGTTAGTTCAGTAGATCTCGTATCTGTTAGTGCTTACGGTGGTTTAAAGTATTACGAACTAAATCGCAGTTTTGCGCGGGAATAACTTTTATACTATTGTACAATGGCAGCAGAGATGAATAAATCCACATCACCTGGAGTAGGAGCAGTGAGACAGGAAACCACAAGCGCAACTGAACCTTGTTTGCCGTTGAGACAACCCTCTTTATTGGTCTTGATTTGGAAATAAGAAAAACAAGTGCTTTGTAGATCAGTAAAGTGTGATGAGGATGGCAACGAGTTTTCGTTTTGAAGATTCAGATACCGAAAAGATTTACTTTATTTCAAATGCTTTTATACGAATATAATGGTTTGAATGAAAATTTGGGGGATATGATAGTAATTTGTGTATGGCTTTGGTAAGGGGTGCTGTAGGATTTAAGACTTCAAAACGATATCAAGGCAACTAGATTAACATTTGGCTTATAAAGTTTATATGTAACGCGAAAAAATACATTTAATTTATCTGGAGGAGAAGAGGAATCACTGTTGCATTTTGCAATATGTCAGTCTGATTGCGTCATTGAAACCGATCATCTGAACCTGCGCAAATGTAGCTGGATGAATTTCGACGCATACGCATGATCCACACAAGAAGGAACTCACAGGACAGCGATGGCATTAGATACAAATCTAGTCAGGACGTCATTTGAGCTTCTTAAATATATTCGAAGGTCATATATTACAAGGATTTTCGGGCATCTAGCCAGATTGTTGACATAAAGAAGGTGACGGAGGAATTTGAAATAAATCAATGGCAGAGCAATCTGAAGGATCTAGGCCTCCAGATTTCAGACAGATTTTCACGTACAACACTTCATATTTTGAAACAACAGACCCTACATGCATCAAAACAATTAGTAGACGCCCTAAACCGCTACAAAGCGGATATCACTGACTTCCAAAAATTGATTTTTGGATTGATTTCGCCAACATAAGTAATCTCTTGATATGACCTCACATTCCCACAGTCATCCTTTAAGACTTTGACCAAGATTGATTCAACGAACTTCTTGGTCAGAGTTATGTCCCAAGCTTACTTGATGATTTTAAAGCGAAGTTAGGAAAGGAGAGCATGTTTGGCGGCACAGTTAGAAAAGAGACTAGAGACTAGACTAGAGACCAACTCCGAAAAGGTACTCAGGCTAATAGATTTCGCAACGTTCCGAAATGTTATCATAGAAGACAGACATTTATATATATATTTAATATTATTAAAATTAACTTCTACTTTTCCAAGCGCGTAAAAAATTGCGAAAATTCTTCCCATCCTTCAACTCTCCTGCTGAATATAGACCCATTGCCATTGAGGAAACAGTAGAACCCTCACTTGCAATAATCTTGTATGCAATGGAGTAAAAGACTGCGACACAGACAGATTCCTTAGATAACCATAGATTTTGCCTACAATAGTGGAGATGTGATCATTCGAACTTACACCTAATCCGTACACCAAGGTTTTTAATTTTGTCAACGAACTCAATTGCTTCATTTCGGAGAAGTGTGTTAGGAAGATTATAGCCATTCATGCTGCTTCTGCCAATAACAAGGCACTTCGATTTAACTGGGTTCAGTAGCAGCCAATTAACTTCAGACCAATCAGGAATTTTTCAAATATCTTCATTAAGTTTATAGGCTGCATCGTCAATGAAGCCTAGTTTACAACTCAAGTAAAGTTGTACATCATCTGCATACATATGCAGCGAAGAGTATTTAATTAGTTTCAGAAGGTCATCGATAACAAAGGACCCAGTATGAATTCTTGAGGTACACCCGCTGAGGTTTCAGTCCGATATATCGTTATTAACAGCAACAGCTTGTTTTCTTCCACCAAGCTATGTTTTGATGAGCTTGTAACAATTTCTCATTTGTAACCTAAAGACAATGTAAAGTGTATTATAAGCGATATTACTTAATTAATAAATACTGAAATACTAAAATATTTCTCGAACCTCAACATCTACAAAAGAACCAAAAAACCGACAGCTAGATGACACAAGATCACATAGACACAACCTTAGTATTCTCGATTTACGAATGCTTAAGGAGCCAAGATCAATTTAGACCAGTACTTTATTCTACCCAGAGTATGAATACAAACCTTTCTAAGGACAGAACAACAAAGAAATGCGAGATACCGCTGGATACTTTACTTCTCTGATCGGGTTTCCGAAAGCCTTTTAAGAAGTCCTATGCTGTCATCATAAGGCACAAACAGCTAGTGGCGACATTGTCAACCTACCATTAGAGATGCCGAATCTGATATCCTAGGTTTCACCATGGTTAGACGAAGTGTGTTGGCAAGCGTATGAAGCGAAACAAGAGGAATAAAACGCGGTTCATCAAAGAAGGTCGAAAGCTGCTCACGAGCTTTATGAACAAAGCAGACGGAATAAACATTAACTTCTCAGAAAGAAAAAGAAAGAAGCAGAAAAGCTCTGATCGAGGCCATGAAATGAAAAAACTTCCTACGAACTTACTAGTAAATACCGTAGAGAAGTATGCAGAAGTATAGGCCTCAACTAACAAACCTATTCAGTTAGTCCGGTTAGTTAAATGCCTCCATACGCACTCCATGTCTGTTGAAGTCCCCATTCTACTTGTGCGTGCCAACTAATTTTTGTTTTTAATTTTGGTTGGGGGCTGACGCCCCCATTTATTTCCCTTAATACAAACCTAAAATAACTTAAGAACTAGGACTTAAAAACTAACAACAATTAAGGGTAAGGAAGTAAGGGAATGATAGTGGAGATCAAGTCTAAGACGGGAAGTGCTCAGATTAAAATCAAAAAGGGGGAGGATTGGGGAAATTGGTTAATTGTAACCATAACAGGTGCGATGCAATGGAATATGGGAGAGAAGAGGACAGCGTAAATTACGAGGGTAAGTGTTGAAGGAGTGTATAGTAAGTGTAAAGGTATTCAGGTTAGATATTATAATTTGAGGCGGTCCCGATAAGGTGATAAAATAAATGGGTCATCCCAGGGTAGTCCTCGAAGCACAAATCGAAGAAAACAACGTTGCATATTCTTGACTCGACATAAATGAACTCGCTGAATGGGGGACCACTACGCGAAGGCGCCGAACAAGGATAATGTAAAGTGAACTTGTCACATAAGGGTTGCAAAATTCTTTAGACCATCGTTTGATAAAATAAAACGATGAGTTGGCTTTAAGGATTATCTCATCAGTACGAGTATGCAGACGAAAGTTTAAGGGATTGAACCTGGGGTACAGGTTGGTCATGCTAAAAATAAAGTTGATGAGGAGATTGATTGGACTTACGTGACAGAGTCATAGTGTTACAGAACTTAGCCTGGCAGCACCTTACTTAACGAAATTGATAGTTGTAAAATAAACAAACCTGAACTAAATGGTAGAATGCAATCGAGAGGCAGACTAACAAACACTTTACAGTCAAAAAAAAAGAAAAAAAACAATGGGGGACCAATATAGTTGCCTTGTGGGAGACCAGAAGTGGCTAAAAACAGGGTTGAGAAGGCTCACCTAAAACGAACTCTATAATAACGGTGATCCAGATAAGAAGATATCGATTTTAACAATATTGGGTAAAAACCAAGGGAAGACAATTTGAAAAGGATCAATATTGACGTGATATTTTATCGAAGGCCTTAGTAAAATCTGTAGCAATAACATCGATTTCGTTTTTTTTGGGCTGAACAGGCAAAGGATACGAATTCAACTAAGTTTGTAGTAGTTGATCTAGATTTCGATCAACTAACTGGGGGATATACATACATACGAGTAAGTGACTTGCACTGAAAGCTTAGAACTTCATTTAAAAAACTTTCGAACATTTTAGGTATTGGAGAAAGCTTTGCAATCGGACGGTAGTTAGTTACTTCATTCTTTGATCCCTTTCTGTGACCCAGAGTGAATTCTAGGGGGAATTCCCCTTTTGTGAAAAATTGAAGACACACTTTTTAAGAAATATTTCTGGGAATGCATTCTTGAGATTTTGTAACTTTTCTTCTATAAGAGTAGGATCAATTGAGAGAGAGAGGGGCCAATAAAGAAATTAAGAAGGTACTTGAAAAAGTTTAAAAAAGTTTGCAAAATAGTTAATGATAGTATGTGGAACCGGTCGATATTATATTATCGAACGTGGGAGAGAGGGATAACCGTCTGATTTTCCTTTGCAGTTGACGAATTGATAAAATGTCTTAGAGTCATTGATAAGGTTAGTGTGCGCTGTGTGAAGAAAGCACTGATCTCAGCTATAGAGCCGGGTCAGAATATGAATTGGTGCGAAGAAAAACTGCCCGTAATTTGTTTCTTTTGTTTCGTAGAGACCGAAGTCTTCTGTTATACCAGGCAGGGGAAGTAGATGGTATTTTATGCCGAGAAAAAGGGACATAAAGAGAAATGGAATTAAATATTTCACTGTAAATGGAGACAGCATCAGATAAACATGGGTTGGTAAAATCAAAAGAAGATTTCTTAAGATAGATATTGATGTTTTGCGAAAGTTTGCTTTACGGAATGTGTAAGAAGATATAGTATGGGAAGAAGTATACTGGAGTGGGAGTCATGGAAAAATGATAGAAGAAGAGGGGTGTGAAAGTTTTCGATAGTTGATTGGGTTAAGGGAAAAGACGTTACTGTAGAGTTAATGGGATCGCTAGTGAAAATAAGGTCCAGTTGATTACCAATGGAGTTAGGGACGCCACTTACTTGGCAAAGGCTTGAGTCTGTTATACGATCAATCTATAAACATTCCTTGTATCAATTAGCTTTTGACGCGGTAAAAAAGAAGTTATCATCAGATGGAATCCACATCAGGAAAGCATATTAAAGTCAAAAGATAAGGATATCGTTGATGGAATCACTTAGGTCAATAAGTTAGTCGATCGCTTTAATAGCAAGTATGTACACCCTGATTGACTCAAACTGCAACCAACTTCAGTGAGTTCAAATTTTGACACATGACAGATAACTTTATTATTTACAAGCCTTTTAAACGATTCTCAGTTGTGTTGAAAAATTTTTATCCGCGATGGAATTCAAACGTGATAGTGTGATTGCTTTATATTTGACTGGAAAACCACAAGTAGCTATCGTTAGAGCCCTTCAGCGCCAAAACGTGAATAAATCATTTGTTTCTCGAACCATAGCTCGTTACCGTGATACTGGCAGCGTTGCAAAATGCCATGGAGGTGGTCATAAAAAAAAAGCAGCATCGGCAGAAATGCTTCGGAAAGTGAAGGCTCGAATTGAAGAAAAACTGGAAAATTGGAAGAAAAATGGCTCGTGAGATCAACATATAGCTTGGGATCAAGCCATTGAAGTTCTAAAAAGCACACGATCTTACACCGCAATAGAAAAAAGTTAGAGTCGAAAGAGCGAAAGAGTTGCTACGCTTGAACGAAAGTGGTGGGTTGCCGAATTTGGTTTCTTTCCGATGAGGCGCCATTTGTTATCGAGCAATATGTCAACAAACAAAGTGACCGAGTTTACTTGCCAGAGAGGTCCTTCGAAAATTTACACCTTCGGGCGGCCACCAGAAAGCAGGCAGCACCGATGGTGATAGTTTTGGTCACCAAACCGCCGATGGTCGCTCTCCGCTCGTATTTTTGGACCGTGGCGTCAAAATTATAACGATCGTATACCGTGAAACTGTCTTAGAGGCAGTATTGAAGCCTTGGGCAAACAATCATTTCGGTCGGAGACGGTGGACATTTCAACAAGATTAGGCACCGTCTCATAAAGCGCGCGTCAACCAAGATTGGTTAGAAAAAAATGTTCCACACTTCATTTCTTCGACACAATGGATTACAAATTTTCCGGATGCAAATCCGTTGGATTTCTCTGTCTCGGGTATTTTGAAGGCGAAAGTTGACACTAAAAAATACCAAAGTTTCGACCACCTCAAACAAGCACTTCGCCGGGAATGGACCAAAATACCGCAGAGCACCTTGCGTGCAGCGTGTGATGCTTTCTTCGGCGGTCTCAAGGCAATTATTGTATATTTTTCCGGATAGAGCCTTATTATTCCATTGCCTTCTTAGTCCAAAGCTACAGGGATTGGCCAGGGTGGTTCTTCATTTTATTTCTGCTGAGATGTTGTTGGCAGAGTTAACTTTCAAATTATAGCTGTCGATTGTAATGTTCTGTCCAATTCGTCAATTTTTGTGCTCCTTTTTGTTGACAGAATATACTTGAATTTGCCCTCTTTTACCGCTAAACCCAATTTGGCAACTTCCATTTCAATACTAACGAATGCATCGGTGACAGCCAGCTGAGTTCTCAGAATTATATCGATATCATCGGCGTACCCTAGTAGTTGCTGCGATTTTTAAAAGAATTTTCCTCCACTATTCGCTTGTGAATTTCGCATAATTCTTTTAAGTGTGATGTTAGAGAAGTCACATGACAGCGCCTCACCTTGTCTTAAACATTTTTTCGATATTAAAGGTCTCGGTTAAGTCGCTACCGATCTTGCCGGAGCAGCGAACCTTTTCAATCTTCATTCCACACAGACGGATAAATTTGGGGGGGATGCCAAAACTAGATATTACATGTCTCTTCATATATAGCTTGTCTCTATAAAGGCTATCATATGTGGTCTTCAAATTGATAAAAAGATGGTGGATATCGATTTGGACTTCTTGAGTTTTTTTTTCAGGATCTGACAGAGTGTGAGCATTTGTTTTTCCTGGCTTGAAATCACACTGATAGGGACCAATCAGGTTGTTGGCGAAGAGATTCAGACGTTCACACAATATGGGAGATAAGATTTTGTATCTGATGTAGAGGAGACTTATACCTCTAACGCAGTTAATTGGATCGCCTTTTTCGCGGATTGGGAAAACGGTGCTGAGATTCCATTTATCATGCATACACTCTTCTTCTTTTAATACCTTGACTGGTAAGCCATTAGGTCCAGCTGATTTGTAAGATTTTAGCTTAAATATTGCCACCCGCAGTTCGTTTTGGTTTGATGGACGGCAGCTTTAGTTATCATCGTCTAAGTTAAATGGTGTATTCTGCCTGACGGCGAGATGTTGGGCTTGTTCGTCTCTATATAGAAAGTTGTTCCAGGAAAAGTTGTTCCATATTATCAGCACCGACTGTGGTGTCCTTCTTCATCTCTATAGGTCTACCTGTCTTGACATGTTTTCTTACCTCTTGGTAAAACTGCGCTGCTCCTGCTATTTTTCATTCTTTTGTAGAAGATTATGTTATTCGTGTCTCTCCTGCTCGAAGAGCTCACGACCGAGCCTCATCCTTCGTTGCAGCGCCGCTTTATAAGCTTCTTGTTTAGCTGCATGTACTTGCCTGCATTTTTAATCAAACCACGGATTTCTTGTTGGTGGTCAAATGAAGCCCAGCTCATGTTGGCTGTCCGGAACGTTTGGACGTCCAAAATACTGAAGGCTAGGTAAGAGTGGCTGTTGGAAAGACCAAACTACTTAGGCCTTTTGAACATCCACGTCACGTGAATCTGTGATTCTTCTACTTTTGTAACCAATTTGAGCTTATGATATAAAGTAGAGGACAATATTCTCTTAATCACTTAAGTCATTGTAGAAGTAAGGTCCTAAGTAGATTTTCTTTCGTTGGGAGAGAGCTAGACATGTATAGAGTAAGTGGGGGATTGTCTCTTCATCCTCCTCATCCATGCAGCTTCCGCAGAAATCATTTTCAAAAACGCCAAGGCTTCTTGCCTTTAAGGCAGTGATCACACATATGATGGCGCTGAGGTATTTCCTATTTAGAAGGATCAAACACTTAGAGCGATTTAGATCCAACTTTGGTCAGATCTGTTTGTACGCTAGACATGTTGATCCAACCTTAGGTTTGTTCTTTTGTTAACATCCAGCTTTAACATCAGTTTGCTACCCTTTTTCGGTAGCATAGGTAGAGTGGTTCCAATTTTGGCAAGTTCGTCGGCCCTACAATTCCCTGGACACCGGCACCCAACATATGTGAAGGTTAGGCTACTCTGTCAACTCTCTAAGAGATGATCATCAGTCAGGGGCGGTTCTAGAATTTAGTGAGACTTAATCCAGGGAATTGATAGAGGCCTAAATATCCGAAAATATGCTTCGCTAATATACAAGCTATAATCTTAGCTTTGTCTCTTGTTTAGAACGGAGCGTATACAGGTGTCTCAAATCCACGAACGACGCCTTCTTCGATCTATGGTTCCTAGATTAGGATTATGTCTCCTGCGTTTTTGAAAAGAAAACGTATTATATCTACAATTTACCATAGTAGCCTCCACCACGTCGTTATTCGAGTCCTCCGATTCTGAAAATATACCTAAGAGCTTATGTTCACCCTCTAATCGTAAAGTATCTCCTTTTAGTTTATCATTGGTTTCCATGTCTGATAGAGTGTCAGAGAACGAGACCGACAACTTAGCTATCGTCTCGGATAAATTAGAGTCGTCGCTATCCATTTCAGGAAAGGATATCAACGCTTCAAGATCTGAGGTTGAATTTGCTACATCGGTTAAAGGGGGTGGAGGTTGGTTATCAGTATTCAGCTCATCCTTTTTATAAACCCTTAAGTGAATTGACTCGTAGCCGAGTCTCTAGTCTAATCTAGAGGGTTTAGAGATTCCTTAGGTCTACTGCAAAATAATCAATTTGACTTAGCGTTTGACAAGCGTCCCTTTGTGTATATTAAACTAACGAAACCACGTACTTGCTTTAGTGATATATCTTTACCCCGAAATGTCAATAATCCTAAGTCAATTGCTAAACGTGGTGTCGTGTTGTTTATGCTTACCAACTGTCTTATCAAAGATTTTCTCCATTCCGACAAGACATATTACCAATGTCACACTTCGGACATTGGTCTCTGCGAGGACCTCGTAGCAATATTTCTTGGTCGCCCTTGTCTTCCGTAGAGGCATGGCCGCATATTAGGCTTATGTTAATGAATTTAGTCTTGATGCGGACTGTCATATGACGCTCGCACACGTTTCGGAAACTCAAAACTTTTTGCCTAAGTCTACCGCATATGGCAAATTCTCATCTTAACTAATAAGCGCTGTTTATTTCCCCTATAGCAATCTCGAACTGAGCCCTATGACGTTGTAGACCAGTATATGCCATTTTAGCTGGCATATGTAAGGGTTTACTCATGTATTTACCGGGTACCACCGCTGGGAGGTAAAGCAAGCACTTCGCTACGAACTTGATTGTTGCATTTTTGGATCAATCCAAATTATAGAACACCCAAAAGTTTACTAACCCATCGCCACGCAGACCCCTCCATACCATCTCCAGCTGCTTTATTAGAATTTACATAGTTTCGATATTGATTTAATAACTTTCTCTAGGTCAGCGGGGTGGAATTCTCCCTTGTCTTGTTCGCGGGTGAATGGTTCATTCTGTCTGACAACGATATTTTGAACATCCTCGCCGTTATTCAATCTACGGAAGTAATCTTTCAATATTCTCAGCACTAACTGTGACTTTACTACTAGGTGTCCGAATTGATCTTTGTAGGCTTGAGTTTTTCGGCAACACGTGGTGGTCTGTTCCATGTGCAAAGACAAACTTGAAGTCCTTAAAACGTTTGCTACGATTGTCAACATTATATCCGTCATATCCAAGGCTCCTAATTTTCACTGAAATCTTTGTTCTTTGCACGGTGGGAAAGTTACCACCACGCTCAACCCCCAACTTAGAGGGCCAAGCCATTAACAAGGCGCCTAGATAAAAGAGAGCCTCCGTTGGCTTCTTCAGGATTTTTGCACAGCCATCTCTACTACAGGGTTAGACGGGGGCTCCGAATATGTAAAAGTAGTTCTAAAAAGGATGTGCAACAATTAGCTCAAACTGACTAGATCCGTGAATGCCGCTGTGTATGGGTTTCTTCCACCGCCGTCCTTTTTAAAGAGATGACCCCTAATGCGATCACTTATGTACATGTGGTGATATATTGCGCCTATATGCTAAGAAACACAAACGTTCAATATGAGTTCTGGTGAGAACAAAAACGAAAGCAAGGACATACCAACATATGTATATTCCGTATTTTTATTAACAGAAATCAACGAAATGTCTAACGAAACTATTAACAGAGACAATATGAAAAATATATTCTCTAAACATAGTGAGGTCACAATCGTACAACGACAACGTTGATCAAGGAATAGAGACATAGGAATAGTGGACATCGCGCTCACAGACGACTGTGAAAGGACACAAGACACAAAGATGCTTCATCAAAGGGACGAATAGCTTCCAATTTTTCCGAAGCTGTTAATTCACTTCCAGAGTTCTTAATAGCAAAAAACAAATATTCGCTTCACATACATCTTAAATTTATTTTTTCTATAAATCTACTTAGAGTTCCGAGGGGATGATTGAGAGTTTAAAACTCTTTGTTTCTTCTTCGTTTCAAACAAAATATTGTTGAACTCGAACATAGTCTGATCGCGCAGTTCCTCGCTAGATATGTTGCTCATCACCGCCTTAACATATTCACCAAACGCCTCCACGTCGTTTGAATATTTTGGTGGGGAATTCTGCTTTATTAAGAATGCTGCCAAGTCACGAAGCACAGGCGAGTCTGTGGATTCATCCGTGTCCGGTCGCAGTCTCTTTTTTCCTTTATTTGGTGTGGGAGATGGTGCAAAAACATCCTCGGTTTTCACACACTCAAATTGCGGAGAAATGTTTATCGGATGAGTCAATAAATCTTCTTGATCGGAATTTGGTTCCTCGGTGCGGCTTTTTTCCCTTTTTGTTGATGTCTGCTTAACTAACATTTCCTCACAATCCAGAGAATTCTGGATCCGGTCGATGTGCTTCTGTGTGTTTTGATGTCTTTCGAGGTGATTTTTTTGGCTCATAAGAAGCTGTTTGCAGAAAATACAAAAAGGACGTTTGGTAGCGCTGTCTTGTTTCACCCACTTAAATATTGTTTCCCAATCTTTAAGGTACTTCCTCGGTCTCTTGGTCAACTTCTGAATAGTATTGTCTGAACCTGAATCACAGCTAAGTCGCTCTTTCATTCTAAATGTTATTTAATGCTTTTTTTATGGAGTCTATTGTATGAAGAATTTGATTTATTGTTATTTGAGGAATTGTTCTTGCTGAGTTTATTTTAATAACAAATTAATTAAAAGTCTTACTTTTCCGTCAACTTTGAAAAGTAGGTGAAAAATACAATCAACAAAATGCCAAAATCGACGTTTTAGAGTGTCGAATGGGTTTCTTTGGCTGACTTATGAGTGTGTTCATAAATAAGATTTTCAAATAATCAAATTGAAAATGATTAATTCAGAGCAACAAACAATACTAGGAATTCAATTTAGGGGTTTAGAGTAGAATAAGCACAGGCTGAAACTTGCCTGCCCTTGCCTCTCTGATTACCCGAATTCTTTGGGCAGATGTGTTCTAATTAATCAGGGATGGAACCACTAGTTTACACACTTAAACAAAAAATAACCTCCACTCTCTGTAGCGGATACCATTCGAACCTAAGTTCAACTTCAGAGATATCTGTTAACATGTCAATCGGACCATATCGGCTTTGCCAAGGGCTTAAAGCCCGAACATGAACATTCCTAGATAGGGTGAAACGTGGCTTCTAAGCTCTCCAGACAAAAACCCATCAACTCAAAAGAAATATCAAATTTAACAACAGATGATTTGTAATAATGACTCAAGAATTCAGAGTGGATGTAGCAAATATACGTGGACTAAGATGTAATCACTTCTCTGCGTACGTCCATTTCAGTAAATACAGACCAGTTGTTTTGGCATTTAGTGAACCACAGGTAGATCCCCGCCCTGCGTTGTCTGATTTCATTCAAAGAATTGTGTTCCTGTATATTACGGTCTATTTCAATTTCAAGATCTTCGTTGTGGGAAACAACTTGAGTCAGCTTGTAATTGAGTCCACGCAAATACCAGACGTTGATAGTCATACCGCCAATAGCCTGGACTTGTTTTTAACCTCTCACCCCGTTAATGTGCTCATACCTTTAGACCTGTCGACCATTATGTCATATCAGCTTATTTTTCGTACACCAACCACACAGAACTATATGGCAATATGGGAAAACCAATTGGAGCGGACTTAGAACCTTCTTTAGGAATTTTAACTGGTCGTAGATGCCGCTTCGGATATGATTTACAAACACCATTCTTTTTGGAATGAGATCCTCTAGCCTCATCGGATGAAGTGTATTAAACTCGAATTGTAATGAAGCTGTCAGGGTTAGGGAACAGTTTTTTTACTCCTACAAGAGCGAACGGACAGAGGACTGCAATGCTTTTCTAAAGCGTGTGAAATTTGAATAAGACCAAAACCTGTGGCAAAAAGTACTACAATTTCCCAAAAGTATTAAGAACTCTTGGTCGGCTGTTAAAAACTTTAAAAAATTTGCCTCATCTTCCATCCCAACACTCATTTATAATGACATTCTCCCCTTCCAGGCTGGCAAGACCTCTACGTAAATCCTTCATTACTCCTACTCTTTACGACTTTCTCCAAGCAGATGGAAAATAGCATTTCTTCATTCCGGCTCTAGAAGCGGGGAATTTTCTTCTCTCGTCCTACACACCAATCGCACTTAAGACCCCCATCTTCAATCCTTTTTCAAGGTCATGGAAACGCTGATAAGCCACCTCGAGGCAGGATCACTTTCCAATGGCCGTCAGTACGGTGTTCGTAGCAACACATGGTAATTACTGTTGGTTTGATGACATGTCTTACAAATGAGTGGAAACAAAACTTGATATTTCTAAGGCATTTTACAGAAAAGCTAGGCCTTGGCCCACACCGGGCTGTCGCGCCAAAGTATTTATTTATTTATTTTATTTGACAGTTTGGCATCAGCCTCGAAAATGCGTGCCGTTGAGTTCGACAGTTCCCTTCTTCAATGGATTACCTTTCGAAAGGTTAAATTGAAGTTGTCTTGGATGGTTTCAAGTCTGATATTCACTTAATAAATGCTAGTGTGCCCCAAGGCTCCATTCTGCCTCCGAAAAAAAAAGAAATGCTTTTGCGAACTCTTAGAGTAAGCCTACACATAAGCAGTGCCCCAAGTATAACGTAAAAGAACAGGAAAGTAAAAGTCTTGTCAGTACGGAAAATTAAAAAAATAAAAACACTTCTATAGTGGCCATGGGGTTGGCCGTGGTGTAGTATATTATGCATACACTCCTTAAGCAGAGGGTTGCGTGTTTGAATCCCGTGCGAGGCATTTCTCTGAAAAAGTCTTTTCGTAGAATTTGTATGTAGTTATAGGAGAATCCCGTCGGCGTCAACTCTGACATGAAGGCATAACACTGATGTTGGAGTGGTTGCTGGCTGGGCTAAATGTAACGAAGTAACAATTAGCACGTACTTAAGACCCACTGGTTGAGGATGCACTGGCTCCAGTTTGACAACCTGTGGAAAAATGTCGAAATCTAATATACCCGAGTTTCAAACTACTAGACCACCTGCCCGCGCCCTGGAGAAAAGCCAGTAAAAGGGTATTCATATCCCCTTGGTTTGTTTAATGGCGAAATCCGCAACAATACCGATGCCAGCAAGACAAACCATTCAACCCGAACTAACATCATGAAAACTTCCTGTCTATCTGACTAAAACGAGTTAAGGATACTTATATTCAACTCAAATGATATGGTAAGTACCAGATATGTTACCAACTCCTAACATTATCTGTCTGGTCATGAGAAACGGAAACCCCTTGATCTGCGTCAACTATGGGGTCATAACATCACATACCAGATCGTTGTTGCCTTATAATGTAAATGTCTAAAGCCGATCGTCAAAAACCTGTTTTGTACCTATAAGTGCGAAATTAGGACAGGTAAGCCCGCCATTGGCCAAATATTCTTATGGCGGCAGATCTTTGAGAAGACCCAACAGGTAATCAACACCTTTTATCGTTTTGGAGGTTGCTTATTATAACGTCTGTAAAGCCGAATTACAGCCCGTAAGGCAATGATAAATTTCTGTAAGGCCATTCAAGCTCATTGGTATCAATGTGGGTGATCATCTGTCCAATGCAGCCACTGTCTTCTTGAATACAAAAAAACATTTCCATTTTTTAAAGGAATTAAATGAAAGCTGCATGTGATACCTAAATGATGTATGCCTACCGACAAATTCTCAATTTGAAATCGATGTGCAGCTGAATATCTGCACTTCGTCATTGATAACAACCGAATTGCGTACGTTTACATATTCTTGTTCTTCATTTCTCCGGCTTCTTAAGATTGACTCTTTAATTTGCTTATTTGATTCTATCAATAAAAAATAGTAACAAACAAAATATCGACTTAAAATATTGTATTTACTTTATGACCTATGTTCTCTTCTGCGAATTCAGACTATTTGCTTTTTGTTGATTTCTAACAAAATATTATTAAATTCACACACTACCTCGTCTCGGAGGGTTTCACTTGTTATACCGCTCATTACCGCCTTCACATACTCGCCAAATGCCTCTATATCATCAGAATACTTCCGTGAAGGTTTAAGTGTGGCTTGTCGGTTTTTTAGGGAATGCTTGGTAAATTGTTGTATTGAAGTTGCTTCAGAAAACGGGTCGAGTTTTACCCGTTTGCAGGTTGACTGTTCATCGTCAGTACTATTGGCAGAATCACTGTCCTCTGAAACTAGGACTTCCTCGAAAAAGCCTTTCATATTTAGGTTTGGAGTGTTTGTGTAGAAATCACACTTTCAACTCATACTTCATGGGTTTTACTTCCAGTGACAAATTTATTATATGAAAAATCTGAAATGCTAAATTTTTAGAGTTTTGTTTGAACTTTTATTTTACGAAATTACGTGGTTTGAGGCATTTAAACTGATTTATTTCTTGTTTACTTTTCACCTGAGCGATGAAGACGCCAGTCACAATTTTCGAGACTTGCAGGTATAAACAAGATACGTTCGGGTTTTTGACAGAAAGTGCGTTCGTAAATACAAGTGAAATTTATTAGATTTAAAACAAATCACATATACGAGTATTATACCATTACATGAAATGGTGCAAATTATAATTATGGTATATGTTATTATAATAATTAAAGCTGGCTCTGACTAAAAACTATACATATATATATTTGAAATATCCTTGTTGACGGCTAAATTTCAAATAAAACTGAGTACAATTTCTAGAATTCACTACTCTGCCCCTATTGGACTTGTGAAATTTTGCCCAATTTCAACAATAAACCCTTACCTTCTTGCAACTATAAACCAATTCCTTATATCACTCTACATCATTACAAAGCATTTATTGATAACATCTTTGATAAATCATGGTTTTTCTAGTAAAACCTATACGACATCACATGTAAAAATATTCATTCTATCTATATGAATTAGTCATTTTATTTTCTGATCAGGTCTATATCGCAGTATAGTTCACAAAGTTCGGTGAAAATTTGGTTTTTTTTTTCACCGTCATTTTTTTCACAGTCATTAACTTTTTCGTGACAACGATCTCATACGGGCTCACAACGCTTTTCTCAACAAATATGACAAACCATATGTCAAAAGATGGTATGCGTTCCTAGTGAGGAACTCGTTGGTATCCTTGAGCTGGGAGGTTGTATAGGCAGTCTTGTTGCTCATGCTTAAACGTGTGAATTTTCTGTCATCTCCTTCGTCGTGATGTGGCTTTCAACTATAAATCTCATTTCTTGTGCGGCTTACGACTTTTTCTTGTTGAAAAACAAGAGTGGGCAGAGTCAATTGGACATTTAGGATTTTGAATGCATGTCTCGCATATTTTAGCACGTGGTCGACTTACTTCTCAGCTTAACCACAGCTTTGCCAATTAACTGTTGCAAATGCATGAAATTGGTGAAGAATATAACCAAACAATTTTTTGAGCGATAATATACATTGCCGTATTCAAGGTTTTGTGACGAAAGTGGATCCGTCATGGTGAGTTTTTTTTTTTTTTTTGAATGCACATGGCATAATCCACTTATTATACACAATTAGGCATCAACACAGTGCTCGGGTGCACACGTATGTAAGTAATCGCTCCTTCATCCCCAATCTTCTCCGGTTTTAGCCCACAGTAACGATTTTGTATATCCAAGCCTGAAAAAATTACTCGGCAAAAAGATGGCTCAAAAAACGCTTATTTGAAGGATTTCGACAGGAGAAAAAGTATGTGGAGAAACTTTGGACGAAGTATAGGGTTTTCTAATAACGACTTGACAACTTTTTTTTTTTTTTTTTTTTTTTTTTTTAAATAAAAGGCAAACCATTTGAGATATTTCAAAAATTTTATTATTGGCTTGAAGTACAATCAAAACATTTATGAATGGAACTCGACCTCCTTCATATAGCCACCGCGGGCACGTTTGAAGCGGTCGATTCGTTGGACCCAATTTTTAACGACTCTTCCACACATTTCGCCCTAAACGGCCGCTATTTCGCATTCAATGTTGGCTCTGAGCTCTTGCAACGTCGTCGGCGTGTTGGCATAAACCAATGACTTAACGTAGCCCCACAGAAAATAGTCAAGCGGCGTTAAATCGCACGAACGAGGCGGCCAATCGACTGGCCCATGTCTTGAGATAACATGCTCAAGATTGTAGCGTATGCTGTGTGGCTTGTGGCACCATCCTGTTGAAACCACATGTCGTCCAAGTCCATATCGGTGATCATGGCGCGATAACGCTGACCATTCACAGTAACGTGATGATCGTTATCGTCGACGAAAAAATATGGCCCAATAACGCCGCCGGCATGCGAACCGCACCAAACAGTTATTTTTTGTGGATGAAGTTATGATTCATGAAGCACATGTGGGTTTTCACCCAACCAATAACGCATATTTTGCTTATTGACGAACCCATTGAGCGAAAAATGAGCTTCGTCACTGAAGATGATTTTTCGATGAAATTCATCACCTTGGCGCATCTTCTCCAGAACCCAATCGGAGAATATAGCTCGTTAGTGTACTTTACCATGAAAAAAATTTTGAGCTTAGTGAATAAATTGACAGTGACAGTTTGATGATAAGTGAAAGAGTGCGTTCACAAATTAAATTCAAAGCTTGTCAAGTCCCTATTGGAAAACCCTATATTGAATTCAAAGGCGACAATGTTCAAAGAATTACAGATTATTTGATCAACTCTTACAGAATCTGAAAATGATAGTCGCAGAAGGTTTATGCTAACGTTCCCCCGTAAATTGAAGCATTGATTAAAGTGTGAGAATTGATAAACATAATCATAAAAATATAACAGAGGTCAAGGAAGTCAAGGTGTTCATTTCGTTGATATTTTTTTATTATTAATGAAAACCAATTGTTTAAGAAGTTTATTGAAAAATCTTTAAGTGTCATAATTAAGCAACGCACTTATTCGAACATTTCAAATTTGCCTTAGGTAAATTCGCCGTTGTCATCCAGCCGCTGTACTGGAAGATTTCCCATTTCTATTGTTTCTCTTTCAACCATTTTTGTTTTGTTTCTTTGTCTATAACATTCCTATAACTTTTACCCGTCCCGTTTTAAAGCCATTCTAATGTCCAGCAGCTGCCAAACTCATTCTTGCTCATTTCAATGCTGCTCTCTGCTCTATTCACCAATCACCAACCAACTACACACAAGACACAATTCGCCAGTGAGTTCGTTTGTATGTATAAGGAATAGACGCCGCCGCTTATAATTTGCCGCGATGCAACAAAAATACACAAGCTACCAACAACACAACAGCAGTATACACCGGCGAAACCTAATCATCCAAACACTGTCGACTGGCGAATAAACCAAGAGCCGAACAACGGAAAATATACACCACCAGGCAGACAGTCAGTCGGAAAATGGAAGTGGTCCAAGTTGTGTCGTTTCTTATTGTGCGTATAAAAAACCGCTTCGCGCTCTAGTGCAAATTCTCTTTATCGTTTTTCTTTTTTTTTTTTCTTTTCTGCCAAGAAAATGCAGCAGAAAACAGAATTTTTCTAATTCAGCTTCCTCCAATACCATCATCATCATCAACAGCAGCAACAACAACTTGACGAAATTTTTTGCGTGAATTTGTGTTTTATAGTTTCCTCAGCGGTTGATGCGAACGAAATTCGAGTGTTTATAACGGCAAATCGCGACAAGCAATACCGCAAGTAGGCTGTGCAAAAAGGAATTCCAAAAAGAAGAAAAGAATACAAAAATTCAACAAAAGGCGGAGGCAAAATAGTATGCTAAATAAATAATAATAAAAAATATAGTGCCAAGTGGAATTTTTTCCTTCAATCCGCGTATTGCGAGAGTGATCAGTGCGAAGTAACGACAAAATAAAAATCCTCTTTCCTTTCAGGGAGTCCTTTTTCGATTTTCAATCGTTTGCGGTCCTATCATCGTTCCCAATCGAAACGGACTAGTGTCTTCGCAAAAGGGGGTGGATTATTACTTCGTATTGCCCTTACCTACTCGCAAAGGCAACTTGAATTAGCGAACGAGAAGAACGGAGAAAGGAAAAAGAACTCTCTGGGTCGGCAACCAGAGCGGAAGTGAAAAAAAGGATATTTTCAGCGGCAAACTTTCGCAAAATTTATTTGTTTGGGTAAGCGAAAATTTTATTTCAAAGTGAATTGTCGGGTGGCGCTATTACTTTCTGATTTTTGGATTAGGGGAAAAGCAATAAAATGCGCTCCACTTGAATATAAAGGCAGTGGACGACGCATACATACACATAAAGGTACATACATACGTATAATCATGCGAACTAGACGACTAACATGACAGTCGAAAGTATGTGGCGATGAAAATCCTTATTTATAAAGTGAGAGTAGTAGTAGTGTGCGTAAGGGGATGTGGGATTTCTTGTTGTCTGGGGGCGAGTTGCCAGTTTGAAATCTCACCACACCACCACCATTTGGTTTCGTGTATTCCTTTCGGTCCTGCAAAAACCGAAATGCCACCCACTGTAGTCGCCCCTTTTTGGTTAGTTTGATTTGTCCTTTTTCCTTTCTGTGCGAAGGACAGACCTATTCTTGGTGATTGCTTTCCTTTGTCTGGTCTCTATTGGTTTTTTTTTTTTTTTTTTTTATTTAAAGATGTAAAGCGTTGCCAGATGAAAGCGAATCGACTATAGGGTGTCTAAAAAATCGATGGCTTTGTGTTGATTGTGCACAGGTCAGGAGTGCGAGAGCTGGTAAATCGAAGTGGTTCGGTGGAGCCAACAACGTTAAGCGACGCATTTCAAAGGTGTATATGTCCTTACATATTGAGTATTGTCAAGGACCCTTGAGAAATGGATTTCGCTTTTAAGAGGTCGAGGTCAATGGCCGACAACGGATTGTGCAAATCTCGCACACACATCGTATTTTATTGGATAGAAAGTCGATTGATAAATACCCTTCACAGGAGAACGTTTGGAACAACAATACAGATGTCCATGTAAGGATGTTGATGTTTTGCCTGTTTCAACTTTTAAAAGTACGAGTAAGTACTTACTCTAGGGGATGGAGTCTTCGTCGCAAGGACGTTGTCCGCAATCTAGTATCCTAATCTCTTAGTCAACAATTTTCCTCAAATTTTGTATGTATATGTACATAGGTATATTTAATTAAGTCGATACTGTCGCCTTCAAAGTAAGCCACACTAATTGCAATGCACATTTGCCATCGTCTAGTACTAGGGGTTTTGTATGGTCTTTCTCTTAGCTGTCAGCGTCTGAAAAAAAAAATCGCAAGGTGTTAGATCAGATGAATTTGATGGCTGTTGAATAGTAGTTGCGGTGTTTTTGGCAATAAATTCGCATCAATGCATTGCGGGATGGGACGTTATCGTCCTACGAACTGTCTTTCTACAATTGAAGCCTTTTTTTTTTGGAGAATTGCTTCAAGGAGGCGTCTCATAAAGCCAAATAATTATCCTTATTGACAGTCTGACATTCAGGACGAAATTTGTGAAGCCCAGCGTCATTGTTCTCCACGAAAATAGTGTGCATCGTTTTCTTTTTTGACTATTAAATCTTTGATTTCATAGACGTGTTCCTCAGTTGCTGAAGTAGATGGTCGTCATCGTCGACGGCTTTGTGAACACTTTTGAAGCGTACATGCTACGATGGACACTGTTTTCTTCAGAGCATCGTTGCCAAAACACCTTTTTAACATTTTCAGTCTTATTGTGCCCTTAATTTCGTTTTTTTTTTTTTTAACAAAATTAAATTCGTTGGTTTGTTTTGTATCTGTTTCAAAAATCGCAGAGAAGAAACAAAGCTGTACAAATGTCATGCTATGACCTCAAAACTTGGTCAAGAATTGTCAAAAGTACAAAACTAAAATCAGTCCATAGAGATCGTCACACGTTGATTTTTCTGGGAATTTTTTGAAGTAGGTGGTATATTTCGGGCAATATTTCCACAATGTAACATGTAGACGTTGTACGTTCTGATTCTGATATGATTTTATAGTGGAGGCAGAACTGATCAGTCTCGTTTTTGCATTTTCAAAGGAACATACTCTTCATGTACTTATTTCGTCTTGATATCGATTGTTGTTAGCAGCCGATGCACTCATTTCAGATTCCTGTCACTGTTGTCGTCAAATTTATACTATTTATTTATACTGCAGTTCATTTCTGCAGCCAGGACTCCAATGGGTTTCATTGGAAACAATCTAACTTCACAATTTCCTGTTTCTAGAGTAGCTTTGCATTCTTTTTAACTATCGTCTCTTTAGACGATTAGTTTTAAATCTTTTTATAATGTGACGACGACAATTAGTACGAGTCATCTAATACGGAAAACTGAGCAGATCCCCGTATATAATATTTATAATATTTAAAAATACACGATCCAGTAACGAACCTTGTGGCATACCACTGCTTATTTGGTCAAACTTGATTCCTTTTTTATATTTTAAGTTGTATAAAATGACTTTTAGAAAATACGTTCATTTGTTGAAGACAATTCTTAATCCTTGTCATTTGATGTTGCTTAAGTTCTGTAAGTGTTGCCACATTGATTGTATCTTCCGTCTTTGTTATTACCCGTACAATATCTTTCTCACTTTATGCTATGCTAGTAATCGTTGACTTTCCATTGGCAAAAACACAAGACGCTGATGTCAATGCTTTTCGGGGTAAAAGTGAAATTACCATTGTCCATTTCAGTGTATTGTCCTTGAACATTTTAGTCCTCTACATTGTCGAATGCTTCAAAGTATTTTCCATGGGCAACAAGTTAGTGACTGCATGCGAGAATTTCTTAACCTTCGTTAATTTATTGCCAAAAATCTATGTGTTAATATCCACCGAATTCCTACATCTATTTATGTACATATGTCAATCTTAGTTAAGTAAATATAAACCGACTGCATTAGGTTAAACCACATATCAGAGACCAAGTTACCATCTTCGTTCCGTTTGTTTACTATTGCGTCACCGAAAATATGGCTGTAAAGTTGCGTGAGACTATTAAACGAACTTTCGCTCAATCTGACAACATTGGAGTATTAGTCTTACTGCCGTATTAGAAAATAGTTATATTCGGGCGCAAGAATACGTTTTGTTCATAAGATCTAAATGATACCGAGCTTTGGGTATTTGAATGAGAAATAACACGCTAAGATCAAGCTCCTTTTAATGGTTTAGGCTGGTTCTGTTATTTCAGGCGAGTTTGACTAGTTATTCCTTGACGATTGTCACAAACAGAAATAGTTATTGTCTTATTTCTTTTCGATGTTGCGGCATGTCACCGTCTGAAAACAAAGTGACATTGTTTTTACAATAACTTCAATTAATTCAAAACCGGAATCTACGTTATTGTGTGTTATAGTCGTTTGTTATTCAGAGTCACAATCAGTTGTTTCTTTAAGACACCTTCCATCAAAATAAAACAGGGTACTCTCCTTATGTGTCATTGCTTGGCTGACAATTTTTAGAAAAGTACGGATGAGAATCCTTCTAGCACTCGCATGGATTGGCATGGGATAAGAAAAGCTACAGGGAAAAGCGAGCGATGCACTTCAAGTCATAATTATTCCGACAGACCCTTTGGTCAGGCTGAGTTTGAGATTTCCTTTCGCTTTAAATTCAAATGAGCGATCACGAATTATTACTTCTGCAATGGAATATGGAATCTTTCACTTGCACCTCCTGTATCTAATCTTTGGACAAATCAACTCAGTAGTGCTCCGTATTGACATAAGTTTAAGTGTTGGCAAAAAAATGTTTAGAGTAGCTGATTTGGTCTAGATATGACCACCTATTTGTTTTTGTACATCTTAGGGAGTTGTGCGAAGTTCATTAACGAAGAAACGTTGTCAAGATGTTTGCTTATTGCACCAATTGAGCCCTATCTGACGAGTACATATACCACATTGGCAAGTATTTTATTGAATTGGGCTCTTGTTAAAAACTGATTGTGAATAAGTTAAATAATTCAAAGTACTCTTAGAGTTTGTTTTATAATTCAAATAATCTATTGATTCTAGGCGCTTCTCCAAGTAAATCCAATTTTTAGTAAATCCCAGTTCTGTACATTATCTTCTTTGAAAGGCTACGCATCATTCAACCACTGAACGAAGACTATAGCAGCATGCATGCCATTAATATCATTTGGCAAAATGTGAAGTTAACAATTTGTGAGACCCATCTTCATACATATATATGTATGCTTCGATAGTCTGATGGATAAGAAATGCAATCTTTTCGCACTAAATAAAGTGAATAGAACAGGCTATTTCAGGATCTTAGGGTTATTAAAAGCTACATCTACAGCGGCGATCGATACCATACTGGGTTTCGTTTCCCTCTATCCCTACTGTTTTTGTACATACATATGTATGTCTGTAGCTCCGTTCATCAACTTTAATCGGGAATTAATTATCAGAGTTGCAGACATCCCTGATTGGAATAGTCATGTTGTGAGAACTGCGAAGCAACCAGATCTTTAGATCAACAGTGACTCAATTCCGTAAGGGTCTATGAAAAAATGAATTGATGATGTAGAAATTACCCACCGTATGCTAAGCCAATTAAGAACGGCTAGAAGCCTTTGGCAAATCTACCACAAAAAAAAAAATCGATTTCTTTAAAGCAGTTTATTTGTAAAGATACATGTTTCGTAACTGGCATTGTTACTGCCCGCATATCAACTATTGGTGAGGTTGCAGGCATGAAGAATAAGTTTAAACTGTTCGTCACATCCTGTGTGTTATGCTCTTGCTGACAAAAAAATTACAAAATTTAGATAACTTGAGCTAAATTGAGATAAAAAATCGATTGAAATGTATATCCTTACTTAGATCAAGCGGCGATCTCGCTTAACATTCCGGATAAAATAAAAATTTAGAACAATGATACCCATCAATCGAACCTTAGCCTACCTAGAAGTGCATTTGCTTGCACAAGGTTAATAGTTGAGGTACATCAGACAAACACGGTGCATTATTTTCTGTTTCACTGAGCAAAGGCCATGATAGGTGTTATTAATCACTCAGTTATTCTTAAGCTCATGTGGGCTTATGTACAACTTCGAATAGCGAGATGAGTCATTATAAACGACTATTTTGCTATTAGGTTGCTTAGCGTTCTTCTACACATTAAGTTTATTCCACCTTCCTGTACCTTCTCTTGAGTCTTTAATCTGGACTTTCTCATCTACTCGTATGCATGTCGTTACCCAGAAAAAAAAAAAAATCCAAGCCTTTCGAATTAAGTAGCGATAAGTAAGTGCAATCCACGAGTGAGATATTGTTCTTTAAAATTGACTAGTCACTAGTTACTACAATTACTCCAGTCGTGTTTTCAAAAAAAAGATCCAAATCGTCTTAAGCTACTGTGAAGAAAGTACCATAAAGTTCTTTACTTGGGCTACATTCCTTTCTTTTATAGATTGAACAAAATAGTTGGACACAGAAGCAGCGTGACTTGAAACTCTGAACTCGAGAAAGATTTCAATTATCCATTACGTTTGTTCTTAAAATTGCCATGGAAGGAAGCAAAAATGTATAGTTGGGGCCATGTTATGAATCACTCAAAGTAAGTACTGACCGCAATAAAAGGTTGAGCAATTTTTCAGAAAAAAACCAAGCCAAGCTAACGACTAAAATGAGTCCAAATGAAAATCACTGCTTTCTTGAACAAGCTGTCATTCACAGACAAAATTGTAAATAAGATTAGAATGTTATATTTCTGGGATCCATTAACTTAGAAGTCTCTTGGCACGAGATCCCACATTTAATTTCTGCTTTTATTCATCCACATAAAGTCAATGACACCGAAATCATTTAGCCAGAAGATACACAATTCTACCATAACGCCCTAGAATCATGGAGCGTAAAAAATCAAAGTCGATACCCGTATAGGAGTACAAACTGCAGCCACACGCAATGAAAAGTGACTAACCTTGACTACGTTGCAGAGAATGACTTCGTATCAAATATCAACTTTGCATTGCAACATTTTATTTTTAAAAAGTTTACCTCATACTTAATGTTGAAAAATTGTTGAGTACTTACTGACATTTTTGTAAGATTGTCATTACTTTTCTTGAAATGACTTCATGCTCAGATTTATTGCTGATTCATACAAACTAGTTTTGAAAATTCAATTGCAACATTATTCATTGAAAAATGTCAGAACAGAGACAAATCTGCTTAAAGCTCGGACTGGTTTCATCCCGATTAACTCTGAAGATAATGCTTTTAAAGGTACAACTAATGTTGTCTCTGGATTTTTGCCAAACTTGCTAGGAATCGATCGCTCGAATTGATAATACTGCATCTTTAACAAAGATGAGGGAATCGATATCTAAAACACTCCGACGTTGCTATCTGATTCATAGTAATCGATATCAAAGCTGAAAGAGTACAGAGAAGCCAGTCAAGGTCTTCCGACAGTAACTAAAAACGTTGCAGTAAGTATATACCATATTTATTACCATCCGATGGTCAAACCATCAATTAAATTAACTGCGTGGTGACTGGTGGAAAGCACACTTCAAAGTCTAAAGATGCATGGTTTCCAGCACAGCTGGCCTTATTTCGGCAATAACGCGCCGAATGTTGGCTTCTAAGTCATCAACTGTAGCTGGTTTATCAGCATACACGAGTGACTTGTCATACCCCCACAAAAAGTAGTCCAAAGAAGTCAAATCATATGACCTAAGGCTCATCTCTTGAGATGATTAACTTACCAAATGTTTGTCCCAATAGAGTGATGGTTTGATCAGGTGTATGGCATGTTGCGCCGTACTACTAAAACTACTTGGCTCTTAGACGGTTGTTATTAACAGAGAGATTCAAAAAATTCACTACAAAAACCGCAATTTTGCTTGTTAACATACCCATTAACCATAAATTAGCCTCTTCACTCAAGATGATTTGAAGGTAAAAATTGGGTTCAGCTTAGAGTTGATTTTTGGCCCATTCACTGAACGTACGACGCAAAACTATAGTCCTCCATTGCTGCACCAGTTGTAGGCCAAACAATTTTTTTTTTTTTGATAAATTGGATAGAGAGAGAGAGAGTTGTTTGGGCTTAGTACTTTTTTTCGCTCCATGGATGGCATGCAAAATTTAAGGGGGAGACTAAATTATTAGTTTAAATTGACTTGATGTTGTCTTAAGGCAACTATTCGTCTTACGAGATTTTAGCTGCCTGAAAAAAGGTCTTTCGGGCATGGCTGGTATTGAACCCCGAACCGTCTGATTGCGAAGCCAATACAATACCATTTGAGTCAGGGCCACGTAGTGGACGGATAGAGGCCAATTTGGTGGGAACGTCGTCGAATATGGGTCCCCGGTCACCCTCACTTCTACAGAGGCAATAACTTCTTCGACACGCACAGTACGTATGACCTCATGTTGAATGAATATTATTCATAAAAGTATACGTAGACATAAATCGATGCATATTATTGCTTATAAGCAGACGATTATGAGCAGTCATTTGGACGTAGTGATCTATAGGCGCTTAGTTCAATAATATCAAAGATTCCGGTAATACTTCATTAGTGGCGGAAGATTTTCATGAGATTGATGGGGAATTACACTTAACTTCGGGCCATGTACGTATTAAAGGATTTGTTCAGCTCTAAAAGGCTACTTAATAACATGACAAAAATAAGTTGGTATCCTTTGAATTATAGCTTCATAAGGTATTTGGGAGTCTGCGCAAATTGAGGGCACAACGTAGTGTAGCTGGCACCTCTGTCTAAAATACCGAGATCCTTAAGATAAGCCACAAATACTCCGACGCTCAGCACTTTTAACTTAGACATCAGCAACTTGAATATATTTTCCCAATCAAATAATTGTGAGGTAGGATCAGAACGACTTTTCATAGCTAAAGATCGCCGGAACAACATACAACGAATAAATAGTGCAATACAGCTGTTTAAAAGCTGATTCAGAATTTGTTGAAGAAGATAGAAGCCATATCGGGTTGTTTCAAAGGAGTAGAAGGATGTTACTAACCCGAAACACGACCGCAAACTTTTAGTTTTGTACAATTCTTGCCTTTGGAAGGATAGGAAGAACTGGCGATTCGAGAGCTCAGATTTATCTGATTCCAGTGACGAAAATATGGCAAATAATGTAACATCAACGATAGGATACGACAACCATTTATTTCAAAGGAAATGCTCTAAGCAATTATTGAGGAAAATTAGTGAGAATCGATGAAATACATAATATTGTGTTTCGACATCTCGCACCAACGACAGCGCATTGGAAAATAGTGGTGGTGCATTCACTCTGGCTAGTCCTTTTTTTTAAAATTCAACAAAGTATTCGAAGAGATGATTAACAGAGCCTCGAACCAATAAGGTTTTAAGGCGGGACATCGTATGTGATGTATAATACAAGGGAAAAAACGCACGGGTTACTGGCTGATTGACTTGAAAAAGACCTTTGACTTTGTACGGCTACAGTGATCCTTCTACAAGCTTAAGTGGCTGAGCATAAGTTAAACACTGATTTACACTTGCATACGGTCTGCAACAAGGTGAGGTTGGTTCGCAGATTCTATTCAAAAGAGTTTTCTTGGACTCATTTCATAAGGCTATATCGCATTCAGAAAAGTTGATCACGAATAGGTTATATCCAAAGATCGGAGTGCTGGCAGATAGATACTGATCGGGCTAAAGCCAAATACGCTTTTATCTTTATGAAAACATCGTTTGATAGCAACGTCAACTTGTGCGAAGGTGAAGGCAATCTCCTACATGGACCTCATCGGGGATATTTGAATGTCCCTTGTCTTTCTGTGTAAGAGCAAGTTTTTTGGAAAAGATTCTGGTGTTTGGAATATTTTTTTAAAATTTTTTTGTTTTAAAAATACACAAATGAAAGACAGTTAAGTTTTAGGTAAAGGGGATATTTTAAATGAATTTATAATTTTGGTTGCCCATTTATTAGGCTTCATACTTAAAAACTAAACTGGGATGATAGAAAAGACCGAGGAGTGCTTAGGTTCAACTAAAGAACGGAATTAATAAGCTGGAAGTGGTAACTTGAAGGATAGTATAATAAAAGGCTCATCCCAGGCTGGTTTTTGAATCGTAAGAAATGGCGTTGAATGTTAACGATTCGACATATAAGGGGTGATTCATCGTGAGGTTTGATTTTCAATAGGCTTCTTTTGACAGATTACGCGTGACTCCTATCAAACTGCTTTGTTAATATTTTTCAGTATCGTTTGTCAAGTCATCATGGAAAGACTCACATCACAACAGCGTCTCCAAATTGTTCAGCTGTATTACGGTGCGTATAATCGACCTACTGAAGCCACTATTGCCAATACCATTCCCAAATTTGAGTCCTAGCTTACATTAGTGGATGATATTCGACCGGTTAGACCACCTCCAGTACGTAGTGAAGACACTATAGCAGCTGTAGCTTGAGAGTGTACGCGAAGACCGTGACGAATCGATTCGTCGTCGTTCTCAGCAGCTTGGCTTGGAGTATTCGACAACTTAGCGTATTTTACGTGAGGATCTCGGTGTGAGTGAATGGGCTCTGGAAAAACTCAATAAAAATCCGGTGTCTTATCGTGAAAATTTGTTCAGTGATGAAGCCTTTTTCTGCCATATTTGGGCTGATGAGCAAACCGAAGAGAACCAAGAGCTACCATTACATCCATTAAAAACAACGGTATGATGTAGTTTATGGGCTGGTGGAATCATTGGTCCATATTTCTTCAAAAATTCGGCAAATCAGAATGTTACCGTCAATGATAACCGTTATCGCGCCATGTTAACGGACTATGTGCTTCCTGAAATTCAAGCACATGGTCTCTTTGAGCTCTGGTTTCAACAAGACGGCGCTACGAGCCATACAGCGTGTGAAACAATAGACTTGTTGAGAAATCATTTTGGTGAGCACTTAATTTTACGTTTTGCTACGGTAAATTGGCCGCCTAGATCGTGGGATGTCACACGTTTGGACTATTTTCTCTGGGGATATGTAAAGTCTCAGGTCTTCAGGACCGCGTTATCCGCGAGATACCAGTCGCTATGCTCGATCGAGTCGCCCAGTCAAGGCGGATCACTCTTGACTGGCAGTAAGGGCTGGATAAAGGTTCTTTGGTCCTTCGTTTGGTGAAACCAAGTCTTGAGTTGGCTTTCAGGATTAACATATCTCATCAAAATGCGAACGAAAATTTACCTCTATCGTACAATATTCCAAAGTCGCGAAGGGATTAAATCTTCGTTGTAGATTGGCCGTGCATAAGATAAAGTTAGGGGGAGTGTATAATAATTCTCCTAAGATCGTTTATAGTTAAGATGAAAGGAAGGAGCCCTAGATGGCGACACCAGAAATGACCCAGAATGGGGTTGAGATGGTTAACCTAAAGAGAACGTTGTAATAAAGTTTAAATTTAAATAATATGGAATCAAAGCTGAGGGTAAACAATTTAAAAGCAATTGATTGATATTTTATCAAAGGCTTAAGCAAAATCTGCAGCATGGACTGAAAGGGCACAGGATTCCAGTTCAACTAAGTTTGTAGTAATTGATTTACGTTTTAGAAATTCAGAAATTTTGTATGGCTTTAAGTATAGTATCATACGAGTACAGAGTAGCTTCTCCTAGGCAGACAGCAACGGTTACCAAATTTGTGTCAGCCTAAGGTAAGTGTCCGTATAAGGACACTTCAAAGCCACGTTGAAGCCTTGGGACCACTATTTTCGTTTTCTTTGATGACGTAGCATAAATCTTTTCATTTTGTTACTTCTTCCATCCATGGCCATTATCCGCATATTGCAAAAGCAACTTTCCAGCCTAACTTTTAAAAGATGTGGAGTTAAGAGATACCCTGGAAAGAGGTTTTTCAAATGCAAACAGATTCGTATGGTACATCATACTGCACAGTGAATCCTTACGACATATGTTAACTATAAGCGCAACCTTAGATCCTTCATAATTAAATATGATCAATGAAAAGAGAGTGGTACAAATAAGGATTTATGTATTCATTGATGTGTTTGTGGTGTGTGTAAGTCATTTTGTTGTCGTTCTTGACAAGTTTAGCTTGTGTCCATCTAAGAGAGTTAGTTTGAATGGTTTTCAACGAATAGCGCTGTCCGCGACCGTCTAAGGGAGGCGTCCGATAAAGTGAATATGTGACACATGCAATCTAATTTAAAAAGATTCCCTCTGCAAAAAACTGTCCGCCTAAAGGAGGTGTCCGTTATGGTAATTTTAAAAGATACATACATACTCGTATTTAAAAACAAATGAAAAACTCAACCCGTCTGGCAACACTGTACTTCCCTCTGTTTACAGTTTCTCTCTACATACATACATATATTCAATCGTTTCTATTTTCGAATCTCTGTCCCTTATTCAGTAGTATTCTCTGATTTCTGTCTATTATGCGTTTACCACCCTACTTCCCAGTGGTGCTCTTCGCAGCTATTCTTTTATTTCGATTTGAATGGCAATTTCCTCCTCTGTTGTACTGATTGAATGATGAATGTGTTAGTGTGCGTGTACTGTGTATGCGCAAGATTATTTAAAAATATTTCCTTCAGGACATATACCATACTCAGGGATTACTTGCTTTGATTAAGAACTTAAAATACTCTCTCTTTCTCTCTCTATCTCTCTCGCCTTTCCTTTGTCTTAATTTACTGTTCGAAAAATTTGGGGGGTTGAAAAGAAAACTTAAATTCGTTAGCGAAATGAATTTATTAAAAGAAAAACTTAAAATGATTCCCAAAAAGGGTTGAATGGGTTGAATGTCCACCCTGTGGGGTGATGTAGACCGTACATGCCTATACAAGTCTTGCATCTTATCGACGACACCCAACAAGGATATCATAGCGGCGAAGAATGGAAATCATTTGCATTCTTGGGAACGTCAATGAACTCGGGTGGCCGTCATTTTTTCTTTATCTGTTTTCCTTTTGTTGTTTAAAAAAAAAAAAAAAAAAATTAGTCCTGAGCGTATACGAGATTGGTAGATCTGTTGTTGGCTTTTCTTTTTTCCTTTTGCATCTGTCGTTGGGTTCTGGTTTTTCTCTAGGAGAAGGTTACTGTGCTAAGGCAGGGGAGGATTTTTTTTTTTTAACAGGAAAATATCGTGAACGAACCTAATTAGGTATACACAATTAATTAAAGGTAGTGCCGGTGCGTAAGAGGGGTGTATCCTTGGTCATTGAATAAGCTCGACACACTAGAAATGTTTATGTAGTATACGTAGATTCTATCGGAACTGTAAGGGGGTTGACTTTATTTTAGTGTTTGAAGGGAGTTTTAATTGGATTAGGTGGTATAGGAGAGTTATTCTAAATTATGCAGTGTGTAGTTGTTACTGTGACGCTATTGCAGAACCATAAAATAAATCATAAAAACCGGTTTTTGTAGTTTAATTGCGCCAGATAATCAGCAGCACGTGGATTGGTCTAAAAAAAAACTTTATTTTGCTACGCCAGTTGCAGGTGGGTCTAACTAGAAAGTTTCCATGGAAAAAACTACGAATAGGTAGGTATAAAGTGATCATTCTGATTTTTTGATGAATGTTCTGTCTTACGAGTAGTTGCGGTTTTAGGAAAACAATCGATATCATCTACCTACTGTGAGATAGAGTGACATTTTTGCATAAAAAATGAAACATGAAACTGTTTTAACTACATTTTTTGGTCTCAGGTATTGACGCCACTTTTCCGCTGGAAAATGTCTAATATAAAGGGTGTTTTTTTTTTTAAATTTTTTTTTAACTTTTCAATACTGATTAAATGTCAAATCAGCTGTCACATTGAGCTACCAGATTTCATTTATTTTCCGTATAATTTCCCATTTTACTATGGACAAATTGACCACAATAGCTATTATTTCAAATCGTTGAAATTTATTTCCAAAATCGAAACTCTTTTCGCGAAATTTTACAGCACTTCGTGAAATTTACAATGAACTTCATCGGCCACCTGTGAACATGATATTTATCGAATTATTGAAAAATTACGCACCCAATTCACACCCTTGAATACTTAACTCTTACTCCAACAAGAACGAGGACAGTGCATTTGGAAAAAAAATCGAACGAAGCTAACCCTAACTTATCCATTTGTCATCATTCGCAGCAACTTTGTCCTTGTCTACCCAATATCTGGAAAATTATGCGTAATGATCTTCAATCAAATAGTTCAAGAACTAAAATAAGGCTCATTTCTTGTTAATCGGTTACGTTAACAATTATATTTTCCGTATTTGAAGCAAAGACAATTTTCAAGGAGTTCACCAGATGCAATTAGATCCAGCTTGTAAGCCGGTGGCATTATCGGTCCATACCATATTTCCTAAAAAAATAAGGCCGGAGCACAAGTTGCTGTCAAAAGACACTGCAATGATCAACCATTATTTGTTTATAGAGTCATTTCAAGAAATGGACCCTTCCATTGGCCACCATGATCGTGCGATTTCACGATATTGTATTTTCTGTGAGGCTACGTCAAGACACCAGCTTATGCTGATAAACCAGTAATGATTGACGCTGTTCTAGAACGCGCAATGTACGAGGCAGTCACGGTGGACATATGCCCGAAACTATTTTCAAATATTAAATGGCATGAAATAATCTTTCGAATGATATTAATAAATCGTCATCAAGTTAATTTTTTATTTTAGTTGAAAAAAACATCCTTTAGAATATCATGATATATGGAAGCAGTATGTCTGAAACTACAGTGTTTCTTACAGTTTCAAAATTCGGGTTGATGACTTTTGACTATCGTGAATCGATGCCGTACCGAGTCCTCTGGTAAAAATTCATGTGCACTACACCGTTGTAATCCATGAAAACCGTGAGCATTGCCTTCTTTTTTGACTGGAAAACGACGTGGTTTTCTTGGTCTCGGCTCATTTGGTGAACGCCATTCACTTGCCTGATGTCTGGATGGCGTGTCGTACTCATAATCTTACGTCTCGTCTCTAGTAATGATCCTTTTGATGAATATGGGATCGTATTCAGCCTCGAAAATCATCTCTTTTGCAACGTCAACACGTTTTTTTTTTTTTTGCATGAAATTGAGGTCTTTTGGAACCAACTTTGCTGCTACACGACGGTAACCCAAATCATTAAACAAAATGTCTTGGACGGATCCATACTCAATGTTTAAGACCTCCGCTATCTCTGATGATTAATTTGCGGTTATTTACCAACATTTCTTTTACTTCAATGTTTTCGTCGGTTTTTGATGTCGATGGTATGCCACTGCGTTCATCATCTTCGATTGACTCACAACAACTTTTGAACCGCTCGTGCCACTGGTAAACGACCGTTTTCTTTGGAGAATCGTTGCCGAAACATTTTTCCAACATTTCCAACGTTCGCGCACCATTAAATCGGTTTTTTACGCTAAATTTAATACAACTTTGGTATGGCAAATTTAAATTAATTTTTAAAATTGTAAAAAATCGCCAAAACACACGTAACTTTTGCAAATGTCAGGCTATGACGCTAAGATTTAGAGGGAATGTCAACAACAGATGTACCAACTTAAAAAAACAACAACTCAAATCGGAACAATGGGAGCGCCACACGGTGGTTAATCGGTTTTTTTTTTTTTTTTTTTGATCAAGGTGGAAAATAATATTTAATCTCAGATTATCAGGCATCCTTTAACAAGCCAGTGATTCAATTTTGTTGCACTCAGTCCACCCATCTCAACCTGGTTCTAAGCATGCATACAACACGAAAAAATATTTGGTGTAGTAGAACTCTCATCTCGGCAGCTGTTATCCACGATCTCATTGTTTTGGATGGAACTACAATCTCATGAAGATAAATGAAATAAGAAATTATGATACTTAGCCTATTCTAATTCCGGAACCCGATTGTAGAAACTTTTTGCCAATTTAAAAAAGCATTGTAAACTAAACTTTCTCGAATTTTTTTTTACAGTGAAGGGGTTGTGCTTTTCTTTTCATCTTTCAGCTTAGATTTAACAACAGCCCTTACTGTGTCTCCAAACCTTTTTAAAACTAGGTATTTCTAGTTGGGCCATCTATTGGAAATTACATGCGTTGAAAGGGTAGGTAGATCCTTCACTGTTGTACTGACAAAATGGACAAATAAAAGTGGAGTTATTGCGTCTAAAATAATAGTATGTGCCAAAAAAAACTTTTTGTTTTGTCTGATTTAAAAAAAAAAAAGTCCTGTTTACTTCCGAACGCACTCTATACTTCCTCACGAGAACTCGGATGAAATGAACTTTAAGGTTTGTCTACAAAAAGACGCGTGCTGTTTCTTTTATCACCTACATCACCCTGAATTTTGTGTCTGGGGTTGAACACCTCTAAAAAGTAAAGCCTGACATAAATGTGTACATTTAAAACCTTTAATGAAAATCAATGGTCGGCAGATAGTCTATAAAAACAACAACTAATCGACGTAGTTCATGTCATATCATTTACACCCATATCACATTGCAGTCACCCACTAGGATACACAAAATTATACCATTTTTAATTACAGTGTTCATTTCTTTTCTTGGTCGAGGTGTACTAGAGGTCTGGGTTCAATTCCCAGGTAATACACAGCAAAACATGAACATTTTGCTAGCGCCACTGAAGTCAGGGAAACTTTCTGGTTATGAAAAGTCCTTCATGTTCCCGCAGTTCCGTTCCAACGCGCAAGAAATAATGGTCCGTGAACTTGCTCTGTGAAGAACTGCCAGATAAACAATATTGTAAATGCAGGGGTTAAGCCTAAGATTTTCGTCAATTTATTAGTAACTTTTCCACCCATTCCAATACCTTATTTACTACCGTTATATGCATACAAATGGGAATTCACAATCGGGTTGTTTAGTACATGTGAATATATGAGCTTAATGAGCTCAAAGTCTTTTAGTGTGGCTTAGTTTTTTCTTGCTGCGTGTTGCATTCATATCCCGTAGTAGGTACCTTATGTGTTGGGGACCATTGACACGAGATCTGTAGCTGTTTCGATTTTAATGCAGACGGGTGCCGAGTAGTACAGGCTGACTACAAGATGTTGGCATGCTGGTGTTCCTTGGGCGGTTTTCAAAAATACCCTGTCCTATCAACAATATCCGAAAATACTTTTATTCTTGTCATTCGTCATTTGTAAAAAAAAAAAAAAAAAAATGTTTAATAAAGAAGCCACATTTCGAGTTCTATATATGTAATAGAATATTTAGTTATGAATTACACGTTGTTGAGCATTAAAAGAAGTGTTGCCAGTTTTCGTTTCTTCTAGTCTTTCTTAATGCCTTCGTTTGTGAATTTATATAGACTTAAAGGAAGTTATTTTTGTTGGTATATTGCAAGGATTAATCGGGTATTTTATAGCCTTTGTAGAAGAAATCGTGAAGATCATCAAAGACTTCTGATTTTTATTAGATTTTTGTCACACATTCCATTTCTTTTTTAAGAGCTTGTGTGGTACATTATTTGGATGTCTTCCATTAACAAGTTTCAGTTCATGGAACATATGTATGTACAAGATTAAATTAGATTATCTGTATAACAAATCTATAAGACAATAATTCGATTTTGAACGGTTAAAAGGGACCCCCGTGCTTCCAAAATTCATAATAATATTTCAATAAATTTCCAATTCAATGCATGACCAACATAGACCTGTGATAATTATGGTTCCGTGTGGAAAATTGAATTTAGGATGATGTGCGTTTGATTGAATTTCAGTTTCAGATCAATAAGAAGTTAGTATATATTATATGGTTTTCTAACATTTAATGACTCAGAATGTGAACATAACAATTGGTTATGGTATCGAATCGGGTGTCACTGGACACATGTACATACCTGATATAAATATTTTAGAACGGAGAATATTCTTGCCGCTAGATAATTCCATTGTTGATCTTTTCCAATAGGCTTTTAGGACGCTTTTTAGAATTTTAAATTGAAAATGAAAATTAAAAACTGTTTTTTTTTTTTTTAAGATTTAAAGATTTTTTTTTCCATTTCATAATAACAATCCGTTTATAATACATGAGTACAAAAAGTCTTTAATAAAGAAAAAATTGTTGATACATAAGTGGATTATTAATAAATTAAATATTACTTTAAACAAATTCTGGGCATAATAATCGACTACAGATCGAAATTGATTTCCATTTGTTATTATTAGATTAGATACTTCAGACGGAATGCTATAGAAGTAAAGAAATTTAGACATTTCTCAACGAGTATGCGTCGTTTCTTCTAAAATATATATTTCCACTTCTAACAAAAAAGACTTTAAGCGCTTTGTAAATGAAGGGATATCGGAGAGGAAGTATTTTCGTTAATTGAAATAGGGGTAGTGAAGGCTCGAATCTATTTTTCGAAAATAATAGGCATCAAATTGCTTATATAGGGTTTTCTAATAACGACTTGACAACTTTTTTTTTTTTTTTTAATTTTTTTGAGATATTTCAAAAACTTTATTATTGGCTTGAAGTACAATCAAAAGATTTATGAATGGAACTCGACTTTGTTCATATGGCCACCGCGGGCAGGTTTGCAGCGGTCGACTCGTTGGACCCAATTTTCAACGACTCGGCCACACATTTCGGCCGAAACGGCCGCTATTTCGCGTTCAATGTTGGGTCTGAGCTCTTCCAACGTCGTCGGCGTGTTGGGATAAACCAATGACTTAACGTAGCCCCACAGAAAATAGTCAAGCGGCGTTAAATCGCACGAACGAGGCGGCCAATCGACTGGCCCATGTCTTGAGATAACACGCTCACCATACTTACACTTCAATAAATCGATTGTAGCGTGTGCTGTGTGGCTTGTGGCACAATCCTGTTGAAACCACATGTCGTCCAAGTCCATATCTTCCAATTCGGGCCAAAAATAATCGGTGATCATGGCGCGATAGATAACGCTGACCATTCACAGTAATGTGACGATCGCTATCGTCGACGAAAAAATATGGCCCAATAACGCCGTCGGCATGCAAACCGCACCAAACAGTTATTTTTTGTGGATGAAGTGGTGATTCATGAAGCACATTTGGGTTTTCATTCGACCAATAACGCATATTTTGCTTATTGACTAACCCATTGAGCCAAAAATGAGCTTCGTCACTGAAGATGATTTTGCGATGAAATTCATCATCTTGGCGCATCTTCTCCAAAACCCAATCGGAGAACGTACGTCCCTTCAAATGGTCCATCGGCTTCAATTCTTGGGTCATCTTAATCTTGTACGGGTGTAAACCAAAATCCTTACGCAAAATACGCCATAATGTGGTCTGAGCGATGCCCAATTTTTGAGAACGCCGTGGAATTGACTGATTTGGATCGTTTGCTACGGACGTCTGAACGGCAGCTATATTTTCTACACTTCGACCAACCCGTTGTCTCACTGACACGGCAACATCACACAACGGATATGAAGACTCAAATTTTTGCACTAAACTTGTTATTGCCTGTCTACTAGGGCGAAAATTACGACCGAAAATTGGAGTTAACGCTCTTAAAGTTGCAGTCACCGACTCCGAATATCTATAGAAAATTTTTATAATTTGTAGACGTTGCTCGTTAGTGTACTTTACCATGATGAAAATGTTGAGCTTACTGAATAAATTGACAGTGACAGTTTGATGATTAGTGAAAGAGTGCGTTCACAAATTAAAATCAAAGTTGTCAAGTCCCTATTGTTATCTTATAATAACACCAATTTACAAACTCAATAGCAACACATATTTTTATGCAATCTATTGTACTTTCTTGAAGCTAGAGTAATGAAAGTTAACGCCTTTAATCAATAAGTTTGGATTAGACATAGAAAATCATATCGCTTTAGACTTCTTGCTAAGCAAACTTAAATCTGAACTCTGAAGCATCCGCATAAGAAAGTGCAAGATCGTTTACGTAACCAATTATTTTTCCCTTGATGGGCTGGCTAAATATAGAATTAGTGTAAATAAGGAAAGGGACTGGTCCTAGAACTGAGCCCTATGGGACACCAGTACAGGGTAAGACCTCTACCATGCTTAAAATTCCACTTTTTTTTTTCTTTAAAGTGGTAATAAGTTTAAAAATTTAAAGTTTTATTGCTACAAAAACGTAATTTGTAACAATAAGATAATTCGAAGAAGAAAAAGGAATATTGTGATCTACCGTCCGACATTATTTCACTAAATTTGAAAATTTTCCTGAGCTCGAATTTATTGCCTTTAAGTTAAGTTGTTGTGTCACACCCGTAACAACTTTGTATTATAATATTTTATCTTTCTGTTCTTTAGGCTTTTTTTTTTTAAATTTATTGATTCTAGATTTAGAAACTTACAGAAAACGAAGAAAATTACAAAATCCACCTGCAAAAAGATAAAAAAATTAATTAGTGCTTTAAATACAAAAAAGATGAAGACAAAGAAAACAAACATCAAAACTTGAAATGGCTATTAATTCAATACAAGGTCCGATATTACCGCCAGGATCCTAATTGAGAAGATCCCTGAAGAGCTGTGAAAAAAGTCATCGCACATTTACTTAAAAGCCATTTTAAAATAGGTAAATAGTTAAAAGAAATTATTAATAAATTCGTGCCTAGCAAAGTGTTAAGGAATTTTTTTCCAACATTTGAACATCCTCGTGGTAAACACATTTCCACAGAAATAATAAAAAAAGTAAAACAAATTTATAATAGAGATGATGTTAGAGTAGACAAGCACCTGGAATGAAAGATTTCAAATCAGTAAAGAATCCTGATACCGACAAATTCAGAAGAAATACCCGATTATGAGTATTGGGGAGTGTTGTAGTCAGTTTAAAAAAGGGAACCTACATGCAAAAATAGGAACATCTAAATTTTATGACATTCGGCCAACCATATTTCTTCAATGATGTTTGTATTTATCATGCGAATTTTAATTTTCACGTTGAAGTTGCAAGCAACCTCTTTTCTTCCTCACCATCTGCAAAAGAACTGTTGAGGGCAGCTTGTAGTGATATCGAGGCTTAAGATTGCATAACTTAAGCTTGTTTTATAGTCACTGATTTTATACCGGCAAATCATAACGTAAAGGCAACCGTATTTTGGAAACAGTGGTCAGATGCTGATGGGCATTTACATGTTCATCAACAGCACGCAAGTAACGCTGAGTTTTTTTATATCCAAACTTAGAATTTTAAAGATCTATATGAGCAGATATCTGAAAACGTAATTGTGCTCCAAATAGATTTCTCAAAGAACTTTATTATTTATCCTCCTATAAGATGAGGTACAGAACGACCATTGGAAGCCACCGCAGGCCAGTGTGTTTACAGCATCTGCTTGGCAAAGAAACAATGAATGTGTAACTTCGCACCCGTAGGCTATCATAAGCGACGATATAACTATTACAACTAACCCTGTGTATTTGTGTTTTTAAGACTAATAATTAATGACCAGCCACTTAAGATTGCACAATTTAAAAATCGGTTTAATCTGTGTACTTCAATCCAATAATTTGGCGTAGTAATATAACAAATGTAGAGTGTGATTCATCTTGAGGTTTGATTTATAATATAAAATAAAATACATAAATTTGAAAGTGAACTTAAAATTTTTATTATCGGTTAAAAGAATAATACTTGGCATTTACTTTTTGAAAATAATATCATGTAAATGTTGGCCACGACTACGTCTGAGGTGGTCCATTCGGAAGGTCAAATTTTGGGCGACTCGTTCAAGCATAGAGACTTGTATCTCGCGGATAACACAAGTAATATTGGCTTTCAAAGCGTCATTCGTAGCTGGCTTATTCCTGAAGACCTAAGACTTTACATATCTCCAGAAAAAATAGTCTAAAGGTGTGATATCGCACAATCTAGGCGGCCAATTTACCGTAGGAAAACGTGAAATTAAGTGCTCACCAAAATGATTTTTCAACAAATCCATTGATTCACGCGCTGTATGGCTCGTAGCGCCGTCTTGTTGAAACCAAAGCTCACCGAGACCATGTGCTTGAATTTCAGGAAGCACATAGTCCTGTAACATGGCGCGGTAATTGTTACCATTGACGGTAACATTCTGATTTGCCTAATTTTTGAAGAAATATGGACCAGTGATTCCACCATCCCATGAACTACACCATACCGTTGTTTTTAATGGATGCAATTGTAGCTCTTGGTACTCTTCGGTTTGCTCATCAGCCCCAATACGGCAATTTTGTTTATTAACGTATTCATTGAGATAGAAATGGGCTTCATCACTGAACAAACTTTTACGATAAAACACCGGATTTGCATTGAGTTTTTCCAGAGCCCATTCACTGAAAATATGACGCAAATACAAATCGAATGGCTTTAATTCTTGCACAAGCTGAATTTTGTACGCTTTTAGGCCGAGATTCTCACGTAAAATACGCCAAGTTGTTGAAAACCCCAAGCCAAGCTGCTAAGAATGACGTCGAATCGATTCGTCACGGTGGTGACACGAGAGTGTAGCGTACACTCTCAGCTACAGCTGCTATAGTCTCTTCACTACGTGCTGGATGCGGTCTAACCGTAAGTTTCTTGGATCGCACGAAAAACATTTCTCAAAGAACGCTGATTTTCGTAATACAGTTAAACAATTTGGAGACGCTGTTGTGATGTGAGTCTTTCCATGATGACTTGCCAAACGATACTGAACAAAAATGACAAAGAAGTTAGGAGTCAGATAGGAGTCACGCGTGATCTGAAAAAAAAGCCTATTGGAAATCGAACCTCACGATGAATCAGTCTATACATACACATATTCTTCGTTCAAATAAAAATAAATAATCTCCCATCCGAATTTCATTTGTTATGAACTGTTCAGGCGTAAAAAATAATACTTTGTTACACCTGTAACATAAGCTTGTCACACCCGTAATACAAGATTTGAACAGTTTCTCACAAACCTCTTTCATACTGATATTAAAGATCCTCAGCAACATTTATTAGGGCAGCATGTCTACCAGCTGTAAGCATAAATTCTCGATCGATAAGCATAAATAGTTCGATTCTTTTTAATAATGTTCCTCGTAAAAAAATTTAAAGCTCCTTATCTATTCGACGACTTTTAAGTTGCATAGGATAGTATCGTTTAGACCTCTACACTACTTCCCTCAAAACTAATCTGTCTATGTCACAAAAGGCTAAAAAACACGCTTTGTAATTAGCAGCTTGGAATAGTTTATCAGAGTTATTCCGAACGTGTTGCGGATTTGAGATGTGCTTTTAAGTGACTTCTTCAGTTAGATATGTGGCTGCTGCGTACGCAGACGATCATTTTCAGAGTGCCATCATACTTGCTTTTACGGCAATCGAAGAACAGGCAGGGCCGTATCGAAGTAAATGAGGAAAAAACCAATTAGATGTCAACAAACACGAATTTCAATTTGTCCACCGCCTTAAACAAAACTTGGATGTTGACAGCAGTAACTTTGAGATTTAAGGAGCCCACATGTCTCTGAGTTAGCACAAATTACACGGAAATGGAGATTTCACAAGGATTTACCCTGCTGCTACTTTCGTTTGGCAGAAAAAATTGCTGAAATCACCTAGTTCGGAAAAAATAATCAACGCTTTGCAAAACAATGGAAGATAACCAAGAAAGAAGAGCATATTAAATAAACACATTCGAGAGAATAATTTTTTGTCGTATAAAATGTATGAAAATGATTAACTGCAAACTTTATGTATCGATGTTATCATGAAAACCAAAACAGTTTGACAATGATAAGTTGCCACAACAGCCGAACAGACAACAATCCTGTCACAGTCCAGTCTGGCAGCTCCCACATTTGAGGCGATCCTCTATTTTACGGACCAGTCAAACAAGGGCGCCTGTTTAAGATGTTTAAATGTGCCCAGGTTCAGAGAGCATGGACTGCTGCTGTATCTCATGCGTGCAGAAATTTGCAAAAAAAAAAAAATCTTATTCTAATATGTAAACCGATGTTACTCGCTTTACGGGTCTGCTGAAACAACGAGTTCTTGCTTTATGCAACTTTGTTTGATAAGCGATGCTAAATACACGTAAAGTGTATTCAGAGATTCAGAGATTTATTTTAAGATTGATAGTTTTATCGGCTGGCTTTATAGGACTATCAAAGGTGAGAATAGCTAAACCAATTGACGTTGTCATTACTCACGTCTAAGACGCGTTTCCCTTTTAAATCTATCATTGTAGTGATTCAATCGTCAATCAATTCATAATTCAACGCTTTTACTATTCAACTAGACCAAATAGAGGCGTCACATGCGTAATCCTGTTAATAGCCATGAGTGTATTTATTCCGGTATGTATTTTTTGTTAACCACTCACCTTTCTATAGTGCGTACCTAGGGCTTCCAGTTCTTCAAAAGTTCGTTCCCCCACTGTCCCTATCTCACACGTTAAATGAGTTTCATTTGGCAATTTAATCCACTACAAAACATAAAGTGCGACCTTAAATGCGAATACACCTTGTTATCGTGAAAATATTTCATTTCCAATGAATAATTTTGTATGACAAATTTTTGAAGGGGGAAATATGATAAATTATTGAACGGCTTAATTAGATACCCAGCTCTATGCCCTTCGTTAGTGTGTAATTAAAACCATTGCAAAACCTTATCGAAATACTCGTAGAAACGAGCGGTTGTTGCCCTAAATCAATATTTGCCAGCCACCTTAGGTACGCAAATTCCTAATCAGAGCGTTCCAATTGCGATACATGGCAACATGACCACCTTGTATCTCGAGTCGTGTTGCGTTTTATTTTTAATTTTTATGTTTTTGTTTCGTTTGTAAGCAAGAGATAATTTTCATGTTTACTAGTGCGAATCCGTACATATGTACAATACAAGACTGCTATACTGTCTGGCATAGCCTCCTACTATCTAATCTATGTTTGACGCCTTTATTTTTGTGCACCAAGAGAGTGCGGATGAGGGTCTACTTCACAGATAAATGATTGGTTGGTGCTTTGTTCTGTGAAGCACGATCTGGCTAGACGTTTGAGTAGAAGTTATGCTCATCCTTAAGGCCAGAGATATTAACTTTCTTTAGAGCCTTTCGCAGCTCTTACGGACATGTTAATTTTAAACGACTTACTGACTTGTTACTTCTCGAATTGATGTAAAACTTTCACTTCATGTATCTGCAGCCGTTCAACAATATTAAAAGTTGTAATCGAGTCAATTAGACTAATGTACCAGGTTATTTACGAGCAACTGGTATATGGCTTATGAAAAGCTTTAAGTAGTTCTTGAATCTTGGGTATCAATGTAAATTATGGTTTATGTGATTAAGTAGTTGCAAATTGCATTATCAACAATTAATAGAAAAGCTTCTAAGGTCAATGATTATCATAAAACTGACATAAAATGATGCTAATGAAAAATATGGGCGCACAATGTCGAGTCATTTATTTTGCATTTATGTCAATTTATCATTTAACTGGTTATACAATGCATAAATGGGTTTCACTTGAAAAATGATGACAGATGACGTCCTTTGACCATCACCCGTATAAGATACAAATCTTATTGGATTCAGCTGACGTTCCAGTATCTGGAATTAGGAAGTCTGGAATAATCATGGAGTTGACATCAAATTACCACATCTCATGATAATTCATAAAAAGCTTTTGTAATGCTTTTCTTAAAAGCTATGAACTATCAGCTGACGAGTATCCAGATTCAACAGAGCGCTAACAATTCAGCCTTGTGTCGAAGCAAAGACGGCTGCCTCGAGCGTAGGTAATCACCAAAATACATACCTTTATGACAATACGATGAACGGATACATGTTCTCTGTTTAATGAGGGGTCAATAACCATTTTATTTATTTTTTATTCATATGGTGTGCATACTCGTAAATGTAATGTAAAATTAAATGATGTTAACAAATGAAGATTTGGACAATGACACCCTTTAGAGATAAGATGGTATTGAGCGCATGTTTGCTGGCAAGGGATAATTTAAATTTAACTTATACTGAGTAGAAGAGATTTTGTTTCTTGGCTTTTACCCATGCCAAAACATGTATGATCCTTTTAACACTCATTTACTAAGTTTTCAGACATTTGAGTTGAATGAGGACGGACTGAGTTGCCTCTACGTTTTTCCAATACATCTGCTGAGTTGAGTTAACTTACAATATGTTTTTGCTTTCTCCCCTGATTCCTCACTTATCCTAAATTCTGCCTTCCGTAAAATCAAACTAATCCTATACATGTACACCTAGTACAAATATATACGCGTAACTCAATTTATATTGTTTATTTATTTTTATTTAATTTACTAAGTAAAGTAAAAATCACAAATCATGAAGGGCCACATTCTCCTTCCAGCACGACCAGAAGCAATCTGGCAAATCATCGATTAAAATACGCACTACCCACTACGAGGCGTGTTCAAAAAATTACGGAAATTTTCAAATTTCGCGGGCTTGTAGATTCCGATTGTAAGAATCGGATTGGGTTTACATGCTCATTGTTTACTTTGTCTGTGGCAGCCGCTAAGGTTAGACACATTTCTATGAGCTTGGCGATTTTCGCTTGTTAAAAGAAATGGATCAAAGAATTTGTATCAAATTTTGTGTAAAAAGTGTGTGAAATGTTAACAATATGTCCCTGAAGACGTTGATAATGACGAACACCCTGGACGCTCCAGCACATCAATGATAAAAACGTGGAAAGTTAAAGAAATGGTTATGAACGATCCCGAATCACAATCAGGATTTGAAGGCGACAACGTTAATGTAGACAAACAAACATTAATGTAGACAAACAAATAAATATTGGGTCTATAACTTGAGACTTCGTGTGGTTTGCTAAGAGATGGCGTTACTTGTACTATTCCATTGGAACATGCGTTGGAAGGCTACTGTCATTATACGTCATTTCATTATATATAATTCATTTGAAGCGTAAACAGCAATAGTTTTTTTCACTCAAATTTGTCTAACTTTGTGCCTGGAAAAGTGTTTTCGCGGGCAGTTCTTCTTCATTACTTTAATATGAAGAAAATTGCTGCCGAAAGTCATCCTATTTTGGTGGAAGTTTATGGTGAACATGCGCGAGCTGAGCGAACGTGCCAAAAGTGGTTTGAACGATTTAAAAGTGGTGATTTTGGCTTGGAAGACGATGAACGTCCTGGGCAGCCAAAAAAGTTTGAAGTTAAAGAACTGGAAGCATTACTCTATGAAGATTGTTGCCAAACACAAGAAGAGCTCGCAGAATTTTTGGGTGTCACTTAAGCAGTCATTTCAAAACGTTTAAAAGCAGCTGGATATATTCAAAAGCAAGGAAATTGGGTTTCAAATGAACTCAAGCCGAGAGATGTCGAAAGGCGGTTTTGCATGTCCGAAATGCTGCTGGAACGCCATAAAAGTAAGTCATTTTTGCATCGGATTGTTACTGGTGATGAAAAATGGATCCATTACGACAACCCCAAGTGCAATAAATCATATGTGAAATCCGGCCAACCAGCCAAATCAACGGCAAAGCCGAATATCCATGGCACGAAGGTAATGCTCTGTATTTGGTGGGATTAGATGGGTGTGCTGTATTATGAGCTGCTAAAACCAGGTAAAACCATCAATGGACAACGCTACCGAACAAAATTAGTTCGTTTGAAGAGAGCAGTAGCCGAAAAACGCCTGGAATATGCGACCAGACACGAGGCAATAATTTTCCATCATGACAACGCTCGGCCCCACGTTGCTATTCCGGTTAAGAACTATTTGGAAAACAGTGGATGGAAAGTCTTACCTCACTCACTTTATAGGCAAGGCCCCTTCTGACTACCATTTGTTCCGGTCGATGCAGAACGCCCTCACTGAAATTCGGTTCACATCAGGGCAGAATATCTAAAATTGGCTTGATTCATTCTTGGCTGCCAAGCCGGCGCAGTTCTTTTGGGATGGGATTCAAAAGATCTCAGAAAGATGGGAAAAAGTCACAGCTTAAGATGGGCAATACTCTGAATAATACTATTGTACATGTTTTTCTTAAATAAACGTTCAAATTTTGAAAAAAAAACCGCACGAATTAAACTACATACCCAATATATATATAGGGTTTTTCAATAGGGACTTGACAAATTTGAATTTAATTTGTGAACGCACTCTTTCACTAATCATCAAACTGTCACTGTCAATTTATTCAGTAAACTCAACATTTTTATCATGGTAAAGTACACTAACGAGCAACGTCTGCAAATTATAAAAACTTTCTATAGATATTCGGAGTCGGTGACTGCAACTTTAAGAGCGTTAACTCCAATTTTAGGTCGTAATAACAGGCAATAACAAGTTTAGTGCAAAAATTTGAGTCTACATATTCGTTGTGTGATGTTGAAGTGTCAGTGAGACAACGGGTTGGTCGAAGTGTCGAAAATATCGCTGTCGTTCAGACGTCCGTAGCAAACGATCTAAATCAGTCATTTCCACGGCGTTCTCAAGAAATGGACATCGCTCAGACCACATTATGGCGTATTTCGAGTAAGGATCTTGGTTTACACCCATACAAGATTAAGCAGACTCAAGAATTGAAGCCGATGGACCATTTGAAGCGACGTACGTTCTTCGATTGGGTTCTGGAGAAGATGCGCCAAGATGATGAATTTCATCGCAAAATCATCTTCAGTGACGATGCTCATTTTTGGCTCAATCGGTTCGTCAATAAGCAAAATATGTGTTATTGGTCGGGTGAAAACCCACATGTGCTTCATGAATCACCACTTCATCCACAAATAATAGCTGTTTGGTGTGGTTTGTATGCCGGCGGCGTTATTGGGCCATATTTTTTCGTCGACGATAACGATCGTCACGTTACTGTGAATGGTCAGCGTTATCGCGCCATGATCATCGATTATTTTTGGTCCGAATTGGAAGATATGGAATTGGACGACATGTGGTTTCAACAAGATGGTGCCACAAGCCACACAGCACATGCTACAATCGATTTATTGAAGAGTAAGTATGGTGAGCGTGTTATCTCAAGATATGGGCCAGTCGATTAGCCGCCTCGTTCGTGCGATTTAACGCCGCTTGACTATTTTCTGTGGGGCTACGTTAAGTCATTGGTTTATGCCAACACGCCGACGACGTTGGAAGAGTTCAGAGCCAACATTGAACGCGAAATAGCGGCCGTTGCGGCCGAAATGTGTGGCCGAGTCGTTGAAAATCGGGTCCAACGAATCGACCGCTGCAAACGTGCCCGCGGTGGCCATATGAATATATAGTCGAGTTCCATTCATAAATGTTTTGATTGTATAATATAATAAAGTTTTGGAAATATCTCAAATGGTTTGCCTTTTATTTATAAAAAAAAGTTGTCAAGTCATTATTAGAAAACCCTATACTTAAGCGTGAAATTCTATAAAACAGTTTGAAATCGACGTTAAACATAGATGTACATTGCATTTGGTACATTCTATTTTTGGAACTCCTTTACATCTCGGCTTTTTGCAGCTCCCTCTAATGTCAGAAAAAAATGTGCTACTTCATCTTTTTGCACGTTTTATACTGGAAGTATTGTGCTCGGTTTCCTTTTCTCTTTTTCTTCTAATTGCTTATCTACGTAACTTGAAACAGGACTTCCTTTTTTCCTAGGAGTTCCTTTGTGCTCCTGACTTAAACAAGATGCAATGACAGTTTTAAATTCCAATAAAGAGTATTGACGTTTGGTGCCCATAAAATGCGATGAACAATCTTATATAAGTCACGCATTTACCACCGTTAAATCGAATAGATGAAGCATCATACGATGGTACCATTTCCTTGATCGAATTTTTATTCGGTACAACCCATGTGTTGATTGTATATTTTTACTATATTTGAGCGCTCCATTGCTGATCATGTATTACTTCAACGGTGTAAATTTCAAAATCGTAATTCAATCCAGATGAATCGCACAACAGTAACGCTTTACAGCCCCATTTTTTAGGTTTCTAAGGCATATACTGTTTAAGCGTGTGTCTTCCTTTATATGGTATCATTTGCTTGTCAACATAAATGTGTTTAGCCATCGCAATGGAGTTAAAGTTTTTAAAAAATTTATCGAGAATAGGTCTTATTTCTTGTAAACTATCTATAGCTTCTGAATTGTTTGAGTTAGCTTCTAAATTCCTGCTAAACAAAAAAAAAACTCTTGTCTCCGAGTTCCAACACATTTCAGATCTTGGTAACCCATAAACGCACATAAAAAAAACAGCAACCAAAGAATTGTTAAAGTTCGTTGGATGAAACACCTATGGGTTTTGCTAGATCACACTGCACTGCATATGCATTGGTATAGACAACCATATCAGTTATGATTTCACTGTCAAATAGTTTTCGAAAATAGGTCACAGGAAAAAAGTGTCCTTCGGGGTCTTCAGGGCAATTTCCTTTCAAAGAGCGAGGACGATTATTCTTCGTCTGGGATACTGATTGCCAAACAATTTTTTGTTTGAATTGTCCTTATCTGATGATGACTCAGTACTCAATTTGCTATCACTGTCAATAATATTTATGCGTCGTCTGGTAAATGCTTCATCGGACTTTGAATCTAATAAAGAATCTTCAGATCTATTACCCCTAATGCGTCTAATTCTAATTCCTCTTTTGTTTTTATATGATTTTGTATCCATATTTTGGGTATTTGATATATAAATTCGAAAATAGAAAAAAGCACAATAAATACACTCAAATCTACCACAATAGCCCAATGTAACCTGAAAGTTACAAAACTGTATCATATACAAATAGTAACAAAAAAATAATTAAAATGGAAATAAATAAATTTGTATCGATGGACGAACCCAGAGCTATTATATGTATAAGCTTTTTCTTTTTCAGTAGACACCGACAAAAGCACAAATACTCTCAATTGCAAAAGATGGTCCATTTGGTTTCTATCTGCAGACAACTTGTAATGTATTTATTTTGACATTTCAGGTTGATGGTGTCTTAAATTTTATTTTTGATATACACATGTGTCATTTAGAATACAAACATTATGGAAAAAATAGAAAACAAAATTCCAACCCCCCAAGGCCACAAAATGGGGGTATTACCTATTATATTATGGATTTGAATGAAAACAAAAAGTGACTTTCTTGTGGTTTATTTGGTATACTTTCCACAACTCTAAGTTTTCTAGATGAGAACGCGGATACATGATTTCCTCGCTCTTCTGGCAATAATAACCGTGGACTTTGACTTTGAATGTTGCGTGTAATACGGCTCAGAGTGGAACTTGTTGTCCGTAAATCAGGTGCCCGCATTTTACAGCATCGTAACGGTACAAAAATGTAAAATTGCCCTTACCGTCCATTTCCCTGTTCTTTCGCGCATAGGGTATTTTCCAATGATTCCATCTAAAAGATCTATTCCTCTCATGTAGCAATTATACTTTTTTATGGCTGCTGGTTGTGGAATATCGAGATACCGCTGATCTCTCATACTCCAGCGATGGCATGTTCCCAAAGGTTGTACTGCATACTCCGTGGATGCAATATGGATGAGTTTATTATGAGATTGTGTTTAACGACGCAATCATGGCTGCCTCTGCCACTTTATTGTAGTTTTCTGTCAGTTTTCAATATACTTGATTCACTTTTTTTTATTGGAGAGTGAGTATTCAGGCACACGATTTGTCATTAAAGTGCCAGTTCCATTCAAATTTTTGCTACTTAATTGTCCAAAAGAAGAAAGGAAGTAAAATAACGATCAATAAAGATTGATGTTTTTTGATGAAATGTATCGGCAAGTTTTAATACAACACGGCCTCCTAAATCTATTTTTTTATGCCATCGGATACAGGGCAGAATCAATTGATGTGCCTTTTCCTTCATAAAGGTACAAATCCAGAGGAAGTCCATTAGGACTCGCCATTAAAAATACTTTTATTCCTTCAGGATTTGGTTTTCCTTTAACTAACCACCTGCTTTTGTTTACATTTCCCAGTGAAAGGAATAATTTGTTCATCAATAGCTATGAATTGTTCTCTATTATTGTCTCTACAAGCTTTTTCAATAAGCGAACCCAATCAGCCGAACCCTTCAAAATCTATCGACCTCTCTCATTTCTGGAGAAACATGATGATCGTCGACCAGTTTAATGTTTGATCTGATGTTAAAATTAAAAATTGCGAGTGATTGTTTTGGCAACGACTTTTACTCTTGATTCTGCCGCCCAAAACATTCTTATTCTCCAATAGCAATTGAACAACCAATGAAGGACCTTGCCCCTCCAGGTGTTATATTTAGTGATTTTCCAGTTCTGTTGACGGTGGAAATGTTTGTGTAGGTTTAAATTACGTCAAAAAATTACGAATCAATGTATCTGGAAAAGTATTCGTAAGGACTTTTGAGTGAAGGCTGTTCTTCTGATGGCGGATCGATATCAAATTCTTCTGAACGAATCCATGACATTGGCCCATTTAAAGCTCAACTATGAACAACAACTGGACAAGGTTCTTCATCCGACTGGTCGTACTCACTTTCTTCTTCACGAGGCATCATTTATTCTTCAATATTGCTTAAATTAATCCGCAAATCTTCATCCAAATCATCTTCAAGGTTCACTAAGAAATCATCTATTTGATCATCTCTCAATCCTATAAATAAGCTAATTTTATATCTATATTGAGTGCCCAAACTATCAAATGTGTTATTATAAATAAAACATGTAACAAATTAAGAAAACATCAGAATTTTACTATTATTTTATTTTTAAATACACGATCAACATCAAATCTATAAAAAAAACAATAAAAAAACCACGAAAAATTATGTTAAAACAATCGCCATGTTGGAGCTCAAAAAATTTAGAAAAAAAAAAATAACTAGAATGACTTTAATTAAACTGTCAAATCAAAGCACGTTGACATTTAAGCAACAGTGACTCAATCTAGTTACTAGTCGCTGCCAAAAATTGTTTGTAAAAGTATCACGGGGGTCTCAGGAGGATATAATTAAGACGTACTAGGTGATGTGAAAAGTAACCTCCTTGGGAATGAAAAAAAATTTTTTTAAATGTTTTTTCATTTTATTCAATATAGTCCCCTTTTAGTTTGATACACTTATTCCAGCGATTTTCCAACTTCTTGCTCCCGTCCGAAAAGTAATTTTCCGGAAGGTCTGCAAAAATACCCCCCTCGCGTGAGGTGAATTTTTTTATTGATGATCCATCTTTTCAGGTTTGGGAAGAGATAATAGTCCGACGGAACCAAAACGGGCGAATACGGTGGATGCGAATGCAATTGGAGCCATAAGTCGCTTCATGTGAGGCCGTTTTGCAGCGATTTCGGTCTTTAATCGCTCCAATAATGCACAGTAATACTAACTGTTAATGGTTTTTCCTTTTTCGAGGTAGTCCACGAAGAGTATGCCATGACAATCCCAGAAAACCGACGCCATAACCTTTCCGACCCATCGAGCCTTCCTCGGCCGCTTCGGAGCACTCGTGCCGGCTTCAGTTCATTGCCGGGCACTCATTCTGTTCTCTGGTGTTCAACAGTTACCAATCGATGCCAAAAGTCCGTCCAATTCCGCATCAGCAAGTCCAAACATTCATTCGAAGTGCTCTCGCGTTCGTATTTTTGGTCAGGAGTGAGTTGCGCGGCACCCAGCGGCAGGATAACTTTTTCATATGCAGAATATTGCCCAAATATGGCGTGTGCGCTCAGAACTAATCTTTGTGCTATCTGCTAGCTCGCGCACCTTCACTTTGCGGTCAGCCAACACCATTTCATGTATTTTTTAGACATTGTCCTCTGTAACCGCATCGGAGGGCCTGCCGCTGTGGACTTGATTGGTATTGGAGTTGCGGCCACCACGAAACTCGAAACCAATATTTGACGGTGTAATCTGACGGAGCATTAGCCCCATAATATTTATCCAACTTTTCTTTTGTTTCTTTCGCCGTTTTGCCTCTCAAAAAATAATGTTTTATGAGAGAAGGAAAATCGTTTTTGTCCATACACAACATGATGCCAAACACGTCAACAACAATCCGCTGTCAAAACAAAACTAAAGACAGTATCGCACTGAAATTAGGCACGTCTGCCTTAATATGAACGGACTTCAAGGCACCATAACCTTTTTTGCAGTAACAGCGCATTCTGGCGGTCAAGGAGGTTACTTTTCACTCCACCTAGTATACATGATCTTGTGGAAAAAACCTAATTTTTTTTTGAAAATTTGGATATACCAAATGTACCGGTATGAAGTGAGCGTTTTTTTTGTAAAAATAAAAAAAAGAAAAAAACATTTTATTCAAAGTATTGGCCATTGCTAGCCTACCTTTCTTTCAGGCAATTTATAGATTCCACGCCAATAAAACTGTTTGTCTTTTGAAGCAAACCAAAAAGTCACCAAATTTTCGACTTCCTCGTGTCCTTTCGATGACAACAAATGATAGTCGGAAGGAGCCAAGTCTGGTGAATATGGTGGGTGGGGTAGCAGCTCCCAGCCAAGTGCTTTGGTTGTATCCTGAACCAGTTTTGCTTTATATGCAGGTGCATTGTCATGGAGCAAAATTACCTTGCTGTGTCTTCTGGCCCATTCTGGTCGTTTTTCGATCAATGCATGGTTTAAATTGATAATTTATTGTCGGTAGTGATCTGTATTAACGGTTTCACCAGATTTTAGGACCTCGTGGTACACCACACTTCATCTTCAGTTTCATCTTCATCCAATATTGGTTGCAATTCGGCGTCTTTAAACTTTGTTGGCGGTCTTCAACGTTCTTCATTTCTCACATCAAAATCGTTATCTCTGAACCGTTGAAACTATCTTTTGGACGCTGCTTTTGGATGAATGCCTCGACAAGCATTTGATGCGACTCTGTAGCACTTTTCTTCAAATGAAAACAAAAAATGAATGCCTTCCGCAAGTCATCATTTTTTGGTACAAAATTTTACATTTTTAACTTTTTAACACGATGAAAAATTATAAATAATCAATTGATTTTTCTACTACGAAGCTAATGTTGGAATTGATTTTAACATACTATACAACGTTGTGCCTGTTGTTCTTGAGTTTGAGTGACAAGACACCCCATTGTACCCATTCATTTTTGTTTCATCGCTTTGTATATTTGTGACACATAAGTCGTAGTGTCCACCGCAATTGGCTATTCGATAACGCCCGCATTAAAATAGACTTCGAATTCCAGCTTGCTGGTTTAGAAAAAAAAGATACCTAACCACCATCTTACGAGTATACATATATGTAAGATAGAGAAGTTAATGAACTGAAGATAGTGAGCCAGGCATCGTGCCATATAAAGACAACGAATTCAAACATAACAAACGTTCTCAGCAGTTACAGTGAAAAATGTATGGTTCAACGTGTTATAGCTTGCTTTTTGGTTTAAGTTTTTAGAGATATCAACAAAATGATTGTTCTGGTTTCATCAACTTTTGTTGGAACTCCGCAGCTGCTTTTTCATTATCATTTGAATCGGCAAAATCATAAAATCAAACCATTAAAAGCTCAATAACCATCATATTTCAACTTGCATTTCTTGTTTAATTTTAATAAAAAATAAAAAAACTTTAAAAATGCGCTTCCATAAAATTGTCGTCATTTGATCATTAAAAATGCAAACAAAAAATAACAAAAGTAAAAGAAAACATTCAAAATGCAATAAAACTGTTGAAAACGCGAGTGTGCTCACAAGAGTCGGCATATGAAAAAGAATCTACAATACATCGTTGGAAAAAATGAACGCGATGAAACGTTTGTTATTTTTATAATGTCATCTAATCAAACATTTAAATCTCACTTCCTACTGATCACTATCTACCTCAAATCGCACTTAATTAATTTCTTCAGCTAAAGAGAAAACCTAAAATAGATTTCAGTTAAACATTAGCCCAAAGTAATGGCAGGCTCGCTTCCTAAAACATCTAAAAACTACTTGTGCTCATGCACGAGTTTCTGTTTAATTTTTCACCTGCACTTAATCAAACGCAAATTAGGGGATAGATGAGAGTGGTAGTGCCACGCTTTACACATGTACAAAACCGAAGCACACGAAACACACATTTCCAGGTAAGATAAAAATTCATCCGCCCACTTCTGAATGATTTTTGTACCCCTGCTACTCATCTTTCCAGGTAAATGCGAGTGGGTATACGAGAGAGGAAGACCGAAATTGTAACGATATCTATATTTCCTCGTTCCTCCGCATTTGTTTGGCTTTGAAATTGGATGAATCAGATTCCGACATATTTCCAATTTCGAAATTTTAAATTATTATCCAAGGCAACATAAAAGACTACACAGGAGGGTTCCCAGCCTAAGTTGCCTCCTCAAGACCTAACACCGATTTTTAGTCGTAAGTGTGCTCTTTGAATTTCCGAGTATGGAAGAAGGAGACAGCACGACAATGTCATTTCGAAGCGCGGGGCGATAATTTATCCCTGAAAAAATCTTAAAACGTATGACTTACGAGTATGTTTGAATTGTATCCTGAAAACTGTGCGCAGAGAGCAATTTATCCATTCGAGAGTTTCAAGTGATAATTGAACCCACGCGCTTGTTTCTCGATTTTGCTTCTTTTCTCTAATTTATTGAGTAGTCCTTAAGCAGCTTATTTGTATTGTTTTGTGTTTTATTTTATTTTTGTTTTTTTAATTTTTCGTTTTTATTTTTTGTTATGCCTTCAGTTGCCAAACTTGTCTGGTTTATTTTCGGATTTAGAAAACACATAAAAAATTCTGAATTATAGAACTGAATAGAAAATTCTGTTTTGGAAATGTTTTCGTAAATACTAACGAAAGCGGGTCTATTTATTTTTAAAGGAAGGACGTTGAATTGATAGCTGTTTCTAAATTTGAATTTCTAAATTGTGAATGCAAAGTTAATTGTAAACAACTCAATTGTATTTAATATTTATCACGGAGGTCGGTACTTGGAGTTTTTTTTTTCTACTCACGAGGTTAGATTACTTTCTTTCTATGAAAATTCTTGAACATTCAACTTGATATCCAAAAAAGACAATCCAGTTAGTCCTTTCTGCAAAAAGCTTAATCGTAACCCATTGCCGGATCATAACAATATCCTCAATTGTCAAGCCAGTCCGGGAAGAGAGCTTATTTAGGTGTTAGTCAAAGATAGGTTGGTATTCATAATTCATTCGGTGAGGTTAAGTACGGAACAGAGTTGCAATAGATTAGGAGAATCGATGTCTCCGGTTGAAAATTTATAAACAATGAGTATGTCACCAACTTCACGATGTATTGTAAGGGTTGTAAGTTTATTACTTTTAACCGGTTTATAATAGATACGATGGTTATTTGTCTTTGCTGTACAGATTCTACATTCTACACCCTGACTGACTTGAACTGCAACTTTTTAAAATGCTCTATTTTTTTTTTTATTTTTTGATAAATTTTGTGATTGTGCCATAGCAAAAAATTTTGGAAAATATATCAATTTTCAAAGTGTATCAGTAGTTTTCAATATGTTCACCTTTGGCGCGAATAATGGCCTTGAGGCGGCCGAAGAAAGCATCGCATTCTGCACGCAAGTGGCTCTGTGGTATTTTGGCCCATTCCCATCGAAGTGCTTATTTGAGGTGGTCTAAGCTTATTATTTTTTATTGCCAACCTTCGCCTTCAAAATACCCCAGACAGAGAAATCCAACGGATTTGCATCCGGATAATTTGCAATCCATTGTGTCAAAGAAATGAAGTGTGGAACATTTCTTTTTCTTCAGAGGCTTCAATTCTGCCTCTAAGACAGTTTCACGGTATACGGTCGCATAAATTTTGACGCCACGGTCCAAAAATACGAGCGGAGAGCGACCATCGGCGGTTATGGCGGCCCAAACCATCACCATCGGTGCTGCCTGCTTTCTGGTGGCCGTCCGAAGGTGTAAATTTTCGAAGGACCTCTCTGGCAAGTAAACGGTCATTTTGTTTGTTGACATATTGCTCGATAACAAATGGCGACTCATCGGAAAAAACCAACGTAGAAACTCCTTCGTTCTTTCGATTCTAACTTTTTTCTGTTGCGTTGTAAGATCGTGTGGTTTTTGGAACTGCAGTGACTTGAGCCCAAGCTCATTTTTTCAGTAGGTGTTGCATCCGTTCTAACGATATGTTGAGCTCACGAGCCATTTTTCTTCCACTTCGACGCGGATTTCGCTCAATTCGAGCCTCACTTTCTGAACCATTTCTGCCGATGTTGCTGTTTTTTTATGACCACCTCCATAGCGTTTTGCAACGCTGCCAGTATCACGTTAACGAGCTGTGGTTCGAGACACAAATGATTTATTCATGTTGAGGTGCTGGAGGGGTCTAACGATAGCTACTTGTGGTTTTCCAGCCAAATATAAAGCAATCACACTATCACGTTTGAATTCCATCGCGGATAAAAATTTTTCAACACAACTGAGACGCAAATCGTTTAAAAGGCAGTCTGAAGTTGGTTGCAGTTCGAGACAGTTAGGGTGTATATGGGTGGTGTAATACAGTGCCCAGATTTGACTGCATTCGATTATTGGCCCGGTATGGGCCAAGGCCTAGCTTTTCGCACTCATTTGTGTTTCAGATTTTGTGAATTTTTACACTCTTGAGCAGGGCCAACTGTTTATCGGCAATAAACGGCTCTCCTGAGAAGCTTTTTCATAGGCAGAATTTGACTTTCGAAGGTTTGCCATTGCCCGCCGAAAGGGTGATGATGATATCGGAATACGAAGTCAGGTAGGTGGCGTGACAGTCAGTAAGTCAACTATTACGCCATCGCCACCACCGCATTCGATTATAGCAATGAATTTTTCAGGGATAATTCTACTGCAATTACTAAATTTTTTTTTTTTTTTTAAATGCGAACGCACTCAAAAGGCCTTAAATGCTTTCGAAATGTTTGTATACAGTACAAGATATAAAAAATTAGGGAGGAAAGAATGTACCGATGAACGTTGGTTTTAAATGTTTTAAGGTTATAATGACTAGGAAATAAAGAGCTCGGCAAGGCATTCCATAAAAGAGTTGTGCGACTTAGGAAAGAATCACGATATATCAGAGTACGTTCGAAAGTGGGCTGGAGTGTAAACTGATCAGCATTCATAGCGAGACGGGTGTTACGGTTGAAGGTTTAAAGGGGAGAAATGATACTGGCAATTTCAATGAAGCACTGGTGGTGAAAGTATCGTAAGGCATGAGACATTTCGTCGGTGTTCAAGGTTGTCAATTAACTGGGTGATATAAGCATCAAATATGATGCTATCTGGTCCAGAGATTTGATCAGATGTGGGCATTGTAATTCCATTTTGGGTGGATAAATGTCTTATATATTGTGTAGACCAAGAAGCTGGAGAGGGGGGGGGGGTGAAATATTTTTTATATCGCTTGAGGAAACAAAGAAATTTTGCGGTAAGTTGTTGTCATTTCAAACTGTGATTGACACACATATCGAGAATGGAAATGTTTTTCGATTTCGACGATGCAAGATAATGGATGATGGCAGGGTGTTTGAATTTCACTTTAACGACAGCAGACAGTATTGTGTTTTAGAAGCATTAAATTACACTTTGTTGGTGGTTCCACATTTAGTAATGCTATTTATATTGGAGTTTAAAGATCTTAGGATACGCTGCCGTACTGTTGTCAGCAAAGGAATATATTGGATTAGAAGTAGCAGACAAGAGCTTGTTAATGAAAATTAAAAAGAGTGACGAAGACAGAACGGAGTCCTGGGTCACACCAGCATTTATTCTGTGAATATCAGACTTGAAACCATCGAAGACAAGTTGAACTGAACACTTCGAAAGGTACTCAGCTATAAAAGAGAGAAGTTAATTTCAAATGCACGCATTTTCAACAAAAAAGCGTAAAGCCAAACTCAATCACATTCGAAAGTGGATTCATCTCATTGAAGGTTTGACGTATTCATGAAGAAAGCACAATCTCGAAGAGTTGAGCTGGCCGAGTGTGCATCGAACAGGTTGGCCTTACCCAAAAAGCTGGCAACTGTAATGTCATTATAAATGAGAATTGGAATTTAGGATGAGCCAGAACTTCTGATATTTTTGTCAAACGATCAACAATTTTTACTACCCTTGGGATATTGTAATATTAAAATTTCACTCTCTTAACAAAACTCGTTTAAACTGTGCGGTTGGCCTTGAAGGGCCGAAAAAATATTTCTCTAACCCTGACACTCTCTTTACAGCTCAAATCGTACCACGCCTTTTCTTTTGGTTTGATACTCTTCATCCGATTATGGATAAAGGATCTCATTCCAAAGAGAATGTCTGTGATCGTTCTAGCAACTGCTTCCACGTCCTTATCGAGGAAATATAACGATCAGTTTAAATTCCTAAGGAAGTTGTTAAGTCCGCTCCAATTGGCTTTCTCTTATTGCTATACGGTTGATAATAAAATGATTCGTAAGATGTTGATATAATAAAACCTATGAACGGAGATGCGTTTTGAAAGTTCGCTAATCCGACATTTGGAGGTAAGCCTAGGTTCTCTCTTATTCACTTTTAAACCATATTTGTTATAACCTTCGCTCGGACTAAACAAGTAAAAAAGGTATATTCATCTGCAGTTTGTAAATACAATGGTGGATCAATTAGCCCGTGTCTTTTGCTATAGAAAATAGTGGATTAAGTCGGGAGGATATGGTGTGCACCCGTGCATTGCCTTGATGAAAGAACATATGTTTCCTGGCCAAATGGTGTCTTTTTTACAAAAAAATTCACATAATATTGATTGTTTAGCCATGATTATGATCTTGTTGATCTTGACGCCTGGGAAAACTCACTCTTTCGCCTGCTGCTTTTTATCCGTGTCTTGTCTTGTCTTGTGGTGGATCCATGTTTTGTTCACTGTTACGAAATGGTGCAAAAATGCAAAAATTCGTCCCGATGGCGGTTAAGCAACAGCTGAATTTCTAAATGTAATACAAATACGCATTCTACTTGTTTTGAAAATAGGTACATACTAGGTGGGGTGAAAAGTAACCTCCTTGACTGAAAGAATGCGCTTCTACTGCAAAAAAGATTATGGTGCCTTGAAGTCATATTTAGGCAGACATGCCAAATTTCAGTGCGATACTGTCTTTAGTTTTGTTTTGACAGCTGATTGTTGTTGACGTCTTTGGCATCATGTTAAGTATGGACAAAAACGATTTTCGTTCTCTCATAAAACATTATTTTTTGAGAGGCAAAACGGCGAAGGAAACAAAAGAAAAGTTGGACAAATATTATGGGGCTAATGCTCCGTCAGATTACACCGTCATATATTGGTTTCGAGAGTTTCGTGGTGGCCGCAACTCCACTACCGATCAAGTACGCAGCGGCAGGCCCTTCGATGAGGTTACAAAGGACAATGGCAAAAAAATACATGAAATGGTGTTGGCTGACCGGAAAATGAAGGTGCGCGAGCTAGCAGATACCACAAAGATTAGTACTGAGCGCACACGCCATATTTTGGGCAAAATTCTACATATGAAAAAGTTATCCTGTGCTGTGTGCCGCGCATACTCACTCCTGACCAAAAACACGAACGCGAGAGCACTTCGAATGAGTGTTTGTACTTGGTGATGCGGAATCGGGCGGACTTTTGGCGTCGATTGGTAACTGTTGAACATCAGAGCCGCCGAGGGGGGCTCGAGGGGTCGGAAAGGTTATGGCGTCGGTTTTCTGGGATTGTCATGGCATACTCTTCGTGGACTACCTCGAAAAAAGAAGAAACATCAACAGTGAGTATTACTGTGCATTATTGGAGCGAAATCGCTGCAAAACGGCTTCACATGAAGCAAAAAAAAGAAAATTTAGTTTTTGCAAGACAATGCACCGGCGCACAAGAGCATCGCAACCATGCTGTTGCTGTCGCATCCACCGCATCTTCAACACATCGTGACGGGTGATGAAAATTGGATTCATTACAGCAACTCAAAGAGAAGGAAGTCATGGGGACTGCCCGGTCATGCAATTACGTCGTCAGCTTGGCCGAATATTCACGCTGCAAAGGTTATACTTTGTATTTGGTGTGACTAGGTCGGTGTTATTTATTATGAACTGTTGAAACCCAGCAAAACCATCAGTGGAGAAAACGGTATCGACTTCAATTGATGCGATTGAGCCGAGCACTGCGCGAAAAGCGGCCACATACGGTCAGAGGCACCAAAAAGTGATTCTACAGCATGACGTTCGGTCTCACGTTGCCAAACCCGTTAAAACTTACCTGGAAAGGAGAAAATGGGAAGTCTTTTCTGACTGTCATGTCCGATTATTACTTGTTCCGTTCGATGGCACATGGTCTGGCTGATCAGCAGTTCCGTTCATATGAAGACATAAAAAAATGGCTTTATTCGTGAATATCCTTCGCCAGAAGGATGGGAAAAAGTTGTAGCTCGCGATACTTTGCATGATTCATTTATAATCATCTTTTCACAATAAAATTGCATTTTCATCAGTTGCGCACCTAATAATAGGAGAGCACTTGCAAAATATTTACAAATCACTCATCTTTTGTTAATATACACAAAAACCCACATTAAAAAATAACATCTGCGTTGTGCTAATTCACGTTGCACTGTTTGCATTTGTTTGGGTAGTAAAATCTGTTCACTACAATGCTCAACTCTTGTGTTGCATTATAAGGCATGTTTGCAGAAGATCTACAATGTAGGCGATACTGCATTTAGGAATTCAGCTAAAGCCAAATACTCCTATATTTTCACTATACGACTACACAAAATTCACTTTTTTCCATTTGTGCCTAAATTCACGTGGTTGTCTGCTCTCAATGACTGTCAAACAAAAAACTAAACGACGCTCAAAATTTGACAGTAGTCTGCTGATGGGAGCAATATTGCTTTTCAAGTTACAACGCGGGAAATATGTTGGGAAAATTTTCATAAGTCAACTCAGGTTGACAAGATTTAATTCCATTCCATTCAAAATGTCTCTAATGTCAGTTTTTTTTTCTTTTCCTACACGAAAAAAACAAAAAGAACAAACATTGGGACAGAAACCCAAAGATTTACCCTATAATTTCCAAATTGTGAAATTGCTATTGGTTTACCATTTATTATTTCTGTAATGCCTAATATTGCTTCTCAACCAGCTTTATTGAAAAAATATAGTAACAAACCATTATCTTATCTCGTCAAGATGTTATCCGCACCATTGACAAATGTTGAGAATTAAACAAATGATAACAGAATTCAAACCACAATTTTCTACTGTCATTTATCATTTAGTTATTTACGTTTATTCACATCAAGTTATGACATGTGTGCCGCTAGGCCCACAACTGCCGGCCCAGCACACCTAGGTTAATCCTAAATTGAATCCATTGCACAATGTAGAAAACGTTCAGTTTGATGATAAAATTCGAAGAGCTGAACAACAACAAAACCGAAAATAAATGCACATGCGTGCCACATGTCATAAATCACTACTTTGACCTATCATTCACAGAAAGCTGCTGTTATGCCCACCATAACCTTACAATAATAACTTCTCCTTTTTCTTTTTCACTCTATTTCATTGCGCTGAATCTGTAGCAATGAGTGACATTGGGAAAAAAAACTACACTAATGACGTTGTTTTAGCTTTGTGTAATGACAAATTGCGTTGTCATAGTCCCAGACAAAGTCATAGGCAAAGTCATGGTCAGTGCCCTTGCCGGCGTTAAGTATGATTACTATTTGTTGACTTACAGATACAATGCGAGTGGTCGCAATCTCAAGCGTAATATTTTTCGACGAAAGGTACTCGTAGTTGTACTCGTAGCTTATTTCATGACCACAAGGGTCGGATTTTTCAATTGCTAACTCGCTAAATGGCTGTGAAGCCATAAAACATCGGAATCACTATGAGCTGCCATTAGCAGTATCTTAAAGGAACTACTCATAATGGACATGAACACAAATAACAAAAAAACAAGATGGATTGGCAACCCACACAACTGACAGCAGCCGATGGCGACTGGAGAAAGGTAATTTGAACAAATTAAGAAAGAAAATGTGCGCTTTCAGCAGTGAATGGGATATGACTTGGCTTATCCACCTCCAACAAAATCCGCTGTTTAGCTGAGTAATTGGCTGAATACACTTAAGGTTGGCAGTTGGCTTTGACTGAATGGTTTTTCCTATTGCAGAAATTTCGAGGAAAAAAAGTAGGCTAACAAGTTAATGAACACGCAGAATGCGTTATTACAAAAAAAAAAAAAAAAAAAAAAAAAAAAAAAAAAAAAAAACCCTGCTAAGCGTCAGTTAAATGGTGAATGGAGTTAATTTGATAAACTATATGCGTCCAGTATTTTTTATTTTTTATTTTTTTTTGATAATTTTCCCCTGAAAATGTTGGTATACAGAAATTAGGATATTCCTTACTTTTAATTAGCTCAAACTTAGCGTTTGAGTGATGTAAGTGGATGTTCCTTTTTAGGGCGTTGGATTTTAATAGGGGGAAATGAAGTAGGTACGAGTTGTCAACTAAGTAGGTACGAGTTGTCAGCTTTTGTAAGCACTAGAAACTCGATGATAGCAGTTTCGAAAAAACTGACATTTGAATAGTTTTGTTATATACACAACTTCTGTGTTTAACGTTGGCCAATGCAGCGAAAAAGTGCCTACAAGACACAGTAGAAAGAGCCCGTCTTCATATATGAGAGATTGTGTGCATGGCATCGACTAAACGTTATTCAACAACGGTCAAAGTGGATTACCGGCTGGAAGTGTTCGTATGCCATCATGTCAGTCAGACCATAGGTATATTTAATTCAGAATCAGGTGCAAGGTATCGGTTTTGTACAATAAATTAGGAGAGATTCGCGAAGAAACAACTGGACATGTTTTAAGGAGGAGCTCTGTAAGTTTTTCTTAACAAAAATTGTACCATTAGGTTTAATTTATGCCCCATGAAGCCACTAAGTTGGAATAATATAATTTAAGTTATTTAAGCTAAATTGTAAGTTTTTTTTTTTTTTTTTTTTTTGTATAGCATGTAAGAATTATGAATTGTCCAAATTAAAATGCATTTGATAAAAAGAAAACTATAAATGCGCCATTGCGCCACGCATATTCCGAATGAAACAGAATGTAGGGGAAGCCTTTGAGAATACAAGGGATGTTTGATGAGTACCCAGATTTCAAGATAGGTGGCGCTACTGAGTCATCATTATGTATAACTTGACAGGCGGGCTGTCAAAATTTGGTGGCAATCCGACACTTACTTTTGTTTTGATACCCATTTCAAGGAGCAGTATCGCTCCGTGAACCGATTTTTTTTTTTTTTTTTGAGTGGCAAAACCTGCGAGGTAATCATACCCATTCTCGATGGTGTGTATAGGACCCATTTAACTTCCCGTACAACCGTTTGCCATTGGATCGCAGAGTTTCACCGTGATGAACCGCGCTGAGGTGGCCCAAAAACGGTTACCACAGAGAAAACCGGGGACAAAATCCACGTCTCGTATTGGCGGACCGCCGAGTGAAAATTTATGAACGCGTTAGCTATACCCTGTATGAGATTTTGGCCATGAGAAAGCTGTCCGCGTGATGGGTGCCGCGTTTGCTCGCACAGGAAAAAAAGGGCAAACGTGAGAGACATGATAAGGCCTGTTTCATCGCGCAAAGTGTGATCCACGTTGACTATTTGGGAGATTCAACGCCGATTTCAAGAAAAAACGACCACATTTGGCGAAAAAAAGTGCTCTTCCAACACGGTAACGCACCATCTCACACTTGCGCCGTAGCCACAGGCAAATTGGTCGAATTGCAATACAAAATGCTCCCCCATCCTCCGTATTCTCCGGATTTGGCTCCCTGCTACTTTTTTTTTTCTCCAAATCTTAAAAGATCGCTCGCTAGAAAGAAATACTGGTCGAATGAGGAAGTCTTCGCCGCCGCGGAGGAGTATTTTGCAGGTCGTACTAGACGGAGGGATTAAAAAAGTTACAGCACCGCTGGGAAAAGTGTATCGAGTTGAAAGGGTATTATATTGAAAAATAAATTGTCAAAATCTAAAAACGTTGCTTTGTCATTTCTAATCCGGGTATTCATCAAACAGCCCTCGTATGTACGGTGACCTTATCAAACGTGTTGAGCTGATATGTATATAATCTGTTCCATGGTGGAACGCAGATTTGCAGCGACTGCGAAAGGAAATTCGAAAACTACTTAACAGAGCACTTTAGATTTATTTTAAGACAACTTGGGATCTTTACAAATCCAACAAAAAAGAATATAAAAATCTTGTTAATGTTTAAAAGAGTGGCTTCTGCAAAGACTGGAAAAGCAGGCTCACTTTCAATATAACCTGATCAGAACCAGTTCACAATCAATTCCAATAACTAAAGCTGCAAGCGAGATGAGTACTACAACCCGCCATGGCTGGTATCTGTTATCGGTTATGGTGACGAATGTCACCATCAAATACGATTTTGTTTCTTTTGAAAGATTCTCGTCTCCTGACAATTATTTCGTCACGCTCTCAAGAACGTCCTGTATCGGCTGTCCTAAACACGCCTAGCTCTGTTCCCCAAAAATTGATGAGTTTCATTTCCTTTATTATTCAAATTATGGGTTGCAGTCTGTAAGCCTTCTTCCATTTAAAAATAAGTGATCTTTAGTAGAGCACACAACATAGTTTCGATGACTTAGCGTGCCGACTATCTTTGACCGTGTCTTATGGATATGTTCCTGTTCTTGCAAAAATACGAAATAAATTTTCCCTGCGCCCAAAAATGATTTAGGTCAGAATCTTACGGTTTAGTTTTAGGTGGTCATAATTGCAGATAACATGACCTTTCAAAATGCCGGAAAACCCAGAAATTACTTCCCAAAGTCTCTAAAAGGTCAGTGAGTTTCCTGCTGTCCTTCAATAGGAAATACTATAGACTACGTACTGGCGTCGTAACGGCGCACTATACTTTTGTTAAGGCTCTACGTGTGGGTGGCGTAAATGACACAACATCATGCGACGCATGCTCTGAGAGTAGATGATGATACGGAGCTCTTTTTTTGTGCATGTTCACACACTCATAAGGCCACAGGTATTCGATGTGTTGGATGCTAGTATCCAGTAAGAGAAACATATAAAAATATAGAACTAGTTCTGTCTGTGTGAATGTTCTGTTATGACACAAAAAAAAAAAAAAAAAAAAAGAAATACATCCAACAAACAAGTTGCCTAAGCCCCTCAATTGTCACAAGAAACTGTCATCTTTGGTAAAATCGGGACGTAATGACTGTACAGCCTAACTTCAATCGGTAGGGCAACATAGAAATATGTAATCAAAACTCAGAATACCTAAAGATGATAAATATTTTTTAAACAGCAACTCCAAGAAAAAAATAAGTTTAGATACTTATGAAACTGATCGCCGTGATCTTTGTAACAAACGTACGAGAGAGATAATTTTTCACTTTAAATGGATAAGCCGTATTTTAAAAACCTAAATAGACTTAGATATAATGTATAGGTACAATAATGTATTAACCATTAGAGAAAAAAATTTTTCATATTGTTTTAATTGTATGTTAAGCTTTAGGCTTGTGAAAATAGAATTTTGTACAAATATTATGTGCAGGAACTAAAGTTGAGTAACATTGCATAAATGCAATTTCATCTATAAAAAGTGCTGAAAAGCTTTTGTGTTTGAACATTTTTTTAGATTAAATTGACTGGTCTAAATTGTTAAATGAAATCAATTTCAATTAATCAAAAACTTTCCTTTTAATTCATATTTATTTTTTCTTTATAATTTATGGCGAATGAAATTTTTTAAAGCAATTTCTGGACTTAAACTTATATCACATTTGATAAAAGTGTAACCATTACAGCCTGGAAGTTTGCATGTCAAACGTTAAAATACAATACTAGGTGGAGTTGAAAGTAATCTCCTTGACTGCCAGAACGCGCTGCTACTGCAAAATTTCAGTGCGATACTGTCTTTAGTTTTGTTTTGACAGCTGATTGTTGTTGACGTGTTTGGCATCAGGTTGAGTATGGACAAAAACGATTTTCGTTCTCTCCTAAAACATTATTTTTTGAGAGGCAAAACGGCGAAGGAAACAAAAGAAAAGTTGGACAAATATTATGGGGCTAATGCTCCGTCAGATTACACCGTCATATATCAGTTTCGAGAGTTTCGTGGTGGCCGCAACTCCACTACCGATCAAGTCCGCAGCGGCAGGCCCTCCGATGCGGTTACGCCATATTTTGGGCAATATTTCGGCATATGAAAAAGTTATCCTGCCGCTGAGTGCCACGCATACGCCCTCCTGACCAAAAACACGAACGCGAGAGCACTTCGAAAGAGTGTTTGGAGTTGCTGATGCGGAATCGGGCGGACTTTTGGCGTCGATGAAACTTGGATCCACTATTACGCACCAGAGAAGAGAATGAGTGCCCAGCAATAGACTGAAGCCGGCACAAGTGGTCCGAAGCGGCCGAGGGGGGTCGATGGGTCGGAAACATTATAGTGTCGGTTTTCTGGGATTGTCGTCGCATACTCTTCGGGGACTACCTCGAAAAAGGAAAAACCATCAACAGCGAGTATTACTGTGCATTATTGGAGCGATTGAATGCCGAAATCGCTGCAAAACGACCTTACATGAGGCGAAAAAAAATTTTGTTTTTGGAAGACAATGCACCGGCGCACAAGAGCATCGCAACCATGGCTTAAATCAATGGTTTACGGCTCCAATTGCTGTCGCATTCACCGTATTCGCCTGACTTGGCCCCCTCGGACTATTATCTCTTCCCAAACTTCAAAAGATTGCTCATCAATAAAAAATTCAGCTCACTCGAGGAAATCATCGACGATATGGAATAAGTGTATCAAACTAAAAGGGGACTATATTGATTAAAATAAAAAAAAAAAAACATTTAAAAAAAATTTTTTTTTTTTCATTCCAACGGAGGTTATTTTTCACCCCACCTAGTACGTTAACAATTTGTACCTTAAGAGCCAGACTTCTTGTCACTTCTGAAGGCCTTCCGCGATGGGTGATAATATCTTTCCCATTTTACACATTTTACTTTTAATTTAAAATCAGCCAAACTATCCTTACTGTGTTGCCTTTTTGTGCTTCAGCTCGTTTATATATAATGTTTTCCAATAGGGACTTGACAACTTTGGATTTAATTTGTGAACGCACTCTTTCACTAATCATCTAACTGTCACTGTCAATTTATTCAGTAAACTAAACATTTTCATCGTGGTAAAGTAAGAGCAACGTCTGCAAACGTTCTCCGATTGGGTTCTGGAGAAGATGCGCCAAGATGATGAATTTCATCGCAAAGTCATCTTCAGTGACGGAGCTCATTTTTGGCTCAATGGGGTCGTAAATAAGCAAAATATGCGTTATTGGTCGGGTGAAAACCCATATGTGCTTCATGATTCACCACTTCATCCACAAAAAATAACTGTTTGGTGCCATATTGGTCCATATTTTTTCGTCGACGATAACGATCGTCACGTTACTATGAATGGTCAGCGTTATCGCGCCATGATCACCGATTATTTTTGGCCCGAATTGGAAGATATGGACTTGGACGATATGTGGTTTCAACAGGATGGTGCCACAGCACACGCTACAATCGATTTATTGAAGAGTAAGTATGGTGAGCGTGTTATCTCAAGACATGGGCCAATCGATTGGCCGTCTCGTTCGTGCAATTTAACGCCCTTTGACTATTTTCTGTGGGCCTACGTTAAGTCATTGGTTTATGCCAACACGCCGACGACGTTGGAAGAGTTCAGAGCCAACATTGAACGCAAAATAGCGGCCATTTCAGCCGAAATGTGTGGCCGAGTCGTTGAAAATTGGGTCCAACGAATCGACCGCTGCAATCGTGCCCGCGGTAGCCATATGAACGAAGTCGAGGCGTAGGTACCATTTTCTTGAGCGCATTTTTATCTTGTATTGCTCTATAAAAGAGTCCAGTAAATCGACCCCGCCCATGAATTTATTGTACTCTCAAATAATTTTTGGGCAAGCAACGGTTATTTTTCCACTTCATTTTTTGTCAAATCTTTCAACGGTTACTTCAGAATATTTTCCACAATAGTTAGACATCTAATTGACAATCTTGTTAACCCTCCATGAAACTACACATACATCAATATTATCAACCGTTGCAACATGTTCAGAGGATTCTCCACGCGGTCTCTTTATCAGAATTTTGTAATCCACCACAAGTTTCAAGTTTGGAACTCTATTCCGGCGGACTGTTCCTAATGAATAAATTCCTAGTTTGGCTAATGTAAGCATTAGTGGCAAAGATTTATAATAATTATCATAATAAACTTTATAGCTTTCTTTGGGCTGGAACATTTCGCAATAGTCTTACGACAGTATTAGCACTTGACCCCACATTAGTCTCTTCAGGAAGCCTTCAGAACTGATTTCCTCTGCTTGATTTGTCTTTTCTCCAACATCAGCATCATCCTCTATTATCTGACATCGATTTTAGTTAAATTGAATATCAATATCACCATCTTCATCATTGAAAAATTCGTCCTCGCTTTCCTCCCAAGTTTCTATTATATGCTCAATATCATAATCATTTAGTGATGATCTTATGACACTTATTTTGACAATTTGTCACAATATTTCACATAAAAAACTTTTATAGTTTAAAAACAAAAACTTCAGTTTCACAAGGAAAAAACTATTGGCTTTTTTAGTGGCATCAACGAAGTTCTATTCTCACAGCAGCTCATTTAAAAAAAATTCATTGTCATAATAACTCATATCAATTGAGACATCGGTAAACAACGGCTCTTTTAAGTTTTTATTAAATTTCAACATCAAAAAATGGCGGGGAAAGGAAAAGAAACCACAACAATTGAAAGAAAAATAATTTTAGATCTGCATTCCAAAGAAAAATCGTTATCTGAAATTGGAAAGATTGTCAACAGAAGCCGTTATACAGTTCGCAGTATCAAAAACTTTAACAAATTGCAGAAGAAGCGGTCGTCCTAAGAAGTTGACAAGCCAGGAAGAACGGTCAGTTGTAAAATGTATCAAAAAAAGATCCAACAACCCCTTCCTCAGAAAAAGCGGTGGAGATTTGTGACCAATTTCGTAAGACCGTCTCAACTAAAACCGTGACAAATATAATACACATGGCTGGTTAATTTTCTCGGATTCCAAGACCTAAACCCTTTACCAGCAAAGTGAACAAAGTTAAGCGTTTAGATTTTGCAAACTCTTACGTAAATAAGGAAACGGACTTTTGGGACAAAGTAATCTTCTCAGATGAAAGTAAGTTTAATATTTTCTGGTGGAAACCTAATACTGCTCTCAAAAAAGAAAATTTACTTCCTACCGTAAAACATGGAGGTGGTGGAGTCATGCACCTTACAAAAAGTGCAGAGAAACTGGGCTTTGCTGGGAATTTTTATTTCCAGCAAGACAATGCAACCCAAACCATACGGCCCATATAGTCAGCTAATGGATATTATATAACACTCCTCATACTCTAAAGACACCGCCACAGTCTCCAGATATAAATCCCATAGAACATCTAAGGGACGTGTTGGATAAACGGATTAGAAAACACGCCATTTCAACTTAAATCGGTTCTTGCAGATGAGTGGACCAAAATTGATCAACAAACAACAAAAAAAATTAGTTTATTCGATGAAAAATAGGCTAAGAGAAGTGATAAAGAATAAGGGTATGCCTACACGATATTGAGTTCTTTTTTTACGTATTTAATTACGTTTTTGATTAACCTCATTGAGTTTGTGCCGATGCTTTTTTCCTGAAAAAACTGAAGCTGTGTTTAATTTTTACGTTTTTTCTTGTTTTAAACTAAATGTTAGTTTTTTTTTGTTACATCAGCTGTAAAGCAAATAAAATTAAAATCTTTGAACTTGATTTTATCAGAAACATGTTTTGATTTCATTTAACAATAATTTGATTTTAAAAAATATAGGTGTGAGAATACTTTTCTTCATGTGTGTATATGCAATGACATTCAACGAAGGGCTAACCTTTTTGTTTATAAAATAAAAGTCGTCATTAATTGAACTACAAGTTTGTATATTAAAAGTTTGGATATTAAAAGCGTACCTTTTCAGAATGCCAATTATCGCTATATAATTTCAATTCAAACAAGAATAGAAATTTTCTCATAAATTGCCGTGAAATTGTACTATAAATAGAGGGTTTTCTAAAAACGACTTGACAACTTTTTTTTTTTTAAATAAAAGGCAAACCATTTGAATTATTTTAAAAACTTTAGCATTGGCTTGAAGTACAATCAAAACATTTATGAATGGAACTCGACTTCGTTCATATGGCCACCGCGGGCACGTTTGCAGCATTCGATTCGTTGGACCCAATTTTCAACGACTAGGCCACACATTTCGGCCGAAACGGCCGCTATTTCGCGTTCAATGTTGGCTCTGAGCTCTTCCAACGTCGTCGGCGTGTTGGCATAAACCAATGAATTATGATAGCCCCACAGAAAATAGTCAAGCGGCGTTAAATCGCACGAACGAGGTGCCCAATCGACTAGCCCATGTCTGGATATAACACGCTCACCATACTTACTCATCAATTAATCGATTGTAGCGTGTGCTGTGTGCCTTGTGGCACCATCCTGTTGAAACCACATGTCGTCCAAGTCCATATCTTCCAATTCGGGCCAAAAATAATCGGTGATAATGGCCCAATAACGCTGACCATTCACAGTAACGTGACGATCGTTATCGTCGACGAAAAAATATGGCCCAATAACGCCGCCGGCATGCAAACCGCAACAAACAGTTATTTTTTGTAGATGAAGTGGTGATTTATGAAGCACATGTGGGTTTTCACCCGACCAATAACGCATATTTTGCTTATTGACGACCCCATTGAGCCAAAAATGAGCTTCGTCACTGAAGATGATTTTGCGATGAAATTCATCATCTTGACGCATCTTCTCCAGAACCCAATCGGAAAACGTAGCTCGTTAGTGTACTTTAACATGATGAAAATGTTGAGTTTACTGAATAAATTGACAGTGACAGTTTGATAATTAGTGAAAGAGTGTGTTCACAAATTAAATTCAAAGTTGTCAAGTCCCTATTGGAAAACCTTATATAAGCAATGTTGCCATTGACTTGTTTCTAAATCTATCCACAATTTGAATAGGGGAAAGTGTATTAGTTCTTGTCCCTTCTGCTTGATATTGATTCTACAATATCTCTTGTGACAAATGTATTTCTCAATGAATTTTCGCAATGAAGATTCGTAGAGAAAGTCATCGTGTTAAGGCAGTTATTGTAAAGTTTTTAGAGAATTTTTTTGTAGGATTTCTTAAATTCACAACAAACATCACTCAGTGGCAACCACAGGCAAAATCTACCTTATAAAAACACATATTAAAAGCTAAGTTTCGTAATTTGTATTGACATTCAAACAACTGACAGAATTTAAACAACTCTTCCCCCGGTTACATCTCCTTAATTGCGACGGTATATCAATCGTTTGCTTTTATCTCAGTCAGCTTATCGAAGTTATGCTTATGTAACGTTGATTTGAAATTCCAAAGTTGTCTTATGTAAAATTTTGTTTGTACTGTGCTGAGATTTCAACAAACCACCTACATGAGCATAAGTTTTTTTAACCTACAGGCGTGGGTTGGTACTGCAAAAATTTATCTACCCAGTTCAACGCAAGTCAAAAAAGGTCTTGTACCTACTCGTATGTACCCTTATATCGTGCAAATCGTACAATCGTACAAGTATCTCGTCTAGCAATTGCATCACATTTCTATTACTCAACATCCCGTCCCGGTTTGACTGTTTAACATTTATGTATGTTCTTCATCGCCCACAGCTGGAACAAAGGTAACCCTTTGCCCGATAAGGTAAAGGTTCTCACTTCCTACACGTACAAACATTTTCATATTCGTACTCGTCGTGCCTTTCGAATCTCATTTGTTTCTTTTGTTTCCAACTAAGTAAACTTTATAATTAACACTTGTACTGTTATCTATGAGCATAGTGATGCCTACAATAGCTTTTCGACGACGCTATCAACCCAGAAACCACATAAATATGTACATATATGTAATTACAGCTCCCCCTTTGCCTTTTGTTTCAAGCTGATAATATATATTTCGAAACCCTCTTGACGGCGTTGTCGTTTATGTCGTTGAACATGAAAAATTATCATGGGAACGGGTGTACTTATCAAACCGATTCTATTAATTACTCCGATTAGTATGGTTATTTGTGGGATACGACACCCAACTTTATCGATACTACGAACCAGGAATTTATTTTCTAAGCTCTGACCTATTTCTCGATTCAATTATATAACGTTTTCCAAGACCGGGAGAATTTTATTGTGGAAGAATTTTTAAATAGGTTTGCTGCCAGCTACCGTTTATCACTTGGTCTTTCTTTATGTCGCCATGCAATTGCATTTAGGAAAATTCTACATCCATAGTCTTTTTATATTTCAACTCAGTCTAGGTTACGAATTAATTGGTCAACAAGAATTACATAACAAGCGACAAAGCCTTTTGTAGCGTCTGGAAAACTGTTTGTTCCAATTAAAAACCGGAGAAGACACCAACGTCTGTTGGATATTATATGTATGATCGCTGAAGTCATACTGCATAACAGCTACAGACATCGGCTTAAAGAAATGGCATAAAGTTGCTATCACGATGCCATGCCGAACTAATTATTAAAATCTGAATTTTTTTTGAATCTAATATGTGGGCTGAAAAGAGAATGTCGTTTCTAAGAGAGAGCACCACTTGAGCACCACATACCATTTTCAGTTAGTATTAACCTTCAAAAGATAGGTGTAAAAATTTGACATCTATCGGACCATTAGTTCTCGAGATATAGTGTTGTGAGTGAAGCAACTTTTGTTATTGTGAAAAAAATGGTTTCAAAGCAATTTCGTGTGTTGATTTATCATTGCTTTTTGATAGGAAAAAATGCAGCCGATGCAAAGAAATGGCTTGATAAGTGTTACCCGGACTCTGCACCAGCCGAACGAACCATTCGCAAGTGGATTGAAAAATTTAAAAGTGGTCATACAAGTACCGAAGATGATGCACGCAGTGGACGTCCAAAAGAGGCTGTTTCAGATGAAAACATCAAAAAAGTCCAAAAAATGATTACGAATGACCGTAAAGTGAAGTTGATCGAGATAGCTGAAGCTCTGAAGATATCAAAAGAGCGAGTTCAATATATCATACACGAATATTTGGACATGCGAAAGCTCTGTTCAAAGTGGGTGCCGCGTTTGCTCACAGTCGACCAAAAACAACAACGTGTTGATGATTCAGAGGAGTGTTTAAAGCTGTTCGAAAGCAATAAAGCCGATTTTGGCTCGATCACTTCACACCAGAGTCAGGTTGGCAGTCAGCTGAGTGGCGAGCAGGCGACGAACCTCGTCCAAAACGACGAAAAACTCAACAGTCGGCTGGCAAGGTTATGGCATCCATATTTCGGGATACACATGGAATAATTTTCATCGACTATCTCCAGAAGGGGCAGACTATCAGCAGCGACAAAACATTGCGTTGTTGGAGCGTTTGAAGGACGAAATCGCAGAAAAACGGCCGCATTTGAAGAAAAAGAAAGTGCTGTTTCATCAAGAAATTGCAACGTGTCACAAGTCGATGAAAACGATGGCAAAATTGAATGAATTCGGCTACGAATTGCTTCCCCACCCACCGTATTCTCCAGATTTGGCCCCCAGCGACTATTTCCTGTTCGCAAACCTCAAAAGGATGCTCGCCGAAAAGAGGTTTAAGACCGATGAAGAAGTAATCGCCGAAACAGAGGCCTATTTTGAGGCTAAACCGAAATCGTACTACAAAACTGGTATCGAAAGATTGAAAAATTGTTTCAATCAGTGTATCGCCCTCGTAGGCAACTATATTGATAAATAGAGTTGAATTTTGCAAAAATTTTGTGTTTTACTATAAAACGGCACTGCCTTTTCAGCCCATGTGTTATACTAATATTATAAAGAAGTACAGTTTGTTTGTTTGTAAGGGGTAATTTCTTGAACTACTGCACCGATTCTAAAAAAAAATATTTTACTAATAGGAAGCTACACAATATTGAAATTCTCAATATTTGAAGTCATGTCGGGAGAAAATGCGCTGCTTTCCAAAACGTGCACTGCCCAAATGGCTAGATATACGTAAATACATTATACTACAAAAATATTAGTTATCAGTAGATCTAAAAAATTATTTCAGCCACAATAAGGTTTTTTATGTTAAAAATATTGGATCATTGCCAAAGTTCGTGGCCGATATGTAAATGAAACACAAGCGATTACACTTTGAAGAAAACAATTTTATTAATCAATTACATATACACGAATAGTCCCGGTTATTTTTTCACGGTTATAGCTGCGTTTTTAAAAAAACGTCGTAAGGAAACTTTCAACAACTTCGGCGGAACCCAATTTCTTTCCATTTAAACCGTTCTGAAGGGACCGAAAGAAGTGAAAATCTGAAGGAACAATAGGGAATACGGTGGGTGCTGAAGGATTTCCCGTTTGAACTCCTTCAGTTTTTGCAGCGGTTGTTGGGCGCCATATGGCCTGGCGTTGTCATGATGGAAGATGACACCTTTTCGATTAACCAAGACCAGACAAAAAAAATTATATATCTGATATCCCAATAAACAAATAAAAGTACCTTCATTGGATGCAAGCCAGCTTTTGCTATGGGTTCTGCACCTTCACCAGCTTTTAGAGAATCCACTTCTCGTCGCCTGTTGCGTTTAAGCAGTGATATGGTGACGTAGACGCGATCCAGGTTATTCTCCCCGATATTTAGGAGTCACCCGAATCAATAAAAAATGTGACAGGCAATCACCCACTTGCATATTTTTTTAATTTTTTTTCGTAGCGAAAGAAATATGAAAAGAAAACTTCAAAATAGAAGGGCAGATTTACAATCTCATGGGGAGCTTTCTAACGCCAGCAGACATAGCCCGCAATTTTTGCAAATTTACTTCATCTCCGATGGCAATTAACTATCATTGCCATCAAATATTCCCCTAACTTAAAAATAGGTTTGATAAATGAGTTACAGACATACATATGTATAATATGATGGCCCGCGAAAAAGAGTTTCTAAATTGCATCGTGCCTACGATTGGTTACTATATCTTTCAATAATTGTAACAATCAGATAATAACTATCCCTCAGTAGGATTTTGCATAAAATAAACTGGTTTCAGGCATGCAGATTGACGATCAGAGCTAACTTTTGCATTTGTTCAGTCAGTATTGTGTCGACATGATGGCTAAATAATATCAACGGAAAACTTGGCCAAGTGATTTTCAGCGGGTCTTCGGTCGGCCAATTTTTTACTTTTAAGAGAGTTTTGCAAAGACCGAAACAAATGATAATCAGAGGGTGCAAGGTCCGGGCTATACGGTGAATGCATCAAAATTTGACAACCAATATCCGTCAATTTGTTCCGGGTCATTAAAGATGTGTGTGGCTTAGCATCGTCATAATGGAGGACAAGTGCATTTCTGTTGTCCAATTCTGATAGCTCTTTCTTGATAGCTTCATTCAAACGGTCGAGTTGTGCACAGTAGAGGATTGAATTGAACGTTTCGCTACGTTCTAGCAGCTCATAATAGACAATTCCCTTCCAATCCCACCAAACCCTCAACATAACCTCGTTTGCCGTCAATCCAGGCTTTAAAGTCGTTTGTGGTTGGTCACTTCCAGACTGTCATACGCTGGATGTTTAGTGCCTCCGATATACCAGACAGCTTCCGTGCCGATCTTGCTCCATCAGTTGCAAAATTTCATCGACTTTTTCGGTGACAAGCCGACCAGTGCGAGGTGCATCTTTTACATCTTTTACATCGAAATTTCCTGAACGGAATCGAACAAACCACTCCTGGGTCCGGCGTTCACTCACAGCATTCTCACCGTAAACTGCACAAGTTTTTTGGTAGGTTTTTGCAGCGTTTTTCCCTTTTTATAGTAAAAAAGCATCACATAGCGTATTTCTTCAGATATTTCATTCATATTCAAATCAGTATAACTTTTAATTTGAGCAACGAATTACACAGTTGTCTTCACAAAAAATGTAGCCTGACATGTCACCTTTCAAGCACGTGTTCGTTTGACACAATCAAATTAGTTTTTCCAGATAAATGCACACCAACACCATCTAGTGACAAAAAGGCGCTGAGAATTTTTATATGACCCAATATTATTATAATAAAATATTAAAAATACAAAATTACTCCGAATCTAAAAAGAAGATATTTTAAATTAGAAATTAGAAAATATTTCTCTAGAATCGGATTCAGAAATCAAATTCAAGAGTTTACCTTAATTTGCTTATTTGGTAGTTCATTTCTAAATGGAAGCCTATCTATAGATTGTCCTTCTTTGTTATGGTAACCGTGAGTTGCTCCACTTCCACTGGCAGTGCTGGTCTCTGATGAGCGATGTATGCTGATGGGAGGTATGTTGTTTGGTTCGCAAACTCCAGTTTAACCACTGTTAAATCATTTGACCTTAGGTTGGGACATAAAAAAAAGCTTTAATATATTTCTTAGTGAGTATATATGCTGTTGTTTGCAAAACTGGTCGTATTGTTTGTTTTAAATCCCATCTAGGGCCGAGTCTCTCACCCAAAGCTCCTGGATAATGCCGATTTCAGTATTTTTCTTCTTTAGGAAAACAAGCAGGTTATTGGAGGTACACATAGAATGCCTCAGATTAGTCTGTATGACCTTCAGCATTATACGTTTTTTCAGTGATCATCAGGTCCACCAACACCTTGTCGGCTTCGACTATGTCCACATCGTTCTCAGGGCCCTGTGATAGGAAATGCCGAACCTAAGTTTATGGCGTGCTTTCTCTAGCAGGAAGAACATATTGTTCCGGAGGAATTCCTCCGACTTAATGGCTCGCATTTGAATACCCGTACCAACCTGAAAGTCTCCTTTGTTTTTGAAAAGCCAAGATCCCACTGGGGTATTAAGCTAATAATAAATTCTTATATTCTTATAGAGCAATATTATTTAACCTTATTATCTAGCTTAGTAAGCTCTTTTTTATATTAATATGCTCAAATTTCTTTTAATTTTAATTTGACCATTTCTTTATCTTCCAGGTAAGGACCACTTTAACACACTGGTATATATGTACGTTTAATCAGTCTCACTCTTGGCGCTGGTAAGTTAAATAGTTACGAATGCGGGGCATGGTGTAGTAATATATATATTTTGTCTCACATAAGGTGGTGTTATAATTTCGGACGAACTGGGCTTTCTCCAACAACTCTGCCGTCTAGTTTAACTCCGTATGGTATGAATTCGAATTCGAAGACAGGAGCGTCAGCATGTCCTCGCCATTTTATTTTTCTTTCACAATATCTCCACTAAGAGAAGAGCGATCCCTCGTTCAACTGACCAAGGAAAAGGGAGTCTGTATTAACTCTGTTGACCATGTTTCTCTGTATTGGACCAATTATAGGTTTTAAATTGAAAACGAGTGAAAACATTGCTGTTCTCATAAAAAATAAATGTGAAGCGGTCTAAATTCTAGGTTCGACCGCCTGAATTGGTGTGCCAAGGTCTAATCTATCTCAATGACTTATAATTTTGTCGACTTTGAACGGCAGGGGAGTGAGAAGATTTTTCATAGAAAGAGTATTTCACTTTCGATTTATCATTGCCCGTCGAAAGCTCGGTCAGGTCAGGGAAGGCAATTGCATTTTTGAGCTTCTAGGCGTTGTCCTAGATTCTCTTGCATAGTAGTTATCGAACCTACCCAATGCGCCGTGCCCATATGGCTCGATATTCTAGTAGAATGCACTTGATAAGAAATGACATCCAATGTGCAAAGTGTGCAACCTACATATAAGTATATCGAAAACTTAGAGTTACAAAGAACAACACAAATTAAAAAAATGCGGACCATGTGAGGCTTCTTCCCAAAAGATTTTTCTACTATACAATAATTCGTTCGCTTTAGACTGAAAGAAACAAGATTTTGGAATACCCAGCTTACCAATAAGCAGTAATAACAAAAACTTTTTTATGCAAAAACCATCAATAAAGCTTATAGTAGTTATAAAATCACAGGCTCCCGAACAATATTGATTGGTTTAAAGGCAGCATGCGTTGTTTGCATTGACGTCATTGCCTAAACGCATTTCATTTACCAGTAACAATTAAATACAATACAATATATAACTGCCGTGATAAGGGCGCTCAAGAACAGTAAGTCTCTGTCAAAAGTGCCGGCAACAATGTCTGTAGAGTATCTACTGGTTAAGTAAACTTAGCAATTTGGCCTTTTGGATACTCTGTGACAGTTTTAACCTTAAAAATAAAAGAAAACCCTATATAGTGCCCTCTCCATGAAGGATCAAAATGCCAAATGTTAGCACAGAAGAAAGATCTTATGAAACCGCGTCATCGCATAGGAGTACTCGTATACTCAAATATAAGTAAATGACACAATAGAACATCAAATGATTTAACCCACATGTCACCGAAAATAAAGCAATAAGAACTTACAATTTGTTAGAATTTTAATTTTTGCCAACGATATCCACATTGTATTAAAATACAATTGTCAAAACCCATAAATGTTATTTGAACAATTGCTCACAAGGTTATTTAAATTGCTAAGCTGATGTGGGCACGCATGTGTTTACAAATCGGCGCTTTGATTGTCTTAAATGGGCTTCACTTTGGAATCCATTAAAAGATTATTAAAACATTTTATAGATCAAAATAATTAAAACCATATAAAAGCTACAAGTATAAAAAAAAAAAACATTCTCGTTGTACGTATGGTGACATAAAAAAAAAAGAAGAAAAATACACACGAGTTGGGTAATACTCGTACTCGTAATCTACCATTAAACAGGTAAGGCTAATTAGTATTCATGTCGACTGCCTACGTGCCAGAAACAGATGTCACTGCATTTAATTCCTGGATTCTAAAAAGCTTTATTTTAATGGCAAGTGGTTGGACAGTAGATGAATTCCATAAATTTTCTTGATAGGCAGCCGTTTTCAATCTATGTATACCCTCGCCTAGTAATGGAATGCATGACAGAACATAATAGTTGAAAAAAAAAAATAAATAAATGTTGCAGAGTCCTGTTGGGAAAAGCAATCACTTGCCTGTGAAGAGAAGACTTGACATGTTTTAGACTGAATCTGAATTATGTAATAATAATTTGCTTTGAAAACCCATATTTATATGTACATTCAAACATCTGATTGAAGGTATTAAGCATAGTATGGTGATAGGTGGTTTTGGAAATATTATGTTTTATTTTAGTGCAATATACCATTAGCAAATAGATTCGTTTATGATCCAGTTTATTTTTCCTTCATTCGAAAATTATAGTATACCTGCATACTTGGTGTTCCTATGCCGAAAATGACTTCATGCTGCGCACAGCAAATTTATATATAGTGGTGGAGTGACACAGTAGGTAAACTCATCGATAACTACGGAAGAGATGCCGGGCAATCGCAAACCTCTGACAATTAAATCCCTTATACCTTCCGTCTATGAAAAAAAAAAAAAAAAAATGAGTGGGCTGAGTTGTTTACTCAGCCAGAGGTAATATTGCTTAAGAACACCTATGGGTGGTAAGAAGAAAGAAATAACTGATATGCCTGACGTATGTGACAGGATCTCAGAATAGTGATCAGCATAAGGCGGAAAAATTAAGACTATACGGACAAAGGACGATATGTGCTGGTAGTGTTCAATGTACAAGCTGCGTTTCAAAGTGTCATGTTTTTTTTTTTTTTTTAAATGAAGAACAGCAAAACCCATTTATTGTATCCTGAGTAGTCTCCTTCTGACTCAATACAACGATTTGCATGGTCCAAAAGCATGTCGAATATGTGTTTTAGATCATCGGCCTTGATGTTCTTCAGAATGTTGGTACAAGCCTCTACGAGGGTGGATCAAAAAGACCTTGAAAACTAAAACAGATGTCGACGACCTCAAATTCAACATTTTGCTTGTCAAGAAGCATCTTTCAAATGAATGCACTCAAATTTTGAGACAAATCTATCAAATAGTTTTGTTGTAACAGGCATTTGAAACAGACACATACGAGAATTTTCGTTAAAATGAAAAAAAGTGAAATTCGTGTGCTCATTGAACACAATTTTTTGTACAAAAAAAAAAAAAAAAAAAAAAAAAAAATCTTAACTCAAATAAAACAAAAACTTGAGAAGTATTATGAAGACTTCAGCATCGATTGGAACCATTAACCACTGTTTTACTTAATTTTGGTTCGGCCGTACGAGCACAAGTGACGCCGAACGTTTTGGTCGCCCAATTAAGGTCACCATATCAAAAATCCACAGTATGATATTGGATGATCGGCGAGTGAAGGTGTGCGATCTTCGAGAGGCTTTTACATGGATCAGTGATTTCAGTTTTGCAAAAATATTTGGATTTGAAAAAGCTTTCCGCCTGATTGGTGCTGCATTTGTTCACAATTGATATCTTCAAAGTGATGGCGATGCTCAATCACTATCTGCACGAGTTTTTGCTCGTTTCCGTGGACGAAACATGATAAAACACAGGCACCAATGAACAGTCTAGACAGTGGACTTCTGGTAAATCGAGGTCGAAAAAGACCAAGGTGCGTCTATGGGCCAACAAGATGTGGGATGCGCGCGGCGTCATTTACATCGATAACATTGGAGAGGGAAAACAATCATCGTTCCCTATTATTGCGGCAAGAGTGATTTTTCGTTCTATTTCTGCTTAGGTGCTGTTGACAGAATTTATAGCAGGGCCAAGGTAGGCAAAGCCCTTTACTATATACATCGAAATTATAGCTCTCGATTGTGACGTTCTATTCAATTCGTCGAATAGAGTATGCTTCCTATTTGCAGCATATACTTGGTTTTGTCCGTATTTGCCGCTAAACCCACATTGGCAGCTTCCGTTTCAATACTATCAAACGTACTGGTGACAGCCCACATAGTTTACTAAAACTTGATATAGCTTTACCTATGTATATACAGGGTGACTGACTCGAACTGCAACTTTTTAAAATGCTATAATTTTTTTTGTTTTTGATAAATTTTATTGCGCCAAAGCAAAAAAAAGTTGGAAAATACATCAACTTTCAAATTGTATCAGTAGTTTTCAATATGTCCACCTTTGCCGCGAATAAGGGCCTTGAGACAGCCGAAGAAAGCATCGCAAGCTGCACGCAAGTGGCTTTGCGGTATTTTGGCCCATTCCCGGCGAAGTGCTTGTTTGAGGCGGTCCAAACTTTGGTATTTTTTAGTGCCAACCTTCGCCTTCAAAATACCCCAGACAGAGAAATCCAAGGGATTTGCATCCGGAGAATTTGCAATCCATTTTGTGGAAGAAATGAAGTGTGGAACATTGTTTTTTAACCAATCTTGGTTGACGCGCGCTTAGTGAGGTGGTGCAGAGTCTTGTTGAAATGTCCACGGTCTCCGACCGAAATGATTGTTTGCCCAAGGTTTCAATACTGCCTCTAAGTCAGTTTCACGGTATTGGATCACATTAATTTTGACGCCACTATCCAAAAATACGAGCGGAGAGCGACCATCGGCGGTTATGGCAGCCCAAACCATCACCATCTGTGCTGCCTGCTTTCTGGTGGCCGTCCGAAGGTGTAAATTTTTGAAGGACCTCTCTGGCAAGTTAACTCGGTCATTTTGTTTGTTGACATATTGCTCTATAACAAATGGCGACTCATCGGAAAAAACCAAATTCGGCAACTCACCACTTTCGTGCAAGCGTAGCAACTCCTTCGCTCTATCGACTCTAACTTTTTTCTGTTGCTGTGTAAGATCGTGTGTTTTTTGGAACTTTAATGGCTTGAGCCCAAGCTCATTTTTAAGTATGTGTTGCATCCGTTCCAACGATATGTTCAGCTCACGAGCCATTTTTCTTCCACTTCGACGCGGATTTCGCTCAATTCGAGCCTTCACTTTCTGAACCATTTCTGCCTATGCTGCTGTTTTTTTATGATCACCTCCATGGCGTTTTGCAACGCTTCCAGTATCACGGTAAAGAGCTATGGTTCCAGACACAAATGATTTATTCACGTTGAGGTGTTGGAGGGCTCTAACAGTAGCTACTTGTAGTTTTCCAGCCAAATATAAAGCAATCACACTATCACGTTTGAATTCCATTGCGGATAAAATTTTTTCAAGACAACTGAGACGGAAATCGTTTAAAAAGCTTGACAACATTATTAACTATCTGTCATATGTCAATAATTTGAGCTCACAGTAATGAACGGTTTGGAAATTATATCAATCTGAAGTTGGTTGCAGTTCGAGTCAGTCAGGGTGTATATTGTAATAGCACGTTTCTATAAACGCTGTCATACGTGCCTTTAAAGCGTTGTTGGACTTAAGTTTAGGCATTGCTATCCTTATTTTGTTTTCGTTAGGTGGACGGAAGTTTTGGCTATCATCGTCTAAGTTGAATGTTCTATCCTTCTTCATCGTCGCTAATGTCTGCCGAAGAAGTTTTTTCATATTCTCACCACCGACTACAAAGTTTCCTTACAAACTTTCAATATCTGGATAAGCCGATGTTCTTCCCCTCTCTTGTAGGGCTCACGAGCGACTCTCGTCCTTCGTTGCAGTGCGGCGCTTTAAACGCTTCTTATTTAGTTAGCTGCATGTGTTTGCCAGCATTCTTCGTCAAATCAGAGATTTTGTGGTAGTGGTAGGCGTCTCAGTTGACCCGTTGGCAGCGTGGTCACTGGTCTTCGGTACTTGATGCTGGCGGCATAGGAGTTGTTGAGAAATTTCTGGATACACGTTTTGTGGAAATCCTGGTGGCGTCCTGCGATTGCATCTTTTCTACGTTATATGTTCTCACAGTAGCTCTTCTTTATTGTTGCGCTTTTGAAATCCACATTCGTACCTTGGCTGCGAGAGTGTGGTGATCAGAGACAATATTGGCTGCCCGGAAATTCGGACGTACATAATACTGAAGGCATCTCCAACGGTGATTGCAATATGATCAGTTTGATTTAGCATTTTATGATCCAAAGACTCTCATCACCCCTTGTGTATATTGAGTTGAGTAAAACGTGTGCTTCCTATAGTGATATTTCGTCCGCCGCAAAGACAATAAGCTTACTTGTAAGCCCGTTTCTAGAGGTTATGTCGTGGAGACTTTGCTTACCAATTGTCCTACCAATCATGACCTCCTTTCCTATCCTTTGATATACTTTGGACAATGCTCATATATCTTATCGAAGAGCTCGTAGAAATATTCTTTGGTGGTGTCGTCTTTGTCTTTAGCATTTATACGTATTATCATAAGACGTTCGCTAACGTGTCGGAACCTTAAGACTTTTTGCCTAAGTCTGCCGCATATGACAAATCCGCATCCAAATAAGTGCTGTTTCTTTTCCCTATAGCAATCACCATATCACAGTTTTTCATACACTTTATCATCGACCTATTCCATCACATTTTCTGGTTGGCGGTGATATCTGCATGATAGCAGTTAAGCGCCCCTGCTAATTGTTCACCTGCACGTGGCTTGTTAAGGATCCGAAAATTCCACGTGCAGATCCGAAGGTCGTTGTCTTTTAAATGTTTTCAGGGGTCATCAACAATGAATCCGTTAGTATGAGAGACTATTATTTTCAATCCCGATGAACAACTGTCGTGTCTGCCACAGAATACTGCGCATCATTTAAACCAACATACGTCATTGTTATCGTAGTTTCCTTGGTAATTAACGAAAAAGCGTAAATATGCCTCCAAAATAAATAGAAATTGGGTATGTAGCTGTCGAAAAAAAGTTTTATTGTAGTACAACGGATTCGTACTCGTTTTACGACATTAAAAAGTAACGGACTTGATTTACTGCCTTGATGTTCTCCAACTTTACCTTTGAATTTTCGGGTAATTACCATTGTGCAAATGTACAAACTTTCGTTTAACCGTCATCAAACATATCGAGTATCATCCTTGTATACCGTTGAGGTCTTCTTCCATTTGTGTGCGGCACCTAAGATGAGGTCGTCCTCTACCGAATTGTCCCTCTAAGTTGGAATCGAAAACTTTCTGGGCTGTGGTGCTGTGGATCTATTCGTTGAAGTCGATCCACCCTTCTAAGCCAAATACAAGTACAGTTCGCTGTTGGAACAACTACTTTAATCTGCTTAGTTACCCGAACTTTTCTTTTGAAACGCTCATAGTGAATCTTCATGTGATTTTCGGGCTGGTGTCAATATCGTTGTTGATAGCAAAGCCGAGGAAGATAAAGTTCCTTAAAAAGTTCTAACTTCATATCGTGACGTTTTGTCGTCAGCATTTGTATACGAAGTTGAGAAGATTAATTCGTCTGTAATGGGCGCAGTTTAGGTGATATCCCTTCTCTAAGATTGAATAACCGATGCTGAGGTTCCATATTTGGAGACATACTTTCGTCGATCTAGATTTTAGAGATGAGTTAATACAAACTTCGACTCCAATCAACACCTGCTGTTTTAAAGAGCTCGATAGAACAGCATTCGGGCCCAGCAGTTTTCTTGGAACTAAGCTTGTAAAATTGCTGTTTTGATCTTTTTGTCTGACAGTGGGATGTTGTTTATCATCAGGGCTTACCATTCTTCAGAAATAATCTTTCCAAATTCGCGGCACCAAATGTTGTTCTACTCTAAGTCTTATTCCTTCATCCTTATATATTTACAGCATTGGGATGGAAATTAGACTAATCATTAAAGATTATCTCAAGTGAAAAAAAAAATCACCTACATACGACTTTATAACTCCCGAAATTCTACAGAAATTGTAGACACGTTTGCCAATGACTCAGCTGTATTTGCAGCTGTGAAAAGCGAACGGGAACTCAAAATTTTTAAAGTGCTATAGATGTAATTCTCAGATTTTCAGTACATCCCTGCTCAAACAAATATTGCCATAATCCAGCGGTTACAAAACCAAGTCGTCGAAGACATCGTCAATGTCCCTTGGTATGTAAGAAATTAGAAGTTACCTCACCATCTAAAACTAGAAACGGTAGAAGGGACTATCTCCAAATACGCAAGAACGCATTACATAAATCTCAGACAACATGTCAACCACGAAGCAGTACGGCTGAGTGACACCACTGGGCAGACCGAAAAACACAAGCGAGTAAAACCATACAATTTATGTGATTAACTGTTTAGTAAAAAATTCTGTAAATTATTAAAAATTCGTCACAACTGTTGTTTAAATGTACTTTTATGTACAATAAAATACTTCAACATAATAGGTATACTTCATTTTACCAAAGATACACTGCTACATAGTTGTACTAGATGTAGTAACGGGTGATTTTTTAAGTGTTAGGTTTTAAATTAACAAGAAAAAAAAAAACAGAAAAATTGTAAAAATGTGTACAATTTTTATTTAAGTTGATAAATCAGTGCTTGCTATTTACTTTTTAACGATTATTTCATGCAAATGTTGACCACGACTACACTATACGTCGCTGGTTTATCGGCATAGACGAGTGATTTGACGTAGCCCCATAAAAAATAGTCTAAAGGCCTCAAATTCCGTGATTTAGCCGGCTAGTTTACCGTTCCGTCGATTTGCGTGCTGTGTGGCATGTAGCGCTGTCTTGCTGGAATCACATATCGAACAGGTTAAGCTCGTGCATTTTGGGCAAAAGAGAGTCCGAAATCATTGAACGATAATTGGGAGCGTTGACGATAACGTTGTTCTCACGGTCATCTTGGAAAAAATACGGGCCATCAACCGCTCCAAACAGTGCATTTTTCCTGGTGCTCTGGCAGTTTTTGTATTGCCTGAGGTTGCAAAACCTCATTATTAGCACACCCATCGTCGTTGAGGACAATTTTTCGATAAAAAAGCCGATCTTTCTATGACCCACTCATCGAAAATTCGACGCTGTGGCAAGTCGTTCGAATTCAGTTCTTGCACGAGCTGTATTTTGTAAGGTTTTAGACCAAGATCCTTGTGTAAAATCTTTCACGTAGTTAAGTAACACAATCCCATTTGCGAATGGACAAATCATGGTCTTCAATAACACTAGCAGATACAGCAGCAATATTTTCTTCTGTGGCTTACTGCCCAATAGCGTGGAATTGGGGTGAAACTTGGTCACTATGGCTTGAATTGCTTGCTCAGTAGATCGATTATGACGACCGTAAGATGGTTGAAGTGCGCGAAAAACATTTTCAACAGACCACGAACTTTTATAGTAAAATTCAATAATTTGTAAGCGTAGTTCGGGTGTGAGTCTTTCCATTTTTGACTTTGCGACGAATCACGCTTGAACTGTCAAAAATAGAACACTGAAAAACCAAACAAAAAAAAAAAAATCACCTTTTTTATTTATAACAACTTTATAACGTTTCAATAATAATAAAAAAAAATAACTGGAATTTATATTACTATATTAACATTTGACCCACTTCCCTCAAAGCAGCAGTCTAAAACTCTCTCGTATATTTTCATAGTATGCCACATTAGTTTCACCGATCGGTGCTTGTTGCAATTTCTCCTGTCAACTTTGCCTGTATAAGTTAACACAAAATAAATTTGAACTCTTTTCCACAAAAATCACTTGAACACCGGATCCTCTGCACATGCGGTCATTTGATGCTTTCCCACGAAACAACATAATTGCAGACGCACCGCACATGTCGTGATTTGATGCTTTCCCACGAAACAACATTATTGCTGACACACCGCTTGTACCTGAGCAAACTACATTTTAAAGCGAGGTGTAAATAAATGTTATTACAATAGAATTAAGTATGTCAGTCTTGTTTGTCATTTAAATAAAGTTTGATCGGCTTCCGTTCTAAAATGGAATTGGGAGTGGAGCTGGAATACCCGGACTCAACCTTAATATAACTATAGACATGGGCAAAAGTCTCGGTGTATTCCAGGCAGAACTCCGTGCCATTCAATAATGTACCAACCATGTTTACAACTCTGTTATCTAAGGCGAAACCATCCATATATTCACGGACAGTCAAATAGCTATAAATGCCCTAAGCTCGCACAAAATCGGTAATGGACTGCTTCAAAACTCACAAAAAACTAAGCTCCAGGAACAAAACCAAACTGGTGGGTGTAGTGGGTCATGAGGACATTGATGGGAATGAAAAGGCCGACGAACCGGCCAGAAAGGCCTCAGAAACTCCCTTTAATGGACTTGAACCCTTCTAATTTACTTCTAAGTCAGCCGGTTACCTCATACATCTTATGTGGAATGTCCAGCCTTCAACGGAATTAGACGGAAGAAAGGTAGAAAATCTACTAGCCTAACTATATGTTAGTTCTGATTAAACGGTACAAAAGGTCTTTTAGATCAAAGTGCGTTTGTTCACAATTTTTCACAAATTTACCTAACGACAAGTGGAATATAACATCGTCTCGTTCGAAAAAGACGTAAGCTCTGCAAGAACAAAAGGCTACGAGGATAAAAAATCTAGAAATCTACAGTTTAGGCCGCAATTCGCCCCTATTATTATCCAGATATTACGACAGCAATTGGAGCCGTAAGTCATTGATTTTAGCCATGGTTGCGATGCTCTTGTGCGCCGGTGCATTGTCTTGCAAAAACAAAAATTTTTTTCGCTTCATGTGAGGCCGTTTTGCAGCGATTTCGGCCTTCAGTCGCTCCAATAATGCAAAGTAATACTCGTTGTTGATGGTTTTTTCTTTTTTGAGGTAGTCCACAAAGAGTATGCCATGAAAATTCCAGAAAACCGACGCCATAACCTTTCCGACCCATCGAGCCTTCCTCGGCCGCTTCGGAGCACTCGTGCCGGCTTCAGTCCATTGCCGTTCACTCCTTCTGTTTTCCGGTGTTCAACAGTTACCAATCGACGCCAAAAGTCCGCCCGATTGTGCATCAGAAAGTCCAAACACTCCTTCGAAGTGGTCTCGCGTTCGTGTTTTTGGTCAAGAGTGAGTATGCGCGGCAGGATAATTTTTTTATATGCAGATTATTGCCCAAAATATGGCGTGTACGCTCAGTACTAATCTTTGTGGTATCTGCTAGCTCGCGCACCTTCACTTTCCTGTGAGCCAATACCATTTCATGTATTTTTTTGACATTGTCCTCTGTAACCGGATCGGAGGGTCTGCCGCTGCGGACTTGATCGGTAGTGAAGTTGCGGCCACCACGAAACTCTCGAAACCAATATTTGACGCTGTAATCTGACAGAGCATTAGCCCCATAATATTTATCTAAATTTTATTTTGTTTCCTTCGCCGTTTTGCCTCTCAAATACTCAACTTAATGCCAAACAGGAGGTTACTTTTCACCTAGTAGACCCATTTTTTTTTGGCTTTTCTGCATGTAAATATCGAATTTACTGTTCACTTTTTTTTTACAATTGATTCCTAAAAGAGTGAAAGACGATATTTGCCGGTAAAAATTTCGACTCGGTTTTACCTGGGCTTAAGCCGCACTTTTGGGTCCATCTGAAAACACCTTTCCAAAATTCTTAGTAATTCGTTGTTTACCTTTTCTATGGAAGAGAACACAACCTTGAGGCTGTGACTCGAATTCAGGATTCTCCTGTGGGAATTTAATTTATCCATACGCTAAAATAGTCCTCACCACTTAGATTGTTGAATACACTCTCAATGTCGGACACCAAGATGTAGTCCTTCAGAACGATATTTCTTTCAATTAGGCATACTATTCACGTTTCTTTGAATTCCTTGCTTTATGCTGAAGTCAGAGATTCGATTGTCCGGACTTGACAATATGGATCGTTTAGATTATGGTAGATATAATCGTCGATCTGAGCGTACCATACGAGGGCTGTTTGATAAATACCCGGATAAGAAATGACAACGCAACTTTTTTAGATTTTCACAATTTATTTAACTCGATACACTTTTCCCAGCGGTCTTGCAACTTTGCAAAATACTCCTTTGCGGCGGCGATGACTTCCTCGTTCGAACCGTACTTCTTTCCGGGGAGCGATCTTTTAAGGTTTGGGAATAAAAACAGGGACCCAAATCCGGAGGATGACGGAGAAATTCGTAGTTCATTTCGACCAATTTGGCTGTGGCGACTGCCGAGGTGTGAGCCGGGTGCGTTATCGTAGTGGAAAAGCACTTTTTTCTTCGCTAAATGTGGTCGTTTTTTTTTCTTCAAATCGGCTTTTTTTTTCAACGTGGATCACATCTTGCGCGTCCCAAAAAACGGTGGCTATCACCTTCCCGGTCGAAGGCACGGTCTTCGCCTTCTTTGCCGTATGTTTTCCAGGTAAGACCCATTGTTTCGATTGTTCTTCGGTCTCTAGTCTGTACCAATGAATCCATGTCACGTCGGCGGACACGAAACGACGCAAAATCGTTTGGATTTTGAAGTGATCTCACAATTGCACTTGCTCTTGGGTTAATGGTAAGGGGTTGTACGGTAAAGTGAATGGGTTCCATACACATTATCGAGAATGGGCTTGATTTCTCGCAGGTTTTCCCACTCAAAAACAAAAATCGGATCACGAAGCGATACTGCTCTTTTTTCATGGTCGCAAAAAACACTAACACGATATTTTGAAATGGGTGACAAAACAAAATTAAGCGTCGGATTGTCACCAACTTTTGAAAGGCGGGTAAAAAGAGGATATACTGAATGATGGTACACTCACTTATGTTCTTATCCGGATACTCATCAAACCCTCGTAAGTAAAACTATAAAGAAAAATCGCAGGGACTGGCTCTGTTATAGACGTCATCAGATCCATCATCGCACGCCCTAAAGAAAATATGGGTGCCGTAAGTGAAAGTGTTAAAGAACATCCAAGTCTATCGACTCCATGGCGAGCACAGCATTAGGGCTTTTCATACGGCACCTTATGGCATATTTTGCATTTGGATTTGCATCTACACTCTTATAAAGTTCAACTTACTCAAGAATTGAAGCCAGCTCACCACGGAATGTTTAGAACATAAGCCGATTGGGTACTTAAACATCAGCATTTGGATGAACAATTTCCACACAACATTTTATTCAGCGATGAAGCTCATTTTTCAATCGGTGGATACCTTAACAAACAAGATTGTAACATATAGGGAAGTGAAAGAAGTGAAAAACCTTTGAATTTACAAAAAGTCACCGTATGGTGTGCAACTTGGTCCAGTGGACTCATTGGTCCATACTTCTTCGAAAATGAGGCAGGTGTAATTGCCACCGTCAATTCTAATTGCTTTACCAAATGTTAACGAATGGACGAATTATTTCACGTTTTAGTGATGTGAACTGGCCACCAAGATTATGTGATTTGTCGCCGTTGTATTTCTTTTTGTGGAGCTATGCAAAATATTGTGTTTATGCACACAATCCGCAAACTCTCAATGCTTTGAAGACGAATATTCGTCACGTTATGAAAGAATTACTGCCCGATATGCGTCGAAAATGTATCAAAAATTACCTTGTCAGAATCAAGTCCTGCAAGAACTCCCGTGGAGGACATGTGAATTATGTTATCATAAACTCTATTCATAAAAACAAGATCGAAACAATATGTTGGAATAAAAATTTAATCGAAATCTAAATCATAAATGTGTTTTATCTAAATTTACTTTTGGAACTACAAAATGGATGACCCTTCATGAACTAAGACTTTCTTGGGTTAGTGTCTGTCTATTTATATAAAAACCTAAATTTGATTACTCCTGATGACGAATGAGATTTAATATCAGAAAATGTGCACTAAATTTCGATTTTCTTGCGCGAGAAATATTAGTTTCTTCCGGAAAATTGATGGTAGTTGGTTGTAAAAGTTGCATATATGAGATTGGAAACACAGGTAGCCTCTTGACTCAAAAGGCTCAAGCTTTTGTTGTCTTTTGAATGGCAGCTCTTTACATCAGCCGTTGGTTTTCATTCTGACTAAAACTAGCACTTTATTTTGTAAAAAAAAAAATGTTCAATACTCGTACTTCCTATTGGTGAGATGTCCTAATTTGAGAAGCTTTATAGCATCATAGCATCTATCATATCTATGATTTGTCTGAAGAGTGTGTTTTTATGTCCCTATCTGAGATTACTTAAGCCTAAATCCCTTAATAACATTTGTGTGTTGTAAGTTATATGTTCTCCTGTGTTTTATAAAGTATCTGCCAAAGTTCTGATAAGGAAATAAGCTCTTCGATATACGAACGACTACTCTTCATAGACTGAATAATGAAACAAAATCGATTAGTATGACAGGATTGTATATCGAACGAGTCACAACATAGAAAACATTCATAAAATCAGTTCTTAAAAAGCAAGTTCCCATACGACGCGTCGTCTTTCTGTCTTTCACTTTGACATATCGTTTCCTGGATTTCACATCTACACCTACATACATCTGCACCTTCGTAGTCTTCCGTACATTTACAGAATGATCTTTTATTTAAAACACTAAAACGACATCAAAACGAATTTATCTGTAGTACTCGTTCTATTCCAGACTTCCTTTAGTTTTCCCACTTGTAAAATTGTTCGTATGTATTCTGGACAAGTACCACCTGATAGCCTTAAACAATGTCTGCATGGCAGGAAATGCAGAATTGAAAACGAATTGCTACCCATTTTGAGTAAAGGCAAACAAAAGCCGAGACGTGATGGCCTATTTTAGACTTCATGATGGAAAACCCAATTAAGGGCCGTAGGGTGATAGTGTCGCATTCGCTAGTTTACCATTATCATAGAGACGAGTATATCTATATGTATCTATAGATACTTGTATGTAGACGCAGTGAAGGTGATGGCAGTAGAAGTACGAGTATGTTAGATGTCATATGACGAAGATACCATAGCCATGGCCGGTAGGAACTTTATCCAATTAGAGAAGTTGCAGTCGGTTGCGTTATTTTTGGTATTCCTCACTGCGTGCTTATCGTTTTGCTCGCCATTCTCTTTCACAATTCGATTAATTATGGCTATGCCACACCACTGAAAGTGACAAATTTCTTTTCGATTGATTTTTGAATAGAATTGAATTGGGATAGAAAGGTATATTTAAGCACACGGATATAAGTATTTGTTAATGGGTGGTACTCACCCATTACCTGTTAGTGATGACCATAATTATAGATTGGCTCAAGGGAAATGGTACGTCAAAAAGGCATGAGTGATTAGAATCGAAGTAATCGATGACCAAGTGTGATCTATCTATCATATTAAAGTACTGATGATGATTTAAAAGGTAATCAGTGCAGTTGCAATTGCTGAAAGCTATTAAGTGCTTGTTGAATATGTGGGTACCGTTACCCATTTTAAAATAATGATGCTCTTTCAATAAGGGTTATCGAACTTTGAATATCAATTTATAGTGTAATAAAACCAGTCAGTAGCAGTAAGTACAATACATTGTAGTTTTCTTCTTTAGACAGCTAACTGTTACAAAAACCTTTCTTTGTATGATAGTATTGATTGTCACTCGATTGTCACTGTTCTTCGGCTGTAATATTTTTTATAAATGAAAAATTTTGGATCTCCTTATAAATCATCATAGATATCAAGTAAAGATATGATGTTTTAATTTTTTTCCATTAAGTCAAAAAAATGATATCGGCTAAGAGGCCGGCGCTAGAACTGATGAACATTTGGCTTCGTTTTTCGGCACATTCTCTTTCTTCCTTCTACCAGAACTTCCGGCAATAGGTCCTCGCATTCTTGACAGATATTCTCTTTAAGAGCTTCAAGAGTCTGAGGCTTGTTGAACTAGACTCGTGACTTCAGAAAACCCCATGAAAAGAAGTCTGGAACGGTTAAATCAGGTGATCTTGCTGGCCAGTGCAAATCGCCAAAACGAGAGATTAGGCGACCTGGAAATGCAGCCTTCAGAATTTCAGTTGTGGCTCGTGAAGTATGCGGCGTTGCTCCATCATGTTGGAAGCACATGTTCTCCAGTCCCATTCATCCAACTGAAGTTGAATATCGTTGAGCATGGAACTCCAGCGCTTACCGTCCACAGTAGTCTATTCGACCGTGACGTTTTCTAAAAAAAAATAACCGATTACGACTCTAGCGTAAACAGCACACTATGCAGTAACTTTGAGCGGGAGTAATGGCTCTTTGTAGGCTATACGCGGATTTTCTGGGCCGCAGAAGCGATAAATTTGCTTATTCACACATCCACAGAGATGGAAATGGGTCTCGTCGATCATGATGATTTTCGATGAAAAGTTGTCTCTCTTGTTGTCGAAATCCAGGATGACTTGAGCGTAACAGCTTACAGCTGATGCACTGTCTGCACTTTGTAAAAGATCATCTTTCACATGTTGTCTGATGGATACTCAGGCGTCCTCTGCGATATATTCAACCATACCTTCGATATTTTCAGCAGAAGGGCTATTCCGGGGCCGAATACACCTGGCAGCATCTCGTGTTATCCCATACTTTTCTAGGCTAGCGGCTAAACGTCGTAGTGTTTGACCAGTTGGTGTCGGACGACCCGAAAATCTGCACTAAAATTCACGCTGCACTAACACCACCAACGAATTATTCCGCAGAAATATCCTAACAATTACTCCGCGTTCTTAAGAGGTATAGCGATTCATGTCTTGTTGACGTGTATTTTGTATTTGTTTACTTCAAAAATTTTAAAGTAAAATTGACATTTGCCGCCATTTGCAAAAATTATAGCATCTTTCTATAGGGTGATGACTTGGTTCCAGATTTGTCCAGATAAAAGTTTCGTCAATTGATCTTACATGTTTGATACTATAAGGATACTTTCATTTTAAGGAAAATCAATTTCAAACTATGAAATTCCGATAAAAGCACAGGGTCCGGAGGCTATGATTTCCAGGTTCTATAAAATGCCATTCCGATCAGGCGAATGGACAAAGGTTTCCTGTTTGTGTTTTTTCTGTGTTAAATTTTTGACAGCTCACGCGTGACTCGTGACATGTGTCAAGGTCAAGCATGCTCAGTTAGTATTGCAATTTCTCGGAAAGCCATGTAAACCAGAACAACACTTACAAATTATTGAATTTTATTATCAAAATTCGTGTTCTGTGAAAAATGTTTTTCGCGTGCTTCGATCATTTTACGGTCGTCATATTCGACCTACTGAGCAAACAATTCAAGCCATAGGGACCAAACTTTACGCTATTGGACTTCAAGCCACCTACCCGTATGCGTAGAGTGCGGACAGAGAAAAATATTGTTGCTGTATCCGCCAGTGTTAATGAAGACCGTGATTTGTTCATTAGTCGCCGTTCACAGCAATTGGGCTTGTGCCGTGTTTGGTCCGATGAGCAACCTCAGGCAATACAAGGTACAATGCATCCGGAAAAATGCACTGTTTGGTGCGGTTTATAGCTCGGCGGAATTATTGTCCAGTATTTTTTCGAAGATTACCGTGAGAACAACGTTACCGTCAATGGCACCCGCTATCGTTTAATGATTTCCTTTGGACGGGTGAATTGGCCGGCTAGATCGTGCGATTTGACGCGTTTAGATTATGTTTTATGGAGACACGTCAAATCACTTGTCTAGACATTGGGTCTTAGTGACTTAATCGCTCAAGGAGCCCCAAAAAAATTGATCGAGCTTCTGCTCTACTCTAATAGAGCTTCTACTTTACGTTAATACTTTAAGAATGATTGATATTTTAAGAGTTTTCTTGACATGTAAAAGAAGTAGAGCTCCAAGCATATGCTGAATAAGTGCTTTCATAAAAAGAAAAATATTATAAACATATGTAATACAAAACGAGTACGATATCTAATATAAAAGAAATATCCTATGTTGGAATATCCTTCTGTTGGTTAACCTGAACATAGGGTATCCGATACTGTCAACTGGACTTCTTTTCTCCTGTGTGGGAAAAGGGTTTCTGACGGCTAATTTCGGTGCCTTAAAAGATTACATTCGTCTGAAGAGTCTGGGGTATTAAATGTTAAAGTAAACAAATTCTTGATGTGACAGTCGGGTTGGACCAAGGCCTAGTGTCGTCCACTCATTACATTGTTCGCCTTATCATTTATGTGAGAGGCTATCAAATGGCGGAAGAATGAGAGACTTTGCCTATCGAAAGAGTCATGAAATCAGAAAAAAATTATTTTGCTTTTTAGTGTTGGCCGAATTTGTTACAGTAGCCGGATTTGTTACAGTAGCCGAATTTTTCTTTTCCACTGCGGCACGCCACTTTAGTTAGTTTATTGCTTTAAACGATATTATTCATTTTGCGGAAAAAAGGCACTTAACGGGAACCAGTAATTCGATGCACCCATACATCATGTAAACGGCATCCTTCCACCATTAGTGGTATGGAAAAATAGTGCGGTAAGAAACAAATCCTTTTGTTTCCCCAAATTCTTTATAGCTAACTTGCTTTTCTTTCATCCTGAACTAGCGGGTGATAAGCAAACCAGGTGTCGGTTTTTTCCAGCTCTGAGCTGGAAAATGGTTTGACCAGGAAAAATGTTTCTTAAACTCCTTTTTAAAAACATTTACAGTGTCTTTGTAATAATCGTGTTTTTTTTTAGGGGCTGCACCCATATAATAGAGTGCCTTCAAAATTTCACTGATACCGCCTCAGCTTGTCTTTAAGCTGGTTCAGTTCAGCTCACTAGCGACGACACTTTTAAATATTTGAAACATTTTTTCCTTTTCAACAGTTTTCCTGTGGTTCAAATTTATGAAGTTGGGACTTAGAAAAATCCTTATGATTTAAGTTTCTGCGGAGTAAACTTTCCAACGCTTGCTTTGATCTCCAAGCCAAATGTTATTTGTCGGGGCCTCCGTAATCAAATCGAATATTATTCGAATAGGTTGCCTTTCGTCCCTAACACGAAATGACGCTCTGGTAAACCATCGGGACTTAGCTTATAATCCAGTGAGCTTATGTTTGAACTGCCAACTGACCAATAGTTCCAAACGTTGGTTTTCGCTGTATAGATGGGAAACATTGTCTAGATGCTCCAAAAAATTTTCCAATGTAGTTTTGACTCTTCTAGCAAAAATTAGAGTCGCAAGGACATCAAAACTTAATTCGCAACAAACCTTTACTGATGAGGGATGGTGGAGACGACCGTCGGCATACGCTTAAGGCGAGACCTTCCTTTACCGCGCTATCCCTTCGAAATAGATTCGAAGATAGAATGGAGTGGTGGTGTTCATTCGCATAACATGTTCAAGCAATCAGAGTCGATGAGTTCCAATTGTTCCAATCCAGAGTTCCAGTATTTGTTATCAGGTAAATGTTGCGGCATAGCCCATATAGTTCGTAGATATCCGAGTATGCATCTTTCCCAATATTCCGTTTATGCAGACGGAACCGAAAATCACTCGAAGGAAATTTACGCAAGCAACCAAGGATATTCAGTAGTGAGACGATAGGTTTCTTATTAGGGGTGCTTCATTGTGAGGTTTGATTTTCAAAAGGCTTTTTTTGACAGATCATGCGTGACTCCTATCAAACTGCTTCGTCATTTTTGTTCAGTATCGTTTAGCAAGTCATCATGGAAAGACTCACACCACAATAACGTCTCCAAATTATTCAGCTGTATTACGAAAATCTGTGAGAAATGCTCTTCGTGCGACTCGAGCTACGGTGCACATAATCGACCTACTGAAACCGCTATTGCCGATACCATTCATAAATTTGAGTCCCAGCTTACATTAGTGGATGATACTCGACCGGTTAGACCACATCCAGCACGTAGTGAATAGACTATAGCAGCTGTAGCTGAGAGTGTACCCGAAGATCGTGACGAATCAATTCGTCGTCGTTCCCAGCAACTTGACTTGGCGTATTCGACAACTTGACGTATTTGACTTGAGGATATCGGCCTAAAAGCGTAAAAAATTATTCAACTTGTATAAGAATTGAAGCTAGACGACTTGAATTTGCGTCGTATTTTCAGTAAATGGGCTCTGGAAAAACTCATTGCAAATCCGGTGTTTTATCGTGAAATTTTGTTCAGTGATGAAGCCGTTAATAAACAAAATTGCCGTATTTGGGCTGATGAGCCAACCGAAGATAACTAAGAGCTACCATTACATCCATTAAAAACAACGGTATGGTGTGGTTTATTGGCTGGTGGAATCATTGGTCCATATTTCTTCAAAAGTGAGGCAAATCAGTATGTTACCGTCAATGGTAACCGGTATCGCGCCATGGTTACGGACTATGTGCTTTCTGAAATTCAAGCACATGGTCTCGGTGAGCTCTGGTTTCAACAGCACGGCGTTACGAGTCATAGAGCGCGTGAAACAATGGACTTGTAGAGAAATAATTTTGGTGAGCACTTAGTTTTACGTTTTGCTACGGCAAATTGGCCGCTTAGATCGTTCGATATCACACCTTCTTACTATTTTCTCTGGGGATATGTAAAGTCTTAGATCTTCAGGGATAAGCCAGCTACGATTGACGCTTTGGAAGTCAATATTACTCGTGTTATCCGCGAGATACCAGTCGCTATGCTCAAACAAGTCACCCAAAATTGGACCTTCCGAATGAACCACCTCAGACGTAGTCGTGGCCAAAATTTACATGATATCATTTTCAAAAAGTAAATGCCATGAATTGTTCTTTTAACAGATTATAACAATTTTAAGTTCACTTTCAAATTTATGTGTTTTATTTTACATTATAAATCAAACCTCACGATGAAACATCCTTTATATAAGGTGAAAGTATATACCTCATTTCTTAATCGCTTTATAGTTTCCATTGTTGTGGTTAGTTCGATGCATTCCTCTAGTAAATATCTGAAATATATCCAGTCAATTAGCTTGTTTACTAAGTATGAGTTGCGTTCCTTCATTATAATTCTATTATCAAGTGTAAGCAGCACAGATGAGTGATTTTAGATCTGGTCCTTCCTGCACTTGGGTAGTATTTGAAGAGATATTCTTAGTTATAAAGAAATCGACAACGTCCGGGACTTTGGTCCTATCTGTGGACCATAATGGTCCTTCTTTTACAGATTCAAGGAGTACTCTTCCTCTTGTGTTTGTTAATCTTGATCCCAAAGTTTGTTCTTTTAGTTGAAATCTCCGCCTATTATGAATTTATTTCCGAATTTGTGGAAGATGCTTTTAAAATCGTTTTGCTTCAGCCTGTAGTTAGAAAAACAACATGCTGCAGCTACCGTTACCTGGACACTGCTTGTTTTTTATGTTTGCAGATTCGGCTTGTATTTCACACGACTGATATTCTTCATCTTCATCGTATATTTTGTCCCAATTTTCAAATATGTCTCGGAGACTAGACATATGTCAATTTTTTTTATATCAAGAATCGCTTGCAATTCGTCTTTTCAATTTTCGAGACCTTTGGCATTCCATAAAAAGAGTTATATAGGGTTTTCCAATAGGGACTTGACAACTTTGAATTTAATTTGTGAACGCACTCTTTCACTAATCATCAAACTGTCACTGTCAATTTATTCAGCAAACTCAACATTTTCATCATGGTAAAGTACACTAAAGAGCAACGTCTGCAAATTATAAAAATATTCTATAGATATTCTGAGTCGCAAAATCATCTTCAGTGACGAAGCTAATTTTTGGCTCAATGGGTTCGTCAATAAGCAAAATATGCGTTATTAGTCAGGTGAAAACCCACATGTGCTTCATGAATCACCACTTCATCCACAAAAAATAACTGTTTGGTGCGGTTTGCATGCCGGCGGCGTTATTGGGCCATATTTTTTCGTCGACGATAACGATCGTCACGTTGCTGTGAATGGTCAGCGTTATCGCCGATTATTTTTGGCCCGAATTGGAAGATATGGACTTGGATAACATGTTGCCACAAACTACACAGCACACGCTACAATCAATTTATTGAAGAGTAAGTATGGTGAGTATTATCTCAAGACATGGGCCAGTCGATTGGCCGCCTCGTTCGTGCGATTTAACGCCGCTTGACTATTTTCTGTAGGGCTACGTTAAGTCATTGGTTTATGCCAACACGCCGACGACGTTGGAAGAGCTCAGAGCCAACATTGAACTCGAAATAGCAGCCGTTTCGGCCGAAATGTGTTGCCGAGTCGTTGAAAATTGGGTCCAACGAATCGACCGCTGCAAACGTGCCCGCGGTGGCCATATGAACGAAGTCGAGTTCCATTCATAAATGTTTTGATTGTACTTCAAGCCAATAATAAAGTTTTTGAAATACCTCAAATGGTTTGCCTTTTATTTAAAAAAAGTTGTCAAGTCGTTATTAGAAAACCATATATGTTTTTAGCCATTAGGATCTTTTAAGTACAATTCTTTTGCTTCTATTCTGTTTTTCAAGGAAAGATATTCTTTCAAGAATTTTCTTATTCTTCTTTTGCATAGCATTCATCTGTTAAGAATTCTTTGCATAATAATCTTCGATGGCATTACTGAAACGCTTGGGTGTTAAGTCTGGTTTGACGACGTTGCTTACTTTTACTTTTAAATTCATTTTTATTGATTTTTTCATTATTACTTACATTCTAGAAAAAAATGCTTAAATCTAATTTAACAATGATAGTTACTTATTCTAGCTTACTGGCTCTTACCGAGCGCTCTAAACTTTACCATCTCATTCAAAGTTTACCTTTCGGCCTTAAAAACTATCTTACAATTAATCTTATCTATCAGTATTACAATATATGAAATTTCTAAGAAAAGGTTTTCGAAAAACTTAGATACCGTATCTTTAAAATTGTTTATAAAACTTAAAACTATGTCCCTATTCTACTTAACCTTCCTAAGCTACTTAACCTTATGTTGACGAACGCGGACTAAAACGGAGGAGCTCCTGAACATTGGCGACATACCCGTCGTAGATGAGCCGCTTGTTCTTCGCACCGCGGTGGTGGTGGTATATTACCGGGGTACCATCCCTTCTTTGCATTAATCCTTTAGGATCAATATAGAGAAATGCCTCTGGCGAGATAGAGCCCGATAGAAGCGTGCTCTCGTGGTACATTTCATTGGGGTAATAAGCCCCAAAGATCAGGCTATCATTGTTGGTCATTGCTCGTGCAACGTGTCTTCGGATCACCTTAATCAGGAAATTTTCAATCCTATTCAGATTAGCCATATCGTAAAGGACTTTGTTGGGATAATATTTTTTGTACTCAGATTCTGGTGTTCTGTACAAGCCGAGACAGGTCCCAAGCCACTGCCTTTCAAACACCCGAATCCTTTCCATCTGATACGGCGCTACATTGAACCACACGGGACAACCATACGCCATGACTGGCCTGATTAGGGCCACGTAGCATATGACCTTCACCCTGGAGACAAGTTGACTGCTGTGAAATAGCCTTTTTGTCAGGGCTAAAGCCTTCTTGGCCCCAGCAAGACAAGCATCTATATGTTTGTCAAAATACAAATACTTATCGAGCCAGATACCAAGGTATCTCACTATGCCTCTCACCGCTAATGGCAGTCCGTGCTGTCCAATGATGACCAAATTTCGCCAATTATATCTGGTATCCCTAGAAGCCCATCTCAATGGAGTTATAAACAATTTTGTTTCCGACTTTTGAAAATTGATTTTAAATTTCCAATCGTTGCAATACGCCTTAATATGATCGAAGTCACATTGCAAAAGGGTGTTAATGACTTCGATTCTTGGACCTGATCTGTACGCCACTAAATCGTCTGCGTACGCTATGGAATGTTTAAGGGAACCTACTAGTGTAAATGTTAAACAGTATCGGAGAAATCACAGCCCCCTGTTGTTATCCGTTTTTAATGTCAAAGTTCTTGCTCGAAATAACATTGTTACATTTAACAACGAACTTCTTTCCCATAAGCATGTCGTTAATCATATATAGCAGGGGTTTCGGCATGCCCATCCTAATCAAGTTATAGAAAAGCCCCTCTAGCCATACGGTGTCGAAGGACCTCTCAAAGTCAACGAGGCAGGCTCCCGTACACTGATTCTTGCTTTTATCCATTGTATGTCGGAGACCAGCTTTGACGCAGCATGAATAGTGTCATGCCTCGCCCTAAAACCAAACTGATTTTCCGGAATTATATTATTTTCCTTAACCCACTTTTACAGCGCTCAATTAACCACTTTCTCGAATACCTTGCTAATATTCGGAAGCAAGCTAATTGACCGAAGATTAGCAGGATTATTACTAACTTCATGTCTTTTCGGGATTGGGTGTACCACAGCTGTTTTCGAATGCTTCGGATAATATGCATTAATCAGCGCATTGTTGAATAGCGTAGTAAATATATCCACTGCTTCCAAGGGCAGGTTTGACAACGTTGCTCGAAGTGACCTGTGTACATTTTTTTACTTTGAACCGGTTATGAGATTTAAGTCCTCATTTTTGCTTGAGGGTAGGTTTTCTTTAGCTTTATTCATTTTTTGTATCCATACTGCTCTGAATTCTGGTGCGGTTTTTTTGAGCAGGCTTTTGCATTTTCTGTTGCTTATTGTCTTTCACCTGTTGCAGCTCTTTTTCTGCTATGCAATCTGAATATGATCTCAACTTCGAATAAGCCGAAGTATTGTAGTTCAAATAAGGTCATCTTTGAATCCGCCCCTAAAGTTGCCTTTGACACCATCTTAGCAGTCCCACAAATCGTCTATACTGTGCTTTGACAGAAACATGCACAGGGGCGGAGGTCATTCATTTGCATTTGCGGAACCAGGTTCAACATACTGTATTTCATTCATTTCAAATTTCCAAACTTTGATCAGATAGAAGCTATCAGTTATACCTAGGTTTTTTTTTATTACTTCTTTCCAGCAACTTAAGTGGAACGCATATACAAAGGATATAGGAGCACAATGACTAATTTAATGGATTTTTTTAGAAACAAATTTCAGTAATCGAACTTAAGATTATGCTTCACTCACTAAAGTATTCATCTAAGTTTATGCCTTTCGGCGCTTCGGGAGCATATAATGTATTTGTTGAGAGATTGCCTCTACTGGTAATTCCAGTGCACTTGACATTGTACAAAATTTCTTACGTATTTCTGAATATATATGAACCTTCACTGTCGATTAGATTAGAGTACATTGCTATTCAATCCAATGACCAAAAAGAGGGCTTCATATTTTGCTCATTAATCCAATTTCTTTCTGATTTTCATAAAAAAGACTTTGCGCGCCAATTTCTGTTTCCATTGTGTCACAAATGTAACCAACCTGCAGGTGCAAAGTTTGTGCATAAAAGTGCAAAACTCATTACATAAATACTCGTATACCCCTATCCTACTTAAAGTCCTATTCCCTCTTCATTTGCTCATACTTTTGCAATCCTTCGACGAAATGATTAAAGATTCAAATGACAAAATGTTACTAAAAATTTTAAATAGAAATAAAAGAAATAGAATATACACAAAATGCAGAATAAAATAACGCAGAAAAAATCTCGAATACTCGAGTTCGGAAAATCCACATTCACTCAATGTGACATGCAGAACGTGACCTGAACCCGTATAAGGAGAAGTAACTAGCGAACAACATATCCAGTCTCCGAGGTAGGAGAAAAATAATTTTGCAATTAGAAGTAATTCACAGGGGGTTGTGGCAACGCATCAAAGGCGAGATGTGTGATTACTTTACTAACATTACATGAAAAGTAATCAACCCGTAGATACGAGTACATTCTGTGCACCATCGTATGTACCATGGGGGCATAATCCAACAATTTCCGGTGTAATACGTATTCTCGACAATTTGCGCCTCTAAACGTCTATAGTATTTGTGAAGTAGCTGGATGTATATATGTATATATCTTCTGTAGTATGTTGCACAGAATATTCATGGCAAAACCGGAGGCACTTTTGCTCCGGATGTGCAAAACCTCTTGAAGAAAATTAACAAAAACCTACAAGATACTGAAAACCACAGAGAACCAGTTGAGTTAAGATGCGACTAGAAGTAGAAGAGCTAGTGGAACAGTGCTGTATGTACATTCATACTTATAGTTACATCAGATGTATGCACTTCAGCACCTTTTCGATTACCTTATGTTGTTGTGTCTTTTGTTGAAGTTGCTTTGCGTATTTTTAACTCGTTTGTTTTGTCTTCCTTATATACTGATGCATGGCCTACGAGTTGCAAATATTAACGTCTCTGTGCTCCTTCTTCAACTGGTTAACAACTTTAATTCCGATTTCCAATCTAAAACCTAAGCAGTCCTCCGTTGGGGAAATGGTGCTGCGCTATATATGCATCTGTGTCTGAATTCTGGCTTCTGTTATTCTATGCTGCTGGGGTTATCAGCGCATGAGTGTTGCGATACGCTCAAAGTAGGTCTCATGCAGCAAATGAAGTGTAAACTGGCATTGCTCTACGAGTATGTGCAAGAGAGAGTGAAAAAAAACTAAATATAGAAGAAGATTGCATTGAAGTTCCAAGAAACCAGACTATAACGATTGAGAAACAAGGCAATGAAGTTCAGTAGTTATACTACGACTACCACTACCACTACCACTACCACTACCACTACCATAATCAATGCTGGCCCCAGTATCAGTATCTGTTCAGACATGCGGTATCCGAATATAAGAGTATTCGTATCTGTGGGTAATTTTTTTTGTTTTTATTTTATTTTATTTTTTTTTTTTACCCAACTGATGATTTATTACGTATGAAGTTGTAGAGCAGTGAATAGTGTACGAGTATTGTTCACTATGTTACTTTGTCTATTCTTTTATCCTTCCATTTTGGTTCATCATCTGTTGGTCGGGTTGTGTTGTTTATCTCTAAGGTCGTTTACATTTTAACTTTGCCTCACTATTATAGTCTAAGCCAAGTTGTTGTGTCGTGCCGTATCTTGTGCGTTGTATGATGTGAGATAAATTAATTCTCTAGCAGGAAAGATACCAAACAATTTTTTTGTTGTTGTGTTTGCAAAAAAAAAAAAAAAAAAAAAAATCTAAAGTTTGTTACCATTTTTCGCTGAAGAGGTCATAAATTAAAGTCCAGTGAAGCTGGGAATGGCTCTTTCGGTAACGGAATTGGCAATTCATGCAGGTACGCTACAAGTGTTGGATAAGACTATTTTGACCCTGATTAAGTTTAAGGAAGGCCATTAATCACTGGGAAGAAGTGGAGGTTTATTTTTTGTTCTCTGACTAATGAGATTTAGGTTGTTGAACTAATCATACGGATGCGCAAGTTTTTGCCATTATAATTGGGAGTTTAACTTAGGTAATTAGGACAAGACAGTTGGGAATTTGAAAGCTTCAATGGCTAATTACCCATCATAAAAGCTATAAATGTGTGGCAGATAAAAGATGTATTTATGAGTTCGTATATGGTATACATCATCTCATTGGATTTTCATTTGAGAATTGGTAGAAAAAACAATTTAAAGAGCTTAGATTGTTTAAATGATAGGAAACAAACCTGTAAATGTAACAATAAACACTTGTATATCTTGTTGTTTGTACAAAACGACTCTTAACATTGTGACTCTCGCCTGGATTCATAAATAAATAAGATAATGTTTGTGTTTTTATTTTTCAGGAAACGTATGTTTCTTTAATAGATTTGATCTGATTTCAGAATGAGGTTTCTTACAATTGAACCATTTATTTAGAAAGTTCGTGGAATTTTTTCTTCTCAGGAGTTTATCTAAAAGTCCTGCCACTTTTACAAAAGAAAGTGCGTTAAATCAGTCGACAAAAATCGGCTAGGTGATTTTCTTAAGTGTAAGTTTCAACTGTAAACAAATCACTTCAAAGATTTGTCGCTTCAATTTTAACGTTCCAACGAAATACAAAGTGGGGCAAAAGTAATGTCATAATGTGAATATGCCATCATTTTTTGACATTTATGTTGTAGACAAAAAGAGAATTAGTTGATAATAAGCAATAAAACGATATACACCTGAAGAACGCGGAATTATTGTTATTGCTTATTTTAACGTAGCGTGAACTTTGTCCTCATTTTCCTTGTCGTCCTGCACCATGTGCGGACCAGCAGGACGCACCATGTTCCCAAGAAGTGACAGGCCCCGTATTGTTCGCTCGGCCAATGCACACAATTCGGCATCAGCAGACATTCGCTGTGTCGAATTTTGATTAAAGACCTGAAGATGTTCCTTTATAAAGTTTCCTTGCCGCATGTTGACCGTCAAGTGAAGTTAGCTTACTCCCATGCTCTTTAAACCTGGTGCAAGAAATGGATGTTGTCGATATCCAAAGTCATAATGAATGACGAAGACCATATCTACTTAAGTAGTTATGTGAATAAATTTTCGTTTCTGGGTCACGGAGAATCTATATAAAATACACGAAGAGCCATTTCATCCGCTCAAAGTGATTATTTGGTGCGGCATTTGCAATGAAAAAGTGATTGGTCCTTATTTTTTTTGAGTTCGCCAACCGATGACCACTCTTTCCGTTACTGGTGAGTTACGAGCAAGTTGCTGAATTGGGTATCGAGTTTTGTTACTTCCAGCAGGGTGGAGCAACGGCTCACACAGCTCGGGCAACGATTGAGATTTTCTATCACCAACTTCCAGGTCCTGTGATTTCCCGTTTGGTGATTTGAACTAGCCGGCCAGGACGCCAGATCTGACGGCGGCAAACCTCTTTATTTGGGTGTTGTTTGAAATCAAACATTTCCCAGCCCCATAAATATTCCTTGACTTCTCATCGAGACTCTAACTAGTGTTTCAAAATGGAAACATTTCCGTCATTCATTCATTCATTCATCCAATAAATTTTCACAGAACTCATCTTTTCACGAAATTTAGTCTTCCCACACGCGTATCTTTCAATCTCATGGTTAACTCCTTCCGAATTTCGTCCATTGTCATATCCTCAATACTCCCTCGTCTTCGTCGGTCGACAAACTCAACTCGTCCATCACTTACACAACTTCTGCATCTTCACTCTTGAACCCTATGCTACCCCCCACTGTAAAGCTTACTAAGCAACTAGTTGATATCGGTAACGACGGCCGCTATGTCCTTTTCGGTTTTACAAAAATGTTCGCCTGTAGAACGCTTATTTACATGACAAACCCGACTGTATCTATAGGGTTTTCTAATAACGACTTGACAACTTTTTTTAAATAAAAGGCAAACCATTTGAGATATTTCAAAAGCTTTATTACTGACTTAAAGTACAATCAAAACATTTATGAATGGAACTCGACTTCGTTCATATGGCCACCTCGGGCACGTTTGCAGCGGTCGATTGGTTGGACCCAATTTTCAACGACTCGGCCACACATTTCGGCCGAAACAGCCGCTATTTCGCGTTCAATGTTGGCTCTGAGCTCTTCCAACGTCGTCGGCGTGTTGGCATAAACCAATAACAACGTAGCCCCACAGAAAAAAGTCAAGCGGCGTTAAATCGCACGAACGAGGCGGCCAATCGACTGGCCCATGTCTTGAGATAACACGCTCACCATACTTAATCTTCAATAAATCGATTGTAGCATGTGCTGTGTGGCTTGTGGCAGCGCAATAACGCTGACCATTCACAGTAACGTGACGATCGTTATCGTCGACGAAAAAATATGACACAATAACGCCGCCGGGATGCAAACCGCACCAAACAGTTATTTTTTGTGGATGAAGTGGTGATTCATGAAGCTCACATGTGTTTTCGCCCGACCAATAACGCATATTTTGCTTATTGACGAACCCATTGAGCCAAAAATGAGCTTCGTCACTGAAGATGATTTTGCGATGGAATTCATTATCTTGGCGCATCTTCTCCAGAACGCAATCGGAGAACGTAGCTCGTTAGTGTACTTTACCATGATGAAAATGTTGAGTTTACTGAATAAATTGACAGTGACAGTTTCATGATTAATAAAGAGTGCGTTCACAAATTAAATTCAAAGTTGTCAAGTCCCTATTGGAAAACCCTATACATCGAATGCAGACTTCGAAGAGTCTGCACAAAATACTTTAGAGCGACTTCGTCTTCGCAATTTCTTTGGATAGTTAACAAAAAAGCTTAAGTATTTTAGTTGTTCGCACTTCGGCACGATGACTCCCTTTATATAGATCTCAAGATCTCAAGATATAATGCAGATACTCGGTCTAAGTGCGACTGATTCGGAATCCGCTAACTTCCAGCGCTTTCTTCCAATTGTGAGTATCAAGAGTTTTCTAAAGTAATGTCAAGTTGTTGCTTATGGTAGCCCTATCATCGCCAAAAGAAAAGAAGCCGTTTTGGACTTGTTAATGTGGTGCTTCAATAGAGAAACTTGCAGTGATGTCCTCTGAATTTTCCTTTTATCGTCCCGTGAATTTAATTCTCATTTTACCCTCATCGTACGTATCGCGTAAAATTCAATATACACGTTTCGAATGCATTTTAAAATCGTAGCACACATATAAGATCTTTGGCAACTCATAATTTCCTATAAACTTGCGCTCACGTTAATGGGACATGCAAGTAAAACGTGTTTTTTTTTTGGAGCTGTACGATTGGAAATTGAATAAAACGCATACAAGTTGAGCAAACGGTCAAGTTTTTGTTTATTCAATAAATAATTTTAAATTCATTAATGATGAAAAATTATTTTGGGTGTATGGCCTCCACGGTATCATTTCAAGAACTGCATACTGTATCTCCAAATTTGGACTACTTTTTCGAGCATTTGAAGTCGTATCTTGCGAATGGTGCACTCTATGTTGGGATCCAAGACTGCAATCATTTTTGACTCCTCCACATAGAAAAACGACTTCAAATACACGCACGTCAAAACAACATACGATGTTGGCGGCCACGTCACAGGTCCATTTCTGGAGATAATGTGGTCATCGAAAATTTCGTTTAATAACTCGATGGCTCTGTATCGGGCGCTATTGACAGAAACAATTCGATTTTCTTCTTTTTAAAGAAGTATAGCCCGATGATGCCGCCAGCCCATAAACCGCATCAAACAATGCATTCTTCGGTGTGCATAGAACGATGAATGCCTGAATTCAGTTCTTGCAACATAATTGTAAGCATGTAAAGTCGATGAACAGAGGACAAGTTCTTGCGCTTGATCTTGAATCGATGAATTAGAATCTTACTCAACATTGGTCTCAACGGCACCGATATTTTCATCTATGCGTACTTTGCACATTCTTGTCAGTGGCTCGGCCGTAAGTTTTTGTACGATGATTTGCCCAGCAATACTAAGTAAAAATACGGCAACCGCTGTATTATTCTAAGTTAATCGTCTACATTTCGAAAAGAACATTTTTACTCATATTGTCTCAGGATCGATCGTAACACAAGCCAATACAACAGAGGCGTCCTTGAAATTTCCAGTTTTTGCTTAATGTTATCAAAGATACATGGCAAGAGTATATCAATCAACGCGATCTTTGGACCTAGTTTATACACGATCGTCTGTGTAGGCTTTGGCTTGTTAAAGTGAGTTCACAAATTCGCTTTTTAGACGTTTCAGACCGTTTTTATGTCAAATATTCCAGCATAATATTCTATTAATTACCTTTTGGAACGTTTTGCTAATATTTACAAGGAGACTTATCGATCGGAGATTCCCCGGATTGGAATTGTCTTTATCCCTTTTGGCAATGGGATGCACTCCCGTGTCTTGCATTGCACTGGATAATGGACAATTTTTAACCCATATAAAACAGAATAGTGCAAATGTGTAGAGTTATTCCGAGTTCCCATTTTTTAATGATTCGAATATCGTTTGGAGGTCTTTGGAAACACACGGGGATAGTTCCCACTCGTCAGTCTTATCTTCATCATTGAAACCTGAGGTCTCGAGCCGTTAATCCTCAGTATTGTTTCGAAAGTAGAATTGACTCGATTTTCCAAGCTGTTATTTAAACCAATAACAACATTCGCCTTGTGTACTTCGTGGAGTATCGTATATCTTTTTTTCCAAAACCATTTAATCCAAAACAGTCTTCATAATATTCGTAATTCGAATTCGCGACTTACCGGCTTGAATATCTACCGATGAAAGCATTTCCTTCCATAACTTTCTACTTAAAAGGTCATAATATAAAAGTTAATATACGAGTACACCAGAATATATGTACATAATGAACAATACTTGGTAAATCAGAATTAAAAGAACAAAAGACAATCTTTCACCTTTTTTGCAATTCAATCCATTATTTCCCCCCACAGAAGAAAAAAATAAAAAGAAAAATACAATCCAACCCTAGATTGGGTGTCTGGTTATAAGCAACAGAGTGTCCCGCGTCAGTATGCTTTCAAACATGTTTTTCTTGTACTACTTGTTCTTTAACCCCGACTTTGAACTGCTTCTAAACTTTTTACACAACTTTTCCTTCATTTTTTTGTTGTGTGTTTTGTTCTGCTTTTCTTTAATTAAATAATTTATTCCTTCGTTTTCTTTTTATTTCAGAAATGAGTGCGCAACAACTTCAACCAACAAGTTTGTCAGTCCAAACACCATAAACAGTTCAAGTGCTCTGCAAGAACTCAACTGCAAATTGGCAGTTTTTTGTCGTGCCCGTTCCGCTTTATGAAAATCAAACAAACAAATAGTGGTCTAATGCTAAAAATATATATATATATATAAAAAAATAAACATTAAAAATGTCGAATCGACGAAATAAGTTCCAACTCTTCGTCGTTTTTCTAATTTTGAAAGAAACTTAACAAGCCCATCTGTGTTTTCTAACGCATCGTGTTCGAATCACCAAAACAATTTTGCTTACGAATAACTGTTGGAAGTGTGAAAGAATCGAGAGAAATTAAAGTTTTTTTTTTTAACGAAAATAATTGTTGAATAAATAAAATAAAATAAAAAAAAAAAAATTAATTAATAAATAAGAGCACGCGTGTGCGTTTTGAGATAGTGTTTTACTGCGAAGTTTTGAAATCGATTTTTGATTTAGCTTGCTTTTAGTTTTGTTTTGGTCTCGATACGATTTTGCGCGCAATTGCCGCAAAAGACGCTGATTGTGAATTTTGTTAGTTTTCCTTTTAATCGTGAAGATCGTTGGATTACGGATTTGAATTTGTCAATTGACAGATACTTTTTAGTTCTAAAAAAGGGGTAAGCGTTTACACGTGCACCATGGATCTTAGTTTGGAACGTGACGGATCTGCTCTAGGCAGTCTATTTCAACAGATTATTGCTGATATGAAGGTAAGTTTGTTTATTTGTTTGCTATGAATAAATATCTATTACTAAAAAAAAAAATAATAATAATGGTTAAAAGTCAGTATATGTACATAAGTAAATCAATCCAAAGATTTGCATCACAATAGCGACCTGATAGAAGGCCCGATTATTTAAATTTGAGATCTGTATCCGTAAAACTAGAAAGTGCGCCTTATCGACGATTAGGTTATCTTAATGAAATGACTGTTTAAAGATTTGTAATTCAAAGGTGTGTCATTAAAGATATTATACGCACCTTCAAATCGATGCCAGGTGACGAAATACTGGAATTATTTATGCCGTATTACGTCTAGACCAATCTGGGGCTATCCCTACCTACCTCTGATTCGACCTACGATTTCCGGTGTAGATAACATTTCAAGTTGATTTATGTACTTACTCATATATACACGAATATTATAGAGTAACGTAGTTTGATTCGGAATTATTCGTTTATCGGAGGTTAGATGTTAAGTGTTTGATGGTCTGTCAAACTGGTATATTTTATCTCTCTTCCTCTCTCAATATTGTTGTAATATTTATAAACTTAAATTCTCCAAATCGTTAACAATTATTGTAAACATTCGACTTCAGGTACCCCCACAAAAAAAATCGTTTGGTGTGAATTCCAACAGGCTAGAAGGTAAGAATGTTTTTATGTTTGGTTAATAATTTACTCGGAGAAATTGCCCTTACCTTCTCAATCTGGACTAGTGGTATACCTTGTCACCCATTTTTCTGTTTTTTCCAAATTCTGACTTGCTCTCAATCCATTGTCTTATCAGTGTTTCTACATGGAGCTTGTACAATGCTTTCTTTGTAGATCTTCTTACATTGTTATATGGTCCTTCGATATACATGAAGGCGGCCATGGTGTATTCTTTGATGTGTAAAAATCAAAGGCTCCTAAACATCGTATACAAGATCTTGTCTGCCCTATTCTGTGAACACTTGAATCCAATTAGTGACAATCTGACTGGTTCCTATCAGTGCGGTTTTAAGTCTGGTAATTCCACAATTCACCAATTGTTAACATTAGGGATTCGAATACTTACTTATCCGTCCAGCGACCCTTGGAGAGTCTGAACTTGAGCTAATGCCGCTTTCCATCCTTCACGGTCCTGGGCACTTTGCTTCCAGTTTACTAGACCAAAGCTTGTGACGTCCGCGATTACTTCGACCGAAGGTTCGGTCTTCCCTTGTGAACCAGCTGGCTGGGCTTCGAAGATTTTTTAAGCTGGAACATTCTCGCCCATTCGCTCGATGTGACCAAACCAGTGGAATCGACGGATTTTTGCCTTCCAGACAACATCTTTATACAGCTCGTAGAGTTCGCGGTTATATCTTCCCCCTTATTCGCCCTTTTCGCATTCAGCTTCATAAAGCAAAACTGGAAAGATCATGGTTTTGTAGAGCTTTATCTTGAAAATTCGAGTTAGGAGTTTGGAGAAACCGAAGCAGCAGTGGTTGCCTAAGGTTATTCTTCGTCAAATCTTTACTAGGTTGTCATTTTTGCGGTTTATATTTGCCCCGAGGTAGATAAACTTCTTTACTACCTCAAAATTGTAGCTGTCGATTGTTAGGGTCTGTCCTAGACAGTGTTCGACGGATCAGGTTTTAGTCAACAGCATATACTTTATTTTATTCTCATTCATCATGAGACCAACTTGTTTGGCTTGTCCTTCTATAGTAGTAAAAGTCTCAATAGTGGCACGCTGGAAACGAGCGATGTTTTGATTCCGAATTCTCTAGCGTGGCGTGACACATCCGAATCAGTTTTCTCGGGATCCTAAATTCGGTCATCGCGTTATATAATTCAGTGCGATGAATGTAGTCGTATGCATCTTGGAAGTCGAAGAGATGGTGAGTATCGACTTGGAACTCGTTGGTGTGTGGTGCAAAACGGCCTTAGTCGTTTACATACTTTTCTGAATAGGATATTGTAGGCTACGTGAAGTAAGGTTATGCGTCGGTAGTTCTTACAAGATATAGGATTGCCTTTCTTGAAGATGGGGCACAAAGAGAGCCGACAGTCCAGTCGTCGGGCATGGTTTCGTTCTCCCATACTTTGCAAAGCAAGCTCTTTAAAAAACCTCGCCACCAGCTTTGAAGAACTCTGACGCCAATCCGTCTGAGCCCGCGGCTTTATTTTTATTTTTTTATGGCTCTGCCGACTTCGTCTAGGCTGACTGAGAGAACTACTTCATCGAGTATAGTTTTCTTCATACCCTTTTACTCTCTTCTGGGCATGACCATCAAGCAGCTGTTAGAAGTGCTGCTTAAATACATCCACAATTCCCTGCGCGTCGGTGACTAGATTACCCTCAGTTTTTTGAAGGGCCTGAGTTCCTGGTCTTTAGTTTGCAGTAGGCTTTTAGCTTTTTTATGACCTTATCGCATCTTGCTTCTGCGCCTTGGTAACCTTGAGCTGGGAGACTGCGAAGACTCTTTTATTTTTTTACATTAGAGGGCCTTAGACATTGCAGTCAACTGCAAAAAACTAAGCCGAATCCAAAGAACAGCATGTCTATGCATAAGTGAAGCTCAACGCTCCACTCCCACCGCAGCTGCGAATGCAACTATTCACCTTAAAGTAACTACACAGTGGATAAATAATTTATTTGGCCACGCTAATATTCTTAATGTATTAGGAGTCCACTTAGAGAACATCGATTACACCTACATATTCTTCGGTTTGACAAAGTCTTTCATTCGAGCTTTCCCTCTAGATCCTTCTGGGAGGAAGATACTTTCATGGAGGACAAGTCTATCCATTTCTATATAGATGGATCTAAAACCGATAGGGGTTGGTGGAGTTGCTTTCTCAGATAAGCTAAATAAATTTTATAATCCTTCCGTTTTCCAAATCCCTGTACGTGTTCCAGGCGAAAATTTTGGCGATTAAAGAAGCTCTGTCCTGGCTGAAAAAAACGTGATATCTGCAAGGGATATTCGCATATTTTGGGAAAGTCAGGCCGCTATCAAGTCCCTGGACTCGGTGTCAGTGAGTCGAAACTGTATCTGTTGTTGTTTCGTGTAGTCTGTGTTTTCAGACCACTCCGCCAAATTTTGGCATTAAAATCCCTGAGCAGGATTTTAACATCGTTCTCCTGACAAGCTCCGTAGGCTTCGTCCAAGAGGTCGTAGAACTCCCTTAAATACTCGTACAATCACACAAGCGATCGCTAATTAGCTTGAAATCGATCTTAGCTGATTTCACAATATGTGCATCCTTTTGTGGTTGCAGTAATATGTGGTATATCGCACTCCTTTGTTTTTATCATTCCTGATAATATCCAGCGCACTTCCTGCATCGCATCCAGCTTATACTGTGTGAGGATATTTTTCAGTTTTTGGGTAGTTCCTTGAGCGTATAATGTTCTAGCACTCCAGGAGCATACTCTTAAATCATTGTACTTTTTCGCGCCGTGTCGTCGTTTTAAATCGGGTCCGTTTTCTTTCGAAGCATTTAGTTCTCTCTTAACGATGGGTTTATTTTTTTACGTGGTTGGGCCGTTAACCCCACGCACATGTTGCCCAGAACACGGCTGCATACATGAGTTCACTATTCAGCGGCTGTTGAGAAAGCTTTCCATGAGCTACCCATGAAATCTGTATGTCAGATTGAACTGTACAGTGACAGGATCGTATCTGGCATCTCTCCTGGTTGAGCGCGCTTAGGGCTTCATTCTGTATGTGCATTTCCATGACATTGGAGGAGTTTAAACCACCCTAGGTGGCTCAAATAAATAAAATATCCAAGAGGTCCATATCGACCGCAAATGATAGCATCTATAGAGACAAGATGTAACGAGCCATGAGTTATTTTTGGCATTCTTTTGCCAAGGTCGATGGCTTTCATAGAGCAGAAAGTATTTAGATCCTGGAAGAGGTAACTGCCTCTTCTTTGACTTTCTGATAACTGTCAAGGAAGTTTCCAGGGTTATGAAATTGAAAAATGTTTTGCAGGGTGCTTCAGAATCTTCTGTTTAAATAGGACTTTTTTACCACGCGATACACACAATATTTAACTTTAAAATTTTTCAAAAGTCAGTACATTCCGAGTCAAACAGTGGAGAAAAATGTAAACGACCAAAAATATAAATAAAAATAAATCTGATTTCTTGGAAACTCTCGTCAACATCTAGGGTAATATCTAATAAATCTGTTATTACTGGAAAGTATTTTGGTTAGTAAGTGGGTCCTATGTGGCTGTCATCATTGTGCCGCATCATTGAAACCTTGTACATATTTTGATATCTATGTGTATTCCTTTTAGTGTTTATTTTTGTATTCCTGAGCTTCTTCTGACAATTTCCCAAGTGGTAACGATTGATATTCGCCTAAATTTTATGAAGAGTAAGCGTGAGTTGTTTTTCGAGATATTTCTGCTTTAATAAATCTGCTGTTTTCTCGAGATACTCACCAAACTTTAGAATGTTAAAGTTTTCCCAGCAATCCAAAACATTACTAGGTGGGGTTGTTGGCGTGTTTGTCATCATGTTGAGTATGGACAAAAACGATTTTCGTTGTCTCATAAAACAAGGGAACAAAACAAAAGTTGGATAAATATTATAGGGCTAATGCTCCGTCAGATTACACCGTCAAATATTGGTTTCGAGAGTTTCGTGGTGGCCGCAACTCCACTACCGATCAAGTCCGCAGCGGCAGACCCTCCGATGCGGTTACAGAAGACGATATCAAAAAAATACATGAAATGGTGTTGGCTGACCGGAAAGTGAAGGTGCTCGAACTAGCAGATACCACAAAGATTAGTACTGAGCGCACACGCACACGCACTTCGAAAGAGTGTTTGGACTTGCTGATGCGGAATCGGGCGGACTTTTGGCGTCGATTGTTAACTGTTGATGAAACTTGGATCCACTATTACACACTAGAGAACAGAATGAGTGCCCGGCACGAGTGTTCCGAAGCGGCCGAGGGAGGCTCGATGGGTCGGAAAGTTTATGCCGTCGGTTTTCTGGGATTGTCGTGGCATATTTTTCGTGGACTACCTCGATGCACTGGCGCACCAGAGCATCGCAACCACAGATAAAATCAATTAATTACGGCTAGAATTACTGTCGCATCCACCGTATTCGCCCGATTGGGCTACCTCGGACTCAAAAGATGACTCGTCAATAAAAAATTCAGCTCACGTGAAGAAGTCATTGACGCCACGGAGGAGTATTTTGAGGACCTTCTGGAAAATTACTTTTCGGACGGGATCAAGAAGTTGGAAAATCGCTGGAATAAGTGTATCAAACTAAAAGGGGACTATATTGAATAAAATAAAAATACATTTAAAAAAATTACCTAGTAAGTAGTACCTCAAGCCTCATTATTACTTCTCTATTATACGAGTTGTTACCTCTGGTTCTTGAGAATATTTGTTTTAGTCTATCGACGTCGATGCTTTTAGATCTCGTTTTTTAAAATCTTTTTTCTGCTTCCTTGGTTCGAGCAGATTCATCAATATCCTCTACCTCTTGACCAAGTGTATATGCAACTTGCATGAAATGGAGAAGTCCATATTCGTAATAATGTTCGTCATCATTTGATTCATCTTGATTATTGAAGTTTTTTTTTATGTTCTCATGACCGTGTTGACTTTGTATCTGTTATTTCATTCAGAACTTTTCCGTAGAACATAACAACGCGTGATTGTCAGCTATCCCCACTCTGTCAATAACTTTATAAACAATTGGGTGAAAATTACCTATTTGACGTCTGACATCGTTGAATGTGCTTTTTATGAGTTCTCCAGTTCCTTTGCATATTGCAACATTATGGGCCGGCAAAAATTAACCGATCGTGGACGAACCTCCAATGTTCACCATTTGAACTGATAAGTCTCAGTGAAATAACACAATTGCATCTGTTTCACCATCTGGTGTATTTATTTTTTGCTTGTATGCACCTTGCTCAGATTATTCATCACAATCCCACTTACTTTGTCATGTAAAAATTCTTGGAAATGTAATAAATTCCCCCCTCACTTTTGCTTTTTAAAAGCCGCCTTGCAGTATGACTCACCATGTCTTGGAGTTCCATTCTAGCTGATATTTCTGTGATTTCGTAATTCTAGGGAAATTCTAAAAATCTTATACGCGGTGTGTTCAAATTGTAAGGTGACTCTTTGACTTTCCGGGCAACGTATTCGATTATCGAATTTATTTTTTGTTGTGTTGCTACACATGTCCCGAACATATGCTCACAGTTTCAAGAATATAAGGGGTAATTCATCGTGAGTTATGATTTTTAATAGGCTTTTTTTGACAGATCACGCGTGACTCCTATCAAACTGCTTCGTCATTTTTGTTCAGTATCGTTTGTCAAGTCATCATGGAAAGACTCACACCACAACAGCGACTCCAAATTGTTCAGCTGTATTACTGTACTGAGTCCCAGTTTACATTAGTGGATAATCCTCGACCGGTTAGACCACATCCAGCACGTAGTGAAGAGACTATAGCAGCTGTAGCTGAGAGAATTGATTCGTCGTCGTTTTCAGCAGCTTGGCTTGGCGTATTTTACGTGAGGATCTCGGCCTGAAAGAGTACAAAATTCATCTTGTGCAAGAATTGAAGCCAGGCGACTTGAATTTGCGTCATATTTTCAGTGAATGGTCTCGGTGAGCTCTGGTTTCAACAAGACGACGCTACAAGCCATACAGCGCTTGAAACAATGGACTTGTTGAGAAATCATTTTGGTGAGCACTTAATTTCACGTTTTGCTAACTTAAATTGGCCGCCTAGATCATGCGATATCGCACCTTTCGACTATGTATTTTCTCTGGGGATATGTAAAGTCTCAGATCTTCAGGAATAAGCCAGCTACGATTGACGCTTTGGAAGTCAATATTACTCGTGTTATCCGCAAGCTACCAGTTGCTATGATCGAACCAGTCGCCCAAAATTGGATCTTTCGAATGGACCACCTCAGACGTAGTCGTGGCCAACATTTACATGATATCATTTTCAAAATGTAAATGCCAAAAATTGTTCTTTTAACCTATGGTAAACATTTGAAGTTCACGTTCAAATTTATGTTTTTTATTTTACATTATAAATCAAACCTCACGATGAATCACCCTTTAGCATACTTAGATTGTTTTTGACATAAAGAAACGTTAGACTTGTGTTGGTGTGCTTGGCGATTTTTAATTATCATAAAAAATGGAGCAGAGAATTTGCATCAAATTTTGTGCAAAAAATGAAATCAAGTTCTCTTAAATACTTGAAAAGTTTACAGAGGCATACGGTGAATCTGCTCTAAGTAAAAACATTTTTTACAAGTTTTATAACCTCTTCCAATTGTATTGTATCTGAGGATGATTACCTTGAAGGGGAGAACATTAGCCAATGCATTATCACTATTGTATTTGATAGGACCCTTTTGTGTAATAGAATTTTTTTTTTTTATTATTATTTTAGTTGTAGTAAATATACGGTAGGGACAGCCTTGTTTACATCAGCTTTCATCCTTCCGTGATCCTTAGTATTCTTTATTGCTAAGGCATTAGAAAAATCTTCAGTGGTTATATGGTAGTTTCGGTAGTGTTTATTTAGTTTTGTTATTGATTTCCTTGGCCTTCCTCTTGATGAATTTGACGTACAAATCGCAACCGTAATCCCTGAATTAGAATCTTATGACAATATTTTGGGATAAAACCAAATAGTTCTTAGTATTTTTTATTACAAAATTGTTACTCATTATAAGAAAAATAAAAAATTTCGTCCAAATTTGATTTCACAAATAAACAAGTGTATAACATAAAATGAAAAAGAAATGATTTTTTGAAACGCTTTGCCGAGTTCTTACACCCGAACCTAAAAAAATTAAAAAAAAAAAAAAACGATTTTTAATTTAAATATAAGCAAAACTATCGACCCAAAGGAAATAACTTTTTTTTCGATTACCAGGGCTCCAAACATTTGTTCATCCAATCAGTTTTAAAACTTTGCAGTATAGACCCACCCGAAAATTCAATTACATTGTGCTGCGCTTGTCTTCAAATAGCACAGTGCCCCATGATTATGTTTATGATTTTGAAGATATCTCTTCTCCAGATGTTGGGATCGAGTATAGGTCATAGCATCTATATGTTGCAGTTGAAAAATCGGACAAGAATACGGTAGAGTATGTGGGTAGTCTCATTTGCGTTTTTTGTCCAACAGGCTTACGGTAGTCCGTCTTTCCAGTGCTGGCGACCACTTCAAGCGAATGAAGGTTGACGTTAATGAGAAAGTCTTCGATTACTACTCCGAAGCCAAATATGTAAAATATGTTTTACTTTCGATCTTAGATTACCTCGCCCCTCGTCGTGAAAATGCTTTCGAGCCGTTGCGTTCGCAGCTTCTATACATATTAAATCTCCCTTCAGCTCATGCCAAGCACCCACTTTTTTTCCATGTTTACTTATGGTGGCCCGCTTGTCTACTTGATTGGATTAGTGGATTCTACTGCGAGGCGTGTTTTGCAATGCAAATGTCTTACTGCGTAAGGTATGTACAGTCCACCGTCACTTCCTTGTTCATATTTTGATATTCACATCGCTACCGCTTGTACATACCTAATTGTTTCTGCCAGGAAATCCTAAAGATGTTGCGTGGACATCGTTTTTCGAAGGATTGCAGTTTTAGTGTGAAATTGATCGTTTGCATTCTAATAATCTTAGCTGTCATGGCAGAATTTTGTTATAAGATCGACGATAAAATTTTCCTTCTTCTTGCCGCTTTACACATGACTCTCTTACAACGAATATGTCATTTTGTTCTGTCAGGAGTGTCAGCAAATGATCTTATTCTGGCTGCAGGGTTGATCAGGTCAGCACTTAAATATGATAATTTCGTAGAAGTTACAAGTACATTTTGTGGATTTCTCAATTTGTCCACGAAATTACCTCGAAACCTTCATGGTTTTGTAATATGCAAATAAATTACAATAAAATTCGATGTAGAGGTCATAGCAATCGGGGTACATGTCTGATTTGGACAGGGCTAAGTGGTAAGTTATATTAGATGGATTAAATTAGAAGGGTATTTCTTTCAAATCAGAGACGAAATATGACAGACGAAATCAAATGTCAGAGTACTTTATCGAAAAACCCAACCCATCGCGAATCGAAGATCTTGCCGGGCTTTTGTTTTCTCCTAATTCCTTCAAAAGTTCATCCGTAGTTATGAAACTTTTATTGCAAAAAATGGCCGTTCCATCTCTTCAGTACACTGGAAAAAAGTAATTGAAAATGCATAGCAAAAATAAAATTTTTGGATTCACAATTCGCAAGTTGCGAATCAATTTCGCCTTGTCATCTCAAAGTATGCTTGTTGAGTCAAAGAAAATCATCAAAACAGAATCACTTTTTCGAAAACTTGTCCTCAAATTTTCTTTCATTGAAATTTATTCTTAAAACACGTAAATCTTCTTGCCTGTCTTCACTGAACTGAACTGCTCTAGGACAAGATCTTAACCTACTTTCTAAATAAAAACACTCATCGTCATATCCCCTACAGTCTAGACTCAGTTATGTGGTTTTATATTAGTTTTGCATAAAGTTCTCTCGATTTGCATAAAAACTAAATAAAATCTACATTCCGCGCCAAAAACACAGACAGCAGTCACACAAACTGCTTATAAATTATCGACACATGATATTCTTACATGTATGGCACTTGTAGATTTATTTATTTTTCTTGAGGAGACCGATTGAAGATTCATTTTGCAGTGCGGAAATCTCATATGCGAAAATAGGGTAGAGATACAAAAACATCGACTCGCATATAACGATAAACAATCACACTGTTCGCAGATTTTTAATTGTCTGCAGAGAACTGTATCACATTTACGAGTGGTAGGTGACTACAATAGTGTAGTGCTCCTAGGTGAAATCGAAAGTAAAAGTCTCATCAAAGTCTTATTTGCAATTGTCGCAGAAAAATTAAAATCTCGTTCAATTGTTTGGCGTTTCAGATGATTTTGTTTTGGCATTGCCTCTGTCTCATAGATGCGAACACTTGTTCGTTATATAAGTCACCAATAGCAACCACTATAACAATGGTTACTTAATTTTACTTGTGAAACGGTAGCGAAAAAGTTTTCCATCATCTATTCGTACATTTATGCGTGGCTTATTGCTACAAGAACCTCAACATTAAATTCAGATTTTAATAAGGTTCCATAGCGCACAGTAGCACGCTGTAATTATTTATCATCGGCAAGTGGTGCAAATGGAGAGTCTTGAACGGATCCCCTTGCTCATCTATTAGAAAAATATTTACTTCACAGTTCACCGGGTACTTTTCGAATTCGTTGAATTTCGCATTCGCGTTGGAAAAAGCCGCATTCGCAAATGTTTGGGAAAGTGTATAGTTTATGTGTGGAAAGACGGGAGGGAGCCTGATAAATTGTACTTTTATGAAACTCAACGGATCGTAGAGTGTACGAGTAGGTGGGAATTGTTTTTCATCATTGGACCGATAAAAAGATAGATACTACGTAACTGGGAATGTCTAGAAGTGGGCAGGAGAGTATCTGAATCATTTAGTTTCTTTGAAAGCGAAAGTAGAAATACAATAAAGGTTTTCTTTATTTTTATTTTATTTAATGCTACTTAGAAACGGAAAGACTTATTAGGACTAGCTATGAGTAAGAGTTTGTGATCTTTAATATCGGCGATGTGGGTAGATGCAACAAATTTTTATTTGAATTAATCTTCGTCTGCACATTTTTTTTTATATGGGAAGGCAAACATGTAAGACAATTATTTAATATAAAATAATCGGAGGTGTAAAACGCTGCGGTAGCTTCGTATCTTTAGCGAGAGAGAACTAGCGAGTGCATAAAAAGTTTCACCTTCTGAATCCAACTTTGAACCTTGGACTACTACCTTTTACTACAAGTTGTACTAGGCAACATCAATTGTTTTCAAAAGTTAACCGATAGACGTGAACCCAAAGCACGGCAAGCATTTCAGATTTTTTGTAAGCAGCTTCGGGTTTCGGGCCATGATCTTCTATGACCTAGAAAGTTGTTAACTTTGTATACATAGATTTGTATATAAAATACTGTCGGGGGCTTCCGTGACACATCGATTTCAGAGTTAGATCCATGGAAAACTAACTGGATTTGAAGAGGAGCCTGGCAAGTCCTTCAAAACTCATAAAAAGTTAGAGAGAGCTATTCAAATTCAGAAAAATCTCCCGAAAAGAAACTCATAACCCTCTGAACATGTTAGTTAAGATTAATTTGGAGGAAGACTGGAATCTTTACTGATCGAAGCAGAAATAATGTAAGAAGCTAACTCGCAAACTCGATTTTTTATGTTGTAAAATTCAGATTAACCGAAGTTTTCAGATTGATCAAAAGAAGTACAATAAATCAACAAAATGCAAAACTACGAAGACAGCGATTCCCTATCTATACATTCCAGGTAACTTAATCAGAACTGACTCACAAACAGCTCCTGCCATTAAAGCTTCAATTAAGCTGATTAAAATAACACGCCGTAGCTGGTATCTGTCATTGGTTGTGGTGACGGATAAGGACATCAAACGCGTTCTTGTCCCTTTGATGACTTCAAGTCGCCTGGCACCGATGATATACATACTCGTATATTCAGTTATGTTACAAAAACTTGTAACTTATGTTAAAGCTTGTAACTCTGAAGAAAATCTTCGCTGCTAACCTGCCACTGGCAAATATCGCAAACTCGCTGAACGCTTCCGACCTATTAGTCTCAATTTTTTCTTCTTGAAGAGCATGGAGAGAATGGGCGAGCTTTATGTGCACAACGTACCTACCAATGCGGATCTACCCAAGACTTTAAAATCCGGTGGGAAAAATTTAAGGCGCAGTCGATAAGGAGTACGCCCTGTTAATTTTCATCGACGTTAAGGTTGCTTTTGACAATGCAAGGCATGTGTAACTTGATCAAAAAACACGCCGTATGTGAATCTCAAAACTATTTCCCATTTCAAAGAAGTGATCTGTGGTACAACTCGCATTGGAGTTTCGATGACATTGCGCGCCAACCGTGTTCTGATTCTGGTCTTATGGACATGTTTTCCGGGTGACTTACTGAATCTCTTCACGTCATTCTGATCCCTGTATTTGCATATATCGGTGTATCTGTGACAACACTCATCAGTTTATTGTTCTGAGTTTAAAGCTTAGTTGTTGGTGAAAACAAAGTCTTACAAATTTGGAATAATTGTTGGTTTTTATTACTATCCCTCTTTACCTCCTTATATATATATATCTATACAATTATTAGTACTTTTAAAATGTTTGCACACAGCGCGGGTGAAGGAAACTTGTTTGGAGAAAAAAGAGGTACCGATGTACGTTGGTTTTAAATGTTTGCAAGCTCGGCAGGACAGCATCACTATGTCCGAAATGCTGCCGGCGAAAAGCTACCGGTAATTTTTTTGGAGGGCTGGTGTTAAAAATAGATATACGAGGGCTATTTCAAAATTAATCTCCGAAGTGAAAAATACTTTTTTAAACAAAAAAAACCAAAAATATTAATTTTTTGCTCAAAATAGTTTTATTATCATCTAAATTATTTTTTTGCTTAGTTTCTGTTTAAATCTATACATTTTTGGTAACGTGGGACGAGCTTTTGTATACCCTCCTTAAGAAATGGCACCGCCAGTGCGTTGAGGCATTGATTCACACCGTTCATAATTTCCTCATTACTTCCAAAATGTTGAGATGCAATGGATGATCTAAATTTTGGGGAAAGGTGATAATCACTTGGTGACAAATCAGGACTGTATGAAGGCTGATCAAAAATATCCTAATTGAACTCATCCACTAAAGTTTTTGTGCGTGCGTGGTCGTGCGTTCACATCTTTTGTTCTGGATTGCTCTTCTCAACTTACGTAGAGTTTCACAGTAAGCCGCTGTGTTTCAAGGTTCCATAAACTCGGTCAACAATATGCTTTTACTGTCCCAAAAAACGATAGGAAAAAGTTTGAATTTGTTTGGCTTGTTTGGGGAATGAGTGTGCATCCATTGGTTTGACTGTTCTTTGCTTTCTAAGTTTACGTACTGGACCCAAGTCTCATCTCCAGTCACAATTTTCTGTAAAAATTCTTCACCTTCCATTTCTTAAGTTCGAGAAATGTTTTTCCTGAATTGACACGTTGGATCTTGTGGACATCTGTGAGCTGTTTTGGGAGCCAACGGGCACAGAACTTGTGGTAACCCAATTTTTCAGACACGGTTCTGTATAGAGTAGTTCGAGAAATTTCGGAAAAATCTTATCGCAAGATCTGAAATTGTAAAACACCTGTTTTCTCGAACAAATTGGTCAATTTTGGTGATCGGTCATGAACGATTTGCGCCTTGTGCGTTCGTTTTTAAATTGCCTACACCAATCACGTACCGAACCATCATTCATCACTGTATTGCCGTAAACAGCACATAACCAACTTGAATTTGAGCTGCGCTATTTCCTTCGGCTTGCAAAAAACGAATTACACTTCGTGTCTCACAGGTGGCGGGATATAAAATTATATTCTCCATGTTAAAACGGCGACTTTTGGAAAAATACTAATCGAAAACGGTTGAAACTTGAGAATAATGTACTGGTTGCGACATGCAAAAACACGTCACCGAAATGTACGTACATATGTAATGAATTGTAACACATTGGAGGTTGATTTTGGAATAGCACTCGTAGAACAAAGTGAAGTAAGGGACATTACGTCGGTGTTTAAGCGTGTCAATTGACTGTGCAATATTAGAGTCACCTATGAGTTCTATAACAGGGTATGGAATCCTATCTAGCAAGTGCAAAGAGGTCTTAGGGGCCAGACTAGATCTGGTTACTGTACTCCAATTTTGGGCTGACAAAAGACATATATTAATGCCCGATCAGGGTTGGGTGCTGAAGGGGGGGGGGGGGGGGGAATATTTCCTAAATCGTTTGTAGAAATTTCGCAGCATTTTTAGTTACATTGAATATAAGGTTATTCCGACGTAAGTTTATCGGTTTCGATGATGCAAGTAACATTTATGGATACTAGCTGGATAGTAGACAGTATTGTGGTTTAGAAGTATTCAATTCCATTCTGTTACCAGTTCTCCAGTTGGTTATGCTGTTAATATTGGAATTTAATGAGTTTAACATACGCTGCCGTTCCCGTTGTACGAAAATGTACTGTAGTCAGCAAAGGAATAGATTAAATTATAGGTCGCCGGCAAGAGGTCATTGATGAAAATAAAAAAGGAGTGTCGGAGACTGAATAGAGCCCTGGGACACACCAGCATTTATCTTGTCAATGGTCATTGAGAATTTCCCGCGTTTCTAGATATTTTATAAGCTGACGGTTCATCAGTATTTCCATGACCTTCTAGAGATGGGATCTAAGTGCAATGGGTCTGTAGGGGGAAAGAGAAGAAGTTTCGCCTTTGTTAGAAACGGGTTGGACAAATGTTGTTTTCCATTTGCTTGCATTGTACCATCTGCAACGAAGAAGATTCGACGCAATAAAGTGTAGGCGGGAGTAAAGCACAATTTGGAAATGTTGAGCTGGCCGTAAAGTGTGGAGTTAGGTGATAACTGGAATGTCATTATAAATGAGCGTTAAAATTCAGAATGAGGCAGAATTTCTAATATTTTTGGCAAACGACCAACAATTTTTACTACTTTTGGGACATTATAGTATTTTTTTGCCTCAGTTTTTGGTCGTATTGAAATTTTACCTTCTTAAGGAGGACGTTTAAGGACGTTATTTCTCGAACCGTACCATGCCTTTTCTTTTAGTTTATGTCTGTGATCAGTTAATATTCCTAAAAAAGCTGTTAGGTGCGGTTCTTATATGAATATTTTCTCTATGTGGTGGCCGTGACTCGAGTGGTAGTGTATTGGCTCCCAAATCGGATGTTTCAAGGTGCAATACGAAAGACATTCTTTTTTTTAAGGCAACTTAATTCACGTAAAATGAGTGGTTGCCTAGACACAAAACAATAAGTCAAATTACGCTAATAATTAAGTGCAAAAAAACCATATCTAAAAATATTGTCTCTCTCTGTCCCAATTTCCTAAAAACTTAACACGTGCCCAGTCATTTTATGTGTAGTAATACCCACTTGAGTATAGAGTTTCTTTTTTAAATAAAATGTACGAAAAATAAGCTTTTATAACACAATGGTTCAACCATCCTAGAGGGGAAGGCACATCAATAGTGTACCTATCAGGATGAGAAGATAAAAACAAATCTAGTGTGTTGGGTGTGTTTGTGTGTTGGCTCATTTACAAGCTAGCCCAAGTTATTTTCAGCAGCGAAGATCTCAACACACCTTCCTTCGCGTGTTGTCTGTCCAGAATGTCGAAGATACCCAGAATTTTGTATACTTAAAGCGTCCATAGTAACGATTTCAATATAAGGATATATGTATACGGTTCTTTATTTTCCAACACATATTTGTATAGATGTACGTACGAGTATGTTTTTCTAAATAGAGTTTCCAGTAGCCTTTGCCACTTAAATTATAAAAGAAACATATCGCACATATCAAAATGAAGCCATTAATATTAAGCCGCTTCGAATTTGGAAATTGCTTCAGATTTATTCTACACTTTTTGTAAATCTTCCTTTTTTGTGCAAATCCATGTTAATATGCTCGCCAATGGTGTTACGGGCCCATGTAATGCAAGTTTCAATATTCCCAACAACGAACTATCTACTAATTCACCTCCACCCTAAATTTTTATCTGCTTGCAATTATCCTTTTTTTTGTGAAAAAAACAACAACAAAATGAACTTCAACTGTGATGAAATTACCCTGCGACTATTAAGCAAATTGCTCTGATGGCTTATCAGCCGGAAGTAAAAATTATTCAACAATAAACGAAACTATCTGTTAGATGTTTCTGAATCTTAAACCTGACTATCGTTCGATGCCACCAGAGCCATTAATGCGATTGTTTTCTGCGTCTTTGAGTTCATTACACACTAAAACACTTTCGAAACTCAATTTCATTCTACTGACAGACAACACAAGCACTCTTCATCACAGTCTTTAACTTCATCCGATAGCACATACATCTGTACACTCGTATCTTCGACATGTGAGACGCATTTTGTTGGCTTTGTTTATGTGACAGGTAAACACCAACAAGAAACAAAAAGGAGCATCCCAGCCACTTCAAAACCCAGTATAACAAAGTAGCTTATTGACATGCCAGACGAGCCTACCTCCCGCCCCCAACTAAGGCAAAAGTTCGTCGAATTTTGAATTTCGAAAGAGCCTCGGTTTAAGTGTGACTGAGTGGTTCTTAAACGTCTGCTAAAATCCCTTTGACATGCCACGATGCGATGCGTATGACCTTAATTTTCTTTTCCCTTGAGTTGATTGCGGCTTGGTCGTTTTTTGTTTTGGAGTGTCGTTATGTCTCGTATCGCTTTATAGTGAAAACTAAAAATATAATAACGCGAGTTATGGGACCAAAATCTCGTGACACGAACTATGTTTTCCTTTTTTTTTTCTTTTTTTTTTTTTAATTTTTATTGATGTCATGAAAAGTTATTTACGACGAGCTATAGTTTTTTTCTGACACCCAAAATGCGTGTTACGTGGTTGTATTCGTGGCTTCAAAAAGATTGGACGAGGAAGTCACATTATGTGTTTTAAATGCGTTTTGTTTGGTTCGGTGCGTTTGTTGTTTGTTGTTTGTTGGGGTTGAGCTACTGCTTGGAAAATACGACCATGTAATTACGTGCATGGCTTTACTACTGGTAGCTCCAAAGTTAACCACTAATACTGGCACCTGAATTAGATTGCCCTGGCTGAAGTTTGTTGAATGAGTCGTTTTGTTGATACACAAAATGATTTTATTGGAATTGTCATAAAAATGCTTGTAGCTACAACAAAGCTGTCCTTCATAAACGGCAACTTATAGTAGAAGTTGTGAAAGCGAATGAGGAAAGTCCCCGAAGCGACTATACTCGTACATAGTACTCACAAATGGAGGTAAGGTCATTAAAGTGTAAATTAGCGATGTGCTTACATGAGTATGTCGTGTTTTACCAGCACTTACTCAACATCCGTCTGAATAAAAAAAAAAAACATATTGACCATTAAGACATATTAGAAGATTTACACGAAACGTCGTTATGATTTGACCTCTCAGTGACTTACGAAGTTTCCATGCATACGTATAAGCATTCAACTATATTCAACGTTATTGTGGTCACATCTACACCATTAAGTTTTTCAGATAAGAGAAATTTGTATTTATTTCGCTTTCATTGGCTATATAAAATCTGATATGTGCACTATTTTTTTTGCATGGAATACCACAAGTGAACCGTCTAGGACCTATACTTTTAACCTGATCAAAAATGATGTTGAAAACTATTAAAAAAGTAGAATAAACCAGGATAAAAATCTGTGAAAAGCTAGTTAAATTTCAAGTATCTACTTCAGAGTAACTGTGGGAAAATAAACTGACTGCTCTTGTTTATATGGGCGATGATTATTTGTTAGAGATTTGTTAAGCCAAGGTCAAAATAGAAGCTATAGATTTTTAACACTATCGATAGAAATTGGATTTGATTTAAAGATGTTTATTCATTGTAAACAATGGTTCATGAAATTATGATTTGAACACGACTTCAAGCATATGGTTTCCTGGGCTGTTTTTGGTGAAACATTTCTAGTCTGTCCAATTTTATTTCACTTTTTTGAGCATTTGGGTCTCTATCTCACCAATAGCGCGCTGAATTTTATCATGCATGGTCTGCATAGTTTCCGCATACACGAAATAATTTACACAGCCCTACAAGAATTAATCGAATGAGGTCAAATTGGACGATCTCGTTGATAATTCACTGGGAATTTTTACGGTATATTTTTGTCGTTGTAAATAAGTAAATCTGTCACGTATCGCTCCTCTGCTAGAACCATTTATCTTCTGGATTAATGCAGTCCCTATTTTCGAAAAAAATACTTGCAATCACTGTTCATTGTCAGGGTAACTGTGACGCGAGCTCGAACCTCATTTCGAAAAAAAATAAGAACCGGTGATGCCAATGGCGTGTATATCACCTTTTAGCAACAATTTGTACTGTACGCGATTTCATTAATGCGATGCGTTGTTAGATTTCCGTCATGTAACATACAGTTTGAATGGTATGAAATTTATATAGTGAGAAAAAAAGTATAAATCTATTCACATTGATTTGGTAATCAATTGCAACTCCCCAAGAAACGAGAGCATTTTTTTTTTTTTCAGTTTTGTGTATCAAGTTTGTGTTGGACGAATCGTTGTTCGGCCTGATTTAGTGAAAGGATTTCATTGCATCCCATTCTTCGTAACGTAACTATATTACAACGTAAGATCCTGTAGATCCATTATTAATTCTTTCTCCGTAAGGCGATGTCTATTGCTCATATACAGTAGGCATTTATTGATGAGGCTGCCTCCACCTTGCATCGAAACCATCGTATTTTGGTGATTTTGCTAAGTATATTCCTTCAGATATTAAGAATCGCAATCCGATAGCCTACACAGATTCAACAATTCAAATTCAAATATACTTGTATGTATAATAGTTAATGCCATTTTTCATAGAATTTTTTTAGCTCTCCTTTGTGATGACCGAAAGAAGTAATAGTTGTGAATCCTGTATCCTGCCCTGTATTAACCCACTTTGAGCATCAAATTCTTCTGACAAATTACCTTGTGTACAACGTGACCCTCAGCATTATCACGAGTATAAGGAATTCTATTTACAAGGTTTTCTGGAATGCCTTAACTACGTACGGCTCGCCACATAAAAAGGTTATTCACACTGTCAAAAGCTCTTTCAAAATTGATGACAAGCAGACTTAATGGAGATCTTTATTCGACGTATTACCCTATAATCTAGATGATGAGGGACTTAATACTACAATGAGGTCAGGTGGACATTCGAAAATGCATTGCTGCGGTTGGCTCATTTGAGTTGAAAGCCTCCAACGCCTGCATAGATTAACACTATTGCAGAACTTTCTTTCCATTTTCTATATTTCACATAGAACCATCTATACTATTCATGAGATGTTGTTTAAAGGGATTGCTACCATCTTCCTCCCTTGTGATGTTATAGATTGCCCTGCCACTTCGTATATGTAGTTATGTTATCACGTCTAAAACTACGTTGCACTTCCCTACTTTCCACACGGTTCAAGGTTCCAATTTCAAGGCACGTTACTGTTGAGGCTGCAAGCCGCACTTTATCGCAATGCGTTTATCGATTTAGCCTCATTTTACGCACCAGCCTGATGAGAATTTTAAACAAAAATCTCGAATTATTCCTTTACAAAATCCAATTGACTCAGCAATTGATGGCAAATGACCATCTGCTTTATTATCGCTCCTCATTTTGAGTCTCACACCAAATCGTATTGAACATCGAATTTGGCCGAAAAGTCATTTTTTCTTACTAGCCGCATTTTCATCTCTGCGCTAAGTTAACAAACGAAATTGCCGCATCTGGGAACGGGAAAATCCGCGCGTGCTCATGCCAAGTAGACAGTGACAGTTTGGTGCGGATTTTGGAGCGGTGGCATCATTGGCTTAATTTATTTCGAAAATGCTGCTGGAAACGCCATTTCGGTCAATGGTGAGCGGTACGGAGGCACGGTTGCTGAAATTGAAGGCATGGACTTGGATGATCTTTGGTTTCAGCACGATGGCGGGCCATGTCACACGGCCCATCAAACCATCGATCTTTTGTGCGCTAAGTTCGGTAATGGTGTTATCAACTGCCTCGAAGCTGCGATTTGACTCCTCTAGATTTTTTTTTTTTTTTGTATGGGCTGCTTTTAAAGATCGATGTTATACCTATAATTCAGAAACGTGAGCCAGAAACATAACAAGGTGTTAGAAAATTGAGTTGACAGGATAAGCTACTGGGAAGTCAGCCGATGTAGCCACATGAATCAAATCGTATTCCATAACTAATGGGAAAGTTTGCCATTTCTAATAATTGATTTTTGTTCATTTTATTTTATTTTCAAAAAGAAACTTGTGTTTGGACCACCCTGTATTTTAAGTACATGCAAAGCTTGTTTTTGTAGGTGGGATCTTTTTTGAGATAGTTGTATGATTGATGAAAACTTCGCCTTTTGATGTAGTCTACATATATTTTTTAAGCCATACTATTCCGGCTATCGGTCACTAACCGATCTACCACCTCCAAGACAATGTAGCTGTGAAATTGTTTGAGAACTGTTACATAATAGCGCCTAATGGTGTTTAAAAATCCACACTTGTATCACAATGGCTCTTCGTATGCACTCTTTAAAAGCCAAGTCCACTGCACTGGCCCACGAAATTACCTACAAGGAGAAATTGTCTGTTTTTCCTATTATTAACACTCGTACCTGTTCCAGTTAATAAGCGAAACACATGTTCAACATCGTTTTGTTTGTTGTTAATACATATAGCTACCGTACATAGGTCATAACGTTCGTAGATAACACACAATACCGCCGAAATGTGCTTAATAGTTAACACTGTAACTTGTGCAGATCGCACTGGAAAAGCAAACAAGAAACAACAACAATTGAGACTAAAATATGCAATAAAAAATTTAAAAAAAAAGTAATGAAATAATCTCCACCGGAAATACAAATGAACACATGTTTGACCTTGGTAAACACAAACCAGCGAACGACATAGAGCACTGCAAATGGTTTAAACAGGTGCCATGGTGTCGTCATTAGGTAGCTTAGTTTCGTTTTTTTGCATTTTATTTATTTATATTTTTTTTTTTCCTTGAAATGGGAGCTCCAGCGCTTGGTTGACCGGAAACGTCATGGAGCCGGTTAGTGTATGGATTAATTAATTGGACATGCGTGCATTTGATGATGTTGGATGAGCGACAAGTGTTGTGTGTTCGTTGTTGAATAGAAAACATCAGCAAGTTCATTAGTGATCCGATCAGATACCTGACGCACATAATTGATATTGGCTCAATCTAAGATACATTGTCAGTATCATCATCATCATGAAGTAGTAATCGATTCTTACGCGGATGTCTTCATTTAAACAATTTTGAGAAAAGGTCTTGTCTGTAGAAAACGAACTAGTTGCAACATGCACGCATTAAAAACGGACATAAAGCTGATTGTTATGTTATTTCTTGTGTATTTTTTTTTTTCGCCGGTTAAAGACCACAACTAATTATTTATGCGACAGTGATGCTAAGTGCAACTTTGCAGAACAACCATGGAAATATCTTTTCGGCACGTAACATTCAAACTATCAATGTATTCGAATTCTTGACTTTTCATATTTATCTGACCACCCAAATTTAACTTCACATCGTGTCTTAATTTTATAACAAGTTTCGAAGAGGGTGGTGTCACCTGCGCCTTGCACATTAGGGTGTCTAGTTAAAGTACTACGACCTCACTAGGTAGCTAGTCTTGAAGTTATTGAAGAATTAAGAAAAATGTATCTTATCTTAAGGGTATCTTTTCTATATAGGAACTGTAAATCTTAAGATTGTGCAGTATGACGAACGGTCGCATCTCTTCGAGATTTTTAAAAGCAAAAAGTTGCTCGCAAGCAAACACGTGCTTTGAAACAAAATCTGTTCAATGCCTTACGTATGCATGAACGAGTATGCACCAAGCTATCACTGGCACATTTGCAGGTATTGTAACCGAAGCGCGAAAACTTCCGATGGCTTTTAATCGGAAGGGACACATAACATCAAAACATCGATCAGAGTGTCACAATTTAGGGTTATAACCTGTAATTATACCACCTCAACAGAAATCAAGGGAAAAGTTCGACTAGTCAATCGTTTTTTGGCTTAAAACGGAAATTAAAGCATTATCACAAAAAGTACTAAAAATATTAATCGTCTCAGTTTTGTTTCTAGCAGATGGCGGATGAGAATGTCCTCGATCGTTTTGAACGTAAAATTCTTCTAAATTATAGAAAATTGTTGAAGACCGCGCTAATTGACGATGTTAAGTGATTGAGGTCCAGGTCTATCTCAGACTGTAGCAGAGAGGCGATAAGACGTCGATCCTTCTTCTTCCGACACTACATAACACATTGGCATAAAAGTCAGTGCCGTTTTATTGTAAAACACAAAATTTTTGCAAAATTCAACTTTATTTATCAATATAGTTGCCTTCGAGGGCGATACACTTATTGAAACGATTTTTCAATCTTTCGATACCAGTTTTGTAGTACGATTTCGGTTTAGCCTCAAAATAGGCCTCTGTTTCGGCGATTACTTCTTCATCGGTCTTAAATCTCTTTCCGGCGAGCATTCTTTTGACGTCTGCGAACAGGAAATAGTCGCTGGGGGCCAAATCTGAAGAATACGGTGGGTGGGGAAGCGATTCGCAGCCGAATTCATTCAATTTTGTCATCGTTTTCATAGACTTGTGACACGATGCATTGTCTTGATGAAACAGATCTTTCTTTTTCTTCAAATGCGGCCGTTTTTCTGCGATTTCGTCCTTCAAACGCTCCAACAACGCAATGTTATAGTCGCTGCTGATAGTCTGCCCCTTTTGGAGATAGTCGATGAAAATTATTCCATGTGTATCCCAAAATACGGATGCCATAACCTTGCCAGCCGACTGTTGAGTTTTTGGTCGTTTTGGACGAGCTTCGTCGTATGCTCGCCACTCAGCTGACTGCCGACTTGACTCTGGTGTGAAGTGATGGAGCTAAGTTTCATACAATGTCACATACCGACGCGAAAATTCAGCTTTATTGCGGTTGAACAGCTTCAAACACTCCTCTGAATCATCAACACGTTGTTGTTTTTGGTCGACTGTGAGCAAACACGGCAGCCACTTTGAACAGAGCGTTCGCATGTCCAAATATTCGTATATGATATATCCAACACGCTCTTTTGATATCTTCAGAGCTTCAGCTATCTCGATCAACTTCACTTTACGGTCTTTCGTAATCATTTTGTGGACTTTTTTGATGTTTTCATCTGAAACAGCCTCTGTTGGACGTCCACTGCGTGCATCATCTTCGGTGCTTGTATGACCACTTTTAAATTTTCCAATCCACTTGCGAATGGTTCGTTCGGCTGGTACAGAGTCCGGGTAACACTTATCAAACCATTTCTTTGCATTGGCTGCATTTTTTCCAATGCAATGCAATGATAAATCAACACACGAAATTGCTTTGAATCCATTTTTTTCACAATAACAAAAGTTGCTTCGCTCACAACGCTATATCTCGAGAACTAATCGTCCGACAGCTGTCAAATTTATACATGTATCTTCTGAAGATTGGTACTAACCTTGAATGGTATGAATTTATTTCAAGTGGTGCCCTGTCTTAGAAACGGCACGGACTTAACACAGCCCATGCGTTATCGATCGCACTCAGCATCCACAATTAAGTTCCTGTTCACTAGCAATGCTTTAATCCACGAGACTTGATTTTTTATCCGGCCGAGCTACACATGCTTTCAAAAGTTTCGTTATGGAGGGCGCCTAAATATCAATGAAGATCTTGAGACACATTTTCATGATAAAAGATGCATTCGAAAACCAGTCTGGCATACATGACATATATGAGGCTCAACTATTCTCTTTCTAACAGAAAAAAATCAGACTGATATGTCTCAAGCTCTCTGAAGTTAACAGGTTATTTTCACCATTTTCCGGGACAAAAGCTGCTCCTATTATTCGCCAGATGTTCATCATGCATCTGTGAAAAATGAAAAGTAAAGATTCTGTTTACAGGTAGCAACAGCTAGTCTATATCTTTTTGAAGGAAGCAAAACTGAATACGTAGTATGCCATCGATGGCAAGAGTCATAAAATGGCGCAGCAGTGACGATATCTGCCTTCAAAACCGATGATACATACTATCTACAGCACTTGCATTACTCTGCTTACCTTCTCTCATAAGACTAAAATCTTTATTTTTGATATTCATGCTTCTTGTTTTAGGGTATCGGATAAGTTTCTTTTGAATTCCTACTCTTTAGAAAACCCATGACCTAGCATCCGATTCTAAATTCGACGTACTTATGATCCAACATGGAAGCCTCCGATGACTCTTTAGCGCACTTGTTTGATAGGGTTAAGTCATTTGTTTGCTCCCCGCCTTTCATAACGAATGTTGGCAGGGAGTTAATATGGTCGATAATTAAGTTAGCCGAAGGTATGAAGCCAGGAAAATGATTGATTTATCACTGCTCCTAAAAGTTTTCAAGCGTTTGCATTCATTCCATCTTCTATTCTATGAGTTCGGCTATTTCCTTTGGTTGGTGATGGCGCTAGTACCGAACTATAGGGTAGCGAAGAACTTATGTTGTTCTACGCTCATTTCGTAGCTTATGGAAACTAAAGCCTGGTTACAGAATTGCCTTAGGTTAGGTTCTGAGATTACTGGATTCTGCAAAATAATGCAAACTCTCATTCTTTTAAGTTGCTTGTCATATGGTGGCACCAAAACCCGGTTTTCCACACACATAGTTATTGGAAAAATATACTTATTAGTATTCAAGTAGTATTTCCTACAGACCTACGTGGCATTGATCAGGTCCTATTACTTGGATTCGGCCTGTAAAGCAACAATCACGTTCGTAGCGAAGTGCTACGTGACTAGACTAGGCCGTCAGAGGGCTTACAAACCTATACGGAAGAGATTAAAAAGAGGTGGCGAACCAATTAAAATAGCTTCGAAAAAAAAAAATGGACTCACTGTTGACGACACTAGCAAACGTTTAAAGGATAACGACCGTCGGATCTGCACGTGGAATGTTGGGATACTTAACAGGCCATGTGCAGCTGAACAATTAGCAGAGGCCTTTAACTGCTATCACGGAGATATCACCGTCATCCAGGAAGGGCGGTGCGATGGGCCGGACATAAAGAGGATGAAAAACTGATATACTTGCATGCTTTATGGAACATAAACAACGTTTATTCGGATGGATCTATAGCAAGGATCTACTAACAACCTGCGCCAAAGCTAAATTCGCAAACATAAGCCTTATAAGCGCCCATGCCCTTATGGACACAAGATCAACGTGACCAAAGAATGATTCTACGAGTTTCTTGACAAGGCATATGAGCAATGACGGAAGTATGACGTTAAAATCGTTCTAGGCGATTGTGATGCCAGGATAGGAAAGGAGAACATCTTTGGTAGGGCAGTTGAAGAGCATAGCCTACATGACACCACGTCTGGCAACGGACTTAGGCTTGTTGACGTTGCGGCGGGACGAAACATTACTATAAAAAGGACATAGTTTCCTTATATCAATATACAGCAGGGGATATGGTGGTCTCCGATTCATCAAACGCTGAATCAAATTGATCATTTTCCGATAAACGTGAGCAATGCTTCCAGTATTCTGAATGTCCGAAAGTTCCGGGCAGCCGACATTCGTTTGGATCACCAATTTGTTGCGAATGCAGATTTCCCAAGCGCCACAACAAAGAAGAACTTCTGTGAGAAGAATAAACATAGAATAGCTGCAATCGTACGAGAACTCCAGAATCTTCCCCGAACGCGTATCCCGAAATCTTTAAGCAAAACTCCCATGCTGTTAGCATCAAGTATCAAAGACCAGTGGCAACGCTGCCAACGTGCCATCAAAGGCGCCCCGATTGATGTTTTGGGTTTCATTCGACGACTATCAAGAAATCCTTGGTTTGATGGAGAATGCGGACAAGCAATATTTCAATCCCCTCTGATCTGGCCTCAATATATAAGGCATTTATCCGCCCGAAATTGGAGTATAATGCTCACATCTGGAAGTTTTACCAACAGGTAAAAAGAACGTGTCAAAGCAATAAGGCCCGTACAGAAAAGCCTGTAGAAATGAAGAAGGAAACCTTGTAGTAAAGTCACAGTCGATGCTGAAAATATGGAAAAACTTTTTCTGCAGACTTTACTACGCCGAACAAGCCTAACATCCCACCGTCAGACAGAAAAACCATAAAACTTAGACCATGATAGCCAAAACTTCCTTCGATCTGACCAAAACGAAGTGAGGATAGCAATAAACTCTCTGGGCCCGATGACTTACCGGCAGAGGTATTCAAAGCTGAGGGAAAGTACTTTGTGGAGAACATGCAAAAACCCATTTTTCAGATCTGTATAGAAGAGTATATGCCTGATGAATCCAATTTAAACACCGTATTCCCGAGCCTGACTATAGAGGTATGCACAAATATCCTCTGATTAAATACTCAATACGATGTTCCACAAAGCTTAAAATTAGGACCTTTGCTGTTCATACTTTTTACAAATGAACTTCTTCGCTCTTTAGAATGAAGTACGGTTTTTGCATATGCGGACGATATAGCAATTATTGTAAAACACAAATGCCTTTCAACTGCAACAAATATTATGCAGCAAGAATTTTATAATCTTTAGAGGTGGTATCATGATAATGGTTGGGTAGTTAACGCAACTCGTTCACGTTCGCCCTCCAACACAACAAAAAATTGTTATAATATATACTCGTACTATATACCATACATACGCAACTCCAAGAAGTGATCCTGTGGAATTAGTGAAAACCATTAAATACCTAAGAGTTGTGATCGATGAGCACTTCCTATAGCAAGATTACATCAACAACCTGATATCAAACTTAAAGAGCGCAATGTTTGCCATGGCGTATCTTAAACAACACTCAACACTAAATGTTAAGAAGCAGGTTTACCACTCACTAGTGGAATTGCGCTTTAGATACGGCATACTAACTTGGGGAAATGCTTCTAAGACACATATATACAAACTGATATGTCTTCAACGTCGTATTATCATGCTAATACACTAGCGGTCATAAAAACCGCACCATATCAAAATGATTGAAAAATAGTTAATAAATACGATAATAATTTTTATAATGAAATGAATGAATTTTTGTTGAGTACTCCGCAGTAGTTTATACGTATTTCTATCTAATTTCCATCTGTTTATTGAATGTTTGAAAAAAGATATTAACAAAGAAAGAAAAACCAGTTAATTTTCTTGTTTTTTTTTTAAATATTTTAATACAGTCATTGGTTAACAAAATCAAACGATACATTTTTTTATGTATGTGTATGTAAGATGTTTAGATATGCCACTTTTACCAAAAAATTATCAATACCGAGTTGCTCCTCCTTTGGCGGTTATAACCGCTTTTATTCTAGAAAGCATCGAGTTTCCTAGTAGTTCAGTAATATCCCTTGAAATTTCAGTATTCCATACATGTTCCAGAACTTCATTTAGTTTTTTTTTACTCTTTGGTTTTTGTTCAGCCACCTTAAGTTTCATTACATGCCACAAGTGTTCGATTGGGTTTAAATCGGGCGAATTAGCTGGCCAGTCTAGTCTGGTAATTCCGAGTTCATCAAGCGTTGTCTTCAGCTAAAAATTATTGAAAGACTCTAGTTACTTGTCTGTTTATTATTTAAAAAGCAGACATCTAGAATTTGATTTATAACACTTTACTTACGGATTTGGGGCAAGGTGCAGAATTATCTTGGAAAATTCACTTGTCAGTATACGAATGATGCTGTTCAATTGCTGGTACCAAAAACTCCCTTAATACTTCTCCATAGTTTTGGGCGTTCATAGTTCCATTAACAAAGTGCAAAGGGCCCAAAACGTAGAAAGAAAAACATCCCCAAACTACCTGGCTTTGAGGAAACTTCACTGTTTTTATTATGCACTCGTCCTTGAACCTTTCACCTACTGATCGTCGTACGTATGGCAAATTGTCGGCACACAACAAATTAAATTTTCTTTCATCGGACCATATCACACATCGCCAATTATCCTTCGTCCAATCTTCGTACTTTTTTGCCCACGTCAAGCCAGATTTTTTCATTTTTGTGGTTAGGAGAGGTTTTTTCGCTGGTCGTCTTCCATATAAACCTATCTCCCGTAGCCGTCGGCGTATGGTTTCGGCGCTTAGATCAACTTGATGAAATTCACTCAGCTCTGCTCTTATACGGACAGCACTTCGTTGTAATATATTGTCTGTCTTCTGGGTTGTTTTACGTTTTCATCCCGAGCCTTTTTTCCTTTCCAGTGGATCCAAATTTTCTTTTTTCTTCATCACCCGTACGATAGTTGAATAACAGCATCCTATTTTAACCGCAATCTCACGATAGCCAAGCCCTTCTTCGACTAAAGTCAATATTTGAACTTTTTCGTCCCGAGTCAGTTGATGATATTTACCAGACATTTCACTTTTCTTTACTTCTCACCGTCTCAACTCAATTCAAACTGATTTTTTTTTGCACTGATTACGAGGCCGAACTCCGCTATGGGGAATGTCCTTCATTAGTATGGGAAAAACCCTTACGATCTGATGTAATTAGGCATTTTTTGAGAACTCATTAGGTGGTGCGGTTTTTATGACCGCAAGTGTAAATAAAAATAATGATTAAAGTTTCTAGACGTGAACGGTATACTACCATGATCAAAAATTTTATTCAGAAAATTAAAAATACAAGTTTATTCATCTAAATCTATGTTGTCCCCTTTAAAATAATCCCCATTAACTGCAACACAACACACTTATGCTAGCGCTTGATCCTATCCTCGAAACATTTTTTATATTCGGTTTTCGGTATGTCCATCAATGCTTCCTGCGATTTTTTCATTACTTTCTCTCGGCTGCTGAAACGTGTTCCCCGTAGTTTTTTTTTTTTTTTTTTTTAACTCGATTGAACAGAAAGAGTCATAGGGAGTCAAATCAGGTGAATTCGGTGGCTGTTGGATAGTATTTGTTCCATTTTTCGTCAAAAAATTACGAATAATGATGCCACTGTGCGACGGTGCGTTATCATGGTGCCCACAATTCTGGTCTCTTTCGGCGAATTGCTTTACGCAAAAGTCTCATAACGCCCAAATAACTCTTTGTTTACTGCCTGGCCTTCTGGCAAAAATTCATCATGCACTATACCGTTGTAATCCATGGAAACCGTGAGCATTGCCTTCTTTTTTGACTGAAAACAACGTGGTTTTGTTGGCCTCGGCTCATTTGGTGAACGCCCTTCACTTGCCTGATGTCTGAATTGCGTGTCGTACTCATAAACCCACGTCTCGTCTACAGTAATGATCCTTTCGATTAAATTGGGGATCGGATTCAGCCTCGCAAATCATCTCTTTTGCGACGTCAACACGGTCTCTTTTTTACTTGAAATTGAGGTCTTTTGGTACCGACTTTGCTGCTATACGACGGAAACCCAAATAATTAACCAAAATGTCTTAGACGGATCCATAGACAATGTTCAAGTCCTCCGCTATCTCTCTGATGGTTAAATTGCGGTTATTGACTAACATTTCTTTTACTGCGTTCATCATCTTCGATTGACTTACGACCACTTTTGCATCGCTCGTGCCACGGGTAAATTACCGTTTTCTTTAGAGGATCGTTGCCGAAACACTTTTCCAACATTTCCAACGTTCGCGCACCATTAAATCCGTTTTTTACGCAAAATTTTATACAAGTTCGTTGTTGCAAATCTAAATCCGTTTCTTAAGTTGTAAAAAATCGCCAACACACACAGAGATAGATGTACTCTTGGCTATGTAACTTGCAAAATCAAGCTATGACGCTAAGATTCAGGTGTACCAACTTAACGAAAAAGCATAATTCAAATCGGAACAATGGGGACGACGCCACCGGGAAACTTTTGATCAATGACAACTATCTTAGAGTATTAGGAAGATCAAAAGTTTCAGCAACCAATACCGCATACCCTAAACATGAGAAGATGGCTGTAAGGCTTTTTGGACACTCCGACACTCCCAGACAAACACGGCAAACAACAACATAACAGGAATATTTAAAACGAATTAAAAAAAAAAAAAAAAAACATCTTAAGCAATATATTATTACCAACCATTTTGTTACGTAAAATCATTCATATATTTTTAAAATTAATGCTTAATATTGTAACTTAAATTAATCAATGTATAAGCTCAATTACTAAATGCAATATCAAATGTATGCAAATGAAAAACTCTCAAACAAGAGATACTATATGTAACAACCACCGTGAACGCACTCTTTCACTCTTTGACTGTCACTGTCAATTTATTAAGTAAACCCAACATTTTCATCATGGTAAAGTACACTAACGAGTTACGTTCTCCGATTGGGTTCTGGAGAAGATGCGCCAAGATGATGAATTTCATCGCAAAATCATCTTCAGTGACGAAGCTCATTTTTGGCTCAATGGGTTCGTCAATAAGCAAAATATGCGTTAATGGTCGGGTGTAAACCCACATGTGCTTCATGAATCACCACATCATCCACAAAAAATAACTGTTTGGTGCGGTTTGCATGCCGGCGGCGTTATTTGGCCATATTTTTTCGTCGACGATAACGATCGTCACGTTACTGTGAATGGTCAGCGTTATCGCGCCATGACAACCGATTATTTTTGGCCCGAATTGGAAGATATAGACTTGGACGACATGTGGTTTCAACAGGATGGTGCCACAAGCCACACACCACACGCTACAATCGATTTATTGAAGAGTAAGTATGGTGAGCGTGTTATCTCAAGACATGGGCCAGTCGATTGGCCGCCTCATTCGTGCGATTTAACGCCGCTTGACTATTTTCTGTGGGGCTATATTAAGTCATTGGTTTATGCCAACACGCCAACGACGTTGGAAGAGCTCAGAGTAACGTTTCGGCCGCCATTTCTGTGTAGTCGAGTCGTTGAAAATTGGGTCCAACGAATCGACTGCTGCAAACGTGCCCGCGGTGGCCATATGAACGATGTCGTGTTCCATTCATAAATGTTTTCATTGCACTTCAAACCAATATATATTTTATTTCGTGAGGTTTTTTTTTCAAAATTTGGACGTTTATTTAAGGAAAACATGTACAATAGTATTATTCAAAGTATTGCCCATCTGAAGCTATGACTTTTTCCCACCTTTCTGGCAATTTGTGAATCCCATCCCAAAAGAACTGCGCCGGCTTGGCAGCCAAGAATGAATCAAGCCAATTTTTGATATTCTGCTCTGATGTGAACCGTATTTCAGTAAGGGCGTTCTGCATCGACCGGAACAAATGGTAGTCAGAAGGGGCAAGGTCTGGGCTATAAGGCGGATGGGGTAAGACTTCCCATCAACTGTTTCCCAAATAATTCCTAACCGGAATAGCAACGTGGGGCCGAGCATTGTCATGATGGAAAATTATTGCCTCGTGTCTGGTCGCATATTCCGGGCGTTTTTCGGCTACTGCTCTCTTCAAACGGATTAATTGTGTTCGGTAGCGTTGTCCATTAATGGTTTCACCCGGTTCTAGCAGCTCTTTATACAGCACACCCATCTGATCCCACCAAATACAGAGCATTACCTATGCGGCTTTGCAGTTGATTTGGGTGGTTGGCCGGGTTTCACATATGATTTTCACATATGAAGAAGAACTCCCCGAAAAACATTTTTTCAGGCACAAAGTTTGACATATTTAAGTAAAAAAAATTATTGTTGTTTACGCTTCAAATGAATGACATATACTGAAATGACGTTCAATGACAGTAGCTTTCTAACGTATGTTCCAATGGAATAATAACAATGGAATAATACAAGTTACGCCATCTCTTAGCACGAATTAAGTTATAGACCCAATATCTCAAATGGTTTGCCTTTTATTTAAAAAAAAAAAAGTCGTCAAGTCGTTATTAAAAAACCCTATAGTATTGCGTGAACATCTGAGATCGTTCACCAACAACCTTATTGGTCCCTATCCGTGCGGTTTTAGACCGGGAAAGTCCACAATCGGCCAAAATTTTACACTTAGTGAGGCGCTGTCATGTGACTTCTTCAATATCACACTTGAAGAAATTGTGCGATACTCACAAGTACTCATATGTAAACACTGGATGCACAATCTTTCCAAAGTCTGTACAACTACTAGATTACGCCGATGATATCGACATAAATCGGAGAACTTTGCTGGCTGTCATCGATGCGTTCGATAATATTGGAACGGGTTTATCGGTAAATGAGGTTAAAACAAAGTAACATATATGCTGTCAACATGAAGGTACACACAACACCAACGAATTGGACATAATGTCACAATCGACAGCTATAATTTCGAGGTCGTAAGGGACTTTGTCTACCTCAAATATGCTATAAATTTTGCCAACATCAACTCAGGAGAAAAAACTCACACTTGCCTATCGCTGTTTCTTTGGGCTAAGAAGGCAATTGAGTAGTAAAGCCCTTTTCCGAAAAACTAAGAAGACTCTTTATAACACCTTTATCATCTCAGTTCTACTTCAAGAGAAAAGTCCTTCGAAAAATATTCGGTCCCGTTTACGTTAAAAAAAGCCTTAAAGGATTAAGTTTTACAGGAGAAGATTTAACCATGAAGTGCTTGTATACGAACTGTATCGACCTAGTTAGAAAACTGCGCCTCAGCCGCCTGATATAGCTAGGATATGTAGAGTGAATGGACACCAATGTTCCGGCCCGCAGAGTTTTCGAATCTAACCTGGAAGGACACCGCAATAGAGAAAGATCGCACCTTAGACGGCGGTACAAAAGAAAAAGAGGCCCTCAACAAACTTGGATTGCACAACTGGAGGTAGTTAGTTAAAGACCAGACAGACTGGAGAGACTTGTTAATTGAGGCCAAAGTTCACCCCGAACTGTAGCGCCACCTAAGTGTTAGCACCAATTATATGTTCTCGGTTAATCCAAACAATTGTGAATTATAAATATTGCGGGAATGGTCCCTTAATGTGCAGATTAACATTTCAGTCATACCTTGGCTTAATCGACTCGATAGAAGCTTTGACTAAACTAGCAGGTCAAACTAACAGATGCTGCGCGTCAGAAAAATTAAACTTAGAGGTTTATTCTTCATATTGCAATCCTTTTTTTACAGATATTCTGCGCTTTATACCAATGTCGGTTCTTTGGGTAAACAAATGATATGAAAAATTTCCTGGACGACTTATTTTCGTTTTGGTGATGTGACCGTGTCAAGACCGTGTGATTTGTCGCAGTTTGATTTCTTTTCGTGGGGATATGCAAAAGATCGTGTTTATGAAAGTAATCCACAAACTCCTAAAGCTTTGAAAACGAATAGTCGTCAAGTCATGGTCGAGTTATTGCCCGATATGTGTCGAAAAGTCATCGAAAATTAGATTGTCAGTATTAAGTTCTGCCAGAATGATGTTACATTCAATTCATAATGGCAATATCGAAACGATATATTGAAATAAAAATTTGATCGACATCTAAATCATGAATATGTTTTATTTAAACTTACTTTCGGAACCACAAAATGGATAACTATACAAAGCTCATGCGCAACTAGGATCATCCGAAACGAATTTTGTCCAAATCAACAAGAAAAGTATTTACAATCGCCCTTAGTTGGAAAATTTAATCTGACAGATACCTATGTTATTAAACCTTTCTTCTTATCTGAATTGAGAACCGTTTACTATATTGTTATGTTGTTCAAACTCACATTTATCGTTCAAGAACATAGGACTGCCTACTGCAGACAAATTCTCTATCTTCTGAATAAATTTGAAAGACTTGTAACCGTAATCGGAACATCTTTAGAATTAAAGAATTCTAAATTGCCTTTCTTGCCTTTCCAGTATCCAAAAAAGCAATTTAAGGAAACACAATGACATTATCAAAAGTTCAATATCTTTACTTCACCATCAGCAGATACTCCACTTAAATTTTTCTGCTTACGCGAATGGAATGAGCCAGTCGACCTGTTTTATCTTCAATCAAAGTTCTCCACAACTTTCAGGAGCCAATTTTATTCCAAAGTCTGTGGTTAAATTTAATTTCGACCCTCTCGATTATCTATGACAACCTGTACGCGATTTGAAAAGAAATATATATATTGTATATATATGTATAGATAAAAAAGGAAGCGCACAAAAAGCCAACTCCGCCACTCAACGAGAATCAAAATTCTTAATTCTCCTCTTTAAAAAAAAAAATAAAATAAATAAAAAAATTCTTTTGAACTTTTGTCGAATGTTCATGAATAAAAGAAACTTAACTTTTGTTGGCTGATAACAGATAGGTAGAGGGAGGTTACACACACAAAAACAAATTAAAATTAATAAAAACTAAAAACCAAGGTCTAAGGCTGCAGGCTTACCTTATTCATGCGACAATCTCTGTCAAAACGCACCCCTCCAGCACAAAAATACCGCACTATGAAATGTATTTCTGCCGCCTCTATCCATAAAAGTATCTCCGCCAGTTTCGGAAGTAAACACTCTAGGCATGTGTGAGTGCACCAACGTTTTCGTAGAAAATTAAAGAATATCTTCACGCGATTCACATGGCGGCAAATTGCTTTTTAGTTCTCTAGACCACGTATGAAGGGTATGTCAGAGAGTCTATATTTTCCAAACCTTAGTGCTGCTAGACGTGCGTGCTTTATTGTTGACAGAGTCATTGACACTGAAGGGGCCATAAAACTATGTGCAGGCATCGTCATGTGTAGTTGTATTTCGTACACATCTCGAGCCACTTGTCTACATACTGCGTGTAACCCACGCTGATAACATCAACCACCGACGAATCTGACTCTGATTTTGACGGCGACAGTTACGGTTACTTTAAACATGACAGCGATAACCAATTCAATTGAATGACAAAGCGCAAATCAACTGTTTGGCTTCTAATGGTGATGGGTTATTCGTGAGATCTTGGCATCATGGTTATATGATCCCAATTTCGAGTTGGCATTCATGGCATTCTCTTTCAGTGAACACCAGGAGCTTTGCAAGTGGAAGCACTGTTCCCAGGCGCATACACATGACATGATGACCACCAAGTAGGAGTACTAATCGGCATACAGGGGACAAGAAGGAACTCGTGCTTGGCAATGGGTAATTCCGTTCGGGGTACCTGGCACCAAAATTGCAATGCACCATGACTACTTTTGTTCAACTGTTTTCGACTGTTCAACCGAAGAAGACAATTGTTCCGTGAATGTAGTCGTGTTGTGCTGTGTGACTGTTGTTGGCAGCTGCTGCTGGTATTTAAGCGAATGCCGAGCCGAACATGAACAATGCTGAATTAGCGACAACCATGATGTTTGCCTTTGTGAAGTTTTTCTTCTATCTTTTGTCGGTCTAGTATCCTAAACTATCCAGGCATTGAATTTAGAGGAAAGCAAAAGAGTTCGAAGGTTTTGAGCTGAGAGAGGGTCGATCCGATAGATTTAAATGAGTTAATTGGATTGAAAACGGAAATGTTTTCGAAAGTAGATTACCGATTATCTTTGAATTTAGTTGCCATTGCAGCACGAATGGCAGAACAGTTTCCCTTGAACCAATTTTAAATGAAAGGGAATGTAGATTGTTAAATTTTTCAGGGAGAGAGTTGGCGAAAAATATTTCATTGGGCTTGTGCATGACTATGAATTGGCAATTCACAAGCATTGAGTTAGGAATAAAATCTGAAAATTATATGCTGTTGCAGTTCCCTCACATCAACTATTGAAAATTTCAACAGACACGTGATAGAAAGACGAAGTAGAAGATATGAAGTTCATAAGTTCTTAAATAACTTATAGTATGGTGGGTCTAGGTAGATTTGGTTGTTGCTTTTGTTCACCAAGCGAGGTAAGTATGCTCTTATATAGGCAAATCGCTGAAATCTACTTCATTTATACATAGAGTTGTTTATGGTGAACAAAAACTATACAAGACAGCTGAGAGCAAAGTTCCTATAGACATCTATAGAGGTCAATCGGTTTTTTGCACACTATTATGAGTATAATTTTCCGGGTATTCTTCTTTAGTGCGCCCGATAATTCTTCTCTGTCGCCAATGCCTTTTACTTACTTACTTACTTAGTTGGTCGTTCTGGGGATTAAGAACCATACCTCTTTAGCCAGCTCTATTGTTTGTTCCTCTTAATTTTCGCCCACCACCTGAAGTGAGGTCCTGCTGGGTTTTCTCTCACTAATGGATTTAGAGACTTTCAGAGCTTAAGCAATAGCTCATCTCATCGGTCTGCCATTTCAATTCTTTCATATATTACTCGAATTTTTCTCTCAAAACAACCAAGCGGCTCTTCACTCCTTTTTGATATTGACCATCCATCTGCACCATAGAGGAGGACTGGGATGCTCAATGTCTCACTGCTGGTTTTTTGGTTATCTGCCTAGGACCAATCAGTTAGATGATAAAAGGTTTTAAGCGATTGCATTGTACACCAGAGTAGATTTAATATTTTGAAGAGACCTATATACTCGTACGTATCGGATTTTTCAATAAGGACGTCACAATTTTGTATTAAAATAAAACACAGAATAAATAACGCGTGATAACTTTAAGTATGGAATTCGATCTTGTTCATATGACCACCGTGAGCACATATTCAGCGATGGATTCTTTAGAGCTAATTTTCCACAACTCTTCCACACATATCGGCCGGAATGTTGGCAACTTTGCGTTCGATATAATTCCTTAGTTTCTTTAGCGTTATTGTCTTGTTGGCACAAACCAACGACTTAACGTAACCCCATAAAAAGAAGTCCAACACTGTTAAATCGTATGAACAAGGTAGCCATTCGACCGGACTATTTCCCGAGATTACACGACCACCGAACTTCCTCTTTAACAGATCAATTGTTTGACCAGTTTCGTGGCCTGTGCCACCATCTTGTTGGGTCCACAAAACACTGTCGTCAAGTCCATCCAATTTTGGCCAAAAATAGTTTTCCAACATGGCACGATAGCGAACTCCATTAACCGTAACATGGCGATCATTTTCATCGATGAAAAAATACGGTCCACACCACACGGTCACTTTTTGTGGATGCAATGGATTCTCTTGTACTACATGTGGTTTTGTTGCTGTTCAATAACGCATGTTTTGTTGATTGGCAAAGCCATTAAGTTAAAAATGAGCTTCATGGCTGAAGATGATTTTTCCATGAAACTCAGGATTTTCTTCAAACTAACATATTGCAGAGCTCAATCAGAGAAACTGCAAGTGATCAAGACACTTCAGGTCTTTGGTTAATTTGATCTTGCAAAAGTGTAGGCTAAGGTCTTTACCCAAAATTTGCCACAATGTGGACTGAGAATTTTCTAATTCCTATGAACGGCGTGGAATCGACTGATTTGGCTCATTTTGAACTGAAACACTTATGGCTGCGATATTTTCGGTATTTTGACCGTAGCGTTGTCTTTCTGAAACAGGACCATTTAATAGTGAATATGTTGACTCGAATTTATCCACTATAGGACGGACAGCATGTCTGATGGGACGATTATTACGTCCAGAAATTGGAGTAAGTGCTCTTCAAGTTGTAATTGTTAATAATTTCCAAACGTTGCGTGTTCGTGAACCTTGACTGACTGTGTCAATAAGTAAAAAATTCAAGGGTGAGTTTGTTTTAAAATACAAAGTTGTTATGTCTCTATTGAAAAACCCTGTATATGTACATATAATATATAAGCGCAGACTAAAGGGTGTCCATTTTTCAGGTTAGCACATATATTACAATGCTGAGGTTCTATTTTTTTGTTTTTATCCGTTTCTTCACAAAGTCATTTTCCTTGTCAGCCGCCGTGGTGGCGATACTAGGCTGCCTTCCAAATCGAAAGGTTCGGTGTTCGAATCCCAACCTTGCCCCAAAGACATTCAGTTTTACTATTAACGAAAATCAAGGAAGATGAATAGTTGACATGAAATCAATAACAAGCCAAATTTACGCTAAAGAAGTTAATCTTGGATGCCACCCATGGAGTGAAATTTAGGACTGATCCCAAACATCTTTCTTTTCCAAAAAACTTAACACATGCTGAGACATTATAAGTGTATTCATACCCACTTGAGTGGGTGCTAGTGCTAGTCAGTACCGGCAACCTTGTTGGACTTAAGTTTCCTTACTTCGTCCAGGTTGGGTGGATGGAATTGTTACCCATCACCGTTTGTGTTGAATTATTCGTTCTGCCTGACAGCGGAATGCTGATCGTCATTGCCGTTTAATAGTCTGCAGAACCAGTTTTTTCACACATTCGGAGCTAGTCTCGTGCCGGTTGTTTTTTCCAACTGTGCCCCCAAAGATACTCTCTTTCTCTTACTTGGCATTGAAAAAACTCATCTTGACGTCGTGCTTGATATGCCTATTATTAGTTCCATGTTAAACCTTCTTTTATCACGTTCTCCCGGAATTATATAAAGACTAATCCAAAGAACACTTAACTACTGTGTTCCATTATACGATGCTAAGGCTTAGTATCTAGTGTCTTGTAAATAGATTGCACATGAAATTGTACAAAGAAGAAAGCTCCTCTTCTTCTCTGGGAGAGAGCTGAACAAGTACAGAGAAGTAAAGGATTGTCTCCTCTTCCTCTTCGTCCATGCAGCTTCTACAGAAGCGCAAAGCCTTCTTGCATGCTTGCCTATAAAGCAGTGTCCAGTGATGACACCTATGAAGGCGCTGAAATGTTTTCTGTTTAGAAGGATCAGACGCTTAGAGCAATGCAGATCTAGCTTTGGCCAGATCTCTTTGGTCGCTAGACATGTTTATTCTACAGCCACCTGTGGCCCATCACCCAACAATGGTGAAGGTTGTACTGCTCTGCCATCTCCGTAAGATATGATCGGCATTCAAATGCGGTTCAGGGATTTGATAGCGGCCTGACTATCCGAAAATATGCGGATATCTTTTGCAGGTATAACGTTTTTCTTCAGCAAGGATAAAGCTTCTTTAATCTTTCTTCTCTAATTTTCGCCTGGAATACGATACAGTGATTTGGAAGACGAAAGGCGAGGCTTAGATTTAGCTTATCTGAGAAAACACCGCCACCAATCACGCTATGGATTTTAGATTCATATGTGTAAAAGTTAATTGACTTGTCGTCCATGAAAGCATTTTCCTTCCAGAAGGATCTAGAGGGAAACTTACATGAAAGTTTTTGTTAAGCCAAAATTTAGGTATGGTGTAATCGATGTTCTCGATATTAAGAATATTAACGTGGCCAAATAATTTATTTGTCCACTGTGTAGTCGCTTTAAGACGAATAGCCGCAGTCTACTTGCCAACAAGTGTCAAGTGCAACAGAATGTATAAAGCCGCGGAGGGAGTAGAAGGTAGTAGCTCCGCTTATGCACACACATGCCGTTCTTTGGACTCTGCTTAGTTATTACAGTTAACTTTTTTATCTAAGGCCGTCCACCAAATAACAACCCCGTAGGTGACTTTGTATAACCAGTTGATTATGCGAGGTTAAAGGCCCCATTTGTTCCCGAATATTTGAATAAAGCTACTGTAGCTTTCTTTACTCTTTCTTAAATTTTCGGTTTTCAGTTTAGTTTGCTGTCAAAAATGAGACCCAGATATTTTGCTGTATCGAAAAACACTAAACTGTTCTAAGTAACATATAATTGGAAATTTTTATTTCCTGGAAAAAAGGACGAGGTTAGTTTAATGGGGGCTTACTCCCAATCCACAGCGATAACCCAACGGGTTAATCTGTTAAAAGTTAGTTGAAGGAGTTCATTGATGGTATTAAGATGCTTACCTGAGATGGATATAGCAATGCCATTTGTATAGGCAATCACTCTCATACCTCCCGCTCCCAAGTATATCAACAGTTCATTAACCACTAAATTCCAGAGAAGGGGAGAAAGAACACCGCTATGCGACGTATAGTACCTCTGCTGACACATGTTTTAGCAGATGTTTTACTCAGTTTAAAGCTGATGATCTTGTTACTTAGCATAAGGCTGATCAACTCCCCAAGTGAGTCGTCTACATGTAAATTTCACAGCGCAGTCCTGATTGCGGATATTTTGACGTTGTCAAAGGCGCCCTCTATGTCCAGGAAAACAACCATTGCGTACTCTCTTTATTGTAGGGTTCGTTCGATGTGGCTAGTCAGTGATCAGACAGATGTTTTGGATCAATTTAAGCTCATATATGGATATCAATCAGTCGTTCTAGAGTTTTTAGAAGGAAAGATGATAGATTTATAGGTCTGAAGTCCTTTTGCACAACATGAGAACACTTTCCGACTTTGGTAATGAAAACTACATTGACTTCTCTCCATGACAGTGGAATGTTGATCAGTTCTACGCAGATCTTAAGATCCAAAGGTTTTATCACTAAAAAAATGAGGTGTCTGTAATATGATTACTTTTTTTTATGCTCCAAACATGGGGCAAGTTCTGCATAATTTGGTGAAACCATGAAACCATATGAAACCTAAACGATTGTGTTTTTACTTACACGAAAGCCGTTCATATCCTCACCCCATATAAACCATGGGTGTAAAATATTTTCTTTTTTTTTTTTGGTAATAAAAACAAATTGACATTTAAAATGGATGTAGTTCTTAGTTCTCTACGAGAAACAAAGCCTGAAGTCATCAATTACAGTTTGTCAATTTAAAAATGCCTACTTTACTCGTAGATTTTTTTACGACCCTACGGCGCTAGGCTTCTGAATGCCTGCTCAGTTGTCAGACTGAAGATTTACCCCTTGATCATTCACGTTTTCTTACTTATTGAGATTTGAGATATGACCATCGCAAACTTTGCATCAACATCAACAAGAAATAAAGAATGTTAACATTTTTTCTCTAAAAAATAACGGCTATAACATTTCTTTTCTGCGGCGTCCCAAAAAAAAAAAAAAAAACCTGCATACAATTATTCCTAGCATCCTAATCTTGTCTTATCATTTAAAACCCTTCACCACTGTTCTAGATTCATTTCCACAACTATCTATGATATTTCTCTTTGATTCCCAGAAGGGGAATTCCTTGAACGAATGTCGTTGTAGTTGCTGAACGTAAGGAAATCTAAAAACAAGAAAATTATCCCGAAAATAAGAAAAAGGGGGCAAACAACAAACTTAAGAATGAGAACACCTGTCATTCGGCTTTCTTTTATCTTCATTCCGTTTCTTGTTTGTTTCTTTCTTCGCGCTTACTCTTCTTGTTAATTCTCCCTAGTCTTTGCTAAATTAGTGAACAAATAGAGAGGGGACTTCTCCTTCGTAACATTTGCAAATTCTGTTTCAAAGAAACGAAAAGAAAATGGTTTAACAATGTTTTGACTCCACTGGACGCACTCTAGAGTAAGCGGAAGAGTCTGTATCTTTCCCACGAGGCATACAAAAAATTTTCGTACATTCATGCGATACATTAAATTTATACAAAACTGAGTTAGTGTGTGCCTTTGGACTCGAGCGTTATTCTAGGATTTTGGTTTCCTTCCTTCGGCATAGAACCGAGAAGAATGGGGTTTTATTCTTGAAATGGTTTTTAACATGAAATTGTCTTTTAAAAGTGGAAGTGTCATGGATATCCGGAGGCGACGTCAAAAATTGACGCCGGCTGTTTATCAGTTTGTTTATCTTTAAGTGAATGCCGCATCGGAAGAACCCTGTGATCCATTTTATTTTTACAACTTGACTTAGAACTCTTTTTATAGTTTTTCTGGTTCTTCCGGTTTTGTGAAGTGGTATGAGGAAGGTGGTTGCGGAGGGTAGGTCGTGTTATGTGTTGTTAATGTGAATGAAACATGTCGAAGAATTGTCTTGAAGTACTGAGCGTGACATCACTACTATCAAGTGCGAAGCATGACAGTTAATTTAAAATAAATTAATCCCTAAACCATTCGCTGACAATGTGTTAAATCTTTGTCACTACCCAGATTTGTTTTTTTTTTTTTTTTAACAGCTGGGTACACAGGGGAACACTTAAGTAATTTAGGAGGAATACTATCATATCTCCTGGGCCATGATTCTTATGATACTTGTAGATCTAAATGGGGTCTGTAGAAATAAAATTTTAAGACTTCAAGGGTGAGCTTTACAAGTTGTAGTCATCTGCGGATTGATTACCATTCAATATTGTGTTTAGAAGACCTTTGTTTTGCTTTTGTTTTTGAGGAGAGATGGTAAATCCTACTTACACACACCTTAGAAATTTACGGTAGTATGAAACTTGCAATGGCTTTGGGCGAACCAAACTGACACTCTTTATAACCCATCTCTTGCTGCGTAACCACAAGATACTCACCGCAAATATCCCGAAAGGTACACTGGTCTCTTACCGATGGGCTTCTATTCAAACCGACTATTCGTTCTGGTGTTTCACCCTGATAATAACCCGCAACAGAGGTATGCATTCCCAGCGCAGCTTGACTCCGTATCAACTTATACCTAAGGGTGAGGAGACAAGTAACTCAAGTCCGAAACCTGCGTACTCTTTCCTTTTCTTTTCACTTATTACGGACTGGGTGTAGGCACTCACGGTCGTCCGTGCGTCTTCCCATCTCAACATTGCGGGAACGTTGTTTTTGGGCTTATTTACTAGGCCCAGTACGACCCAGTCGCGGCTGATGCCATCTTGCGCAAACGAAGAATGTGTCCTCGGCAGTATCCATATATGTGCACGTGTTCGGAGACAAGCTGAGTAAGGTAGTAATTCACGTCATTATGGCTTCGCTGCGGTCACGGGCTCAGTGCGGGTATGAGTCGCTGTGTCCACCTGCCAACGAACTTCTCATCCTATTCCTGCTGCCAGCACCCCAACGTTCTATCCCTTCTGTCGCTAACTGTTCGGCTTACAGGGACAGCAATTTCTCTTCGCTTCCGGGCCAGGAACACGAAAAGAGAGTACGATCTTCGCAATAACTGGCTTCTCGCAGACCGCCAACATTGGGCATCAGCCTAGACAATGCCTCCTTGTTGGTTTTATCAGCGGCCCTCCCAATGTGCTCCCCAAAGGTAAATTATGATCTCAAATAGCCATCATTTGGATCTTGATCTTAAATAGCCACAAGCCTGTCAACAAATAACAATAGCGTTTCAGTCTATTTAAATTATGATAGCCAATCTGTTGCTTCATATGGCCATAATTTTCATTTGTAATGTACTGCAGTGAATAGATTATCTAATCTCTAGGCTGGTTTCCGGCCAAACAAAAGATATTCCGATCCCTATACCGATCTGTCCATTTATAGTAGTATATGGTATATGTTACATACAATACAACAAAACATTGCTTCTATGTTATGGAACATACGGCCCATGGTTTCAGGAAGATTATTGTGGCCCAAAAGAATCATGACTGGCTGGTTTTGTCCAAGTTAGCTGGAAAGATTTAATTTCGGTGTTGAAGTTTCTTGAATATGAATCAGATGGAAATTTAGCAGAGGATTATTTTAAGCGTATTTGATGTACAGATGACAGTCTGAACTTTCTCAACACATGTCATATTAAAGATCTTATCGTGAGATTATTTATTATTATTTATTATTTGATTTGTTCAGCATACACCGTAAAGTATTGCGGCTTTCTTGATCTAAACATAACTGCTAAGATCATCAAGTTCCGCTGCATCGTTCTCGTATCCATATACCATAAGATCACCACTGTTTACAAGTCTAAGCTCTGTTGCCTTGCTGCAGTGTTGTTTTAACTTCTTTTTCGACTTTGAGTAAAGGTGTATTGCACGTATAAAATTATTGCTGCAATCTCTTATTTGTAATACGTTTCATGCATCTAATATTGTTTTTCGAACGAAACAGTTCAGTTGTTATGGTTCAGGGTGTCAAAATGATTGATTGATCTTGATTGAACCATGATCTAACAAACCTTTTCAGTAAGTTATTTTTAAAGGTCCTGCTCTGGATGTTATTTGTGTATGTGAAACGTGGTTTAAGCCTGAGATACCCTGAGATTTTACGTATGAGATTCCCGGATATAATATCTTCAGAAAAGACAGTGGTGTTGCATTTAATTATAAATCCTCTAAAGTGCAAAGCAATTGACAAGTTTCCTGAATCAGGTGTAGAGTAACATATATCATTGTTGAAGTACACGATGGGAATATTAAAAGTGATGTATCATGTGTGTATAGTAATATTTATTATGCCTTTCTTCTCAGCTGTTTTTGGGTTCTCAGCATTGTTTGACCTTAAATTATCCTTTAATTCGTTCAATCTGCTGCCTCCCTGTATCTTTCGTTTAACAAGTTTTCCTCTATTGACTTTGAAGCTCTTCAAAATGCTACAATCGCCTTTCAGTTACATAAATTGTATAGCAAATGGAAGCACAAACAAGCGAATGCGAATTGGTTACGCTATAAAAGTGCACTGCTAATAAAACCTTTTGCACCTCTAAGTTAAACATATCACTGCCTCCAAAAAAAACTATGGAAAAAATTGCGGAAAATCGGTGTCTCTGGTGGCAATAAAGATGTGAAAAGTGTTCTCGATCCTGACATGTTTTATAATTTTTTTCTTGACACTGGTAATAGAATTACTTTTTTTCCCCCGGGAAAGACTTTTTGAGTTATCAACGCCTATATTTGACGAGTTTGAAGTGGTAACAAATGCCAAAAGCATACAATTTCAGTCCAATCAGCATTTTAACATGTTTGTCTAAGGTATTTGATAAACTCAGAGTAAAAGAAATCCTAAGGCACATGTCACATCATAATCTACTTAACCCAAACCAGCCTGGATTCCGAACAAACCGAGCAGCATTGCTGCTCCACGGCAATGGTTAACATATTTGAAGAAATTAAACAAGGCTTCGAAAGGGCTTAGTGACCTTTCTATGTTTACTTGATTTCTCAGAGGCCTTTGATAAGTTCAATCATAAAATACTGCGCTGGAAATTAAAAATTTGTTTAATTTCGGTCACAAAGTTGTAAGACTGATTCGAATGTTTTCTCTCTGGAAGGATGTAACAAGGAAAAAATTCTTCAGCTCTTAATATTACATTGTCCCAAAGGTAGTAAAATCTATCCGTCGCTCGTCAAAAACATCAGAAATTATACAATGACATTCCAACTGTCGGCTCTTTAGACGAGGCTAATCTGTTTGCTGCTACCTTTACCACTTTGTCTCTACCTACGCTTGAGTGCGTTGGTATTTGAATGAGGCAGATCCACTTTCGCACTCGTGTAGTAGCAAGAGTACTTAAGGATCTCAACATACATAAATCCGCTGTCCAGATGATATGTTCCCCCTTCTTCTTATGAAGAAGAATCCTACTTTTCAGGACTCTTTCCGAGCTGATGGAATAGAGCATTTGTCCAATCCGTCCCTAAAAAAAACGAATCCTCTTCTCTCTCCTCCTACAGACCTATTGCACTTACGTCCCTTTGCAGGGTCATGGAAAGACTGATAAACCGTCAGCTCATGAAAAATCTCGAAACATGAACACTTCTCAATGACCGACAGAACGGTTTTCATAGCAAGAGTTAGGCATTTGGCTTTTTTGTCAAAAATGCGTGCATTTGGGATCGATAAATCTCTTCTTTAATGTACTAGAAATTACCTTTCGGAACGTAAAATTCAAGTAATTTTAGATGGTTTCAAGTCTGGTCTCCACAAAATAAATGTTAGCCTACCCCAGGGCTTCGTTTTGTCTCCGACACTCTTTTTAATTTTGCTCACTAAATTCAGATATAAGCAGCATCACTAAACGGGGAACCTCCAACAGAGAAGAATGCAATGCTTCCAAAACACAATACTGTCTGATGTTGTTAAAGTGAAATTCAAACACCCAACCATTAACCAGGAATGGTACTTGCATCGTTGAAACCGAGAAACTTTCCATTCCCGGTATGTATATTATGTCAATGACTACGTACGTTGGAATGACCAAATTATTGGTGTCGCCAAAAATGCTGCGAAATGTCTAGGTTTCCTAAAAACCGATGTAAGAAATACTTTGCCCCCTCTGATCTGGCCTCAATATACCAGATCTTGTCAGGTTCTCCTAAAATCTCTCTGCACCTGCTAAATAGAAATCAAAGACTCATGGGTGAAGCTAATATCACCCGGTCAATTGACAACCTCGAAATTTCTACTATCTTACCTTGCTCTATCGGTATTTTCACCACCAGTACTCATCACGCTATGAATGCTCATCAGTTTACCCTCAATTCCACTTTCGGACGTACATTGATACTTTCCTTAGCCGTACAACTCGCTTCTGGAATGCCCTACCGAACTCTTTATTTCCTTACATCGTTACATACGTTCGCGCTATGTGCAAACATTTTAAGGAAACCTTAACTCCTTGAGCGTGCGCTAAAAAAAAAAATGGTACTTCAGGGATTGGTTTTAGGACCGATTTTGTCCTGCTTATTTATAAACTACCTACCATAGTTACAATTCTTCAAAGCACTTGTATGCAGATGATGTTCAACTTCATCTGATCCGATAAAAGAACTAAGCTTTCGACTGAATGAGGATCTAAATCGAAGGCACACATAGGTGGTCAGTATTAAATGGTTTATGCTCAAACCCAAATAAATCGCAGTTCCTTCCGAGTCCCAACAGATCATTAGATCGCAATCTTCTGCCAGATATATGGCTTTGTAATAGCAAACTAAAATCTGTGAAATCAGTAACAAGCCTCGGCTATTCAATAAATTGCAATCTGCCGGGCTATCCTCATGCCAACGTAGTTTTTGACCATGTTTACGAATGCCTTCGTAAACCATGGTTAACTGCTACTTATACACCCACAAAAACCCGGCGAAAGGTTGTAACAACCCTGGTTCTACCACTTATTACCTGTGCTGATGTTGTTTACTGCAACCTTGATTCTTTTTCCCAAAGAAAGATATACTGTTTTCCAATAGGGACTTGACAACTTGAATTTAATTTGTGAACACACTCTTTCACTAATCATCAAACTGTCACTGTCAATTTATTTAGTAAACTCAACATTTTAATCATGGTAGAGTGCACTAACGAGCTACGTTCTCCGATTGGGATCTGGAGAAGATGCGCCAAGATGATGAATTTCATCGCAAAACCATCTTCAGTGACGAAGCTCATTTTTGGCTCAATGGGTTCGTCAATAAGCAAAATATTCGTTACTGGTCGGGTGAAAACCCACATGTGCTTCATGAATCACCACATCATCCACAAAAAATAACTGTTTGGTGCGGTTTGCATGCCGGCGGCGTTATTGGGCCATATTTTTTCGTCGACGATAACGATCGTCACGTTACTGTGAATGGTCAGCGTTATCGCGCCATGATCACCGATTATTTTTGGCCCGAATTGGAAGATATGGACTTGGACGACATGTAGTTTCAACAGGATGGTTCCACAAGCTACAATCGATTTATTGAAGAGTAAGTATGGTGAGCGTGTTATCTCAACTTATGGGCCAGTCGATTGGCCGTCTCGTTCGTGCGATTTAACGCCGCTTGACTATTTTCTGTGGGGCTACGTTAAGTTAGTGGCTTATGCCAACACGCCGACGACATTGGAAGAGCTCAGAGCCAACAGTGAACGCAAAATAGCGGCCGTTTCGGCCGAAATATGTGGCCGAGTCGTTGAAAATTGGGTCCAACGAATCGACCGCTGCAAACGTGCCCGCGGTGGCCATATGAACGAAGTCGAGTTCCATTCATAAATGTTTTGATTGTACTTCAAGCCAATAATAAAGTTTTTGAAATATCTCAAATGGTTTGCCTTTTATTTTAAAAAAAGTTGTCAAGTCGTTATTAAAAAACCCTATACAAGCGGCTTTGAATGGTGCTGCGCGGTGTACGAGTATCTATGGCTTCCGTGGATAAGATCACATCTCCGCATATTCAAGAGACGTACTTGCTTGCACTCTTCAAGATTTTATGCATAAAATTATAACTAATACATAGAACCCCTCTCAAAAAATCGATTTTTTTTTATTGCTTAAAAATGATATCCCAAAAGAGTATGGCCTAAAAATATCTCAAAGTAAATGTTTTTGAAAGTGTAGTATATACAGTTTGCATGAAATAGAAAAGTTTTGTGCATTCATGGATTTACCTCGGTCTATGGTTCACTCTTGAAAAGAGTTTCAACTGCAACTGAGCGAAGTATGAGACAACTATTTCTATTGAAAAAGGAGAAAATGGTATTATGATATCAGGTGATGGTTCGTGGAGAAAAGGGGCTTACGTCCTTGTTTGGTTTAGTGACCCATATTGGGAATTATGTACAGTGCAAAAATTATAGACTGCGCAGAGAAATTAAAATACTGTAAGGAGTGTGAGTAAAGGAAGAATAAAGAAGATACCGAAGAATATACGGAATGGACACAAAATCATAAAGATAAGTGCAATGTGAATTACGATGGATCAGCGGGAAAAACGGAGGTCTATGCAGTTGTTGAGATGTTTCAGCGATCCGAAGTCTTACACCCAGTAAAATACGCCGATTATTTTGGTGACAGTCTAAGACTTTTAAAGGCATTTCTGGTGCTAAGCCGTATGAAAATGTCAAAGTACTCAAGAAAAAGTGAGTACTTGTTGATCACGTTCAAAAGCGAATGGGTACCCGCCTACGTAATTTGAAAAAAAGAATACAAAATGTATCGGTGGAAGAGGCAAATAAATTGATGGGAAAATTAATAGAAGAACTCTCTATTTTTTATGGATTAGCCATTCGTAGAAACTGTGATTTAGTTGAAAACATGAGAAAAAGTATATATATTGGATATACTCGATCAGAAATTATCAATTGATGCAGCACGATAAATGTCCGATCGGAGAGTATTCATGGTGCTCATGGCAAAAGGCTAAAGCTACAAATAGTTTGGTTGAATACAAACTCAAGCAAGCTCCTCCAATTGAAATGTATGAAGCTGTCAAGCCAGCTTTCAAAGGATTGACTAGAGACGATCTTCCTACTCGATGCATCGGCGGTTATACTGAAAACTGTAATGAAAGTCTTAATTCGACTGTGTGGACATTGGTCTCAAAATCCATTTCTAGTGGTAAAACTGTGTTGGATATAACTATGGATATTGCATTTTTCGTGTACAATGATAGATATAGCGATGAAATGTGCTTGGAAATTGACAAAGAGCGCATAAAGCTTGTATAAAGATCGCTGTCTGAAGCTGCAAAAGAATAGAGGATCGCAATTAAATTCAAAAGAAAAGAAAGAGCAGGGAATTAATCAAGCAGGGCAATTATATGGTGGACGCATGGCAGATTAAAGGTAGTGCAAAATTTTTCATAACTTTCTATAACTTAAAATTTTAAACGCGTTTATTTCAAAACTGCATTTTTCAAGTTTGGCCGCACCCATAACTTGAACAATTTTCAACCAATTTACTTCAAATTTCAACTAGACCTTTAAAAATATCTTGTATAAATAAGAACATAGGATATTTTTATTTATATGGCATAGTTCATTTGTTATTAACAATTTTCTGACGATTTTTCCTGAGAATTTTACAAGTTTGACTTTGGAAGTGCGACATTCGGCCAAAAATCAATATTTTAAAAAAAAAACTTACATATTTCCATAGCTTCTCTTATGTACAATAAAAAAAATTTAGTTGCTCATCATAATTCAAAATTTACAGGAGCTGTTGGTACGGCCATAGACCCTTCCAAAAAAGAGAGGTCATTTAAGGAAATGTTGCACAGCCGCCATTTTTAAATAAATTATTCTATAAAAACTATGTTGCACAGTCAATCATATGTACAATAAATTTCTGTCTTTGTAAAATCGACTTATTTTATAATTTTTTCTGGAAAAAAAATCACAAAAAGCCTATTTTTTACGGCATCTAGAGTGGCCTAACCCCTTAACAAACTCAACTTTTCTCGCTCCGAAAGAACGCCTTAATTTAGCTCGTCTCAATTAAATAAATCTATTTTATAATATTTTTATATATATTTCATTTTCATCCTATTCGTATTTCCTGCATTCTGTTTTGAACTAAACGAAAAAAAAAATTGTTTTAGTTTTTGAATTTATATAATTATATTAGATACTAAGCATTAAGTACAATAAGAGATTATAATCTTAATATACAACACTTTATCTTTAAATAAATTGAAATTGAAGTAACTGCTTCCAGTCTGATACTCCCACCTTTATGTGAGATTGCAGAAATGCCAATACACTGAGCAAGGTCTGAAATATAATAGATCCTGTCGTATACCAGGTGTACCGGTATGAAGTGATCGTCAAGATACAAATGTCTCGTAGGGAACATTTATTGTGAACGGGTTTTTTTTTTTCTTATTTTGGTTGCTATGACACCTGTCAAACATATTTAGTATGGTACATCAAGTCATTAAGGAAACAACATCATATTTTTTCATGGTGTTAAAAATGTCGAATTTTGTACCATAAAATGATGACTTCCGGAAAGCATTAATTTTATGTTTTCATTTGAAGAAAAGTGCTACAGAGTCGCATCGAATGCTTGTCGAGGCATATGGTGATTATGCTCTATCAGAAGCAATATGCAAAAGATGGTTTCAACGGTTCAGAGATAACGATTTTGATGTGAGAAATAAAGAACGTGGAAGACCACCAAAAAAGTTTGAAGACGTCGTATTGCAAACAATATTGGATAAAGATGACACCTTGAGTCAGAAACAAATGGCAGAAATGTTGAATGTTGCACAACAAACCATTTTTCGACCGTTTAAATGCTATGGGAAAGATCCAAAAGTCTGGAACATGGGTGCCACATGAATTGAATGAAAGACAGATGGAAAACCGAAAAACCACTTGTGAAATTTTGCTTCAAAGACACGATAAAAAATCAGTTTTGCATCGAATTGTTACTGGCGATGAAAAATGAATTAATTTCAGAATAATAAACGGAAAAATCATGGGTTAATCCGGGACAACTATCGACTTCGACTGCAAAACCAGATCAGGGACTAGAAAGGTGTGGTATAAGAAAAGCTCTTAACATAAAACCTGGTGAAACTGTTAATACAGATCGCTACCGACAACAAATTATCAATTTGAACCATGCATTGATCGAAAAACGACCAAGTTGGCCCAAAGACAAGGCAAGGTAATTTTGATCCATGACAATGCACCTGCACACAAAGCAAAACTGGTTCATTATACAATCAAAGCACTTGACTGGTAGCTGCTACCCCACCCGCCGTATTCACCAGACTTGGCTCCTTCCGACTACCATTTGTTTTAATCGCATTAGCTGAGCAGCACTTCGAATTCTACTAAGAAGTCGAAAATTGGGTGACTTTTTGGTTTGCTTCAAAAGACGAACAGTTTTGTTGGGGTGGAATACATAAATTGTCTGAAAAGTGGGAAAGATGTGTAGCTAGCAATGGCCAATATTTTGAATAAAAGGTTTTTTACTTTCCCATTAAAAATTAGTGATTTATTTTCACAATAAAACACTCATACCGGTACACCTGGTAGATAGTTCACTTTGCAGCATAAGCCTCTCGTAATGCCTTTGCGTCTACTACTTCTTGACAGTTGATACTTGGAGCATTTCGCTCTTTAAAAGTGGTGATCTCCTGAACCTGAAGCTTCTCAGAGTAGTTTAGATTCAAATTTTAAGGCAGTGCGAGGAAATGATACGAGTATATCTTTTAACCGCATTTTAGACGAGAAGCTGCATGGACATTGTAATTTGAACATGTGCATGGGACGGGTTGGAAATATGGTATACTTTCAAGTTTGCATTTTCACTAAGACTTGAATGAAATCTGCCAAGATAATCGTCAAATTTACTAAACCTCTGAGTGATTCTAAAGTCTTCTATGAGTTTTGTTTTTCTATTTAATCTCCATAAATCCTGTAATATACGAATAGGTAGAATGTGATTGTAAAATTTCGAATAACCATTTCAAACGTTTTCCGATTCGTAAAATCCCAAATCGATTCACAAATTGAAATTTTTTATTTCTTACATGAATTGCTTAATATGGATGAAATTTAAATCTATCATTCCTAAATGCTTTGATGTTTACGATTTTTGAGGATTCACAAGGATGCATTTGCATTTAACTAACTACTATAAATTTTATGGAACGAACATTCGGTGCTAAAAGATTTCAATCTGAAACGTGAATATCAATGTGTACATTTACGAGGTGTGTCCAAAAAATATGGGGATTTTTAAATTTCGCGAGTTTGGAGAGTCCGATTGTCAAATCTTTTTTTTATTATGTTGGCAGTCTGTGGCAGTCGCTAAGGTTAGACGTGTTTTTATGAGGACAGCGATTTTCGATTGTTAAAAGAAATGGAGCAAATTTTGCGTAAACAATGAGATAAAGTGTAACAAAGTGTGTGAAATGTTAACAAAGGACTATGTTGTGTTTGCTATGAGTAATACAAAAGAGTACGAGTGGTATAAGCGTTTCCAAGTTGACCGTGAAAACGTTGAAGATGACGAACGCCCCGGACGCACCAGCATATCAACAACAGACGAAAACGTAGAAAATGTGAAAGAAATGCTTATGAACGATCGCCGCGTCACAATGAAAGATGTAGCTGATGATGTTGGTATATCGATTGGCTCATACCATGAAATTTTTTTGAATGTTTTGGGTATGAAACGCGTTCATTTGTTCCACTTTATTGCTTGTTCGTGAATTTTTGGCCAAAACAATAATGCCCCAGCCTCCATATTCGCCAGAAATGGCTCCGTGTAACTTTTTCCTATTTCCAAAAATAAAGAGAAACTTAAAGGTCCGTCGTTTTACAAGCATAGATGACATTATAAGCGCATCGCTGTAAGAGCTAAAAGCTATCCCAAAGATCAAGTTTGAGAAGTGTTTCCAGGACAACATAAATAAATTTTTTTTTTTTTTCAAAAATCTAAAATTTCCATTATTTTTTGAACACACCTCGTACTTCAGATTTCAATGTATAGTAAGTGTTTCCCTTCGAATTGTTCCATGTTCGCTAAGTACGTTCGTCTTGTGTGAGGTACATATCTCATAATTTACTCGCATCATATAAGAATCAATTCTCCTCTGATGCTAATAAGAAAAAAAAAAAAAATAATAGTTCATAAGATGTGTACAGCTTTACGGAGCTTCAAACAAGTTATACGAAAGTACATTTCGTTCAGAAATACTTTCCTTAATTCTTACCAAGTTTTTCCTTGCTAGAATCTTTTTTTGTCACTCTAGACAAGTGCATGAGAAATGCCCGGATATTAAAACTCGACAGATTTCACTGCATCACGTGGCTTTCAAATTGGCAAAGATTTGTATTAAAAATGATGGTTCCTCTTTGGGGCCTGTAATATAAATTTTAATAATGTTTTAATTTGAAGATTTATATCTCGACTGGTAATTACAATTCTGTCCGTTAATTTGACAACTTTTTCGACACTTAAGCCGGCCTTGCATCGACAATTACTCAGCATACACCATATAATCTTTCAAAGGCTTAAATCGTTTTGGTATGCCATGGAAAGCAAGCGATTCTTAGTCCGCTCATACGTAATAATCAAGTGCCATTAGATCAAAGACTTGGTGGCCAATTAATAGATCCTAAGCTGGGTATCACTCACAGTATAACACGTTACTGTTATACGTTATACGTACGAGTATATTTGGAAAAAAAAAATTATTTGTTGACCGTCTTTCTGTATCGGTCAACAGCGGGAGCTCCTGCCGCATTTTAAAGAAATATGCTCCGACGAAGTATCACTTGCGGATTATTCTCAATCCTAATACGGCAATTTCGCTTATTGACCTATCCGTGGAACCAAAAGTTAACACAATTTTTCTATACAATCCCGGATTATCCTGCAATTGATTTTCGAGCGTATTAAGGCAAGGTTCAAAGCATGCCTTGATCAATTGTAAGAGATTAAGCCAAACTTCTTCACCAAAATGTTCCATTTTGTGAATGGATAAAGCCCAAACTCTGCGATGTTAAAAAATCGTGTCTTCATTAACACTCGCCTCAACCGTGGCAATATTTTCTTCGGCACATTGTAGTTTCATTCTTTCATTTATTTCATTCGCCCCATAAAATTGACAAAGTACTGGATAAGTTTGTGTATCACTTATTTCGGAAATAATATACCACGTTTTGGAAACGTTGTTGTAGTGTAAATTTATATATGACGACTTACTAGACATAACTGAAAAAAAAAGGATATTGACAGTTTGACATTTATTCCTATGAAAAATCTGGCGTATCCTAAATAAACACCCTTTAATTTGTGCAGATAGATACGAAGAATTACTGAAGAGTAATTCAGATTTTGCTGGTGAGCGCTACTGTTTTTATAATTCATCAAACAAGATGTTAGTTTACTGAGGCGAGAAACCTCTCAAATATAAAATAAATAAAATAAATCTTTGTCTAGATGTTGACTAATGTGCCTGCCATATAAAAATTTTGCAAAATCAGGTCCAGGATTTCAGTCGTTGAAATAATTGTATTTACTGTCTGTTATTGTATTTTACCCAGCGAACCATTCTGCTTGACAGCAGAAGCTTGGTCACCTTCACAACTAATGCATCATTGAAAAGTTACAAATTCGGGTCTATTGGTAGATTTATTTGGGCCTGCTTTGGATTTCTGTTCTGGCTTTTAAACCAACACATGAAAGGTAAACCTTTATGTAATGTTACTAAATAAGCAACTGAAGATGCCGGCATGCCTCATTCTTTAAACCATGAAATTCTTTGTGGAGAATGAATACTTTGTAGTAACAATTGTAGCGGTAAGACGGTAAGACGTCTAGGCTACTACTAGGTAATGACACGAATCGGTGTTCTTTACCTTGAATGACAGTTTACAGATCGAGGCGGTCCTGGGATTTAAGGGGATAATCTCATGTTCGAGGTTAAAAGGTTTGATCAATGTTTCTTTCACGGTCAATTACCACATAATTTAAAGCCTTATCCTTGCTGTGATCGGTTCAAAAACTCTACATCACCATTAAACAATTTACATTTCACCATTGCTTGTAAACTTGTGAACACTAAATAAGAGTTCAGTAAACTGTATCTATGAATCGGGTTGAAATTCACTTCACAATCGTTTTCTCCTTGCAATTTTTGACGACACGGTCCAAAAATACGAGCGGAGAGCGACCATCGGCGGTTATGGCGGCCCAAACCATCACCATCGTTGCTGCCTGCTTACTGGTGGCTGATCGAAGTTGTAAATTTTCGAAGGACCTCTCTGGCAAGTAAACACGGTCATTGTGTTTGTTGACATATTGCTCGATAACAAATGGCGACTCATCAGAAAAAACCAAATTCGGCAACTCACCACTTTCGTGCACCTTCGCTCTTTCGATTCTTACTTTTTTCTGTTGCAGTGTAAGATCGTGTGCTTTTTGGAAGTTTAATGGCTTGAGCCCAAGCTCATTTTTCAGTATGTGTTGCATCCGTTCTAACGATATGTTGAGTTCACGAGTCATTTTTCTTCCACTTGGACGCGGATTTCGCTCAATTCGAGCCTTCACTTTCCGAATCATTTCTGCCGATGCTGCTGTTTTTTTATGACCACCTCCATGGCGTTTTGCAAAGCTGTCAGTATCACAGTAACGAGCTATGGTTCGAGACACAAATGGTTTATTCACGTTGAGGTGCTGGAGGGCTCTAACGATAGCTACTTGTGGTTTTCCAGCCAAATATAAAGCAATCACACTATCACGTTTGAATTGCATCGCGGATAAAATTTTTTCAACACAACTGAGACGCAAATCGTTTAAAAGGCTTGCAAATAATGGTTGTACTGAACGGTTTGGACATTATATCAGTCTGAAGTTGGTTGCAGTTCGAGTCAGTCAGGGTGTATACTAATTTTCTCGTTCGAAAAATACAAAAATTTTAAGAGCTAGATATTAGCACTTTAAAATACAAGCAGATACTGACTTTCAATTTTCTTTAAAATACCAAATTTCTACGTGTCTCACACTACAAGTATAAGTTGCTAGCTAGCTGGCTCCAGTTACGTACGCTAATTTAGTTGATGTCCCCTTTCAACTGCATAACTAACTACTTTAGGTAAGGTATTTATAGCAAAGATCTAGCCAAATTATTTACGGTTGAGGTAGCCTTCTGATCAGATCTAATGACGCTTTACAACCGGTATATCTCTTTCATACCTTATCAACACGGATGGAACTGAAAATCAAACGGAGAATCTTTCCATAGAACCAAAGAAACAGCGGTTGTCACGCTTGGTCTACTAGTTGATGTCATTGATGGAGTTTACTGCAGAATGTGGTATTGATAGGTAAACTGTTTTGCCATCTTAACATTTTCTGGTGTACATTCTTACATTTTGGCTAAGTGTTGTTTTGATTGTTACCTACATACCTAACAGCCAGACTCATTTTTACTGTTTCTGCCTCAGTACTCACAAATGCTCCACTGACATACCGCTAATTTCTTTTATTTGTTGTGGTCTTTGCTTTGTTCCGACTTTGATAAAATTTATAAAGAGGTGAGGCTATCGACTTTATAGTCATTGGACTTCCCCAAGTAGTGACGAAATCACCATTTCTAAAACTGGACTGATAGAGATCTACCAATTTGTTTGAGTTTTAAACGTTTACATACTTTAATATGGCAGTAAGAATTTTGTATATAGGCTTATGGCCCTGTGGTTGGCGCAGTTTACCGCATCTTTATTTTTCAGGCAGTGCTTGCTGAGATTCCATTCACATGGGTATTGCCTTCCTCCGACCAAATTTTGCAGATAAGTTGATGTATGCTCCTCACTAAATCATTCGCTATAGCTGTGGCAGCTAAGCTATTAGCTTCTGCGAATTTTTTGTTTTACATTTGGGTATTAGCATCCGTTTTGAGTGGATCTGATTTTGATTTCATTTCATTTAATTTTCAGTCAAGTTCGATCAGTATAATTCCATTGTCATAAGAGGTTTCGTCTAGCCTCTCATATGATACGATGCCCGCTATCACGTTAAACAATGTAAGCTTTAAATGTCGTATATCAGGACATAGAGTTTTTCGATGAAATCGTATAAACAATTCCTCTTTGTGGGGCTTTAGGCGAATGCTCGAACACAGCCCATGTTCATAAATTTTACCTCGATTGAACCTGTCACCAAGCGTTCGTTTACATATCGTTGGCTTTAGCTTTCCTGCCTGAGGCTCTTTAAGATCAAGTATGGGTCCCGAAGTGCGCTGTTTCTATTCTCTGTAGTAAAGTAGAAAACAGTTGCTACCACCTCTGAGAAGCACCTGCATTGCTAGCATAAGGAAACAGTAGTGACAAAAACTAATCGGTTACACATGGGCTGAAAAGTCCGTTTTATAGTAAAAGACAAAATTTTTGCAAAATTCAACTTTATTTATCAATATAGTTGCCTTCGAGGGCGATACACTTATTGAAACGGTTTTTTAATCTTTCGATACCAGTTTTGTAATACGATTTCGGTTTAGCCTCAAAATAGGCCTCTGTTTCGCCGATTACTTCTTCATCGGTCTTAAATCTCATTCCGGCGAGCATTCTTTTGAGGTCTGCGAACAGGAAATAGTCGCTGGGGGCCAAATCTGAAGAATACGGTGGGTGGGGAAGCGATTCGCAGCCGAATTCATTCAATTTTGCCATCGTTTTCATAGACTTGTGACACGATGCATTGTCTTGATGAAACAGATCTTTCTTTTTCTTCAAATGCGGCCGTTTTTCTGCGATTTCGTCCTTCAAACGCTCCAACAACGCAATGTAATAGTCGCTGTTGATAGTCTGCCCCTTTTGGAGATATTCGATGAATATTATTCCATGTGTATCCCAAAATACGGATGCCATAACCTTGCCATCCGATTGTTGAGTTTTTGATCGTTTTGGACAACGTTCGTCGTCTGCTCGCCACTCAGCTGACTGCCGACTTGACTCTGGTGTGAAGTGCTGGAGCCAAGTTTCATCCATTGTCACATACCGACGCAAAAATTCGGCTTTATTGTGGTTGAACAGCTTTAAACACTCCTCTGAATCATCAACACTTTGTTGTTTTTGGTCCACTGTGAGCAAACGCGGCACCCACTTTGAACAATATTATCGCCTTCGAGGGCGATACACTTATTGAAACGGTTTTTCAATAAGGCCGCAAAATAGGCCTCTGTTTCGGCGATTACCTCTTCATCGGTCTTAAATCTCTTTCCTGGAGAATACGGTGGGTGGGGAAGCAATTCGTAGCCGAATTTATTCAATTTTGCCATCGTTTTCATTGACTTGTGACACGGTGCATTGTCTTAATGAAACAGCATTTTCTTTTTCTTCAAATGCGGCCGTTTTTCTGCGATTTCGTCCTTCAAACGCTCCAACAACGCAATGTAATAGTCGCTGTTGATAATCTGCACCTTTTGGAGATAGTTGATGAAAATTATTCCATGTGTATCCCAAAATACGGATGCCATAACCTTGCCATCCGATTGTTGAGTTTTTAGTCGTTTTGGACGACGTTCGTCGTCTGCTCGCCACTCAGCTGACTGCCGACTTGACTCTGGTGTGAAGTGCTGGAGCCAAGTTTCATCCATTGTCACATACCGACGCAAAAATTCGGCTTTATTGTGGTTGAACAGCTTTAAACACTCCTCTGAATCATCAACATGTTGTTGTTTTTGGTCCACTGTAAGCAAACGCGGCACCCACTTTGAACAGAGCTTTCGCATGTCCAAATATTTGTGTATGACATATCCAACACGCTCTTTTGATATCTTCTCGATCAACTTCACTTTACGGTCATTCGTAATCATTTTGTGTGGACTTTTTTGATGTTTTCATCTGAAACAGCCTCTTTTGGACGTACACTGCGTGCATCATCTTCGGTGCTTGTATGACCACTTTTAGATTTTTCAATCCACTTGCGAATGGTTCGTTCGGCTGATGCAGAGTCCGGGTAATACTTATCAAGCCATTTCTTTGCATCGACTGCATTTTTTCCCATCATAAAGCAAAGATAAATCAACACACGAAACTGCTTTAAATCCATTTTTTTTTTTTTTTTCACAATAACAAAAGTTGCTTCACTCACAACGCTGTATCTCGAGAAGTAATCGTCCAACAGCTGTCAAATTTATACACATATCTTTTGAATGTTGGTACTAACTGGAAATGGTATGGATTTAATTCAAGTGGTGCCCTCTCTTAGAAACGGACTTTTCAGCCCATGTAGAACATCTAACAAAGTATCTCAAACTCACCATTCTGGCTCTCTTATCCGAAAACATGGAATAGAAATTTGAATTTAAAGTAAAAATGCTCTGCCAATATTACATCTGTCTAAAACGCGTCATGCTTATCAACACATAAGAACTTGATTGAGCATTTGAGAAGACGCATTGTCATCTCATCTGCATATAAATTGGTAAAACTTTTACTGGAGTAACCAACACTGACACTAGAACAGCGGATATATGATTTTGCTATATGACTATGGCTAGTGTCTGGGTCAGGAATAGAATGAGGTTAAACCTCCAAAAATGACTGTGAGTCTATTCTATTTATTAGCCATCTACACCTACCTGAACTATAGTCTGCTACCTTAATCTGACTACAATCGATAACGCTATTATGAATGTGAATGTTGGAGTAAATTTATCATGTTTTGTATTTATACAGAGAAAAACAAAGAGGAAACTACTGACCTTGGGTACGAACTTTAAATTGGAGCTTTATATAGAAACAACTGAACTCAACAGATTAACAGCAAAATGGGTCTCCATAGATGTGTTATAGATGCAATCATCTCTGACAACAGTACCTATTGCTACTCAATATTATCTTCTCTTCTTCCACGAATTTATCGTCCAAATTCACGGACAACGATATCTTCTTCGAGGGCTAAAATTTTTTGAAAGTCACATTACAATATGGAAAAACCAGCATAACTAGCAGCGCACCATAAATGTATCGTTCTTCCATTCCATTCACTTTGATAGAAACCCAGATCTGTTTTTTGTTGTTCAACACACGCCTTCGAAAGTCAAAATCTCTGAAACCATTGCATTTATATTGAAACTTCTACTTTAATACGGCGCGTCACAGGTGTGATTTCGACTGTGACGGATGCGGTGACATATCTCAAATGAATGTTGTAACCTGTTACAATGTAATGGCTTAGGAGTGCAAATGCAAAGTCGAGTGTGTGTTCTTTTTTTCTTTTAAATCTGTCATGATCGATGACAATCCATTAACTTGACAGTCACTTAGCACTTGTCGATGATGTAAGAGGGGAATCGTTACTTCATGTCTTCCATGGATTTTATTTCTTTTCAAAGAAACGTTCCAAAAGCGGAACGGAAATTAATTATAATTTTTTTTTTTTTTTTTTTTTTATGCTGTTCTTGTTGGTGTGCTCATCATTTTTGGGGTTTATTACGAGAGCACATTTAATGATAAGTTCATGCTTTATGAGTCCAAAGACCATCGTATGTATGCTCGTGCACGTTTTTCTTGTTGTCGTCATGACGACGTCCATTTGGGTGGAAATTATGGACCGACATGAATCCCTGAATGGAGTTGAGTTTTTTTATTTTTATTCTTATTTTGTGGTACCACAATGTACTCGTACTGTGGCGAAAATCTCCAAAACACGATTCGCTAATAAAGTTGCTAGTGAATTGAATGAAGCACATACTTTTGCATTAATATAAAATTGAAGGAGGGTTATATTAACCTAACCTATAGAGACTTACTCGATGTGCTGGAAGTTGGGAAAGGAGAAGAGTTTTTGCTTACTTTAATAAAGGCAGACCTCTGACGGTCGCATTAATCTATTTCTAAAGGGTGTTCCAAATAATGTGTCAAAGACTTTAAGGGGGGATTCCTTGACATATTTAAAAAAAAATAATAACAAAACTTGTACTTAAGGTAGGAAATGCATCCCCTCACAGATACAGAGGTTTTAAGTAAAGCCTTACCTGTCCTGTTTTCACTCCTATGGAATATAACGTGTGTGGTAACAAATGAACTCGTTATAATTATGAGTACTTAAATTGTTTCAAAGCAAATGTTGCTATAAAGTTAATGTGTCAAAAGTTAAAGTGATGTTTATTTTATTAACCCCCACTTTTCTATCCAAGTATTTACAAAAAAAAAAAAAAAAAAAAAAAAAAAACCAACTGTCGGGCTATTTCATCTGAAATCAGTTGTGCTCAAGGTATAACCCAACTTGTTCAAACTATAAAACTAAAAAATTGGATACTATTTTACAACAGCCATATAAAATTAACTAGTTAACAGCTGCTCATTTTATGAGACCTAGAACGTGAAAAAATTACCGCGTCGGGTACGTAACCGAGTTCCATTTTTTCAGGGCAAAATCACAAAAAATTACAGGTCCATTTTCCTAAAAAGAAGATTAGGCAGATCTGTAATGAAATAATGTAAAAAGAATGCAAACTTCATTGCAGTTCTTAACCGAGATACTATATTGACGTTTAATTCATTATATCCATCCATAATCGGGGGATTTTTCAGCACAAGAATACGCAGAAATGGTTTATGTCTATGGTTTCCGCAACGGTAAGGGTCAACAACGATCGGAATATCTGAGACGATACCCTTAAAAACTATCCCAAATGGCAGCACATGTATTAGAACATTTTCGAGGTTGAGGGAGTCTGGCGCAACGCGAAAATAGCTGAGGGACTTACGTTCTGCTTTAGCAGCAGACGTTCGCAGATATGAAGGCGTTTTATACATTACATCAGTAACCCTCCAAATGCCACTCTTAGGGAACTAATTTTAATTTAACAGCACTTACGTCTGGACTTAGTGAAGCGTTTGGAATTCTGCAATTACGAGTACTTTCTGGAAAGAAACTTTGCAGGAGACTGGTTTATTGTCCGTATTATATAGACGGATGAGTCCCAATTCACCAGGGATGGAATCACTAATTTTCACAATTTACATAAAAATCAAGAGCTTTTCAGCATAAGTTCATCGTCAATGTGTGGACATGCATATTGGGCAACAAGCTGATCGAACCCTATCGGCTTCCTTCAAGGCTTAATTCGAATCTTTACCTGGAATTTTTGCGAAACAAATTACCAAAACTGTTAGGTCATATAGCACTGCAACAAAGAACAGTGATTGTGTACCAGTATTGGCGCCCACGCTAACTGTGGCTATGTGTGAAAATTGGTGGATACGGCGGTGTGGACCCTTTCTGTGGCCCCTGGATTTATGGGAACGGATGAAGGACATTGTTTACTTATCAGAAATATGTATCAGATAAGTAAGATAAGCATAAGATAAGTAACTGCAAGTATGCATTTGGAAAGTAGTTAAATGGAATGTGTGAAAAAGTTAGTGGATAGGGCGAGATTCTGTGGCCTCTAAGGTCGCCGGACTTAACCCCAATGAACTTTAAACATATCAATTGTTTAAGGTTTGATGAACAAAGTAAAAATAGAGATGTCAATATTTGTATTGTTTTTTTCCTAAACTTGTTAACAATTCTTAACCTTTTTCAATAAGTTAGGTTGTATCTTGAAAACTGTGGTTTTGAGATGAAATTACCTAATTTTGCTTCTATTTGTAGGTACTACAAAGTCCGTTCCAAAGTAAACAGGCCTTTTAACAATGCGTATTCCCAGGTACATAAGGTCAGGTACTTTCATGACATTTGGACCAATTGAAGCGGAATTATTGCATTTGAAGTCACAGTATTTTATGTTGATGTCATCGTTATAAAAATGAGTGATAGTCAAAAATTGCTCAGAATTTAACATTGAGACCAAAAAGAAAACGTGAAAACATCGTGACTGGTGATGAAACGTGGTGTTTGCAATGTAATGCAAAAACCAAGCGCTAAAGTGGCGAGTAAAAATCCGAAAAATCTCATTTGGAGAAGTCAAAAGTGAAAACAATGTTGGTTTTCTTTTAGAACTCCAAAGGAATTACTTACAAAGAGTTTGTTCGACCGGGCCTAACAGTTTATGCACAATTTTATCTTGTTGCTTTGAAGCGTGCATCATATTCGGCCAGAATATCGCAAAAGTTTGTGTGTTGCACGATAATGCGCCATCTCATCATCGATCGAGACTTGTAACCGATTTTTGGGCTACAAATCAAATTTTAGCTGACAACTACAATGCTCTCCGTATTCGCCTGATTCGGCGTAGAAGCCATCCAAAAGGCTTGTATCAACATCCTGAAGGATGTTCTGATTTCAAAATTGCAAAGTGGGGAAAAAAAAGGATGGCAATGTCAAAAATTTAAGTTTTGCGAAAAAACAATTACCACATTAACTTTAGGGCAACATTTACTGTAAAACAATTGAAGTACTCATAATTACGAATTCAACGTTCGATTTGAAAGACGTTATTTTTAGTAGCAGTCAAAACAGAGCAGTGTTACAACCTAGGTATCTCCAAGGGGATGCATTTTCAAACCCCCTCCCACTCATACGATTTATTTCTGAAAATACTATGTGGGGTGAAAAGTAACCTCCTTGACCTCCAGAATGCGCTGCTACTGCAAAAAAGGTTAGGGTGCTTTGAAGTCCGTTCACATTAAGACAGACATACCAAATTTCAGTGCGATACTGTCTTTAGTTTTGTTATGACAGCTGATTGTTATTGACGTGTTTGGCATCATGTTGAGTATAGACAAAAACGATTTTCGTTCTCTCATAAAACATTATTTTTTGAGAGGCAAAACGTCGAAGGAAGCAAAACGGAAAAGAAAAGTTTGGTAAATATTATGGGGCTAATGCTGCGTCAGATTACGCTGTTAAATATTAGTTTCGAGAGTTTCGCAACTCCACTACCGATCAAGTCCGCAGCGGCAGGCCCTCCGATGCGGTTACAGAGGACAATGTCAAAAAAATACATGAAATGGTGTTGGCTGACCGGAAATTGAAGGTACGCGAGCTAGCAGATACCACAAAGATTAGTACGGAGCGCACACGCCATATTTTGGGCAATATTCTGCATATGACAAAGTTATCCTGCCGCTGGGTGCCGCGCATACTCACTCCTGATCAAAAACACGAACGCGAGAGCACTTCGAAAGAGCGTTTGGACTTGCTCATGCGGAATCGGGCGGACTTTTTGCGTCCATTGGTAACTGTGGATGAAACTTGGATCCACTATTACACACCAGAGAACAGAATGACTGCCCGGCAATGGGCTGAAGCCGGCACGAGTGCTCCGCAGCGGCCGAGGGAGGCTCGATGAGTCGGAAAGATTATGGCGTCGGTTTTCTGGGATTGTCATGTCATACTGGACTACCTCGAAGAAGGAAAAACCATCAACAGCGAGTATTACTGTGCATTATTGGAGCGATTGAAGGCCGAAATCGCTGCAAAACGGCCTCACATGAAGCCGCACCAGCGCACGAGAGCATGGCAACCACGGCTAAAAGCAATAACTTACGGCTCCAATGGCTGTCGCATCCACCCTCGGACTATTATCGCTTCACAAACCACAAAAGATGGCTCATCAATAAAAAATTCAGCTCACGCGAGGAGTATTTTGCAGACGTTGCGAATAATTACCTTTTGGACGGGATCACGAAGTTGGAAAATCGTTGGAATAAGTGTATCGAACTAATATTAAAAAATTTATTTTTTTTTATTAAATCCCAAGGAAGTTAGTTTTTACCCCACCTAGTATGTCAAGGAATCTCCCCTTAAAGCCATCGGCACATACATTCGAAACACCCTGTATACTCGTACTTCGGTCGTACACTTGGGATGCAATTTTGTGATATGAGCGAATATCGATTTGAAAAATGAAGTAAGCCGGGCCAGATGGAAGAATTGGGATGTAGTGAAGGTTGAAATTAATTAATTTTCTCATATTTGGATTTATGTGAGTTTCCTTTCAAGTGGTGCTTCAGGAAAATGGTCAATTAATTAAGTAGGTGCTGGTGTTGGTCAGTATCTGCTGGATTCATTTTGGATGTTAAACGTATAAAGGTTATTGGTAAGACGACGTTGAGCAATCGAATAAGGGAACTTTCCTGAGCGATCGAATATGTAGTAGGAGCAACATATGTTGTTAGAATGAATGAAGGGATATATTGAGTTCAATAAAATTTTAATGAATGTCTGCTCTATTTCTATAATACGTTGTTTTCTACTTATATTAATAGCTCTGCCGTTCTGGGTTTCTTAATGCATTATATAAAATCTCTGACAATTTTTCGTCGTCAATGTTGTCATCAACGTGAGACGTTAATATTCTTTCATTCCCCCTGATTAAGCCAAGGCTTTGTGCAGGCGATTTGTTTCAGAAGATGTTCGTAATTATTTTTAAGAATTTCCTGAACCTATTCCTTTTAACTTTCTTTATGTCTTTGTAATTGGTAAGTGGCACTTTGTCATTATACGCCGTCTTGCTGGAAGCACCTGTCGACCAGGTTCAGCTCGTGAATTTTTGACAAAAAAAGTTCGAAATCATTGAACAATAGCAGGCTCCATTGACAATAATGTTGTCATCTTTGAAAAACGACTGGCCAATGATTCCGCCGGACAATAAACCGCATTTTTTCGAGTACATTGGCTGCTCTTGTACTGTCTGTCTGAGGTTGCTCATGGGACTAAATACAGCAGTTTGGCTTATTAACATACCCATTCAACCAGAAATGAGCTTCTTCGCTAAGGTCAGTTTAAGGAATCTCCTAATTTTAATGCTACCGACGGGTGGCTTCAAAAGTTTTGAGAACGTCACTGAGTGCGAATAATAAAAAAATTAAAAAAAAGTATCTGCAAATTAAATCCTGGACGACTTTTATGTCTATGTCAGGGAAAATTCTCTTGCTCCAAAACAGATTTATAATGCTGATGAAACTGCTCAATATTGAAAACTTCTCCCGGGGAAAACCCTTGTGTTATCAAAGGAAGTAACTGCGCCAGGCAGAAAAACCAGCAAGGAACGTGTGACTTTTTTGGGATCAACAAATGCGACTGGAACATATAAATTAAAACCTTTCATAATCAGAAAGTCCAAAATTTCCAGGGCGTTTTCTGGATTTAATGTGCCTGTGTTGTACAAGTCAAGCAAAAATGCCTGGATGACAACAGAAATTTTCCTTGACCGGTTTCATAATAATTTCGTAAAGTACTTGTAGGTAAAATCAGCTTTTTCTCTCAATAACGAATCATAATGTTAATAACGAAGAAGTAGAAGACAAGTAAAGAAGCATCGATGGAAACATAACAGTTATGTTTAGATATGGATCAAAACTTAATTAATCTTTTAAAATTTGAATACCAGAAAAGAATGCTGTCTGAAATTGTTTGTCACACAAGACAAGGACAATGACTTAAGTTTAGTTTAAAAAAAGTTTAATTTACGAAATGATGTTGTCTTAGAAAACAATTTCGATGGCAGCCATAGCAAAATGTTTCAACAAAATGCTACCAAGGCAGTCGAATTGGGAACTAGAAGACCGTGAAGCCTTTTTCACGAGCAAGGTGAAAATACCTATTTTCAAAGTCAATTCCAGCACATGGGTAATTTTTTAAGACTTGTTGATGGTTCTGTGGATATTTAAATTTACGATTTTAGATTTTCGACGCTGATAGTGAGATAAACGAAGGGACAAAAACGCTGAAGATGTGGAGACTTCTTTTCTTAAAGAAGTAAAGGGTAATTCATCGTGAAGTTTGATTTATAAAGTGATATATAACACATAAATTTAAAAGTAAACTTAAAATTTTTATTATCGTTTTAAATAATAATTCATGGCATTTACTTTTTTTAAAATGATATCATGTAAATGTTGGCCACGACTACGTTTGAGGTGGTTTATTCGGAAGGTCCAATTTTGGGCGAATCGTTCGAACATAGCGACTTGTATCTCGCGGATAACACGAGTAAGCGTCAATCGTAGCTGTCTTGTTCCTGAAGACTTGAGACTTTACATATCCCCAGAGAAAATTGTCCAAAGGTGTGATATCGCACGAACTAAGCGCCCAATTTACCGTAGCAAAACGTGAAATTAAGTGCTCACCAAAATGATTTCTCAACAAGTCCATTGTTTCACGCCCTGTATGGCTCGTAGGGCCATGTTGTTGAAACCAGAGCTCACGGAGACCATGTGCTTGAATTTCAGGAAGCACATAGTCCGTTAACATGGAGCGATAACGGTTGCCATTGACGGTAACATTCCGATTTGCCTCATTTTTTAAGAAATATGGACCAAAGATTCTACCAGCCCATAAACCACACCATACCGTTGTTTTTAATGTATGTAATGGTAGCTCTTGGTACTCTTCGGGTTTCTCATCAACCCAAATACGTCAATTTTGTTTATTAACATATCCATTGAGTCAGAAATGGGCTTCATCACTGAACAACATTTCACGATGAAACACCGGATTTTCATTGAGTTTTTCCAGAGCCCATTCACTGAAAATATGACGCAAATTAAAGTCGCATGGCTTCAATTCTTGCACAAGTTGGATTTTGTACGCTTTTAGACCGAGATCCTCACGTAAAATACGCAAAGTTGTCGAATACGCCAAGTTGTCGAATACGCCAAGCCAAGCTGCTGAGAACGACGACGAATCGATTCGTCAAGGTCTTCGCGTACACTCTCAGCTACAGCTGCTATAGTCTCTTCACTATTACAGATACATATGGTATAAAAGTAGCTCATGTATGGTTTTCCTTTAGTTCACTATATCGATTAAATGCGAACATTGTAATCTATGATAAAAGAGGAACGGTTTTTAATCGAGAAAAATATCCTTATACTTTAAACCTTTTCCACTCTTCGCAATTTCCTCTTTAGGTCTTATCATGTTAACGCTTACAACTTTTCGCTTCATTTGAATTGATAAATATTCTTGTTGTAGGAAGGGTACTTTACCATCAAATCTTCGAACAAAACCTCGTTTTGTCAGGCGCTGACCTTGAAGATTTATAAAAAGATGCCTTGAAACGGCACAATAAGTTGGCTAACTATGTACTCTCTAACAGAATAAATGTATTCAACACAATGTTGATACGTTTCTTCTATTTTCGTAGTACAGTAACCTATCACCGAAATATTTGATTTGAACGTATGTCGGTATCCATTACTGTTTGCCTAATTCGATACTTGCTACCAGACTCTGGAAATACTTAGTATCGCGAAACATGTTGCCAATATTGGATATACCCTATTCAGTCGAATTCAAGACCTTTTCACGAAAACCAAAACAATTCGTGAATACTCGAATCATGACGGTTTGTAATTTTATTTATTATACCATAGTTACCCAATGCTCGTCCCTGTAATTTTTCCGAAGACTTAACCCACACTTACCAAATAAACACGTTGACTATCCCTCGGTCGCAGCACACCAGTACTTTGTTTAAGTGTGGGTAGGCCCGTCATCCACACGAATAGCAACAATAACGACAACTGCTTTATAAATTCAATCTTTTGTGATAAAAAAAGGAAATGGGGAAACAAATTCACATCTGGTAAAAGATTAAGTAATTCATTCTCTTATCGACACATACCATGTCGAGCGCATACACTTAACTCTGTGACTCCAAGATACAGTGCTTGATACTCTGGTGTCGACGGGAGCCGTGGTCGGAGTTGGAGCCCTGGTTAAGTCGGCGATGATTAAAACACAAAATTCTCCGGGGTGTATTGTGAATTTTGTAACGAACCACCCACTAAACTTGACATTCCTCCTTGCCGCTTGCTGTTGTGGTTCCACTTGAAGCACAGCGCTTGTTCCCACTGCAAAATGCAAAGTATCTGCACAAGAATATCTTTAATCACATAGCAGGCTATTTACTAACGACTTCGAGTTATTAAATATCAAAGGCTCTTCTGTTGGAGTATCCAGCGCAGTTGCAACAGCAGTGGCGGCAAAAGTCTAACAGAATAACAGCCGAGTACGAGTAACAGTTTATAGTAGCGACAGCAACTACAGCAGCAAAAATTCTTTGCGGTTGGGCAAGTGGAAAACCTTTATTACGGCTCTAGCCGAGTGGTTCCAACGACAACCACGACAACGACGATGGATTCAAGTGGTGGAATCATTTCTGAAGTAAATCGCTTGAAGAATCAATTCACAGCCTCACTGTTGGCTGTTGTGTGTTTTGAAATTCAATTGTTTACCCAGAGACTATGCTGAACTAGGTTGGGCTGGGCTAGATTGGTTGTGACTTTAGGAAGAGTGATTGTTGTTGTTGTTGTCAAAGTCTCGCTCAACAATTTCAAGTGGAATTAGATACAACTGTTGAATGTGACTTGAGAATTATGTACAACAAAAACAGCGGTGATAGAGAAAGGTACATTGTCACGATGACAGGCGTGGAGATGATTATCCACGGTCTTGTTGCTGTGACATGAGTGTCAGGCTAAGAAGTTAAATTTCTATCACTAGAGACCCTCGATGTCTTTACGCTCCAATTGTTTTTTGCTGATTCTTCTACCAAAGCCGATGAAAATGAAAGAGAAAGAGGAAAAAAAATAAATAAATCTCAAACAGATTAACGAGACAGTTAAGTGTGATGAGATCTCTTAAGTGGTTTGAAATGGAAATTCTATAGCCTCAACAGATTGATGGCTTGGAGTAAACTGTTAGAGATCCTCATTAACCTTGGCACTGCCGATGGTTTATACTTTGGAATTCTCACATCGTTTGGATCGATTTATTTTGGAATTATTGGCATTTTTCTGATTGGACTAAGAGTGAGTACGTTAGTGCCTTGGAGTGTAAGCTGATGCTTTTGAGTTTACCAGATGGTCAAAAATTGTTACAATTCAATGGTATGCCTTGAAGAAAATTGATTTCTTTCATAGAAAGTACTTGGTGATGACTAATCTCTAAGCAACTAAGCAAAAACTAGTATTTTGTGTTAGTTAAATTGATCTTGTTGATTCATTTTGAATTGTAATTCACCACAGTTGAAAAGTTCTGGCTCGTAAAAGGCTGCGTCGTTGGCTACATCGGGATGGGCCCTCTTTAGGAAGAAGCTGAAACTGACAATAGCGAATACTACTAAATGCTTAAATACGCGTTCATTGAAAGAAACAGAAGACAATATGGGGTTTTCCTTTAAAGAGTTGATTATATTATACATACTCGTATAAGTAGGTAGTAGGTAGTACTGAAGGGAGTTATAAAAATAGTAGCTATGTGTGGATTTGATTTTTATTTTTGCTTAATGTGTGTTGCAAGCCTTTGCGGCGTAGGGTAGAACAAGGTTAAGAACAATATCGACAATTTCAGGAAAAAGATGTTTCTGTTCGCACTTCAGACTTCAGATGTTAACTTTCCAAACATTCAAAGAACTCATCATCATTTTCCATAGTCGATTTGTGGACGTTGCTGGCCTAAAATAATATGTGGCTATCAATAGAAGCAGAAAACGAATGAGCGGATTTCGCACATGGGATAGTATACATGTATAGTGTTTACTAAGTCATTTGTGCTTGCTTTGAACAGTTTCGCTCTTAAGCAGTCAGCTTTATTTTGGAAATTATCAAATTTACTAGATAGTACTCGTAGATAAGTTTATTGACATTATCGTTCATGTTGTTGATTTGTTCATCCAGCCTTAAAATAGTTTCATGCTAGTTGCAACAGTCTGGATAGGTGAATGATTTTTATTTGGATCTGTCGTCATTCATTATTAAACGTCGAGATTCGTGTAAAATCCAGAACGTCTTTGGTATTGTTTTTGATGCCTTAGTGACATTTTTGGTGCAAGGAGTCGAACAAGGTTCCGGAATCATGCGGATTCGATATCAGGTGATAATACCCGTTCTATGTCAACATTTTTTCTCTATCCGCATCAAAACCCTAACTACTATTAGCTTATTGTCGAATTAAGATTATCTTCCAGGCTTAAGCTACATTTGACAGAGAATGCACAATATTTCATCTTCATTTAGATGGTAAAGTTGATACTGATGTTATATTCCACTTTATCATCAATTTGGATATAGAATTAAAGCCTTTAGTGCCTTGTGTCAACTCTTTCGTGGCCTTACTGCTGGCATAGATTTTTAAGTGACTGCTCGTCTGTGCTTTGATATAAATGAGCACGAACAAAAATATTCAAATCAAATAGTAAATAATAGTAGGAGAATGAAGTGAAATCTTTTTTAAGAAACATGCAGGGTTCATCGATTGGGCAAGGATAATGTATTGACCCTGTACGGCAACCAAATACGAGTATAATAAAAGGCACTCCAAACGCTAATATATGAGAGATTCCATTGAAATCTATATAAGGTTATTCATCGTGAGGTTTGGTTTTCAATAAGCTTTTTTTTTTGACAGATCACACGTGACTCCTATTTCATTTTTGTTCAGTATCCTTTGGCAAGTCGTCATGGAAAGACTCACACCTCAACAGCGTCTCCAAATTGTTCAGCTTTATTACGAAAATCAGCGTTCTGTGAAAAATGTTTTTCATGCGATTCGAGCAACTTACGGTGCGCATAATCGATCTACTGAAACCACTATTGCTGTAGCAGACAGTGTACGCGGAAACCGTGACGAATCGATTCTTCATCGTTCTCAGCAGCTTGGCTTGGGGTATTCGACAACTTGACATATTTTACGTGAGGAGCTCGGCATAGAAGCGTACAAAATTCAACTTGTCATATTGCGCCATATTTTCAGTGAATGGGCTCTGGAAAAACTCAATGAAAGTCCGGTGTTTTATCGTGAAATTTTGTTCTGTGATGAAGCCCATTTCTGGCTCAATGGATACGTTAATAAACAAAATTGCCATATTTGGGTTGATGAGCAACCCGAAGTGCACAAAGAGCTACCATTACGTCCATTAAAAACAATGGTATGGTGTGGTTTATGTTATGGTGGAATCATTGGTTCATGGACTTGTTGAGAAATCATTTTGGTGAACACTTAATTTTACGTTTTGCTACGGTAAATTGGCCGCCTAGATCGTGCGATATCACACCTTTGGAATTTTTTTTTCTGGAGATATGTAAAGTCTCAGGTCTTCAGGAATAAGCCAGCTACGATTGACGCTTTTGAAGCCAACATTTACTCGTGTTATCCGCGAGATGCCAGTCGCTATGTTCGAACGAGTCGCCCAAAATTGGACGTCCTCAGACGTAGTCATGGCCAACATTTCCATGATATCATTTTTAAAAAGAAAATGTAATGAATTGTTATTTTAAACGATAATAAATATGTTAAGTTCACTTTTAAATTTATGTGTTTTATTTTACATTATAAATCAAACTTCACGATGAATCACCCTATATCTGTGATACTCACCAAAGCAAATTTCAAATCTCTCAGAATGAGAAAATGATGAAAGGCGCTAAAGTCAAACCCCAATAGGTTTTCAAAGCCGCGAATGACATTTATTCTTTAAGGGACTGTAGCAATGCTATAATTCTCAAAAAAAAAAAAAAAACAAAAAAAAAACAAAAAAAAAATGTCTCAGACAAAGATCAAACGTACCAGGTTGTGCATTCGTCCTGAAACTTCGACGCCAAGTCGCGACTCCTAGGTTGCCTGCAGGTAACTAAAACATCGGGCAATATTAAGATTGAAATTGCCCCACACTGTGCCTGGATGATGGAACGTAATTTTTTAAGCAGTGCAAACAAAACAAGATGCGACATTACTTTAATTAGTGAACCGTATAAGCCCTTAGGTTGTTGAAGCTGCATAGCGATATGTACCTGGCGAAATAGGAACTCGACTCTTCGTATGTCAGGTATGTCGACAGTTCAATGAGGAACTTACGCACAGGGTTCACCAGACTATTAGATTCACCATATGATGAAAAGAGCTTATGCCACGCCGAACACTGATTTCATTTATTAAGATGGCCTATTAAAAGTTCTTGGGCCGGAAAACCCCATATATTTGTTGAATGCCAAAACCCAGTCTTTAGCTTACTAATATTTTTTTATTCAGTAATAATATTTTATTTGTATACCATATCTAGCTTAACAAGCTCTTACTTTAGATTAATACTGGTATGAATGTTCTAAATATTAATTTTTTTTTTCTTCCAGGTAAGGATCACTTAAACATACGTCTAATCAGTCTCACTGTTAACAGTGGTAAGTCAAGTAGTTGCAAATGCTTGTGGTAGTCTTATCTATGTTCTACTTTGAAGTCATATCAGTTGTTGCTGGGTTTTTACTTTACAGGGGTCTTTTCAGGCCGAAGGGCCAGTATGCCTGGTCATCAAAGCTAATGAATTCACTATAGCCCAGCTCCATGTCTCGCCATGTTTATGGAGACCTTTGTTTACGAGAGCAGTTACTTAACATTTTTTCCGGATCCAAACCATAGGAAAGTGGGAACTATTTCATAATCAGATAATACCATTTGCGAATGTTCGCCATTACACACTGAAAAGATGGTGACATCTGAAAAGTAAATTACTTTTTCTGTTTTTCGGTGTTGTCCGAGATTTAAACCAAGACTTTCTTACGTAGAAGACGGCGTACTTACCTTGGGTACACTGGGTGTTGTGAGAACTCTTTTTACATATAATTTGATATTCTTACAGAAGGCACTGGGTAAGCAATATCATCCTCACTATAGTGCAAAGTTTTAAGGACACAAAAAACAACACCTACATCGGCATGTACATGTTATCTATCATGATAAGGCTCGTCTCACAAAACTTAGCAAAATAGTACTGTGCTCACTAGCACCACAAAAGCATTAAAAGAAATAAATGAACGATGAAAAGTACGATTGAGCTAAATAATTGAGCCGCATAGCTAACGGAGAGTAACTAGCTGTCTGTCCGACGGATCCAACGAGAATTGTGAAAAATTACATATTAATCGTTCGTCTAAAATCAATAATGAGTGCGATATTGTTCACTGTTCAGAGAACAATATTGCCGAAATAGTTATAAGCGTGTGCTGTAGTCATGCCAGTCCTACGATTCTGTGCAACAACTTATGCAGAAAGTGCGGGGAATTTAATCTGTTCGTCATATACTATGTGTCTGCCCTGCCGTAGCTTACTTCTTTGGCGAGCTGGATGACTGCAGCAAAATTGAGCTAAAGATTCTTCTGCCATTTTTCTAAATGGTATCCCTATAGGTTCCGGAGAAAACCAAAATGTTCAAAATGCATTTGGCCGTTGGTTTAGGCCACTGGTCAGCAATGGTTAATTAGTCGCAGAGCACTTCTCTAAGTTACCTACCTAAATAAATATTTTGCTTTAATATCTCAAAGTTATAGCCGACCGTTTTTAAATACGATACTATTCAAACCCTTTGGTTTCGTATTGTCAGTACAAAATATAGTTTATTTTGATATTCACCACTAAAACCATCTACTTATTCCCATTTTGTCGTTAGCAGATCAGTGTTTGATGATGGCCATATATTTTTTCATAGTACAATGCGTAACAACTTGTCGGGACCATTTTCTGATATCAAAGATCTCGGTGATGTTGTAATTAAATTTTTTTTGGAAAAGAGAGCGATCTCCAGTCAGACGACCTGACAGGGTTGCCCAAGGTAGCTATACAATTTGTCTGTAACACTGTGGTGCTGGACCTAAAGGATCACCGTCATTCAAGTAGGTCAAAAGAGATAGAGGATGAAATAAAATCCACCGTCGAAATAAATCCCACTATTACGGTACGTGAATTCACAAGAGAACTTAACGTAAGCCATAGACCATCCATCGACATCTAAACAAATATGGGAAAAGTCATAAAGTTGGGGGAATGGATACCACACTACCTATCGCAAAATAATCTTCAGCAAAGAATCGAAAATTGTACTGCGCTTTTGCCGTGTCACAATCAACAGCCGTTTTTAAGCCGGATCATTACCGGAGATGAAAAATGGGTGCAACATTAAACGTCGCCATCATGAATTAGTTCCGAAGATAGACCAACACAACATCTCAAAGATTTACTTCATTCGTTCAATGTGTTACTGTCTGTATGGTGGGATGCTGAGGCAATAACCTATTTTGAGCTTTTGCCTCATAACCAGGCTGTCATCGCAGAAGTCTACTGTGAACAGCTGTGCAGATTAAACAGATTGGACCATCTGCACGCAGTTACAGGAGTTCTGTTGGGAAAAAACTATGCATCGTATTCTCAAGATTTACCATAGCACCTTCGGACTTAAACTTGTTTCGGAGTCTGCAAAACTTCCTTAACTAAACAATTTTTAGATCTCGGGACGATGTGCAAGAGGTTCTGGAGCTTTTTTTTTTCGTCAAGGCCAAACAATTTTTTTAGTGATGGCATTAATCAACCTCGGTTCTTAAACAGTGTTCCCCGGAACACGGGAGAGTTTTCCGCATCTTTTTTGATGTTTGATGTTTATATGAAGTTGTGAAGATTGTAAATTTCGTGAAAAGTCGTCTTTTCTAATCGAAATTGTTCAAAAAAATGTGCAAAAATATGAGAAGTACGAATCCTTCTTCTTCTTCACACTGAAATTCGATGGATTTTCAGAGAAAAAGCTTTATTTAGGTTATTTTAACTTCGTGATGATTTGAAAGTTTTCCAACTGGACAAAAATATATTGTATCTTGATCTGCAAACCTTTTGATCTTGCAGACATTTTTGGAAAGATCAACGAAACTACTACAGATTTGCAGGAAAAAACCATAACAGTATTTTTTGCGAGGGACAAACTGGCAGCTTTGAAAAGAAAAATTAATTTCTGGCTTACATGTGTACAAAAGAACAATGTTGAATGTTTTCCAGTTTTACATGAATTTTTGCAAGGAAACATGTTAGAGCTCAGAACAGATATTGGCAATGTGATCGCTGGGCATTTGGTAAGTCTAGAAAGACCATTGTGAGATTACTTCTCAGATACAAATACTGACATCGAGTGGGTACAAAATCCATTTCTAATGAAAACCCAATCGACGACGCTGAACATACAGGAAAACGAAACTCTTATAGCTCTGCAGAGTTTTTCTTCATCAAAATATGTATTTGGTACTGTATCATTTGAAACAGATGAATTTTGGGTTGGTATTAAGACGGAATACACTGAACTTGCCAAGAAGGCAATATTTCGTTTGCTGTGAAGCAGGCTTTTCAGAGTATACGTATGCAAAAACTAAATACAGATCGAGATTGGACGAATACAGCTTTCGGACATAGTATTCAATTTTAAAATAATTATAAATCAAACAATGAAACAGTTTCATTGATTTTGAAATGTGTTGTTTTTCATTTATTGCTATAGTTAATAGTTGGGGCTGCGAAATATATTTGGACCTTGTTTAGGGTTCTACACCTTCGAATTCGATATACACCCTGACTGACTCGAACTGCAACCAACTTCAGACTCCTATACTCTCCAAACCGTTCATGACAGTGAGCTCAAATTTTAACACATGACAGGTAATTTTATTATTTACAAGCCTTATAAACGATTTGCGTGTCAATTGTGTTCAAAAAATTTTATCCGCAATGGAATTTAAACGTGATACTGTGATTGCTTTATATTTGGCTGGAAAACCACAAGTAGCTATCGTTAGAGCCCTCCAGCACCTCAACGTGAATAAATTATTTGTGTCTCGAACCATAGCTCTACCGTAATACTGGCAGCGTTGCAAAACGCCATGGAGGTGGTCATAAAAAAACAGCAACATCGGCAGAAATGGTTCAGAAAGTGAGGCTCGAATTGAGCGAAATCCGCGTCGAAGTGGAAGAAAAATGGCTCGTGAGCTCAACATATCGTTAGAACGGATGCAACACATACTGAAAAATGAGCTTGGACTCAAGCCATTAAAGTTCCAAAAAACACACGATCTTACACCGCAACAGAAAACGTTAGAGTCGAAAGAGCGAAGGAGTTGATACGCTTACACAAAAGTTGTGAGTTGCCGAATTTGTTTTTTTTCCATGAGTCGCCATTTGTTATCGAGCAATATGTCAACAAACAAAATGACCGAGTTTACTTGCCAGAGAGGTCCTTCGAAAATTTATAACTTCGATCAGCCACCAGTAAGCAGGCATAACCGCCGATGGTCGCTCTCCGTTCGTATTTTTGGACCGTGGCGTCAAAATTAATGCGATCGTATACCGCAAAACTGTCTTAGAGGCAGTATTAAATCCTTGGGCAAACAATCATTTCGGTCGAAGACCATGGACATTTCAACAAGACTCAGCGCCGTCTCACAAAGCGCGCGTCAACCAAGATTGGTTAAAAAACAATGTTCCACACTTCATTTCTTCGACACAATGGATTGCAAATTCTCCGGATGCAAATACCAAAGTTTGGACCACCTCAAACAAGCACTTCGCCGGAAATGGGCCAAAATACCGCAGAGCCACTTGCGTGCAGCGAGCGATGCTTTCTTCGGCCGTCTCAAGGCCAATATACGCGCCAAAGGTGGACATATTGAAAACTACTGATACAATTTGAAAATTTATGTATTTTCCAACATTTTTTGCCTTAGCACAATGAAATTTATCAGAAAATAAAAAAAATATAGCATTTTAAAAAGTTGCAGTTAGAGTCAGGTAGGGTGTAGTTTGTGTGAAACAGAACTTCAAAAATTGGCAAAAAATCAAAATTTTTGCTTTCTTTTATATTGGGTTCTCTAATAATGACTTGACAACTTTTTTTTTTTTTTAAATAAAAGGGAAACCATTTGAGATATTTCAAAAACTTTATTATTGGCTTGAAGTACAATCAAAACATTTATGAATGGAACTCGACTTCTTTCATATGGCCACCGCGGGCACGTTTGAAGCGTTCGATTCGTTGGACCCAATTTTCAACAGCTCGGCCAAAACGGCCGCTATTTCACGTTCAATGTTGACTCTAAGCTCTTCCAACGTCTTCGGCGTGTTGGCATAAACCAATGACTTAACGTAGCCCCACAGAAAATAGTCAAGCGGCGTGAAATCGCACGAACGAGGCGGCCAATCGACTGGCCCATGTCTTGAGATAACACGCTCACCATACTTACTCTTCAATAAATCGATTGAGGCACCATCCTGTGGAGAACGTACGTCGCTTCAAATGGTCCATCGGCTTCTTGAGTCGGCTTGATCTTGTATGGGTGTCAACCAAGATTCTTAGGCAAAATACGCCATAATGTGGTCTGAGCGATGCCCAATTCAAGAGAACGCGGTGGAATGGACTGATTTGGATCGTTTGCTACGGACGTCTGAACAGCAGCGATATTTTTGACACTTCGACCAACCCGTTGTCTCACTGACACGGCAACATCACACAACGAATATGTAGACTCAAATTTTTGCACTAAACTTGTTATTGCCTGTCTACTAGGACGAGAATTACGACCGAAAATTGAAGTTAACGCTCTTAAAGTTGCAGTCACCGACTCCGAATATCTGTAGAAAATTTTTATAATTTGCAGACGTTGCTCGTTAGTGTACTTTACCATGATGAAAATGTTGAGTTTACAGAATAAATTGACAGTGACAGTTTGATGATTAGTGAAAGAGTGCGTTCACAAATTAAATTCAAAGCTGTCAAGTCCCTATTGGAAAACCCTATATTTATTGCTTCGTTTCAATTGGCCTGAGAAGCCTATGTTTTTTTCAATCTATTTCGCTTACAAAAATTTTGAGCAACTCTGATACTTCTCGGCTTTTTGTGACTTCCGTATGTGCATATCCGCAATCTTTATCAAATCAGATGGTCTTATGAATTTCTAGATATCAAGAAAATTAGATGGACCGATTTTAATGGCTTGCCAGTAATGTCACTTGATCTTTTGTTTTGGAGGCTACCGGAATATGGTGGATATTGCAAGCTTTCTTTCGAGACATTGTTTCTATACATATTTTTTATTATATACAGTATCTTCCTTGAGATACCAGAACTACCCACTTCCATCTAACTACCATTTTCTGAAAATTTCAAATTCGCAAACGCAAGAAAAACTGCATATGCACAAAAAATTAATAAATCAATTTATTTATTTATTTATCTACTCTACTCGCAACTCTACCTCAATATTTAAGTCTAAGATTGGTTGCGTCTTGATTATTCTAAAACTATGTGTGAATAAGCATTGAAAATTGCCGAGGTGGAGAAAATGCCAGAGAAACTCGTATAAGGCTGGATGATGCTTTTGGTCATGAGCTTATCCGTGTCATTTGTCTTCAAGAATTGTATTTCATATTTCATTTTATTGGACAACAAGGACAAAGATTATACTGAAAGATTGAATACAACACTAATGTTCAATGAGTGGCATTTTCTCAAGTAGGATATGTAGTTGAAACTATTTCAAACTCGTACCGGTGTGTGACCTACATAGTTGTTAAAAAAAAAAAAAAAAATCACAATTCACCTTAATTGTTTTATGCTTTTCTTATTTTGCCCTCATAACGCTAAACTGCGGTTTTGGTATGCGAGTTTATGAAAGTTCATGAGCAGTTGCATTACGAGTGCATATTGAGGTTTATGCCCTCATTCTGAAGTGAAGGGAGAGTCAAACGGCAAAACTAAGCTCTAGCAAAGTATCCACATCCGTATTCGTATTCGTTTTCGTTTTCGTTTCATTTGTTGCAATTTCTAAACCAACTGCTGTTGCAAGAGAAGGACGAAGGTGTAATTGTCTATGGCTTCTGTTGCTCAATGCTAAAGAAAAACACCAAAGGAGTAATGGCACATAATTAAATTGAAGAAAGTTGATACCTTGTACTTTCCGTTGGCGGTAGAAGTTGCAAACAAGTAGGAAGACATGGTTAAAGTTTGCTTTTTTATTATTATTATTATTTTTTTTTTTAATGAGCTTTGAGACCTTCTTGGTCTCTGAAAAAGGGTTGCTTGCTGAATATACTTACCTGTAATTGATTTCGCAAAGGCTTTTCATGGATCGAGATACAAGGGTGGCTTTATTTCATATGCTGAAAGAAACTTTATGTGGTCTCTTAGATGACTTTCATTTAAATTCAATTGACATGTTCGGTGGTTAACGTAGTAATAAACTTTATAAAACTTTAGTTAAGGCGTATACCAAAGAAATGACCAGGTAAATCTTTGAACAAAGATGACAGAAATTCGGAAGGAATAGAACTCGAATCTTTTCTGTCAGCAGTTTGCTTGAATGTTGGTTCTTTTCTTAAAAATTTTGTTTAGCCTTTTAGTTTACCCCGGCAAACTCTCAATTTCCACTGCACCCAAAAGTGACTGGTGTCTTTATGACACTTTCGAATACTCGTAATTTTCCTCTTAAATTTGAGAAAGGCAAACACTCATAGAACGGTCGTTTTTGAAGCTTATAGCTACGAGGAAACGCTCTAAAAGCTAAGTGTATGATGATAAGAAAGCGCCATTAATACTGGGTGATTCATCGTGAAGTTTGATTTTCAATGAGCTTTTTTGACAAAACCGCGCTTGACTCCTATCAAACTGATTTGTAATTTCATCATGGAAAGACTCACACCACAACAGCGTCTCCAAAATGTTCAGCTGTATTACGAAAATCAGCGTTCTGTGAGAAATGTTTTACGTGCGATTCGAGGACCTACTGAAACCACTATTGCCAATACCATTCGCAAATTTGAGTCCCAGTTTACATTAGTAACTGATACTCGACCGGTTAGACTACATCCAGCACGTAGTAAAGAGACTATAGTAGCTGTAGCAGAGAGTGTACGCGAAGACCGTAACGACTTGAATTTGCATCATTTTTTCAGTGAATGGGCTCTGGAAATACTAAATGAAAATCCGGTGTTTTATCGTGAAATTTTGTTCAGTGATGAAGCCCATTACTGATTCAAAGGATACGTTAATAAACAAAATTGCCGTATTTGGACTAATGAGCAACGCGAAGAGTACCAAGAGCTACCATTACATCCATTAAAGACAACGGTATGTTGTGGTTTATGGGCTGGTGGAATATTTCTTATAAATATTTCTTCAAAAATGAAACAAATCACAATATTACCGTCAATGGTAATCGTTATCGCGCTATGTTAACAGAGTATGTGCTTCCTGAAATTCAAACACATGGTCTCGGTGAGCTCTGTGAGCTCAACAAGACAGCGCTACGGGCCATACAGCGCGTGAATCAATGGATTTGTTGAGAAATCATTTTGGTGAGCACTTAATTTCACGTTTTGCTACGGTAAATTGGCCGCCTAGATCGTGCGATATCACACCTTTAGACTATTTTCACTGGAGATATGTAAAGTCTCAGGTCTTCAGGAATAAGCCAGCTACGATTGACGCTTTAAAAGCCAATATTACTTGTGTTATCCTCGAGATACCAGTCGCTATGCTCGAACGAGTTGCCCAAAATTGGACTTTCCGAATGGACCACCTCAGACGTAGTCGTTCTTTTAAAAAATAATAAAAATTTTCACTTTCAAATCTATGTGTTTTATTTTACATTATAAATCAAACCTCGCGATGATTTGACACCCTGTCGCCGCCGAACGAGATTTCTAATGCGGCCACCATTAAATACCCAAAACAGTAACTGTGATCCCAAAAAGGATTAGGTGATTTTCAAATTTCCACATTCAAATTTATCATGGAAGCTTCGGTTCAGTGTAAGTCAAGCCTAAAACATCTTTTAAGCTAGTGAAGCTGCTATTAGGCTAATAATCTTTTAATTTGACTACAATTTCTAAGTGTAGTTGTAAGTGCTTACAGTTTTAAATAGCTGATGCAGCTGCTTTTCCATCTTTCCATGAAACTTATTAATTAAACTGTGAAACTTGAGTCCCATGTAACCCAAATATCAATGGAGGCCCTAATAGAGGATGCAGAAAAGGCTGTCGCCTGGGCATTGCCTAGTAAGTTCATCGGGGATTTCATTTCCCATAGTGACCCATCAGTGGAATCATTCTTCCGACTGCGTTCAGTTAAGTCTTGTATTCTCGAACGATCTTGGAAGCCGTGAGAGGGTTCAGCAAGGCTTTAAGCGCTGCTTAGTGGCCGCTACAGATGCAAATGATTCGCCTCCTACACCTTTTATCTACGCTTGGAAGATAGTCTTTAGTATTTTTAACGAAGAGTGAAATCTGACGTTATCGTCCCCCAGAAGGACACCAGCGCCGCATCATAAATCGGTTTTGAACGTGAAATCTTGACTGCATTCCTTTCCTAGCTGATCGAAATCCTGGGCACAGAGGAAGAAGCCAGGTTATCAAAGCCCTAGTGCGTGTTGTACCAAAAAGCCACTTCGATTTAAACGGAAAATTTCTTAGGGTGCAGAGCTATGAATGCCATGAGGAGAGAGATCAATCAGTAGTGTAGAGTATACAGAACGATCTTTAGAGTCTAGTTAAAGCGGCTATGACATATTTTAGTGAAACTTTGATCCACCAGACATTATTAGCCCTACCATAGCCGCGTAAATCCAAAGGACCTTTCTCGGTGACAGGGTTAATGTCTTGGCAACAAACAGCTCTTTTGTATTGCCAAAAGTCTGACAGTGCATTAGAGGCTTTCGACGTAACATGTTTATTTCATAGAAGTTTGTTATCCAGGATGACACCCAAATATTTAGCTTCTTTGGAGAATTGGATGATGATGCCTTTAAGCGCTAGATGAGTAAGATCAGTCAACATGCTACTTCTCGTAAAAAACAACCTTAATTTTGAGAGGAATTGACTGAAAGTCCATTTCTAGTAAACTTATCACGTCTATTGTTCCTGTGCTTTAGAGAGCTAGTCACGATTACATCATTCAAATAAAATTGAGCCTTATCATGACTGAAAAAGAGGGCCAAGAGCCATTTCGTTTTCGCTCCCTTCGTCGAACCTACGACGCACACAATTGTCAAGCGGCGATAGTTCGGTTAACTGAACCATGATTTTCGAAATAAATTTGCACAGTTTGCTCGGGCGTAAGCTTTTGTATGATGATTTGCCAGCAAATATTTAGTAAAAATATGGGGTCAGCTGGGGTCAGTCCGACTGTCAGCTGTCTGAAGTGTTGCGAGTTTTCCTCTGATTGTTCTGCAATTTTAAAAATATAAGCTAGTTTTCTTGTGCCTTGACTTTGGAACTCTTTTTTTGCTCGTCGCCTGTTTATATGTTGTGAGGGTACCTTACCGTCATTTTCGTCTCACTGTTCTACCACCACATGTCTTTACTTATGTGAGGCAGACCCTTTGAAACACCGAGCAGAGCTTTTGCACTACTCTTACATTTTCGTTTGAAGTTATCCCACATACAATGTGGCATTTCGAAGAGTGAGAGTCTTTAGCGCAGCTGAACCATTGACTTTCGGACGTTTGGCATTGTTTACCGAAAGTGTCTTAACCGCCATTAGTTATTTTTCCTATTTCTCGGTGTATAGTCTGGATTTAAAAATATTACACAGAAGCTGACGATTTAACAAAATAATAGGTGAGGTGAAAAGTAACCTCCTTGGGAATGAAAAAAAAAAAAAAAAATTAAATGTTTTTTTTTTTATCTTATTCAATATAGTCCCATTTTAGTTTGATACACTTATTCCAGCGATTTTCCAACTTCTTGATCCCGTCCGAAAAGTCATTTTCCGGAAGGTCTGCAAAATACTCCTCCGTGGCGTTAATGATTTCCTCGCGTGAGCTGAATTTTTTATTGATAAGCCATCTTTTGAGGTTTGGGAAGAGATAATAGTCCGAGGGAGCCAAACCGGGCGAATACGGTGAATGCGACAGCAATTGGAGCCGTAAGTCATTGATTTTAGCCGTGGTTGCGATGATCTTGTGCACCGGTGCATTGTCTTGCAAAAACAAATTATTTTTTTTTCGCTTCATGTGAGGCCGTTTTCGAGCGATTTCGCTCCAATAATGCACAGTAATACTCGCTGTTGATGGTTTTTCTTTTTTCGAGGTAATCCACGAAGAGTATGCCATGACAATCCCAGAAAACCGACACAATAACCTTTCCGACCCATCGAGCCTACCTCGACCGCTTCGGAGCACTCGTGCCGGCTTCAGTCCACTGCCGGGCACTCATTCTGTTCTCTTGTGTTCAACAGTTACGAATTAACGCCAAAAGTCCGCTCGATTCCGCATCAGCAAGTCCAAACACGCTTTCGAAGTGCTCTCGCGTTCGTGTTTTTGGTCAAGAGTGAGTATGCGCGGCACCCAGCGGCCGGATAACTTTTCCATATGCAGAATATTGCTGAAAATATGGTGTGTGCGCTCAGTACTAATCCTCGTGGTATCTGTTAGCTCGCGCACCTTCACTTTCCGGTGAGCCAACACCATTTCATGTATTTTTTTGACATTGTCCTCTGTAACCGCATCGGAAGGCCTGCCGCTTTGGACTTGATCGGTAGTTGGAGTTGCGGCTAGCACGAAACTCTCGAAACCAATATTTGATGGTGTAATCAGACGGAGCATTAGCCCCATAATATTTATCCAACTTTTCTTTTGTTTCCTTCGCCGTTTTGCCTCTCAAAAAATAATGTTTTTTGAGAGAAGGAAAATCGTTTTTGTCCATACTCAACATGATGCCAAACACGTCAACAACAATCAGCTGTCAAAACAAAACTAAGGACAGTATCGGACTAAAATTTGGCATGTCTGTCTAAATATGAACGGACTTCAAGGCACCATAACCTTTTTTGCAGAAGCACTCACAATACCTAGTACATACCGGATTTGTTAGGTGTTTCATGATTTCGTAACAACACTCTTCTCATTGTGACTCCTACAAATTAACTATAACCGAAAGACCATATCGTCAAGACAGATAATCCAATATCAGTTATTTGCATTGGAAATGTGTCTCTTTTTCTGCAAGCCCTAGGTATGGACTAGATCATTAAATTGTAATAGATCTAAATTTCTGTCGTCCTTCCACTGTCTGCTTCTCTGTCTTCTACTTCTGCTACTACCTGGTGTTTTTTTTTTTTTTTTTTTTTTTATTGTATTGGCATCATCCATCCAACTTATAATCCTAAAGAAATCTATGCTCTTATAATTTAAAATATTGCTTGACTCAGCGTATATTATCTGTTCACTGCTTGACATTTCACTATATGGTACATAAGGAGATTGGGATAGCTTCTCTACATCGCAATATTGTTCGTGTATCTGCTTGTACAATTGTATATAACCGCAATCATAATAATAAGATTTTTCGCATTTTAAATTCATTTATCAAAAAAGGCCATGCCAAAAAGAAAAAGAAATCAATCGAATATTCTCGAAAAACTAATTTCCCAGAATATTCAAATCCGTTTTTCTCTATAAAAAAAAAAAAAATAATAAATAAATAATCCTTACAATCAGCTTTGCTTCATTTGTATATTGAAAAACACATATAACACACCACCCACGCCATGTAATCAAATGCAACTCAGGGCTTGTATCCCTATCAAAGGCGAATTCTGGTGTTTGGCAGTTTTTAAGTGAAAAAAAAAAAAAAACACCCCGTGACTCGATGCTCAAAGGATTTTTTAATCCCTTTCTCGTTGACTAAAACACTGTTTCCGACATAACTAGGACAATAGATTCTCTATCGACAAAGGCACTATCATCATTCATCACCGTCATCCAAGGCATCTGTTATTTTCGAGCAAAATGGCTTCCATGCAAAAAAAAAAAAATATAAAAAATGCAAAACAAAATCCATAAAACAGGATTGCCAGTGTAGGTTTTGTTGAAAACAGGGATAAGGTTGAAATGTGCGATCACCCTTAGTTGCGTTACCAATGAAGGGCGACATGGTGAACCATGGTGTATTCTGGTGAATAGGAAAATTCCTGGTTGTAAACCCACTGTAGCCGTTGCAACCCCATACAACCATTAAGGGGAGTTTACAATTATTATTGCCATAGAAACACCAACAACCGACTCAATACAGTTCGCTATGAAGTTTTATTTTGCAATATTTTATAACTGCAGCTGACACGACGAAGGTTGTCCAAATTTTCAATTTCTCAATTGGCCCACTTGAATCTTCCACTTGATTGAAGTTTTTTTTTTTTTTTCTTGGGAATATTGGTTCGAATAGCGGGTTGTGTACGCAAAGGAAAAATCTCTTTTTTAATTGTCAATGCCACTAATTAAGGATTAAAGTTGCAAGTTTATTTCTACCGTCTGCGATAGGCTTTGTATTTTTCTATTAAAGCCTCAACACAAATGATGATAATCTGAGCAAAGCTTATAAAACTGCAACCGAGGAAGAAAGACGCTGCTCCACCAAAGGCCACTACGAGTTGATCGATACTAAAGACCACACGTCGCCTCATGCCCAGTTGTGGCAATTGCAAATTAATCACCAATGTTGTTTCGAATTGTGTTTCACTCTATGAAAGAGGACAGCTAAAGATCTCATTTGGTTAAGGTTTTTGTTTACCTACGTAAGTATGCGAAGTCGCTTTAAGTGCCGTGTATTTCATGGATGAGCATAGCTCCATACAATGCTTGCACTTGGTGTCCTTCCAGTTAGACTCGACAAGACACTGCATTCCCTTGATGTTGCATATTGGTCCTTCTCCAACTACATAGAAAAATGGCCTACAGTTGCAAAGCCTAAGAGCTCTCTTGATGCGACATTCGATACGACATAGAATCGGTCTATAGATCTGCAATAGGAAGACAGAAAGCGTAACTGGTAGGTGACATAAGTGTTTCTAACTAACCTTAAAGTATTTCAAGTTATTCTCATCTGGAAATCGACATTTCCTATACTGAATAGGGACATTTCGAACCTGCCTTTCGGCTGACATTGTCTCTAAGTCCACGTCGACTTTAGTTATTTGATGAGCGAATATATCGCGCTTAATCGCCTCCCTGTCGTCGTGAGGAACCACATCCTTGTTGCTGTGGATATACTAAAACATAAATAGTAATAGGTACTACCTGTTTCATCTTTTGACTCACGGCAATGATGTGATTCCCATCATCAGCGGAAGGTGTGATCATCAAGTTACACACATCGAATGGACTGCACATCTCCATGTGTTTTATTTTCTCCGGTTCACTGCAAATGACAAATTTGTCCCATGACGTGAAAGTCTATATATGTTTGTAGGTACCGTTTGAATCCTAGTGGATTAAGGTATTCATGGAGGTATGAAGTAGTTATGCACATTCCAACTTCGGTGATGACATTGTTGAAGTCCGGTTTGTCTTTTTCGTCATCAAAACTACTAGCTCCGACATCGTTATTGCCGTATTGTATTGTTACATCAGTCGGAGCTTTTTTTCCGGATTTCGTCTTATTGAAAAAGAGTACGGAACGAAGCTAAAGAATACAGGGGATTATATTTAGATGGATGTGAGGGGTAAGTGTTCTAAAACATACATCAACAAGCATTTGCAAAAATGAAACATTGTTGACATTCAAATCGTTTTGGTAAGGTTCCAAGAGCTCCAGATTGTCGTACGTAGTAGCTGATAATATGCGTAGAAATTTTATGTAATAGTTGAACTGGCTGTCATTGGGATCGACATCCCAAGTTCTACAAAAACAAAACAAAAAAAAAAAGAATTAGTACACGGTTATGGTGACTTTGTTCGAATCAGTGAGTTAAGAATAGAATTTGAACAGGTAGTCCCAGATGGCAAGCTGAAGTTATTCATTAGTCCAACCATTACTCGACTACCTTCCATGTTGAATACCAGGTTTTTGTTCTTCACAAAGTGTTCCAAATACTTCCCTAGGATACTCCCTATTTACTCACTTTTGGATAATAGCCTCAGCTTGTTTCTCGTTAAAATAATTGGAACACATTGTCACTCCGACGAATGGGAACTCACGAGTACCAATGATTCTTTCAACACCAAATACAGTCGGATTCTCTTTATATCGCACCCACTGGTTCCAACATAGTGAAATGGAGCAGTAAGTCGCAATCATGAGTAATATACCCCAAAAAACCCTTTCTAACGGATGAATATCCCTACGGGCAACATAGGCAAACCCATGGAAGGAGGATTTTTCTAAAATTTTCCGCAATAAATTATTCATTATAAACCAACTGCAAACTTTCACTAGTTGTCACATATAGTATGGAGATCCTTTTATATGCTGTGAGAAGTTGTAGGACGCCTTGTGTGTCATGGGTCAAATCGGATGAACCTTGTCGCCTAATGGTGTTTAGATGTTTTTGGTGTAATTAAACTAGGAGTCATTGGAATACATACATGAATGTAAATTTCATTAATGTTTAGGACTAACTCTTGTATTTAAACAGTCAATTACAGCCTATCTGGTGGAAGAATCATGTTAAAGTAGGAAAATACAAGCTAGGCGTGTTCTTACGAATATTCCCGCAAAAATTAATAATTTTGCATAATTCACATTCCACATTTTTGACCATCAAAACACATTGAAATGTCAGACAATTTATGTAAAGCAAAATGCCGATGGTACAGTAATATTGTAAAAGTGAGAAATATCTAAGGTATATCATAGATTCGTTACTTCTTTTTCTTCTTTTATTAACCGTTGAAATATGTAAGACGTATAATCACATCTAATGTTATTTCTCCAACGTATGCGTATCTCCATTGGTACTGCGCCGCTTGTGGGATTGGTTATCCATGCAAAATTTTAGATTATGCTATAAAACCGACATTCTTGAAAGCTAAGGTTTGTTTTCCTTCTACTATCTTTCAAGGATTTTTCAGGGATTGTGACCGTATGATCCATTGTGCTCCCTTTTTATACCTTGGCAATGTTTATTCCCTTTCCAGAGGCCCGTTTGCATTTTAATTCGGGAAATTAAGATTCTATGCCCTGACCCAACACTGACAGGGATATCTACTTTAAATCATATTCTTAATGCTAGTATCTATTGTGGATCGTTTTATGTATTTAATCCCCATATGGAGTTTCGAAGGCCTCGAAGCAGAGTCTAAAGAGATCTTCGTCTACTGTACTTATCACTCTGGAGAATATCCTCAAGTCTTTTATGCCTCATTCGTATGGTATCTTTACTTAAACTAACAAATGCTCCCGGTAGCTCGTCTACAAATACGCTTTACATTTAGGATAATAGTAGCCCTCCTTGTCGACATCCTCTAAATCTCTAATGCTCAGCTCACACAGTCATATAATTACCATACTCTTTACTCCTATTCTTTCAATGCGACGGGTTACTTTGCAAATACTGCGCATTTAATTTATTTCGTAATCTGTCAAACTGCCCCCTCTTTATGCATGCTGATGATCGTATGGATATAAGATACATCTTTTCAAAATGAGCATAACATATGACTATCGGAAAGTGAGTAGAATCTATAAATGGTGCTGAATGTCTATTTGGTTTTGACATTTGTGTGAATAAGCAATGGAACGCAAAAGGCGGAATAATCGTCAAAAGTTTTTGGTAGACAATTCGTCAGTGATTTTGGCGTAACGTGTATTTCGTGCCCGTTGCTGGCCGTCCGGATCGCATTCGTCGTTTGACCGAACGACTCTTAGAGTTTGGAACAACACGGGACCGCGCAAGCCCTAGAAGGCCTCATATTTGCCGTTCGCTGCCGTGGCCATCGACGTTGCAATTTCCTATTCCATGCACGTATCTGTGGTGCATTTTGGTGAAGAACTTGAAGATGTTTTCTAAAAAAAGTGCAGACAGTCCATTAGCTGATGAGTGTTGACCGTGAATCGCATCTAATCTACGTCTACGCCCTCCTAAATCTCAAAAACGAAATGCACGATTTGGCGTTAAAAATAATCATGTGTGACAAGGCGCATTTCCACTTATGTAGATACGTGAACAAACAAAATTTGTGGTTTTGGGGCACTAAAAATCCGTGAGTACGAGGCTGTTTGATGAATACCCGGATTGGAAATGACAGCGCAACTTTTTTGGCCTGCAAAATGTTCCTCCGCGGCGACGACGACTTCCTCGTTCGGCCCATTCTTCTTTCCGGCGAGCGATCTTTTTGGAACAAAAAGAAGTCGCAGGCAGCCAAATCCGGAGAATACGGCGGATGAGGGAGCAATTCGTAGTGCGACCACGTAATCGACCAATTTGACTGTGGCGACTGCGGAGGTTTGGGCCGGTGCGTTATCATGGTGAAATATTATTTTTTTCTTCAAAACTGGCGTTGAATCGGCCCATTAAATCGACGAAGTATGCTCCTGTGATTGTTTTCCCTTCTTCAAATAGTCAGCGTAGATCACACATCGCGTGTGCCTAAAAACGATGGCCATCACTTTTCCGGCCAAAGGCACGATCTTCGTCTTCTTTGGAGCACATTGACACATTGGTAAAACCCATTGTTTCGATTGTTCTTTCGTCTCTGGTATGTACCAATGAATCCATATCTCATCGAAGGTCACGAAACAACGCAGAAACTCCTCCGGATTTCGATTGAGCAGGGCCAGGCATGTCTTTGAAGTGGTCTCATGATTGCGCTTGTTCTCCGATCGCGCAGACAGATTTTTAATGCACAAAATCTCGTGCAGGATATGACTAACGCGTTCAGTTGAGATGCCTGCTATCTCAGCCAACTCGCGAATTTTCACTCGGCGGTTCGCCAATACGAGATCATAGATGTTTTCCACGGTTTCCTCTGTGGTAACCGTTGTTGAGCCACATAGGCGCGGTTCCTCAAAAACCTACGTTTGGCCACGGCAGAAATCTACGAACCAATGGTAAACGGTTGTTCGGGAAGGTGAATCCTTTACAGATCAGGACGATCAGGGCTATGTCTAGTCTTGTTGAAAATAATGATCAAGATTGTCTTAAAGATTTCAACTTTCTTTCTTGATTTACTTATTGTTGTGGTCGTTTGGTAGCTTTTCCAGTGTCTATTGCGCTTTGCAATATTAAACAAAGTTCAGATCATAGTTTTGCACCTTACTGCGCTTAAAGGATAGCTTGCTTCAGGCCCATATGTGTCATACTAGGTGGAATGAAAAGTAACCTCCTTGACTGCCAGAATGCGCTGCTACTGCCTTGAAGTCCGTTCATATTTAGGCAGACATGCCAAATTTCAGTGCGATACTGTCTTTAGTTTTGTTAGACAGATTGTTGTTGACGTGTTTGGCATCATGTTGAGTATGGACAAAAACGATTTTCATTCTCTCATAAAACATTATTTTTTGTGAGGCAAAGGAAAGGCGAAGGAAACAAAAGAAAAGTTGGATAAATATTATGGGGCAAATGCTCCGTCAGATTATACCGTCAAATATTGGTTTCGAGAGTTTCGTGGTGGCCGCAACTCCACTACCGATCAAGATGCGGTTACAGAGGACAATGTCAAAAAAATACATGAAATGGTATTGGCTGACCGGAAAATGAAGGTGCGCGAGCTAGCAGATACCACAAAGAATAGTACTGCGTATGAAAAAGTTATCCTGACGCTAGGTGCCGCGCATACTCACTCCTGAGTGTGCAGTATGAGTCGGCACGAGTGCTCCGAAGCGGCCGAGGAAGGCTCGATGGGTCGAAAAGGTTATGGCTCGGTTTTCTGGGATTGTCATGGCATACTCTTCGTGGACTACCTCGAAAAAGGAAAAACCATCAACAGCGAGTATTACTGTGCATTATTGGAGCCATTAAAGGCCAAAATCGCTGCAAAACGGCTTCAAATGAAGCAAGACAATGCACCGGTGCACAAAAGCATCGCAACCATGGCTAAAATCAATGACTTACGGCTCCAATTGGCTCCCTCGGACTATTATCTCTTCCCAAACCTCAAAAGATGGCTCATCAATAAAAAATTCAGCTCACGCAAGGAAATCATCGACGCCACAGAAAATTACTCTCGGAAAATTACTTTTCGGACGGGATCAAGAAGTTGGAAAATCGCTAGAATAAGTGTATCAAACTAAAAGGGGACTATATTGAATAAAATAAAAAAAAAACATTTAAAAACAAAATTTTTCATTCCGAAGGAGGTTACTTTTCACCCCATCTAGTACTCGTCCCTTGATCTTTCGGCAAGGGTTACATACTTGACAGGCCGCGATCCATGTATCTGGAATGATTTCTATCAATGACTACTTGCATCTGAAAATACTGCTGTATTATAACAATTAGAACAACATTTCTGACACAGGCTTGCATTTCGAACTGCATATAAATGCTGAACCTACAACCCGGTTTGCATGCTTCTCCAACAAGTTACCTTGCCATATGAAGGTGGTACTTCTCTTCATGGAAGTTACTATCATAAGCGGTTATCACCGGCCTCAGGACTACGAAAATGTAAGATCAATTCGTTTTTCCAAAATTTCCAAAAACTACACCAAGGGGAATTAAAAAAAATTTGGATAGCATTCCAAATGCAGCTTCACTTAACCCATACAACTCATATTCGGAGTTACCATACGAATATGCTGAGACCATAACTAGGAACGACTAGTTGAGCTGTAGGCTTTGAAAGACTTGGAGCCTTATTCCTTTTCCATGACTCCCTTACTTAATCACATTTTTCATACTTCTGCGTTGTTCTCTTATGTCACCGTTGATCTTCCATATCTTCAGCTATTTACGCATCAGGCAACTTTGTTGTAGTTATTGGAAAATTACTGTGCTGCAGAGAAGTTTTGTAGCCGATTTGGTAAGACCTTCGATGTGATCAGTTTTGTGAGTTGTAATTGTAATTTGTAATTTAAAGGAAAGAACTTATTGGATTGCGAAAGTTAAGTAGCAAATGTAACTTAATAAGCAAATTATAGTTTTTGTAAGTGTAATTAACCTGAACAGATTAAAGTTTTTCCACCCTTTGATAAGAGATCAAGATGTAAAGGAGGACGATTTTGACATTAAGAACGACTTAAAAAAAGGCTTAAGTCATCTGGAAATAGCCAAAAAATTTAAATGCTCTGTACCCTTCATCAACAACTAAGAAAAGCACAAAGTTTGGTGATTCAAATAAATCCATCTAGAAGAAAGCATATCCTATCCCAGAGTTAGTAACGGAAACTTGTGCGAAGTGTTGTTTCTGGAGAGTGTAGTAACGCTGTTGAAGTTCAACACTTATTATTAACCAACGAAAATGTTGCTGTCAGTGCTGACGGGATTGATCGATTTCGGACGTTACCTTTCAACACGATAGCGATACGAAACACACGACCAAAATCACAAAAGATTGGCTAGAATGTCATAAATTTCTGGAGTGGCTTCCTCACTCTTTAGATTTAAACCCAATAGAACGTCTTTGGGGCCATCTTAGGGCCTAAAACCACATAAGAATTCTGATCCAGAGTTCAATTTGAGTGGAATAAAATTCCATTAGAGGTATGCTCGAAATACCATAAGTAAACTCCATGCCAAGAAGAGTGAAAAGTGTTTTGTCCGCTAAAGCAGGCCACACAATATAGTACTGTATGACGTCTTAAAGTAAATTAAACTCACATAATTGGTCACATACTTTTTTTTTACAGAGAAATGCATTCAGCAATCAATTCCGATTTGAATTCTTTGAAAACATGTTATGAAAGTCAGGGTATATATGTTAAGCCCTACTTACTAGTACTAGTGTACTTGGTCGTAGCAGATATATTATAATTAGCATAATTTTGATGTTTTAAGATCAGTTAATGAATTAGCAGTAACCCACGTTAACACTTTAACATTTTTTAGCACGTAAAACTTCAGGAAGATCTTAAGCGAGATTCTAACCTGAGATTTGAATCTCTTCCAAATCTATATAACACATGGGCTGAAAACTCTGTCGTTTTATAGTTAAACAAACAATTCAACTTTATTTATCAATATAGTTGCCTTCGAGGGCGATACACTGATTGAAACGATTTTTTAATCTTTCGATACCAGTTTTGTAATACGATTTCGGTTTAGCCTCAAAATAGGCCTCTGTTTCGGCGATTACTTCTTCATCGGTCTTAAATCTCATTCCGGCGAGCATTCTTTTGAGGTCTGCGAACAGGAAATGGCCGCTGGGGGCCAAATCTGGAGAAAACGGTGGTTAGCAAAGCAATTCGTAGCCGAATTCATTCAATTTTGACATCGTTTTCATCGATTTGTGAAACGGTGAATTGTCTTGATGAAACAGCACTTTATTTTTCTTCAAATGCGGCCGTTTTTCTGCGATTTCGTCCTTCAAACGCTCCAACAACGCAATGTAATAGTCGCTGTTGATAGTCTGCCCCTTTTGGAGATATTCGATGAATATTATTCCATGTGTATCCCAAAATACGGATGCCATAAACTTGCCAGCCGACTGTTGAGTTTTTGGTCGTTTTGGACGAGGTTCGTCGCCTGCTCGCCACATAGCTGACTGCCGACTTGACTCTGGTGTGAAGTGCTGGAGCCAAGTTTCATCCATTGTCACATACCGACGCAAAAATTCGGCTTTATTGTGGTTGAAAAGCTTTAAGCACTCCTTTGAATCATCAACACGTTATTGTTTTTGGTCAAGTGTGAGCAAACGTGTCACCCACTTTGAACAGAGCTTTCGCATGTCCAAATATTCGTATATGATATATCCAACACGCTCTTTTGATATCTTCAGAGCCTTGGCTATCTCGATCAACTTCACTTTACGGTCATTCGTAATCATTTTGTGGACTTTTTTGATGTTTTCATCTGAAATAGCCTCTTTTGGACGTCCACTGCATGCATCATCTTCGGTGCTTGTATGACCACTTTTAAATTTTTCAATCAACTTGCGAATGGTTCGTTTGGCTGGTGCAGAGTCCAGGTAACACTTATCAAGCCATTTCTTTGCATCGGCTGCATTTTTTCCCATTAAAAAACAATGATAAATCAACACACGAAATTGCTTTGAATCCATTTTTTTCACAATAACAAAATTTGCTTCACTCACAAAGCTATATCTCGAGAACTAATCTTCCGACAGCTGTCAAATTTATACACGTATCTTTTAAAGGTTGGTACTGACCTTGAATGGTATGGATTTAATTCAAGTGGTGCCCTCTCTTAGAAACGGCTGGACTTTTCAGCCCATGTATTATTTATCGCAAATTGGTAAAAGGTGGAAAAGCTCTGTACATACTTATCCATCTTCCGCAATCATTTGAAATTGGTTTAAATGTGTTATCGTCGTTTCATTACTTTGAAAAATTGACATGATTTCTCAAGGAGTACCCATTGTTTCACTGCTGTATGTCCCGTAACGTCGTCTTGTTTAAACCAGTGCTCACCGAGGCTTGACGCAAATTCAAATCGCCTGGCTTCAATTTTTGCACAAGTTGAATTTTGTACGCTTTTAGGCCGAGATCCTCTCGTAAAATACGCCAAGTTGTCGAATACTCAAAGCCAAGCTGCTGAGCATGGCGACCAATCGATTCGTCACGGTCTTCACGTATAGCTGCTATAGTCTCTTCACTACGTGCTGGATGTGTTTTAACCGGTCGAGTATCATCCACTAATGTAAACTGGGACTTAAATTTGCGAATGGTATTGGCAATAGTGTTTTCAGTAGGTCGATTATGCGCGCCGTATGTTCCTCGAATCGCACGAAAAACATTTCTCACAGAACGCTGATTTTCGTTATACAGCTGAACAATTTGAAGACGCTGTTGTGGTATGACTTGCCAAACGATAGTGAACAAAAATGACAAAGCAGTTTGATAGGAGGCAAGCGTGATCTGTTAAAAAAAGCCTATTGAAAATCAAACCTCACGATGAATCACCCCAGCCCTGCAATGGACCGAGCTCTTTTGCCTTAAGTAAAGTATGTGTAAGGTTTCAAGTGCATATATCCTTGAAGATGATTTCTGATGAATTCTGTTTTCCGTTATTTCCTTTTTTTCAGGTAGCATGCTAAAGTCTATATTCATTCTTAATATACGAGTACCTTAAAAGTTGCCCTTAAAGAGGTCATCATGTTTCTGTGAGACTTGTGTAACTGAGCCTTGAAACAGTGTTATCATTCACTTATCGGATGAAAAGTGAATATTCAAAAATGTAAAGATAAATGAAATTGTTATCTACAGAGATCGTTCTACGACATCGTAAGGGATGATTCTGATATTTTTGGTTGCAAGTCCAGGCTTAAAAGTGTCTATATGTTTCCCTGACAGTGTTTGCTGTTCTTATTTTGGCAGAACAATCGATATCTGGATATCGCCATCTACATTAATACTCAAGTTGCACCCAAGTTACCTCAATCTACTAATATTAATTCTTATGTAACCAGAAGTTGTTACACATTGCCTATTGCATTATGCAGAGAAACCAGTGTAAAACTCTATTGAGTACGAGGACACGGCGGTATAGAAACGGAATGACTTGAACATTCTATCATGATACATGCCAAAAAGGCCTGACTAATAGAATAGGACACATTCAAGTGCTGCGTTAAACTACAAGTTGAATGTACGTATACTTTGTTAATTTGAGTTATTTTTACAAAAGCTGAATAATTGTGATCCACACGAATTCATAGAACGAAGCGACTGCCGATTGCTCTTCTCTGGTGGCTTAAAACCAAAGGAATCCATTTTTGCACAGAATTCTTACGTATAATGAAAAGTGAATCTTTTAGGGCAATCGACGATAGATAGAAGCACCAAAACATATGTCAAAACCAAGTTGGCACCCAAAGAAGGTTATGGTGACATTTTAGTGGCTTGCAGTATGTTTTATCGACTATATCTTCCTGAAACCTAGTAAAACTGTAATTGAAGAGAATTACCACTTAGAACTGCAACATTTGCATGGGAAATTGATGGTTCCAGAAAAGCTTTCAATGTACATATATTCAGCTTATGGGGTGGTTGTAGTTCAGGTGGTAGCGTATTGGCTTCCCAATCGGACGGTTCGGGGTTTAATACCAGCCGTGACCAAAAAAACTCTTTCAGGGAACTTTAATCTCGTGAGATAAGTGGTAGTCATACCTACTTTTATTAAAAACAAAAAAAAAAAGAAAGACTGGTTGCGTTCTTTCATTAGATAGATACTATCACAATATTCTCTGCGATTGTATGAGGCTCTATATTCCTCAAACCTTATCTAACCTAGTCTTTTCAAATGATAGAACTCCTTTTTTGCAGGGTACATAATTAACGCGTTATGAATCATATATTGAAATTTCAGTGTTAGCTTTAATTGACGTCAACAACCAGTCTTCACAACTTTCGCTGAGACTAAAATGTTATTAAAGACGCTCGTTTATATGTTACGTTGGTATAATAGTCATATGACAAATCTATCTTATTTTGATTTAGGGACTATCAAGTTTCGTTTAATTGGAATACGAAAATCAATTACTTACCGAGGCTGTAATAATAACTGGGCTTATTGCCTGCCGTTGACAATAACTAGCAACACCACATATTACTCCAGCATAACAATTTTTACCCAGTTAACTGGGCATGACATACTTTAGACATTCTCATCTACCTCATCTACTGAAAGAAATCTTTATTACTTCAACCCAAAAGTAAATTAAAGAAATTTTCAGTGCCCTAGCTCTTCACTTCCGATCGATACATGTAAAACTCTTTTGCAAGACCAACTCGGAACAATTTCACACTTTCAATGCTAATTACAACCTCTGTAGCCCATTCAATTTGTTTACATCCGTCACCTTTAATCTGTGCAATAAACAAATGGAACAAACGCCAACACATTAAACAAACTCGTTTCCCCTCTTGGGAACATTTACAAGTCCCTCCAATATTAGGGCAGTTGGAAACTTCGAATCTAATTGAGCAATTGCTGGACGGAGAGCCTCCGAAATAGAAACCATTGCATTCGCATGGATACGTAGAAAGCGCTGACTACATATGGAACTGCTTGTGCTTATTGCTAGTACCACACCTCCACGCCTACTTTGGATATTCATTCATGACTTACTCATATGTATGTACACTACCCACTCAAAGTCGATAGAGAGGTTTGTACTCAAATCATCGGGCACTTGGTAAAAATTTATTTTGATTGTTACGGATGATCATGTACCACTCGAGAATTTGGTTTCCTGGCCCCATTCACACTTTTCAATGGAATGTAATTCAGGTCATGCATTGACCTTGATGTAGGATCAAAGAAACGTCTTTTTTTCTGCTTTTGAACAGACCCCCTACCATGGCATTCAGAAACACTCTGAAAAGATGGAAGGTATACTATACTGTGATTTGTTTTTGTTCTCCCTATCTTTTGAATGGGAATATGGTATGTACGACATCTGGGACAGTGTGTCGCGTAGGGTTCATACTTGGAGGAGTCACTTTTTCACTTTTAGTATAACTTAGGTTGCCCTACATAGGAGTATGTGACATACAATACACACACAACTTGTGGACAGGGAGAACTGGAGAGAAAATATGAGAAAAAAAAAAAAAATAAACAAAATGAGGACAAAAAAAAAACAATGAGTATTTCTTTCTTTTTTCTTTTTGGTTTTAATAAACCTCCTGATGTGAATTTTTTATTAGGGCAAAATGGCACATGAACGCCTTAGACTGGTTGAACTCCTAATCCAAATGAACAACAAAATAAAAGCGTTGAGTATCATTTAAAAGCCCTGGACCAAGTCCCTGAGGGCTGTCAGTGGAGCAGTGGCCCATAAAATAATCATTTTAACTCTGGTTCCATAGAAATTTGATGTCAGTGATGGAATAAACACTTCTAGAATGCGAATTTTAAATGGGATTGGTGACGACATATTTGTGGAAATATGAATTTTTGGCATGTCATACGAAAGTAAAATTTAATAACATCCTTTAATGGTTAAGCTTCTTGCAGTTGCTAAGGAGGCGCTACAGCTTCTCCGACCAACTTTTTAATGTGGTAGCGGCTTCCGATTTCGCACACAGTTGGTTGTGTTTCCTATCTACATTCCTAATTTGGATTTTTCTCTTCCAGTTTTTGGTTGACGTAGATCATTCGAAGGATTTTTTCTTTCCAAACGACCAAGCGCTTTTTCATCCTTTTTGGTAAATACCATGCATCTGCGCTATAAAGGAGACAGAGCCGGACTAGTTAAGCAAGGTTGTCAAAACTGGAAATGTTTTCGTATATGGTACACTATCATAGGCATCACTGCCTGCGAATTTACCACAAGGTTCCTTATTCTTCTTTCCACGCTTCCGTTCGTACTTTCTGGGCCTGTCATGTTCCCTTTTTTACAACTGGCAGTATTGCCAGTTCCACACACATCCAAATAGCCAACGTGAAGTCCTGGTTCACGTTTAAAATTTTAGCCAACATTTATATATGTCGGAATAGTATCATTATCCATTTAATTCTAACTTTATTTCCACAAATAACTTTGCATGTGCATTGTGTGCTGTTGTGTTCGATCACTAACTGCCCTATCCTCAAAAACAAGCGATCACTTCTTGCAAACATCTGGATAACACATGTTTGATGGTATATATTGCCACCTCACATACATCCAGCAACATAAAGGACTACGTTCAACAACAGCTCGCTCCGTTCTCACTATTTTAAACCTGCCTGATGGAGTCTATTATCTATCTTCCTGCACTTTCTTACTAACACAAGTACAGCAGTAGAAGACGATAATGATAAAAGAAACGATTAGAAAATTAGAGGACACAGGACGAAAGAACCGAAGACGAAGGATCAACATCCAAGATCAACGTTGTGAACAACTTTATGAAACGACATATACAATATAAGGCCTATATACGCAGTTTTCGGGCGCCACTACTAGGAGGTAAAGAAAGCATTTGACGCGAACAGGAAACCATACGATACTGGCCTTATTCATGTTTTAGACAATTAGAACTCTAGGGCTTTACGTGAGAACCTGCCATGTTGGCTTAAGCCCACGGAGCGCCTATGCTCATCGGAATTAAAATTCGTCAATCACCACCCTGATCTAAGATACAATGGGGAATAATCCCCATTCTCGATTATTTGATCATCCTTTGGAAGCATCATTAAAACCATCGTGCAGGCCAGACTTCCTCTTTGTTCGAGATTAAGACCTTATTAAAAGCTCCACCAAATTAAGTATACATATTTGCCTGCGGCTTAAGGTTTACACAACATCTACCATGATGATTCCATATGGGGGCCTAGTCAGGCTAGATTCGAAGTTCCGAAGTAGTACAGAATTAAGCCTCTGTTGGGCAGAGACAGGGATCCCTTGTGTTGACTGAACGCTTAGGGTTTAAATATTGTCGCTAGTCAAATGCTGTGTACATCAGTCATAAGACTAGCTGGCCTCTAACCCCGTTTGTTATCGAATTACGCCATTGAAAAGACTTAGCCTATGTAATTGGGCGGGGGCCAATATTTCGTATATTTTAAGTGAACTCCTGACAGTATGAGGCTTAATTTCACTGAATGCCAAAGTATTCATGGGAGCAAGGATACACCTTGCCATCGCTCTCCGTCAGTTCTTTTGATATCAAAGCAGACCTTTTGTTGGAGGCACAAGTTCCACCCCTGGTATGAATCGAGGCCGATTTAAAACCTCTTGCTGATCTTAGGATCACAGTACTTAGTACTTATGGCAACTTTACATCAGGTCGGAATCAACTGGAAAACTTTCTGCAATTTGAAGAAGGCGATGAAAGTAGCCTTGCTAATTGAGCGAGGGCTTGTTTTAGGTGAATTGCCTTTCATCGTCTTTCAGAATCCTTAAACTTCACTAATAGAGCTAATTCTCCCCTTAATCGCTGTTGAACATCTGTGCTCTTTCATATCCCGAACTTTGGTTGCAATGGAATATCGCATGCTCTGTTTCTTCCTCCTGATTTGGGCAATCTAAGCAAAAAGGTGAGCTATCGTGCTCGAAGCGGTGTAGATATTTTCGATACCTATCGTAACCAGATAGGAACTGCGCAAAATGGTAGTTACATTTTTCATGCCTTCGGTTTGTCCATACTTCTATGAATGGGATCAATCTGTAGGTACTTACTTGAAATTTTCCTATTATAAACTCTCCTCATTATCTCGATGAGATAATCCTGCCTATAACAAAAGCTGCTACGTCCGAAATCATTTTAAAGACCCTGATTACTGTTAATACGCTAAGTCGATGTGTTGATAATAGCTTTCCTTGTTTCTCTTTTCGCTGGGGCAGCATACAACAGGACTAAGTTTACTGCCTTGGATGTTAATATTTTTCAAGCATATTCGGGTCTTTCGATATTTGGCAGTATTCTAGAAAGTGCTGCTCGGAGCTTTGAGGCTTTTTTGCCCGAATAGTATATGTGAGACATAAAACTTAGTCTATTGTCAAGTATTACTTCTTGGTATTTTATGTAATCTTTTGATCTAATGATTTGTTGATAAGGGTAAGACTTATGTCCACGTATTCGAAAATTTTCCGGCTAGTTATTAGAACAGCATCCGTTTTGTGATCTGTTATTTCTAGGTCGGCAGATATAAGCCACTCTTTGATAAGGTTGATTGCATTCTTCGTAGCTGATTGTATCCTTCAAATATTCTTTGAAACAGTTACAACGGCGATGGCGTCAGCGAATCCGATTATTTCTACTGCTGTTGACAGTGTTAATTACAGAACTTTGTCGTACATGATATTTCAGAGTAGTGCTCCCAGTACCAATTCTTGTGGAACTCCCTCAGAAATTTTAATGTACTTTTCCCTTTCATCGGTTTTATTTCTCAACATTCCATTGCTGAAGCAACCGGATACAATCTTTCGCAAGTAGTATGACGAATCCATTCTAGCTGGTGACCTTCTTATAAATGACTTATCTTATTTGCAGAGTTAGAAACATTTTTGATATCCAGCATCACTATTGCACAATATTCCTTTGTTCATCTTCATCATATTTCTCCCTTTATTGCTTCGGCTGCTATTTCTATTCACTGCGTTGTTTAGGATGCCATCAGGTTCAAACGCTTTGTTGATACCTATCTTCTTGCAAGCTTTGAAAAGTCCGTCTAATGTTGTTAATGAAACTGCCTCTGTGCTGGGTTCACTGATTACTTTGCACAGGGTCGATGGTCTCTATGAGAATAGTTGCTCTACAATAGAACTAAGCATTCTTAGACTTGATAATTGTGGAGACCTACAGCCCTTCAGCTTTTCATTTTCTAACTTCGACTTTAAAACTGGAGCTAAGTACTCTAAATCCCACATCACCATATCTAACCATTTATCTACCCCTATTCTTCATCCCCTTTTTCGCCCAATTGGTAAACTAATACAGCAAACCAAGGCTTAAAAAAAGAAAGATATATGAAAACATTCGTTTCTTTCTTGCCTATCTACATGACAAATCGGACTCGGTCTGTTACGAAGGGAAGACCAAAACCAGCGTCATTGTTTCCATCCAGCAGGAAGGCCTACCTACCGGTTCTTTCAGTCTCAGGAACATTTACGTCAGATACCACGAGATTTTTAGCATGTCCTCTCAGAAAGTGACGGATGACCTTGCTGCATTCGGCCACAACATTCACCTTAAGCAAGTAACACATATGCAGCGGAGACGAGCAGTTCACAACAAATTTTTTCTTAAACCATTTCGCCTCACACCTTCACCCCACAACATCCCTCTTACTTTCTTCTACCAGAATGTAAGAGGTCTTTGCTCTAAAATGAGTACTGTTCTACGCCAATTGCATGCTCTTCCCTTTGGAATATCCCAGTTCTCGTTACCCTGAGTGCCTTAATTTCATAATTCCATCAAAAGCACGGCGCTCTTTTATTGCTGACGACTCTTTTGGGCATTGATGTAGTAAAAATACGTGTAAGCTGGCTCGTCAAATTCTCTACTGTTCTGTTGTCGATTAGATTGAAACTATTAATTATTTCTTCAAACGCATCTTTATCAAAGAGTGTGTCCTTACATTAAGTTTCGTTTGTTTTCTCTCCTCTATGTCTATCAATGTCGCCTGGTGGTCAGTGTGCATATATTCCTCGCTGACTTTCCATTTTATTTTTTTCAGGAGGGAGTTACTAAGGAAAGTCTAAGGGGTTTGTAAGCCTGCTGCCCCACTCGGTTGGCCATGCGTTGAAATCCCCTTTTATAACAATTGGATATCTCCCATGTACGTCTTCAGCGTGCTAACATTTCCTCAAATTCACCGATTGTCCAGCTTGGTCGTGCATAATAACTATAAAAGTGTACGCCATTGATTTTTGCGCGGACAAAACCATATCCATGAGTATAGGTCTCTAGGAATGCCTATTTGCCGAATTTCCATATTGCCACCAGCTTTGTTTTTTTTCTCGCTGGTCCATTCATTGCTGTCGACGGTTTTATATGGTTCACTGACCAGTATTATGCCCGCTGGCTCATCTTAAGCTGTCTGTCTCAAAATATTCTGAGCTGTCTCTCAATGATTGAGATTTACCTGTATGATCTTTTGGTCATAGCTTCCTTGAAAATCCGGGATCTGCTGTTGCCGGCTACGTATTTATCGTCTTCTGGGTACTCTTTCTAGCAAAACATGTAAAAGGAATGTTTGTTGCACTCCTTTGCAAAATGTCCTTCGGATCTGCATCTCCTTTATAATTTAGATTGGTTTTCCTTGTTCTTGCATTAATTTGCTATGTGGCTAAATTCCAGGCATTTGAAACACTTTTTTAGCGATACCTTTTCACGGTTTAGGCAGCTGACCTAGCCAATTTTATTTTATTGCATCTAGCAGCTGTTTTGTGTCTTCTGTGGTGAGACTTATTCCCGATGATTGGGTGCTATCAAACACTTTTCGCAAAGACAGTACGTCTTCTGACGATACTCCTCCCAGTCCTAACTGCGACTTGATTCCTGAGCTTATGTCCTCCTTGGTGGTTACTTCTACATCTTTTAGTTCAATAGTAACACGGTGCGTCAGAGCCTTTACATTCGCTTTCGACCCTAATGCTTGATTTATAGCACCTTTTCACTCGGCTGCATTTGTGCCTGCCTTTTCTAATCTTTGATACCGCTTTTCCAAAGGCTTCTAATGTGGGATCCGCTTTTACTTTCGCAATATTTCTGCGCACGAGAGATCTCCTTTGGCCTCAATTGTTATGACGTCAGGTTTAGACTTGAGTTTCCTTACGTCATACTGTGCAGGTCTTTTCGAGTTCCACGGTTGCCTTTAGGGACATCCTCATTTTTATTATTTACCATTGTCAGATCCTTTTGGGTTCGTTTGGTCTCACGACTTTCACCGGTTTGTCGCTTTTTTTTGAACCCCTTTTGTTTCAGCCAGGGAGAGCTTTATAAAAAAATGTTCTTTTTAATTACCTCCTTGGCTTTCTCGTCCAGCAGCTGGAACGCTGATTTTTGGGGTTCCTCTCGGTATTCTGGAGGATCTCTGAAAATGATTCTCCTGATTCTTCGTATTCCGCTATTTTTTGCACCTCCGTTGGTTTTTAGATTTGTTTTGTTTGAACTCCTATTTTTGGGTCCTTATTCAAAGCCGTTATCAATATTCGGATGTGTAGTCACCACGAGATCTCATGGTCATTTTTGCAAGCAGTGAGGTCATGCAAGGGTTGAAACAAGCCTTATTTGAGGTTACGTATTCGGAGACAAATCGGTGCTAAACAAATATTTTACATCTGCAACTACACTACCAACTTAACGATGACGAACATTGAGGCCTGCCAGTGTTTTATCGGGACGGGGCGCTGTAGTTGGTTTTATTTAGATTTCACTCTGACTTACTAGGATTACAGAATATTGAAAACGTCAGCTCACAGCTATCACAGCTATTGCCTGTTAACGCCTAAAGTCGTAGGCAACTTCCCGTAGATGTGATCCTTTGTCGACACCCTTACAGAATGGTGTGGTACATATTGTGATGGACGACAGTTACTCATCGCATCACGTAGAAATTACACCCATTTCCTTTGCCATACGTTTATATGACCCTGATTTCACAGTGTGACGGGTACATCAGGATCTCGTTATTTTTCTTACTGTATTCCACGTAGCCAGCCTGAGGGGGTGGGGAGCACTTATACAAAAGACGGTGCTTACTTGTCTTGTCACAAAGAGTGCATTGGGTGTTTGAGGCCTTTTATAGTAAGTCCCACTCTCCGTCTCTGCGCTCCTCATTTAGTCGCCGCGTTTGACAATCAGTGGAACAAATCAGGCGTACCGATATGAAGTAAGCATTAATTTTATGTTTTCATTTGAAGAAAAGTGCTACAGAGTCGCATCGAATGCTTGTCGAGGCATATGGTGATTATGCTCTATCAGAAGCAACATGCAAAAGATGGTTTCAACGGTTCAGAGATAACGATTTTGATGTGAGAAATGAAGAACGTGGAAGACCACAAAAAAAAGTTTGAAGACTCCGAATTGCAAACAATATTGGATAAAGATGACACTTTAAGTCAGAAACAAATGAAAGAAATGTTAAATGTTGCACAACAAACAATTTCTGACCGTTTAAAAGCTTTGGGAAAGATCCAAAAGTCTGGAAAACGGGTGCCACATGAATTGAATGAAAGACAGATGGAAAACCGAAAAACCACTTGTGAAATTTTGCTTCAAAGACACGATAAAAAATCAGTTTTGCATCGAATTGTTACTGGCTATGAAAAATGGATTTATTTTCAGAATCCCAAACGGAAAAATCATGGGTTAATCCGGGACAACCACCAACTTCGACTTCAAAACCAGATCGATTCGGCAAGAAGACAACGCTGTGTGTCTGGTGGGACCATTAATACAGACCGCTACCGACAACAAATCATAAATTTGAACCATGCATTGATCAAAAAACGACCAAAATGGGTCAGAGGACACGGCAAGGTAATTTTGCTCCATGACAATGCACCTGCACACAAAGCAAAACTGGTTCAGGATACAACCAAAGCACTTGACTGGGAGCTGTCTCTCCGCCGTGTTCACCAGACTTGGCTCCTTCTGACTACCATTTGTTTTCATCGATGGGACACGCATTAGCTGAGCAGCACATCGAATCTTACGAGGAAGTCGAAAATTGGGTGACTTTTTGGTTTGCTTCAAAAGACGAACAGTTTTATTGGCCTGGAATCCATAAATTGCCGGAAAGATGGGAAAAATGTGTACCTAGCAATGACCAGTACTTTAAATAAAATGTTTTTTACTTTCCCATTGAAAATTAATCGTAGGTTTTATTTTCAGAAAAAACGCTTACTTCATACCGGTAATGCAGAGATTAAAAGCTTTAGCTCTTGAATGTGTACTCCATGTATGGTAAATAAGTTTGCAGTTCCTTACTGGTTTATCATTGAACGCCTAACATATATTAACATAGAGGTCATCACAAAAGGAGCGGTTACGTGGCGACGTCGCTTACTTAATTTCCCGGTATGATTTTGAGAAATCATAGATCGACGGAAATTCGTGTTGGCATTAGCAGTAATCTTACTTCAGTGACAGGTTGTTCCTCTTTCAACCGGTTGTGCTTGAAATAGTATTATTTTTACACCTATTTCTCGATTTGATTTTTGGATCTATGGTATTTTGAAGCAGCAAATCACACTTTACCTCGACTTATGTCTCTTTTTTAAACTCTCTTTTAAACGAACCACACCTGCTATCAATGAAGTAACTCGGTAGACCACAATCGAATGATAAATCGCATTTACCTAAGGCAAACCTTGGTACGCCTACGCATGACATCAGCAACCAAACGAGCATGGTCAACTTCTCACCTCCAACATCATTTAAAGGTCAGCTTCGAAGGCGTTGAGTCACAAAATCACTCTATTACCGTCCAAGTGACAATTCATTGACTATTATCTCTTTTTAGCTGGCCCGTTTATTTGACCAAAGGCATATCAACCGAAAGTCTCTGTCAATTGGGAGAACAAATTTCGGAATTTAATTAACTCACCCTCACAGCATAGTGACCCTGCATTGGATCTGGTGCTGGAGCTGATGGTCCTCTATTCTATGACAGATTTTTAGATCCGACTTCGTACATCGGTAGAGCACAACACAATTAAAATCTGAACAATCAATGCGCGCTCATTAAGTCCGCACTTTGATTAAAATTTATTGAAAGACTATCAATTGACAAGACAGGGATTATCAAGGGTCGACCCACGGTTTTGCTACAGGCGACAACCAAGATCATGTGCAGTAGGTGGAAGTAAATGTGAGTACGAATGCTGGCGACTAATGTATCTACAAATCGGCGTTTCTATTTGGACGTCTTTTTTTTTTTTTTTTTTTTTTCAATTCTCTTTTTCTCTCTCTCCCCTCCCTTATTGCACGCTAATATGTCGACATTGATGTATTTTTGTATTTTTTGTCAGTGATTCTTTGAGTCTAATCTCCGCAATAAATTGTTGAGAATAAATTTTTCCCAAGTCGAAATTGGGCCAATCGGGAGGGAGATCTATAAAGAGGAGGAAATAGAGCCTAAAAATGTATTTGTTTTAGGAAGGAGGATGTGGGATTAAAGTTAAGTGCGCTGAATGAATTTTTGACAGGTTCGAGAAAATTGAGATATTTACGAAATGATGTTTTGATTGTGCAATTGAGAGGTATGGAATGTGTGACAACATTTGAAATGATGCATAATAGCATAACTTGCTGTTGTTGTACACAGTGTGGGAGTATTTGATGACGAGCCAAATTGAAATTGAATGTGATAATAAATAGTAGATATTGGAGGTAGAAGCAATAATGATTAGGTTAACGATGCGAGAGTTGCTTCGGAAAGTAATTTATGGAAGGCTATTGATCTCGAGCAGTCTATTTCTATTCTGTAATACTTTTTTTGTGTGGTTCTGAGTAGATTTTAAAGACTTAAATCGAAAATGCGAGGTGTGTTCAAAAAGGAAGGTGACTTTATATGTTTTATAAAAAAAATATTTATTTATTAATGTTGTCGCCTTCAAAGTAATCTGCCGCAGATATAATAGACTTGTGCCAATGCTTAAACTTTTAAGTACAGCCTTAAGCTCTTCCAGCGATGCCGTTTTTATTTCCTCAATCGTTGCAAATCTCTATCCTTTAACAGGCCTCTTTAGTTTTGGGAACAGGAAAAAGTTGCACGGGACCAAATCCGGTGAATATGTTAGCTGAGGCATGGTTGTCGTGTTTTTTTTATGGCCAAAAAATCTCACAAGCAGATACAAAAGCCATGAACTATTTTTCCACGATTCCGGACTTTTTTTAGTTCGGCGCATAACTTTATTGTTATAGGTTATACTCCTTATTGACCGTACGACCTTGAGGTAAAAACTCCTGATGCTACGGTAATTAAAAAAAACAGTGATCAAAGCTTTGACATTGGCGTGCTTTTTTCGGTATTGGCTCTCCTGGGTTCTTCCATTGGGATGATTGGGCTTTGGTTTTGACGTCATAACCATATATTCATGATTCGTCACCAGTTATGACCCTCTTGAGCAAGTCAAGATTATCATTGACGTCATTCAAGAGCTCCTGAGCGATGCTAATACGACGGTTCTTCTGATCAAAGCTATGAAATTTCGGAACAAATTTGAGACACGCGTCTCAAATATCAAAATCTGCGCGAGCTAGCAGATACCACAAAGATTAGAACTGAGTGCACACGCCATATTTTGGGCAATATTCTGCATATGAAAAACTTATCCTGGTGCTGGGTGCCGCGCATACTCACTCCTGACCAAAAACACGAACGCGGGAGCACTTCGAAAGAGTGTTTGGACTTGCTGATGCGGAATTGGGTTGACTTTTGGCGTCAATTGGTAACTGTTGAACACCTGAGAATGAGTGCCCGGCAATGGACTGAAGCCGGCACGAGTGCTCCGAAGCGGCCGAGGAAGGCTCGATGGGTCGAAAAGGTTATGGCGTCGGTTTTCTGGGATTGTCATGGCATACTCTTCATGGGCTACCTCGAAAAAGGAATAACCATCAACAGCGAGTATTACTGTGCATTATTCGCTGCAAAACGGCGAAAAAAAATGTTGTTTTTGCAAGACAATGCGTCGGCGCACAAAAGCATCGCAACCATGGCTAAAATCAATGACTTACGGCTCCAATTGCTGTCGCATCCACCGTATTCGCTCGATTTGTCTCCCTCTGACTATTATCTCTTCCCAAACCTCAAAAGATGGCTCATCAATAAAAAATTCAGCTCACGCGAGGAAATTATCGACGCCACAGAGGAGAATTTTGCAGATCTTCTGGAAAATTACTTTTCGGACGGGATCAAGAAGTTGGAAAATCGTTGGAATAAGTGTATCAAACTAAAAGAAGACTGTATTGAATAAAATAAAAAAAAAAAACATTTAAAAAAATTTTTTCAAATTTCACCCCAGCTAGTATTTTAAGTGTTTTCGAGCGGTTGATTAGACTTTTTACACAAAATTTGATGCAAGTTCTTTGCTCAATTTTTATTATTAAATGATAATCGCCCAGCATACCAAAACATGTCTAACCTTTCTATCTGTCAAAAACTAACTAAGTATGCTATATACTTAAAACTGTGAACATATGTTTCAGACATGTGTGCCAACACAGCAAAAATAAAAATAAGTACAATACATAAAAATTACAGAATGTACTTTACTTTTTGAACATGCCTTGTACACCTACATATTAGCATCATCACCTGTTGAACGTTAAAATGTCTAATGAATTTATGTAAACGAACTGGGTTAGTCAATGAAATCACAACTCCAGCTCTAAACTGCAGAGTAATTGAAAAAGAACCAGAAAACTGCTGAGTTACTCTATGTTCACATCCAGTGTATCAATTATGGTATTATACCATACTACTGCGCGGTCCCATTGTCATTTTCACAGCAAGCGTCGGAAGATTTATGTCACCTATTCTCACTACACTTATGTAGATGAAAGCAAAGCATAGTGCCCCGTTACGATACCAGTGAGCAGTTTATAGACTTACCCGCACAATGACAACAAGATGACGACTTTTTAAAGCGGATGGGAAGCATTCGTTAAATCTAGCAGAATTCTGGAAAGTCATACCATGTTTACATGAAATCCAACTGTCAATTAAATCCTAATCAAGATACACTTCTCTAAACCTTGTCTAGCAAGTTCATTGGCAATCTCATCTCACATAGTGCCATTGTGGCCTGAAACGAACAAGATTGAATTGATCGTTCGGAAAAGCACTGCATCAAACTGTATTTGAAGTGGTGAATAGGGTATAGTAATTTAGAAATATCGTTACAGACGCAGATACTTTGCCTCTCTTAAACGATTCTTCACAATAGATGATAAATCATTGCCATCTTGATTGTGTGTGTCTCCGCTCGAAAGGCAGACGCCAAGATACGGTACTACAATAAATTGGTATTGGAGCTTTCAGTAAAATTTCGCTTACATTCCCCTGAAGTCAGGGGATTGAGTCAGATTTTGGTTGATCCTTCGGGGCAGAAAACTCGATTCTGTAGAGGAGTTTTGGTACCATTGCATCAGATGGGGAATGTCCGTAAGAGAAGAATTAATAGATGGTCGGTTAGAAAAGTTATCAAAACTCCAGTAGGAAAAACCACTTCTTTTTAAACGAGAAGGAAACATTCAAATGTACTCTCACAATAGTTTTGAGCCGGTCATACTAAGGAAGGCTCCTATGTAGCCGAGACAGACCGTTTGATGTACGTACGTATATCGTATTTTCGCGAAAGCTTTTTAACCATATTACCCAGCAGCAGGCTACTTTACGCAGCCGGAAATTCAACAGTCCATTGGAAGTTTTCGATGTGACATGCATTGTCCAAACAAATTTGTTATTCATAATTACACATTTAACAGCATATATATCATCAGAGCCGTCTTTGTTTGTTTTTTTTTTTTTTTTTTTACTATTTGAATAGATTTCTCACTTTTCACTGACGTGTTTTTGTTTCTGGGTAAACATCTTTCATTTCCCTGAACTGCCTGGGAGTCCAGAAGAGAGAAGGGCGTCAGATTCGGAAGCCTGAAAACCTTTGCAAGACTTTGCTTCAATAGTTCCATTTTCCATATTACTTTAATTTAACTTTGGCTTGTTCAGACTGTAGTAATTGCCAGTTTTCGCAATGCATCAGAAATCATATCACCTTGATCAAAAAAATTTCGGAATTTATTCAGAAAATTAAAAATACAAGTTTATTGATCTAAATCTCTATTGTCTCCTTCAAAGTTATTCCCATCGACTGCAACACACTTATGCCAGCGCTTGATCCAATCCTCGACACATTTTTTATGTTCGATTTTCCGTATGTCCATCAGTGCTTCCTGCGATTTTTCCATTACTTCCTCTCGGCGTTTCCATTACTGAAACGCGATCCCCGTAGTGGTTTTTTTTAACTCGATTGAACAGATAGAAGTCACAGGGAGTCAAATCAAGTGAATTCGGTGGCTGTTGGATGGTATTTGTTGCATTGGTGCAAAATCTACTAGCTTTCTGCCCACAATTGGGGTCTCTTTTGGCGAATTGCTTCACGTAAAAGTCTCATAACGCCCAAATAATACTCTTTGCTTACTGTCTAGCCTTCTGGCAAAAATTCATGATGCACTACTACTACCGTGAGCATTGCCTTTTTGACTGAAAATGACGTGATGTTTTTGGTTTCGGCTCATTTGGTGAACGTCGTACTCATAAACCCATGTCTCGTCTCCAATAATGAATGTGGGATCGGATTTAGCCTTGCAAATCATCTCTTTTGCATGGTTTTTTGGCACCAATTTTGCTGCTACACGACGGAAAACCAAATCCAAGACCAAAATGTCTTGGACGAATCCATAGGCAATGTTCAAGTCTTTCGATATCTCTCTGATGGTTAATTTGCGATTATTGACCAACATTTCTTATACTTCATCAATGTTTTCGTCGGTTTTCGATGTCGATATTCTGTCACTGTGTTCATCATCTTCGATTGACTCATGATCACACTCGATTGAACAGAAAGAAGTCACAGAAGTTATTTTGCCACTGGTAAACGACCGTTTTCTTTAGAGAATCGTTGACGAAACACTTTTCCAACATTTCCAACGTTCGCGCACCATTGCAAATTTAAATCCATTTCTTAAATTGTAAAAAATCGCCAACACACACAGAGATAGATGTGCTCTTGAGTACGTAACTTTTGCAAATGTCAAGCTATGAAGCTTAGATTTAGAGGGAGTGTCAACAACAGATGTACCAACTTAACAAAAAAAAAAACTGTATTTCCTGTTTCAATTATAAGAGGAGGTTGGTTATAAGCATCCATCTCATGCTTTTTGTAAAACCTTAGAGATATAGACGTAAATCGGAACGGAATCATGTCTTTAATTTGCGCCAGATGATTAAGAAAGTCCTTATTGATGACGCGCATCTATAACAGACGCTGAGTTCCTCCAGTTTCGCGACTTTTCCGTCATGAATAGGAAAGTTGAAGCTACTAAACCCAATGATCTTCAAATTACCTTCTAGGCAGGAGGGTAAAGCTGAGATCCAGGTGCGTTATCTACTATTCTAGTAATATCCCCATTAGATAAAACCTCGTACCTGGTAGACCTTTCTTAATCCACCTCTCAGCTAACTGGGTTCTTTTCACAACCCTATAATTGTTGACTCTAGGGCCTTTCTGAAACTTTAGAGTAGACAAAGCAAAGAAAAGAAGGGCAAGTCACCGCTAAACAAAACCAAAAAAAAAGAAAAAGACACAAATGTCAGGAAAAGCCATTTAGGGTGACTTAAACTTCAGTATAAAGATTCATTTTCCTAAAATTAAATAAAGTTCATAAAAATTGCTGTTGAGAGCTGTACATCTAGTGCTAAATGATCACAGATATATGTATGTATATATATTTGATCGTTAAGAAACATCAACTGTAATGCAAACAATCCATAGCTTTGTACAAGTAATATTTTAATCAAAAAAAAAAAAAAAAATATCAAGGATTAGGTGTACCAAAAGGTTCAGATTTTTAGGTCTATCCTGCTCGATGGCATTCTTCACTTTAAAGAAATGAGACGTTGCCCAAGTTCTGCCACACATAGCCAGTGCATGTATATTTAATTGTTTGACGTTAGTTTGAAGTAACAGAGAACTTATCACGATATAACCTCTTCTGTCAAGTACTTGAATCTCCGTTTCAACAGACTTTATTTTGCAACAGCTCATTTTGTTTGTTTCTTGAATAGGATGCAGAACAATAGAATATAGCAATATCGAAGAACATTCAAGTAATTCATAATTCGAGGCTATCTTATGGATTATTATTGTAGAAACAAAGGAAATATTAACCACAGCTCATAGGGTGGATGAGCAAAAACCTTTTTTTTTTCCAAACAATACGAGTAGATACAATTGTGCTTACTTCAAGATCTCCAAGGCAACAACATACATATACTTAATAATTGGCCCTCAGTAGATGAAGCCTAACGTACCTGGGGATATAAAAAAAAAATGTTTTCCCCTCGGATTTTTCTGCGTAGCATTGTTTATTCTCTCCCACTTAAAGCCAACTCTTAAATCCCTACCTTTATCTTCCAGATATCAAATCCACATAAATACAATATATATATGGCGTTTACGGGCTTAGCTATCTAGATTGTCTCATATACTTTGGACATTTATATTGACACCAAAAAGCCTCATTCTTATAAATGAAATAACAAACCTTCTTCAGATAAGGAAACAAGGGAATAACACTAAACATTCTATCAGAGGAAGAATTTCTTTAAAAAAAAAAAAAAAAAGTCCCTGCACCATGGCGCAAATGTCTCCATGATGTGAGATATGGGCGTGATGTAGGGAGGTACACCTGCCCTCAATTTCCATCCTATAGTTCCAATTTTTTATTTTTTTTTTTCGTTTTTTCATAAAATAGATGCTTGATTGTTGATTTGTGTATGTATTGTACATACATAGGTATCTCCAAGAGACGTATCATGAGCCATTAGCATTGCTTTTAAGTTTTTCATTTATTTTTATTTTATTTTTTTCATTTTTCCATCTCGATTCCTATGAGGTGCATTCTACTGATGCAGGGCGGTGAGGACTTCAAGGATTGACCTAGATTTTTAACTTGGGATACTTGTACATAAGTAAAACAGTGGATATGCGAAGCTTCTACTGGGACAGTTCATTTTACATTCCCAGATAGTACAAAGACTGTGGCGATGATAATAGTATTCTTATATCTTTGCCTGGAAACGGAATATTTTTTGTTTTGCTTTTACCATGATCCCGTGGACTGAGAGAATAATTGCATTTGAATGTTACAAAATTGAATATAATATCTCATCATGCTTAAGGGTGGTTTCAGTCAAAAGGAAAAGCAAAGGAGAAAAACATCCTTGAGTTGAGCTTGTCATCAAAGACAATTATGTTTTATAGTGCACTTAAGTGACATAGCTTGGCATGGGTCGTTGACTAATGAAGTTTTATGTGTGTTTTCGAGGACTTGCAGGACTCTTTTTAACGTTTTTGACATATTATGGTTAATGAACAAATTAATATGAGCAATATTCTGAAGTAAGCAGGTTTGTTGATTGTTGATATTCCAGGAGGACTTGTATTCAAAGTCAGTAATCATCTTATACTTTAGTCATTGTTATTAAGTCAATGATGTCAGGACATACATAGGTATATAGTGAATTATCTCTCGGATAACTCGGATATCTCGGATAATTTATTCAGAAAATTAAAAATACAAGTTTATTGATCTAAATCTCTATTGTCTCCTTCAAAGTTATTCCCATCGACTGCAACACACTTATGCCAGCGCTTGATCCAATCCTCGACACATTTTTTATGTTCGATTTTCCGTATGTCCATCAGTGCTTCCTGCGATTTTTCCATTACTTCCTCTCGGCGTTTCCATTACTGAAACGCGATCCCCGTAGTGGTTTTTTTTAACTCGATTGAACAGATAGAAGTCACAGGGAGTCAAATCAAGTGAATTCGGTGGCTGTTGGATGGTATTTGTTGCATTGGTGCAAAATCTACTAGCTTTCTGCCCACAATTGGGGTCTCTTTTGGCGAATTGCTTCACGTAAAAGTCTCATAACGCCCAAATAATACTCTTTGCTTACTGTCTAGCCTTCTGGCAAAAATTCATGATGCACTACTACTACCGTGAGCATTGCCTTTTTGACTGAAAATGACGTGATGTTTTTGGTTTCGGCTCATTTGGTGAACGTCGTACTCATAAACCCATGTCTCGTCTCCAATAATGAATGTGGGATCGGATTTAGCCTTGCAAATCATCTCTTTTGCATGGTTTTTTGGCACCAATTTTGCTGCTACACGACGGAAAACCAAATCCAAGACCAAAATGTCTTGGACGAATCCATAGGCAATGTTCAAGTCTTTCGATATCTCTCTGATGGTTAATTTGCGATTATTGACCAACATTTCTTATACTTCATCAATGTTTTCGTCGGTTTTCGATGTCGATATTCTGTCACTGTGTTCATCATCTTCGATTGACTCATGATCACACTCGATTGAACAGAAAGAAGTCACAGAAGTTATTTTGCCACTGGTAAACGACCGTTTTCTTTAGAGAATCGTTGACGAAACACTTTTCCAACATTTCCAACGTTCGCGCACCATTGCAAATTTAAATCCATTTCTTAAATTGTAAAAAATCGCCAACACACACAGAGATAGATGTGCTCTTGAGTACGTAACTTTTGCAAATGTCAAGCTATGAAGCTTAGATTTAGAGGGAGTGTCAACAACAGATGTACCAACTTAACAAAAAAAAAAACTGTATTTCCTGTTTCAATTATAAGAGGAGGTTGGTTATAAGCATCCATCTCATGCTTTTTGTAAAACCTTAGAGATATAGACGTAAATCGGAACGGAATCATGTCTTTAATTTGCGCCAGATGATTAAGAAAGTCCTTATTGATGACGCGCATCTATAACAGACGCTGAGTTCCTCCAGTTTCGCGACTTTTCCGTCATGAATAGGAAAGTTGAAGCTACTAAACCCAATGATCTTCAAATTACCTTCTAGGCAGGAGGGTAAAGCTGAGATCCAGGTGCGTTATCTACTATTCTAGTAATATCCCCATTAGATAAAACCTCGTACCTGGTAGACCTTTCTTAATCCACCTCTCAGCTAACTGGGTTCTTTTCACAACCCTATAATTGTTGACTCTAGGGCCTTTCTGAAACTTTAGAGTAGACAAAGCAAAGAAAAGAAGGGCAAGTCACCGCTAAACAAAACCAAAAAAAAAGAAAAAGACACAAATGTCAGGAAAAGCCATTTAGGGTGACTTAAACTTCAGTATAAAGATTCATTTTCCTAAAATTAAATAAAGTTCATAAAAATTGCTGTTGAGAGCTGTACATCTAGTGCTAAATGATCACAGATATATGTATGTATATATATTTGATCGTTAAGAAACATCAACTGTAATGCAAACAATCCATAGCTTTGTACAAGTAATATTTTAATCAAAAAAAAAAAAAAAAATATCAAGGATTAGGTGTACCAAAAGGTTCAGATTTTTAGGTCTATCCTGCTCGATGGCATTCTTCACTTTAAAGAAATGAGACGTTGCCCAAGTTCTGCCACACATAGCCAGTGCATGTATATTTAATTGTTTGACGTTAGTTTGAAGTAACAGAGAACTTATCACGATATAACCTCTTCTGTCAAGTACTTGAATCTCCGTTTCAACAGACTTTATTTTGCAACAGCTCATTTTGTTTGTTTCTTGAATAGGATGCAGAACAATAGAATATAGCAATATCGAAGAACATTCAAGTAATTCATAATTCGAGGCTATCTTATGGATTATTATTGTAGAAACAAAGGAAATATTAACCACAGCTCATAGGGTGGATGAGCAAAAACCTTTTTTTTTTCCAAACAATACGAGTAGATACAATTGTGCTTACTTCAAGATCTCCAAGGCAACAACATACATATACTTAATAATTGGCCCTCAGTAGATGAAGCCTAACGTACCTGGGGATATAAAAAAAAAATGTTTTCCCCTCGGATTTTTCTGCGTAGCATTGTTTATTCTCTCCCACTTAAAGCCAACTCTTAAATCCCTACCTTTATCTTCCAGATATCAAATCCACATAAATACAATATATATATGGCGTTTACGGGCTTAGCTATCTAGATTGTCTCATATACTTTGGACATTTATATTGACACCAAAAAGCCTCATTCTTATAAATGAAATAACAAACCTTCTTCAGATAAGGAAACAAGGGAATAACACTAAACATTCTATCAGAGGAAGAATTTCTTTAAAAAAAAAAAAAAAAAGTCCCTGCACCATGGCGCAAATGTCTCCATGATGTGAGATATGGGCGTGATGTAGGGAGGTACACCTGCCCTCAATTTCCATCCTATAGTTCCAATTTTTTATTTTTTTTTTTCGTTTTTTCATAAAATAGATGCTTGATTGTTGATTTGTGTATGTATTGTACATACATAGGTATCTCCAAGAGACGTATCATGAGCCATTAGCATTGCTTTTAAGTTTTTCATTTATTTTTATTTTATTTTTTTCATTTTTCCATCTCGATTCCTATGAGGTGCATTCTACTGATGCAGGGCGGTGAGGACTTCAAGGATTGACCTAGATTTTTAACTTGGGATACTTGTACATAAGTAAAACAGTGGATATGCGAAGCTTCTACTGGGACAGTTCATTTTACATTCCCAGATAGTACAAAGACTGTGGCGATGATAATAGTATTCTTATATCTTTGCCTGGAAACGGAATATTTTTTGTTTTGCTTTTACCATGATCCCGTGGACTGAGAGAATAATTGCATTTGAATGTTACAAAATTGAATATAATATCTCATCATGCTTAAGGGTGGTTTCAGTCAAAAGGAAAAGCAAAGGAGAAAAACATCCTTGAGTTGAGCTTGTCATCAAAGACAATTATGTTTTATAGTGCACTTAAGTGACATAGCTTGGCATGGGTCGTTGACTAATGAAGTTTTATGTGTGTTTTCGAGGACTTGCAGGACTCTTTTTAACGTTTTTGACATATTATGGTTAATGAACAAATTAATATGAGCAATATTCTGAAGTAAGCAGGTTTGTTGATTGTTGATATTCCAGGAGGACTTGTATTCAAAGTCAGTAATCATCTTATACTTTAGTCATTGTTATTAAGTCAATGATGTCAGGACATACATAGGTATATAGTGAATTATCTCTCGGATAACACGAGTAATGTTTACTTCCAAAAGGTCAATCGTCGCTGGCTTATTCCTGAAGACCTAAGACTTTACATATCTCCAGAAAAAATAGTCTAAAGGTGTGATATCGCACGATCTAGGCGGCCAATTTCCCGTAGGAAAACGTGAAATTAAGTGCTCACCAAAATGATTTCTCAACAAATCTATTGATTCACGCGCTGTATGGCTCGTAGCGCCGCCTTGTTGAAACCAAAGCTCACCGAGACCATGTGCTTGAATTTCAGGAAGCACATAGTCCTGTAACATGGCGGATAATGGTTACCATTGACGGTAACATTCTGATTTGCCTCATTTTTGAAGAAATATTGACCAATGATTCCACCAGCCCATAAACCACCACACCATACCGTTGTTTTTAATGGATGTCATAGTAACTCTTGGTACTCTTCAGCTTACTCATCAGCCTAAATACGGCAATTTTGTTTATTAACGTATCCATTGAGACAGAAATGGGCTTCATCACTGAACAAACTTTCACGATAAAACACCGGATTTGCATTGAGTTTTTCCAGAGCCCATTCAATAAAAATATGACGCAAATACAAGTCGACTGGCTTCAATTCTTGCACAAGCTGAATTTTGTACGCTTTTAGGCCAAGATTCTCACGTAAAATACGCCAAGTTGTTGAAAACCCCAAGCCAGCTGCTGAGAATGACGTCGAATCGATTCGTCACGGTCTTTGCGTACACTCTCAGCTACAGCTGCAATAGTCTCTTCACTACATGCTGGATGTGGTCTAACTGTTTGAGTATCATCCACTAATCTAAACTGGGACTCAAATTTGCGAATTGTATCGGCAATAGTGGTTTCAGTAGGTCGATTATGCGCACCGTAAGTTCCTCGAATCGCACGAAAAACATTTCTCACAGAACGCAGATCTTCGTAATACAGTTGAACGATTTGGAGTTGCTGTTGTGTTATGAGTCTTTCCATGATGACTTGCCAAACGATACTGAACAAAATTGACAAAGCAGTTTGATAAGAGTCACGCATGATCTGTCAAAAAAGCCTATTGAAAATCAAACCTTACGATGAACCACCCCTTACATTAGGCACTAATGATTTGTAAAAATATCGATTCTGGTGTGCTCTTGCAGAATATCTCCTGAAGGAGGACCTTCAACGGTGATATGATATGATATCTCCGGTTTCGCTGATTTGAAATCAATAAAAAAAATCGAAAGGTTCTTTGAGTGGATAGATAAAACTAGCTATTGATCGAAGGAATAATCGAAATTTGCGGCTTCGAAAAAAAAAAAAATCGAATTTATGACCACAATCGCCACGTAAAATTGTTTAAAAAAAATAGAAATAATTATCCGAAATTTTATTTATTCGATCAATACATGAGGAATATATCTCAGAAGGTTGTTTAAAAATTTCAGATATATAGGCTTAGCCATTTTTTAGAAATCTTTATCACCGACTTCGAGAAAAACGCGTTTAAAATTTCGGAAGAAGTTTACACATAATCCGAGACGTCCTCACAAATATGCACATATCTCGAAAAGTACTTACCAGAACGATTTGAAAGTTTCAGAGAATATAGTTAAATATATACACATTACGAAAAAACAAAATAGATTTTTTAAAAATATAACTGCTATAATAACTATAATGGGTCCTTATAGAAAAGGCTGTAAATCCTTAAGTGCGCTCTAAACGCGGTCACGAAATGACGTTTTTCAAAACGTTCGACAGTTTTCTCCGGATCTGATAAACCGATTTTTATAAATCTTCGTGCGTTTTATTTATTGAAATGTCGTGAGTGGAAATTGCCACAATTTAGGCAAAAAATCAATAAAAAAATTTGGCAAAAACAAGAAAACCCGAAAAAAGATTGATTTTTTCAGACTTTTTTCAAACATCCGATTTATTTTTTTAATCGATTTTATATTAATAGTGGTAAATTACAACGTAAGAAACTTAAAAAAAAAATCATAAAAATTTGTGTTGAGTTAAATAGTCCACTAAAGGAATTTTAGGTAAATCTGTCTAATTTTTTGTTGTTTTAACATAAGTGCTGCGTTTTGCGAATTAAAACAATATCAGTGACCATAACCTTGATTACAAATTCTGACTACGGTCCTACATGTGATGGAAAGGTTCAACAGAGGTTTCCGACAGAGCGGCTTTCAGTGGAAAGCAGTTTCCTTTAACACACGGGTCCTTTCTTGGAGGAAATCTTCTGGATGTACACGGCTATGATAAAGCCAGTTCTATTTTGTGTTGTCATTGATTCGTGTGGAATAAGCTTTCACACAAAAAGGTCGCCGTTGCGAATTTCCATGTTGATGTTCGCATCATTTGCTGCAACCTCAAAATACATCTTCCGGGGTTTGGCCACTCTAGGATTTTCAAAAAATAATTGTACAAAAAAAGAGGTTATCTGAGACACTCTGCACAGCCGCCATATTTAAATAAATTACTTTGTAAAAAATTATGTTTACAGTCAAATATATGTACAATAAACCTCTATTCTTGTAAACTTTATTTATTTTATATTTTTCCTGAAAAAATAATCACAAAAAAAAACCATTTTTATGACCTCTAGAATGGCCGAACCCCTTAAATGGAAGTGGTCTTTGGTGCAACTTTCTTTTGAATCTGGTCTAACTTTTGCCGATCAAACCAGCTAATGTCCACAACACTCAGGAGTCCCCTCGATTAAATCTAAGCCAAAAATAAATATAAATGAATCTTCACGGACAGGTCAAACCGATCTTTGATAGAATTGGCGCTGGCTTATTTGTGGAAGTCAACAACTTTAGACCTTATTACCTTTCTAGCGACGGCCCTAATGTCTTGCTAAACTGTCTTAACACAAAGTTTTGGAATGTGGGCATGTAAGAGTTCTTTTAACGCATAAAGTCTTGACTGCATCCAGGTCGCAAAGGGATGGTGAGTAATGATACCACCGGGTGAACTTTTTATACAAAGCTCAGAGGAGAATTTTTCAGGATCTAAACTGGCGCTAGAACAACCTGCTTGACTCTGTAGGTGGTACGTAGACCAAACAAATACTACCGGACGTCTTCGGCTTTTCGGTAGGAAAGACTGTAGATTTTTTACTGTTATCTGCATAGCACCTAAGCGTGCTATGCATAAGTGTGCGATTAATGAGGCCATAAGCACTTGCTCTGTGAATGTCCAGGTTGTACTTGTATTGGGTTGAAGATACTAGGCGCTATTGATAGAGATTTCATCACAGATACTCGATTCCTCATTTTTATACGAAAGACTGAGAAAATCCAATTTGCAAGGTTATCTGCCGCCTTGTGGGTCATGCGGTGTCAATATGTCATATGTTTTTTGTATGTCATAATAAGATAAGTTCATTTCATTGCTTGCGTACTGAACAATAGAACTTTTATATGTATCTTCGTGCCGTAATGTATATTCTGGCTTCTATTGATTTTTGATACATTATATCGTGCAATTGATCTGCACATCTTCTGAGATCACGTTTCCTATCATAGATATAGTATGTTAAAAAATGTAAGTGCTTGGAGCCGTATTTACAAATAGTTTGAGTCCCAATTTGTTCGCCTTTAACTCCAGCGTATAGTTGTGGGGTATTTGGTGCAGATCCAATGTTCTGTGTGAGAGCAACCAATAGTTATCAGCGCAGTTAATTTGTTAAAGATATGATGTCATATTACATCTCAGCCACATGCTTCCTCCAGGAGCTGCCAGACTATGGTACATATGGTAATTGATTTTAACAAGGAATAGTAGTGACTATGCAATCTTTTTATCCTTCCTTGATAACTTTAAATTCCGCCGACACCTAACTCTGTTGTGTAAGTCTTTAAGTCTTGACAATGTACGCCATTATATATAGTCTTTATAACTGAAACTAGTCTTCATGCATCATCTCGATTCATGCTGTTGAAAGCTTCCTCGGAATCGATCAAAAACCACAAGGTGTAACAAAAGTCGTTTTTTTTTTTTTTTTTTTTTTTGAAATGAAAAACTAAGGTTCTGCTTTTGGAACATGTTTAATTGATGTCTTACATTTTTTTCCATTAAGTTGAGAAAATGATATGAACTAAGTAGCCGTCGACAGAATTGATGACAATTTTTGCCCGATTTGTGCCATTGTTCATTACTCTTGCCAGAACTTCCGGCAAATGGTCATCGCATTTTTGACGGATATTCTCTTCGAGGATTTCAAGTCTGGAACGGTTAAATTAAGCGATTTTGCCGGCCAGTGCAAATCGCCGAAACGAGAGATTAGGCCAATTTTTGGCCAAAGATTCGTTGGCCAATGCTGTTTATACAAGACACATTATGTTACCCTCTTTCTTTCTTTTTTGTGTCCTTAATTTGTCCGAAACCATTCAAAAGGTAATTTTTTTATTAAGCCCGAACGGTATTTTAAAATGATAGAATTTATAAGATGTTTTGCAAGAATATTTTTATATTAGATACATGCTTTGTTGTTTTTGATTGAGCTTAATTAAGTTTCAATTAACCTTGTACAAGTAAGTAACTAGTAACTGGCAGACATGTAATCGATTTCTAATAGCTTCTTCTTTGCGTCCTTAATTTGTCTGAAATCATTCAAAAGGTAGTTTTTTATTAAGATCGAACGGTATTTTAAAATGATATAATTTGTAAGATGTTTTGCAGGAAGAACATTTTTATATTGGATACATCCTTTGATGCGTTTGATTGAGCTCAATTAAGTTTCAATTAACCTTGTACAAGTAACTATGCTGGCAGAAATGTAATCGATTTCTAATAGCTGTACTATACCATAATTGATATACATTAGTACAATTTCTGTGGTCTGACATAGGATTATGCGTTACATCTTCATCGCAAAAATTTATAGAATGCGAAAGAGTTCGTTGTCCTTGTTAGCGTCGTCAAAGATCATTTTCTCACTTCTCAATTTGATTCATTGGTTCCAAGCTGTCTAGTTTCAATTCACCACTCAAATTATTTTCATTATTTGTACGACTAGTCTTTCATGAGCCATGCCTCAACAGATCTTCGTTGACAGCTTCAAACTCTAAGACCAGAGTTTTGTGTTTCCTGATTCGACTTTAAGATTAAAACCGTCAATTTGCCAAGCAACTCGTTTTAATTGGCAGTTGAGTTGATTAGCCCATGTCAGAGATGAAAATCAACTTTATTACTACAAACAATTAAGTAATGACTTCTCATTGTCCCCAACCATTTAAGAAAAGTGTGACAAAAGTTGAAATTGATTTTCTTCATTATCACGGATGCCGTCATAGTCATAGACTTTCCAGACGCCCATTACAAACAATAGGCTTTAAAGTAGACCTCTCTCATTCATTTCACATCCCGTCCCACTACTGTAAATATTAATAAAAATGATTTTTATCACTCTAAGTGATATGAATTGTCTTGGAGACAGAGATGTCTCCTCTGATGAGGAAAGTTAAGGCATATGAGTGGTGGGGGAATGACTGCTATTCTTAATAGGGTGCTTGCACAAGTAGGAGGTATGGGCACTAAATGCGTCCCCAGATTGTCACCGATGAGTTATGCAAACTAATAACTGTCCACCCCGGGTTTTCCTTTTTAAACTGAACCCAATGGATGTCGGCCAGAAAATAAAGATAACGACAGAACGACACGACAGAAGAATAACTTTAAGAATGACAATGGGTAGGAATGCAAGTGTGAAAATGTGTGACTTTTGTTGCAAAATATTAAGGGCACATATAAGTGACTGTAGCTTCATGTCCGATGATATGAGGCCTGAGATACGAATAGTGTTACAACTACGAATTTATCTGGAATAAGTGAGTTGAGTAGCGTGATTCGAAAATAAGTAGCTGTCTGCGGTAGTTGTTGATTTTTTATTTGCTTTGATGAGACTAAATTTAACAATTTATTTGTTTTTTTTTTAATCTTATTTCATACTAAATCTTGTTTCTTTTTTCTTTTCTTTCTAGGTAAGGAGTCTGTGGAATTTAAGAATATTTAACTATGAAAGAAATAGCAGAGGGTGAAAAATTATGACAATAATTATGTTTTTTTGGTACTAAACAATTTTGAAACATTTGTAACCATTTAAACGAATAGCGAGACGTTATATCCTGCTTTCAAGTTGCTGGTACCTAACTACAATTGAAAACGAAATCATGGTCTTGCGGCGCTCTTCAGTATCTTTGAGTCAAACCAGTCATTTGGCGTTCAAAGATTCCTTTGGCTTAGCAATTTTTGGTATAACTTCGATGTGGCTAAGTTTACAGCCCTTTCAGCTTTCAGGACAACACTCAAATTTTTTAATAGCTCGGAGATTTAATTTTTCCATAATATGATAACTTAATAGCATCGGGGTTGAATTAAGTCTCTTCTAATAAGCTTGACTCTAAGCTGCCTGACTCCACGAAGGTCCTTTTCATTTATTAGTAGGCGAGGTAAATCTTTTCTTCAGGAGGAATCCAAGCTTTTGAGCCGAAGCATTGATACCCATTCGCTCTACATGTACGAGTACCTCAGGCAACTGAAGCTCTTTTTTCTAACTGGGTCGATTTCAGTGCACAGCTCGTAGAATTCAGTATTGTATCTCCTCTTTCAGAGTCCGTCAACCAAAACGTGACCACCACGAAACGAAATATCTTAATCTGCCTCAGCTAGCTCCCATATCTCTGCATCATAGTGCAAGGCTGTGATGATAATGGCCTCATATAGCGTTTCCTAAGTGTTTCCTGAAGAGGGTTTCTTAAGATGTGTTTCTTATCAACTCCCTCCCAAAGCCAAAGAAATAAAGAGTGAATACCATAACTCTTCGTTTAATTTTTGATGAGGTGGCATTATCAGAGTTAATAGCGGAGCAGAAGTAAATACAATCACTAAATGAAAGTGAAGTGTTCTGTGTCTTTTTTGGTTAATATTGTATACCTGCCAAGTTTCGCCGTCATTCAGAGTTTAAACCAATTTGTTTCAAAATTCGCAAACACATTAGTGACAGGTCGCGGCGTCCTATTGGCAAGTTGTACCTCTTTCACAAGTATGCTATAAAATAAATTACATATCACATGACAACTCATAACCTTTTCTAAACTCTTTTCTGACATCTGAGATTGCTGCTAAGCATTCTCTACAATCTGACGGGTTTATAGCTTTATAGCTTGTCTCTATGGTATAGTTGTTATTATATGCAGGCTTAAAACCATTACAGCGGTGGTGATCTGTGTGAAGTGTGAAAATTTGGACAATTTTGGACTTACCCATTTCAAAGCCACACTGACATGGGGAAATCAGAGCATCGTAAATAGTTTCAGGAGTCCACATAATACGGAAGACGCTATGTTATGGATGCTGATACCTCTGTAGCCACCTCAGCTTACATGGTCTCTTTTCTTGTAGATTGTTCAAAGGATACTGAGGTTCCATTCATCAGACATCTTCGAATAAATCGAAGAAATGTGTTAGTATTGGGTCTATAACTTCGTGCGGTTTGTTAAGAGATGGCGTAACTTGTATTATTCCATTGGAACATGCGTTGGAAAGCTACTGTCATTGTACGTCATTTCAGTGTATGTCATTCATTTGAAGCCTAAACAACAATCTTTTTTTTTCACTCAAATATGTCGAACTTTGTGCCTGAAAAAGTGTTTTTGCGGGGAGTTCTTCTTCATTACTGAAAACTGCTCCCGAAAGTCATCGTATTTTGTTGGAAGTTTATGGTGAACATGCGCTAGCTGAGCGAACGTGCCAAAAGTGGTTTGCACGATTTAAAAATGGTGATTTTGGCTTGGAAGACGATGAACGTCCTGGGCAGCCAAAAAAGTTTGAAGATGAAGAACTGAAAGCACTACTCTATGAAGATTGTTGCCAAACACAAGAAGAGCTCGCAGAATCTTTGGGTGTCACACAAGCAGCAATTTCAAAACGTTTAAGAGCAGCTGGATATATTCAAAAGCAAGGAAAATGGGTTCCACATGAACTCAAGCCGAGAGACATCAAAAGGCGGTTTTGCTTGTCCGAAATGTTGCTGGAACGCCACAAAAGGAAGTCATTTTTGCATTGGATTGTTACTGATGATGAAAAATGGATCCATTACGACAACACCAAACGCAAAAAATCATATGTGAAACCCGGCCAAAAAGCCAAATCAACGGCAAAGCCGAATATCCATGGCGCGAAGGTAATGCTCTGTATTTGGTGGGATCAGATGGGTGTGCTGTACTATGAGCTGCTAAAACCGGGTGAAACCATCAATAGATAACGCTACCGTTTGAAGAGAGCAGTAGCCGAAAAACGCCCGGAATATGCGACCAGACACGAGCCAATAATTTTCCATCATGACAACGCTCGGCCCTACGTTGCTATTCCGGTTAAGAACTATTTGGAAAACAGTGGATGGGAAGTCTTACCCTACCCGCTTTATAGCCCAGACCTTGCCCCTTCTGACTACCATTTGTTCCGGTCGATGCAGAACGCCCTTACTGAAATACGATTCACATCAGAGCAGAATATCAAAAATTGGCTTGATTCATTCTTGGCTGCCAAGCCGCCGCAGTTCTTTTGGGATGGGATCCAAAAATTGCCAGAAAGATAGGAAAAAGTCATAGCTTCAGATGGGCAATACTTTCAATAATACTATTGTACATGTTTTTCTTAAATAAACGTTCAAATTTTGAAAAAAAAAAAAAAACGCACGAATTAAATAACATGCTCTCTACCAAATCAACTCCTGCTTACTGCCTGGTCGGCCGTCTGGCAGCCTAGTTTTACTTATAACAGATTGCGATATACTTCCTTTTGACCGGATGGTCGGAAATCTTGATTATTGTGGCTCAAGTTAAATGACTCTAGTACTAATTTTCCTTGCCCATTTGTACAAGTTTTTTTTTATCTTTTGGTAAAATCTCAAAACCTTGTTACTGCAGGTTATTGCTCAACTGCAAGCTCTTTCTTTTTTAACGAAGAAAGTAATGTTCCTTTGCTCGTAATCATCATATACATCGCGGCATGATGTGTATGTATGATGTTGGGTGAAACCCAACAGTTCGGTTATTACATTTTTATGGCTTCTTATCATCGATGCAACGGTTAAGGTTTTGGCGGTTTTTTGCGATTGCAGTCGCCCAATATTAAATCTTTTCTCAGTTGTTCTCCTCTGCCGAGGCACCTGCGATATCCGTAGACGTTCCTTAGCGAAAGTTGGTTGTGAACCAAATTAATACTCGGAATGTTCCGACATTTTTAATACTAGAGAAGTACCCTGTGTCTATCGTAACACGACTGACGGGTTCAGGATCAAGTGATCCCCGTGGTTATCTATCATTTTTGAGGTGAGAACATGGGCGTAACGTATATCAGGTTGATATTGGTGAAGTCAACTCACATACCGAAGGCTGAATACTTCTTACTTAGATTTACACTTACAAAAAATTTGCAATCAAATAAGCGCTGATTGTGGTCTGCCGTCTCACACTGTAAATGGTCGACCACATCCCAATAATCGTGGCAAGTATATTTGAGTGGTTTATCGCCTCAGTAAACAAACATCTTCGTTGATGAATTACAAAAACAACAGCGCTCGCCAGCAAAACTGACTTACACCTGCAAAATCACACACAGTATAGTATATGCTCTCCATTATATTTCCTAAATGGTGATGATATCTTCTTTATAACAGGAGCTTATGAACTAGCTTTAAAACAGGCTCCAATAATACTATATATGTGACTGCCGTCACCTGCTTTTTGATCCCGCTATTGATATCCAGTGATCTAAATATTTCGGTTGTTGAGCTTACTGATCTTTATCAGTTTCACAAGGCTATGCAGATGAGCATGTCTTAGAATGGTTTCAATATGCAATACCAGATTAAATACTCTTCAGAGGCTTAAGCCGATTTCTATCATCATACCTAGCTAGTTTGGTGACGAATCAAATTACCAATTAGATAGGAGAATTTACATAAAATCCTTTTATCCTCGAAACACGTGCTATTTATTTTCTGCTGCAGAAATTAAGACATTCCAGACTGTTGTCCAATTTTGTTACAAAGTTAAACTAGCTGTCAACTTTAAGTTTTTATTTCATGACAACGACTTAAAATGAATCTTAAGGTTGTAAAATCATGACGCAGTCACTTAAATTCCTCTTAGCTGACGCAAATCTTTACATCTATTGAATTGCCAGTATAAGTCACGCATATTCGCCTATCACCTCGAGGTGTCAATTATGTAACCATATGATGTCATGGCTGCTGCAGCTCAATCGAAATCCATTCCAATTGCCACAAAGTTGCTACTGTTCTACTACGAGTACAATTTCAGCACGACATGTCAATTTGCCTGTCAAAAAAACTTCCAAAATGCACAATTCTGTCAAACTCTTAAGAAGCTGACATGACGAAACGTCATCGAGATACTCGCACGCAATCACATACTTTATTCTGAAGAACGCAATTTTTTGAAACTATCGTTGCCACCCATGACGATAGTTCTCAATTTACACTTTAAATTGGAAAGATGACAAGAAATTGATTGAGAAAGAGAAAAAGGGAGAGAGGAGAAAAAATATTCAAATTGAGAAATCGATACCGTTATGATTGACACATGAAAATTGACATGTTGCATAAGACTCACATACATATGTAACACAGCCCTAGAGGGTTGGTTCGTGGATACTATACCGAGTCACATTGCGTATAGTGTGAAACTATGGTACTAGCAGGAGGAGATACAAGTACGGGTTTGCGTCAAAAAAAAAAAAAAAAAAGCACGGACCATGGGATTTACGAGAAACTAATCTCTTCCCGGAGCTCAGGCCATCAGTCGCACTGGTTACTATCAGGGCTGGTTGAAAGAGCAACATCAACAGCAACAGCAGCAGCAAAATGTGGTACGAGTATTCGTACATAAATACATATAGTATATCAGATTACCATGTCGTCGGTTTGTTGGGTAGAGTTTCTGTTTCAAACATCAAAAAAAAAAAAAAAATTCTGATTTTCTGGTTATGGTTGTGGTTTTAGTTTAAACAAAACGGCAGAGCCTCATCTCGTTACATTCAATAACAAGCAGTGAACATATACAATGCTTCATGGTGGTTAATGGTGGCAGTAATTGTAACTAAATACCGAATAAAGCCCCCCAAAGCACTAGGTAAACGTTGCACAGTATGACAAAGTTAGAGTGTGACGTTGTAGCGGTGGACACAATCTACTACCAGTAATGACACTCAGCTCAGGAATCATGTTGTGTGTTGTTGCGCTTGTTAGGAGTATTAATTCTTCTAGTTTCAAACTCGCATTCGCAAGTTGTGTTAAATGTTGAAGCGCTGATATGAAATATATCGCAAACGATTCGAAAAGAAAATCGACTTAATTTGCAACGAAAATATATTTTTAAGTTTTGCGGTCTGTCCGCAGCTGGTTGATCTCTGGGGATTTTTTCTTAGGAGAAAGCATTTTTTCAACCGGATGTTTAGATTAACAAGTTTCCTCGTATCTCAGGAAGATTTAACTTTTTTTGTTTCTTTTTAATGTGTAACGGCTAGTTACTGTAGTTGTTTAATACAGAATCTCACGTAAGTAAATACAAGTAAATCATGAGTGCTAAACGTAAATTAAAAAGCAAAAGTGATAGGTTCAAGATCTGGAAGTGATCTTGCTATTGGTCTTGCATTGTCGTCCACTGTTGGTGCTGGTTTTATTTTGGCAACCTAGGCCTTGCTTTTACATTGCACATTTTTGATATTGCATACCAGATTTAATTTTGTGTTTGGCTTTGCAAATATGAAGTAGTGTTGACTTTCTACAAAGCATAAAAATAAAACAAAGCCCCTTTTGGACAAATACTTGTATCCTCCAGATTCCCATGCCAGATTAGTTGGACTCACTAAAATACATATGTTGTGTACATATGTTACTGGCTGCCTTCGTTTTACACTCTTATGTATAAAACAGCTATTGAGTACTCGCGGTTAGACTTGAACCTTTTCGATAAATTAGTCGTGACATGATAGTTGACATGGGTACATACTCTATTGAAAACTGGAAAATTGATTGAAATACGTCAGTTGTTTAAAAGAACTGAAAGTGCCTTCTATTCTGGTAGTTGAAACATCCACGCGCCAATATAGGAGCGCTCCGTACCCTGCACAATCTTAACAGATTTACTGTTGGACCTCGGTCTATGAAACCTAGCTTGCGTTGTTGAAGTCGAGCTGTAAAAGGGAAAATGGTGAAGAGATAAAACACAGATGTATCCAAAATAGGAGGAAATGGTTTGCAGGATCTTTTACACAGATCCTTACCATAAAGTGTCCATGTGGCTTCCGGACACAGGCAGTGTCTTCCAATCGGATGTTCTAGTTTTTTTTTCAGGGTGTCAGAGCTTATGTGAATGAAAGATATATCACCATCTATAACTCAGCGATAGTAAGGCTACGCTCAAGATACTTGAATCCACTAAATTCAATACTGACATAGTCAGGAGTTGTCGAGAAAGGCATTATGCAGACTGAAACTATGCTATATTGCTATATTGGAGGAATTAAGAAGAGAAAAATTATAAAGGAGGCTGACCAGGACCAACATAGGCCATCTATTCTTTAATTAAACATAGGAGAGAAAAGTCCAGGAATTAAAAGTCCTATCAAGACATAGTCTCCTAAAGCAACATATTCAAGTACATATGAAGACTTTAACTGGCCTCCTGCTTCAACTAAACTTACTAAACTAAAGCCTCACCCTAAACTATATAGTAGTCGGCTTAAGGACTTAACCCTCTTATGTATCACTGGGTTAGTGAAAATCAAACTTTGCAAACACGTAGCAGGAATCTATTTATTAGACCAAATGATACAAGTATCATCAGACATCTAAAGTCACGTAAGATGAGTAGTTGCCAAGAATACGAGTACAACAGGTCTAATCACACTAATAATTTAGTCTCCCCATTAAATATTGGACTCCACACATAGAGCGAAATAACCACTGAGCCACACATCTTTTTTTTCTCTGTCCCATTTTCTTAAAATCTTAACATGTGCTCAGGCATTTTAAGTATAGTGGTACCCACTTGAATGTTAAGTTCTTTAACAAAAAAAAAAAAAAAAAAAAAGTCCATGGATATATTGTTAATATTTTGATGTGTGAACAGATTTCAGGCCTGTTATTGCATATATAAGATTTTCTAATAACGACTTGACAACTTTTTTTTTAAATAAAAGGCAAACCATTTGAGATATCTCAAAAACTTTATTATTAGCTTGAAGTACAATCAAAACATTTATGAATGGAACTCGACTTCGTTCATATGGCCACCGCGGGTACGTTTGCAGCGGTCGATTCGTTGGATAAATTTTTTAAAAACTTTAACTCCATTCCGATGGCTAAACACATTTATGTTGAAAAGCAAATGATACCATTTAAAGGAAGACACACGCTTAAACAGTATATGCCTTAGAAACCTAAAAAATGGGGCTCCAAAGCGTTACTGTTGAGCTGTTACTGAATTACGATTTTGAAATTTACACCGTAAAAGTAATACATGATCAGCAATGGAGCGCTCAAATATAGTAAAAATATACAATCAACACATGGGTAGAGAAAACTTAGTCGACTCATTGATAGCGTTGTACCGAATAAAAATTCGATCAAGGAAATGGTACCATAGTATGATGCTTCATCTATTCGATTTAACGGTGATGAATACGTTACTTGTATAAGATTGTACATCGCATTTTATGGGCACCAAACGTCAATATTCTTTATTGGAATTTAAAATTGACATTGCATCTCCTTTAAGTCAGGAGCACAAAGGAACTCCTAGGAAAAAAGGAAGTCCTGTTTCAAGTTACGTAGATAAGCAATTAGAAGAAAAAGAGAAAAGTAAACCGAGTACAATACTTCCAGTATAAAACGTGCGAAAAGATGAAGTAGCACATTTTTTTCTGACATTAAAGGGAGCTGCAAAAAGCTGAGGTGTAAAGGAGTTCCAAAAATAGAATGTACCAAATGCAACGTACATCTATGTTTAACGTCGATTTCAAACTGTTTTATGAAATTTCAAGTTTAAGTATAGGGTTTTCTAATAACGACTTGACAACTTTTTCTGTACCATAAAATAAAGGTCCATTGTCTTACTCAGTCCCAAGCTTGCTCCAAACGAAGCGCACCGCTGATTTCAACAAGAGCGAGCTATTGTGGAAGAATATGAACTGCTGGGCTTTAAGTAACCAGTTTTCCTGTGCAAGGTTCGTCATTTAAATGATGTTTTTTTTTTTTGCTGTTTGGTTTTCCAGTGTTCAATTTTTGACAGTTCACGAGTGATTTGTAACAAGTGTCAAAGAAAATCATGTTCAGTTAGCATTGCCATTTCTTCATGGGAAGACTTACACCTGAACAACGCTTACAAATTACTGAATTTTATTATCAAAATGCTCTGTGAAAAAAAGGTTTTTCGCGCATTTCGACCATTTTAATTATGTCGTCATAATCCACCTAGCAAGCAATTCAAGACCCAATTTCGCATCAGTTCCATGCTATTGGACATTAGGCCACCTATCAGTATGAGTAGAGTGCGTACAGAAGAAAATAGCGCTGCTATATCCGTGAGTGTTAATGAAGACCGTGATTTTTCCACTCGTCGTCGTTTGCAGCAATTTGGATTGTGTTACTTGAGTACGTAAAAGATTTTAAGGAAGGATCTTAGTTTAATACTTTAGAAAATACAGCTCGTGCAAGAAGTGAAGCCCAACGATCTACCAAAGCGTTGAATCTTCGGTGAGTGGGTCTCAGAAAAACTGATGGAAGATCCGCTTTTTTATCGAAAAATTGTCTTTGGGTTGAATGGGTATGTTAATAAACAAAACTGCTATATTTGATCCCAATCCCAAACATTAGGCAATACAAGAGCTGCTAAGGCACCCGAAAAATGAACATTCGGATGCGGTTTATGGTCCGACGGAATCATTTTTTCAAAGATGACTGTGAGAACAACGTTACCGTCGATGGCGTCTGCTATCGTTCTATGACTTCTAGTTTTTTTTTTTTTTTTTTTTGTTTTGCACGAGCTGAACCTGGTGGACATGTGATTAAAGCTAGACGGCGGTATATGTCACACAATGCGCTAAACGATGGACCAATTCAGAAATGAGTTCCATGAGCAATTTATCTCTCGTTTTGGACCGATGCAGTGGCCGGTTAGAGGGTACGTCAAATCACTCGTATTTGCCGATAAATGAGCGCCAATTGCAGCCTTGGAAGAAAACATTATACGTGTTATTGTTGAGATATTAGCTAATATGCTCGAAAAAGTGATTAAAAATTGGACTGCCCGTATGCCCACGCTTAAAAAAATCCCCCATTAGCTTCTCGACTCAAGAGAGAGAGAGAGAGAGAGAGAGAGAGAGAGAGAGAAAGAGAGAGAGAGTGTGAGAGTGAGAGAGAGAGAGAGAGAGAGAGTGAGAGAGAGAGAGAGATTTGCAGAATGTATGGAGATTAGGCTATACGTGCTGACACTTGTCAGCGTTGGTTCACACGCTTTCGTCCAGGAAATGTAGACCTTGCTGATGCTGTTCACTCTGCGTCCATCCACCACAGACGACAATCAAATCTTGGCTGCATTTACCGTTGACAGACATTTGACGACACGTGAGATGGGTCGTTGGCTTAACATCGCTCATGCAACCGTTTCGCAGAGACTGAAAAGGCTTGGAATGTCGAAAAAAGTGGATGTTTGGGTCGTATAATGGTCTACGAGTCTTAGTTGAGAGGGAACTCGCTTGAAGCTTTGCTGAAAAGAGTGGTTACGGGAGACGAAAAATGGGTGGCTTACAACAACATTCGGCGTAAGAAGTCATGGTGCGCTCCTGGTGATGTTGATGAGCATTTGGTGGGACTGGCGAGGTTTCCTTTACTTCGAGTTGCTTCCACGAAATCATACAATAAATGCTGTTAAATATTGCTCTCAGTTCAATTCTTTGAAGCCGGCAGTGGAAGAAAAATAGCCAGAGTTGACGGACAGGAAAGGTTGTTTTCCATCATAAAAATGCCAGACAGCACACAGCTTTAGTGACAAATCAAAAGGTGAATTTATTTGGTTGAAAAGTTATGCGGCACGCACCGTACTCTCCAGACCATCTGTTCCGCTCTCTCCAAAACAATTTGGAAGGAATTTACTTCAATTTCAAAGATGAAATCAAAACGTATCTGGAAAACTTTTTAACCATAAGTCTGCTCACTTACAAAAGAGGACAATATCTGATGGAATAAATACAAGCTTATATGTATAATAAAAATGTGCGTTTAACTTTCATTTCATTTCACTTAATGATAAATAAGTTGTTAATAATTTTAACCCTAAAAACCCGCAGAACTTATTGACCAACCCAATTTCCTGTTTGCCGACAAAAGTCATTTCTAATTCGGATTTGTATCGTATAAATTGCCGTTCGAGTTATAGGAGTCTGGCGTTTTTGATGGCCTTCATTGGCGTAAAACGCCATCTTAACATTACGAAACCCAAATGCTGCCTATGGTTGATAGTCTTGTCGGGGGCTCGTTGCCGTTTCTAAGCAATATAGCAATGCGTTGGCATATTCTTCTTTCTAACGAATAATCAATTATAGAGCAAAACAGCTTCTAAGATACTCTCATAGTTTCTCAAAAGTTTAGCCAGGTTTTCGAGTACTGTAAGTGCTATTGTACTTACATGCTATTTTGTCATCGATATCTTATTCGAACATCAGGACACACCTTTCAACGTCAAGACACCACTTTTGTTCTTTTGCTCTAGCATTAGATTTTGGAAGTTACACTTGTGCTTTTTAATTACTCGATGGAGAGATTTCGTTTATTGATGGCCAGATCTGGGGCTTCTGTGTATTTTTCATTCCCTCTAATTTATGTCCATAAAGCAGCTGCAAATCAAACTAGAAACTACATCAGTGGCGGAAGGTTTTTAAATTGAACCCAGTGTTTAAATATTACTTTTCCTAAAAAACTTCTGTGTTCTGGTCACGAAAACTTTTTTAAACGCTCTTTTCTGTTTATCTCTTTTTAATACTTATACGCATGAATAAACTCCTTTTTTGTTATTTTTTTAAAACTATTCCTGATTTGAAAGGGTCTTTTGAAAAGACTAAACCTCATTAGTTTGGCATCGTTCGTCTTGTTGTATGAATCTTCCTCTGAACTATAAGTTTAATTTATTATTCATAAAATGGGTAAAGTTACATGAGATGACCAAAAGAAAGAAAACAGCATTTTAACTCTAAGCAATCCGAAAATGTAGAAAAGTCTTTCACTAGCTCGTCAGCAAAAAAAAAAAAAAAAACTGAAAATTGATGACGCAACCAATGTACCAGAGAGCGCTGTTCAGTATAAAATAAAAGACTTCATGTTAGTGTTTCTGGGATTTCTAATTTGGTAACGTGTTCTAAAATTATTGATAATAAGATTTGAAACGGCAAAGTGAATTTTGGTGATCTACGTCTACGGTTCTTACTTCAACATAATTCTTGAATGAGTGCGTACGGTTAAAGATAAACTTCTTTCTTTTGCTGTCAATGTAAAAAAAATAAATAATAATAATAAATAATAATAAATAAATAAATGTGTGCTAAAACCGGTATTGATTCCTTCATTTGACTTTCTCATTTGACGGAAAAAACCATTCGCTTATCCTAATGACCTCTCTGTTAAGATATTTACCAAGAGTAGGTCAATGGGTCTGACGGATTGTGGCGGATTCATTGGGTTATTAAAATTAACAAAACTTTCGAACCTTGAGAATGATAAGATTACTTATTACTCTTCCAAAAAACAAATTGAGAAACATTTGCCTTGCCGTTGTAATGATTGCTGATATTGTTGTTGCAAAATTTATTCTCAAAAAGATTGTGGCAGTCTCTCTTTTATTGGCCGCAAAGATTTGAACTGATTTGGTGAAAATAAAAGGTGTACACCTATACCTTTACAATTCAGCTTGATCCACTATGGAATCAGTTTCACTTTTACTTTAACTTTCTTAAATGGTTCTGACTTGAGTGAGCGTCACATTCTGCTACCGAGCCATATGTGATGCACTGAATCGGATTTCCGCTCAGTTTCAATATTTAGAACATTGCATTGTGAATTTCATAGACTTTCTAAGTCTTGACATCAATAATAAGATAGAAAATGACCTCAGCAAATTTGGTTTAACAACAATATGCAATTTTTCTCAATGAAATCACTAGGTTAAAAAGAGGTGACTTAACAGCACTCAGTTTATCGGAAAATTGATTTATGCTCCATGTCAGAACGCGACTATTACTTAGAAATGCAATCATAACCCAATACATAAATATTGGCGTCATCCGTATAAATATTGCTTCACAACTGAAGGTCATTTATGGTAGTTGACGCAAGCTTAAACTGATTAACATTGCAAATTTGTATAGGACGCCCATTTGTTGATTCAAATTACAAGTTTGTATACATACATGTATGCAACGTGCATACTAATTCCCAGCACAAAATTTATTTACATTTCCAAAATTTTTTAAACCCTTTTGCATGTGCTGAGAAAGTAATAAATTCAAAGTAGCGCCGTAATTACAAGACCCAAGTCCGCTCATGTCATTGCCTGAAATGTAGTACAGTGCATTACTTCAGGTCCGCATCTGTCTACATTAAATCAGCTTCGCAAAAAACAAAAAATCAAACTGGCGCTTATTAATGTTTTACTGTTTTTGTTTTTTCATCATCAAAGAGTTCTTTGGTGAGCATCCATAAGATGAGGTCGTTCGTCTAATATACAATACATCACTTGAAAGGGTTAATAAGAGTCCACCAGTGGCAATCATTCACAAGGCGCTCTGCTCAGAGGCATGATTTCCATGCGGTCATTTAGTCCCAGAGAGTAATTAATTTGCAACAGTAAACAAGCCAGCCAACGGATGAGAGATCTTTCATTGTATAATTGCTGGCAATTAATGACAAATGTGGGCTAAGACTAACAGACCCTCCTGAATCCACTCGGCCATAATACTTCGCCGGATCAAAGGAATTAACGATGAGATTACTTTGAAGTGAGCTGCTTATGATGAGTCTGAGTTGCTAGACACTGTTGTTGCGATACTCGTATTAGGTGTACGTCGATGTTTATTCCGATTTATTATGATAGCGGCCGAGAGTGTCAGATTTGGATCCATTGCCACCAAAGCTTTGACTAACTTTGAGTAAATGAGTCTGCTATCCACCAGTTTGCCATTGGACTGGTGACAAAATTATCTTATTCCTCCCAGTTCCAACTCCAAAAATTGCAATATTTCTCTGCTTAAATTGTAAACTTTGCGGCACCCACATTTTTTTTTATAAGACTTTCCCTCAGCCCAATCTGGAAATTGCCAAAAAGAAAAAAGAAATTTCAAGAACTTAATTGTCTTTAAATTAATTGGCAAACACTAGTAAAGATACAAAAAGGAAATGGAGAACTCGTATATATGCGTCCTATGATAAGAATATCACCGCAAACTATAATGTCTACTATACAAAATTAGAAATATTTCTTTTTGTACATGAATGTGTGGTCGTGACATTTAATTAATTGGAAGCCATTAAAGCGAGCGAATGGTAGAACTTAAGACTGTAATGAGAACTACTGGACGACAACAAACTGTCAACATAGAGATTGCACCCTTATTTCGTGGTGTCACCTAATAGATGTTTGTATAAGCTTTGAAGCGTGTAGACATTTTGTTTGTAGTGGCACGAGTATGGCATATCAATTTGAGTCGACCTAATTCTCTTTGAACTTTTCAATAAATTAGCCATAAAAAATGTATTCTGTTATTATCAACTTCATTGAGGATGTCATCATTTTTTATCATCGTTTTAACTTATTAGCTTGGCGTTTGCACAATTTTGAAAACTACGCTTTCAATGAACTTTTAGTGGTTATGTGATGTCTGCCCAATTTTTCATTTACCTAGAAGCGAGTTAAAGAAGCCTGCTGGTTATCAAAGAAATGCACTACAACAGACAGTCATATTATGCTCTTTATCGCCCGTCAATCGTCTTTGCATATTGAGATAAACATCTTTAGGCTTCTAGATTTCCATTAAACCGATCTAAATCATCTATATTCAAAGTACCTTAACTCAATGTATATCTGTCTAATGTTTCCTCAATGTCCAATATTTAACACGGATACATTGTGGCTGCCCACATTCCTTCTTCTTCAAAGCATTTTTTGCAGGTATAACCTTATTCAAATCGGTGTCATTCAGATGACATTTGAAATTTATATGACTTGTACTAGCGCTTATCCCAATTTCAGTGATCCTTGCGTTAAAATGGAAACATTACTTTTTGTTAATCTACTCTACATTTTATTAGCTAATGTGGTTTTTACAAGCTGTCCCATTTCCTAAAAAGGTTTCCTTCACCAATATGTCTCATAACGCTTACGAGAAGGAAGCTTTCTAGATTTGCTCAATTAGCGCTTAAAGCAGTCATTATCTGGTTCTCCAATAACTAAGTGTCTAAGTATTATCGTATCTCCGATCCATTAGAGATTAAAAACATATGACTAGTCCAACTATGACTATAACTATAGGAATAACTCTCCTAGACTTAAAGATCTTTTCTGCGTATTATGTGAGCGTCCGATCTTTCTGAACAAACTAAAGTCCGCCATAGATAAAAGATTTTGGAAAAGACCCGAGAATCCACACTCACCATCTATTTGTCGACTTCAAATCCGCCCTCTTTTATAAGACCAAACCGGCTTTATATAAGACTCTAAATGCGCAGAAGCTTGGACACTGTCGAAGGCAATTCCTTTCCAATCCCGTTTGTAGGTATGGAAGAGGAATTTGAACACACCGGTCTACTCAAGTGTATACGGATCCAACGCCTGAGTTGCGCGAATAGACCCTACAGCTATGACCCAAAACACCTTCGATTGCAACCCGAAGGACTGTACAACATGTGTCGCACGCAAAAGGAAAGTGATCTCAATCAACTTGGAGGACATCACTGAGGGCAGTGAGAAATCGAATTAGGTGGAGAGGCTATTAAAATTTGATGACATTTTCATTTGCTCCATCGAAAGCAACCATTTGTCGCTGTTTTGCTGTATTCAAACAGGCACAAATGATGGCTCTTTTGCACCGGAAAACATGAAAAAATACACAAAATCGTTTTAAACAAAAGTAGGAAGAAAGTACATTAGATAGCTGACATCGTTAGGATATCAATAGATCGCGTACATCATAATTTGCACTTTGAGTACTCGTATTTCGTAGGTGAAAGCTTTGTTCGAAATGGGTACTGCGTTTACACCAAAAGCAGTAACGTGTTGTTGATTCAGAACGCTGTTTGGAGCTGTTTAGGCAAAATAAAAAGAATTTTGTTCATGCGATACGAGTATGTGACAATGAATGAAACATGTCATTCTTACAACTTCCAGATGTGCAAGAAATCATACCTATACCTATGTATATGGCAGTAAGTCTTAATTTACTTAATTTTGTTTGGGACTCTGGTCAAGCTGATCTGACTAAAGACATCATTGATGAACTTACTGATCGAGTTTTAAAAATACATTGCAAATAATTTAAATACTTTTACGAACCAAGACCACCAGAGAAGTCTGCGGATTGTAGAAAAAAGCAAAAAATAAGTGCAGTTTAAAAAAAAAAACACAAAAAAGAAAAAAACTGCATCCTTTCCTTAACTATTATATAATAGCCCAAATCATTCCGTCTGAAGTTGTTAACTACGATATAGACTTTTACTCGCTTAATGAAATATTAATCCTTATGACCTCTTGCTATTGTTACAGTATCATTAGTATGTTCCTGCAGACGATCTCCTGAAGGTTCTCCAAAGAAAAGGTTTTCGGCGGTGATCACGATATCTCCGGTTTAGTTCATCTAAGATCAAAAGCCCGAAAGATTCGTTTAGTGGATAGATAAAACTAGGTGTTGATTGAACAAATAATCGAAATTTTGATTTTTTGACAAAATGGCGGCTTCGCAAAACAAAAAAACGAATTTTCGACCAAAATTGTCACGTAAAATTGTTTTAAAAAAAAGAAAAAATGATTCGAAATTTTATTCCTTCGATCAATAAAATATCTGATAAGGTTGTGTTTAAATTTTAAACCGATCGGTTGAGCTGTTTTTTAGAAATCTTGATCACCGTCTTCAAAAACATAGTTTTGAGAAAAACGAGAAAAACTGAACACTGACTGTGGGTGCCGCGTTTGCTCACACTCGAGGAAAAACAGTGTCGTGAGGATGTTTCAATTGAGTGTTTAGCGAAGTTTCACAGCAACAAAGCAGAATTTTTGCGCCGTTTCATAACAATGGATGAAACATGGGTCCAACACTTTACACCCGAGACAAAATCAAAAGGGAGAACTGGCTCCAAAGAAGTCTTGTTTCATCAAGACAATGCACTAGCTCACAAATCCGTTATTGCAATGGCCAAAATTAATGAATTAGAGTTTGAATTGCTACCTCATGCAATCTATTCACCAGATTTAGCCCCCTTCGGATTATTTTCTGTTCCCAAACTTGAAAAAATGGCCCAGTGGTCAATGATTTTCCAACGATGAAGAAGTGATGTCGGCAGTTAATGTGTATTTTGAGGAGCAAGACAGTTCTTATTACAAAAAAGGTATCGAACTTTTTTAACCTTTTTCGCTGGGAAAAGTGTATAGAGCTGAAAGGTGATTATGTTGAAAAATAAAAAAAAAATTTTGTATTTTTCTTTGTACTTCTGGGACCGTTATCGTACATTACGAAAATAGAAAAAAAATCTATTTTTTGAAAATTCTAACTGCGTATAGCCTCTTAAGACATTGATATTACAGCTCGTTAAAGCTCGTTGTTTATACAAAAGTATAAGTATCAGCCGATTCTCTAGCCCAGTGATACACTTAGCAACATGGCAATATTTAGGTGGTTCTGATCGAAGCTACGAAACCATTCAATATTATAAAGGTGAAATGCAAACTTCGTTTTTGATCTTTGTCTTATAGCAGTCAAATGCAGAACTAAATCATGAGCCTAAAAGCATCGAAGCGTCTGGAAAAATATCTTTAGTTTTAGATGCATGCATAAATGGAGTGCGAATATCAGTATCCAGAGTATTGATAGCACCAAGAGCTAGACGAAGAATGGTTACCAAGCTAAATGAGAGCAGGACCAGATCCTGCACAAAAAGAAAAGGGTCAAACAGTTTCTAACTAGAGGACATAGAAAGTTTCAGTCAGGTGTTGAAACACGGCAACAGAAGATTCTGTTGGCGAACATTTCCAGCGGCTGTTAAATACGTATTTCACCCTTAAAGTGAGTAATAAGTAAAGATGATAAGTTACTTAGCCAGATAAGTAAAAATTAGTAAGGCTGACGGATAAAGGGTTCCAGCCACTATTTAGGCAACATATTCCTATTGGCAGTCGTAGCTATCGAGCAATTGCCTCATTGAGGCACAGAGTAGTCAAGATCATTTCATGCTGAACGATCTTTCGCCTCCGAGAAGTAGTCATGGCGATCGAGGAATTGTCTTAGTCTGTGAAAAAACAGTCGAGGTCGTTTTGAGCTGAGAAAAATTCGGCCTTCGAGTACCGTTTAAACGAAATCTCTCTCTTGGCAGTCGCAGCGATCAAGCAATTGCCTTAATCGGACACCGAGTAGTCGAGATCATTTCGAGCAAGAAAGCGTGCCAAATATCACATTTGAGGCAAAATATGCCTCTTGGCAGTCGTACCTTAGTTGTAGTTTTCGATTGACAAGAGGCATTTTACTTGTCATAACGTGGGCGACACCTATTGATTTATTGCTTGCAACTAGTTTTATGGCCCCCAGAGTGACCTAACCCCTTAAGAATCGAAATTATCATCAACGTATTGTACACTGTCGCTATGATTTCGGTTTCATTTGTCTTCGCTACTTACACCACTTTGTGGACAGCTTTATCCATTGATTTACCTGGTTCCATTAAGATGATATAATCAAACAAATCCTTATATTCGAATATGGATTGCACTGTCCTGAAAGCTTTATCACTCTCAGGTCAGCTCCAGTTGACACATTCATAGAATTCGGGGAGTCTTGATATTCAATTCTTGGAGATTTATACGTTTCTTGGGTGCTCGGAATCTGATTGCCAGTTCAAAATATCTAGAGGAATTAAAGAGGTTTTTTCGATTTTGAATTTTACTACGTAATTCATTTTTCTTCATTTATGCAAATCAATGGGATCGGAAATATTTTCTCTAATAGTTTTCTGTTTGTATGAGAAAAATATGCTCAAATGTGTATAGTAGTCAGTCTTGCAATTTTGACCATTGGAAAGTGAGACATGTACCTTCTAATAAAGAAGAGTTTTGCATGTTCTCTCGATCTTCTCCTTGCAATAATGTCCAATGCATATCAAATATCAAATCATCTGCCATTTGAGAACACTATCATCAGAGTTTATATAAAGTGTTATGATAAATAAGACCTTACGTTCTTCAGTCTTAATAAATTAATTTTTTCGTCCACATATTTTAAACTGTCAAGTAATATTCAACACCAGCTATTATCCGCTAACATATATTTTGATTCGATTTCAAAAAGTTCTGTCAATATTCATTGTTAAAAATGAGTAAATTTACTATTGGCAAGTTCAAGCTTTTAGCCTAAAAACTGAACTCAACAGACATTTGTTGTCTCACATACAGTAATAAATCAATTTATTCATCATAAATAAAATAGACCTACCAGCTCTTCCCTGAGGTAGTTCACCAAATACTCACGGAAAAGTTTCTCTACTTCCAGTATCTGTCGTGCCCATTCTGTTATGTTCCATTTACATCATAAATCTTTTTCTATGACTCCCTCAATGAAAATCAATTCGTGTGTTGTCCCTCTTCTTGAATCCCATCATCAAAAGTCTTCAACTAGAATCTGGGAACAACAACCTACAACCACCGATTCAAGTATTACCCCATCGCGATTGCAAGTCGCTGCGAGTGCAATTTGCATACAAATTTCCCATTCGTGATGGCCTTAAGGCAAGAGGAAAAAAGAAAATCGAAAACGAAAACGAGAAAACTGCAAAATTACGCAAAAAAAAAAAAAAAACAAACAAAAACTGAAGAACTGAAGAAATGCCGAAGAACGATTCCATCAATCGTTGCCATCAGACGTCAAATCTGATGTTACCTCAGATGGGCCTTAATAGATGGCCCATTTTGAAGCAATGCCTCTGCCATTGCCCCTAGTTCCATTCGGAGGTTTTTCCTTAATTTTTTTCATGCCATCCTCTTGTCTGGCGGAAAATTATTTTCTCATTTCCATGAAAATGGGATTTGATCAATTTTCCTTCGCAGCGGCAAGCTAACGGAGCAGAAGTATGTTATGCCTCGGATTGCTGTCTTCTTCTATGTGCCTGCGAACTCAGAATGAAAGTACTGCATCTCAGCTGGAGGGATTGTGGCGCATGTATGTATGTTGGTTGTCGGGGGATATTTTCACATTCTCGACATTTGCCGACATAGTGATTTTTTTTTCTTCCTTTTTTTCCTGAGGGAAAAACAAATAATTTCTTGCTTTTTCCCATTCTCTGAGATTCAAGAGTCGGAATGAGGATGTATACATAAATATGACCATCTTAATCACTTTTTGGATTATAATTACAGACGAGGGATTTTCGCATCTCACTGATTTGCTCTTGTTGTTTTTAAAGATGCGGATGTTTATGCTGAGTTTTGGAGAAATTTAGGAAATTTTTTCTCTGCTTTTAATTTTCTACAATTAAGCGAATTTATGGATTTATTTTCCTGTTCTCATGTGTGATTGACAGAATGTTTTCTTGTGTGATAGGGGTTGCCAAACTTTAAATTGAATTTTCAACAAGTTACGAGAGATTTTAAATCACCCTAAATTCTTAGAACAGTAAATTGTTACGAATTGATACGGTACGAAGCGTATTTTGAAGTTTGGAACAATTATTTCTTACCATTAGACTCAGGGATATTCGTTGATACTTCATAGTTTAATTTTCCTTTTCACTACAAGCTAACTTACAATGGAGAGTCTTTCCCTATGTTGGTTAAGGAAGTCCTTTGGCGATGCCATTTATCGTATTTTCATTGGGACTCTTAGGTTCCACTACGGTTTACGAATATTTTCAGTAAAAGTGCATTGTAGGCTCCAACAAGATCTTGCACCAATATCTGATAACTAATCAAATTCTCATAACTTTTTGATGTCTGTATCAAAAAATATAAAATAATTTCTCCCATAAGTATAAATAAATTGTTCGAAGGATCAGGGATGGAGCTGTAATGAATGTAACCTTTGCATAAGGATATATGTAAACGAAAAATATTTAAGTTTTTTTCCATGCAGTGTTTTTTTTTCTGGCATCCCCAATAATTCGGTCGGTATTAATAGGCAACGGTATTGAAAGAGTGGGTCTGACCCTTAACCAATTAACTTCTCCAGTTAGCGCGGTCTTTGGCCAACTGGTTCCCAGTTGGGCACTCTAAGATGGTTCAGTTTTTTATCCACTTTAGTGCGAGATCTTCCTCTGAAACTTGTTTCCTCCGTGTAGGAATTGGAGGCTCTGAATTTATTTGTTCTATATATCTAGTCATCGTAGACGACTGATGAGCTCTTTTCTGCTTTATATCTCTTCCTCTGAAGTCCGAAGAGGACTAAAAATAGCTTTAAGCATCTCGGGTTCAAAACGACATATCCACTAAAGAATATCTCCATCCGACTTTGCTGATATCCATATATCAGTTCATTGTATTACTGACAAAACCTTATTTTATTTTCCTCTCTAGGCCAAAGAAATAGTGATTGGTAAATGTAACTCTTCGATTTGATTTGCTTTAATTGATTTGTTTTAATTTGCAATAATTTTCGCTGCATTTTGCCAATGATATCAATGTCATCATCGTCTACAAGTAGTTGCATAGACTTTTGGAAATTTGTGTACCTGGTATTGTATTAAATAAGTTTCATGACGGGCTGTTATCTTGCCTGAACCTTTTTTTGACATCAAAGGTCTCGATGAGATTGCGATCATTGACAAATGTATAAAGTATTCACACAATACATCAGATAGGATCTAATACGCTGTTGAGGTATACTCAAAAAATCTTGGAAATAAATTGTTTTATGTTTTCTTCCAAATCGTGTCCCACTCCCTTAAATAGGCCGGGATGTACTCTGTCTGATCTGAAATTGTATCTTTTGCTTTATTTTGGTCAGGTGGATGGAAGTACTACCCTTCATCGTCCAAGTTGCGTGGTTCTTTCTTCCTGAATTTTAAATTAACAGTTGTGACTCTGTTACTAAACTTCCTTGAAATTGTCTTGAAAGTTGTTCATCGAGCATATTTCCTCGATTTTCTGTCTTCCCTTCTATTTTTTTTCTCAAACCGCACGACTTCCCCTCATCCTTCTACCTGGATCCGCTTCGTATACAAGTCCTTTTACTACATGTGCTTGCCTGGACTCTTCACCAAACCAGAGGTTTCGTCCTTGTTGGGTGAAACTTACTAGGTGGGGTGAAAAGTGACCTCCTTGGGAATAAAAAAAAAAATTTTTTAATGTTTTTTTCTTATTTTATTCAGTATAGTCCCCTTTTAGTTTGATGCACTTATTCTAGTGATTCTCCAACTTCTTGATCCCGTCCGAAAAGTAATTTTCCGGAAGGTCTGGAAAATACTCCTCCGTGGCGTCGATGATTTCCTCGCGTGAGCTGAATTTCTTATTGATGAGCCATTTTTTGAGGTTTGAGAAGAGATAATAGTACGAGGGAGCCAAATCGGGCGAATACGGTGGATTTTAGCCATGGTTGCGATGCTCTTGTGCGCCGGTGCATTGTCTTGCAAAAACAAAATTTTGTATACCATGACAATTCTAGAAAACCGACGCCATAATCTTTCCGACCCATCATGCCTCCCTCGGTCGCTTCGGAGCACTCGTGCCGGCTTCAATCCATTGCCGGGCACTCATTCTGTTCTCTGGTTTGTAATAGTGGATCCAAGTTTCACCAACAGTTACCAATCGAAGCCAAAAGTCCGCTCGGTTCCACATCACCAAGTCCAAACACTCTTTCAATGTGCTCTCGCGTTCGTGTTTTTGGTCAAGAGTGAGTATGCGCGGCAGGATAACTTTTTCATATGCAGAATATTGCCCAAAATATGGCGTGTGTGCTCAGTACTAATCTTTGTGGTATCTGCTAGCTCGCGCACCTTCACTTTCCGGTCAGCCAACACCATTTCATGTATTTTTTTTTGACATTGTCTTCTGTAACCGCATCGGAGGGCCTGCCGCTGCGGACTTGATCGGTAGTGGAGTTGCGGCCACTACGAAACTCTCGAAACCAATATTTGACGGTGTAATCTGATGGAGCATTAGCCCCATAATATTTATCCAACTTTTCTTTTGTTTCCTTCGCCGTTTTGCCTCTCAAAAAATAATGTCTTATGGGAGAACGAAAATCGTTTTTGTCCATACTCAACATGATGCCAAACACGTCAACAATAATCAGCTGTCAAAACAAAACTAAAGACAGTATCGCACTGAAATTTGGTATGTCGTCCTTAATATGAACGGACTTCAAGGCACCAGTAGGTGCCTTGACCGCGCATTCTGGCGGTCAAGAAGGTTACTTTTCACTCCACCTAGTAGTTGCGTAATTTTTGATGGATTCGATACCTTTGTCCTGCAGCAATTAATCAATGATGGCTCTCGTTTTTACAGTAATTCTGCGCACTAACTCTTTTAACACGAGATTGAAGAACTCACTCAAAAAGAACTCTTCTCTGTGAATAGCTTAACTTATTTATTTCGAATCCTTCTGAGGATCAAAATTATACTGATTTGTTCTATTAGTTATGTTTTGAATCTTGCTTGAAGGAACAAAACAAACATAATGTTGTTTAGAGTTAATTTGCAAAATTAAATTTAATTTATGCTCAATTTGATTATAAGCTTGCTACAATTTTGTCTTTCTTGGGCCATGCGTATCTACGATTGTGTCAATAAATGAAGTGAATGTTTTGGAACAGATACTCGTAGATACAATGAATTTATTGTTAAGTGCAAGGCTATACTCGTAGAACATGGTAAGGATCTGATGCGTGAACACAGTATGAATTGAATGAAGCCTTGATTACTCCGTCCAAAATATATCCGAACTACACAGCGAAGAGCTCTCGGCCTTAATTCGCTAGAATATCACCAAAAGAGGTATGGTTTGATTTCCTACTTCACAGTAGGTAAATGGGGCTGAGTTGTAACACTGTATTTGGCAAAATTAATCTAAAGTAGCTTCATAAGATATGAACCTACATTGCTATTTGCAAATACCTTAAATTGCTCCATCCGTTCATTTCATAATGAAAATATAAAAAATTGCACTACAAGCATGTAACGCGCATATGGTCTTGAAGTGTCGTTCATAAAAAAAATTGATATTAGACTGTTATTAGACGAGTAGCATCCTGTCGGTTCACTTTTTGGACTCATAACCACTGATCATTGTCTGATAACGTTCGTTTTTGAAAAACAAAGTCCAAAACCAAAATTTAGTTACAAATTAGCTGAGTTGTCTTAAAATTGATTCTGCGTAACCAATCCTACAACAAATCTTAGGATTAATTGCTTCTTCCGTCCGTCACTCGTGTATGAGATTCCAAGATACTACGAGTAAAACCTCTCCACCTATTCATTACTCGCGAAGAAAACAGTGCTGAATTGGAAAGGTTATGCATCACGACTTTTCCCGATGTCCAATTCATATAATGAAAATAAATCAAATAGTTGCAGGGGGAGCATTTAGCATTTACTACTACATTCTACATGAAAAGTCACGAAGAGATAAGTTGTTTAAACCCTGGAAACGCTTCCCGTGCATACCGAAATAGATGACGAAGCTTAACATTTGCAAAAAATCTCCAAGCACTAGCGCTGAAAATAAGGATTTTGTGGATGCCAAACCGATGATATCCCAATGAATGCTCTTTTCAATTATTAACACACAGTAATTCTGAAGAAGACTTCTTGGTGTCGTCTAATTTTGTAGATACTTGTGAGGCTATCTTTGCAAGCAAGTCAAAATGCGTGGGATAAGATGATATTCACCCTGATTTAAATAAAACTATTCTCTCCTTTGTAAGCCTTCACCTAACACATATTTTTAATGCTATAATAACAACTTCAGTATATCACAATTCTTAGAAACAAGCCAGAATAATACTAATTTTTGAAGAGGCAGCACCGTAGACTTCATAACAATAGCTATACTACCTTTTCGTTCAAAAATTCTTGAATTCATCTTATCCAGACAAATCAAAAACTTCCAATCAGACAATCGGTGCACGCCAGAGCTGTAATTACAGCAGTACTTAAAGTAACCGACGAGATCCGCGTTGCAACTGATCTTAACCACAAAAAATCCTATACAACCACATTTGACCCTATAAATCTGTGTAATAAACTCTCTAATCTCTTTAATCTGTCTGTTACAAGAGTTAAACTTGACTTGTCGTCTGCAAGCTGTGTTGTTAGTAAACACTCTTCCTTATGTTATATCCGTGAATGTGTTCCTCAAGGCTCGTTACTTAGACCCTTATTACTCTCAATATTTATAAATGACAAACATTACATTGATTTGTCTCATTGTAAATCCAGTTATTATGCTCATGACGTTCAACTCTATTTGAGTTTTCTAATAGCATTGCAGTTGCAAAGCTAAATGAAGAGCTATCTGCTGTAGCAATTCAACCGTCTCAAATCGAATGTTCTACCCTTATCTAGGCATCACATTCATTTATGTTATATACCAACAATCGTTTTAAACGAAATAAATAATTCACGAATATTATTTAGCAACTCGTTGACTTGGAATATGTATACCTTATCGTAAGCCTTCGTACTTTATCGACAATTAGACAACCTACCTTTACACGTAAAGCTAAAACTAGCCAATGCACTTAATATATAGTGCCAATAATAACTTAGTTTCTCATACAGAAAGCTAAAAGTTGCGTTCAATTCTGTAGCGCAATATGTTGAAGTATTCTTCGATGGTTTTTAGTATTTCATATCCTATTTGAATTTTAGGCCAAGCTAACCAAAAATGAGCAGAACATATTATTTCCTTTAAAAAAAAATCGTTTTCATCCCGCATTCTCTCAAAGGGGAGTGATCTCCAGTCATGCAATTTTTTATTCTTGCCTCACCAAAACCTATTACCCATAAAAGTTTGACCCAGAAGTGAATCTCTGTAATAATGGAATCGTACTTACAATACATAGCAATGTGTTTGTCCTAAAATGTTTGCTATTCCTTGAATAACTCTGATAATTTCGATTAGTTTTGCAAAAATTTCGAAAGTCTCTATTTTTAAAAAAAGTGTTTTGTGTTTGTTTTTATTTTGTACAACTTAAAAAGACATCGACAGATTTTAGTAAAAATCTTTTGGACCGCGAAGACGGACAGTCTATTCGTTTGTAAGTTATCATGGGCCAAACAAATTGTCACCGACCACATAGCTACACAATGCAAAAGCACAGAAGATCAATCCAAGCTATAATGGAAGCTTGCGAAGAACTGCGATAAGAAACCACTCTGCATGTTCTGTAAGAAAGACCATCCAGACGATATGTATTGGTTATGTAATTTAATTCGTGCGGTTTTTTTTTCTTCAAAATTTGAACGTTTATTTAAGAAAAACATGTACAATAGTATTATTTAAAGTATTGCATATCTGAAGCTATGATTTTTTCCCATCTTTCTGGATGTGGATCTCATCCCAAAAGAACTGCGCCGGCTTGGCAGCCAAGAATGAATCAAGCCAATTTTTGATATTCTGCTCTGATGTGAACCGCATTTCAGTGAGAGCGTTCTGCATCGACTAGAAAAAATGGTAGTCAGAAGGGGCAAGGTCTGGGCTATAACGCGGGTGGGATAAGACTTCCCATCCACTGTTTTCCAAATAGTTCTTAACCGGAATAGCAACGTATGGCCGAGGGTTGTCATGATGGAAAATTATTGCCTAGTATCTGGTCGCATATTCCGGGCGTTTTTGGGGTACTGCTCTCTTCAAACGGGTTAATTATGTTCGGTAGCGTTGTCCATTGATGGTTTCACCCGGTTTTTGCAGCTCATAATACAGCACACTCATCTGATCCCACCAAATACAGAGCATTTACTTCGGATATTCGGCTTTGCCGTTGATTTGGCTGGTTGGCCGGGTTTCACATATGATTTTTTGCGCTTGAGGTTGTCGTAATGGATCTATTTTTCATCATCAGTAACAATCCGATGCAAAAATAACTTCCTTTTGTGGCGTTCCAGCAGCATTTCGGACATGTAAAACCGCATTTCGAAGTCTCTCGGCTTGAGTTCATGTGGAACCCAATTTCCTTGCTTTTGAATATATCCAGCTGCTTGAGTGACATCCAAGGATTCTGCGAACTCTTCTTGTGTTTGGCAACAATCTTCATAGAGTAGTGCTTCCAGTTCTTCATTTTCAAACTTTTTTGGCTGCCCAGGAAGTTCATAGTCTTCCAAGCTAAAATCACCACTTTCAAATCGTGCAAACCACTTTTGACACGTTCGCTCAGCTAGCGCATGTTCACCATAAACTTCCACCAAAATACGATGACTTTCGGCAGTAGTTTTCTTCGTATTAAAGTAATGAAGAAGAACTCCCGCAAAAACACTTTTTCAGGCACAAAGTTCGACATATTTGAGTGAAAAAAAATTATTGTTGTTTACGCTTCAAATGAATGATATATAGCTTTCCAACTCATGTTCCAATGGAATAATAACAATGGAATAATACAAGTTACGCCATCTCTTAGCAAACCGCTCCAATTAAGTTATAGACCACCGCTGTAGAATAGCTCAGGATATCCTTATGCAAACGTACAAAAGGGCGGACGTTGTCATGATCAGAGAGCCCAAATATTGTAATAACAGCGATTTGGACATGTGGATGCTATACCTTCGGGCAAAAATAAATGGTGTCTGGCTTGACGGCCAGAGAATACCAAATAATGCTGATTGCGGATGCGCTCCACAGATCCCACAGATGGTTATAGAAGACGACTTTAATGCATGGGCCACAGAGTGGGGCAGAAGAGTCACTAAAACCAAAAGACAGATCCTACTGGAAACATTCGCGCTTCTAACACTTATCGGAAGGTTGTGGGCCGGAGGCTCTATTGTCGACATCACCTTTGCCAGCAACCCTATTTAAGGTACCATTAAATTAAGGGTCAGTGAGGAAAATTCTCACACCGGCCATCAGGTGATATTAATGGAGATCAAAGAAATGAAACCAGCACATCTTCCAAAACTTACAGGGTCAAAATAGAATGATAGATCATTCCATAGCAATCTTTTTGAAGAGGTGTTAAAAGGTGATTTGACCCTAAGAGGAACAGCGGAAAGCAGTATGTCTCATCTCAAAGAAGAAGAGAAAATATGTAGAATGAAGGCCTCATCTTGTACTATAACTGGTGAAATGCTGAAATAAAGGCAGTCCGGTAAAAATGCTTTCAGGCTTGATGCAAAGTTCAGAGTGCAAGAAGGAAACCAGACTTAGAACAACGGCAGTGCACTCTTACACTTATAAGACGAAACGCCACATGCTACAAAAGTCTGACGTAAATCCATGGGTGATGGCGATGGCGAATTAATCGGGCGCCCTGAAATTTTGCTCGGAAATGCTGAGATTCATGGTGGCGAACGTTTTCTCGCAAACATCAGCCACTATGTGTAACATCAAAAACGGATATAGGGCTTGTGAATATTGCCTAATATTGATGGACCTGGATACACTAGAAGTCTTCTTATTTCCAAAGTAACAACATAAAGAAGTCTAAAAGGAGATTATCGTCGACATACAGACTCTGTGCGCTAAAGACAATGAGAGCTTTTCGAACAATCTCTGACGAAACTCCTTTGTTATAGGTGGAATGGTTTCCAGTGACATCTTTGCAGACGGTCCAGAAAAATTTTAATCTTAAAAAATGACGCCCATGGCATCAAGGCGATTAAAACTAAAGAAAATGCAGCGTCAATTACTTGGCAGCCACGTTGAACTAATACAATAAACGTCCGTTTAAATTAATGCGGACAATCTAAGACTGGATAAATCGAAAACACGATGACTATAACTACCATCTAACGCAGTTTTTATCTGGTCACGGTGGCAATAGGAAATATCTAAACCGCTTCGGGCACGACAGTTCACCCTTTTGTCCAGACAGGAGGAAGAAACAGAGCATGCAATCTTCCATTGCATATTCGTACACTTTCTGGGAGGGAGAACTAACATACCTACAGTCAATAATTGGCAAAATGTTGCCATCAGAAAAAAATTGGATAGAGGAGATTTGCACATTCATAAAAAACTTGGAGAACGAGCTGCGAAGGGTCGGAAGACTAAGGAGTGCAGGTGCATCAAATAAAGAAGACATAGCATAGGCTGCTATACTTATCAACCCCAAGTTATCTTACGGTAGTCCCGCGGGGCGAGTGGTCGAAGTGTGTTGGATGTGCTTTAGTGCGTAGGCGTATTTATGAAATCAAGGAATTAAGCTAGCGAACCGTTACTGGTATTCTCGATAGCACAACCGAGAAAAAAGAAGCTTCGATTGAAATCATAACATCTGTTGTAAAATCTATGAGATTTCACCTGCCACGATATCTGATTGTCACTTCACATCAAGATTTAGTATAAGTATCTATCAGTACAATCCGCAATAGACTTTTTTTTTTTTTTTTTTTCAATTTTCTAAGAACTCCAACAATACGGTGTGCAGCCCAAATCAATCTTGTCTTTAATTTACAAGGTTTCATAAACAACCACATTCAGTATATTTGTCCACTTGTAACTTTTTTCTGTGATACGAATCGGTTGAAGCAGACGGAAGATGGAACCTTAATTTGTCAGTATTTCATGTGATTCAGCACATCAATCTTTTGGCTCTTCGTCAACTGTGGCAAAGTCGATTTAGTACTATGCTTACAACAATATGCTGGCCACGTTTCGTGGAAAACCTAACCAGAAAGTAATGTCTCAAAATTTGTTACTAAAGTTCGCGTGGGATTCCCCCAAACTACATTTAACTACGTACTCGTACTTCTAATACTACTTCTCAGACTAGTGATTGTTTTAAGTTTCATTTTCGACTTCCTCCCAGAATATACGTGTTTGCCCACGTGCAACCAGAGGTGGAAACCAGAGGTGAAACCAATTTTTCTATTTTTCTTTTTTTCAAATTTATTTTTTATTTTGGATAATTTTAAAGTAAAGCTGGCAGACATACTCGTACATATTTTGAATGTGTATCTCGTTATGTTCGGTTGCGGATAGAGACTCGGTACGTCCAATTACTTCGATTGAACGATTGCAATACAGAACAGGCGGACTGGATTCCTGGTAAGATGAGGAACAAAGTTGATTTTGCAGATTTATTCGATTTTCAGTTGGCTTTTAAAGAATGTGGTGCAATGAGTTTGAAAATGAAATTATGTTCGCTGATTTTGTGATTTGATTTCACCGAAAATTGTTTGCAATTGGCCTGTGGAGATGTGAGTAGAAATGGACGAATGCAACTGGAAATTGGGTGGTGGTTATATATAATTCTTCATGTCTGATGTTATCATGGTCTTTTTTTAACGTATTACTGACATGTTTTACAACAAAAAGACGAATATTTGCTACCTCGTTAGTAAATGTCGTTGTAACCCGTGGCGCTACAAGTGCTTCTCAACATTTCTGCGTCTTATTTTCGTTGATAATTGGAATTCGGGAGTTAAAATTTCAAATGTATTAGGCGCTCTGTGTTCTTGGGAATTCAAGATTCAAACCGAATATCACTGGCTTCTCCTAGAGAGTTACTTTCCCAGAATCTTTTTCCAAGAAAAAAATTTCTTTAAATTTGGGAACATGGAAAAGTGAAATCTGTGCAATAAGATGTTGGGAGGATTCATTCCATTTATTCATATCAACAGCTAATACTCGTATGTGAGATGGCATACTATCCAAACAAAGAACAGTGTGGCTTTACTGGTGTTTTTCCGTCAGTTCTTGTAACTGCCTTACAAAATCGCATAACAGCGTTCTCCAATTATCTTCCCAGGTGATTTATCTTAAACCATTGCTTTGATTTAAACTTAAATTTAGGTTTAAAGTTTTTTTTATTTTACCTGACACAGCGAGCTCTAAGGAATCATTTTGTGTTCATCTCTGCGTCGGTGCTATTGTCAGAATAAATAGTAGAGTCTACGTAGACAAAGTTCTTAACTATTTCAGTGTTACATCTATCGTATCTGAGTTGTCTGTGTTGGATGTCCTATTAGCAGCACATACTTCCTTTTGCTCTCGTTGACCATTACATTTTTAAAAATCAGAAAAACGAAAGGTTTTGTTGGCAAAACCGATTTAACTTATTCAAAATAGTCCCTTGCCGAAAGAAACCTTTTGGATGGCTTCTACGTCTACAATACGCTTTTCTTTCATCTGCAGATGCAACAATCGCGCGGTGCCAATGCATGTCTGGCGCCTTCCCCTCGGGACTTCCAAGCTAGGTATCTATGACAGATCATATTAAAAACACCACGTTTTATCACCAAGTCACAATGTTGTAAAGGAAGTTTTTGTACTTCTTAGCCTTCTTGATGATATGCTTCGAATGTTGAATTCTGAACAAAGTTTTGATCGTTAGTCATATCTGTACCGACGAAACCAACATACTTCACTTCCAACGCAACAACTCCGCTTCTATTCGTTCAAATGTCATGAAAATTTGACAGTACATCAGTGAAAGATGTAATTGCCAATAGAGAACATCACAAGAAGTACTTATTTTTAAAAGGTCCTGTTTACTCTGCATGTCATTAAGATAGGTGAGAAATTGAACGGATTTGTTAAAGGCTTTTTCGAAAAATTGTGCCAGCTATTGATTGGCCTATGAGTTTTGGACATTTTTTTCCAAGAATAGTGAAGAAATCGCACATCCTTTTTCTTTAGTCCTTTTAGATATCGAAGGTAGCGGTGAAGAAGCTTGAAGAAGCAGCGTGGAATCTCCATTGTCATCCTGCACATTCGGACGAGTTTGACAGGGATAGAAACACTTACCATACACTACGATGAAACAAATTAAATGGTTTATCTACAGCCTGAAAAAAAAGTTTCTTCAATACCACCTTGATCAAAAAGTTCCCGAAAATTGAAAATACAAGTATATAGATCTAAATCTATATTGTCCTCTTTCAAATAATCCCCATCGACTGCAACACATTTATGCCAGCGCTTGATCCAATCCTCGAAACATTTTTTATATTCGGTTTTCGGTATGTTCATCGGTGCTTCCATTACTTCCTCTCAGCTGCTGAAACGCGTTCTCCGTTGAGGTTTTTTTTAACTCGATTGAACAGAAAGAAGTCACAGGGAGCCAAATCTTGTGAATTCGGTGGCTGTTGGATGGCATTTGTTGCATTTTTCGTCAAAAAAAATTGAATAATGATGGCACTGTGCGGCGGTGCGTTATCTTGGTGCAAAATCCACGAGTTTTCTGGTCACATTTCTGGTCTCTTTCGTCGAATTACTTCACGTAAACGTCCCATAACGCCTAAATAATACTCTTTGTTTGCTGTCTGGCCTTCTGGCAAAAATTCATGATACCCTACACCGTTGTAATCCATGAAAACCGTGATTGCCTTCTTTTTTGACTGAAAACGACGTGGTTTTTTTGGCCTCGACTCATTTGGTGAAAGCCATTCACTTGCCTGATGTCTGGATTGCATGTCGTACTCATAAATCCACATCTCGTCTCCATTAATGATCCTTTTGATGAATTTGGGATCGGATTCAGCCTCGTAAATCATCTCTTTTGCGACGTCAACACGGTCTCTTTTTTGCATGAAATTGAGGTCTTTTGGCATCAACTTTGCTGCTACACGACGGAGACCCAAATCAATAACAAAAATGTCTTGGACGGATCCATAGGCAATGTTCAAGTCCTCCGCTATCTCTCTTATGGTTAATTTGCAGTTATTGACCAACATTTCTTTTACTTTATCAGTTGACTCACGACCACTTTTCAACAGCTCGTGCCACTGGTAAATGACCGTTTTCTTAAGAGAATCGTTGCCGGAACACTTTTTCAACATTTCCAACGTTCGCGCACCATTAAATCCATTTGTTATGCAAAATTTAATACAAATTCGTTGTTGCAAATTTAAATCCATTTCTAAAATTGTAAAAAATCGCCAACACACACAGAGATAGATGTACTCTTGGCTATGTAATTTTTGAAAATGTCAAGCCATGACGCTAAGATTTAGAGGGAATGTCAACAACGGATGTACCAACTTAACAAAAAAAAAAACAGAGCTCAAATCAGTGTGGGAGCGCCACACGGTGGTTTTGATCAAGGTAGTATGCATAACATCGACTGCGATTCAATTATAATGTTCTCTTGATCGCCTTACAGTCTTCAGCTCAGGTTTGGTAACCTTGGTATGTTCTTTTTTGACTTGCAGTAGCATTTTTCTATTTCCTCGAACGTATACAATAGCCTGATTATTTTGATGGTAGTTCTCCCCCTCATAACAAGTTCAAAGCAATTAACCCAGTTCAGACAAATTAGAGTGTAACGTTCTTTTAGAATATGCTTGCCTTGAGTCCAATAGTTTCGCTATTAGAGCTCCACTCTCAGTTCCACTGTCAGATTTTATTTATTTGCGACCAATTGACGATCATAACATAATTTTTTCATCAGAGAAACGTTTTGGTAAAATTAAAACTAAATGGACGACTATTCACTTTATGCATTGCCTCAGTGATGTCCGACGGCGGTTTCACGTGTGTCGCATGCAAATTTTAGATCCAATCCAACCCATCCAACGTCACTGTTTTCATCAGTTGGTTTGAACTTAAAAAAAAAAAAAAGCCTCCATACTGGCAATCTTTAGCAATCAAATTTGCTTTACCCCCCACTCAGTGGCAACCAATTTAAGAAATCGCCTGGCGAATAAATTGACGGCGATTGTATTTGCTAAGTGGCGAATGATGACCAGGCTTCCCAGCCAGCTTAAATAGCTTCCAATTTATATCAATTTACGTGGCATGACACCGTTCTGTGTTTGTTCTGAAGACTCCAGAGAGGTCTTTTGTAGAGACAGAGACTGCATACTATTCACCTACGCTACGACCATAATCTATGTTTCCAATTAGCTTGAAGAGCTGTTACAGAGCGGGCGATAGACGAAGGAGTTACTCGTACTTGTGCCCGCCTCATCTGGTTGCTTCAAGTTCGTATTGTGTGCAATAAATTTCCATTAAGCGCGATAATTTTCATGTAATTTAGATCGCATGTGACTTCCTTTTGATAAAGACGATTCTCACAAATACTATCTGTCATAGTCATAGACCTTTTGTCTCCAAGGTCTGTCACAATTTACCTCTATCGTGGGTGGGTGGAAGGTGAGATGACAGAAGGCAGGCGAAGCTATTTACAATAGTTGCGTGGAATGAAATCAAATCCATGAAACCCACAGAAAACAAAACAATTTGCTGATTTGTGCAACGTGGGACGTAGCTCATACTCAATATCTAGTGGATAGATCTTGTGCCATCCAGCTCTCTAGCAATGCAGTCGCACACGTGACTGCAATTTGAATTTGGCGGTGAAAATGTGCACTGCAGATTCACGTAGGATGCAAGTAGGGTATTGGAAAGCAATATCGCCTACAGGGCCGGAATATGCTGTTTAAGTGCAATCGTGAATTAATTTTCAATTTTTCGCCCTAAGGCTTGTTTTCGCTATGAGCTCGTCGCACTCGAGTTTAAAAGAGGAACAAGAGATTAGTGAGGCGTCTCTTCTAGCCAAGTAACACGTTTTGGTTGCATGGGCAACTAACCCACTCTTCGGATGGTGAATTTTGTATTTAGCACTAGTGCAAGGGAAAACTTGTTGTGATCAGACTTTAAGGCGCTATCCCATGGAATAGAGTGATTTTAGTGTTTGTTTTATACCATATACGACTCTTTTCTAGTGAGATGCGATGATGTGTTTGTGTGTTTAATAATAGAGAGCTGAGTGAAATGAGATATTAATTAAAGATGTGCAATCAGTTTGTTCTTTAGGAAAATCACAGGCATTTACCCTAAAATATGTGACGTTTACTAGCGGTTGACAACAAAATATTGACCCTTACAGGCGCCTCCATAGACACATGGCTCATTTTTGGTAGAAAGGATAGCTCATTTTAACATCTTTGTGATGCATCTGGCAGCCTATTGTGCAAAATAGGTTTCTAAAACTTTTTTTAACCATCCTTTCAAAAAGGTGTAAGCGAAGAGTTCAACAACTGTGTTCGTATATTTGATGTGGCTTAAAAATAATTGTACTGAGATGCCAACATTAGTTGCAGAGTCTGTTTTTTCTAGGTGATCCAGTGCGTATACGCTCTTGTATAGGGTTTTCTAATAACGACTTGACAAATTTTTTTTTTAAATAAAAGGCAAACCATTTGAGATATTTCAAAAACTTTATTATTAGCTTGAAGTACAATCAAAACATTTATGAATGGAATTCGACTTCGTTCATATGGCCACCGCGGGCACGTTTGCAGCGGTCGATTCTTAGGACCCAATTTTCAACGACTCGGCCACACATTTCGGCCGAAACGGCCGCTATTTCGCGTTCAATTTTGGCTCTGAGCTCTTAAGATAACACGCTCACCATACTTACTCTTCAATAAATCTATTGTAGCGTGTGCTGTGTGGCTTGTGGCACCATCCTGTTGAAACCACATGTCGTCCAAGTCCATATCTTCCAATTTGGGCCAAAAATAATCGGTGATCATGGCGCGATAACGCTGACCATTCACAGTAACGTGACAATCGTTATCGTCAACGAAAAAATATGGCCCAATAACGCCGCCGGCATGCAAACCGCACCAAACAGTTATTTTTTGTGGATGAAGTAGTGATTCATGAAGCACATGTGGGTTTTCACCTGACCAATAACGCATATTTTGCTTATTGACGAACCCATTGAGCCAAAAATGAGCTTCGTCAGTGAAGATGATTTTGCGATGAAATTCATCATCTTGGCGCATTTTCTCCAGAACCCAATCGGAGAACGTAGCTCGTTAGTGTACTTTACCATGATGAAAATGATGAGTTTAATGAATAAATTGACAGTGACAGTTTGATGATTAGTGAAAGAGTGCGTTCACAAATTAAATTCAAAGTTATCAAGTCCCTACTGGAAAACCCTATATTATATTTTTATTATTTTAGTACTGTCGTTCCTTTATTTCATAAGCCGATTTCTATCGGCTTTTTCGCAGTAGTACCATAGAAATATATCATAATATCCATAATTAAGTTGTGAGCAAGATATCACAGTTTATGTCGAAAAAAGTCCTTACGATCAGGACTGATTTCACTGCCTCATTTCAAGTTGACAAAGAGTTTGCATTATAGAGAAGACATGCTGACAGAATAGTAGAATATACGATAATAAATTACTTCTGAGTCATCAGTGCGAAGTACCAATCTTCGAGTAATAAAATTTTGGTTAGAAATAGACAGCGTTCAAATTGAGAAGATGTATAAGATATTTTGTTTGATATATTATCATGCTTTAACAGCGCTTTCAAGTCGTGGAAATTTATTTTTAAAAAAACTGCGTTTTGTTCGTCAAACTTGCCTATACCTGTATGGTACTTATAGCTTTTTATCCATTTTTGGAGCTCATAATCATTGGTGTGAGATGAAAAGGCTCTGTAACTTTGTCACGTTGCACGTTAACACGCTTTTGGGTTTATTGGTCCTTTTTCTCTCGCGTTACGTAAATTGAAGATCATTATCGGACTATGTTCAACGAAAAAATTTTTAAAATATTGTTGACATTGATTCAGTGATTGATTGATCCAGAGGATGGAGCTACGTGCTACTCAAACTATCGATATATTTAAATCAGAATTTACCGTGTAGGGGATTTTGACAACTGAATCTGTAAATTATACGATTTGACGCAACAACTTTTTTTTTCTGTCAGAACAGAGCATTCAGACACCACTCAGACAAAGAACTAGTCAGTCTTTCGAAGAAAGATGAGTAAGCGCTTCAGTGAAAAAGTGCCTATAGTACCAGCATCTACCACATCAACGCCGAGTACCTGCAACCTGATGAGAGCGTAAGCTGAAAATTCACAGAGGTAGTTCTCTGCAGTGTCATCATCACTTTCACATCAAGCGTCGCAGGGTGTTGTATCATATATTCCCAGCACATTTCAGTGCTTTGCAAAAGTGTAGTGTTCTGTCACCATGCCAGTAAGCAGCTGCCGTCTTTCCTGCTTAAAATTAAATTAGGAATTAAAAACAAAAAGCACCTGCTATGAATTGTTCTACTCGTATGTTTTCTTCTAAAGTTTAGAAAACATTGTTTGTTAAACTCGTGGGAAGTGATTATAGTTTTTGCAAGAAAAATCGTGGGAGACCGCTCAATAACTTATTTTGACGGGTAAAGGTAATACTAAACGATCCGATTAGAAAAAGCGACCAAAAAGATTTTGTAACCTCAAATGTAGTCAGAAAACCCATGTCTTTGAGTGGTCTCATGATTGCGCTTATTCTCCGGTGTGAGCAAACGTGGCACCCATCGCACGGACAACTCTCTCATGCCTAAAATTTCGTGCGGGATAATGCTAACGCGTTTAGTTGAGATGCCTGCTATCTCAGCTATAATAACTCGCGAATTTTCACTCGGCGGTCCGTCAATACAAAATCACGGATTTTGTCCACGGTTTTCTCCGTGGTAACCGTTTTTGAGCCACCTTTACACAGTTTATCAAAAACCGACGTGCGGCCACGGCGAAACTCTGCGAACCAATAGTAAACGGTTGTACGGAAAGGTGAAAAGGTCCATTAAACACCATCCAGAATGGACTTGATTTCTTCGCAGGTTTTGCCACTCAAAAACAAGAATCGGAAACACGATGTTTTGAAATGGGTGTCAAAACAAAGGTAAACGTCGGATTGTCACCAAATTTAAACAGGCGGGTTAAAAGAGGTTATACTAAATGATGGTTTACTCATTTTGGCTCAGTAGCGCCACCTATCTTCAAATCTGGGTACTCGTCAAACAGTCCTTATATTTTGTACAACGAAGGACTCTACGTGTGAAACGAGCATGATGAAATGTTTGTGATCAGAAGTAAGGTTTAAAAACGACGTCTTTAAAACAAGCTACAAAATTCGTATGAATATATAGCCTATCTTTCGTAACAGCCAACTAAATATAGAAAAATCAATCTAGATGAACTTGAGGCGCATGAACATCTCATTAGACTAGCAGAAGTCTGTATAGGTGAATAGGAGGAATATCTGCAGTGCAGAAGGAGCGATTTAAAGGCGAATAGAAATATTTGTGTCAGGGGCGACGATTTCTCCTGATGAGACAGGACACAATTCCAACAATGATTCCGCAATTCTAGGCGCTTAATGGCGGGAATGGCTACAAAATGTCATACATCAGGATAGAAAACGGAAATATAAAATAAGCGCAAAAACTCCTCATAAATGAAGAAACGTTCTCGTTGAACTCGCAGACGAAAGTGTCAGTAAGGAACAAAAGTATGGAAAACCTGTAAGAGATTCAATCTCTGCAATATATACATAGATGACGAACAGTCACATGTAACAATTGAATTTTCAATATATAGAATCAATTCTTTAACGCATTACTTGATGAAAAATTCTTGTGTTATTCTGTTGACTGTCGCACACAAAGATAAAACCGCAGATTAGGAAGTCGAAATTAGCGAAATAGTAACACGAATAAGCCAAGGACGTGTATTCAGGCCGAATCAAACATATCTTCCAAATTATGGGTTGCAATTACCATGACCATCGACGCCAAATATTAAGGTGTTATCCTGGATAATAAACTTTTTTGAAATAAACATGCCACATCGAAAATATCAAAACCGCTGTCGAACTTCTGGCAATAAAAAGGAGCTTTGGGCAAGACGGCTTATCACCGAGACGATGCTCTGGATCTGCACATCTTTGGTAAATCCAATTATATGCTATGCGTCAGTTAGTTGCCTGGTGGAACAAGTTTTCTCCCGCTTTATATAATGGGCCGCAAAGCCAGTCACCTTTTGACTCTTGTCTGATGCAGTGACATCAAAATTCCAGTTGTTGAAAAAATACGAAATTGGCTTTCGCTGTGCCCAGGATAGGTTTTGGTCAGAAGCCAGGACAGGAATAGAATCAGTTCTTTACGGATCAAAATCAATTGGAATGTGGTGCGCTGGTCGAAGACAACGTTTGATTTCATTCTTTGTTAGGAAAACTAACCAATGAACTTACTAGACAAGGCACATAGCATACTTTTTTAGCACCCGAACCTGCATTAGGACTGTTTGTGTCCAGAGTTAAGGCTTTCGAAATTAGCTTTCATATGAGCATAACTGACAGCCAACCAAGCGAATGTTGGTCCTCGGCAGGAAACATTGAAGGCTGCTTACTGGCGTCGGGACGTGCACTGGACTTTTGGTAAGCGCCAACGCACTTAACCACTGAAGCGTTTACTCATCTTTCTACAAAAGACTTCGAAATTTAAGTAAAAGGAAAATTCAAGAAGTACAATGGATCAGTTTTTTGTCTGATTGCTCTCTTCCTACAGAAAATGGGTTGCATCTTGAATATAAATTGCATTCGAGACTGTGGAGGAAGGGCTATGTCACACTCAAACGAGAAAATTCTAAATAGTTGGTTGCGTTGTATACAAGGTGGGGCAGAAGTAATATAATAATTTGAATATGCTACAGTTTTTGTAAATGGCGTCAAATATCATTATGCTTTGACCTTTACTCGTATGTTGTAGAAAGATAGAGAATTAGTTGACAACACGCAATGTAACAATACACACCTGAAGAACGCCGAGTTATTGTTACTGCTTATTTGACCAATTTCCGGTCTGTTGTTTTAACGCAGCGTGAATTTCGTCGTTGTTTTCCTCATCGTATTAAACAACGTGCGCGAACAAATAAGCATTTGGGGTAACGTCTCGTGCAAACTGGGTCCACTAGAGATGTAACAAGAAGTACCCGGTCCCATATTACTCGCTCGGCCGAGAATCACTCTGCGTCCGAGGACGTCCGAAAGAGTTAACAAACATCGACGAGACAACGATGCACACAATTTGGCATCAGCAGATTTTCGTCGTGTCGAATTTTGGTGAAATACCAGAAGATGTTCCCTTATAAAGTGCAAACCGTTCACCAATTGCTGCCTGCTGACCGTCAAAAGGGGTTAACATTCCCATGATCCGTTAAATCTGGTGCAAGAAGAGGATGATTTCATATCGAAAATTATAATGAGCGACAATGCCTATTTCCACTTAAGTGATTATGTGAATAAACAAAATTTGGGCTTTTGAGCACGGAGAATCTACATGAAATGAACGAAGAGCCATTGCAGAGTGACAGTGATTGGCCCTTATTATTTTGAGAACGTTTAAGGCACCACCATAACCTTAACTGGTGAGCGTTACAGATAGATATTAAACAAGTTTTTTTTTGCGTAAATTGCAGAATTGGCCCTCGATCATAGTTGGTTTCAGCAGGATGGAACAATCGCTTATACAGCTCGAGCAACGATGAAGATTTTGAATCACCAATTTCCAGGCCATGTAATCTCCCATTTGGACGGTTTGAACTGGCCGGCCAGATCTGACGACGCTATATTTCTTGCTTTTTGGAGCCAGATGATTTACGAGCAACAATTCAAAATGACGTAAATAGGGCACAAATATGCAGCAACTCAGGGGTTGGTCATCTGACCGATATGTTCAATTTTACACTTTCAAATAAGCTTCTCGTGGAAAAAATGGCATTACTTTTGCCCCACCCTGTATATACTTAGATTTTATGGTAGTGGGAGGCAGGCCGATATATGAAGCAATTCATAATTCATGGATAATGATGGAGGAAGCTTAAAAGATCTGCATAGTGTGTCATAGATTTCATCGATTTGGAAAATGCATTCAATACAGTTCCCAGGGATCTTAAATTGACGGTGCTAAAATCTCGAAATGTACCCGAGACGTGTATGAGGATGATACGCAATATATACGATGAAGTTAAATGGGGAAATAACTACAGAATCCGAAGCAAAAGATGGAGTTCACTAATTCAGTGTACAAAATCCGTTGCTTTTAAACTTCGTGCAAGATTTTCTGTTGAGAATTGAAAAACAAGTTCACTTTTTGGTTGGCACATTGTATGCCAATCATAAGAACGGAAGTCACAGTACTTGAGGGAACCCGAAAGCCCAATATCTGATATCTAAATAGTGTTATCGTGCCGAAGTGAGGAAATACTAAGGCTCCATCGTTAACCTTAAAGGAAATTACACTACCAATATCGCAAATATTTTAACCTCACTAACCTAACCAGGTGGTCCGTAATAGCCAACCATTAGCAGTGCAAATTCCTGAAAAAAAATTTAGCACTAGGTGTATTGTAGTAACTATCCACGTTACATTAATCAAAAAAGAATAAGAAAGGAGAGCACACCCTCTGTTCAACATACTGTCAAAGCACTTGAAATAAGCTTTGGGTGAAAAAACCTTCACCAACGACACATCATTGTTGCTCTTTGCTTTCAAATTTCGAAATTAATTTCGGTGCCAATTGCCATCGGTCATAATTTAGTTATTTTCGTTTCCTTTCTCATTCGACAAATAATCAACAAAAACAAAGCCGTCTAGAAATTCAATAAATAATTTAAGAAAAGAATTGAACTTGGTGACTCATTAATTGGATGACTTAAGTAAGGGAATGCTTCAATTTAATGGATTCAGTATACCATTACTAGGATCGACGTCAATCTGCCATTAAACTCATTTACTGCGAATCGAAGCCACAAGCTTATTCAATCCACACCTGTAAAAGTTCTCTGTGGTAAGATATTTTAAAACTTTTTATGGATTACCAAATCCAGTAGGCGGCGGCAATTCACTTAAGTGGCATGGAGGACGAAATCCAAAGCAGAGTCTCATAGTAAAAAAATAAACGAATTTCTGTGAATGTCAAAGAGCAAACTGAAACCGATTACATCACACATTCTACATATAGTGAGGCTCGTAGATTAGTGCGCAGATACTCGAAATCTGGTTTTAGATTTTTTTTTTTTTTTTTAATTTTTTCTTTGTTTTTGACTCAAGTTCAGAAAATTTTTTCCATGTTGTTCTTTCAACGAGAAACGGTAAGATGAGAAAATAAACAAGAAAATTAATAATAAAATCAAATTTTGATTGAATTTTGGCAACGGTTTGATTTTCTTATAGCGCCACAGGTTCTTATTTTGGGATACTCAATTATTTAGTTACTTACCGTAACTGGTAACTGACTTGTAATTTTTTTTTTTTTGATACTTTTGACATTTAAACGGAAATAAAAAGCCACAAAAGGTAAAAAATTGCTTTGTATTAGCCATACTTGATTATAACTCTACCGTCCAATGGTGCACGGTATGATTAATAGTCAATTATATATCATGACGTCACTTCCTTAGGTAAAGAATTGTGTATAGTCTGTATTACTAAATTTGTGAATGTTCATGGAATATACCATTATCATTCATATATTGTGAGCACAGGTTTCACTTACATCCAAGTTTACCTGTTTTCTATAGAACATTGATTTGGCAAAGGATGTATTAAATTCGGAAAAGGTTTCAGTAGAATGTCATCAGTCTCCTAGGAACTTGTCAGTAACTAAAGCTGAATCAATTGAGTCTATTCCCTCCTTTTCCATCGATGTTCAGATGAGAAGACCACTTTTAATGCTCATTACTGCTAGACGTTCTTTATATCTACGTCTATATGTAGAGTGGACTACTATCGAACTTTTTTAACGAACTTGATTTCTGCTGTGATCTATATACAATACATGGTGTGCTACTTTAAATGCGATACGTACAATCAGGTTGCAGATGGAAAAAGAATTACATATAATGTAAGATAAGTTTAGAATAATAATCGTACCCTTTGGCCAAATACTGACAATTATTCAAAAAAATTATATAATAATTTTAAGTGATCAGGATGTGGAGAAACAACTACGGTAAACATCGAACATCGTCCTCACAAAGATTCAAATTCATATTTGCCCTAAACACTATGTTATCGGCTAGAAGCAGTAAAATTTCGTACCGCGTTAATCGATTTGTATTTTTGTGACATTTAGGAGTCAAAGTATCTGAATTTGGAAAGCATATAAAGACACTCAAACAGAACTTATGAGAAGACTGTGAAGGTGGAAGGTACTGGTAAGGCCGCCTCGAAGTGTGAAGGCGAACTCAACAGCTAGTAAGTTGTATTCGATAAAATTGCGCGGCAAAATATTCAGTGTATAGAAAGAAATCACAACAAAACTGACAATTCGGTGGGACCATGGTCTGGACCCTTTACTCATTGCATTGTTTTTAATGACGCTCATATACTGCGCATTACTTTTAAAACCATTTTATAACCAGCTGAACATTAAGGATAGCCGGGCAAATAGTTCCTGATGCACAATTCATAATTTTACTTCCGGTTATATCCTTATCAGTCGATATAAGTGGATATATCCTAATACCAAAAAACCTTGATTGCACAGAATTTAGACCGATCTCCATACTCCTTTTTCTATCAAAAGTTTATGAAAAGGATTTTGCAAACCCAAATTAACAAACATTTGAGCAATAATGAGCTTTTTACAAAAATACAGTCTGGTTTTCGTACGAAACACAGCTGCCCTACAGCTCTTCTTAAAGTTATAGACGACATATGTGGGTATTGGTTTTGACACCGACGACTAGCTATTTTTCTAAAGCTTTCGATATGGTCCACCACACTATTCTATGTAATAAATTGCGTTATTCCTTTGGTTATTTCTGTTGTAGAAAACAGGCAGTGTTTGTTCAAAATGCTTCTTCCAGTCCGTAATGGTGTCCCGCAATGATCAATTTTAGGCCCACTTTTGTTCTCGACCTACATCAACGAGATTCCCAACATAATTCACAGTTGGATGCTGAATATTTACGCCTATGATGTCCAGGTTTATCAAAATTATCCTTTTGGTCTTATTGAGAACTGTGTTGAAATTATAAACCAAGACCTAAGAAACATCTCTGAATGGTCCTGGCAGAACAATTTAGCACTAAATCCATGTAAATGTAAATGTCTCGTTATATCCCGAAACAAATTAAGTCTTTCGTACTTCCCAGTTACTACCTTAAATAATTCACATGTTCAATATTGTAGAGAATTTGGGTATAGTGTTCAACCGGACTTTTACTTGGAATGACCAGATCAATAACAATGTTGGTAAGATCTACGGAATTTTACGATTGCTTTGGACAGCTCAAACGTACCATATACTCCTCTCCCAACTAGAATGGTGTTAGCCAAATTTTTAGCCATCCCAACACTTTTAAATGGATATAAAATTTTTTCTAATTGTGACACCGAAATTAAAAGCTAAAAGTAGCTTTTAATGGTGTAATACGATATATCTATGGACTTCGCCGATATGACCACGTATCACATTTATCTAAGAACCTGCTAAATATGTCTTTTGAAAATTTTGTTAAATATCGCACAATAAAGCAATTTTTTTGATGTACTTGAAACGCGTCAACCATCATACTTATGTGACAAGCTCAAATTTCTGGCATCTCAGAGATCTTTAGGCATAATTATACCACGCTTTTCATATTTGGTATCAGAAAGACAATTTTTTATAGATGTCATACGACTGTGGAATTTATTATCACTACATTTAAGAGAAATCGGCGACACACGAATTTTTATAAAAAGTTTACACTCACACTTTTCCAATTGTAGCGATTAATGTTTATCTTTTTATGGCATCTTTTCTTAATTTTGATTTTCTTTATGTTTTATTTATTAATTTATTAATTTTTATATTATTATTAAATATTGTTGAAAATTAATCACAAATCTAAAGTTTTACCTTAAGAGGTGTCGGGAAGCGCAGTGCACGATTTTGTAGGTTGCAAAAGATTACTCAGATAAGGAAATATTGTTTTAAATGTATTTTTCTTTAACTCAGTTTTTTGTAGAAAGATTAGCAAACATGATACATGATAAAGTGTACTGAAGGCTTAATTCACATCAGCGCCGAGGACTTTTAGCCGGATACGGGCGTTGACGGGACACTCACGAAGATAGTGCTTCGCAATGTCATCATTCTTTCAAAAAAGCGTCGTGTGATTTATGCCTAACATACTTAGGTCCCTTCCAAAAGTATAGAGCCCCATTACAATGCCGGTAGGCAGTCTATAATCTTTCATACTTTCACTAACCAAGGTCGCAATCAGTCCTAACTTAGATTCATAGATAGATAACAGGAAATCTCATTTTTTGGTATCCTTTTGTGACCTGGAACCCTATTAAAACTCATGGAATTCAATCTTCTGAGTGCGTACAAATGCATAAAGATATAAAGATAAAGTAAAAGATATCTTCTAAATCCATTTTGGCACCGTCCGTTAAGACTCCACTATATTTTGTCTCTAGCTCAGATGCTATCCGAAGCCATTTTTGGTGTAGGAAATATTGATCCCATACTTTCGTAGAAACAGGAACTCTGGTATCGTTGCATCAGATGGCATGTCTATAAGAACAGAGTTAAAAATTAATTCGCCCCAATAATTCTAATTCTTCCAAAACATAATGCTATGATTATCAAGAGAGAGACTTATCATAGGAATCTCATACAACGAAAACAGACCGTTCTTTAGATTCTGGTGAAAGCAGCAATTAGGTGTTTAGAATTTAGAATTTAGTCTCCCCATCAAATGGCGGATTCCACCTATGGAACGAAATAACCACATCTTTCTTTCTCTCTCTATACTATTTTTCAAAAAAAAAAAAAAAAAAAAAAAAAAACTTAACACATGCTCAGGCATTCTAAATGTATTTATACCCACTTGAGTCTTTTTTTTTTTTAAAGAAACCGGTATCTTTTGACGCGATATGTTAGTCCAGTTTGGAGACACTAAACTATTTACGTTCGTTGGAAAAGGAGATGGTGATCCGTTTAAATACTCGTATAAAATAAATCAGACTTTTCAGCTACCAATTTTTCGGATTTACTGAAAGCTCATTTCTAATACACTAACCGTCAATCACGAGAAGGGAGAGCAGGCAATAACTTGCCAGTGTAAAACCTGTAGTACTATGTGGAGTGGAAAGTAACCTCCTTGACCGCCAGAATGCGCTGCTACTGCAAAAAGGGTTATGGTGCCTTGAAGTCCGTTCATATTTAGGCAGACATGCCAAACTTCAGTGCGATACTGTCTTTTGTTTTGTTTTAACAGCTGATTATTGTTGACGTGTTTGGCATCATGTTGAGTATGGACAAAAACGATTTTCGTTCTCCCATAAAACAAAACGACGAAGGAAACAAAAAAAAAATACATGAAATGGTGTTGGCTAACCGGAAAGTAAAGTGCGCGAGCTAGCAGATACCACACAGATTAGTAATGAACGCACACGCCATATTTTGGGCAATATTCTGCATATGAAAAAGTTATCCTGCCGCGCATACTCACTCCTGACCAAAAACACGAACGTGAGAGCACATCGAAAGACTGTTTGGACTTGCTGATGCGGAATCGAGCGGACTTTTGGCGTCGATTGGTAACTGTTGGTGAAACTTGGATCCACTATTACAAACTAGAGAACAGAATGAGTGCCCTGCAATGGACTGAAGTCGGCTCGATGGGACGGAAAGGTCATGGCGTCGGTTTTCTGGGATTGTCATGGCATACTCTTCGTGGAATCGCTGCAAAACAGCCTCACATGAAGCGAAAAAAAAATTTATTTTTGCACCTGCGCACAAGAGCATCGCAAACATGGCTAAAATCAACGACTTACGGCTCCAATTGCTGTCGCATTCTCCGTATTCACCCGATTTGACTCCATCGGACTATTATCTCTTCCCAAACCTCAAAAAATGGCTCATCAATAAAAAATTCAGCTCACGCGAGGAAATCATCGACACCACGGAGGAGTATTTTGCAGACCTTCCGGAAAATTGCTTTTCGGACGGGATCAAGAAGTTGGAAAATCGCTAGAATAAGTGTATCAAACTAAACCTTGCGTACTCCTTGTCGAGTGTGCCTTTAACTCTGTAAATCAGCCTAAATCTCGCAGCTCCGAACATCAACGGAAGTATCAAAGATAGTTTTAAGGTGCTGTAACCGTCTTTTTTTTCTTTTTTTTTTAAATTGGAATTCATATAAGACCGTATGCCATTTTAAAGGTGCAAAATCACCCAAGTGCTTCAGACCGGTACCAAAAAAAAAATAGAAAAAATAAATAAATAAAAAATGAAATAAATATGATATTTACATATTTTTTATGTACATAGATGTTTTGATGACAAAAATTAAATAATTTAAAAAAAAAATAATAAAAAAATATTTTTTTTTTGACAATATATAACCACCTCAGGCTAGTGTGCAGCTTCGTGTAATCAAAGAATTCTTGAAGGTTTTGATACTAGAGGTGGTACTACAAATGCGATTAGCATTTGGGCTATTGTCGTCTATTTGCCTGAATATTGTAAATATGTTCAATAAGCGACTTGTGTAAATCATATTTAAAATAACATGCTGTTTATTGCTTTTCAAACAGATAGACAACATCCTATCAGCCAATGAACGGCTCCCTTATTTTGCTTGTACATATTTATAACCTTAGGTCTTTCCACTTGATCATAAAAGAAAAAGAAACGAAGAAAAAGTCTTGTCGGAAGTAGATAATCTTTGTATACAAGGGATTAGATTGTCACAAAGCCTTCCGTCTAGATTAGCAAGAATAAAAGCTTTATTTATGGTATATATCCTATCAGCCCTTTTAATCGTAGGGCGTACCTTCTATAACTTTTCTTGTTCTCTTTGTTGTTGTTGCTAATGTTTCTAGTTAAATCTTGTCATAAACAATGGTGAAAAACATGTCACATCTCATTGCATCTGCAATCATTGGAACTCAAAATTTGAATTCCCGATACATACATATTATTAAATAATTAATACAGGACATTAGCATTGTGATCTAAAACAATATATTACACTCTTCATCGTTTAATATTACGTTTCGGGCAGGTCTTTCTATTGCCTAACTAAACGGCGATTAAACAATAAATTTCGTCGTCAATCTTCTGATAAAAGTAAGCGAAGAACGTAAAGTCCTCTATTGAGATAAATAAAAAAGGTCCGAAAAGTGAGGTGAAAAACAATTTGTTGGGACCATTAAGACGTTTGCGCTTTCTCATGGTATAAATCTTCATTGCTGTATTTTACCGATGAAGGGTAAATTGGTTCGGAATTATCATTGACCATCATAGGATCTTCATCTTTAATGTCTGATTCGTTTAGGACGTCCAATATGTTTTGCACGGAGAAATGTAAGTAATTAATTAAGTGAAATTAATGTATATGGTACTGCCAGATACAGGAGAGCTTAGTGGTGCTCATTAAAGTACTAAATCCTTAATAATAATAAAATGTCTGGTCTGAATGAAGTAGTGGAATTCGTCCTTTCTACGAGTATAGCACAATGCTTCTTAATAACTCTATATATTACATCTTCTGTTCAACGTATAAAGCCGTATAGTAAGCCGATTTACTGAAAATTCATATAAAACCTGAAGGCATTATTAAAAGTGCAAATTGTTATTGTAGACACCAAATGATGGAAAGACGTTAAAATACCAATATGATTCAGTGATGTATAGCGATCAACAAATGCAGGCTGATACTTTCACGGGCAATGATAATGCCTTAATTTGACATTCCATCATATCTTGCAACAGAATGGACTTAGAGAACACTGTGTTTAAACAGTGAAGTACCAGTTTTAATTTGCACGTATGGTCGGATGCGATCTTGAATATTCAGTATGAAACCGAGGTTGTTGGTAGTAGTTGGTAAACTGGAATTCTTGCCTTTTGTCAATGAAGTACAATGTATTATTACTTTAGTTTTCAAGAAACATTGTAATATCGTTCCAAAATTTTGTCTATTCACTGCAGTAGTTTATACAGGGGTTATATGCAGTTAGAATTTTTAAAAAATCTATTTTTTTTTTTTTTGGTATTTTCGTAATGATATACTCGTATATCTAACTAAGGGTGTTCAAATTTGAGGTATCATTTTAAATTTTGAATGAAAGACATAAATTGTGTAAAATCAGCGTTTATTTTTATTGGAAATTAATGTTAATCGGTTCCGGTTAATAATGAAAACGAATATCGTCCAAGTGACCTCCTCTGCTAGTTCCGCAGATTGTCAACCTTTTACCAAAATTTTAAATCACTTTTTCGCATATTGATGATTCAATAAGTGACATTTGCTTGATGATGTTGTCTTGAGGTGTTAAACAGTTTGAAGATTATCGGCATAAACTTTACTCTTCAAGAAACCCCATAAGAAAAAAATCCAGTGGTGTTAAATCACATGATCTTCGTTACTGTGTATCATGTTACACCATCTTGTTGAAACCGCATATTCTCCACATCAGTATCTTCCAATTGACTCCACAAAAAGTTTCTAATCATCGCTTGATATCAAGCTAAATCTACAGTAACTGTTTTGCCACCACACCAAAATCCACACCATACAGTGACTTTTTTTGGTTTCATTGGCCTTTCAAACAATCCCCTAGAATTTTCTTCAGCCCAAATGCGACACTTTTGTTTATTGACATAACCGCCAGTTTGCTTCAAAAAGTTGTCATTTTATTGTTTCTTCTTTATGGCATAATTAACGAACTGCCGACGCAATGTGTGGTCAGTTGGCTTTAATTCTTGTGTTTACTGTATTTTGTAAGCCTTAACATGCAGATCCTTGTGCAAAATGTTTAACAAACGTCTTTGGCAACAGGACACTTCTGCTAACGACTGCAATATTTCCATTCGAACGACCACTGCGATGAAAGACTTTACTTCTCTGATCTTGAACCGAACCAGTTTCTTAAAATTTGTGAACGATAAGTTTAATAGCACGGTTTGATGGAGCATTTTCTCTACCGTATTTTAAACGAAATTTTCTTTCAACTTCTGTAAAACTTTCATCATACTTAAAATAAGTTTTAATAATGAAAACACGTTGCTCAATAGTGTACCGATCCATTTTAGGTAACGGGAATGTATTTAATTCATACCTGAAAAAACTTCGGTGTAATTTAATAGCTGTAAAATTAAACGTCAAATTTTAACACCCGTTATATTCCCTAAAAATTTTAAATCGATCCGGTAAGTACTTTTCGAGATATACGCATATTTCTAAGGACGTCTCGGACCATGTGTAACCTTTTTCCGAAATTTTAAACGCGTTTTATTAACAAAATAAATAATATTTCTAAAAATGTATCTTAATGTTTTTAACTTTTCTTTTCTTTTCTTTTTTTTCCAGGTACGAGTCTTATAATTTTAAGCGCAGCTATGGTCATGCGTGAGTGATCTTTTTGAAATAAATATGATTTTTTCTATTTTACAAATAAAATTCTAACTTTAATTTAAATAATAATGAGTATGCATACATATATTTGCGGTGTCCAACATCGTTGTCTTCGAATAAACAAAAACATTCAAATTTGACTAACAAAAGAAAAGAATTGATAAAAGAGTTAGCAAGGTCCGATGCCTTCAGGTCCATCTGTTTTACACGACCCTTATACACTCCGGTTCACTTGAATGAAGGCAATCCTTTAATAAGACAATTTTTTTATTTTTATTTTTTTTCAAAAAACAAGAGATTTAAGTGCAAAAACAAATGAAGAATATAGATATGGAATGTTACATGACCGAGCAATCACAAGTTCTCTTGACAGTAAAAGGTAATTGGACTATAACCCGGTTTTCTTAAAAAGAGTCTAAAACACAAGCAATAAAGTCGGTTCACATGAATAAAGGCAAAGACAGTAAATAAGGAAAATGTACATTTTTTGTTTTTATTTATTGAATTTTTTGGTAATTACTATAAACTAATTATTAAATAAAGCAGTTAGTATTGTGTATGGCCACCTTTTTGTGAAATTACCTAATAAACGCGGTCTGGAAGTGAGTCGTACAGTGATTTTATGTAATTTAGGGAAATTTTCCTAATAATAATACCCCTGAGAAGTGATTCCTTATTGCTGTACTGCTTTCCTCCTTCGTAAACTTTACGGGTAAGCCAGCCCCAAACATGTTCAAGTCTGGTGAATATAGTGGCCAGTTTAGTAATTCCACGTTTTGGCTTGCAACAAAGGTCCTTACTACACGAGCAGTATGGATTGGTGCGTTGTCCTGTTGCAGAATCCAAGGTAACGGTCCAAATAACTCACTAAACTTAGGAAAAGCTGATTCCAATATTCCTTTGTAGGTAATTCCGTCATTTTTGTGCTCTGAACATTTAACTCAAATGTTTTATAATAACTGATCGCACCCCAGACCATTACTCCATCCTCTCAGTTGTGATGACGAGTTAAAAACCGATGTTCTTTCCGTAAATCATGAAGGTAGAAGTTATACCCATTCGGTTCATCTAGATTAACTTCTTTTCATCCGTGAAAACAACTATTCGCCAGTCATTCTTAATTTGACTCTGTCCTAAAGTCCAGGCCATATGGTCTTTTGGGAATTGCAGTCGAATCTGCTTACGCGCAGCACTTAGACGAGGTTTTTTAATCAACTTTAAGCGCTTCAGGTTCTTAGCACTAACAATAACACGTCTAACAGAGGATTTACTGGCATTTACGCCGGCCTCAAAATTAATTTTTGATATTGAATTACTAGAATTAGAAGCGCAACGAATGATTTTGCGCCTGTCAGCTGCTGAAATCACTGTAGAAATTCTTCCTTTATAGTTTTTTTCCATAAGAATCTTGATTCTTTAAATAATTGTCAACAGAAGTTGAGCTTCGACCAATTTTTTTTCGCGATGTTGCGGTTGGAATAACCTTCTGAGTGGTACACAACTATTTTGGCTTTCTCGGATGTAGTTAAAGTGTTTCCTTTGCCCATTTTTGATAAAAACTGCACAAAACTTGTCTACTTTAATTTAAACTTCACTCTACAATAATCTAACACGGATTTTTCTAACAAACTTTCTTTCATGTTATTAACTTCGCAACTGCCTTTATTAAACTGAACCAATTTTGTTGCTTGCATTTCCGACACTGTTTACGAACTTTTATAATGTCCCGTTACTTTGTACAGTAAAGTGAACTTTGTTAATGTATTCTCTTGAAAAATTCTGAAACTGTTATTTTCACTCGCTGCTGATAATTTTCTATCGAATTTACAGAACAAAATGCTCTGTTTTGTGAAATAAAATAGTTGCCTTTATTCAAGTGAACCGGAGTGTATCTACAGGATCTTTTAAAAAGAATGCTCGAAATTTGTTGCGTTATAGCGATCATGTTGTTAAAGCAACATCAGTCAAATTTGTTCTGAATTGTTCAGTAGTGTATGGTTATAACGTTGAACAACATCTGCAAATTATCAAATTTTTTTTTAAATCAGTAATCTGTTCGATTAAAAAAAATCATCTTTATTGACAAGGCCCACTTTTGGGTGAATGAATATGTGAAGAAGCAAAATTGCCGGATTTGGGACGATTTTTTGATTAACATGTCTGTGGTGGTGGTCGTCTGATACCTAGGCGCTCGCTGGCAATGTGGTTTTGTGTTTTCCAACGTTAGACTTTCTCCAATTAGTTATTTTCGGGTATTGGCACGCATACAGTGATACCACAAAGCAATGATCCAAATATAAGTTAGCCGAATGGACACTTCAGACATATCCAATTATATTCTATAAAAATTTGTATTCAAAACTTCGACAATAACAGAGGATACAGCATATAAACATATCAGAATCATTCTGATATAAATACGCTCAGAAACTTTAAGCACCTTTTTCTTAAAACTGCTTTTTTCTATCTATTTCGTTGTCACAAGGAATTATGTCGCTGCATTCTCCACGCTTTTGCGCCATTAGACAGGACGATTCGGGGTTACGTTTTGTCCTAGACGTCAATGTTGTGTGTTCCTCGTTGACAGCATATACTTGTACTTTACTTTTTCTTCGTTGACCGCTAAACCCTTCGTTCTGCTTAAATAGTGGCAAGCTGACAGCTTGCTATGTCTATGTCGTCTGCCTACGCGAGTAACTGGACACACTTTTGAAAGATGAAGCCTCTTGAATTGACTTGTGAGTTTCTTTGAAGAACGATGTAGAAAAAAACACATAACAACGCATTGCCTTGTTTAAGTAATATTCTGAAATAAAGTGTCTCAGTTTTGTCATTACCGTGACGGAGCAGCGTACAGTCTCAGGTATGCAGACCCTAGACATGGCTCTGTATAGTTTATTTGCAACTTTGAAATGGTTGAAGAGGTGATGTGTGTCGATTTGTAGGTTTTGTTCTAAGATCTGCCGTAATGTGAACATTTGATCTGTTCACTGATAGGTCCGGTCAAACTCCTTACCATGGTTCATATGCGTTCACATAATACGGCAAACAGGATTTCATATGCGCTGTTAAAGAAGTTTATTCCCCTGTTGCTGGCGTAGTTCAGGAGATCTCCGGTACTTAGGATACTTTAAGTTAGATTTTCGAGATGAGTTGATGTACGAATATAATGCTCCGTATTCTATCATCATATGTTGTTTTCCAACCGCTCGGTAGTTAAGCCATCGGGTCCAATAAATTTTTTTGACTTGGATGAAGTCAGAATAGCCATTTTCAAGCCTAGCAGATTTCTGTTCGGGCTTTCCGAAACTTAAATTTTTCGTCATCCCTGTTGCAAGTGTAAATCGGGAAGCTTTATACAAACTCAAAAGCAGTGGAGAACTTCGTTAAAGGTGCCATATAGTTGTCTTTTTACAAACAGGGTGCCGATTAGATGAAGAGAGAGGTAGGACTCGCCAGAAGTCACGTCTAAGAAAAATTATGGCTTAGACGCCATTTTTACCATACGTTATCAGTGACGGCGATGGCTTCTAAACTGATAATATAATAGACAAAAAATAAAACCCTCTTCTTTTTCTGAGGGACTAGAAAGCTTTCCACCACTGCTACTGCAAAAGGCTGCCAAAGTCACTATCCCAAACTTTTAGCATGTCATTTTCATCACTAAAGCGAGAAGTGACACCACAATTACATTAGACCACTGTACCCATGCAATTCCATATTCTTATACCTTTTTCCCTGAAACTTTTGTGAGATGTTTGTGTAAGAGATGTGAACTTCGAGAAATGTCTGCATAAATCACAACATTCGTTCACAAAGGGCATGTCAGTAAACAAAGCTGATTATAAGATAGCGGCATTGATAGGGTAATACCTTCGCCTAATAGAATTAACCCCCGGTTTTTTTCTCGACGTTAAAGTAGCGTTCAAAAATGTAAATTCAAACGCAATTCTACGCCGCTTGCAAAAATTTCAGCTGGACACCATGTATCTCCATGATGGTCAAAAAGCATAAAATCTATTAGGTTGTAGGGAACGCAAAGTGCAGAAAAAAGCTGTGCAGAGGAGCTCCCTAGTTTGGTATCCTCTCTAATATGATCCCAAGAGGTCTCTTGAGATCATGGTAATTATTTGGGATAATGACTTTAACTCAACAATTTAGATGAAATACGGCCATCCAGATTCTCTTTAGTTCTAAGCGTGCTTTTGGGATCGATGGCTCTCTTCTTCAATGGATTAGAAATTACCTTTCGGAACGTTCAATTCAAGTTGTCTTGGACGGTTTTAAGTCTGATATTCACAAAATAAATGCTGGTGTACCTCAGGGCTCCGTTCTGTCTCCGACACTCTTTTTAATTTTCATAAATGATCTCTTATCTGCTACTTCGAATCCAATATATTCCTTTGCTGATGACAGTTGACTCTACTTTTCATATTCGTCCCCGGACTCAGGCCCCTGCTCTTCGGTTGTAGAACGGGAACGGCAGCATATGTTAAGCTCATTAAATTCCGATATTAACAGCATAACCATTAATGCTGTCATTAAAGTGAAATTCGAATAAGCAGGCATTATCCATGAATGTCACTTGCATCGTCGAAACCGATAAACTTTCCATTCTCGGTATGTGTGTAAGTGATAACTTACGCTGGAATGACCACATATTCGATGTTGCCAAAAATGCTGCGAAATGTCTAGGTTTCCTCAAGCGATGTAAGAAATATTTTACCCCCTCTGATCTGGCCACAATATATAAGCCATTCATCCCCCCAAAATTTGAGTACAATGGTGAGGTGCTACTAAAACATCTCTGCACCTGCTAGATAGGATTAAAAACCTAGTATACCCTCTAGCCCATTTTCGGACGTACTCTCAAATACCGTGATTCTTTTCTAAGCCGTACAAATCGCTTATGTAATGCACTGCCGACCTCGTCGTTATAATTTACAAACATTTAAAAACAATGTACATCGGTACCTGTCTTTTCTTCCTCCCTAAATTTCCTTCGACCGTGCTGTGTAAAAACCTTATAAGGATACAAAAATCCCTTGAGCGCGCGCTGATTATAAAAAAAAGAAAAAGCTAAAAACGAGAGCAATCTCCCACTTTCAATTTCCCAAAGTTTGGGGGAACTGAGTTTTAAAAAAATGGTTCCTTGGATATAACTTATGCAGTTCACCATTTTTGTTTTAACCCATATATTTTAGAATATTGCTAGAATCAATCCTAACTGTGCAGTTGGCAACATATTTGAGTGATGTCATCGTCGGGAACTTTCCGAGAGAAGCTATAATTTGGAAACAAATACCTACAATACTATCATGAGGATAACAACTTGTTCTGGAAGTGTCAAAGTGATTTTATATTTGCTCCATAGAAAGCATCTGAAACATATTTACGAGTATCTTCCTTAAAGACGTATGCACTGTACTTCCTTTTTGTCCATCTGTCAACCCATTTTATCTACAAATGCGTTTAGGTTTTTAAATGAACATTTTTCACATCCCTTTTTTTCAAACCTAATTTTTTATTCTGTCTCTTTAAAAGCATTTCAAAAAAAGAAAAAAGACCGAAATATGAAAATTTATCGCGTCTGTGCCATAAATAACTTATGTTGATCCCTTTGTCCTTTGTTGTTGCCAGAATCTTTTTCATTCTTTTTCATGCAAAGTACTATAAGAGTGTATCGCGTGAATAAAATTTCACAGTTACATTTTATTTTCACCTTTTCTCATCACCTTTAGCTGCAAATTCTCTTTTGCCCTTCTTAAGTTCTAAAACCTGTTCATTTACATCAAAATAAACTTCAAATCCATTCACGCGAAGGAATCTGAGAAATCGGATACGTGCCAATCTACAAGAATATGAGAGAGTACCCTCACTGACTGTTACGAGTTACATACTATCGATTGAAGGATTGCGAGTATAATGCATATAGGGGATGGGTAAGATATAATACTTGCAAATGACCAAGGCACGATTATCATTTGGAGGAAATGAGCCGAGAGCTGATGCTTATCTGAAGATAAACCATACTTGAGCGCTATACGACGCACAAAATGAAATTCAATTTAAAGTTTTTGCGTGTGTGTGTGTGTGTGTGTATGTATGAGATAGTACAAGTGTTGTTTTTGAACAAAGAAAAAATAAATAGATAAGTCGTATTTCCATATAAAGGTCCTGAGATTTCTGTTCGTTTATTCATATGCATAGTTAAACGGATTCCCTTTGTACTTTAAAACTGCGCCCAGTTTAGTATTAATTGCTTATCTAACGTCCATACATAAGAACTGAACCGTGATGCGATGTTGCCTGGTACAGCAGCACTACGTACTAGGACGGGTTTGAAGCCATTCAAGCAGATCCAACTACAATATTTTACTAAATTAGATTCTAGCTAAAGCTACATCCGGATACTAGTGAAGTGGACTTCGCATTCCAGGATTTGCGGTGTCATTGCATCAGACGGCATGTGCATTGAAATCAAATCTGGGTTCTCTTTAAGCTTTGAAAGTGTAGCTCGTGAATATGAAAATTAAGGTGATTCCAGATCAGAGACCGATGTGCTAGGAAAACATAACAAGCACCCGAGCCAAACCTTTTTTTTTTTTTGGAGTCTGGGAAAAGCACCAGTGACAGTGAGTATTAACTTATTCTACCAAATTTCTGACGCCCAACGTAGAAATGGTTTATCACAGATTTGAAAATTCAAAGGACTTTTCAGGGTGACAAGCGCAATGTCTTACCAAAATCCCCCTTTCACTGGAAGAATGCCGACAGCGTCTGACTTGTTAAGTCCAGTGACTTTTTTTTTTATCTAGCTACTTAGATTCGTTGGAAAAGCAGATGGTGACGCACAACACAAGTCGAGCTGGTAAATTTCAGCCTGCCAATAACTTCAATTTTATGTTGATCAACTGAAACGCCATTTCTGTTGGACCAGTTGTCGAATAAGCCGATGGGTGCATGCGTTTTAGAGGAAACAGTGACTAGTCATGATCTGGTGGACAGTATACCTACCTCATTTGTATATGTCCGATCCTAGGAGTTAGAATCATTGAAAGCGGTAAACATATAGGCTACCCGCATGTACAACAGCAAAGAGGACAGAAAGAGTCAAGTTGAAGCACATGGCGAACTTAAATTCATCTTTTTCGATTTTCCGTATAAAGCTACTCTTTCTGTTTGCTGGAGTTCGGTATGTCCCAGGCTTGTAGTGAAGATTCATTTCTAGTTGATAACAGCTAATCTAGAAGATCATTTTGGCCTCGGCGCCAGGCGCCTTGAAGCCATCAAAGAAAGGAATAAGTATTTATTTGCCACATCTGATGACAGAGACCTCCTACAATAGTAGATTCAGTGATAGAATCTGGTTCTTAATCGGCTTTGATTAGATTACTTTAGAAGTTCGTTTGGATCTTCTGCGTGTTTCCAGTTTGTTTGTTGTTTTAACAGAGTCACAAATAGGCAGTCCTCAAAATCTGAGTTAGCTTCTCATACATATTCTTATTGCTTCGATCTGTGAAAATACCAGCCTTCCTTCAAATAAGTTTGTCATCTGCAAATCTGCGTAGGAGTTTCTCCTAGGTGGACACGTGAGCTCAACCTCCAACCCTCACCAACGTGAGGGTAACCTTCATGTTCTGAACAGCTTCCTCTACAATTGGTTTTGTTCTAAGTTTAGGAGGAATCTTGACGAACTTGTTGAGCTCCCGCATAAAGCGTGTCGAGTTGGTTTTCCGCGGATTCCTTTTCTTCAATAAGGTCGAGAGTTAGCAGCCGATTCTGAGTTTGGTGTACCTATGGGCTGGCATGAAAGACTCCGGCAGCACTTTCCAACCTTTAATTAGTGTACTTACTGGATAGCTTTAGGTAGATTACTTGCTGTTTTACGCTTTGAGAGCCAACGCTCTAGTACCAAAACGTAGAGAAAATAAACCGTCGTTTTGTTGCTTATGTCTTTATACGAGTAGCAGACTTTAAATGCTGAAGTTTAATCTCGTCTCTTGTCTGCACTAATTTGGAATTGAAGTTGAGTTTAAATTATTTTAATTTCAAGATACACATAACATAGAGATGTATTCCAGTTTATCTCTTTAATTCCAGACACACCTCTTTCAATTGTCCCGACCAGGAGCCTCTGACAACAGATTCGGTTTTTATTTTTATATAATATATCTAACTGTTAGCATGAGGTTGCATAAACATTTTGTTTTAATAAAGCTCTGACATTGACAGTTGCACGGGGATGATAAGAGCCAACGTTAGACTATGGTTAGTTTTTCTACGTTACCTGCCGGAAGTCATCCACTTGAGCAACGTGGGCGCTATGAGTGACTTAAGGTTACCACGTTCAACTGAGGGTCAGTGCCTAATAAGAAATTCATTGCTCACAAGTCCGTGGATCGTTGACTTCCAGTTTTATCGTACAGTGGCAAGTATTTACAACCCATGCGGTGCCTTTATTTTCGATGTTGCGGTTTATCAATCAGGCCGAAAAAAATCAACAACAAAGCAGATACTGTTATGCTGCGAATGGGCTGTTTGTGTTTTCGTAAATTTTCAACCGAAACTATGGAATCGATTTTACTGTGCATCATACATACTAGTATCTTTCGTCGGCATTTTTGGCGATTTATTTTTTTTTTTTATCAGAATTTAACTGAAAGAATTCTTTGTTGTCGTGATTCGATTTGCGGGTTTTTGGAACTTTGTCCCTTTGGTCATTCTCATGTCATTCGCAAAGTTTCTTAGTAAAGGTTCATTGAGTTTCATGCGAAGGTTATAGGAGGAGGAAATATTTTACAATTTTCCTGCTCTTTGAAATCGAGGACGCAAAGACCAGATGCTCGTTACTTAATTTGTATACTTTTGTTAACTGTAATAAACTTGTAAAGAAGATAGCCACTTTCTTGCGGATGTTTTCTTAATAAGAAGTCAATTTATTGAAATGCTTAGCACTAATAATTTTTAAGTTTTAAAGATCTATTAGAGGACGAAATTCTGTTTCTTTTCGTTTTTCGGGCCTTACAAGCCAGTTATTCTTTATTTTACTTCATCTGTTATTGCTTTTTTTTATTATTTATTATTACAGTTATTCTGTAGGCAGAATGATTGAGATCCAAGCGAACGTTTCTAAAAGTCTGAGGCATTCCTGCTGTCTATCAAAAGGCAAACCTTTAGAGAGACTGATTACCGACATCGTAACAGTTTGGTAGTCTTAATCAAAACATTTAAATTTGTAATGAATAAGTGACACCACTTTCTGCGGTGCTTGCTGTGAAAGTGATGATGACTGTGATCTTATTGCGTCATCTAAATCGTTTCAACCCAATTTTTATAATCATAATCCCAAAAGTGATTCAAATCTGGGGCTCTTTCATAAAAATACTGCTCTATCGATACACCAAATGTTCAATTATCTTCGCCTATCCAGTAGGAGTTTTTATAGTTCGATTTTGTGGTCTTTTAAATTAAAATCGATTTTCAGATTTCCATATCTACAGGTTCTGTCATTAGGTTCTTTAATCCGTCCATAAGGTATAAATCATAATCTTAATTTGAAATCACAACTGACCTAGACCCGTTTCGGTCCAATTTCTGTGACTACCTCTCCATTCAGTGATAATAAGAAATTATAATTAAATCGATTTTCCCTCTCGTTTCTAAAAGAAGTTAACCTCGCCAAAAATGACAGTTAATTGTCGTTCTCTCAGCAAACCGCAGATTTACGCTTCCAATTGTCACCGTAAATGGCAAATAAAAAGTGAAACTCGCTTCAACAATGCGCATCTCAGACACGGATTACCTTTTTTGGAGATACAAATGATCGTGAACCCATTCTTCAAAGTATACTCTTACGGGCAACTGGGTATGGCTTACGCAATACAAATCCGAAGACGAGAACGCAATGAAATTGAACATATTTCGGGGAAAGTTGTCAATAAGAAACTGCAGTGCAATGGGAGTCTATCTCATGATCATCATACGGATGAAATTCATGAATACAAGCCATGTACTCTTATATTACATCCAGACTAAGCAGCAGTGTGGGTTGAAAGCATTCGACATAAATCCAAATTTATTCACGAAACTCACTCGTATGAATAGCGAGAGAATATAAAAACAAGGTGAAACAAAAATAGAACTCTGGGAAAATTGATGTGTTTTCTGACACTTTCCTTATTTCTTCGTACTCTCTTCTAAACCTATGGAGATGGAAATCTGAAATCTTTTTGTAGCAACTCAGAATGCCACAAACTATTTCCACCAGTTTCTGACCTAGTTCCAAGGCACAAGGTACAAAAAACACTCGGAAGTGTTAACTGAAATGCACAAGAGGGCAAGAAGGTATTTGACTATGGGAAATGGGTATGAATGTTGGGAAACTCTTGGCGCTCGTTTATGGTTTTGTGAAACATTTTTTTTTTTGCCCCCCCTGTTCAGTTGGAATTTGTTATACGAATCGTTTTTGATGATCTGAAAGTTCAATTGGCAATCGATATAACAAATTCAGTTTATCCAGCGAATTAAATCCATTTGGTGCATTGTTTACTCAATCGGAGTAGATACCGGTAGAGTAACGTAATGAAAGGAAGTCGAGGGTAAGTCATGTGTATACGATGTGTAAATTGGTTTACCATATATTGACAGGCGATGGAATGCAAATTGACGGGTAGTGAATCGGTTCAATTGGTGAAGTGTTCACTTTAGGGTTAATGTACGGAGTAAAGCACAATCGATGATGTTTAAAAAAACCCTCATCTTATTGATTTTATGGGCTCCTAAACCAATGGTGGTGATTGTGGGGCGTTAAGGTTCATGATCAAAAGAAATATTTTCTGGCGAGTTTCAGCTCAGATTCAGAAAAGCTGAACATGTTGTAACACTCATATTCGCTTATATGCTTATTGCTATGCATCATAGAATCAATTATTAGTGTAATTAAACTTGTGTTGTTGTTTTCTATGTAATCACTCATCTAACGTGGAATTAAACGTCGAACAGTCCAATTTGTCTTCTTCACTTCAACCACGGCCTCTTTGACACGTTGAATAATGCCCTGTGCATCAGTCTGTTTCAGTTTCATCAAAATAGAAAAATGGTTAGTCAATGTACTGCTATTAACGTCCTGATCCGGGGTATTGACAAGACTAAACGGGCTTCAGAAGAGGTACGTTCTGAAAAGCAACTGTTTAAGAAGGAGGCGGAAGCAAGTGGAAGCAAGTGAAACCGATCAACCTATTGGAGCTTGAAGTGCCTTCTTTTCTTCCACCTCGGGGGAGGTCTTCTGATAACCGGTGCGATAATTACCAAAGGTTGCAGTTGCAGTGGTCAAACTCATCGGCTAAAAGAAATCCGATGGTAGTTCTATCCACACTAATGAAAGGACATAATTCCGGTAGATGGAAGTCGGTTTAATCCACTAAACAACTTTGACGGTGAATCTTCTTGCGAATAAGGTCCAAAATCCGTGCTCGAAATTGCACATTACGGGAAAAACGCTGCCATAAAAAACAAGGAAATGTCAAAGGGGAGTGTGTGTGTATTTAAAGCTACCACCATCTCCTTTCTGACACTGCTAATTGGGGAACTATTGTCAAACAATGACAATAGTTTGAACCACTCGGAGTGCGAAATTTTGCAAAAATAAACTATAGAAGCTAGCTATAATGTACATATTTGTATTCAAGCGGATGGCTGTCATATGGAAAGCCGAAAGATTGAAGTGCTTCTTACAAACCTCTGGAAGGCTAAGCATTTCTGCTCAAAACATAGCTTCTGACAACCAGATAAAGTCAACCAATTCTGTATGCCTCATTACTAAATGAGGAGTTTCAAATTTTAAAGTGGCTTCACACCACAGTCCACAACACAACGAGAACTCCAAACGCCCGTGAACTTTCCTTTTACAAGACGAATACATTTTCACCATTTCAAGTATAGTTATTCTACAACAAAATTTAGTAGCGTTTCCGCTACAGCTTATTTTCCCTATGATTTGGTGCTACCACTATCACCAACGGCAGTACCGAACACATTGTATACTGTAATTCCAAGAAGATTAGGCCTATCATATGCTGGTATGGTAATGCTCAGTATACTTTTTGGGGGCGGTAGCAAATGCGTGGCAATAATCTCCAGGACTTCGTACTTTCATTCGACTTGGTTGTAAATAATATTGGATCTCAGCCAAAGTTTGTTACAAAAGGAAGACAGCAATTAATCGACTTAACCCTATCAAACAGCTTACCATCTGTGAAGTACTCTCACTGGTTTTGTCGTATTAAACCTATGCGGATGCAATATACGCACTTTAACAAGGAGCTTGGCAAACCTACTAAAATTTCCTAACGGCCAAAATCAGCCAGATAAGAAGAACTCAGAAAATCTCATGTCAGCTACAGTGAGTAGAAAGTAAAGATTCTCAGGCAGTCCCATGCTCAAATCTGAATTTCTGTGTAAATATTGTAGATTATATCGGCTAACAACCAGGTCCTATCATTGGAATTTCAAGTGGTATGAGTAAAATAAACCTACCTTAGTTGGCATATGTCATATATTATTGTGACAGATGACGGCATTTACCATGCTATTGCCTAGAGTGTCAAACCTATCAGTCTGCCTTCCTTCCCGTTAAAGAACATAGAGAAATTGTTTTAGTTTCATACGCGTAAAACTGCTTTGCAAATGCATGCTCCTTCTAAGATACAGCTTGCGTTTTGTATGCGTTTTGCACTTTGAACTCAACTTTGCCTTCGACAATACTATGAATACGTTACACGTTGTGAGTGGGCTGGCGAAAGTGAATTAATAATTTTGAGGTTTATAGTTTTCCTCGTTGAATCACGATTTCCACAACCCTAACGCCTACGCTTAGATAATTATTATTCAAATGATGTAATGGTCCTTCCTATCAGATCATGCTTTCTATTGGAGAACCGTAGGTGGCATGGCTTTGCAGGTTGCAAAGTCACCGGTACGAAATAATGAAGGCTACTCATCATCGTATGAACAAGGCACTACGCTTTTGCTAAACAGATCGTGTGTTAGATCACTGTTAGATTTCCTTTTTTTTTGTAGAGCTATGCAAAAGATCGTGCCTATGCATACAATGCCCAAACTCTTGACGCTTTGAAAACGAATACAAATTGGCGGATATGTGTCGAAAGGTCATCGAAAATTACCTTGTCGGTATCAAGTCCTGCAAAAACTCCCGTGGAGGACATTTAAATTATGGTATATTCCATTCATAATGCAAGATCTAAGCAATATATTGAAATAAAAATTTAATTGGAATCTAAGTCATAATTGTGTTTTATTTAAATTTATTTTCTGAAACACAAAATGGATGGCCCGAGTTGATCAAATCATCTTCTGACATCAACGGTATTATTAAAGCTTCGTACGAACTAAGGTATCTTCTTTTGCAGCATACGAGTTCAGGTATGCCATATGCAGTCTTCACATTGTTACTAAGAACTAAGCAACCTTGGTAAGGTTGTTAAAATCCGTTAAATATTGCATGTTGTTAGTGCAAGGCGATATTTTTCAGTTAAGTAGATGTTTACGTTGAATCCAATATAATCATGTCAGGTGTTTAAATTGCAAATTAGTCCTATTGATTCGATGTCTCTATACAGCTAATTGGTAGTTTGAATCTCTCTATCCTCATGGATGGATGGTGTTAGTTATTTGCGATGGTCTTGCGTGTCGAATGGTTCATTCTGTCTAACAGCGAGACATTGGTCACCGTTGTAGTGGTAAAATGACATATTAAACAGTCAAGAGGTAACAGCTGTACTTCCTCCTCTTTCCCTGTTCTTGGCTTAAGTTTGGTCCGGCGTTTCTTAAATCATTTTTTTTTTTTTTTTTTTTTTTTTTTTTTTACAAACCGATTCGCTAATCATCTTTTCGGCTCTTTAAATTCGGAAGTTATTCTAATATTTCTTCTTCTGGTTCGCCTGGATTTGTGCTGTTGTTGTACTGACCGTAAATTGAATGAAAAGAAACTATACAATCCCACGCGATTGCAGCCATTCGATGAGTTATATTTTTTGTTTCAGGGATATCAGTACTGCACCGAATTGGTGAACTGCTTCAATGATCCTCGGATAGTTTGGACGGCAAGAATACACTTAAACTATGTCTTGGATCGTAGTGATATCATTCGCTAATGGTTTGACTAGAGCTCTTTGTGGATATTGATGCTTGGAAAACGTGTGCTAGCTTTAGTTAAATTTCAGCCTGCAGAAGAGTTCATTATTCTGCGTTCGCTTTTGGAATAATACTTCTAAATATTACGCCATATGAGATGGCGTAACTTGTATTATTTCATTGTTTTTATTCCATTGAAACTAGCGTTGGAAAGCTACTATCATTGTACGTCATTTTAGTATATGTCATTCATTTGAAGCTTAAACAACAATAATTTTTTTTTCACTCAAATATGTCGAACTTTGTGCCTGAAAAATTGTTTTTGGGGGGAGTTCTTTTTCAGTACTTTAATTTGAAGAAAACTGCTGCCGAAAGTCATCGTATTTTGGTGGAAGTTTATGGTGAACATGCGCACGATTTAAAAGTGGTGATTTTGGCTTGGAAGACGATGAACGTCCTGGGCAGCCAAAAAAGTGTGAAAATGAAGAACTGGAAGCATTACTCTATGAAGATTGTTGCCAAACACAAGAAGAGCTCGCAGAATCTTTTGGTGTCACTCAAGCAGCCATTTCAAAACGTTAAAAAGCAGGTGGATATATTCAAAAGCAAGGAAATTTGGTTCCACATGAACTCAAGCCGAGAGACGTCGAAAGGCGGTTTTGCATGTCCGAAATGCTGCTAGAACGCCAAAAAAGGTAGTCATTTTTGCATCGGGTTGTTACTGGTGATGAAAAGTGGATCCATTACGACAACCCCAAGCGCAAAAAATCATATGTAAAACCCGGCCAACCAGCCAAATCAACGGCAAAGCCGAATATCCATGGCGCGAAGGTAATGCTCTGTATTTGGTGGGATCAGATGGGTATGCTGTATTATGAGCTGCTAAAACCAAGTGAAACCATCAATGGACAACGCTATCGAACACAATTAATCCGTTGAAGAGAGCAGTAGGCGGACACGAGGCAATAATTTTCCATCATGACAACGCTCGGCCCCACGTTGCTATTCCGGTTAAGAACTATTTGGAAAACAGTGGATGGGAAGTCTTACCCCACCCGCTTTATAGCCCAAACCTTTCCCCTTCTGACTATTATTTGTTCCGGTCGATGTAGACCGCCCTCACTGAAATACGGTTCACATCAGAGCAGAATATCAAAAATTGGCTTGAATTATTCTTGGCCGCCAAGCCGGTGCAGTTCTTTTGGGATGGGATCCACAAATTGAAAGAAAGATTTGAAAATGTCATAGCTTCAGATGGATAATACTTTGAATAATACTACTGTACATGTTTTTCTTAAATAAACGTTAAAATTTTGGAAAAAAAACCGCACGAATTAAATTACATATCCAATATATGAGTATTATTACCGAATTAGGACTTAAGTTAGTTAAATGCATGCATCTCATCATGTCTTACCTACAAATTTTTGTGTCAATAAATCGATTACGACTATACCAGTCATCACAGGAAATGAATAATTCCTTATTTTGACTACTTTTCCAGTCTATAGCCAGAATTTTGTAGATGACCTGGTGTTTGCTCCTTACCTGGTCATTCCACGTTGCCATCTGCAGCCTTGTAAGTAACATCAACTTTACGATCGCAATTCAAATGCATTTAGCGTAAATTCAAATGGTTCGTTTTTATAACAACACACAGAATGCCTATGGCGCACAGATTTGCTAAAATTTGCGATATCGGATTACTCGTTTAGCTCTGGTATGCTCAGGTAAGCCCAGCTTCTACAGTTGTATTATTCAATACAACTTACCTTGGAGCCTTCGGTACTCTCCGTTTACAGGATTAACTTCCTTTGAAATTTGTTTCTTTTTCACAAGTAGCATATTTCTTAACATATCGAATCCATTACCATTACCATACAGTGCCATTATTTCGACATTACTATGAGTAACGAGAGATTGGGAGAAACAAAAACTTGATATATCGGAAGCTTCCAGGTCCCTTAATAAATCTTGGAGTTTTGAAAACATGCCCATCGGCTAAAGTCCGTTTTCGAAGTTGTTTTTGTACAGTCCTGATGGCGTAGATATTACACAACTGGGCTGTCGTGGTGTTACATATTTTCAGAAATATGAGCTAGCGGTTGAGGTCTTCACATAGCCGTTATAAGTAATTTGTTGGCATAGTTCTAAAGAACTCTGGACTACTAAAGTATTTTTATTAGATTGTCATAATTAATGTTTTAAAAATCCTTATGATTCTTGCATTACAATGTCAATAAAATTAAACTGAAGCAGTTTCTAACATCAAATCCCACCCAACAGACTTTGTTCGTCAAAAAGATTGCAATCGCGACCGATTGTTCGGATCTTACACATCTTCACGTGATTCTTATTTGTTAATTTAATCGATTAACTACCACGAAATTGAAGCACAGCGTACAGTAGATCTTGACAAGTTTTAAAACTAAGCTCAAAACGTCAAACAGATTTCCATAATTGGAACTGCCATACAGAGCAGCTATTCTACTCCCATACATAGTAAACCACACCAAGTACCATCCATGAGAACAAGACTCCACCATATGTACGAACGTCTTACATGTGCGTGGTTAAAAGCGCAGCGGAAATTAGGAATTAAATTTGTTTCCACCTTTTTATCGTTAATTTCTTACAAAACTTCTGCACTTAGTTGAACATGAGTCCAAGACCATTGCGTGAGCAGCACACTAACATGGCAAAACTCTTGCGAGGTCGATTGGGGTAGAGTCCTTGAAATTCAAGTACCAACTACTACCAACTGGTAACTTGTAATTATGTAAACATCAAAGTAGCTGCAGTTGTTTCTTTGGCGGATGACTTATTATGGGCAAACGACAACAACATACAACCGCCAATGTTTTTTTGTCGTCAACAGTTGCTGTCATGCTTTGTGGCATCATTTTGAACTCGTGCCAATATGGGTCGTCATGTGGAACTGGCTTTACCACACACGTCCATTATAATCTTACAGACCATTGGGACTGTGTTAACATGTTAACAAAGATGTCGTTTGTCCAACGACTTCAACAAAAGAAGACAGTAAAACTGTTGAAGATAACTGTTGGGCAAGAGACATCAATGCGCTTTTCTTGGCATTGTGACCTTTCGATAAATTTGAAAACCACCGAAGAGAAAGAAATACGAGTACTTCTTTTTGTTTTGTTTTAAACTTAACAAATCAGAATTGCTACATTGCTCCAAACTGTCTTTGACAATCCTTGGTACCAAAGGATGCAGAAGTTAGCTAATAACATCCATACAATACATTGCTGTGTCCTCAATCCCTGAATTGCGCGTACATAGATATGAGTATATATATATATATATATATATATGTGTATGAGTCAATATCTTAAAAAGAATAATTGAAATTCTCTTTCTAAACAGTCATTTATTCCTCTGAAATTGTTCTAAAATACCTATTTTGTATCTTCTGTTTCTACAATGTTGCACGTTGCATATAATTAGGGCCCACTGCTGCAATAAACTTACATAGCTTTGGCTTCTATGATTCTACGTTTTTCAGATTCATTTTCAAATTCATTCAATGCGATAGGATAGGACCATTCATTTAGTGTACCAATTACAATAGTTTTTGCATCGTAGATTCTCAGTTCCAATTTACTTAATAAGCTTTCTACAGTCATATTAACAAATATCCAAGTATAGCCTACCTTTAGCTTCAGCGTCCTTGTAACCAGTATGGAAACTCCAGTCTCAAGTATTATTCAATAGTTTAGGTTGTTGAGTGACGATCGATACATTTTTGCCACTTCTTCAAACCTACTTTTGCCCCATACTTGGGCCATGTACAAAATAGTTGACTCAACGACTGCTTTATACGCGAAACATAAGAATCCTTAAGCTATCTGTTATGTATTTGTTAGTAGAAAATGTTCACCATGTTGTATTTAAAGTGGTCTTTGCTTCTTATAACTTACTTTTTACAGAATCTTTCATTCTTAGTTTTGTGTGCAACGCATATCAAGATTGCTTTACTCCTTTAAGACTGCGATTTGTTTACCATTTAGAAACCTATATTCTTCATACTTCTTATAAGGTGTTACAGTACGCGACAATGTCTCGTCGCTAGTCTGACTATATCTGCAAAAAAAAAACCGAATCAGCATTTCGTATTCACAGAAAGATGAAGAAAACAGAGGAAGTTTTCTGCGGTGCCATCATCACTCTTACTAAGGAGTCGCCAGTCTACAGTGATTTCTAATATTCTAGATTTAATTCGTTTGCTCTACCTAGATAGCCTTGACGCTAACGATTTTTTTCACCCGAAATGGGCATTTCTCAGATACTTGTCTACCAACCCAGGCAAGATGCTGTGTTCAGTGTTCCGACTTCGTTTAGGCAAGCCTTGTTTTTCAGAGCCCACTTTTTGAACGTGAGAAGATTAAACGCAGTTGGTTGCAGCTACAAACTCAGATACTCCGCCGCCTCGACCTATTCTTCACAATATATTTCATGGTCATTAGCATTACGTATGTCGTTATCTTTCGAGGAGAAAACTTAGGTGTTTGTCCAAGTTGAAGACGGGAGTTCCACATCTTCCATCGGTTTTGAAGCCATCTATGAAAATCCCATTCCATTGCTTTCTTAGCTAAGATTCTTACCTAAATCCGTCCTAAGTAAATGAAAAACTGACTTCATACAATATTTCCGCACCATTCGAAGATCCGCTTCAAAAGTCAAGTTGTTAAAACTGCAAGCTGTAAAATGACGGTTTCCAAAGTACAGCCTACAGAGCGCCTGACTTTGTAGTTTGTTAAAACCAGCAGTGACACATGTTCGTGAATAAATAATCGTAATTGGCAAATCTAATCGAGAAGACCCTTACTGGGGTCTGTAGGGAGGATTGACTCCTTTTTTTTTAATACAGCAATCATTGATTAGGTGTAATGCTACCTGCATTTGGCAGGATCTGACAGAGAGTACAACTGTATCATCTGCGTAGATGTTAAAGCTATTGAAAGCGTTAAGCATAGAAGCGATTAACATTCCTCACAGGAGTACAGAAAGCACGCTGTCCTGTGTGCAATTAGCTTTCAACCCCGCCACCTATATTAACTGCATTCAGCATCCGCAGCCAATGTTCTGCTCACTAGGTGTCGTCTAGCGCTGTCGAGAACGAGCTCCTTGCGAGTGCGCCTTCAAGTCTGCCTACAATATTTTAAAACTCAATCTCAATCTCAAAAGATTTTAGACAGAAGATATATTTGCAAAGAATTTTTGCACACATGAATTGATAAACGAATGAGTATTCAACGAAACCTATTTTCGGTATAAAACCTGTTCTCAAAGTTCAGTGTATCACCCAGTGCCAATTTTTCAGTCAAAATTCTCTTCAAAGTTTACAGGAGCAAATATATCTACATTTGTGATCAGTGTGGGTGAGACTTTGCTGGCTACTTTTGCGTTTAAATGATCTCATTATTTACTTTTGGAGCTCTTTTTTTCACGTTTAAACCTAGCAATATCTCAATATCGATATTCGAACAAAAAGTCGCTAAAACCTCAAATGACCTGCTGTTCGAACATATCGATGTACCTTACTCGTAAGTACGGCTAAGCACTGACATGGCCGTTGATTCTACTTAGAAGAATTCCTGCGCCGAAACATGACATTGTTCAGTATCACTTATACAGTCAAACCTAATTACTACGCTTTTTCATTAACTAGGATGCAACTTTTTTGAAATCTTATATTCCTCGAGATTCTATCGAGAGTTTTACTTTATCATTATCTGTATCCTTTTAATAGCGTTGTGTCAGCTTACTCATACGTTGTGTAACGTATGTTCATGTCGACTGTCTAACAATCGTTAGTAAGTTTTTGTAATATGTGGCTTTTACTTCACCCGTTTTTAGTTGTTACAGTTTTTCGTATCGGAATTGCCTGAATACAACAGAATAAGAATAATCTCTAAACTCTAAAAGCTTGGAATCTTCAAAGTGGATTCAATCACTGCTTACCGATGCCTTACTAATTATTGAAAAATTTTACATACGTGGGTGTTTGTTTTTGTATGTGTTTTTATGCCACATCGCCCTTCTTTTTGTTAGAAAATTACTAAGCAAATATCGCTTGTACAGTTTATGACATAGAAATAAACCGGTCAGTTATTGAAAGGCTTCTTCAAGAGGTCTTATAAAGTTTTAAAAAAACAAAATCCAACACATAACCACAAACAGATTTCCAAGGCAAAAACAGGAGAAAAATTTGCTACAATAAGTATTCATGAAAATAAATTTGAATAAAAGACGCCTCCGTCAATTGCGCGTTATTCTGGCCACAAAAAAGTTACACACTTCCTCTTACTCTCATTCGAGTTGTGTGTCATTCTAACCTAATTTAATTCTCTTTCGCGCATTGCATTCGATAAATGAATTATTTTCGTGATGAAGTCCTCTTTGGCACCATTGCCAAAAAAAAAGAAAAAAAAAAACAAATTCCATCCCAACCCTCCCATCACATTCGCCCACATTTGTTTACATTCATAGTTTAGTTACGTATCTATTTTTGTTCATTTTCATTTGGTAGAGTATGAAATAAATAAACGGATACGAGGGGAAGTTATCGATAGAATTGCTCTTTTCGATCTATCAGCACCCGCTGACCACCACCACTGCTGTTCGATATACGAGTACAAGTAGTTTCATTGAATTTATCGCATCCTTCGACCTCCATTAGGGGTGGTCTGTCTCTCTTATATGTATTCTAATTCGATGTTCTTTTTCCAGAAAAAAAAATCGAATCTTTATGCGACGACAGATTTAGTATTTATTTGCCAGCTGCAAGGAATATTGTATCTACAGCAATTGTAGCTATTAAGGCGAAATGTGTTCGAAAACATATTTGTATAGAAATTGACATTCGTTGAGATGGTGGTGAAGTGAGTTCTGGCTGAATTTGCTGAAGTGTTACATTATTATGAAGTGTATGTTGCCGAATAGAAACTGCTGATATGTCCATTTCTTAAAGAACCCATGAACTAAGTCCTTAAGGGTGATTCGTAAACAGAGAGATGATTTTTTTTTTTCTAATAATTCTTTTAGTGTCGAAAATCGATAGTCGATACGGTACATGTTACGTGAAAGATTGTTCGACTTATTATTATTTGGACAAACTATTCTACGTGTAGTTCTTGAAATGTTTTGTGGAACGGTGTCAAGTTTAGGGTCAATATGGGATTGGATTGTACGAGGTGTGTTCAAAAAGTATGGTAGCTTTATATATTTATAAAATAATATTTAGTTAATCATCAATCTTAATGTTGTCTCTTTTAAAGATAAAGTTAAAGTTAAAGTTAAAAAACCCTCAGCTATAATGCACTTGTGCCAACGCTCTTTTCAATCGTCGAAGCATTTTTCATAAGCACTTTTTAGTATAGCTTTGAGCTCTTCCAGCCATACCGTTTTTATTTACTCAATCGTTCCGAATCTGCGTCCTTTCATAGGTCTCTCCAGTTTTGGGAACGGGAAAAAGGAAAAAGTCGAGGTGTTTTGGCCAAAAAATCTATCACAAGCAACGATGAATAACCATCGTATTGACCGTACGACCTTGAGATAAAAACTCGTGATGCACTACGTCACGGTAGTCGAAGAAAACACATTGATCAAAACTTTGTTATTTGATCGAACTTGGCATGATTTTTTCGGTCTTGGCTCACTTGGGTGCTTTCATTGGGACGATAGGACTTTGGTTTTGACGTCATAACCATATACCCATGAATCGTCACCAGTTATGACCCTTTTAAGTAAGTCAGGATCATCATTGACGTCATTTAAAAGCTCCTGAGCGATGCTCATGCGACGGTTCTTCTGATCAAAATAAAGAAATTTCGGAACAAATTTCGCTGACACACGTCTCATGCCCAAAACATCCGAAAAAATTATGTGACACGAACAAACCAATATGCCAACATACTCAGCAACTTCTCTTATTGTTATTCGGCGATTTTACAAAACAATTTTCTTCACAGGTTCGACGTTATCATCTTTTGTTGTTGAGCTAGGTCTTCCAGAGCGAGGTTCGTCATTGGCATCTTCTCGACCATATTGGAAAAGCTTGCACCACTTGTAAACATTATTTTTTTATTTAGAGCTGACTCACCGTATGCCACTGTCTACAAAGTGTTTTACAGCACTTCATTCCATTTTTTTACACAAAATTTGATTGAAATTCCTTGCTTTATTTTTTTATAATAATTTAAAACCCTCGCCGAAACACGTCTAAACTTTTTATCTGTCAAAAACACACTTAAAAAAAAAAAAAAAAAAAAAAAAAAAAAAAAAAAAAAAAAAACACGACCCAACAAATAAAACACAATAATCACTTCTTCATCGTTGGAAAATCTTTGACCACTGAGCCATTTTTTTTTTTTTTCAAGTTTGGGAACAGAAAATAATCTCTGAAACTTCGCTAAAAACTCAATTGAAACATCTTCACGACACTGTTTTTGCTCGAGTGTGAGCAAACGCGACACCCATCTGCACACAGCTTTCTCATGTCTTTCAATGTCTGCTAGCAAGCTCACTTTTGTACTGTACCACTTTGTGGATTTTCTTCACCATTTCTGGTGTCGTCACCTCACTTGGTCGACCACTGCGATGCTTGTCTTGGCAGCTTGTACCGCCAGCAGACTCACCCAGAGTAGAATCCAGTTCAGCTTTTATATTGGTTGGGCTGAGGCCTTTCAAATAAAAGTTTTGTATCACATGATGACCAATTTTCTCCATTTTTACAAATGCACTTTTATAACTGCCAAACAAATACTAAGCAACGTGGCGATTTCAAACTTGAAGCATATGCTTTATAGACTGCGTACTTTCCAATACAGTGATATTTTCAAACAACTACTGCCATGTCTTGGTTAGGCCGGGTACTTCTGGGACCGCCATCGTAAGTATGCTCTAAACTGTGAACATTTAAAAACATACCGCGTTGTTACAAACTTCTATTTACTCATTCTAACCAGATTTTGCAATTCTTGTGACCTTATATGTGCAGGAACCACCAATATTGCTATTTTTGTTAAATGAAAATAAATCTGTCAACCGGAGGATCTCTATTAACTCCTGATTATTAGGATAGGAAGGTCCTGGCCGATTGCCAACGGTTGAGAAAAATGCTAAATGTACTTAAGTAATGTACCCGTATGTTGAAGGACAAAATTTTAAACTTTGGAACCAACTCCGAAGAAATTAGCGAACTGTTGCGAACGACAAGTTAAACGAGCAGAGTTTCCCCTAAGGATATACGAAAAAGCTTTTCAGATTACAGATTTTGATTGCAGTTCTTTACATAGTACGTTGTTTTAAATTTAAGGTGAATTCAACAATTAGAAAATATATGGTGACTGGTCTACAAAGAGCACCAAATTTGAATCTGACCAGCATATTAGTCAATACATTTTTGGTATAATTCATTTATATGTATATATGTATTTATTTGTAAACTAATGATTAAGACGATGGTAATGATGACGATGATGATGATGGTGATCGCAAGGATAAAGATGCAAAAATATTTTCACTTTATCTAAATTACAGCAAGTAAATATCTCAGTTCACAGCAGTTTTTTCGCACCTATATATGTACGAGTTAATACTATAATATATACTATGTATAGGGTTTTTCAATAGAGACTTTACAACTTTTAATTTCACTAATCATCAAACTGTCAGTGTCAATTTATTCAGTAAACTCAACATTTTCATCATGGTAAAGTACACTAACGAGCAACGTCTGCAAACGTTCTCCGATTGTGTTCTGGAGAAGATACGCCAAGATTATGAATTTCATCGCAAAATCATCTTCAGTGACGAAGCTCATTTTTGGCTCAATGGGTTCGTCAATAAGCAAAATATGCGTTATTGGTCAGGTGAAAACCCACATGTGCTTCATGAATCACTACTTCATCCACAAAAAATAATGGTGCGGTTTGCATGCCGGCGGCGTTATTGGGCCATATTTTTTCGTCGACGATAACGATCGTCGCGTTACTGTGAATTTTCAGCGTTATCGTGCCATGCTCACCGATTATTTTTGGCCCGAATTGGAAGATATGGACTTGGACGACATGTGGTTTCAACAGGATGGTGCCACAAGCCACACAGCACACGCCTCAATCGATTTATTGAAGAGTAAGTATGGTGAGCGTGTTATCTCAAGACATGGGCCAATCGATTGGCCGCCTCGTTCGTGCGATTTAACGCCACTTGACTATTTTCTGTGGGGCTACGTTAAGTCATTGGTTTATGCCACACGCCGACGACGTTGGAAGAGCTTAAAGCCAACATTGAACGCGAAATAGCGGCCGTTTCGACCGAAATGTGTGGCCGAGTCGTTGAAAATTGGGTCCAACAAATCGACCGCTGCAAACGTGCCCGCGGTGGCCATATGAACGAAGTCGAGTTCCATTCATAAATGTTTTGATTGTACTTCAAGCCAATAATAAAGTTTTTGAAATATCTCAAATGGTTTGCCTTTTATATAAAAAAAAAAGTTGTCAAGTCGTTATTAGAAAACCCTATATATGCATATATAAGAATTAGGTTTTTAAAAACGATGTAGGCGTTGTAATTAACACTGAGTCAGTCAGTTGCTCTCAATGGAAGTGACGGAAGATTTTGACGATTTGTAAAATTTTTACCAAATAAAAACGTTTTGCTTGCTTGGGTTCAAAACATTTCAAAAGAATGGAAACAATTAAGCTTCAAACATAAATTTTGGATTTTCGAAATCATTAGCCCATTTCTGACAGAGGAATCCAGAATGTTACAACAGTACACCGAGAATGTAATCCAATGATGATGATAAATATCCACGCAGTTTTTTTTTTCACGTATATTAAGTTTCATTGATATGTGTGTTTTCGGCTTATAATTTATTAAAGAACCAGTGGATATCGATCTTTGGTCATAGTGTAAATTTTTTGTGAATTGTGGACTTTACTGGCCATGAACTAAAATAAAAAAGGCTATACTTGTATAGGAGAGGCCTTGTGAGATGTGCTATAGATCTTCGGGAGGATATGACACCACGTCTACACCCACATGACCACCAATATAGCCTGGAATATCACTTAAGTTGGCACACGGTTTCCTCACCTCAATATTTGTAAAGGTGCACCTTAAAAGAAAAAGAAACCATCAAGCAAATTGATTCTGTTCAGATCGATGCAAGGTACCGTCCAGTATTTTAAATGTTCGAACATCCCGAATTGCCAACGTAGGCCCGGATCACTACCTACCTAGTTAAAGCCAAAATACGTCTAAGGATATTTGAAAACTGAAAAATACGTTTTTTTTTTACCTTGAACCTCTACATTCACAAAAAACCGCCAGAAACATTGTCAATCGGGTGTCCCACAACCTCTCTTCAACACCTTTGCAATCAGCCCCAAGTCTTAAAAATCAGCGTTTTCTGGGTTTTTCCCTACTATTCGCACAAAGCTCCTAGTTTGATAAAGCCTAGGCAAGTGCATGTATAAAAACGCGTTGCAGTATAGAAAAACGAGAGCGGCCCGCACGTTTTACAACTAAAAAAGAAATGAAATTCATCGGCTTCTTCAGATAAAAAAGGGCTCTCGATCGAGGAAAAGAGAAGTGCTACTTCAGGAAAAAAGCACGGCAGTTTTATGAAACTATAAAAAGAACATGTCAAACCAAGAAACAACCTTCGTAGAGGGGTCTCTATCGTTGCTGATGATATGACAGATCTGTCTAATGTTACACGACAGGGATGACAAAACGATTTCCGATTCCCGTCAGAACGACTCATCCAACTAGGGCTTTTAAAACGAGTAAGAGGTGACTTGCCACAGATACTGACATTTCCACGATTTGTTCGAGGAAAATATTCTTTACGCAACAAAAGTGCGCAACAAAAAAGTGCGCAAAATATAGAGCTATAAATCTCCTACACATTGCGTAGAGAATATTGTTTGCTCCATTTATCAACGATGTGATTGGAAGTAAGAAGATCCCAAGTCCAGATCGCTCGGCTATGTTATCGATTTTAAAACCGTTTTAGAATGCGGCATGACAAAAAGATCAATTCTTCTAACTTTTAAATTGAAATGCTCTTTATTATATTGGTCAACCATTCGAGTTGATTCCTAATATTTTATTCGACAACAGAAATATATTTCTCTATGCGCACGAGACAGAAAATAAACCTCCAGCTACACAGGAATGAAACTCAAAAATGGGGAAAAAAGGAAATAAAATGTCACACCAGTAACTTACCTAGAAATCGGTATGACGTTTTGCACCGTACAGGGATTTCGGTGGTCGTGTTCCGCGTTATTAAGATTTAGCATGGTGCTGTTACCGCTTCAGCCGCATATGACAGCGGTAGATGTTAAATTTGGCAGATTGTGCAGACTGACAATGGAAACCGGTCGCTATTTCGTAAAGGCAGAAGCAATCTCACCGAGATTTAAGAATGTCAAAAAACAATTACATTTATCTGCATAAGCTGGTGACATTGACATCAATGTCAGGACCCAGCATCTCGTTGTGAATGAAGCTAAAACTATGTATACGAGAAGGGACGTACTACAACGGCCAATATATTTGAATCGAATCAATCACAATAGACAGCTCTAGCTTTAAGGTAGTTACGTGCTTATATACGAGCATGTATGTACTTCGGCTCCGCTAATATCTGATAATGGCATCTTTGTAGACTAAGAAGCCAAACGAGAAATACAGTCTTACCAAGAAACACTAAGATGACTGCACTTAAGAACTTTATCATTCCAGTCTTACTCTATGGCACAGAACCAAGTATTTTTAAGAAGGCGGGTGAAGATATTCTTGGTTCTTTTGAATGATTTTCCGTTTGCTTTGACGGAATTTAGAGGAGAAGAATTGACAAAGAACCTTACGAGCTGTGGAGCAATATCAACATGGTCAGAAAATTATGCTTCTAGTACATGTACAGTGGTAGGATATGTATGCGCCAGCTTGAAGGGTCAACGATTTCTATCCGGAGAGCTATCGCAATGTGTTTACTTCACACAAACTCAGCGAGTATTGTCAAGAGTTTAGTTAGATTCGTGAGCAGTAAGGGGAATAATAGTATTCTATAGTAGAAAGAGAGATGATCAAGGGAGCTAAGCCATGTGCAGCTCCTTTAGCTTCGTTATACAATCAGTTTGGTTCTTTAGTGAGTTTTGCTGTAGCTACACATACGGCATGGCGTCTTGTGTCCGACTGAAGATTTCATATGAATTTTTAGACATTCTAGTGCTAAAAGATTTTCGCAGTTCTCATAGGTGATGTATGTTAGGTTCCTTTGATCCCTGTTTTCCAGAAATGATCTCCATGGTTGGCTCTATTTTGGGGCGTGTCGGAGCAAGTGATTACATACTTTCTCTCTTTCAAAAAAAAAAAAAAAAAAAAAACTGCGGAATGTTTGACATGTCAATTTATGATCTGTTAAGACTTTCAAAATTTGTAAACTGAAGAGGCTCAGAAAAAGTGGGCAAGTTTAAACGCTTTACCTTATGTCTTGTAACAATTTACCTAACTCATCTTACAAGAATTCTTTTGTGAATTAGAATTAGAATTTACTTATGCTCAATATACCAAGGAATTGTCAGTTACCTTCTTATCTAATGTAGCATTCTTGCCTAGACATTCATTCATCCATCCCATTCACACCAAAACAACTCGACCCAAGGTTAAATGATGTATAAAAGCCCAACTGTTTAATGACATCCCTTTCTAATTGCATCCCTTTGAGTTTTCAAGTGTAAATTGAATTAAATTTCTAGGTTTAAGCGATTCCTTTCTCCCATCATGCCTGTGAGTCATAATGCTAGCCTCCATAGCAAAAATTTTCAGGAGACAAAAAGTTTTTTTTTTTTTTTTTTTACTGCCACTGTTTATTGGCATGCAATCGAAGGTGAACAGCAGTAGAAGTAGCAGATTATTATCACTAAACAGCGTGTTATATCCTTAACGACATTTTGCAGGTTTCTTACTTTCCCTGTTTATTTCACCTTCCTACGCTAAAAAGTTTCAATTAAAAACCTCCTTCTCTCTCGCACTATTGGATTTGATAAAGAAGTAGAAGACAGGAAGAAACGTGGATTATTATGGCTCCTGACTGTTTCAGAAGGACCCATGGGATGCCATATAGACGACGGCATCACCTTATGTGACGTAATGAACTAGCAGTAGCAATCGAAAGCTAATTTATTTAGACGCCACTTTAAACTCGTAGGCGGACTAATCGAGTAAAGCTGATTAAATATTGATTTCCGTTTCATGGAATTCGTTTTCTCTTTCGCAGGGCCTGGAAATAAAAATAAATTCATTCGAAAGCCGACGAAACGTTGGCGTTGAGTATACATTATCCCTATACTAGTGTTGGATTCTAAAAATAGGTGACATCAATCTAAGGGTTGGTTGAAAGTTGCATTCATATGCGGATTTCTTGGAAACTTGGATGGTGAAATTACCCTGAGGCATAGGATGTCGGAAAATGTAGCATTTCCGGTTTTAAGTCTGCTAGTAATGAATAGACATAACAAATTTGATTGAGCGCAGGGGGTAATTCTATCTGACAAAGAGTACAACGAAATGCTTTCTTGGCGTTAAGGGAAAGATGAAAGTCGAAGCCAAAAGATTGTTCACAATTTTACCATGCTACCTACCTATTTAGATTTAAGCACGAAGTTATGTTTGTTCAAACAGGAGGGTTACTTTCTTGTGTACAATTGATGAATTCGAGTGGAACACACATACAACTTTGTTACGTCAGATAGAACTGGATTTTGTGAACTTTGGAGGGAACTAATTCCAGGAAGGTACTGGCGATGGTTTTTATTTATGTGTCTATAAATATATTTGATATTGTCAATATTATTTGCTTTGAAGATTTTGATTAAGATTATTAAGATTATTTGGAACCAACCCGTGCTGATTTAGAATCATTTTCCTCCTCCATCCGAAAAGTTCCTAAATAAAAATGTCACATGCTCCAAACCACTTATAATATTGGCCAAACAAATTTGGAAGAATTTAGGAGGAAAAGAAAATTTTGAGCAAGATCAATAACAAGAGTGTGTTTGAAAGAGCAGGACCAAAACTAATCAAAAAGTTATAAAATCTTTCGAAATGAATTACCAGCCAACCGATCAGTGATGAGAAGATAATGCAACTATGCAGAGTGGGGTCTAAAGCTGACATCGCTTGCTTACTACCTATCATAGCACTTTTGTTTCGCCAATCCCAATGATATCGTTTTTGTTAATACCGGCCTCGACGAGGCAGAGTGCACTTCCCAAAGTCATCCTACATAGTCAAATGAGTTTGGCTAAGATACCAAAACTACACACGGCTCTATATAGTTTATGTTTATACTTGTAGATGATGTCATATGCGGCTTTTAAATCGATGAAGAGGTGGTGTGTATCGATGCAACCCCTGAGTTTCCGAGTCCTGCCGCAATGTGAACAAATGATCTATGGTAAACTTTCCTGGTCTAAAACCACACTGATAGGTGCCTGTTATACTATTTACAAGGGATATTAGGCTTTCACCTAATACAGCAGATAGGATTTTTGGAAATTTATTCTCTTGTAGTTGGCGCAGATCAGAGAATCTCCCTTCTTTATGATCGGACAAACAATGCTGAGGTTCCATTCCTTGAGCATATTTTCGTCGACACAAATTGGATGCTCCGTATACAATCATCATCTGCTGCTTGAAAGAGCTCGGCAGTTAAGCCATAAGATTCAGCTTCATCTTGGTCGGATGTATAGAAATGTTGTCTGATTGCTCTTTGGTAGTTATGCCACTGATCTTCTAAATTTGATTGGATTGGCGGCAAACTATATCGGAAAAGGCCCAGGTTGTCTCTTGCGATTGTAGCCGTTCGACGTTGAACTTCCTCACAATGGTGCGTTGGTATTGTGGTGTTACGGATATCCGCATCCGTATCTTAGCTACAACAAGGCAGTGATCTGAGTTGATGTTAGTTGCCCGCAACGTTCGGTCATCCAAAAGACTGAGAGAATGTTTTGAATCTATCGCAATATGATCAAATTGGTTGACGATTTGTTGTTTAGGAGACAGCCAGGTCCATTTATGGATATCAAGGTGTGGAAACCGTATGGTGACTATAGTTACTTTACGGGCAGCTCGTTGAGGTAAAGGGGTTTGTTTTTATCTGACGTGCTTTTTTTTTGTCATCACCAAGGTCAGGGGTTTGGTAACTGCTTAAGAATTAGTGAAAATGTAAATAAGCCTAAACCATTCTCTTAATTTTTCCCTGAAATACGAAGAAGATACTCGCTTGACATTGTTCTGGATATAAACCTCTTCCTATCCCTTAAATCGATGTAGATATTCTGTCCTCCCATTTATTGTTTCTTATTTGGGATTGTAGCACTGAATTCACTTTTAGATATAATTTAGCCAATATTTTCTTTTCGTTAGGAAAAACAAATGGGCGGTTTAAAGTCTGATCCACTGAGAGGTAGATTAAAAAGAATTGTCAGTGCAGGCCACCATTTGTTTTCAAAAGATGCCCAGTGCATCAGAGTACCGTTGTTGTCCAGATATGCTGATCTTTACACTTTTCGTAGTAATAAACTGTTGTTTTAAATTTGTTCAGGCAGTAAGTTACAAAGAAATTTTTTCGCGCTGTAACCACCACTCTCACAGCGAGCGTAGTAGTGAAATTTATGCGTAACACATTTCGGTGCTATTTGTTTCATTTGCAACCATCTTGAAGAGGCATCTTAACGCAAGATTGAGTCTCAAATAAGACTTAGCGAATAAAGTTTTTCGACTTCATTCAGTCCGAGGGACTTCGCATTCTTAAACTAGCTTGGGTTTAAGAAGGGAGTTCAACAAGGTTTGAAACGCAGCTTTCACTTCGGACGCAGATATTTCCTTACCTTCTCCGATTCTTTATAAAGAAATTCATAGTCATCAGGATTGCGTATATTTCCGCTTGAATAACAGACGCAAGTTTTGCTAACGGGGAATGCAACCTTACGTCGTGCTCTAAACATTAGGGACATCAGCTCCACTTTCTAAATCGGTTTTCAAGCCGTCGGTGATAACCCGGTTGTATTCCTTTCCTGACTCAGATTCTAATCGAAACTATTCCTAGGCCGATTTTGATTCTGTGGTCATTGAATTAGACCAAAGTGAAAAGAAAGTTGGAGAGCAAGGTCTTCAGAAATCTCATGCGTGTTGCACCTTTTTTAAAACGAAATGTGCCTTTGAGTACACAGCCCGCGATATTTATATCAAGGGGAGAGAGAGTCTAGTTTTGCAGTCCGGTAAAAATGACGCATTATCGTGTAAAATTGTTTTGTCAAGCAAGCTACGGATAGGATATATTTGGTCTTTTCGAAGCTGTGTAGATCCAAAGGACCCTCAGTGGTTACAATTCCCATGCCTTGGCAAAAACTACTGTACACTACCAGAAAGCCACCATCCGACTGTTTTCAACAACCCGGTTAGACGGTATTACTCATATAAAGTCCAGAATATGATTGGCTTTGATTTTGCATTTGCTATTACAAGTATTCTGGACTTAAGCATTGCAATGGTAGTATCGAATCATATGGAAAACGTGACGTAGCACGTTTTGATGCATAAATTTACATCAACTAGATATTGATTGCAGAACCGCTCAACATTAGATGGTGAGAGTAGGTGTTGGTACATAATGTCAAGTTCTTGATCCTCCTCAACTATCATACATATAAGTTTATGAATTTAATCGCATCTCGGGAATATCTACGTTTGAATCTCCCAAATATTACTGCCAAGGTAATTTCTAATTTTCTTACTGTCAAATTAAAACGAACTCTACATCGATTATTTATCCAAAGAACCTATATTCACTCTGCAAATTTATTACCTTTAGTTCTCTACAGTTAGGTATCCCTTGCCAAACATTAATTCTAATAGATACAATGAAACTGTAGCCCGTTGCGTTACAACAATATTTTGCAGAGTCGTAATCCTAAATCACAAGCCCATTTCAACTCCGCCACGCCATCATCCCTTAAATTACTACCGAGGCGTACTGGATCATATCACGAGCTCAGTGCAGCACACACGAATATGATGATAATAAATCTAAACTCACACACATACTCGTTTTCCTAATAAAGTTTCCTTTATAAAGGAAATCACACTCTCTCATCATAAAGCTCAGCGGGTGGGAATTAACTTCCACCCACACTCTTACACCTGCCCGAGATAGTACTATTTTATGAAAACCAACTTAATATTGGATCAACAACAGCACTGAGTGCAGCTCATTTACTATATTCGTTAATTGAAAAAAAAAAAAAAAAAGAAAAAGAAAAAAACAAGAAAATTAAAATGCAAATTAAAAACTGTGATTAAGAGCTTCCCTGGATAATTGGAGCGTTACAACTGAATGCGGCTCCTTACCGCCTGGTGTGCCACCACCGGGTCGAAGCTCACAACTTGATAACTTGACGCACATGTTTCATAATAATTCCTCATAATGAAATCCATTAAATAGTGAACCATGAGATTCAGTGGGAGATTGGGCTGCAAACTGAATGGACAAACTGTCAGATAAACGCCTGTCAAAATGTACAATGTAATAATACTATTAATAGCTTCCTCTGGTGGTACAAAACAGAGGGGATATTTTGCTTCAATCGTCGGATGACTACAACGATGGTTTGTCCCAAAATCGCGCAATCTAACAACGCACAATTATGGCAATGTGAACCTGTGATGGACTGCTGATGAAAAAATCTCTGCGTGACGCTTGCTTAATCATGCAAATCGTTTAGAATCAGCCATTTTTAGAGTGATACATCACTTTGTAGTCGTGAGATATTTCTTTTTAGTCCGAAGACAAGAGACAAAGAACAATTCAATTTATGCGCTGAAAAACTAGTTGGGGGCTATCGGGCTAAATTGTGTAAATACCGGTCGAGTGATGCAAATAAAACAAAACGGATGGCGTTGTTGTTTGCCTGGAAGGAGGTAATTTATGTAATTTAAAAGTACATTTTAAAATTTCTTGTAATTTTGTTTAAATTAGTTGCTGACGAGACCGAATAATGTTTGAATAACATTTTCCCACGCACATCTGAATGTATGAAGTGTGTAAACTATAGCGGATCTAACTATATACTATACTATATATAAAGTCTCTACGGGAAAACTCTTGCTCGTAATTTACACCGCCTTGTATCACGATGATGATCTTATTTTCTTTGAGAGGGACGAATATGGGAAAAACTATAGTACTTCAGCCAGCTCATTGTAATTTGGTTGTATTCGTCAGCATACTCGGACAAGATTCGAGTGTCCAAAGCTTTCACTATTCTCTAACGATATTAAACAACATTTTTGACACTGATTAAAAAGCCAACAACGCTTGTAAATTATTAAGTTTTATTATCAAAATTCATGTTCTGTGAAAAATGTTTTTCGCGGACTTCGACCATTTTACAGTGGTGACAGTCGACCTATTGAGCATGCAATTCAAGACATGTGACCAAATTTCCTACCAATTTCATGCTATTGGACATCAAACCATCTACCTGTATGCATAGAGTGCGTACAGAGAAAAATATTTGTGATGCATTCGCCAGTTTTAATGACGACCGTAATTTGTCCATTCGTCGCCGTTCGCAACAATTGCGATTGTGTTACTCGACATACAACATTTTACGCAAGGATTTTAGTCTAAGATCTTACAAAATACAGCTTGAACAAGAACTGAAGCCGAACGACCTGCGAAAACGTCGAATATTCGGTGAGTGGGCCTTAGAAAAGCTGCAGAAAGGTCCGTTTTTTATCGAAAGATTGTCTTCAGTGATGAAAATCATTTCTGGTTGAATTGGTATGTTAATAAACAAAACTTGCATGTTTAGCCCGATGAGAACAAAAGTTCTCAATGCACCTGAAAAATGTCCTGTTTGGTACGGTTTATGATGTGGCAGAATCATTGACCCGTACTTTTTCAAAGATGACCATGAGAACAATGTTACCGTCAATGGCGTCCACTATCATTCAATGCACAAGCTAAGCTTGGTCGACATATGGTTCCGTAAAAACGATAGACCAATTGAGAAATTAATTCGGTGAGCAGTTTATCTCTCGTCTTGGACGGGTGTATTTGCCGACTAGATCATGCGATTTGACGCTTTTCAGCTATTTTTTATGGGGATAAGTCAAATCACTCGTCTTTGCCACCAGTGCTAATTGCAGCCTTGAAACAACACATAACAGGTGTTATAAACGAGATACCGGCTAATTTTGAGTCATATAAAATGTGCAATCAATTAAGACATGGGCTGAAAAGTCAGTGCCGTTTTATAGAAAAACACAAATATCGCCCTTCGAGGGTGATAAACTGATTGAAACGATTTTTTAATCTTTCGATACCAGTTTTGTAGAACGATTTCGGTTTTTAGCCTCAAAATAGGCCTCTGTTTCGGCGATTATTTCTTCATCGGTCTTAAATCTCTTTCCGGCGAGCATTCCTTTGAGGTCTGCGAACAGGAAATATACGCTGGGGGCCAAATCTGGAAAAAACGGTGGGTGGGAAGTAATTCGTACCCGAATTCATTCAATTTTGCCATCGTTTTCATGGACTTGTGGCACTGTGCATTGTCTTGATGAAACAGCACTTTCTTTTTCTTCAAATGCGGCCGTTTTTCTGCGATTTCGTCCTTCAAATGCTCCAGCAACGCAATGTAATAGTCGCTGTTGATAGTCTGCCCCTTTTGGAGATAGTCGATGAAAATTATTCCATGTGTATCTCAAAATACGGATGCCATAACCTTGTTCGCCGCCTGCTCGAGACTCAGCTGACTGCCGACTTGACTCTGGTTTGAAGTGATGGAGCCAAGTTTCATCCATTGTCACATACCGACGCAAAAATTTGGCTTTATTGCGGTTGAACAGCTTTAAACACTCCTCTGAATCATCAACACGTTGTTGTTTATGGTCGACTGTGAGCAAACGCGGTACCCACTTTGAACAGAGCTTTCGCATGTCCAAATATTCGTGTATGATATATCCAATACGCTCTTTTGATATCTTCAGAGCCTCAGCTATCTCGATCAACTTCACTTTATGGTCCTTCGTAATCATTTTGTGTGGACTTTTTTGATGTTTTCATCTGAAACAGCCTCTTTTGGACGTACACTGCGTGCATCATCTTCGGTGCTTGTACGACCACTTTTAAATTTTTCAATCCACTTGCAAATGATTCGTTCGGCTGGTGCAGAGTCCGAAATCAATCACACGAAATTGCTTTGAATCCATTTTTTTTTTTTTTTTTTTTTTTTTTCGCAATAACAAAGTTATTTCACTCACAACGCTATATCGTCCGAAAGCTGTTAAATTTATACACGTATCTTTTGAAGGTTGGTACTAACTGAAATGGTATGGATTTAATTCAAGTGGTGCCCTCTCTTAGAAACGGCACGGACTTTTCTGCCCATGTATTAAGTACATATTGGCCATTATTATCTATGACATTTTGCCATTTTCTGGGTAGCTTTATAATTCCATCGGTGTAGAACTTCTGTGGTTTATCAGCGTAAAACTTGGCCAAGTGATTTGCAGCGGCTCTTCGATCGGTCAATTTTTTACCATCAAGAGAAAATTGCGAAGACCGAAACAAATGGTAATCAAAGGGTGCAAGGTTAGGGCTATACGGTGGATGCATCAAAACTTCCCAATTAAGCTCCGTCAATTTGTTCCGGGTCATCAAAGATGTGTGTGGCCCAGCATTTGCGATGATGGAAGACAACTCTCTTTCTGTTGGCCAATTCTGGTCGCTCTTTCTTGATAGCTTCATTCAAACGGTCGAGCTGTACAGTACACAGTAAAGGATCGAATAACCGTTTCGCCACATTCAAGCAGCTCATAATTGACAATTCCCTTTCAATCAACGCTCCACATAACCTAGTTTGCCGCCAATCCAGGCTTGGAAGTCATTTGTGGTCGGTCACCGGCGTTTGACCATGATCGCTTACGTTGGATATTCTCGTATTTAATCCATTTTTCACCACCCGTAATGAATCGCTTCAAAAATGGTTCCACTTCGTTACGTTTCAGCAGCGTTTCATTGATGGTTATTCAGTCAATTAAATTTCGCCTGCTCGTTTTAGATAATTCCGTACTGTCATACGGTTGATGTTTAGTACCTCCGCTATCTCCAGACAGCTTCCTTGCCGGTCTTGCTCCATCAGTTGTAAAATTTCATCGACTTTTTCAGTTACAGGCCGACCAGTACGAACAAACTACTTATAGGTCCAGCGTTCACTCACAGCGTTCTCACCGTAAACTGCACAAATCTTTCGGCAAGTTTTTTTGTAACGTTTTTCCCTTTTTTATAGTAAAAAAGCATCACATAGCGTATTTCTTCAGATATTTCACTCATATTCAAATCAGTATAACTTTTAACACGAGCAACAAATTACACAGCTGTCTTTAAAAAAATGTAGCCTGACATATCACATTTCATCATATTAGTGTTTCCAGATAAATAAACACAACACCATCTAGTGACAAAATGGTCCTTAGCTATTTTCTGAGAAATCATATCAATTGATACCTGTTTCTCGATTTCTGTCTTTCCAAAAGCATCATATCATTGTGGGTAAATCTACTCACACAATGAATGAAATCTAACTTCAGAACCTTTTACTATGTGAAAGCTTCCCAAGCAATATTGCAATAATTTGGCCAGTTATCTGCGTTTACCTTCAAACTCAAATGGATTTAGTAAACAAGATATAGGTATATGTACATATATATATATATATTTGAAAGTCAGTACAATAGTTTCGGATATAAACTGCAACCTTGGGGCACTCCAGCATATCGCTTTCAAATTTGTGTTTTCTGGAGGACAGCATTTCTGGAAAATTTTGTGTAAGAAATCACAGCAGAACAGATGTACTGTATTGAAATATTGTATGATGAAATAAATTTCCCGTAGAGTCGGCAAAAAGGGGAGAGAATTAGAAACCTCCTAGAACTCGTCCTCCAAGTTTCCATTTTCATTTAATCCTACTCATTTGACTAAAGTACCTCCGAACTAATATAGCAAATGGCTCCACATACAAATGTAATTACTTATTTTTTCCTTATTTAATTAAAAATGTATTTTTCGTTTCATTTCAGAACACATCACCGCTGTGGGATGACTTTCTAGCAAAGGCCGGCAAATTACACGCGTGTCTTAGGTAAGTGACAAACAACATTGAATTTATCGCCCAGATAACATACAAGTGTCCAGTACTGTTGCGAGTACTGGCACTGTACCATGAACGAGTACTTGTGATTTTCAAATAAATCGTAACTCCGAAAAAGCACTGTTACAAGGCGCGCTGTTGTGCTATTGTAGCTGTTGTTGTTATGTTGGTATGATTCCATTGATTTCTCTAATCACGTAGCCAGAAAAACTAGTTCCTCACGTTCCAATTCCCACATAGTGGTGTCGCTCACCTGAGACTTCAGACGTCTTGTTCGCTTGATATCCGATCGTACTTCTACCCCTGGTTGGTACATTCATCTTCTGAAGTTAGCCAGTAGAGAAACATTCTTCCAGAAATAATGTATCAACGAGCATCAGGGCAATCACGCAAGACGCTTTAGAACGCATTGCACCGAAAGAATCAAGCTCCAATTGCATTCTTTTGCAACACAAGTACATACGAGTACATATAACGATTTACTCATACGGCCTATGTGTTTCGCAATTCACTTCCCAGTTCCCAGTGGTTTGTGACTACTTATGGATAGTGATGATGATGACGCGGGCGCTAATTCACGTTTTTGTTGCCATGTTGCATGCAATTTTGCTGTAATTCGTCTTCTTTTCCATTTTTGGATTTTTTACTTTGCATCTCTGCCAACGGCAATAATTCCTTTTCAGGGGAAGCCGAAAGAGAAGGACGAGTCTGATGATAAATAGGTTGGTTGGATTTGGATGGATACTTTGACTAGACCATTAGTGAATAGAGATTCAAGCTATTTGGGTCAGGAATAGGTTACATTTTAACGAGGTTGACTTGACTTGTTTCCTCGTTGTTGAAGGTTTTCTTTAGAAAAAAACTTAAAAGCATTTTTTTGGTGAGAAGTTGCTTTTATCTACGTATGAACGTGATAACATATAGCTGCTGAAGCAGGTGTTTAAGCTTGGAACGTGAGGTGTTCTCAAATGAGTTGCGGGAAACGAGTTTTCTATTTGTATTTGGATGCAGACATATGCAGAATGCATGTATCAACAAATATGTACGACTCGAGTATGGCTTGAGATACTTAGTGTATCTTTGAAAGTGCAAGGTGAGCTATCAGTGTGACTCTAATGAGATTAAATATACATACTTAGATAGGTTGGGAAGAGATTGCCTTTGATTTATTTTTGGTATATGTTTGGAGTGTTAGTTGTTTTGTGATGTCCAATGTTTTGCGAGCCTTACGTAAGTCCTTAGAGGTTGTGGATTTTTTTGCAAATCGGTGAAGGTACTTCGAATCAAATTCTTGTGTGAGAAAATTATACGAAAACTCATGCAAGTAAAAGAAAAACTAGGGCAAAAACACTACAAATGTAGGGTAGAGGAATATGTAACATATATGTACATTGCCGAACGGATTCTCCATGTGACGATAAGGTTTCTGTTGGTCTTCATTGTTAATGAAGGCCTTTAACGTTATATACTTTGATGTGGCCATAAACCATGTAATGCGTATCAACCCTATCCAACACCTTTGCGCAAGCCACTTTTTTTGAAAGTGTAGTTTATACATATAATAGGACAATATAGTACATTTACATCATTTATTGAATAATCCTTATCACACCTTTACTTTGCTTCTACTGAAGTATTGTATAGGGTTTTCTAATAACGACTTGACAACTTTTTTTTAAAATAAAAGGCAAACAATTTGAGATATTTCAAAAACTTTATTATTGGCTTGAAGTACAATCAAAACATTTATGAATGGAACTCGACTTCGTTTATATGGCCACCGCGGGCACGTTTGAAGCGGTCTATTCGTTCGACCCAATTTTCAACGACTCGGCCACACATTTCGGCCGAAACGACCGCTATTTCGCGTTCAGTGTTGGCTCTGGGCTCTTCCAACGTCTTCGGCGTGTTGGCATAAACCAATGACTGAACATAGTTCCACAGAAAATAGTCAAGCGGCGTTAAATCGCACGAACGAGGCGGCCAATCGACTGACCAATGTCTTGACATAACACGCTCACTATACTTACTCTTCAATAAATCGATTGTAGCGTGTGCTGTGTGGCTTGTGGCACCATCCTGTTGAAATCACATGTCGTCCAAGTCCATATCTTCCAATTCGGGCCACAAATAATCGGCGATAATGTCGCGATAACGCTGACCATTCACAGTAACGTGACGATCGTCATCGTCGACGAAAAAATATGGCCAATAACGCCGCCGGCATGCAAACCGCACCAAACAGTTATTTTTTGTGGATGAAGTGGTGATTCATGAAGCACATGTGGGTTTTCACCCGACCAATAACGCATATTTTGCTTATTGACGAACCCATTGAGCCAAAAATGAGCTTCGTCACTGAAGGTGATTTTGCGATGAAATTATTAATCTTGGCGCATCTTCTCCAGAACCCAATCAGAGAACGTACGTCGCTTCAAATGGTCCATCGGCTTCAATTATTGAGTCAGCTTGATCTTGTATGGGTGTAAACCAAGATCCTTACGCAAAATACGCCATAATGTGGTTTGAGCGATGCCCAATTCTTGAGAACGCCGTGGAATTGACTGATTTGAATCGTTTGCTACGGACGTCTTAACGGCAGCGATATTTTCGACACTTCGACCAACCCGTTGTCTCACTGACACGGCAACATCACACAACGAATATGTAGACTCAAATTTTTGCACTAAACTTGTTATTGCTTGTCTACTAGGGCGAGAATTACGACCGAAAATTTGAGTTAACGCTCTTAAAGTTGCAGTCACCGACTCCGAATATTTGTAGAAAATTTTTATAATTTGCAGACGTTGCTCGTTAGTGTACTTTACCATGATGAAAATGTTGAGTTTACTGAATAAATTGACAGTGACAGTTTTATGATTAGTGAAAGAGTGCGCTCACAAATTAAATTCAAAGTTGTCACATCCCTATTGGAAAACCCTATATTACGTCTAAGGAAAGATCCAAATGCCAATGCCCGTGTCCAGTTAGTGCGAATTTCATAGAGTTTACGTTAAGCCAAGATTCTATGATAGTGACGTCAACAAGATGACTTGGTGACCTATAAGATTGCATGAATTGAAAACCCTAGACGCGTGATGCTTTTAAAGTCGGCAGAGAGTGTTATTCCATAGATCAACCAGATCCTCGCAGACTAAGTCTTAGTTCCTCCATCACTTAAACAAACACTCACTTATGCACTTACGTACTTTACTTAAGGTGGCGCCATATTCCAGGTTGGACATAAGCTTCAACCAATAGCGCTTTGCATTTAGCACGATCTCGCGGTATACTCTAAGCTAAGGCCTTCCTTAACATATTGTCTCTCCGGTACATTCGAGCCCGGAGTGGTGGTAGTCAATCTTCTAACAGTTGTCGCTATATAAGCTGCTGAGCTGTAACAGTTGTTACATAGTTGGACTACTATATACATCACTAAAATTGCAATTCTCTCAAGGCAACAATAGGCATTTTTATCGGCTTTTGATGAAGTCTATGTTTCCGCTCTATGAGGTAGGACTGGGTCGATAATGACCTTTCTTTGTTATTCCTGACAGTTATCTTCTTAGTCTAAAACATAGCAGCGATTGACATGACTGATAGCAGATTAAAACCATACTTTTAAGGATCCTTCACATTGTTTAGAAAAAGTAAAGTTAAAGAGGTGATGGTCTCGATTAAATAATTTTTCTTTTCTTTACGGGAAATTAACTGATATGACACACTGGTCCGGCGAGCCTTGAGGGAAAAGCACATCAACGGTGTACGAGTTCTTATCATGGTTTATCTGTTTTTTGCTAATTGTGTTGAATTTTATTGTTTCTTTGTGCTCTCTCTGCTACGGAGGTTGATGGATGGAATATGTTATATTTACTCGAATTTATCTCTTTTGATGTGTCCTTCTTGGTAGTTTCGTACATATGAAAATTACACAGCGAACAGCTCGAATAGCTTTACAGCGGCACTGGAATATTAAATAAACCAATACCCCGGTTTGCGTCGCTAATTGGGACCGGAAAGTTGCGACGCAAATCGAAACGACGCAAACCGAAACACGATTTTGTATACATACATTTGTATGAACAGAAATACATATTTATTTTATTTTACCACTATAAGCTAAAAATTGGTTTAAAAAAAAAAAAAAAAAATTAAATTTTACTAAATTGGACTGTATCAATGTATGTATGTATGTCATATAACTGTGCAAAGCTTCAAAACGGGCATCGATAAATTTTTGAATCGATTGTATTCGCAACAAGTATGATAGTTATGATTTGTGTTTCTGAAACTTGATTGGTTCCTGGTAGTGATGATGATCGCTGCGATGACGATATGTGCATTGAACTTCGGGGTTATAAAATTCATCGCAGCGATAGACTTACTCGGGGAGGAGTGGTTGCCAATTATTATAGGTCCACTTTAAAATGTGATATCATTTCATATCGTTCACACACACCGTGGTGTTCTTATTGAATTAGAAGCCAATGTGTTTTACGAGTAGATAACCTCGTCCTATCAAAATATTACTTACCCATGTGATGTTTGCTGGAATATTTAAGATGTTGAGAGTAAAGTGACTCCGAAATGTCCAATTTTCCATGACTCTGGCGCATAAATCAGGCTGAATTTGACAGATAATATGGGTTATGTTGGGTTATGTCGCATAGATCTGCGACTTCAGCGGCCGGTTTACAGTCACGTGAGGTGACCATGCCCTCGAATCGCTCGTGCAGAATTTCTAAAGTGACGTAAACTGTGTGGCAAGTAGCGCCGCCCTGTTGAAACCAAATGTCGTTGGTGTCCATGTGATCTAATTCTGGTCAAAAGTGATGGCCTGGCCAACGTCGTTCTCAAAGAAATATGGACCGATGACGCCTTTAGCCAAAAAATCCACATCAAACAGTGACTTACGGAATGCATTGGACGCTCTCGGATCTCATGTGGATTGGTATCGTCCCAAATTCGACAATTTTGTTTGTTAACGTACCCATTCATCCAGAAATGGGCCTCATCGATGAAGATTATTTTTCGATGAAAATTAAGGTCAGTTTCCAACTGCTCCAGAGCCCATTCAGCGAACACACCTCGTTGTCTATGGTCGTCTACCTTCAGCTTCTGTGTCAGTTGAATGTTGTATGGGTGTAGGCCCAAGTCACGACGCAAAATTCACCAAGTTGTGGTCTACGAAAAGTCCAGTTCTTGTGAGCGACGCAAAATCGAGTTCCTTGGATTCTCCTGCATACTTTCACGGAGAGCGGCGATGTTTTCGTCAGATCTTGCGTTTCGTCGACATACGAGAGGGTGATCGTTTACTGAACTACAGGACTCAAATTTTAATCATTTTGATTAAACAATTTTATTATTTGCACCTGCTGTTGAACGCTATATCCGTCAATGGTGGTTTGGAAAAACAGACTGAATAAATGACAGGCAATTTGTCAGATATAGCTTCAACAATATGGCCGCTATTAACTGTCAATGTTACGAAGTCCCTATTGGAAGACCCTTTACTTTATCTCAAAAAAGTCCCTATGTTTACCGATTATATTGACAAATACCCTGACGTAGTCTTGGAATCGTTTAAAACACCCTCTTACAGCCTTTCACCACATAAACCTACATGTAAAAAATATTTATATGGCATGGCACGAGCTGTGGAATTCTTTTTCCTATAATCCAATATATAATTGACTTGAACTGGTAAAACCTCTACTAGTCTTCTAGTATCAGAAATAAATTACTGTTGTTTAATTTTAGGTTCTCTTGATTTGCTATCTTTTCGAATATTATAACTTGCTTTCAACTCTACGATAGGTGATTGTATTTCTACGTTCAGACGGTCAATATAAGGGTGCCCCCTTTATCAATTCCCGAACTATCCTAATAATTACTAAATGCCATTTCTTAGATCTTTTAGAACTGTTAATTTAATTCATCTTTGTCATTAATATATGTTAAATATAAATATTTAGAAAATGTTTTTTGTTCACGCCTTTAGGCTTGGGAACTCATTGCCATTCCAGATTAGGCGTATGGTAAGGACAAGACATTTTAGGTATTCTCTCTTCAACCACTAGAAAAATCTATGAGGCATATAGGGACACAAATAATCAACACAAATTTATTAAAAATATGATGGCTATTTAAAAAAAATGTAACAAATTTATACAATATTGCACATATTCTTGTCGTTTATTTTTTTTTGCATTTTATATTATATCTTTGTTTTTAACTTTATAATCGTATATCCTCAGTTTTTTTATGAAATGTGTACTTATAAAGAGCCTAATTGTACAATCCGTTAATTTGAAATAAAACTTTATACTTAAGGCATTTCGTGGTCGGAGAGTTATTCCGAAGGCAAATCCCCCAATTTCGGGAGGGGGTCAAAACCCCCATAGTGTCACTAACCCACTTTTATGGTTTTAATATTACCGCTGGTTCGTTTAAATCTCATCCGTCACCATCTCTATTTTGACAACCTGTCTGGATGTCGCAAAAAAATTATATGGCTCAAATGATGTCATTAGTGGGTATTCTGACGTTTCCGTTGACTCCATCTTGGAAGTTCTTATATTGAATTCTCTAAAGGTGAAGAAGGTGAAAGAAGTTTACTTCACTGGCATTGAGTAATACTTGGGGTTTTAAACCAACTTTGATTGTACATGGTTTGTATCTTAACATTTGGTTGGGTTATCTGGTGGAAGGCACTCCAGAGGTAATGCCATCCCACAACCTTACCAAAGTGCAAAGAACAGCTTGTAGCTCGATATTAGAGTCACTTAAATACGTTAGAATCCTTGACAGAACAGAATAGAAGGAACGAGTTGTCTATATAAAACAAAACCAGAAGTCGAATCGGGAGTGAAAGACTACTGATAAATCGTTCTGTTAGAATTAATAACTATGGTACTGTTGTTATTTCCGAGCTTAGATACTGTGCATTTGGATAGCAAAGTCCTTAGTGTGCCCAAAAAAAGCTCCAAAGTGTGATATTTCGGTTCTAGTTTAGAATTTTGGAGAAAGAAGTGTATTTTGTTAGTGCGTTAGAGTTGTAGACTGCATCATACCTTTTGTAGAGCAGCCTGATTAATCTTGCTACTATAATTGTGTATTAACACCACTGGCTTGCACTATTTTTGCAGACTGGCTTGGATGCGCAGCTGCTAATTCGCAAGGGCAAAAAAAGGTTGCCAACAAGTTACCTTTTGAGTTACCTCACCAGACATTATACGCCACTAGTTCCAAAAACACTGAGTTTCACGTTAAAAGTACTTAACTCAATTGGTAGACCGAAATTATTGTTATTTTTTCAATTTAGCATACTTTTAGGTGCAGAAGCGGTAATTATTGTAGTTGCACTTATCCACTTACTATTTTGCGTTTATTTGGAGTTAGTATTGGGACTAATTTTTATTTTAACTACATAAATTCATCGTGAGGTTTGATTTTCAATAGGCTTTTTTGACAGATCACACGTGACTCCTATCAAACCTATCAAACTGCTTTGTAATTTTTGTTCAGCATCGTTTGTCAATCATCACACCACAACAGCAACTCCAAATTGTGCAGCTGTATTATTCTCAATGTATTCTCAGCGTTATGTGAGAAATGTTTTTCGTGCAATAATCGACGATGTTAACGAACTATGTGCTTCCTGAAATTCAAGTACATGGGCTTGATGAGCTCTGGTTTCAACAAGACGACGCTACGAGCCATACAGCGCGTGAAACAATGGACTTGTTGAGAAATCATTTTGGTGAGCACCTAATTTCACGTTTTGCTACGGTAAATTGGCCGCCTAGATCGTGCGATGTCACTCCTTTGGACTATTTTCTCTGGGGATGTGTAAAGTATTAGAACTCCAGGAATAAGACAGCTACGATTGATGCTTTGGGAGCCAACGTACTCGTGAAATGTCGCTATGCTCGAACGAGTCACCCAAAATTAGACCTTCCGAATGGACCACCTCAGACGTAGCCGTCGCCAACATTTTCATGATATCATTTTCAAAGAGTAAATGCCATGAATTGCTCCTTTAACTGATAATAAAAATTTTAAGTTCACTTTCAAATTTATGTGTTTTATTTTACATTATAAATCAAACTTCACGATAAATCACCCTATATTAATACTTGTGCTAACAACATATTATTTTCTAATATATGCAAAACATTTGCAACCGTAATCCGACGCGGCAGCATTTTTAATTTAGTTCTTAGTGTTATTTTGTCTGAAATATACGCATTAATTGTTCTTATATATTTTATTTATTCGGAATCAAAATCAAATTAAACATATTTATTGGTAACGAAAAATAGACATTTATAAACACTGACACCGGATACCGAAAATTATGTCTGTGCGAAAAATCTGCAACTGTAGATCATATCAGTACGTTTGTTTTTACTAACGGTAAACTTTGTTTTTGCTATCGTTTTGTTGTTCTTTCTGTTGGAATAAAATTATAAATTTTATAAGGGGAAACCCCAATGCATCTTTAAATGAAGTAAAGGTAGGCCTACAGGTGGAAACTGTCTCATCAACAATACTGGCGTAGAGCTCTAAAAGCCGGTTTTCGAAGTTACAAGCCAGCCAAAAAGATATTTATTTGAAAGAAAAATTTGAAGGGTCGTAAAAATTTAACTAAGACTCATTTAAAATGGAGCACACGGAAACGGAAAATTGTATTGTTTTCTGTGATTCGTAATTCAATATGTGTGGATTAGCCGTGCGGAGACCGAAAGGCAAGAGGTTGAACCCAAAATTCACCAAAGGAATGGTCCAGTACGGAGGTGGTAACGTTACGGTCTGGAGCTGCTTCTCCTAACAGTGAATTGGTTCAATTCATCGCGTTGAAGAGATAATGAGGTTCGAATATTACAAGAACATCTTACAAAATGTAATGATCCCTTGTCCAGTTTGGGAAATGCCGCTGGTTTGGTAGTTTCTACACGATAATGACCAAAAGCTCACCTCTAAGCGGTCAAAAATTGGATCACGGGGCAAAATATCAACATTCTGCAACGAACACCGCAGTAAGGCTTATTAAACGATACATAGTATTTCACTTCTGTAAATTTTTATATAAAATATACTTTGTTGCTGCAACTACAATAGTTGCTAGTGTTTTGCACAGAACTGCATATAGGACATGGTAAAAACAAGTTTCCAAACTTAAAATGTGATTAATCGTATAAATATTGTTTTTGTAAATATTTTTAAAAACTTATTATTTTATTTTGAAGATAAGATGTTAGGAATTATATGAATGAAAAGAAGACGTAGAAAAAATTACTTAGTTGTTGGTTTCGAACGTATTTTACGAGGTGTGTTCAGAAAATAAAGGGAATTCTTAAATTTCGCAGTTTCGGAAAGCCCGGTTGTCAATTTTTTTTTATTATTATTTTGCTATACATGCCCCTGAAGTATGACAAAATTTTCAGCTATATTCATTGTTTACTTTATCTGTGGTAGCTGCTAAGGTTAGACGTGTTTTATGTGCTCGGCGATTTTTCATTTGTTAAAAGAAATCGATCAAGGAATTTGTATCAAATTTTGTGTAAAAAATGGAATCAAGTACTCTAAAACACATGTTGACATACAGCTCTTCCCAGATAGCCGAGAATATGCCAATGACGAACCCCATTCTGGACACCCCAGCACATCAACAATAGATGATAACGTCGAAGCTGTGAAGAAAATTGTTTTAGAAAATGTTCGAATTACCATGAGAGAAGTTACTGACGATGTTGGCGTATCGGTCGGCTCGTGTAATTTGCAGATGTTTAGGGCATGACACATGTGTCAGCGAAGTTTGTTCCGAAACTTCTTAATTTTGATCAAGGAACTCTTGAATGACGTCAATGATGATTCTGACTTGCTCAAAAGGGTCATAATTTGTGACGAATAGCTGGTTCTGTTTCCAAAACTGAAGAGACTTATAAAAGGATGGAGATTTGCAACGATTGAGCAAATTAAAACGGCATCCCTGAAAGAGCTCAAGACTATTTCAAAGATCGAGTTTGAGAAGTGTTTCAAGGATTGGAAAAAGCGCTGACACAAGTACATAATATCTAATGGGGACTATTTTTAAGGCGACAACCTTAATGTAGACGAATAAATAAATATTTTTTTTCAAAAAAACTAAAATTCCCGTTATTTCCTGAAATCACCTCGTATGTAAAATTTAAAAACAAATGTGGAAAAAGGAAGTTTTCAAATTATTTAATATCTTAATGTATGCAATGTCCACCATTCCGAAGAGACATTTTTGCAAATCGATCTTGTATCCTGTACACAAGTTTCTGACACTCTTCTGGACTAAATTTTCCCCAGTTCGATATATGGTAATGCCATTTTAAAATGTTAATATTTCTTTCAACGAGTTGAAAGATAAAATCTGCGCCTATTAAGCGATTCTCTTCAGGTGTAGCAGTATCTTCTATTGTATCTAAGGTACACATTTATCTTGCCTTCATCACTACTATTGCACCAGCACCATAAGCAGAGTGGCACCTCTAAACCATTAAACCTTTTTTTTTTACCAACTTTACAGTGAGTATCGTGCATTTTTATTGCAGTGAATTTCCTGCTACATTCTATTAATAGCTGGGAATGAATTGTTGGCACTGATATCAATTATCTAGCATTTAATATTTCTAGAATCCGCTATCAAGGCTTTGGTAATTTAACGGCTTCCTGGTCTTTGTAAACTCTGTTTTCAGTAGTATATCAAACAATTGTTTTACAGATCAATGTATAGGATTTGCCGAATTTTCTTTAATGCATTGCAAAGTATGGTCATCTTTACTTAGGAAAAGAATATTATTATAAAAATAATAATAATAAATAAATTTAATTAAGGATCTCTATTGAAAGCGCTTGAAGTTTCAAAAAAATCATTCAAAATGTGAAAACTTAATTTTTCAACATGCAGGCGATGCACTGTCGCAAAGTACCTTGAGTTCTATTTTACCTATATTTTAATCTCAGATATTAGCACTTTTTAAAACGATAGAAATAAGTGGTAACACAGTAACACAGTACTGCATATACTGTGTTCCAGAAAAACGTGCGTTAAATGAATTCTTTTACTTTTCTCTAACGAAAACTTGTTTGTAGCTAAATTATTTTCTGCATTTAATTACCGATCACTGTTTGTTTTCATTTCCTCAGTATATTTCCATACTTCCATTACAAAACGGGATTGGCTTTAAAAAAACGTATCGAAAGAATTTTCTTATTAACTCTCCTAAAAAGGGCAACAAACGAGTATTAAGTTGGCACCAAAATATTTAAAAACATTAAGGGCGTTTGTGAGAAAGCGGATAAAGGGGTATATGGAGTGCGGTAATGTCGATGATGGATCAAGAAGCATATCAGTAAGGACGAAAAAGTAATTTGTGAATTGTTTCGCAAACACTGCACAATTAGTCTGAGGAACGCAAAAGAAAAAATTTCCAAAATAGGAATTAAAATGTTCATCAACACAAAACGACACTGTTTGTCAAAATCTAGGATCAAAAATAGGAGTAACAGATCTAAACCGGACTGATCTAAAAACATATTGAAAATGGGCTAAATTGGGCAATTCAAAATTTACACCTGGATTTTAGTATCATCATATTTACAGATGAATTATGTTTTTTTATTTATAAATAATTTTAATTGACAAATAAAGATGGATTTTGCAAGTGGATAGAAACTGTAGTTTCTGCAAACTCCTAGTGCAATTATAATAGAAAGTGTGTAGTCTTAGAATGTGGGCAAAAATTAAGTGAAAATTGCACTAATGGAAACAGTTATAAATAATGTAGGTGAATGGTTTAGCCACATACTTTAATTAAATAAAATTTTAGCATATTTCATTGATTTTTCAGATGCACGTTTTTCTTGAACACACAGCATGCCTGACCAAAACTATCATTATTTGCTTAAACTTTTGCATCACATAAAGAAATGAGAAATCAAAAATGAAGAAAATCAGCGGCTGATAGATGCACACCGATTCGAGCGTTAGTTAGACAATCAGAGAGAAAGTGCCACGCGGTGTTGCATCTGTACTCAGCGCTCTAGTGAATACATTAGAAACACAACTAAAAACACCTTAGAATCGTTTATTTGGTCTGCCATCGTTCTGTGAAGAGATGTGCTCATGAGAAACCCAAATGTTTTTGGAAACTCCAGGTAATAACGCACTTAATCCTAACACATGTTCAGGTCCTAAAAATGTCTTTGAACTATGACACGTTCTCAAGATGGCTCATCTGGATTGAAAGGAGGCTTACATTCTCACACTAGTCCAGAAGTGGCTATAATAACCTGGTTACCGCCTCAGAAATAGATACGTCACCTTCCTTCAATATGTAAACCATGTTGATCCTCCGCCTGGAAAACAGAAGACAGGAGAAGTAGAATTGTGATATTTGGCGTTGACACCCTCTGTTAGAATATCAACACCACATTCTTGTAAAGTTTTGAAGCTCTCTATGTAAATCCAACTGCTACAAAAAAGGTTCTAAACTTGCAACCCATGATGTGAATATTATGAAAAAATAAAGCATATTAAGATGTAATAAGAAAAGTTCCATGCAGTCGACCCGAGCCATATCATGAATTTACAGTGAAGCAACCATAGAACTTATAATCGTTCCCTTCGTCGCTGTTTACCCTGAAGGTGCCATGCCATCTGGAATGTCTTTTTGGACACAGAGACATTTAAATATTTAAGTCATCAGCTTTTAAAGATCCATTCACAGCTCATAATTGCGAATGAGCTGACTGCGAACAAATTATTTTTAATACATTTAAAGACATGCAAGTGACAATTTTAATATTTCAAAAGCACAGAGCTTAATTTATCTATGGGTAAATATAAAAAAAAAAATAAATAAAAATATTAAATCAAATAAGAATCAACGATCACTTATTTCTCCGCTAATAAACGAATCCTCTTTGCTAACTATCAAATTGTATTCGCATTCCACAAATGTGAAACCAAATCTACATTCGTTCGAATGTAACATCAAAATTCTCCGGTTTTGTTTTGTTTTGTTCTCAGGTCGTTACGACTAATGTGAATGAAATATCAAAATTCGCAAATATTCGCTGGTTCTTATTCGCACTTCGCTGAGCTGTGAATGGATTTTTAGAACATTATATCCACTTTAATCAATCAGGTTGCTCCTATTCAGGACTACCCAAAAATGATAAAAATTCATTCGTTATGCTACTTAGGAATGTATAGCCTATTTCTAGGCAAAGGAAAAATGCTGCTTTATATCAATTTCTAATCGTAAACCGCCTAGAAAGACGAAGAGAACATGTTGCCATTGTATTTGACCGCCTCGGCAGTTTCGAAAAGCTGTAATAATTTAAATTAGAAACTTGAAGTCCCCAAAATCCAAAATGGGATCCAGGGAATAACATGAATGGGAACAATTTGGAACAATCTTTACCCTTGCTTATAGCAAAACATGATTCATGAAGATAGGAGTTCAATACTTTGATAGACCAGAAAGCTGCAATGCATTAGGAAGGATGCTGTCAAATCCTGACTGAAACAAATACAAAATCAGTCATTGTGTGCTTAAAAGCGCTTAACAACAATCATGGGTATTTCTCTATTTCAATATTGAAGTAACAACAGAGTATGTTTTACTAAGAAAATGTACCCTTGCTATCAGGATAGCTTAAACTTTTCAATGACAGGTTACCTAAAGTTTAGTATTGAAATTCTGAGTCCTTTGCTTTAAACTCACTACCCTGGAAGCGCTGTCATTGGACTATGAGAAATCCCTTAATAAAAAAAAAATATGAGCAGCTCATACACAGCTACAGAAATCAATGGAAAAACGTACTTATGGTCACCGCTATACTTATGGCAACCATCAGAAAGGAATAAACTAACCCCTTCATTGAACTCTAGTCTTTAATGAAATACTCGTAAAAGTAAGACGGAATTGAATTATAGCCGCTGCGCATGCTGATGATGTTGTGGATCTTATAGTCACCAGTACGTTTATTATTACAATCAGCCAAATTTTAAGCTACGATGCAAGAGCTCTTGGCGAATGTAAGAGCTCCCTAAATAGACCACACATCGATTGATTTCTACATCTGTAGCCGCATACTCAGGATGTACACGACTTCTGTCAGACCTATTTTATTTTATTGTAGCTTAGTAAATAATAATAGTAACTTTAAGTAAATAACAAGCCTTGTGTGTGTCGACACATCCATTGTCATAAAAACAACACCAACCACAAGGTCAGCGGCTTTTTCTGTTCAGCTGCCCTTAGATCTCAACACGGAAAAATCTTCAGCTAACATAAGTCTGAGTTTCAGCATACAAAACATGGCTGAACGATAAGTGGAAATATATTTCTACCAATAAAACTTTCAGGACGGAGTTTAATAAATTCAACTTTAGTCCAAGTCCACCTATGCTTATCAAGCACTTTCCTGTGGTCTAATGGAAAGAAATATTAACAATATGATCCCATATTTCAAAAGATACATATTCAAGCGAATTATGGTAAAACGGTGCGTACTATGGTGGAATCAAAATCTAGAAGCTTTTTGTAAACGAACCAAGATTTGGGAACAGTATACAATAAATCCCTTTTAACCTAAAACAACCAAGATTTGCGAAGATCAAAGAGACTCTCCTGACGTGCTTACCTAGAGAAATTCCAAGAAATTCTTACGGTAGCAGGACTCCATAAAGCCTTCTCCCAAGATCATTATAATTGCATGTGATTGTAAATCAAATCAGATGCCACAATCACACGCGACCTCAATGAAACCCTGAATACCTTGCTTCAGGTTCGCTGCCCAGGGTTTTTTTTTTAATATTTACATGTCTTATGGGCAGACAATCAATAGTCAATCCTTAAAACGTTTCAGTCCGTGTAAGGTTATGTGGGCTATCAACTGATTTAAAGCATGCACCAGAGGTCAATCTAGTGTTTATCCCAAACCAGGCAACAAGCCCAAGGACAACACCGTATTATAAGCTTGAAATCGATTTATTTGAAAACAATGGAAAGAATAACTTGCCTCTACACACGTGCCAGTACGCCTATCAGAAAAGCAAATCGACAGAAGGTGCCCGGAGGAAGCTGACGGCTGAATTCAAATGTTCCTTCCGCTGTAAAGAAATTTCACTTTTCGCATTTCTTGACATAGAGTGTCGCATGCATGGCAGCACATGGGGAATCTCTCCAAAAATCACTCACTGGATTTACACAATGATAGTTAGGCCCATCATAACAAAAGTTCCTAAAGTATGGCGGACTAAAGTCACGCAAAAGATCGCTATCTCAATGGAGTACAACTTCTTTAATTTCTGAGGATTTCCGAAACCTTTCGAGCCTGCCCCACAGCTGCGTTAGAAGCAATAATAGGACTAACGCCTCTACATTTATATATAAACAAAGTGACAATACACAGCACAACAAGTCTGGTACAGACTAAAGCATTAAGTCTTAGCGATTTTCGGAACCTAAGGACACGGCTCTCCGAAATGCCGGTAAAAGACCGCCTTCAAAAAACATTATGCTTCAATAAAGGCTTTTCCAGCCAAAATCGCATAAAGTGGTATACGGATGGTTCTAAAGTGGAATGGGAAGTGGGAATTGGAACACATTGGGGCAAAAGTCCCAGTGCATTTCAGACAGATCTCCACACCATTCCAGTATATATATATTTACAGAGGCGCAAACATCCATATATTCACGGACAGTTAAGCAGGTATAAATGCCCTAGCTCGCACACCATTGACTCCAAATCAGTCATGTACTGCTGCAAAACCCTCCAAAAACTAAGCTCTAGAAGCAAAACGAAACTGTGGTGGATTCCAGGTCATTAGGGCATTAATTGGAATGAAACTCAGAAACTCCCTTTAATGGATCTGAACCCTTCTGCTACACTTCGAAATAAGCAGTCAATTGAGCTATTAATAGCTGGGAGCAGTCGAGATGCATCTCATATTAGGAGAGTAGCTCAGATCCAGCCCTTCAACAAAAATGCCAATAGACGTCCAAATTTAAGTCGGCACGATATCAAAAACTTAGTTGGTTACCTCACAGGATATTACGGTTTAAGATATCAACTCAACAAAAATGAATGTAGTCGACTCTCCGGAGTGCCATATTTGACTAGAAGACGAAACAGCTGAACTCATGTTATGTGAATGTCAAGCCCTCAACGGAATTACATGGGAAATTCGATTTTCAGGGATCAATTCGACTCTAAATTAAAAAAAAAAAAAGTCTTCTGATACGAAGTCATATTTCACATAGTTTAGTAGATGATCTATACTCGTATGCCCAGGATTGCTTCTAGGAAGCTATGTAAAAGGAATGCCAAATTGGAACCATAATGCAGGAAGCAGTTTTTCTCAATATGACCTAGAAGTAACATTCTTGAATTCTTTACCTTTTTTTTAGAGGTAGGTGACGAACAGACTTAAGCTTACCTTCATGCCTGCATTTTTTAGATTCGGGAACTCAACTGTGTAGTTTCATTCATGGAAAAATTATTAAAAGTCAAGCAGCACGATACGGCGATTGCCATATACGATTTTATTTATCTAAATCTGTATTGTGCCTTTATAATAATTCCCATCCACTGCAACACACTTATGCCAGCGCTTGATCCAATCCTCGAAACATTTTTTATATTCGGTTTTCGGCATGTCCATCAGTGCTTCCTGCGATTTGTCCATTACTTCCTCTGGGTTGCTGAAACGCGTTCCCCGTGGTGGTTTTTTAACTCGATTGAACAGAAAGAAGTCACAGGGAGCCAAATCAGGTGATTTCGGTGGCTGTTGGATGGTATTTGTTGTATTTTTCGTCGAAAAATTACGAATAATGGTGGTACTGTGGGACGGTGCGTTATCATGGTGCAAAATCCACGAGTTTTCTGCTCACAATTCTGGTCTCTTTCGGCGAATTGCTTTACACAAAGGTCTCATAACGCCCAAATAATACTCTTTGTTTACTGTCTGGCCTTCTGGCAAAAATTCATGATGCACTACACCGCTGTAATCCATGAAAACCGTAAGCATTGCCTTCTTTTTTGACTGAAAACGACATGCTTTTTTTTGGGTCTCGGCTTATTTGGTGAACGCTATTCACTTGCCTGATGTCTGGATTGCGTGTCGTACTCATAAACCCACGTCTCGTCTCCAGTAATGATCCTTTTGATGAATGTGGGATCGGATTCAGCCTCGCAAATCATGTCTTTTACACCGTGTTCACGGGTGTCTTTTTTGCATGAAATTAAGGTCTTTTGGCATCAACTTTGCTGCTACACGACGGAAACCCAAATCATTAACCAAAATGTCTTGGACGGATCCATGGGCAATGTTCAAATCCTCCGCTATCTTTCTGATGGTTAATTTGTCGTTATTGAGCAACATTTCAACCGTTCGTGCCAGTAGCAAACGACCGTTTTCTTTAGAGAATCGTTGCCGAACTGGCGATGTAACTTATGCAAATGTCAAGTTATGACGCTAAGATTTAAAGGGAATGTCAACAACAGATGTACCAACTTAACAGAACTCAAATCGAAACAATGGGAGCGCCACACGGTGACGCCATCGGGAACTTTTTGATCAAGGTGGTAGATTTACAAATAAGTACGAGTCGCAAAGCACACAAATCAAACCTAGCCAGATTTCATAGGTCTTTTCAACAATGCCTAGTCTTACTAACAAATTCTAAACGTTCCAGACGTTTTATAAATCAAATAAAAGCAAACTTAAACAACTTACTTCTTTACTATAATTACGCCACAGTCGTTGTTGAACCTGAATTGAAGAATTGAATATTCTGCATGCCGGAAACAAATGTGACCGACTTAGGCGAGTTGGAAATTCACTGGGATTTTGTTAAAAAATTATCTACCAGCCTGCAAAAGGACACTTATTTCTTATACACTCTATACTAAATCAATATTTTGTTCTAAAATTAATAATATCATGAAGTTACTATAGTTACAAATAAAGTTTCGTTCGATACATACGAAGTCTTGGTCTTTCTCTTTTTAAAGTTCGCCGGTTTTATTCAAGATTTCCACAGATTTGATGAAAATATGCAGTTCAAGGTGGTGTTCAGCAGGATTTCATATTCACCCTGGTTCGGTTTTTTCCTGAAATGAAAAACCATGTACCATTATTATTTTTAATACTGTAAAATTCAAGACTTCTCTGATCCTTGGTCTAATAAACAGGGCGTGCAAAAGTCACATAAAATTGTAAAATTGGAAGTACATCTGAACATTGATTTTGAATGTCTGCAATTCATAATGAGTCAGGAAAATGATTAAGAAAAAGCAAGGATGTACGAGTATATGTATATATATATATATATATTTATTTATTTATTTATTTTTATTTTTTTGTTAGATAAAAATTGTTACTTTATTCTCACTGCCATCGGTGAAAAATTGATTACACATCTCAAAAGCGGTGTCTATATTTGATCCTTCTAACAGTTTTATATTTGTACCCATCTGAGTCAAGCTCCTGGAGTTCCTGTGCCTGAGGTTGTGGTTGAGTATGTGCTGGTGGCACATAACTTGGAGCAGGCTTTGGTGGTGGTGGAACGTATGTTGGAGCTGGTGCTGGAGCTGGAATAACAAATGGAGCTGTGTTTGAAGCAGCTGGTGCTGGAGGGGAATAGTCATAAGTTGGTCTCGGTTGCGGTTGTGGTTGTGGTGCTGGTGGCACATAGGTTTGAACAGGTCTTGTTTGTTGAGGAATAGGCTGTGGTTGTGGTGCTGGTGGCACATAGGTTGGAACAGGTCTTGTTTGTTGAGGAATAGGCTGTGGTTGTGGTGCTGGTGGTATATAGGTTGGAACAGGTCTTGTTTGTTGAGGAATAGGCTGTGGTTGTGGTGCTGGTGGCACATAGGTTGGAATAGGCCTTGTTTGTTGAGGAATAGGCCGTGGTTGTGGTGCTGGTGGCACGTAAGTCGGTGCTGGTCTTGATGGTTGTGGAATTAGTTGCGGTATTGGCTGTTCTACAGGGGGCACATAAATCGGTGCTGGTCTTGATTGTTGGGGAATTTGCTGTGGTGGTGCTGGAATGTGTGCTGGCGCCGGCTGAGGTGGAGGTATGTATGTTGGTGTCGGTTGATGTGGAGGAATATAAGTTGCCTGAAGAGAGGAACCTAATGCGTTTTCCTCAGCAGGTGGCAAATATCTATTTCCTAAATGAGAGACATCTGCGGCTGCTAGACCAATAACCGCAACAAGAACTACAAATATTTTCTAAAAATACACAAAAAAAACAATAACAAATAAATTTGTTTGTTCCTTGATATATACTCTGCTTTACCATCTTAAAAAAGTGAGACAATCTGAACCAGTGGCAACCTGAGCTGATAATAACTTAAGAGGCAATCGTGTTCCTATTTATATCTTATTGAGATTTATAAATATATATATACATAATTTTTTTTTAATGGGAAAAGGTCGTGCATACAAATGGCCCTTACTCCACTCAGTTTGTCGGAAGAAATACTCGTAATTAATTTGTGGTTCGTCAAACAAAGAAACCATCTCTGATAGAGAGATACATTGGAGATGTAAGACACCAGCAAAAGAGAGAAGAGTTAATCTTAAGCAGAATCTGTGAAGCTATCCGATTTAATAATCGCCAGCAAGAGTAAGAGTTTTTTGGTAGCTGTTACGCTGTTACGGTAGTGATGAAGTGCTAGACGCAAAGGTGATGGGTTAGCAAAGATTGTCGATGATCATGTGCGACCTTTATCCCCGCACCAGCTCAGAAAAGCGTAAAAACTTTGAATTTGGTGGCAATTTAATCAGATTCAAACTCGTAGCTCTTATTAGGTGATGTTTCCTTTCCCCTCTTCGTTGTTTTCGTCTTAATTCTGATATTCATCAGAGAGTTGAAGTTTTTTTTTTCTGTTTTTTTTTTTTTATTTATTTTTTATTTTTTTTTTATTTTTTTAGTTGAGAAAATATCGGAAATCTGATTTACATGCGAAAATTCATGTGCTGATTGGAGAAATAATATGACTTAATGGCTTCTTAAAATGGGTCAGGGCCGACATGGTTCTGGGGAGGCTTAACAGTGGTATGCGTGGATGACGGAATCAAGGGTTTTTATATCTATTGTTTCCAAACTTGTTTCATAAATCGTGGCTTTGGTTATTTCCTGATGTTAATCTGCGTCGTAACGACTTTTAAGGTTAATTGAATTTGTAAGCAATGTTTAGTGCCAGATTTCCCATAGTAAGTTCAAGTAGTCATCTAATCGAAGGAAACAGTTTGTGAGGCATGCCTTCACTTCAAAGATTTCGATTTCTAAACCGAATACTATCCGTAAAAAGCTGCAAGTGAACAACAGCCTAAATAATATCGATATCACCGACGCAGACGGCCTGCGTTTGTGGCAATGTAAAACTGTTAAATTGGAATGAGATTTTTAAGGATACAAAGTGTGTCCGAACAAGAGGTGAAAATTTAAATTTGACACGATTATAACAGTTCGATGGTGGCAGTCAGCCATTATAAAAAATTGACAAGTGACAGCTGAAAAAATTACGGCTGTTCGCCAGTGAACATTCCAATTCTTCAGCGATGAATACCATTTTCATTCGGAAGGGACATAAACAAGTAAAATTGTCGCATTCAGATTGACGAAAATCCACATGTGTTCCATAATAAAAAATGTATCCAAATTATGCCACTGTTTTCAGTGAATATTTGGATGGATTTGACTTTTTTTCGAAAACACTACCAGGAATGCTTAGTGAAGAACGGATTCGAGGTATGATAAAGCAGTTTGTTGTACTTCATATGGACGGAGGGGGTTGACTTTTGGTTCCAACGTTTGCTTGATTTAACATCAATAATAAAAGGGGCACTCACTCGTTTTTGCAACCAGAATTGGCCGTTAAAATTCCACACCAATTTAACGCTTTGGACTTTTTTGCTATCGTTTTTTGTGGTCTTAAGTTTATATTATTTTGAAACAGGAGATTATATGCTGGATCAGTCATATTTATGCTAAAATGTGAATGAAAATTTCATGAAAACAATGCAAATGTACCAGCAATGCCGAGGATGGCATTTATTAGATGTGTTATGTCATACATACGAGTAATTGACACATGTCTACTTTATGAATCAAGCACATATGTACCTCTTCTAAGCCACCCTGCATAGACTTATGCTAGATTGGTGTAAGAGTGTTGAATGTTCGATTGAGCAAAAGCAGCACAGCTTATCAATGGAAGCATTATCAAGTATTCGATTTAGTATACTTTTAAAGAGGCTTCAAAATCCATGTAGGTTCAGTTCAAGCCTCTCGTTTTCCCTCGGTTGCTGATAACATCTAGTGAACTTCCACCACTTCTTTTATTTTGACCATTTTGAGTGAATTCTTCACTAGCATGGAGCATTTAATTATCCTTTGCTATGTACAACTTATTGTTATTCTCTCTATGTATGTTTTTGAGCCATCAGCCATCAAGCCATCAATTTGGTCACAAATCACTATTCCTGATTTTCAGATATATCTTGCATAATTGTAATGTGTGACAAGTCAATTAACTATGTATATTTTGTATTTTGAAGTATCACTATATAGTAGTTGATAGGGTAAAACAGAGATTAATCTTATAACAACTTGTGCTTCATATCGTTTGAAGAGTATGTAAGACGAATCACGATTTATCCTTTGAGAAAAACGTCTGGCGTTCTGAAAAGGGCATTAAACAACCCCAAATCCGTCAATCGAAGTATAACATATTCATAATGCTCTCTCATAATCTGAATCAATAACTTCACCATATGGAGGCGGAAGTTGCAAAATATAAGCATACATCCTGTTGGCCTTGGGGCATATTTCCCAAATTCCTCTTTTTTATTAGCTTTCAGTAATTATATCTCTGTTTTCTGTAAATTCTATCCCAGAATTCACGCCCCTGTCTTTCGGCTTTAGATGGGGAACAACAACATGTTAAGCTTATTAAATTCCGATATTAACTGCGTAATTAATTGGGAAACCGAAAACCGCGTTAAATTTATTGCTTACAATACATCGAAATTAAAACATCCCACCAACTGAACGAATTTTTATTATCGGTCAACGCAATGTTGTGGGCTTTTTTGTGGGTTATTTTCCAATTGTTATAAAATGCACAAAATCAATCAATATTTGGGATATATTGCTCATTCAGTTTGCAAATTTCGTTGTGTTAACATCATTGTAAACATTTTTAAATGAATTTTGAAATGAATGCATTGGAAAAGCATATTCGGCTTTTTTTTTTTTGTTTTTGTTCCGGAAAAACCAGATTGAGATCCAAAATGTGTATGGAGTCCCAATGTCGGCGTTGGTTTGCAAAGTTAAGAAATGTCAATTTTGACCTAAAGCATGAACTTCGTTCGGGTAGGGCAGAAGAGCTAGATGATCTCCTGAAGTCCACCGTCGAAAGAAATCTCGTAGTTATGGTAAGGGAATTTAACATAAGCCACAGACCATCCATTGACACCTAACGAATATGTCATAAATTTGGAAAGATGGGTACCAGACCACCTATCGTAAAATAATTTTCAGCAAAGAATCGAAGTTTGGACTGTGCTTCTGTCGCGTCACAGTCAAGAGCCGTTTTTTAACCGTATTGTTAACTTAGATGAAAAATGTTTTTTTTTATAATAACATCAAATGGTGGGACGCTGAAGGGATAATTCATTTCGCCCTGTTGCATTGTAAATTTACTACCACCACAGAAGTCTACTGTCAGTTGTCCAGATTAAAGTTAGCACTAGAGCATAAAGGGTCAGGTCCAGTTAAATGAAAGCGGGTGTTCTACTACTTATATAGGGTTTTCCAATAGGGACTTGACAACTTTGAATTTAATTTGTGAACGCACTCTTTCACTAATCATCAAACTGTCACTGTTAGTAAACTCAACATTTTCATCATGGTAAAGTTCACTAACGAGCAACGTCTGCAAATTATAGAAATTTTCGATATTCGGAGTCGGTGACTGCAACTTTAAGAGCATTAACTCCAATTTCCGGTCGTAATTCTCGCCCTAGTAGACAGGAAACAACAAGTTTAGTGCAAAAATTTGAGTCTACATATTCGTTGTGTTATGTTGCCGTGTCAGTGAGACAACGGATTGGTCGAAGTATCGAAAATATCGCTGCCGTTCAGACGTCCGTAGCAAACGATCCAAATGAGAATCGCTCAGACTCCATTATGGCGTATTTTGCGTAAGGATCTTGCTTTACACCCATACAAGATCAAGCTGACTCAAGAATTGAAGCCGATGGACCATTTGAAGCGACGTACGTTCTCCGATTGGGTTCTGGAGAAGATGCGCCAAGATGATGAATTTCATCGCAAAATCATCTTTAGTGACGAAGCTCATTTTTGGCTCAATGGGTTCGTCAGTAAGCAAAATATGCGTTATTGGTCGGGTGAAAATCCACATGTGCTTCATGAATCACCACTTCATCCACAAAAAATAACTGTTTGGTGCGGTTTGCATGCCGGTGGCGTTATTGGGCCATATTTTTTCGTCGACGATAACGATCGTCACGTTACTGAAAATGGTCAGCGTTTTCGCGCCATGATCACCGATTATTTTTGGCCCGAATTGAAAGATATGGACTTGGACGACATACGGCTTCAACAGGATGGTGCCGCAAGCCACACAGCACACGCTACAATCGATTTATTGAAGGGTAAGTATGATGAGCGTGTTATCTCAAGACATGGGCTGGTCGATTGGCCGCCTCGTTCGTGCGATTTAAGGCGGTTGACTATTTTCTGTGGGATTACGTTAAGTCATTGGTTTATGCCTGCCAACACGCCGACGACGTTGGAAGAGCACAGACCCAAAATTGAACGCGAAATAGCAGCCGTTTCGGCCGAAATGTGTGCCCGAGTCGTTGAAAATTGGGTCCAACGAATCGACCGCTGCAAACGTGTCCGCGGTGGCCATATGAACGAAGTCAAGTTCCATTCATAAATGTTTTGATTGTACTTCAGGATAATAATAAAGTTTTCAAAAAAAAGTTGTCAAATCATTAGAAAACCCTTTACATTCGATTATCGTTTTTTTTTTTTTTGCTGTTTTGGTACACATGTCCTGAACACGTGTCACAGTTTCAAGTACTCGTATATAGCAAACATAGTTTGTTTTTGACAGATAGAAAGGTTAAACGTATTTCGGAGTATTCGGCGATTTTCAACTATTTTCATTTTTTATAAAAAATGGATCGAAGAATTTGCATCAAATTTTGTGTAAAAAATGGAATCAAATGCTCAATACACTTGAAATATTGACAGTGGCATACGGTGAGTCTGCTCTAAGAAAAAAAATGTTACATGTGGTACAAGCTCTTCCAAGATGGCCGAGAAGATGTCAATGAAGAACCTCACTCTGTGCGCCCCAGCACATCAACAAAAGATGATAACGCTGAGAGAAGTTTTTTTGGGCATGAGACGTGTGACAACGAAGTTTGTTCTGAAACTTCTTAATTTTGATCAGAAGCACCGTTGCATGAGCATCGCTCAGAAGCTCTTAAATGTCATCAAGATCCTGACTTGCTCAAAATGGTCATAACCGGTGACGAATCATAGGTATATGGTTATGACGTCGAAACCAAAGCCTAATTGTCCTAAAGTTCGGACAAATGTCAAAGTTTTGATCATTGTTATTTTCGATTACCGTGGCGTAGTGAATCAGGAGATTTTATCTCAAGTTCGTACGGCCAATAAGGAGTATTACAATTCATGTCTTTTGTATCTTCTGAGATCTTATTTGGCCAAAAACAAGACGACAATCATGCCTCAGCCACCAAATTCATCGGATTTTTCCTGTTCCCAAAACTGCAACGATTTACAACGATTAAGGAAATAAAAACGGCATCGCCTGAAGAACTCAGGGCGTTACCAAAAAGTGCTAATGAGAAGTGCTGCGAAGATTGGAAATAGAATTGGGACAAGTATATTATATTTGAGGGGGATTAATTTGAAGGGGATAACATTAAAATTGATGAATAAATAAATAACAAATAACAGTTCGGCTGAAAAGTTCATAGGCTAACACATAGATGGTCTTACTAGAATTAAATCCATATGATTTATATATTGTAGTATAGAGTGATTCATCGTAAGGTTTGATTTATAATTTAAAATAAAACACATAAATTTGAAAGTGAACTTAAAATTTTTATTATCGGTTAAAAGACCAATTCATAACATTTACTTCTTGAAAATGATATCATGTAAATGTTGACCACGACTATGTCTGAGGTGGTCCATTCGGAAGGTCCAATTTTGGGCGACTCGTTCAAGCACAGCGACTGGTATCTCGCGCATAACGCGAGTGATGTTGGCTTCCAAAGCGTCAATTTAGCTGGTTTATTCCTGAAGACTTGAGACTTTACATATCCCCCGAGAAAATAGTCAAAATGTGTGATATCGCACGATATAGGCGACCAATTTTCCGTAGCAAAACGTGAAATTAAGTGCTCACCAAAATGATTTCTTAACAAGTCCGTTGTTTCACGCGCTGTATGGCTCGTAGCGCTGTCTTGTTGAAACCAGAGCTCACCGAGACCATGTGCTTGAATTTCAGGAAGCACATATTCCGTTAACATGGCACGGTAACGGTTACCATTGACGGTAACATTCTGATTTGCCTCATTTTTGAAGAAATATTTACCAATAATTAAACCAGCTCATAAACCACACCATATCGTTGTTTTTAATGGATGTAATGGTATCTTTTGGTACTCTTCGGGCTGCTCATCAGCCCAAATACGGCAATTTTGTTTATTAACGTATCCATTGAGCCAGAAATGGGCTTCATCACTGAACAAAATTTCACGATAAAACACCGGATACTCATTGAGTTTTTCCAGAGCCCATTCACTGAAAGTATGACGCAAATTCAAGTCGCCTGGCTTCAATTCTTGCACAAGTTGAATTTTGTAAGCTTTAAGGTCGAGGTCCTCACGTAAAATACTCCAAGCCAAGCTGCTGAGAACGACGATGAATCGATTCGTCACGGTCTTCGCGTACACTCTCAGCTGCTCTACAGCTGCTATAATCTCTTCACTACGTGCTGGATGTGGTCTAACCGGTCGAGTATCATCCAGTTATGTAAACTGGGTCTCAAATTTGCGAATGGTATTGGCAATAGTGGTTTCAGTAGGTCGATTATGCGCACCGTAATTTCCTCGAATCGCGCGAAAAACATTTCTCACAGAATGTTGATTTTCGTAATACAGCTGAACAATTCGGAGACGCTGTTGTGGTAAGAGTCTTTCCATGATGACTTTCCAAACGATACTAAACAAAAATGATAAATTTGACAGCTGTCGGACAATTGGTTTGTGAGTTAGGCAACTTTTGTTATTGAAAAAAAAAATGGGAAAAAAAAAGTTTCGTGTGTTAATAAAGCATTGCTTTACGTACTGTTGAAAGCAAAGCTTGGTTTGATAAACATTATTTGGACTCTGCACCAGGAAAATCAACCGTTGAGAGGTGGTTTGCCAAATTTAAACGGGGCGAAATGAGCACCGAAGATGATGCACTCAGTGAACCCCCAAAAGAGACTGTTATGGGCGAAAATGTAAAAAAAAGTTAACAAAATAATTATGAATAACCGTAAAGTGAAATTGATCGAGATAACTGAGACTCTGAAGATATCAAAATAGCGTGTTGGACTAGAAAAAAAAGGCCCCATTTGATAAAGAACAACGTTTTGTTTGATCAAGTTAATGCACCCTGTCACAAATCAATGAAAACGATGGCAAAATTGCATGAATTAGGCAACAAATTGTTTCCTCAACCACCGTATGCACCAGATCTTTACCCCCAGTGACTTTTTCCTGTTTGCTGACCTCAAAAGTGCTCCCTGAGGGCACTTTTTGTTTGTTTGTTTTTTAGCAATACTGCATTTCGTCATCCCAGATTCTTTAAAAAATTACTTATTTTTCCGTCTCAGACAACCTTATAGTATGGCCCATTGCAAAAAGTGAGAACATATTACAAAGATTTTAAAAATATTAAAATATTCGTCATATCTCCTACTGAAGAGAGATAAATAAATACTTACTTAGGTGGCGCTACAGTTTGAGGTACATCTGGGCTTTCAGTTGTACACTTCCAGTCGGTTGAGGTCCTCTTCTACTTGTTCACGCCACATAAGTTCAGGTGTTTCTCTCCTCTATTGTCCCTCCGGCTTAGATTCGAAGACTCTGAGGACCGGAGCATTCGCTCTACATATCCTAGCCACCTCAGACGACCAATACACAGTGCTCTGACTAGATCGATGTCGCTTTACAGCTCGTATAGTTCGTCGTTGAATCCTCTTCTCCACAGTCCGTCAACTTCTGGGCTATAAAGTACGACTGGGATGAACAGGGTCTTATATAGAGTTTCCTTAGTTTTTCAGAATAAAGTGTTTACTCAATTGCCTTCTTAGCCCAAAGGAACAACGATTGGTGAGAGTAATATTTCGTTTTCGTTTTATTTGTGCTGGGGTGTTGTTGGCAGAATCCATAGCAGATCCAGGGTAGACAAAGTCCTTTACTACTTCTATGTTATGTGTCCCTTCTTGTTGACACTATATGTTATACTTGGTTTTGCCCTCGTTTACCGCAAAGTCTATTTTTACAGCTTCCAGTTCAATACTACCGAGTGCACCGGTGACAGTCCTCTGATGTCCTCAGTCCAATTATGTCGCTATCATCGGCGTACGCTAGTGGTTACAGAGACTTTTCAAAGATTGTGGCTTCAGTGTTCACTTGTGTTCATTGACATGTAATGAAACAAAACAGAGTTATATACGATTAGCTAGAGGTGCATCTAGTCAGAAGCCTGGAGCTATAGTAGTTATAAGTAAGCTTGAATGTTACCATTACTTTAAAATTCTTTAAAGCTAATTGCCATTGGAAGTCCGAAATTTTGTTAATGCGTTTCCTTTACTCCTGTGTTCAAAATGCATAAACGCGTCCTAGACAACAAAACACCTACCTTTCTTTTCTCAACTTATCCTCATTCCCATGACAAACCATCCAATTTATCAAATCTTGAAATTTCAATATTTGATCAAGCTCCTCGTTAACATAATTTAAGCCAAACACAATCAGACTTACACACAGCGGTCATAACAGATAGAAAAAGACATTGGTTTGTATGCAAATGTAACACAATGGTCTGATTGATTAGTGTTAAACATGAAGGTTGTCATGTTGTCAGTAAGTTTTGATTGATTTAATAAAGTACGGGTATACTAAAAAGAACGATGGCGCATGGAACAAGTCAGAAAGTCTAACACTTTTTGGTCTTAAAAGCTGAGGTCACGTTAATGCATCATCATTTTACCCCATCACCCTTTGACGTTCGGTAAGAAACGTTAGTTTCCAGTATACTGTATTGTTTTCTATTGGTTTTATTAAAAATTTAAAGAAAAATTCGCAGCAGATTGACATCGCAAATGACGTTTTTATTAAAAATTCCCCTGCTTACAGAACAATGCGTTTATCTACTTGTCTAATGACGCGCATAAAAAGGGAAAAATCATATTCAGGCACTTTTCTACCTAAGATAAGCCTGAACCGCATCATATACATGTAAAGAGACTACCCAAAGTACACGTAATATACGTGATTGGGTTCCCCCACGTCTGGAAATTACCAATGGGGCAAAAGTAAAGTCGTATGTGTATTCACGCATTAGTAGCATACTAATGCTACGCGGTAAAAAAGAGAAATAAACGTAAATACATATATACACATGGACATATCGTTGTACAATGGAAAAGAGAAAACCGATATAATTTGTCTGGAATTAAAAGAAGCACCCTCACACTCTATAAGCATGCAGCAAACCAAAGTCTACGGATAATGATGAAGAAATATCACGAAGCTTCGAAATCTGCATGTCGTATTTGATTTGGAAAAAAGCGAGCGATAGAGTTCCCAGAGATTCTATATGGAAAGCACTAAGAACTCAAATGTATCAGAGTATACTTTCATCCGACCATATTTCCGTTCATCATACAAGCTGTCGTTATTCACAGGAGTAATCCTTATCTAGGCATTGACTGTAAATTAGTAGGACTCCCGAATAAAATTTTTGCAAAATCACCACTAAATAGCTTCGATCCATAGCTTCGATCGAGCACTTTTTACTTCTTGCTGAACTAGCAAAGGCGCTCTCCTTCTAAGGACGATCTAAGTGGGTGCAAGAACATTACTAATGCGTCTGGTCCATGAACTCGTGGAAGCAATATTTGGCTAAGTCATCCTATTCCTTTGTGACGGATGCTCAGATGCCTAAAGCTCAAGACTTCTTACCTTAGTTGACGAATACCTTTTATCTCATACCTCTAATAGCATACTGAACTATGCACTGTTTTTGCTCTCTAGAAGTGGCAGCGTGCATATCCTAAAGTCATTGGTGGTTCTTTTTTCACCGGATTTGTCAACTCAGCACACTGCAGAATAATGCTGGAAGTTATTCTCAGCGATTTTCCTCACATTTCTTAATCCGGTAGTTTGTTAACGGAAAAACGTATACTTATCTCTTGCCATGACAGCTAACTAAAAACAATGTCAACGTGATATTTTTAAAACAACATCCTTAGAGCATATCACAGGTTTTCATGACCCATATTCGTAATAGGTTTCCTCATTAATCTATGATACAATTTAACCATGGAGCACAGAAATAAAAAAAAAAAAAAAAAAAACACCCACTCATCGCCAAACTATACGACATGATCCAATATCACCACAATCATTACCGAGCAAAGCGCCTCCATTAAAAAAAAAACTCAAGACTTGATTATCTGTCATAAATACCGACGTAGACGGTACGCACCCATTCATTGTGAAACGTATATATTACTTGTGCACGAATATGTATTTTTATAATTTATCCACAAAACTGGATCACGCTGTGTTCCGCAAATTATCATGCTAACGTTGCGCGACGCTTTCATAAATTTTCTAAACGACATCCCACCATAACTTAACCGATTTTGTTTCTATCGATTTTTGAAGACATCAACATCTTATCAGCGCGCGATGTCACATAATGTAGAAAGCGCAATCCTATCCTCAGATAGAGAGAGTTTTGATTGTGACAATATTTTCGCGCCTATGCGTAATGTCATTGGCATAAAACCCTCAGGCCGCCACTGTAATTATGGCTAAATCACTTTCGTCTTCATATAGTCGACAATTTTTAAACTTTTAAAGCTTTCTCTGTGTATGTTAATAGCTTGCTAATAGTAGAGATGTTAACATTGAAGATGTAAAGCCAACATCAACAGATTGGTTAGTTATAGATGATGACGTCACCGAGGAATAAGTCTGTCTACAGGGGAAGATCTGACGGCGGCGGTGGTTGCCTATTTGTTGCTTATAAGCGATTTATACTTTGCCCACATTCTTATTTCGCAAAATGACCTATGCTCGTGGGGATTTTCTTTTTCTTCCCTTTTTTTGGGGTCTGTAAGAAAAATGTAAATAAACAAATGAAACTGATTTCTCTTGTGTTCTTTTTGTATCTTTTCAGAGCTGCCATCCAGGCTATTGCCGCGTATTTGGATGCCTTCCAAAAAATCGCAGACGCCGCGACGAATTCACGAGGTAAGTTTTTGGGAGTAGTATAGTACCATGTGGCTATAGATTGGCTTTTAAAATGTTTACGAGTATATGCAGAGGGAAGAATGTGACTATTTTTGGGTTCTTGTTGATATTATGCAACGAATTTGTTGCCTAAATTGGTTGACATTTGGCACAGAATACGAGTATGTTTGCAATGCGACTGAACTACGCGAGGTGTTGTATATATTTTACATTGTGTTTACTATAGTTATTATTGTTATTTGGGAAGTAATTTGTTGTGTTTTTAGGTCTTTGAACGCGTAATATGGATGTGCAGTGAAATCTCACTATAGAAATATGGGGACTTTTGTATGCTTAACTAGTTTACAGAGAAAATGCAATTAGAGGTTCCGGCTGATGATAAATGTGTTAACCAAACATTGTATCTTAGGGCTTTCTATTCAGCTAAAGTCAATTGTACGGAATTTTGAAAGTGGCTCTGCTGCTGCTTATAATTCTTTCAAGTACAAGTTGGAAAAATCACAATATACTTGGTCGTTACTCGGTCCAACTCCTTTTTATATACATTAAAAGTTCCAGTGATGTCATCTACCGACCTTTATGCAGCAGAGTTGCTCATTTAAAACTTTCGAGTGGATGAATTTGGTGGTGGGTTCACCAGGCCGAGAACTAAGCATTTCATATTTCGACATATAGGACCAATTTTTGAGAGTTTCAAAGCAGAATAATCGTCACGTTGTTTTTAATGAACAATTCGTCAGTGATTTTGGCGCAACGTGCGTTTTGTAGCCGTTTTCTTTGCCGCTTGGTTCCCACTGGACGTTTAATGCGGCGTTTAACTACACGACTCTTAGCGACAGGAGCAATATGGAAACGAGTAAATCCTGAAAGGCCTGGTACCTCTTGTTCGTCCGAGAATATCACTGCCGTGGTTGAAGCTGTCGTAGAGGCTTCGTCGGCATGGACCAGACGACGTGCCGGATAATGGGCCATCCTACGCACGTCTCTGCGGCATATTTTTCTGAAAGACCTGAATATGTTTCCTTACAAAGTGCAAACAGTCCATTGACCGTGACCAATTGACCAGTTGACCAGTTGATTCGCGTGAATGACCGTGCATTTTGCGTTAAAATAATCATGAGGGACGAGACCCATTTCCACCTCTGTGGATACGGAATACGGAAAATCACAGTGAGCGCTACAGGGCCATGCTCAATTGGTTTTTCATTCCTCAATTGAATGAATTGGGGATGGAGAACATGTGAATCCAGCAGAATGGAGCAATGCAGGCCACAACTCCGCCATTATAAAGCAGGCGTTACCCGGTGGTCTGATATCGCATTTTGGAGATTTGCACTGCCCCGCCAGACCACCTGATTTGACCGCCCTAGACTTCTTTCTATGGGGTTATTAAAAGTCACAGATTTATGTACGTGAACAAGCCACAAACTTTGGCAGCCAAAGAAATTGAACATCCGCCAAGAAATTGAGAACCTATCGCCCGAAGTTCTATAGAAACAATGGAAAATGCCATAAAAAGAGCCCAAATGATAATCAACAATGCCAGCGGCAATTTAAACGATGTCGTTTTCAAAACATGATTGAAAAAAACTTGCATGCCTAAATAAACATTTAAAAAAAAGCATCATTTTTTTTTTTTTTTTTTTCTATTTCAAAGATCTAACCTAGGAAAATAGGGTCATACATTATGGCTCTCCTTGTACATGAAGTTCTTTTACTTTATAGTTTGCGACAATATATGTGGAATCAATATTGCAAGTCAATGGCGGCACGAACCCTTTCCATTGGAAAATTTTGCACTGCTTTCACAGTGCTTTCAGCGACTCAATGGTGGTGTGTATTTTAGAGCAGGCCATATGCTCTAGTGTTGATCACAATTCATAATCCAGGAGGTTCAAATGAGGTCCAATCTTTGAGTGTTCTTGGCCTTGTGGCCAGGGGCAGAGTCCTGCTGAAATGGCCACGGCTTATTTTGGAACATATAATGGTTTAATGGTTTGACCATGGTCTCTAAAACGGTACTCTGGTACACTTTAGTGGATGTTTTTTTTATTTCTTTTTCGCAAAAAAACAGCTCAGTAACCCCATCATAAGAAACATCTCACCAAACGTAATCGTTGACTGGATGGTGACCTCTCTGAATTATGGGAATTATTTGTGAAGGTTACCTCGAGTTATGCGCATAAACTTTACCATTTTGTTCGTTGAATTTCTCTTCAACAGTAAACATTTTTTCGTCGGTTTCTGTGCATCTTTTAATAGTTCGTTAATTAAAAATCCAGCCGATTTTTAGCGGCAGCAAGGTTTTTAAAATTGACATCGCATCCAGTCCGCATTTGTATAACGCAATTACTGCATATCTCCCCACTGCATGTTGACACTTTAAAAGTTCAGCTTAAACTTAAATTCAGTTTGTAAAATCAAACCTGCTTCCAAATCGGCTACTACACCATCGTAGAAGTTAGAGTTTTAAAATTTCTTTTACTTCGCTCAAAATATCGTACCTTTTAAATTGAAGCGGTATCTAACTGCCTTTTAGTGATGAAAGGCCGAATGTTTTTAATTTGCTTCACTTGCTGATGTTATTGAATGTTAAATCCTGAATCTTATTTTTTCCAACATACACGTATTAATGACGTGGCCGGTAAACTTATCCGATAACAAAACCTAAAGTTGTTCGCAGGATCCTTAATAAGATAGGTAGTGCCAGTAACCCACTTAAGTGGTATGAACTCTTTGATTCGATTGTTGATACTCGCTGATACTTTCTTTCATTAACTGTTGAAATACGATGGCGGTCCCAGAAGTACCCGACCCAACAAAAATATTTACAATATTTTTCAACATAATCGCCTTTCAGCTCTATACATTTTTCCCAGCGATGTTCAAAAAGTTCGATACCCTTTTTATAATAAGAACTGTCTTGTTACTCAAAATAGCCATTAAGTGCCGACATCATTTCTTTATCGTTGTAAAATCCGGAAATAATCCGAGGGGCTAAATCTGGCGAATAGTGCATGAGGTAGCAATTCAAACTTAATTTGTAATTTTGGCTTTTGCAATAACAGATTTGTGAGCTGATGCATTGTCTTGATGAAACGACACTTTCTTTTTAGAAAAATGCGGCCGTTTTTGCTTGATTTCTTCGCTCAAACGTTGCAATATGTTCGCATAATACTGGCCGTTGATAGTTTTTTTCTTTTTCAATATAGTTAATATATATTTACCCACGCGCATTCCAAAAAATCGACGAAACGGTCTTCGCCTTCTTTGGAGCCGGTTCTCGCTTTTGAATCCATTGTTTTGATTACTCTTTTGTCTCGGGTGTAAGGTGATGGACCCATGTTTCATCCATTTTTATGAAACGGCGCAAAAATTCTGCTTTATTGTTGTTAAACTTCGCTAAACACTCAATTGAAACATCTTCACGACATTGTTTTTGCTCGAGTGTGCTGTGTGAGCAAACGCGGCACCCACCTTGCACACAGCTTTCTCATGTCCAAGTTTTCAAATAATAGTGATGTACCGCACTTTTTGAAATGCCTACAATGTCTGCTAACTCGCGCACCTTCAGTCGACGATCATCCAGTACCGCTTTCTGGATTTTCTTCACCATTTCTGGAGTCGTCATTTGGTCGACCACTGCGATGCTCGTCTTGGCAGCTCGTACGGCCTCGTTTAAACTCAGCAACCCAAAATTTTACTGTTGTAAATCCAGTTCAGATTTTATATTGGTTGGACTGAGACCTTTCAAATAAAAGTATTGTATGTGTATCACATAACGATGACCAATTTTTACCATTTTCACAAATTCACTAACAACGTTCACTATTGATGGCTGCCAAAAAAATACTAAACAACGTGAACGTCAAACTTGAAACTTCAAAGAACTATCGCCATGTCTTGGTCAGGCCGGGTACTTCTGAGACCGCCTCGCCCTCGTTACATTTAATGAAACACATCATATTTCTGCTACGTTTTTGCATTTCTACTGCGGAGCTTGTTAGATAAGATAACCTTGTGAATTTCGGTACTATTCTACAGGGGATTTTTTCGTCTACCTGTCGCCGAGAGTTTGCTTTTCGGACGAGTGGTCTGTTATCGTACCATTGGCTCTTTCCTGTTAAAAAAGTTAGGGTCCAATAATCCAGAGATAGCATTTCACACTGGTTTTTATCAATGTAAACGTTTTTGATTGCAATTTCTAGACTTTTATTTTTAAGGGTTATTGGCGTTCCAGAACAGTTCTTGCGTAGGTTTATCAGAAAAGATGGCAACTTTTGTTAAGATTCTGCACGATTTGCATCTTACATGAGTGGAACTTTAATTTCCTTTTCAAGATAACGTTAATATCGGGCCATAAGAAAGGTCTCCGCGGTTTTTTGGTACATTTTTGGAAAAAAAAAAATCTTTATTCAAAATCAATTTCAATCAAGTACATATTGGCCATTATTATCTATGACCTTTTGCCTAATTCTGGGTAGCTTCATAATTCCATCGGTGTAGAACTTGTGTGGTTTATCAGCGAAAAACTTGGCCAAATGATTTGCAGCGGCTCTTCGGTCGGCCAATTTTTTACCATCAAGAGAGTTTTGCAAAGATCGAAACAAATTGTAAGCAGAAGGTGCAAGGTGCATCAAAACTTCCCAATCAAGCTCCTTCAATTTATTCCGGGTCATCAAAGATGTGTGTGGCCTAGCATTATCATGATGGAAGACAACTCTTTTTCTGTTGGCCAATTCTGGTCGCTCTTTCTTTCTAGCAGCTCGTAATAGACAATTCCATTCCAATCCCACCAAATACTCAACATAACCTAGTTTACCGTCAGTCCAAGCTTGGAAGTCGTTTGTGGTCGGTAACCCTCCTTTGACCATGATCGCTTGCATTTAATATTCTCGTATTTAATTATTTTTTCTAAGCCCCTAAACGTTTCAGCAGCGTTTCACTAATGGTTATTCGGTCAATTAAATTTCTTTGCAATATTATAAGTTGTATGTTTAATCGCTGAATATTGAAGTGAGTGCAAAAAGTGCGATTTTCACAAGCCAGTGATTCATCGCTCTTAAAAATAATAATCGACCTTGAACGCGAGATGCCCTCCCGCCAATGACTCATGTCAACTGTTCAATCCTTAAAGCATTTCCATCGAAAAATACCGCTAACTTTTACAATTTATACTTAAAATTTTCCATTAAACACTTTTTATCTCAAGAAGTTAAGACCCACTTCACGGTTGTCCCTATTTCTGCTGTGCTAAGTCTATCTTTCCACCACTTTATTTATGTGGAGTAGGCCTCTTTAAACATCGAGCGAAAGTTTGGCACTGCTCTTCTTCCAATAAATTCTGGAATGCTACGTTTTTTCTCTTTAGAAATGTCATTGTGTGGCCATTTTCGAAAATCGAAACCGCTTAGAGTTGATTTCTTTCCTTATTTAATTTTCCAGGAATTTATCGTAGTTTGGTTTTGGATTCGCCGCTGTATTACGTACATAATTGAGTGTGTTTTATTTTTGTACAATTCCCTCAGGAATCTATTTAAGAAATTATCGACAGTTTTTATTTCGACATCCAAGCTGGATGCTGAAAGTTCTTCAAATGAGCCTAATAACTGAGAGGCACCCAACAAAGGAAAGAGTTAATTGTAGGACATTCCTGTCTACTCATGTCTCATGGGTGCATACTACTATCAATCAATTTTTAGTTATTTTAAAGTGACTACAACTTCAATCCATAATCAATCAAATGAAGACAACTAGAAGTCTTCCTCATTAGTCAATTTCTATCTTCATAAACGGATCATAGATGACCAAAGCGTTGGCGGTTGGAAGCTTCTCTGGCGACCTTTGCATACAAATTTTAGTCCAGATCGCGGCTTAGCTCAGCCTTCGAACACTATAAATTCGCGAGAGGTTAAAGATTGCTGTGTGTGTTTCAATGCGATAGAGAAGCAGCACAAAATCATATTCTCTTGAATTCCGGAACACTCGGACGTTCCAGAGAATCTTGTCGCTGATGATTTGGACAGTTTTGGATTCCTAGAAACAAACAGAAAGCATTCAAACCAACCATGTCTTACGCTAAATTTTGATACACTTTCAATAACTTTCTAAGGCCAATTATATGTAACCTGAGACATCTATATTAATCTAGCCACTACTCGATTCTTTACGATCAAAAGGGCTAATCAACTTCAGGCAAAGAGACATCTCCAAACTCACAAACATAATCACAGGAAACTGTGCCTTGCTACGTGTTAGTATGCAATCTGTGGGCGGGTACCATTTCCGAGATCTAAATAATATCTGCTCTATGAGAATCACTAATCTTCACAAGATACATTTGTTTTAAGACTAACTATCGGATAGTGGTATTACATTGGACTTACAACTGGTCTTAGTCATCCATGTAAATGAAGTTGATCCAAACGCCGACTTTGAGGTTGACTTCATTTAGGAAAATCATTTGCAGTCATGCTTCAATCAGTCATGCCTTATTTGAACCGCAAATATGCATTGAAATTTACCCAGTAATCACTCAATCATGGTTAGGATTAGCAAGTGGAATATATGTTGTTTCTCCCCCTTTCCTAATCGAACTTAGAACTGGATACATCGAAATCTGTACCTGAACTTCAACTTGGCGTCATTGCAATATCTGTAATGTAATGTATCTCTGTAACCTAGTGCATGAGCTACAAAAAAATCTCTACAGATTTTCGCATATTAATGCATCATATACACTTTATAAATAAACTTTTTCAACCAACGTAGGGGTAAGACTAAACAAACCTGTTTTCAGAACCTGAATCTAAGTTTTAAGTCAAATCACTTCCATTCTAACTACTTTTCAATCTCTTAGTCATGCCACTTTCAAAATTCTTTAAATTTTTCAACTCCATTGAAACATCAAAATATAGTTCAAAAATGAAATGTGCTTCCACTGGAATCAACACAGTTACTATTTCATGCAATGCACTTCTACGTACAGAGATTAAAATGAATACTTCAGGTACCCGGTACACTGGGAGAATTTTTTATGAATTATTAACACGTTCGCTCTACTTAACTTGGTCTTGCAATGCAACCGAATCCGAATCCGCTTCAAAGATTGATATTCGAGTAGCACTAAAGATCAACGAACTGTACCTGGTTACGTCAAATCTAGAAATGAATAAAAAAAACACCAACAAGCACAAAAGAAGCAAAAAATAGATACAGATAAATACTATGGGTACACTTGTGCAGTTATTATTGCAGGTGAATGTTCGTTATGGTCACTTGAGCTATAAGTTGTGAGCACCTAAAAGTCTTCTTACCGGTGCCGCCATAACTACTTGTTCCAGTCAGACTTCCTCACACCTTCACCTCGGAACATACCTAGTTTGAGATACTTTTTCTTGTTGTTGTCTTTTAGAAAAAAATGAATGGCGTCTGCAAACTAATTAAGAGTGTGAGTCAAACTATCTTTGCGAGTTTAGGTCTTGTCTGTCCAGTGTCCACTGACCATTTGGCAAACCGTATTCAGGTCAGTAAGAAATCTTATCTTGACATTTGTATATACGAGTATTACAACGATTTATTTCTCCTGATCATTGTTGGCCATGTGGAAACACTATCAGCAGGTTGTTCTTTGCAGAGAAACCTGCTTCGCTACTTGGAATGATAATTGGCTTTAGAAGGCGCGTATTTTGAATACGCAATGCAACCACATATTTTGGACTGCAGACAAATTGTCGCGGAAATTGAAAAACAACAACAATTTTGGATAAATTTATGAATCGAATCGAATCGAATTGGATACATATCAAGATTACAACAACTGATAACCGTTTTTGGGTGCATGTGCATAGAATAAATGGGACGCGTTGGAGCTAGACCACTTAGATGGACAATATAACGAGGAAATAATATAGTCTTATGTACATATTAGCTCACATAATTACATCATGAGAACGTGCTGCAATTAGAAGCAATGACATTCAATCAAATGAATTGAATACGAATCAAATGATAAGTTCCGCCTTGATTTATGGCGAATTGATTTTGCATATAAATTGGGGATAATAATAAGACCAGAACGATGGACTGACTTGCAGAAATAATGGAAAACTATTTGAAACTTCCGCTCAGTTAAAGTGGGTATGAATAAACATTTATTAGTCGTTGTCACCCAAGGTACTGACTGGTACCGGTTTTATTGAAAATCATATTGAGATAGTCTGCTACAGACTGTGGATTTTCCACGTTCCAGTTTAACATGATGAGTGATTATGATAAGATATATTAAGTAGAAAAGGCCAAAAACTAATATCATGAAAACAAAAATAGTTTAAGTCTTTATCTATATCGCCACACTCTTTTTCGTCGTTGAAATAAGCCTTTTGGTTTCACAATCAAAGAGCTTGAAAATAGGGGCTGGGATTTGAATTTGGATCTAGTTGGATAATTTTTATCAGGATGCACTGTTTTCATTTATATCTTTCACTCCACTCTTGTCGCACTTTTCACGTTAAGGGTCAAAAGACTAATCGATTGAGGCCGAGATCAACCCCGTATGGTTTTATTGTGGTTAATACCAATAAGAAAAGGTTGCAAGAGTTGTAAGAGGCTTAGGTCAAAGACACGATAAAATAAAAGAGAGTTTTTTTTTCGAAATAAGTACGTTTTATTTCTCAACACTTCGTCCAACTTCTTCAATTCTTTGTGAATGAAAATTGACTAGGTCTTTAAAATTTAAAGGTGTTTGAATGAGCAATGATTTCATAGTTGGAGGCAAAATTATATCTTTCTAGCCATATCTTTAAGTTCGGAACAGGAAATAGTCACTTACTTATTTAGTTGGCGCTACAGTTCGGAGTGAATCTGGGACTCAACTTATATGCCCCTCCATTTAGTCCGGTCTTTAGCTTACTGCCTCCAGTTGCGTACTCTAAATCGATTGAGGACCTCTTCTACTTATGCGTGCCACCTAAGGTGAGGCCTTCTTCTACCGCGTCGTCCCTCAGGGTTAGATTCGAAGATTTCGAGCCGTTACTTTGGTGTCCATTCGCTCTACATGTCTAAGCTATCTTATTACTTATTATTAGTTATTAGTTGCACAGCTCGTATAGTGCGTCGTTTAATCTTCTCCTCCAAAGCCCGTCAATGCAAACGGGACTAAATATTTTTCTCTTAAAACGACTGAGGATATCCATGAGTCCATGTTTCTACGTCATAAATTAGAACTGGGATTTTTAAGGTCTTCTATAGAGTCTCCTTAGTTTTTAGGGATAGGGCTTTACTACTTAATTGCCTTCTTAGTCCAAAGAAACGGCCACTGGGGGAAGTCTGGAAGCCCAAGTCATTAAATTTCGTCATGGTGAATATGGACGTGAGCATCCGTGCATTATCTGTCGTTTTTTCTTCGAATCATAACTGAACTGGGCAAATAAAATGAGATAATATTCTGTGATTATTTTTCCCTTTCGATTGTAATTGTTAAGGAAGAGACGAAGAGATCTAGGATTTTGTGTGTTAAAGATCATCGAGATGAGTTCCAATAGAACAGGAGGGTCAAAGTTATCAGTTAAAAGCTGGCGAACCCGATGATAAAGTGCTGTGAGTCTATTAGTTTCAATCGATCATGACTGCTTTTCACTACTACTGCTTACTATTTTCCTTATTACAGACTATTGGTACAGTGTTAACGCAGTGCTAAAATCAAAAATTAACTCACCACGATGGTTGATGTCGAAAAATTTTCATATGCCAAATTATCGTCAACACGGCATTTGGAGAAAGCACAATTGTGTAGTGGCGATGGCGTGATTGTTGACTCACTGGGTGTCACGCCACCTACCTGGGTTCGTATCCCGATAGAAGCACATCAGCAAATTTTAAAAAATCGTCATCACTCTTTCGGCGGGCAACGGCAAACCTACGAAAGTCAATTTCTGCCTATGAAAAAGCTTCTCAAGAGAGTCGTTCGGAACCGGCTATAAACAGTGGAAAATACAAATGAGTGCGGGAATCTCTACGCCTTGGCCCACACCGGGCTGTCGCGCCACTTATTTATTTTTACAAGTAAGAGGTTAGGTCACTCTAGGATTTAAAAAAAAAAAAAAATCAAATTTCTTTTTATTGCTTTCAATGGTCTCTTAGTCCTTTAGGACCTCAAAAATGGTATTCTGAAAGATTATGGCCGGGAAATATCACTTTAAAGTGGACATAAACTACGACAAGATAAAATTTTTAGTGGAAACCGTTCGATGTCAAACTCATTTGGATATTGCGAAACGAGAAATCATCCAATATATAACAGTTTTTTGGCACTTGAAAGCAATATTGTTGAAGTGAAACAGGTGGATAAGGTCCCGAAACGATCACATTTTTGCATCAGGTCTAATGAAAAGTGATCCCCTATTGACGACGAGAAAGCATCAAAACAAATTCTTCACCCATGATAACGGTTCGGCGGTATGCAGTTAATGCACCTAAATCTGGTGATTTTTTTTTTATGAAAATACAACTTTATTGTAAAGAAAAATGGTTGCAAATGAGTCATTCAAAGTTTTATCCATCGCTAGCTACACTTTTTTCCATCTTTCTGGAAGGGTTCGAATACCGTTACGGTAAAACTGAATGAGCAGAACAGCCAGACCATGTACCATCGAACGAAAAAAGTAATAATCGGACGGCGTTATATCTGAGAATATTGCGGGTGGTTTAAGTCTTCCCCTCTGCTCGTATTATGGCCGTTTTTCGCGCAGTGCTCGACTCAATCGCATCAATTGAATTCGATACCGTTCCCCAGTGATGGTTTCGTTGAGTTTCAACAGTTCACCATAAATAACACCGACCTGTTCACACCAAGTACACAGCATAGCTTCGCAGCGTGAATATTTATCCGAGCCGACGACGTAGAAGCAGAACCGGGCAGTCCCCATGACTTTCTTCCCTTTGAATTGCTGCAATAAGTCCATTTTTCATCACCCATCACGATGCGAGGAAGAAAACATTTCTTTTTTGCCAAAAAGTAAGCAAGTAAGTAAGTATGGAGCCCGAGTGCCTTGTTTTTGAATCATTTCCAACACATGCAATAGCTTGAAAATAGTTTGGAGGATAGCTCCTAATGCAGAAGCCAGTTCTTCTTGCGTTTGGCACGAATCCTCATCGAGCAATGCCTCCAATTCAGCGTCTTTGAAGGATTTTGGCCTTCTTTCACGCGGACGGTGGTCAACATCGAAATCACCGCCTTTGAAGCGACGGAACCAATCATAGCACGTTGTTTCACTTAAAGAAGCATCTCTGTAGAATGTTTGGAGCCTTTGATGCGCTTCAGCCGTTGTTTTCTTCGAATAAAAGATGAAAATCAACATTTCCTGCAAATGACGATTATTTGGCACAAAATCAGACTTTTCACACAACCAAAAGTATGTGACTCAAATTAAAATTTTACATTTTACTCGTGTAGCGGTAACTAAGAGATAGTGTATTATCTCAATACCAAAATACTAGTACAATTCCAGCTATTAGAGCGATGAATTCGTGATCAAATCAGTAAGTCCCGAACTACACCTCATTAATTATTAACTCCAGCGATTTAAGCGACTTAGCTAAAGATCTGAACCTGCCCAAAAGTAAAGCAGAAATTCTAAAATCTATGTTGAAACAGTGGAATTAGATTGAAACAAACGTTAGAATATAATATTGTAATTAATAAACAGTTCAACAAAATATTTTAAAGCTGTCTTTCTCCACAATGGAAATAGATTTTCATCTATACCTTTGACTCATACCATGATTCTTAAATAAATTTACGAAATTGTGAAAGTGGTGCTTGAGAGTTAAAAGTATCATGTATGTACACCTAGCCAGTGATAATGGATTTTACTATGATTGGTTTTCTGGTGAGAATGCAAGGCGGATATACCAAGAACCCTTGGTATAGTAAAGAACACAATTCGTATTACCAGCAGCACTCATGGCCTAAGCGAACCAAGTTTGAGATAGAAAAGCAAAACGTTAAAGTGACCTAATTGTCGAGCTCTTAAACACATATCATTGCCTCCATTGCATATAAAATTGGACCTTATGAAGCAGTTCCTTAAAGAACTTCACCAAGATTCTGAAACTTTTCAATATCTAAAAAAATATATTTTCGTCGGACCACAAATAAAGAAAATAATAGCTAGCAACGAGCATGAGACAGCCTTAAAGTAGTAGTATATGGTAGCTGAGAACTGCAAAAAATTGATCTTCCATTTATCTCAATTCTCAAAAGCTTTCGTATAAATAATAAGGATTCGGAACTATTTACACCTGAATTGCGATTATTTCGCGACAATGGATGTGAAAACAATGAAGATTCTATAGGACGAGGTGTCCTTTTGGCAATCAAAGTTCGTTTGAACCCCCAGTTCATCAAAAAGTCATCTATTGTCGATTTCAAATTCATCTGATCGAAAGATCTGATCCTTACATCCAAAATTTTGACTTTAGTTTTCTACACAATAGTAACGTTACCGCAGATTCTGATGTAGTTATCTTCTACGATAAGATCTTCTACTGTAAAATGCAAAATACTCCTTTTAATCGACGCAGAAATCCTTCGTCATCTCCTCCCTAATATAAGAAAGAACTTCGTGCACTTCGTAAGAGAAACAGGTTATGGCACCAATATGTTAAATCTGGTTCTAACTTTGACCAACAAAACTACCTCCTACCTTACAATCACTTCTACCTAGTTGCTGAATCACATTACCAAAGATATCTCAGCCAAATGCAATCTGCCATCATCTCAGACCCTAGAAAATTCTATCAATCTATTAACACAAAAATAAAAAATCCGATTGCTATCCATCAACTCTTAAATTTTCTTATATGTCTTCGGATGTCCCAACAATCATCGCTAATCATTTTCGGCTCATGCTGAGTACTTTTATTACTTAAACAACTGTTGTGAAATATCTCCCTAATCAGTTTTAATTACTTCAGGGCAGCTACTAGACAAAATATGGTACATAAACTGAAAGACGATTTTTCTACAGGTCCTGATGAATTGAACAAAGGTGTCTTTAAAAAAATGTGCTGATAATCTAATTCATCCACTCACTAGTATTTTCAAACAATCTTTGGCTCTTTCCTCATCTCTTGAAAAGCGCTTTTATTACCCCTATTCACAAAAAAGGGCCAAAGCACCATATCACCAATTATCGCCCCATTACTAAACTATCCTGCATCCCCAAGGTTTTTGAAATTATTGTTTATGGTGCACTATAATTTAAATGTAAAGCTATATTTGCAACAAACCAATATGGTTTTCTCAAGGGCAGATCAATGATCACCAACCTCATGAGTTTGTTTGCACCCTAGAGCAAGGGAAAGAAATTGATGTTATCGCCACGGTCTTCAGTATGGCCTTTGATAAAATCTCGCACAAGTTAATTCTATTCAAACTCAAAGTTCTTGGTTTCGAACCTAGACCGACATCTTGAATTAATTCCTACATTAGCAAAAGCTACTATCTTGTCCATTTTCGTTCCCTTTTTTCTGACTCGCGTGTTACACAAGGCAGTCATCTTGGTCCATTAATTTTTATCTTGACTTTTAACGATGTTGTTAACGTTCTCCCACATTTCTATCTATGTCGATTCTTAACCTTTACAAGATGATCTTAATAGGTTCTCGATATGATGCCATCAAAACTTTCTCGAGCTCAACACAAAAAAAAAACGCAAAGCCATTTATTACTCCCGGAGGCGTTTGACACTTCCAACCCCCATCTATTATTTATCTATTACCAAAGATTAACTGCAGTTACTTCATTGCGGGACTTGGGTGTCATTTATGACACACAGCTTAATTTTCGCATCCATATTGACTACCTAATTAGCAAAGCTAACTCCGCTCTTGGATTTGACAAACGATGGTTAAAAGAATTTTCCGACCTCTATGTCACCAAATCATTGTACATAACTTTGTTCGTCCACTTCTCGAGTTTGCCAGCGAAATAAGGTTTCCTTACTACGATTTACATATTCTATGCATTGAAGCTATCCAACGGAGCTTTCTACGTTTCGCATTACGCGTGCTACCATGGGCTGACCACCATATTCTACCCCCTTATGTTAACTGACTCAAACTACTCGGTCTCCTGTCTTTGGAAAAACGTCGGGAGTCCGCCGATATTCTCTTCATCCACATACTCTTAACCGGTATCATCGACTGTCCCAAATCCCATATAATACCAACCCATATCATTTAAGATCTGTCCACCTTTTTCGTGCGAATAATCACAGGATAACTTACGGTCTTAACGAGCCATTGTGTCGAATGCTACGTGAAATAAATCGGATACGTCAACTGTTCGATTTCCATTGAACTCCCTGAACAACCATTTTTCCCGTTATTAGACCTTAGCTTAAATAAAAATAGTTCTTAGTTATAAGTTTAGTTTCCTAAGTTTTATGTTTGTATTAAATATTTCAATAAACTGTCCGGAGTTGACCCGGGCCTCCTTATTATTCAAAACTTCTTGCGCGAGAATTGTTAACCTTTTTTTCAGAACACATGCAATGATCAGTAAAGAATACTAATCACTTTGGTTTCAGTTTGCAAACTATTAACATAGTTTGGGGTGTTAAAGAGAAAGAGTGCTAGACAAATTTTCGAGTTGCTAAAATCACTCGGAATATCGAGAATATTCGTTTATCCGGCTATTGTTCGCTTCGGCAAATTGTCTGGAGTAGAGTGCGAGCCAAGAAGTGGTCGCTCGCGCATCGTCCGTGTGACGTGAATGAATTCGGAGAAATCCCATTAGGAAGCACACGATCATGTCCAAGATTGGATATATCGAACAGATCCATGTCTAGGCTGATCTGCATACGAGTCCAGATTTGAATCCACTGGATTATAGTTTTTGGTCAGAATTGTAAAACATGGCCTGCAAGACTCTCCACAGAAACAGCATTAACCAAAGTAGCGGCCACACCGTTTAGAAGCTTGTGTTAAGGCAAAAGGCAGTTATTTCGAGTGAATCCAATTTTTTTTTACTAAACAATATTGTGGTCTAATAAATGAAACAATTTTGAATACAATATGTTTACTGTTTTTTTTTTATAGCGTTTATATTTATAACAACTTATGGCATGACTAGGTATAGTATTCCTTTTTAAGCATATTTTGTTTTTGTATTTTTTATATACGAGTATTTTGTTGCTATAGTTATTTATTTTAAGTTGTTTTTAGTTAGTATGTAAGCCATAATGTATGTGTTTGCATTAGAATATCGGTTGTAGCTCTGGCCACATATCTTCTTGTCTCAAGTGGAAATGGTCTCCGTCCCTCATGATTACTTTTGACGCAAAATCGTCCAATTCGTTGTTGAGATTAAGGAGAAGGATCGAGCGTAGGTTGTTTGCGATTCACGGTCAACAACCATCAGCTGATGGACTGTAAGGAAACATCTTCAAGTATTTCACCAAAATCCGCCACAGAGACGAGCATGGTATGTCATCTGGTCGATGTCGACATCTTTAATCACGGCAGCGATGTTCTCGGCCGAACAAGAAGTAACACGCCTTTCATGGCTTGCTCGTTTCCATGTTGCTCTAGTCTCTAAAAGTCGTGCAGCTAAACGCCGCATTGAACGACCAGTGGGAGACGGGCGACTAGAAAAACGAGCACAAAACGCACGTTGCGCCAGAATCGTTGACGAATTGTTCACCAAAAACATCGTGACGATTATTTCGCGTTCTTCAGGAGTATATCGTTCCATTGCTTATTTACACAAATTCTAATAATGGCCTTCCTTTTGCAAAAAGATAAAAAACAACTAACTTTTCCTTATGCTTTCTGATAGCCACATAGGCAAATTTTTTTACGTAAGCCTTTTTTTTTATTTAGTAGGGTGGGAGAATTAAGAATCAGATTAGCAAAACTCGTACCCAAAATTTGTGTTGACCATCAGTATTTGAAGCTTCTATTTAATTTTTGTTGGAAACAAAGCAAGAAACAATAATGTCAAAACACCTTCGAAGTCTATTGGCTTCAGGAATCCTACAATAAAGACATCAGATTGTTATTATCTCGTTGATAAGTATGTACTAAAAATCAATTGCGAATATTATATTAAGTAAAACGCCAGTTACATATGCAACAACCTAACAACCTAACCTCGTAAGAGGATAACTGTAAAATTTCATAAAAAGTCGCAACTATTCTGAATGCCAACGTTTCTGCTTTGAGTTCCACCGAAGTAAACAATGGTGAAGAAATTGCAGGACTAGAAAATTAAAGGATGTTAATTTTTAAGAAGATCAACGCTGTGATTTAAGGTTTTTGTTGCAGGTCTGATCCCCGAAGTCTTCAACGAAGTGCCAGTTTTAGTCCGACCACCACCTGAGAAGCATTAGTTTAACATATTTATTATAAAACTTTTCTAATTTCCACCTTATTTAAACCTGAAGCACGTTAAATAAATAGACTTATGACTGGTTTGACACTGGAAAGAGGGGGCGCACAAGTCTGCTGAGGACATTGTGCAGACTAGAAATCGAAACAAATTCCAGACGAACTGCTTGCAAACATTTTGAAAACGCAAATAACATACCAAACAACACTAGGGGAAATATGTATGCAAATCTCAACATCTCATAAACCCTCAAGCTGAAATAGCTGGCAGGATAATTCACATATCTGGCCCACCAACTTGTTGCACAACCATACATAATGAGGTCCCTCTTTATTACCTTTAGTCGCCCCCTCCTTGAGTACACCAGGCAAGTGTGGTCCCGATATCATCGTGTTCATATCTCGAGAATCGAAAGCATCCAGTGCCGTTTTGTTCGATTTGCTCTTCGAGGTATGCCCTGGGACGATCCTTTACGTTCAGGTTACGTTGAGCGCGCGTCCCTTCACAACTCTATTTTCCACAACACTAACCCTCTTTTCTCTCTACCATCTCATCAAACTTCCTATTTCGCGAACAAACTAATCTCCCGTATGCTACACAAGATCAATTCAAACCTTACTATCTTTGATTTTTACCACACCACTCCCTACCTCAAATCTCTTTCACTACTCCAACTAACCTTAGTTTTAAATTTATTTTAATTTGGTCCAAGCAACAATCTAGCTTGTATTAAGCCGAAAAATTAAAAAACTACTGGAAAATGTCACACAAACATTCCAGAGCCACACGTACTTGGCATTTTTTTGTTTTGTGTTATATTAACGACGTTTTGATTTTTTCTGTCACAGAGGCAATATATAGAGAACCCCTTCACATGGTCTTCGATAACTGGATTATATGTTTCAGTTCATCACCGAAATATATTTAACGGACCCTATGTGTTCTATGTGTTATTCTGTCTACGTAGTTTTTTTCTTTGTTTAAGCTTAAAATTCCATCTAAGATTCTTTCCCATTGAACCTTTTAAGTTTATTTTCTGACTTTCATGACCCTTATAGAGCCTTTCACCCAGATTAATACTCGTATGTCAAGTTTTTCAATCATCACAATCCAAACACATTCCAAGTACTTTGTATTGCCACTATATGCGTTATTATTCAAAAAGGATTTGTGAAACTTACAGCTGTCTGTGCAGAGTATTTCTTCAACTTCTCAACTTTCAACTTCACTACGAAAAAATACAATTAGCCCTCAGCCTTCAATGCGTTTGCCCTAAATATACCTTACTTCTCGTATATTCTTTTTTACAAAGCTGTCTCCTTTTCATCTTAGTGTAATTATTTTTCCTGCTATCTATACCCTTTTATGCCCATCTACAAGTATTCAATTGCAAATACTTGTACTCATACTTGTCCTCATACTGGTATATGTATGCAATTAGAGATGCCATACATGTTTACTTATTCCCTTGCATAAGGCAAAGTGTAACATTTGCTTTTACGGAACACTTGATCCTGTCAGTCGTATCTGTGTTTTGCTTCTGCTTCCCTGATTTGGCAAGCACCTAATCCAGGAAGACTCGGAAGACTACCTTGCGTACATATACTTGTAATGCAGGAGAACCCTATCGACTTGGGGATGAAAATAGTGTCAAGTAGTTTTAATGCATTTAAGGGCGTTTTTATGACTTCCTTGAATTTAATCCTGTTTTCCTTCGTCCTGTATTATCCTTCTTCTATGCAGAACGCTTCCCTGTTGCCTATACTTTTTGCTCAAGTTAAATGTAATCTTCAAGTGCAAGCATGTGTGGGATTTTTTGCAAGTTAATGCATACGGCTATGTGTATACAGTATTCCCTATTTTGTTTTCACACTCGACCGGACAAACTTATCCTTGGTTCAAAGTTTTAAATTAACCACATTTAACACAAAAACCATGAGACAGCGTTTTGGGGGCTTTAAGCCAAACTGTTTTGTATCGACTACCCCATTTTGTTGTAAATCCATTCACCAGTCATAAAAGTGAAGTTTTATGGTGTGGAATTTCAACAAAACCCTCGGTTTGGATTGAAGGCCGAAAGTGGTGTGCTTGAAAGATATAAGAGGGGGGAACTACTCTTGTACGAGCTTACCCTTCGTTTAACTTTTATTAAGAATTTAAGAAAGGTACTATCGAAGTAAGTTGAAGCAAAAATAGGGTAGGATTTTGGGATTAGAATCATCTTTAAAGCTGATTGTGGTTAAACAAATGCAGGTACGATGCTCTTAGAAGACCCAAAGCAAAAGAAGAAAATCCAATGGGCATAAAAACTACAGGCTGTAGCTCAATAACCAACCCTTATCATACAGGCATATCACTACTGACCCCAATAGAGTAAATGAATTTTATGTACTCGTATGATACTTGAGATAATGTATCGTCTTGTCAATTGCCATTGGATATATGGATAAATATGTATTCGTATGTCCGTACACTCGCAAATTGAACTATCTTCTGTTATAATTTGGAATGGTCAACGTTCGGTCCCCCGCGATTGAACGCCAAATCTTAAATCCTCAATCTACACTTAGCATCAAATTGATCCATTGCGATTACCGGAGATCCAATTCAAATATAATAATTCCTATGACCCATTTCCTCTAAATTTTCTTTAAGAAAATATATCCGGACTGTAAACGCTGTAAGTATTCGATGTCTTGATGGAATCCGTACCAAAATCTTGAGTTACTCTCTGCAAAGTTTGAGAATTTTTTCTAGAAATATTTTGGACAAAAAAATGCCTATAATGTCTTAAATATCTAAATATCCTACGCCTCCGGTCGCCATCCATAATAATTTTATCTTAAATGGTTTGATTTAAGGATATTCAAATCCTTTCAACTTCGCTCCTCTTTTCATTGGGTTACTTCCTCCTATATGCATTGTACTGGTACCCATCATAATCCCACTCACTTCTGCACAAATAATGCCTTCAGCATTGCTAGAAAGCTCTTGACTATATCAGAATTTATATAAGGGGACTACAGTGTCTTGAGCACAGCTTGACTATATAAGTAGGAACGACATGTCCAGCGGATATGGGTTCATTCTCATCAGCACATTCGCCCTAAGAAGACTGGAAGACACTGCTTGCATCCGGCAGTCGCATGGACACGTTCAGATCAGGGTTTGTGCAGAATATGCCAGACCTCGTTCCATCCGCTGTTTTGGAAACATTTGTATAATATTCTTTTTTTTATGACTTATCATTGTATCTTTTTGTCATTTGTTCTTTTTTGGAGCAATTTTATTCATAATTATTTGATATTGATTGATGTTGTTTGATCTCGAAACCCAACAAGATGCAGAAAGTCATCTAATGCCGACATCCAAGTCGTCTATCACTCTTCAATCACTAAATCCTTTACCAAGTAGTGGCACAGATGGAATTCTGTTACTACTGTTCCTAATCAGCAATCGCTCCCTCGCAGACGGGAGTGTGTGTGTGTTTGGAAAAAATCATTTCTGCTACGAATTCATACCAGCTGTACCGGTATAAAGTGAGCGTTTTTTTTTTTTTTTTTTTTTTTTTTTTTTTTTTTTTTTTTTTTGGAAAAATAAAACACTAATTTTTAATAGAATAGTAAATAATATTTAATTCAAAGTATTGGCCATTGCTAGCTACACATTTTTCCCATTTTTCAGGTAATTTATGGATTCCACGCCAATAAAACTGTTCGTCTTTTGAAGCAAACCAAAAAGTCACCCAATTTTCGACTTCCTCTAAGGATTTGAAGTGCTGCTCAGCTAGTGCATGTCCCATCGATGAAAACAAATGGTAGTAGAAAGGACCCAAGTCTGGTGAATACGGCGGTTGGGGTAGCAGCTCCCAGCCAAGTGCTTTGGTTGTATCCTGAAGCAGTTTTGCTTTGTGTGCAGGTGCATTGTCATGGAGCAAAATTACATTGCCGTGTCTTCTGGCCCATTCTGGTCGTTTTTTAATCAATACATGGTTCAAATTGATCATTTGTGAGCTTGTGGTACACCACACCTTTCTAGTCCCACCAGACACAGCATTGTCTTCTTGCCGAATCGATCTGGTTTTGCAGTCAAAGTTGATGGTTGTCCCGGATTAACCCATGATTTTTTCCGTTTAGGATTCTAAAAATAAATCCATTTTTCATCGCCAGTAACAATTCGATGCAAAACTGATTTTTTATCAGGTCTTTGAAGCGAAATTTCGCAAGTGGTTTTTCGGTTTTCCAACTGTTTTTCAATTAATTCATGTGGCACCCATTTTCCAGATTTTTGGATCTTTTCCATTTGATGTTGTTTGCTCAATGACTTGATGTATACTAAATATGTTTAACAGTTGTCATAGCAACCAAACAAAAAACAACTTAAGGCCCGTTCACAATAAATGTTCCGTATTGAGACATTTGTATCTTGACGCTGACTTCATACCGGTACACCTGGTACATCTGTATCCAAAAGCGTAGTTGAGAACTACGGAGAAATTTGAAAACTCTTTGCAATTCCTAAATTATTCGAAAGCATTGTTAAAAATAAAATTTAATTGTTATTCAAAGAGTACCTGCAGGACTAGCAATATGTTTTCTCTGTTTTGGTCCCTTGTCTGGAAGGAAATTGAAGTGAAGAACCAAGTCAATACAATATAAACTCACTTCAGCGAAGCTTTTGATTCAGTTAATCATGAAAAGCTAATCTCCAAACTTAAATCGTTTGGAATACATTCTCAATGTCTTCGTTGGTTGTTCTCTCTTTTCGGTCGGACCCAACAGGTTAAAATCGGTACTTTCATCTCCAAAGAGAATAACTGTAGCTCTGGTGTTCCCTAAGGGAGTCCTACTCGTATGAGCCCACTTATGTTCGTCATTTTCACTAGTGATATCATTCAAGTAGTAACACATGGGCGGTTCTTATTATTTGCCGATGATCTACAACTGTTCAAAACTATTAAGCATATGGAAGATCGCTATTTGCTGCAATCAGACTTACACCGTATTGCTGAGTGATACATTGCGAATGCATTAAAGTTAAATAAGTAAATTAAATTTTATTTCACTTTCACTTTGGCTATATCCCGAGTTATTGATGTCACAGACTTGGGTGTCATATTATTGTAGATACTGGCTTTTCATTTAAAACTCTTGTTAACCACATCTTCTCCAAAGCTTGTTCTGCAATTGATTTTAAAGAGGTTTTCAATAGGGACATAACAATTTTGTATTTTAATAAAAACGCACCCTTCAACTTTTTTTATGATTTTCCAGTGTCAAAACGTCAGTCAAGGTTTACATTTTTATCTTGGTGAAGTTCATGAACGAGCAACGTTTGGAAATTATTGAAAACTACTGCCGAAATTCTGAATCGGTGGTCGCAACTTTAAGAGCGGTTACTCCAATTTTCGGACATAATAATATTGCTACCAGACAGGATGTGCGTACTATAGTAGATAAATTCGGGTTAACATATTCGCTATTGGATGATCCTATGCCAGTGAGACAACGCATCGGTTGAAGTACCGAATATGTTATATCGCAGCCTTAAATGCCAAATCAGTCGATTCTACGTCATTCACAGGAATTGGGAATCTCTCAGTCCACATTGTGGACTTATGGGGTTATGTTAAGTCGTTGGCTTATGCCAACAAGCCAACAATTTTAGAGGAGCTCAGGAACAATATCGAACGCGATATTGCCAATGTTCCGGCCGATATGAATCGATCGCTGCAAACGTACTCGCGGTGGTCATATGAATGAGATCGAATCCATAGTTAATTTCAATATGTCTACCACACCTGGAATAAATTTCAGCCCGATATCTCAATTATTTTTTGGTTAATTTAAATACAAAAACACTTAATCGTATTTTGTACGGAACCATCTATAATTTAGTTCTTAAAACTCTTTGCAACGACCTGCAGGACCGATTGTACCAGTGCGCTTTGGATTCGATGTTTCTAGTCTTTCCACAACATCTGCAAGTTAATATTCGGTCAACATAAGCTTCGATCAGTGTTAAGGCTTCCAGTTCGGGAAAGTTAATGAAAGTGTGCCACCAGTACCCCAATAATGTTCGCATAGTGTGGATTTGGCCCAAGGTTTTCTTTGATTTTGACAAACATTCAGCATTTGTTTGCATAGTTAATAAATAATATAGCGCTGCAGTACATGCTAAACCTGAGCCTCAATTAAAAAGCTTCTTCATTGACCGAGGTCTAGGACCATTAAAACAATTCGTCTCTCTAAGAAATGCATTAAAGGAAATCGCACACAATTTTGCCAGAAAAAAAAAGAGTATGTAATTTAAAGCTTACGCTCAACGACAGAGGAACATTGCAACGTGGCTAAAGATTTCAAAGGGTTTATATGAGGGATAACGGTATATATTCAGGGAGTCAAAATAGAAGCAAAGTGCACAGTAAAGTTAAAGTTAAAGTTGGAGTAAGCAAAAGTACTGTCCGTTGTGTTAGGCTCTCCAAGATGTTTGAGGGTCCTTCGGCAAGGGCTTCCTCCACTCTGTAGTCCCCCCGACCAGAAATCGAAGAGTCTTCGGTCCGGAACGTTAAAATTTATTCACTCATGTCCTAGTCATTGCAGTTCAATTTCACTGTACGGGACAAAAAGTATTTCAACGAATCTTGCGTTCAAAACAAAACAGAACAGAACACTACAGTCGTGTGCCCGACTTAAACGCATTGTTGGACGATGTACGAGTAGTACGAAGACTAAGTGTTTTTGATGTCTGCAGGTATACCAAAACGTGATCTAACTAGAAATATGCATATTTTCAGACGTCTATGAATTAAGAAACCGAAAATGAAAGGACTTCAGACTGAAGATATCATTGGCATATATTCAACGAAGCTCGTCGGAAAATCCGGTCCAATAAGCAATAGAAGTTTAAGTTTCCACCGAGGTTCAAAGAAAGGGAAGAAAAAAAGATAATTGGATCATTCAAAGCAAAAGCATCAGCAAACTGTCGTCCTTACTACTGCGGTGCCCTGAAATAGAGCCATCTGAATAGTTTCATGGTCTGCAAACCTACTCCCATCCAGGGCAGAAGCAATGCGGACGCGTGTGAGAAATATATTTATAATATATTATTACTAGCCTATACTCGCAGCTTCGTTGCGTTGGCATAGAGAATAATTGATAAAATGTCTCTGGCGATTGAATATTATACAGAATATTACATAGGCATTAGAATATTATCATACATATTGTCTTTTCAATCGGACGGTCCATCGTCCCATCTCAAAAAACAAACAGTTGTGGAGTAAACCTTAAATCAAGGCCTTTTTATACTACATATGTATATTACTTGTTTGGTTTTCGAGAGTGTAAACGATGAAATTCGAGGAGCCTCTAACCCACGAACAGGCGACCTGGAGTTGGCAGAGGGCAAAGCAAGGCATTCGGAAGTCTACGCCGACCATCTTAAGCGTCTAGCGCCGTGTCTAGTTGACAGACCAAAAAAATTGGCATAGTACGACTCAAGCTGTAAAGAGGCTGTCAGTGTTAGAGAAAAGTTTTTCGGTCCTTCAAGACCAACCCGACAGAAGAAAACTGAAAAAAATTCAAACGAGCCATGACTGCAACGTCTTAAGCGTGCGAAATTCTAATATGACAAAAACAGTTAACATAAAAGGTCCCAAAAGTAGTAAAAGCTTTTGATCGTTTGCCAAAAGCATCAGAAATTCTGCCTCATACTCCATCCCAACGCTCATTTACAATGACGAACAGGCGACCTGGAGTTGGCAGAGGGCAAAGCAAGGCATTCGGAAGTCTACGCCGACCATCTTAAGCGTCTAGCGCCGTGTCTAGTTGACAGACCAAAAAAATTGGCATAGTACGACTCAAGCTGTAAAGAGGCTGTCAGTGTTAGAGAAAAGTTTTTCGGTCCTTCAAGACCAACCCGACAGAAGAAAACTGAAAAAAATTCAAACGAGCCATGACTGCAACGTCTTAAGCGTGCGAAATTCTAATATGACAAAAACAGTTAACATAAAAGGTCCCAAAAGTAGTAAAAGCTTTTGATCGTTTGCCAAAAGCATCAGAAATTCTGCCTCATACTCCATCCCAACGCTCATTTACAATGACGAACAGGCGACCTGGAGTTGGCAGAGGGCAAAGCAAGGCATTCGGAAGTCTACGCCGACCATCTTAAGCGTCTAGCGCCGTGTCTAGTTGACAGACCAAAAAAATTGGCATAGTACGACTCAAGCTGTAAAGAGGCTGTCAGTGTTAGAGAAAAGTTTTTCGGTCCTTCAAGACCAACCCGACAGAAGAAAACTGAAAAAAATTCAAACGAGCCATGACTGCAACGTCTTAAGCGTGCGAAATTCTAATATGACAAAAACAGTTAACATAAAAGGTCCCAAAAGTAGTAAAAGCTTTTGATCGTTTGCCAAAAGCATCAGAAATTCTGCCTCATACTCCATCCCAACGCTCATTTACAATGACGTTATAGCTGTCAGCCCTTTTGACAAGGCTAATCTGCTTTCTGCACACTTTTCGTCAGCCCAACACTTCCAGATTGTGTTTTGTTTCCGCCTACATTTGAGTGCGTCGAAACTTCAATGGGACGAATCACTTTCGCACTCGTGTAGTACAAATAGTACTTAAAGATCTTAAAATACATAAATCCGCTGGTCCGGATGCTATATCTCCCCTTCTTCTTAAGAGGTGTTCATCCACACACATCCTACTCTTTAGGACTCTTTTCTAGAAAGGTAGAAAACAGCATTTGTCCAGTCCGTCCCCAGAAAATACGAATCTTCTTTCCCCTCCTACAGACCCATTGCACTAACGTTCCTGTTTGCCAAGGTATGAAAGTGCTGATAAACTGTCAGCTCATGAAATATCTCAATGGCCGGCAATATGGTATTCGTAGGTCCACAAGTGATTTGATGGCATGTCTCACCGAAAAGTGGAACCAAAGCGTACACCAATCTGGCGAAAGCAAGAGAGTTGCACTTAATATTTTTTAAGCATTTGAATTTAGCATTAGGCTCTTTTGTCGAAAATGCTTTCATTTGGGATTCATGAATCTCTCTTTTTATAGATTAGAAACCACCGTTCGCAACGTTCAAATAATGTTGCCTTGGATGGTTTCAAGTCTGATATCTACAAAATAAATTCTGGTATGCCCCAAGACTCCGTTTTGTCTTCTTTTGTTTAAGGTTTTGACAATTTATTTTTCAATATAATCCCCTTTCAACTCGATACACTTTTCCCAACAGTCTTGCAAATTTTATAACCCCTCCGCATAGTATAGTAGGACTTTTGTTGGCCTGCGAAATACTCCTCCGCGGCGGCGATGACTTCCTCGTTCGACCCGTACTTCTGATCGAAAGGAGCCAAATTCGGAGAAGACGTATATTATAATGGGGGAGCAATTCGTAGTGCAATTCGACCAATTTGGCTTTGGCGACTGCGGAGGTGTGACCCGGTGCGTTATCGGCGTTGAATCGGCCCAATAAGTCGACGTAGTATGCTCCTGTGATTGTTTTTTACTTCTCCAAATAGTCAACGTGGATCACACCTGACATTTCCGGCCGAAGGCACGGACTTCGCCTTCTTTGGAGCACGTTCACCGGATGAAACCCATTGTTCCGATTTTTCTTTGGTCTCTTATTTGTACCAATGTATCTATATCTCATCGACGATCACGAGACTACGCAAAAACTCCTTGGGATTTCAATTAAACAGTGCCAAACACATCTTTGAAGTGGTTTGACGATTGCGCTTATTCTCCGGTGTAAGCATCGCGCGGACAACTTTCTCGTGCAGAATATAGCTGCCTGCTATCTCAGCAAACTCGAAAATTTTTACTCGGCGATCCGCCAATTAGAGATCATGAAATTTGTCCATGGTTTCCTCTGTCATTCATCAAAAACCAACGTGCGGCCACTGCGAAACTCTGCGAAACTCTGCGAACCAATGGTAAACGGCTGTACGGGAAGGTGAATAAGTCCCTATACGCCATCGAAAATGGACTTGATTTCATCGCAGGCTTTGCCAATAAAAAAACAAGAATCGGATCACGGAGCGATAATGCTTTTTTTCATGGTCGCAAAAAACACTAACACAATGTTTTGAAATGGCTGTCAAAACAAAACTTAGTGTAATTTTGACAGGCGGGCTAAAAGAGGTTATACTAAATGATGGTACGCTCATTTTGGCTCAATAGCGCCACCTATTTTCCAATCCGAGTACTCATTAAATTCCGATATAAACAGAAAGCCAATTGGGGAACTATCAACATAGTGGATAGAATTGCTGCACAAAAAACGATAAAAAGTGGTGTTCCTCAGTGATACATTTTTGGGCCAATTTTGTTTTGTATACGTTTTTTAAGCTATCATGTTCGGTTTTCCCAATTCAAACTTATGAGGTTGATGTTTTTTGATATACAAATTGAAGAGGATGATTCCGTTCCAATAGCATTTTTATTAGAAGTTCCATTGAATGTCTCCTCGTTATCTACATATAGTTATATGTAGCTTATAGCTGTAGTTATCTATAGTTTTCTTCAGCTTCATTAAATTAGACAGATGCCTAAACTATCTGATTTTTGGCCGTTCTTTAGCTTTTAAGTAAACTCTTTAAGACATTCTTTGCGTGTCCTTTTCACAAAGAATAGGGTTTGCAGATTTTCAAACAATATAAACGTAGTTATATGTATGGTATAGCTATGTTATACGGGTGCCTTTCTTCCTTTCTTTTCCCTTCCTTTTCCTTCGTGCATGCCAATATATTGAAAAATCGTAAGATATCTGTCATAAAAGAATGTCACTATCATAGTCTCGTACTAGTTAGGTAGAGCAATAAGATGTTCGTCTGCATCTGCCCTAACTTTTCTTTTTTTTATAATTCCGCGCGCGCACCAAGAGGATATGAATACCCTTTTAATGGCTTTTCTCCAGGGCTCGGGCGGGTAGTGTAGTAGTTTGAAACTCAGGTGTATTAGGTTTCGATATTTTTCCAGAGGTGGTTGTCAAACTGGAGCCAGTGCACCTCAACCAGTGGGTCTTAGTACGTGCTAGTTGTTAGTTCGTTGCATTTAGCCCAGTCAGAAACCACTCTAACATCAGTGTTACGCCTTTATATCAGAGTTGACGCCGACGGGATTTTTATATAACTACATACAAATTCTATGAATAGACTTTTTCAGAGAATTGCCTCTCACGGGATTCGAACCCGCGACACCCTGCTTGAAGAGTCTATGCATATACCATTACACCACGGCCACCCAGTTCTTATAAATGGAGGAATCACTTAGGATATTTCTATTTTTCACAATAGATAGTGTCTTACACTCGTTGGGTTTTGATATCTCCTTATTTTTTCTTTTTCTCCACAATCATATGGAAATTAATCAATACACATCTGCACTAAATTAGCATATACACGTAATTTATCACGGATAAAAGATTTCTAATGGCTTACTGTGCAACCAATATATCGATTTAGAGTTGCGAGTTACTTTCGTTGTGCACCGTTAATTGTAGGCCATATTACAGGCCATATTACTCTTATTCAACAATGTCTTTCGCTTTACTTATTAAAGCATATTTACATGCCTACATTTGCTTACATATGCATGGTATCGTAATTAATTTCTCATTGGTTTAAACATTAACATAATTTGGGTTAATTTCATTACATTATTTGGATTATGTGCAAGCAGTTTTATTTAGGTGTACACTTGTACATGATTTGTAAGCCTTCCTATACCAGACCGACATAAAACATAAAATAATGCATGAACTACTCTGAGCCTATTATTTTCATTATTAAATTTAAAATAGGCTGCTGTTTGCGTATCCACTCTACATGCATTCTTACTCATGACTCACATCTTGTCTTGTTTTTGTATTTTCATTTTAGGTGCTTCAAAAGAAATTGGTACCGCTCTGACACGTGTTTGCCTGCGTCATAAGGCAGTTGAAACCCGCCTGAAAACTTTTACTTCAGCAATAATGGATTGCCTCGTGTTACCCTTACAGGTGTGTTTTTTTTTTTTTTTTTTTTGTTTTTCTGTCCTCTATAATTGCATCGTCTAATGGAAATTTGTTCTCTTTTAGGATAAACTTGAAGACTGGAAACGCCAAGTCGCTACGATCGACAAAGAACATGCCAAAGAATATAAGCGATGTCGTGCCGAGTTGAAAAAACGCTCCACCGATACACTACGTCTACAAAAGAAAGCACGCAAAGGTCAATCCGATGCAATTCAATCATTGGTTGATTCACATATGCAAGATGTCACATTACGTCGTGCTGAATTGGAAGATGTTGAAAAGAAATCACTACGATCGGCGATGATTGAAGAACGTATGCGTTATTGTACATTTGTCCATATGCTTCAACCAGTAGTAAAAGAAGAATGTGAAGTTATGTCTGAGTTGGGTCACTTACAAGAAGCAATGCAATCGATTGCTAATGTTACCAAAGAACCAAATGTCCTGCCACAATCATCTGAAGAACTCATCATGGATGCTAAATCAACGATGAATCTTTATCCAGAATCACCAGGTGGTGGTTCAGGCTCACAGGGTTGTTCCAACTCATTGGGTTCACGAAAGAGTTCCGTTTGTTCAATAAGTTCAATGAATAGTAGCGGGTCGAGTGGTTCACCTGGACATCATCATTACCCAAGGTCTTTGTCACAGGTAAGAAAAAAATTCTAGTTCAGAAGTTTATTTAAAAGCTTTGTGTCATGGATACATTCTGTTGTTGTTGTTTTTTTTTTTAAGTTTCTTTATTATTGTTTTCTTAATTTTTTTTTAGTTAATTTCGCCTACGATTCGCTTAAAGCCTGGTGAATCCAGTGATAGCGGCTTTTGTTCATCGCCAGCTTTGACTTCACAGGTTTTTATTTTTGTTTTTTTTGTTATTTGTCTCGTTGGCTTTTTTATTGTCTTTTTAATTTATTTTCATTTAAATTTTGGAAAAAAGTTTGCTCTCATATAAAGCCATTATAAAAAAAAATATCGATATTAACTCTAAACATTCTTATGCAGACATCAACTGCAACCAGTCAATCACATGCTGTGTCCACATGGCCACCACATTCCCAAGACGTTCCGACAACGGATCGACCGCATACAATATCTACGGCCTATGAGAAAGGTCATCAAAGACCAGCTTTAACGGTTTATACATTTCAGAACCCCGAAACTATTATGGAAGCTGCAACTACTCCTACGACTACATCTCAAAAGTCACCAGGAAATGTTCTTTGTCGACCTCCGTTACCAGTGGTAAGTACAGAAAATAGTTTTAACCAAATGCGCTAACTTCAGTCCAAGGTAAGAAACACGCACAAAAAAAAAAAAAGAATCCGCAACCAAGGACTGGAGGATAGTTTAGTTGACCCTCAGGCTAATTGGCAGTTTTTTTTCGAATTTCAAAAGTCCATCCACTTATTCCATGAAAATTCTTACTAGTCCTCTGACCTAATTTTGATTCTTTCCATGGCCACAGTCTGGATATCGGCCGGTAAGTAAGAGACGAGATATCATGTGGTTATTTGCCAAAATGTCTCAGCCTGTTCTATCTGCCTGCGCCTGCTTGCTATATAAAAAAGCCAAATTACAATACATATCCAATATTCCTTTATATATTATGCACCATTAGTTACTTCCTTGCATAATCCTTAAAATAGTCCACCTCCAGGTCAATAATTTGCTCAATAGAAAAATAAAAAATATTGTACATTTTACAAAATAATGTCTAATGGATGTGAGAATGCTTATTTATCGAATTCATATTCAGTACTGCTCATTGCAAAATAAACCTTTTTGTTTAACTTAGCATAAGATCTATTTTAAGTTCACGGTAACACTATTTTAGTTTATGAAACAAATTATTGCGGCTACGCTCTTTTCTTAGATCTCTGCCAGCATCCTATCCTTACAAATTTTGTTTTAAGATACTAAAAACAAAAATTAACTTTACTTTTTTTGTTTATTTATTTTTTTTAGCGATGCTCATCTCTAGAACGTCCTTTGTCAACAAACACGAACACACGCAACGGTGGAAATCTCCTTCAACGTCAATGTCCATCTCCTATTCCAGCCCATGTCACGAAAGGTACTAGAAGTTAATCGCTAACTTTAATAACGTTACTAATAAACTAACGCCTAATCATAATGCATAACCCTTCCATAGAACTATCTCATCTACCCCAGTCACAGCAACAACTTCAAAATCCACAATATCTTCAGCAGCAGTCACAACCGCAACCAACCTATGTAAACATGTCTGAACTAGCTACAATGGCTGCTATGAAATTAAATAATCAACAGCAGCAACAGCAAATCATTCAACAATTACAGCAACATCAACAGCCACCCAGTCAAAATCAACAACTACTACAACAACAACAACAACAACAACAACAGCAGCAGCAACAGCAACAACAGCAACAGCAACAGCCCCAATTACAACAGCAACAATCAACCGATTCCCATAGTTCCGTATCGTCGGAATCCTCTTTAGCTAATCATCCTAATCATTCATCATCAAATACTCCTTCCTTACATAGTCATCCATCCATTGAGTCGCACCAGACTAATGTCGGTCATACATATACACCGTCCAGTGGTGCTTCCACACCGCAAAATCATTATTCGCCGCTGTTGACTAATTCGCCAGCGACACCATTATCAGCCGGTGCACCAGCCATGGTTATTGGTTATATTAATCCAGCTTCTAATAATAATTCCTCCTGCTCTTCAACATCGTTACAACTAAAAGACGATGGTGGGGAAGGAGATGAGTTTTTGAAAATCACTGAGACTGATAGTGCAACTAATAACAGTACTACTTCCAATGTTACTAATACGATTAACTTAAATAATCAAGAAGAAAATTGTATCACAGGAACAACAACAACAACTGCATCCGATCAGGATTCGAACGATTGCGATGAGAGAGTGCGAGCTTCAGTTTTACAAAAGGCTTCAATGTTTGAGAAACAAGCAGCAGCAGTAAATAATAGTCCCAGTTTACCATTGACAGGTGGCAAGAGTAATCATTCAATATCATCAGGAGAGAGTGTGTATTCCACACGTAAGGAAGAGCTTACTATAAAAGGGGCAAACGATACAGTTGCTAGTGAGAAGGAAGCTGGTAAGTTATGACTGCCTTAGTTATTTGTCGGTAGAAACTTTTGTTTTATTTTATTTAATGAGTGTAAATTCAGCTTGAAATGTTTAGAATTAGGTAGTATAACCAGTAAGTAGAACAGTAGGAATAAAACTTGTAGTACTTAGAAGATGAGTTGATAATTCTTTTTGTAGAAATTCAACCTACCCTCAATATAATTCCGTGTTTATTTTCTGTTGAATGAAATGGATGTACCTGTGCCTAAAGTACTCGTACTTTTAGTGTCATATTAACAAAGAATATGATGTCAAGATTATATTGGAATGCAAAAACTCATTTTCCGTAAATTTAAATTGATCAGTGAATGCTAATCCTTTGAGTTTATTACTCATGCACAAACTTATCACCATGATGTCATCAGGCCAAGACGGAAGCCACCCTGCGATTTTAACTGATATCTATATCGAAAACAGCAGTGAGCCTAATTAGAAAATAGGTCTTTACTTTTACTTTACTTTTGATGACAATTACAGACCGCAGCAATCGTGGGCCTTAACGAATATGCTTATCAAGTCACTTGCCTCCAGTTGCAAACACCGAGTTGGTTAAGGTCTCCTTCTAACTTAATATCTTTCTTTGCTGCATTATCCTTCTGAATGGATTCGAAGACCCTTCGGTCTACATGACCTTGTTATCTTAATCACTAAAGACGAAGCCTTCTGATCAGATCCATATCGCTGTACAGTCGACTTAGTTTTCCGTTATACCACACGCTCTTAACACAGACAAGGCCAAAGTTCATGCTCAAATCAAAATGCATAAGAGAGCTTTTATTCTGTCTTGATTACGTCTAGTACTAACGAGTAGCTTATACTAGTACAGAGATGATGATGGTCTTGCATATGGTCTTCTTAGTCCATAGAAACAGCGGTTGGCAAGAGCTATTACTGATCACTGCTTGATAACTGCGCTTATGTCATTCCTCATGTCCACGGCGGAGTCTAAATAGATCAATTCTTTTAAAACCTCAATATTACAGTGTTCCATTATTTCGTTCTTCCTAAAGTGTCGGTGTTGGTTGTCGAATATATTTTTCTTTATTTGCCTTCCCCGCTTCACCCATCTTTGATATTTCTATCTGAATACAAAAGCGCTATTGGCATGCCACCTACTTCATCCGATTATATTTCTGGTATCTGCATATGCAATAAGTTAAATGGATTTTCGAAATATTGTGCCTTTGGAGTCAACCGTGAAGTTCATCACCCTTTATACATCCGCGAGGATGCCAAGATGAGACATGCCTCTGTATGTTTCACACAGTCTCATACTTTACAGCTTAGTATTCCTTAAAACCGCACTGATATGAACTAATCAGATTGTTGACGGTCAGTTTTAGACGTTCACATAATACCAAAGCAACGGTTTTATATGCGATGTTTAATAATCTTATGTCCCTATAGTTGGCGCAGTTCAGGGTGTCTCCCGTTTGTAGAGCCGGACGGACAATGCTGAGACTCCATTAATCGTGCATGAATTTCTTTAAGCTTAAAAAAGCTTGGCAAAAGGTTGCCGGCTCATATAGATTTGTTGTTTTTAAGTTTGGATATAAATACGTGCCGCCATTTATCATCGAACTTTGGGTTTTTTGTTAGTTGTTGCTCTATGAAACCTTGCACATCACGGACAGCTTTTCTGATAGCCTCTTAGTAACACTGTCACGGTACTCTGCATCTTGTTCTGGTGATGCAGTACTATGAGAGTACCCACTATGGGGTGGCCGTGGTGTAGTGGTATATGCATAGACTCCTCAAGCAGAGGGTCGTGGGTTCGAATCCCGTGCGAGGCAATTCTGTGAAAAAGTCTTTTCATAGAATTTGTATGTAGTTATATGAAAATCTTGTCGGCGTCAACACTGACATGAAGGCATAACACTAATGTTGGAGTGGTTGCTGGCTGGGCTTAATGTAACGAACTAACAACTAGCACGTATTTAAGACCCACTGGTTGAGGATGTACTAGCTCGTCCCGTCCAGTTTGACAACCATCTCTGGGAAAAATATCGAAACCTAATACACCTGAGTTTCAAACTACTACACCACCCGCCTGCGCCCTGGAGAAAAAGCCAGTAAAAGGGTATTCATATCCCCTTGGTGCGCGCGCGGTATTATAAAAAAAAAGAAGAAAGCAGTTGTCAAAGGCTCTTGAACACAACGGTGTTCCGTTCACTTGCAAAATCTATCAGTCTATCACCCATAGCGTTTCCTCCTTTTCTTTTCTAGCATTAAAGTGGCTGAGTAATATTTTAACTTTATTTTTGAGAATAGCTCTTCTATCAATAATGCTCTATGTACAAACCGAGACTTTAAAGACTCCAAAGCTCTATTCAATCCTTTTTCTTTTTGTAATTCAACATCAGTGTCACCCCTAAATCCGATTTTTGCAGTTTATGAAGGACACGGTCAATTTAATTTGCGTCTAGATCTCGTATATTAATCTTGCACGTCTGGTACCGTCGTCCAATATTTAAGCGTTTGCACTCCCGTTCCATGCTAACAACAAAAAAATAAATAAATAAATTATCCATTTTATATTGTAAAGGGTCTTGTTGCGATAGTATTTAATGCACACGGACTGCCTTTCAAATGCCCGAATATCATCAGAGTGAATTGGGCCTCGTCGGTTATCAGAATTTGCTCCCAAAAATCCGACTCACTGAAGATGGCGTAACCTAAAACAAAACCTATTATCTGGAATAATAATTTTATTCTCCATACATTTCAACGTAGATTGTATTGATGTTGTCCATTTTAATTTTACTCAAACGTATATTGACGTCACCAATTATAAGATAGTAATTTTCTTCCGATTGAAGCTGATAGTAGCGAAGAAGCATTTCATTGAGTAAGAAGAACCAACACCACAAACAAAAGTAATATATTCAATAATGAAATGTATACAGTATGGTACTACCACTTACCGCATCAACAAGCAGTACATACAGACAATAACAAAGAAGTCGAGAAATTGTGTTGCATATGCCAAAAAGCGCAGGTCGAAGTCCCCATTAAAAGGCACACGTTCAGGCAGTATTTTTGCAAATAAACACCAAGACTCTTTGGATGCGTAGACAAACATTTGTTTAAAGTGCTATGCAGAAATTCGCACATAACAAGGTCTTGTTGAAAGTGAAAAATCTTATAAAAAAAAAAACATTGCTGAAATCTAGTTTTGGCCAATTTTATTTCATACATTTTGCCGTGATTGTATTCTCATATTAGTTATTGAGTGATATGATTAGGGATTATCAATGAGCTTACTTCAAATCCAACAAGTATAGAAATATCATAGATCTTGTTGAGCAACGTGTTACCGACCCTGAACGCGATTTATACTTTCGATAAATGCACATCAACATCATGTATTCTAAAAACGTTGCATTTTAGTGTTTTTTTTTTTTTTTACCAAATACTCGTGAATGATTAACTAAAATCAATCTCGACTTAGCTTTAAACTTTTGTAAACAATTTTTCAAATAACTCAAAATGGTAGTCATAGAAATTCTTTTTAAACAATTTGTTGCACATACGAGTACACAAACTTATATTATTCAATAGACTAACTTTTTACTGACTCTGATCACATCTCAAGTATGATCCGCATTTCCTATTTAGTAAGTTAGTATCCAATTATCAATTAAAAAAAAAATTAATCGCATGGCATTATCCTCATTTTGTAGTCGAGTAAGTTTTACAATCTCCTTCTCTAGTTGTTTGACTGTCAATTCATCCGAATTATGAATTATTTATGAGTGACACCATTTCAATTTAATTCGCTTATGAGTATTTAAACTGCATACACATGATGTAAGTAACAAAGCCAAGCCTTTGATTTTCGTATCACTGTAATTATTAACCTGATGCTAAATCAAAAATTCTATACTTAAAAATTCTACATGCCACTTCACTGACAGTGGGTTTAGTGATATATCTCACAAATAATATTATATTAATTTAAGCCCGATACAGGAGTCGTCAATATGCAGGTGCTACATCATTCTCATTCGCCTGAGAAGACAACCTTTTGATGGCAGGTTGTCGTTAAGTACCGTGAAATGTGGGTTAGTGCTTGCAATTTTACTACAAATAAAATTATAATTCAAGTGGAACTTATTAATTGTCACTTAATTCAGTGCTAGTGTGATTTGCGCTCTGGAATAAATAAAATATTCTACTATACCATATTTATAGCTGAAATTGATCCAACCGCGTTGGGTTGTAACACATGGGCTGAAAACTCAGTGCCGTTTTAATAGTAAAATACAAAATTTTTGCAAAATTCAACTTTATTTATCAATATAGTTGCCTTCGAGGCCGATACACTGATTGAAACGATTTATCAATCTTTCGATACCAGTTTTGCAGTACGATTTCGGTTTAGTCTCAAAAAAGGCCTCTGTTTTCTTTCTTTTGAGGTCTGCGAAAAGGAAATAGTCACTGGAGGCCAAAACTGGAGAATACGGTAGGTGGGGAAGCAATTTGTAGCCGAATTAATTCAATTTTGCCATCGTTTTCATCGACTTGTGACACGGTGCATTGTCTTGATGAAACAGCACTTTCTTTTTCTTCAAATGCGGCCGTTTTTTCTGCGATTTCGTCCTTCAGATGCTCCAACAACGCAATGTAATAGTCGCTGTTCATAGTCTGCCCCTTTTGGAGATAGTCGATGAAAATTATTCCATATGTATCCCAAAATACGGATGCCATAACCTTTCCAGCCGACTGTTGAGTTTTTGGTTGTTTTGGACGAGGTTCGTCGCCTGCTCGCCACTCAGCTGGCTGCCGACTTAACTCTGGTGTGAAGTGATGAACCCAAGTTACATCCATTGTCACATACCGACGCAAAAATTCGGCTTTATTGCGGTTGAACAGCTTTAAACACTTCTCTTAATCATCAACACGTTGTTGTTTTTGGTCGACTGTGAGCAAACGCGGTACCCACTTTGAACAGAGCTTTCGCATGTCCAAATATTCGTGTATGATATATCCAACACGCTCTTTTGATATCTTCAGAGCCTCAGCTATCTCGATCAACTTCACTTTACGGTCATTTGTAATCATTTTGTGAACTTTTTTGATGTTTTCATCTGAAACAGCCTCTTTTGGACGTCCACTGCGTGCATCATCTGTGCTTGTATGACCACTTTTCAATTTTTCAATCCACTTGCGAATGATTCGTTCGGCTGGTGCAGAGTCCGGGTAACACTTATCAAGCCATTTCTTTGCATCGGCTGCATTTTTTCCCATCAAAAAGCAATGATAAATCAAAACACAAAATTGCTTTGAATCCATTTTTTTCACAATAACAAAAGTTGCTTCACTCACAACGCTATATCTCGAGAACTAATCATCCGACAGCTGTCAAATTTATACACGTATCTTTTGAAGGTTGGTACTAACTGAAAATAGTATGAATTTAATTCAAGTGGTGCCCTCTCTTAGAAACTGCACTGAGTTTTTAGCCCTTGTTACGTTTGACTGTTATATTGTACACCTTCATTGTAGTCGGCCGACAATCAATATTGTCTCTTGGTCCACCAATGGACATTTAAGCGCTTTTTATTTAGTTCATTCATATACCAGAGATATTTTATATGCTCTGAAGTAGTTTTTAGTTATTGTCTTCTAATACCCGATTTAGTGGTATTGAGTGCTAACTTATTTTTGGAATGAATAGAATAGTTCAGCCTCTTGATATTCCTAAAGAGGAATCATCATTGGAGCATTTTACTCACGGCCGTTCTTTGTGCTTATAAGTATGCTAATGATAGAAACATTCCAGTGATCACAATTGAGCGTTAACCACGGGAGTCCACGTTTAACCAGGGCTTACTGATCTCGTCCCGTTTGCTACTCCACCTTCTGGATAATACTTGTATTTACGGCGTCAAGAATCTTAAAGCTTTTATCTATAAGTCTTGGTACAACCCGCACTAGGTTGTTTTTGTACGTGTATTTTCACCGAGTTTGATGCAGTATTCGGTAACCCTCAGTGAAGTTACTGTCATTGTCTGTCGATACCAATGTTTCTTTCAGGGGGCAATGCATAATTTAATAGGAAGAAATGTTGCTTGCATTTGTACCACTTGTGGCTAATTTTTTGCATCAACTTTAAGCTTTTTGTTTACTACTATCTCTTTTTTTAGAAATCAAATTTGTTTTTTATTCTAGTTCAGCTTAGTCAGAGTATTATTCACTGAGTAGTTTCCCCTTTTGCTTAAGCTCCTAGTAGAGGAGCTCCATTCCCCTTAACTTTGTGTGGAATTCGTTGTTTTCACCCTCAAAGCATTTTCGTTTCATAGAGTCCTGTTTCTCATGCATTAAGCCTTGAACTTTTTAAATACTGCGTTAATACATAATGTCTGACAAGAAGAAAGAACAAAACGATCGAAGCGAAAGGCTTTATATGAGCTCTCACCAACACTTATGTTTAGACAACTTTTAAATCTTGCAAATGCTTAACCGAGTTCGAATGAATCTTAACCTTAAATAAGAGCTCATTCAGTTGCGCTGGTGGCTTTCTCCCTGTGTTATTTCGTGAAAGGCAAATGAACCACCACTGACTTAATTAACTTCGTCTCTTGGCCGCTTTGTGTTTTAGAAAATGGTAACGAATTGATGAATGCAATTTCTATCAATTTCAGCAAGGAATTCGACAAAATTTCGCATCACCTTATCATTTTCAAACTCAAAAAACGTTTGTGTCATGGAAAAAAGTTATTTAGGGGACCGAGAGTACATAGTCATTTCCAGATCCTCAATATCCGACCCTTAAAGCCATCTTAGACCAATCATCTTTATCCTAACGATAAATGATATTGATCTTGTTACAATGGATTCTAACCTTCTTCTTCTTCAGAGGGCATTGATATGACTGTTTTACTCCAGAGTCATATCGTTGAATTCTGACTCCCAATGCTTGCAACATGACTTAAATAAATTTTCGTGTGACACTTATTTGTGATTCTCACTTACATATTGGCAGCATTATTAATAAAACCTCGAACCCTTATGTTACAAAGTCCCCCATACATTTTTATTCGTTTTGCGCTTCATTACGATCTCGCTAATGCACTTTTTATTCACAAGTTATCGACTGACAGAGACATGCAAAATATTTAATTTACTCCCAATTCCCGTAATATAATATTCATGCCCTTCCTCCAGATTCAAATTCACTGTACGTGTCAAGAATGATGAGTACAATAAATAAATACGTTGAAGCTTTTGACCTCAATAGCCGAAATACTCAATCAAAAAAGCCCTGTTCAACATGCTTCTCTGAACTTTGCGTCTCTTCAAATCGCGTTAGCAGATGATCTTTCAAAATTTCAACTTACACAGTAGTATCTTCACACTTCACACAGTAGTATCTGTGTGAACGACTGAAAGCATTTGTCAACGATCTGGTTGATCCATATTAGTACGATTTTAGGCCGAGTATAAATAATAAAGAAAACCCAAGAAGTCCAGATTTTTATCAATTTCAAACCTGCATATGACAGCATTCACATAGAGTTATGCGGTATCTTGTGACTTTTTTCACATCATACTTGAGAAAACAGTGAAAAACTCTCAAGCCAAAACTATGTACAACCCTTACGTACACTGATAACATGATATCATTGGCAAAAGACAGCAAGCTATCGCTGGTGCGTTCACAAATATTAAAACACATGCTGCAAAAATGTGTGCAAATGAGGGAAAAACCAAATATATCCTCTCAAGTAGAAAAACTACACAATATCGACGAATCGCCAAGAATTACACGAAATGCATCTCAGCAGAAATCAAACGAAGAACCACACCTATTCCCTATTTTTTTGGCCCAAAAAAGAACTACGTAATAAAACCTAATCAATTAACAGTAAGACGATTTTACTTACGACCAGTCTTCCTCTATGTTTCAGCAAAATGGAGGTTGATCCATATCTATATCTATATTAAGAAACAGGTAGTTATCTTGTCCCAGAAAAAAGCTTACGAAATCGAGTACAGTTTTAATTTTTTGGTGAAAACTAATCGGTTTTACCGTAAAGTTTTCGGTATTGGAAAATCCATATAAGATAAAATCCACATCTTCTACTTTGCCTTGTCAAGTAGTCTTTATTGCGAAAACATATTCCATAAAATTTCTTCTGATTTTGAACATTTCAAGCTATACGTACATTAAATATCTCACAAAGCACCCTCCAGCACCTAAATATCTATAGCACTAAGTACGAGTACCTTTATAGTTGTTGATAAAATATAACTTATTTATTAAATGTTATTATTTTTAGATTAGCAACTGAATGCTTAAGTATTTTATTATTTTTTTATTTATTATTTCTTTTTTGTTTCTTTTCTTGTTTCGTTTTTTTTCCTTTTTTAATCACCTGCTCAATACACACAATTAAAAAACAAAATAATACCCAAAATCCCGTAAAAAAAAAAAAAACAAACAAATCCCTACTTATCCTTTTCCAATTTTATCCACCATTACACTATCACACGTGTAGACAAAATAGACAAACTTTACGAAGACTCCATTCAAGAATTAAATGATCTTATTGGCGAACTAGACTCATTTCAACGGGAACATGAGGCACGTGAAAAATCCCACTGCAGCAGTACGGATAGTGGCTCAAATGAAAACCCATCAATTGCAACTCTTACACCATCCCTGAAGGATGTCATCTCAGTCAGCACCACTATTAAACAACAACCACCATCAACAAATGGTAATGGCAGTACAACTGATGCAGATTCCGATAAAATCTCCATTGGTAGCTTCAATTATTCGACACAAAGTACCACAGCCAGTGATGCGGCAAAATTTGCCTACTCAGACTCAGAATTAAGTCGTTTTGTTGGTGAAACAAGCTCAATGGGATTTGAAAATCCAACATTCGCCCATTTTGCACAATCCGAAACAAATGGCGATAGTCTCTCTGTAGGTGGTGAAGATTCCATTTCAAATCCACAACGCTCATTGAACGACAATGATTCTGGAAGTGGAGTTGTAGTGATCTATGATCATACAATCCCATGCACACCAGACATTGATTATGTTAAGCAAAATTCTGAAATTGTTGTACTCCGTACAAAAGATCCCCAAACACATGAACCATCAGCATCATCGGCAGCAACAGTTTCCTCAACTTTGACACCAAATCCAATGGAGAATCCCAAACAAAGGCTGAGCTCATTTCGCAGTGAACACTATTCAACACCAGACAATAACAATCGCAACACACTTCTCAACAATGATCAAGGTACGAAAACATTAAAGAAGCAACAGCTTCCACCAATCGATGGTAGTACATGTATTAGTAGTAATGGTGGCGATTACAAATTGTCCAAGTTAAACTTGAACCGTATCGTCGTTGATAGGAAAACACCAAATTTTAATAGTTTAAGTAATAGTAATAATAATAATGATACAAATAAAAACAACAATACAATATCACCACTAAGCAAAGACTTTAAGGCAAGCTTAGATGAGAAACTACGTTCTCAACAACAGAAAATTGAAAGCCAACATCAGCAACAACAACAACAACAACAACAGTCATCACAACAGCAAAAGCAACAAAAATTTAATTTGAAAATAATTTCAAAACCATTACCACCCTTACCACCACAATTACCACAAACGTCATCATTGCCTTCGCATCAATCCCTTAAATCATCATCATCATTGTCATCATCTTCATCGACGCCGCCTGTGTCAACGTTGCATCCACCGGTTGTTGTTACAAATGTACCAGTGGTAGCAACGGTGAAGCCGAGCATTTCACCACGTCCGGCTTCGTTGTCGGGTTTGTCTTTGCTTTATTTTTCATTTTTGTTTTTTATTTGTTAAATATTTAATACGATATTATATTGTTTGTCTTTGTTTTGTTTTAGTTTTTTTTTTTTTTACATAAATTTTAACAATTCTAACAAAGCAGTGATCAAGCAATTAGGCTGGTGTAAATATTTGTTTAGAGTAACACACACATTACACATTTCTGTGTAAGATAGTTGATCGATTTGATAATTGTTGGTTAATTAGTACAGTTAATAGAGATTGGCGATTACAAATTGTTGCAATATTGATTCTGTCTTCAAATTTCATGTAGCGATTGTCTTTTTGTATTCTCATTTCAAATTTTTTTGCCATCTATTTTAAAATGTTAAAAACGGGGTTTTCTTTTGTAAATTATCTTTTTGAGGTTAAACAGGGAAAGCTCTTAAACTAGAAAACAATTCACATATAGCAAAAAGTTCCATTCTTTTCATATTTCAGTCGTCGATCATTAAGATTTTTGATACAGTAAATCCCTGTATCACAATGAAAGACCTTTCACTACATTGTGACCAATGAAAAAAATTGCTTAATGAGAATGTAACATATAAAACATAACAAGCATTTTTTAACGTCGTAACTTATTCAATTCCATTTAACTCCAAAATGTCCTTCAGATGATTTTCTTTTTACTCACATTAATGTCTATTTTGGTAGAGTTTTCTATTAATCAGTCATTTTGTTCTTATAACAAATATTCAATCAAATTTAGAATTTGTTGAGATATCGCCTTTTTCCCAACTATTAAGAATCGAAAATAGAAGTTGCTGATACGTAATTGTCTTCGTTATTGAAGTTGTTCAGTCTCATTTCTAAAATTTGGTGTTTAGTGCTCCGTAGGAAATTGCTCAAGATATTTTCTTCAGCCTTCGATGTTCCAGCTTTACATATATGATAGATCCTAAAATCATTATTAACGTCATTCTGAGCTTTATGGTACTCAGAGTAGCTACTCCTTATGCAAAAATTAAATAAATAAATAAATTATTAACCAATATAAATGAAAATGAAAAGAAGTTTCAATTAAATTTATTTTCATATGCATTGCCTTTCCATCTTAAGAAACTATCCTCCTGATGTATACAGTTACTACATGGTTACAAGAGGTAAACCTTCGAAAATATTAAAAAAAAAACTGGAAACAGTTTGGCATGAACTGGCAGCCGACCGTAGTTTTCACTGAGCTTTTTAAAACTAACAATCTTTCTCTTATCTTCCTCTCTCTCATTCTAATTGTCAACTGCAGATGCAAAGAGTAAAAGCCAACTTGTTTCCTTCTGTTGCTTAAAGAAACGTTTTTACAGCTTATTTTTAGTCCATTGAACTCTAGGCCTAAAGAGTTGTGTCCATGAATCTAATTTTAACCTAGATTCCAGGAGAGTTAATAAGTAAGTAGTTTCGATTCGGTTATTCCCCGTGCAGTTTCATCCTATTCTAGTAATCTTTAATGTGTTATGGCACTATATGGTGTTTCTATTGAAATGCATGATAGACCAGAACTGGTAATTTAAACTCACTGTATACAACTTTTCATCGTACGAGTATACAATTCTCCAAAGACCTAATTCCCAGTATGACATGTTTTAATCTGAATTCAGGAGAAAACTAATGAGCTGTTTTTTTTTTTTTTTTTTTTTTGTGGAAACAAGTGCAAATGTCTGTCGTCTGAATTGCAGACAATTTTGAGATGATCAGTTCAGTTTTAGGATGTATTTGGCCATTTTTATAATGAAGAAATGCAGTCTGTTTTAGCCTTATAAAATCTACGTCTTCGACTATAGGTATCGGTTCATAGTGTAAAGCGATAATTTTCGTGGCCAAATAACTATAGAATTACAATTTTGATTCGTCAGCGTTTGAAAATATTGGATGCGGCAGTAGTTGAGTTTTTGGAAAACTATGACTAGTTTTTCCAATGTCACCAAACTTTCGGCAGGAATTGCCACGCTTCGATCACTATTTTCTCTCGAGCTACAGTACTCACACTTGCCTGGTAAACATTTAACGGCAGCACCGTTCTCGTAAGAATAGCTAGGAAATTTGCATATTTTTGTGTTACTGATTCGCTACAGGATTATGATGAGAGTGTTTACTTACTCCTTCGAAATTAGGTACAACAACTTATAAATTAACTTGGTAATTATATGTAAATATTTATTTATTTATTTTTTTTTTTTTTGAGAACCTAAAACCCTGTGATTTGCTCAACAAATGGAAGTTAAGTAAGTTAATGTAAGTTAGTCTTTTATAAAGAAATATACATTGGATTTCATCTGCTCAATTAAGACCATTCAGTATTCGTCTGATTTTTTGATCACTGTAAGTTACCAACTAAAAACGTTGTATTATAACCCTGAAACACAACTTCTTTTGCTTGGTGATGGTTTAGATTTAATAGTGACTGTTACTTACTAATCAAAACTAAGCACAGCACTTTTAAAAATGAATCCACCCACGGTTTTACTCATTGAAAAATGTGAAAATTCAAAGGTAAACGACTTTGTACTTTGTCTCCTTTTTCCTTAAGCCTTCCTTTTTATTTTTGTTTTTGTTTTGATTCGTTGTTTTGAAAATCGAATTTTTTAAATGCCGTTGTGTTGATAACATTTGCATTTTGTTGCATTATTTGCTGTTCATAACTCATTGTCATTGTCATTTATATCATTCATACACACTCGAAAAATCTAAATTAAAAAAAAAAAAAAAAAAAAAAAAAAAAAATCAAACAATCAAAAGCTGAACACTATAACTATAACACAATAAACACAAAATATAAACGTAACTTTATTTACATTTATATACAATAAATAATAAAGAAACACTAAAGAATTGGCTAACAGCAAAAATTTGTAACATTCGTTGAGATGGTAAATTTTAAATAAAATGTACTTTTGGTGTCTTGTGGTTATTTGTATATACATAATTATAAATATGTATGATTGTTGGATGTATATTATTGCATTTGTTTTAAGTAAGAATATCAATAATTAACTAAAAAAAATTTATCTAGAAAATCTGTTAATGTATTCTTTGTAAATAAACATTAGGCTGTGGTACGAGAATTGCAAGACGTTCCTCAGTAAATACAGCGAAACCACCACCACCTGTACGACGAAGTTCGTCCGTAACACCGAGTCATAATCTATCGACACCGGTAAGTTAACACAAAAATTGTTTATTTCTTTTTTTTTTTTAAACTTTACTCTATTTATCATCTTAAATTAAGTTTATCAGCACAGCTAGTAGAAAAATCCTTAATAAAAAATACTAATACTTAGGCCATAATAATCTATTTAGTTTTTACAGGAAGTCTGGAATTTCAATATAGGTATTGAAAGAAGAAAAGGTTCTTCCTAAAACTAATTTATACCAATATGCTTCTATTATAGCTACAATTTAGGTAGTTACATTCGACATTAATAGTTGTTCAGACTCGTTCAATGTACTGGCGTAAACGGATGTGATTTAGAAAATGTTGTCTTAATTTAAAGCTACTTAACATACATAAATCGATTTTACGGTCACGTGTGGCCCTGTGTTGCTTTCAGATGATATTGTTTTTGCAACATCGGAAATTAGATTGTATCATTTTATGCTCAATATATTTACCCCTCTCTTAAGTTTTCCTTCTCATGACTTGTTAAATCGATTGAAAAAAAAAAAAAAAATCCTCATTAAAAACTGTTTCTCTAACGTTTAGACATCCTCGAAGTTAAAGTACTCTCCCCAAACAAACTTAGCAATTTTTTGGATGATTTTTCTTGCCTCATGTGGTCTTGTTTTATCGTGATGAAAGAGTACGCTCTTTCTGTTGGCCAACGACGGAAGTATGCGCGGAATCTCTGAAAAACATAATGCTGATTACAATAATGATCGAAGTGAAACGGTAAATCACTTTCAGCTCATAGCACACAAGACCCTCGCAATTTCATAAAAACAATACATCATTGCCTTCGTCTGTTGTCGGCCAGTTTTTGACGTTGATGGCGGAGTTTCCCTTCTGTAAACATAGCCTATTTTATTTACAAATTTTTTATAAACTATTAACTTTTCATTTTCAGTAACCAAGTGGTCCAAATACTTCCCCCTTTAGGTTTAAGGCACATATGGCAATTTATGTGAATCCATACAGAACGAAACCAAGTCTTTTGATGCGAATAAACGCAATTGTCTAAAATCCAAATTGTCCAAATCCATATTGCGTAGTTCTTCATCATCAGCATTTGATGGCCTTTTTGATAGAGGTTCATTCTTAAAAGAAAAGTCAGCCGATTGGAATTTTGAAAAGTTTACCCTGAACTCAAAAAGTATAATTTTCTCAAATGTGCTTTGTGTTCACAAAACAAAAACAACATTACCTCCTTACAGACTCCGATACCGTAATCCGGATTTCAACTTTCCACGTAAATCTCTTGCAGAATAAATTGTAGCCTTACTTGTCTTTCATATACAGTTCGCTGGTTGCCAGCATTTTAGCGTGAATAATAGAAGCCATCTAAGGCAAAGCCTTCCGAAGTCGATCATTTTTCCCACACTTTGATTGCTTATTTAGAATATGCTTTAACTGTAACCAACAAACTATTGGATATATATTTTAATTCGTGTGGTTTTTTTTTTTCAAAATTTGAACGTTTGTTTAAGAAAAACATGTACAATAGTATTATTCAAGGTATTGCCCATCTGAAGCTATGACTTTTTCCCATCTTTCTGGCAATTTGTGGATCCCATCCCAAAAGAACTGCGCCGGCTTGGCAGCCGAGAATGAATCAAGCCAATTTTTGATATTCTGTTCTGATGTGAACCGTATTTCAGTGAGGGCGTTCTGCATTGACCGGAACAAATGGTAGTCAGAAGGGGCAATATCTGGACTATAAGGCGGGTGCGGTAGGACTTCCCATCCACTTTTTTCCAAATAGTTCTTAACCGGAAAAGCAACGTGGGGCCGAGCGTTGTCATGATGGAAAATTATTGCCTCGTCTCTGGTCGCATATTCCGGGCGTTTTTCGGCTACTGTTTTCTTCAAACTTATTAATTGTGTTCGGTAGCGTTGTCCATTGATGGTTTCACCCGGTCTTAGCACCTCATAATACAGCACACCCATCTGATCGCACTAAATACAGAGCATTACCTTCGCGCCATTGATATTTGGCTTTACCGTTGGTTTGCCTGGTTGGCCGGGTTTCACATATGACTTTTTGCGCTTGGGGTTGTCGTAATGGATCCATTTTGCATCACCAGTAACAATCCGATGCAAAAATGACTTCCTTTTGTGGCGTTCCAGCAGCATTTCGGACATGCAAAACCGCCTTTCGACGTCTCTCGGCTTGAGTTCATGTGGAACCCAATTTCCTTGCTTTTGAATATATCCAGCTGCTTTTAAACGTTTTGAAATGGCTGCTTGAGTGACACCCAAAGATTCTGCGAGCTCTTCTTGTGTTTGGCAACAATCTACATAGAGAAATGCTTCCATTTCTTCATCTTCAAACTTTTTTGGCTGCCCAGGACGTTTATCGTCTTCTAAGCCAAAATCACCACTTTTAAATCGTGTAAACCACTTTTGGCACGTTCACTCAGCTAGCGCATGTTCACCATAAACTTCCACCAAAATACGATGACTTTCGGCAGCAGTTTTTTTTTCATATTAAAGTAATGAAGAAGAACTCCCCGCAAAAACACTTTTTCAGGCACAGGGCTCGACATATTTGAGTGAAAAAAAAATTATTGTTGTTTAAGCTTCAAATGAATGACATATACTATAATGACGCACAATGACAGTAGCATTTCTAACGCATGTTCCAATGGAACAATACAAGTTACGCCATCTCTTAGCAAACCGCACGAATTAAGTTATAAACCCAATACAATGGCCAGAATATCGCTCCTTGAGATATAGGTCTTATTGATGGTTTAAAATCGAATTAATGATTGTTCTGAATCTGAGAAGGTGTTTGATCAGGTTCAATGGCTGTCATTTACTGGCTTAATGGTCGTTCAGAGCAGATTAGAGCATCTTTTATCATATTATTGATTGCGCCTTTCATATCTAGAAAAAAAAAAATCAACTGTGTATTCTTGGTTAGACAGCGTAACTCGCTGCATATTTAAATTTTTTTTTTTTTTATAATCCCGCGCGCACACCAAGGGGATATGGATACCCTTTTACCGGCTTTGGTGTAGTAGTTTGAAACTCAGGTGTGTTTGGTTTCGATATTTTTCCCAGAGGTGGTTGTCAAACTGGACGGGACGAGCCAGTGCATCCTCAACCAGTGGGTCTAAGTACGTGCTAGTTGTTAGTTCGTTACATTTAGCCAGCCAGCAACCACTCCAACATCAGTGTTATGCCTTCATGTCGGAGTTGACGCCAACGGGATTTTTCATAAAACTACATACAAATTCTATGAAGACTATTTCAGAGAATTGCCCCGCAGGGATTCGAACCCGCGACCCTCTGCTTGAGGAGTCTATGCATATACCACTACACCACGGCCATTCTTTGCCGAGTGCACATTTTCTTTGCTAGACTTGGAAGCACAGTCTCATAAGACCTTCTTTGTGTTGGTATGTGTTTTGCATTCAGAAAATAGTTTGCACATATGAAGCTCAGCCATTCTCTTCATACGCTCAGAGGCAAGTAAGTCAGACTGTTAGGTCTAAGTGTCGTAGCGACTGAGATTACAATCATTTTTCACCAAAGGTTCCGTATGTAGGCCAATGCTAGACTAAAAGTAAAGTTTTTGTTTAGAGCTCAAAGTATAACTGGATATATGCTACAAGTTAAAGGTGAGTTGGAATCACATATTAACGCAGTGGATTATGTTACTCAGTTCATCGGTCATGATCTGGTTACCTGGAAAATGAGTTTTGATCGTTACGTTTAAAGTTTTTGCTTCTGTTCGTATTTTAAACGGAACTTTTTTGACGCTGGTGTTAGTGAGTGTTTCGATCTTTTTGCAAGAATCTGTATAGGAGGCACTATTCAAAAGCCGAATTAGCTTTTAGGATTTTTAGTTTCCCTATGTAGGCACTACATTGAACCGGGATCTATAAGAATTTTTCTTGGAATAACACACCACTTCAAAGCATTTAGTGATAAGTCCTCCTTCTTGGCAACGCAATATGCAATGAATTCGTCTACTGCTACCTTGGTGGTATCGTTAGTACAGAATCATAGGAGTAGTAAACTGACGTTACGACGAACTTTTTCCCTTTTCCATTCGTTGCTTAGCTAATTACTGCACTAGCTCAATCTTCATAGTTAAACCATTCAAGTTCAAATTTAGATGCTGCGTGTGAGCTCAGTGTGATCAAAATCACCCTACAGCGCTCTAAACTCCACAAAGATTCAAGACCATAGAATTTTCTTTATGCCAATTCAAGGCATAATATATAATATACATATGTAACGTACATGCAACAATCTCCTCTTCATACATGCATAGTTTACATATATCATTTTATTAATAACCAAATTTTTCGAACACTTATAATATCCAGAATTCCACAGCACAATTTATTCTACATTTTAAGGTCTTAATGATAAGTATTTACAAACAAATAAATGTATCAAGTGACTTCGTCTAGAATCTCCACGTAGTGCTAAATATTTAGAACTTTATATTTCTTCAGATTGGATTTATATATAGCTATACTTAATTGGTAACAATTTGCTTCTCTTAAATTCTATTTGAAAAGTTTTATAACTATTATGACATTAAGTTAAGTTTAAGCTATAGTAATATCATCCCGCACGGCTTTTATTTAATTTGTTGCAATAAATTCAAATTGGCTACATTTGAAAGGAAATGGTTTATTTATTTTAAATTAGATTTAAACAAACTACATCCTTCTTTTCCTTATTCCCATTCCAATTGGTTTATTCATTCCACTTTACAGAATTCACCAAATCTAATTCAACAAAATACAATGAATAACTCTGTGGAGAGTTTACCACCACCACCAGCGTACCTATTGGATAGGCAACACTCGAACAGCATACCGCAAACACTTTCAACGGCATCATCGATTAAGGTGGCGGAGACTGTAAAAGCATTATCTGCGATACGACATACACCGGCAAGTCCTAGCGCAATCAGGAGAGCACAAAACATCATAAATCAACAGCAGCAACAACAGACTGCAACAATACAGGTGAGAGAAGGATTATTCATTATCCCCTTTCCTGCCAACTGAATTCCCTTATTAATTTACTATCATTACATATTTTTATATTTAATTTATTGTTTTGATTTTAATTTTGTACAATATCCTTCAATTCCTTTCCAATAAAAACTACCAGAGTCAAAAACAAGAGAACAACATTTATACAGCAAATTCCCTGATGCATGATGCCTCTTCTGTAGTAGTTGAGAATATATTCAATAAATCACCACCACTACCACCACCGAAAACACAAGTCTATCAACACTACCAACATCCTCAATCTGTACCAACTTCCCCGCCGCAACAACAGCAACAATATAATAATCACTACAATCATCACAGTCACCAAAACCACCTTGGCCAATATAATAATTATCATCACCAAAATAGTAATAATCACCAGCTACAGCAGCAACAACAATCTCTGCCACCACCACCGCCGCATGAGCAATCAATGGTACCTCCACCATTACCCCCACCAAATCCCCAACCACAAAAACACCAACAACAACACAATACAACGAACACAAACAATCATAGTAGTTGTGATAGTAATTCTGTAAGTTTTTTTGGTTAATTTTTTGTTTTTTTGTTCCTTACGTTGGTTATCCAAGTGTGTAGGAATTATTAAGAGATACATTCCTCAGGGTTGCTGTTTTAGGCCTGCTCTCTTATATGAATTCGTTTTTTTTTTTATTTTTGTTTTGATGAAGCATATTTTGTACCTAATGTGTAATTACTTTATTTTGCAGTCCTTCCGAACAACATGTAATTCACCCGGAATTTATGCTCAACCGAAACAAATGGCCAGCATGTCCAGCTTTCGTTCGTCCAGTCCTGGTCCGCAAATACAACAGCAACAATCACATACGCCACCAGCTCAGCCAAAAACGAATCCAGTTCTAATTGCTCAATTAAATGCTCGCCTAAGTAAACAGCAACAGCAGCACCAACAGCAACAACAACAGCAGCAGCACCCACAATCAGAATATGGCACCTATCAAATAGCTGCACATCATCAAGACAATAATCGTTCAGCGATTAGCGCTCAACACCACCAGCCCTTATATGGATCTACGCCAAATTCACCGCATCAACAGCAGCAACAACACCACCACAACCAGCATCAGCAACAACAGCAACATCAGCAGCAACAACAACAGCAACACCATCATCATCATCAGCAACATAACCAAAGTTATAATCAGATGTCGACAGAGCAAATATACTCGCGCCAAATGAATGATCGTTATTGCCAGAGTCAGCAACAGCAGCATCATCACCAACAACAACATTACGATGGTAAACAAAATCAAATCTATGGTAGCACTCTTAGTAACACTTCCACCACCCACCACCATCATCATTATAATAATCCACCATCATCACATTCATCATCTTTTTATCACCCTCCATCTCAACCATTACAATCATCTTCATCCCAATCACAAAATGCAGCAGCTCAATGCACTTCGGTAACCCATCCAACTATTAATCAAACTGTTGCGACTGCTTCGGCAGCAGCCCATCAACATCATTATCAGTATCAGCAGCTTCACTATTCAGGTCCTCCTCCGCAAGAAGAGCCACCACCACCGCCAATTGCATCTGCCACAATGCCGAGGAGCCAACGCAGTGCTTCTTCCATTTCATCTAATCATGCTGCAGCTTTTGCTTCTGGCACAACTATTTCATCTACTTCTACTATTCCAAAGAATCATCATTTGCGTTCGCAACAATATCACCATCTACAGGGCAGCAACAATAATAACAACAATCACAACCAAAGACCACCAGCTGCTGCTAGCATTGGTAGTGCTAGCACTGCTGGTCATCTTCATAAGCAACCTCCAGTTCCGACACGACACAGCAGTGTCCAGCAAAAGATTTTTGTTACTACCAATCCTTTTATGTCCACAACAGCTATTCACTGTCCATCAGGTAATTCATCATCTTGTTCAACACCTACGTCTGCTGTTTATACACCAATATATGGCGCCACCGGAAATAATTCAAGGCAAACATCATTTAGTCATGGTCAGCCACAACAACATTATCAACAGTCAGGAAATGCTCCTCCGGGAGTACAATGTACGGCGAACACAAGTAAATGAGACAAACAACATAATTTTGTGGCGAAATTTTGTGTTTGGTTTTTGTTCATGCTCTTTAACAAATTGCGTGAGATCTCTTGGACAAGACAATATTTAAAAAAAAAAAAAAAAAAATGTTTTTGCAAAAGGAAGATAATAACATCTTCCTTGTATATGTGCCATCTGCTAACCATGTGGAAGGAAGAAAATTTTCGCTGATATGCTGCATTTTGTTTGATGCTTGAATGATTTTTTTTTTCTTTCTATTTTTATTCTTGTGTTTTTCCTTTGATTTTTTTTTTTTTTTTTTTTTTTTTCTAATTAAGATTGTCTTTTATCTATATATTTCGAGAGTTTGTCAATATTTGTAAATGGTTAACTGCATTTTGCATGGTTTCGTTTTACTCTGCTACTTTGAATCAGAAAGCTCGCTTAAAATCGCATCTGTGATTTTATATGATATATGGTATACAGTATATTTAACAAAAGCGTGTGACTTAAAGGATAATTCAATTTATCTTTTAATTTTGTTAAAGGAACAAAATGATCTATTTTAAAGTATTTTCACATTTCGTTAATGCGCAAAGCGCCTAACACATTGTCCAGTTCCTTCCATAAATAATTATCAACTCACACCTTTTAAAAGCATTTTATGCTGTTTTATTGTGTTTTCCCTTGGTCCTTTGCTTCATAAATCCTTTGAAATTTTCAATCATATTATCATCTGTAAACTGAAATTACCAATCCAGTCCAATTCTTTATAAAATTCTAACATATCACTTCGATATTTCGGATCGTTGTCCTCTTGAACTATTCGTTCTAGTACAAATGAAATCTTCGAACTCCGAGATTCTTAGTTGAGGTCATCAATTGTTGTACCCCGCCATACAGAAACAGCACATTTGCCGGATAATTCCAACGTGCGTAGAACGATAGCCTCACCATGCATAATTTACACTCGTCTCGACAGATTCTTTTGTAACGATGAGTCCACTTGAGTCTTGTTTTAATGCGTTTTTCGGATAATTATGTTGAAGACGGTCCTCGTGACCTTTTTCTTTTAACTTCGCTTTTCTTGGACTTATCTTGTAATTAGGGGCCGTAGAGGCGAACTTTAGTACTCATATCATGCAAATATGGGCTAGTAGCTAAATTTGTCTCACTGATTGGCAGCTATGTTTATCCAATGTCGTTCATTAGATGAGATTTTAGTTTACCAGTGAAACCGTTGAAAACTTCTTAACTTGCACAGCAAATTTGTTATTTTTTTCAATTTCTGTTTGTAAAGCCTTTAGAATAATTGTCCTTATATTAAGGTTACAAAAAACACGCATCTGAGCTACATGTAGTCCGGTGAAATAGCTATTTACTCCTTTTAGATTAAAATTCGTTCCGTAGTAGAAATCAGTTTACCCTAAACGCATGTTGTTTGCTTTCTTAGGGAGGTAATTTAAACAATGTAATCAAGGTCAACTGCAAACTTTAAACTATACAGTAAACTCGGGGAAAAAGCGGTTCTTCGGTATGTTTCTTTTTTTCTTACATATTGACATATGTAACACGTAAGTGAATTTTTCTCCGCTTCTTGTTTGGTTGCTGGGTTGAAGCAGTTTTTTTTTTCTGTAACAGAATACTGCAAAGTTTTCATGTCACCCTACGATAACTCTAAGTGTAACATCGTTATCACAATTTCCTTGGTGATTAACGAGCTTAAATATTTAAATTTCCTGCACTTCGGGACAATGACTTCTTTTAAATATAAGTCAGGAGTTGGGTTTATGGGTTTCGTATAAACAAAAATGTAAACATTCGGTCTTAGTGCGATTGATTCGTAACCAGTTATATTCTAGTGCATTTTTGTGAAAAAAAGAGTCGTTCTGGGCTCGCCAATTTTGTGAGTCAACAGAAAATCTTGCATAACATATGCACTACCAACGTCAACTCCGAATTCTCCTATAATTCCAGCTGTTCTTTATTTAGATCTGATAGATTGTAAGAGCATTTTTTCTAAATCGATGAAGATGTGCTGAAAACATTCTTTGATCGGTGTTATTATCTGAACATCCTCCGATCATCTTATCCGAAGTTCTGCAACATGTTTCAGCTCTGCAAATCATCCCAAGCGATATGAATTCCTCAATTGTTTTGTGGTACCTTTGCATTAATCGACTCACTCTTCTCCTCATTGGGTGAAAGGTACATTTGATCTGCTGTCCATTCGTTTGCTATATGGTGATGCCTATTGCTTTCAGCCCCGCTCTCGTTTGGAGCTTTTCGGTCGAGATGCGTTTCGTCTTTCCTCCGACAATGTTGTGAGTATAAAATTGCTGATTGCATATTGATTGATTGCTGTGTTAACCCACATTGGACTTTCAATTCTCCTAACACTTCGCTATTGTGTATAATGCCACACCTAACATTTTGCTAAGTAGCCTAAATTATGGCTACGATTTTTTCTTGAATGTCGGCAGAAAACCGAACGGATGAAATCTTCAATGTTCCACAGATTTGTTTGGTCGATCCTGACCGAAAGCCTGCCTCTTTGATATAGAGTGTTGAATTTAAATAATTTCTGATGTTGTTAATTAATTAATTCCATTCATTTTGCTATTTGCCTCTCCCCTTGTTATATTCCATTAGGCTGCTTTTCTTAGGAAGCTGGGTAATGATCCCCTTACTCTACTCATCGGAAAAATATTCCTATATTTGAGAACGTGTAAGATTGACTATAAATATTCATTAGCTTATTGATGAAGGTCACACGATACGTTTGTAGATCATGCATTTAACTGGGTTAAGTGATACCCAACTTTAAATGAATCTCTGCTGATTTAATATCAATTTGTATCGTTATTATGTTACGAGTGGTGAAAGCACTCGAAGAAATTGACAAACTACTCGAATAAATACAACTGCCATTTAGAGAGGCAGTTTTTTTCTTTATTTCAGCTGTTGAAATGCTCATTTCAATTATACGCTTATTTATCTTGATTGTTTTGCAAATGCATTTATCAAGTCATTTGTTTTGTTATTTTCTTATTTTCAGAGTGTGATGGTATTTACTCCTAATTTGCTCTAATTAACTCCAAATTGCTTTGCTATTTTTTAGTCTTTTTCTCATGTTTTGCTTGTGAGTTTTAAACGTTTATTGTATTTTGTTTATTTTAGATTACTCGTCCACGAATAACGAAAAAACCGGTAGCATCCGATCAAAGACCAAAGCAGAATTCCTAGAGAATCTCAATGCAAAATTGGCAAAACAGGGCATCTCTGGACGAGCATTCGCAGTGCGAAATCTAATCAACAGTAAAGCATTGGTAAGTTAAATTGACTTCCCATTTTCGCTTCGTCGATTATTTCTATTTTGCATTTTAATAATAAAAAAAAAAATGCTTATTATGCATATGAAAACAAAATTCTAGTTGTATCAAAATCCGAATAAGTTGGTACGCCCAAGCTCTCAATATCAACAACGACAGCAACGGCGATCGTCATCAAACGGTGGCGAACTAGGTCAAGTTATGTGATGCCTCACATTGATATAAACAAAGTAAGATGTGGACATCCATATATACATTGAATGGAAAATAATAATTAACTGAATTAAGTTGTTGTTATATAACTAAAACAAAATACCAAGAAAGCAACATTAACCATTAAATGAAGTCATGGGACACTTACGAAACAACGTTAATTTACTTTTTATGATTTTTAATGGAATAACATACTTACAAAATCTAACTATGTAGAATGTATTTTGTATATTCATCGTTCGTACACCTCAACGACTAGTGGGATACTCTTTGTAGCAACAGATCTCCAATAATTTGATATCAAGTTTCCTTGCAAAGTGAAACCAACATGTACGAGTACAACATTCTGATGGAAAGAGGAACGTTGTAGTCTATAAGATATTTCAGAGGCTTTTGGCAGAGTTGGGCATCAGACCGTTGTCTCAGAAATGATTACGTTTAATGTTCTTCGTCCGTCTGATTGGCATCCGAAATTCACAAAATAAGTGCTAGCGTTTCCCAAAGGTTTTGTTCTGGTTTCGAAACTTTTTAATTTCCATTTATAAAGTCTTTCCCCAAAATATTGTTTTCCTGTAGAAGCTCATTAAAATTAAATTACATAACCAACTGCAAAACAAAATGTTGACTCTCTTGTCGTTTAAACTTTCAGAGCCAACAAGTATCCATAAATTCCACTTACAGCGCTAAAACTAAAAAATGTTTTCTATCTTCAGTAAATCTATAAATCTATTGTCAAGATTTAGAGATTTATAGATTTATAGATTTATATGTGGTTATACCTTATAGGGTTTCTCAAGCGAAGTTAGAAATATGTAACTTTGATTTAGTCTCAACGTGTTTTTCCTAATGGTGTAGTGCAACCAAATACTCTGCCTTCTCATACAAGCTTCTCCTGGATGCACTACTAGGTGGGGCGAAAGGTAACCTCCTTGGGAATGAAAAAAAAAAAAAAATTTTTATGTTTTTTTTTTTTTATTTTATTCAATATAGTTCCCTTTTAGTTTGATACACTTATTCTAGCGATTTTTAAACTTCTTGATCCCGTCCGAAAAGTAATTTTCCGGAAGGTCTGCAAAATACTCCACCATGGCGTCGATAATTTCCTCGCGTGAATTTAATGTTTTATTGATGAGCCTATCTTTTGAGGTTTGGGAAGAGATAATAGTCCGAGGGAGCCAAATCGGGCGAATACGGTGGATGTGGCCTATAATCGCTCAAATAATGCACCGTAATACTCGCTGTTCATGGTTTTCCTTTTTCGAGGAAGTCTACGAAACGCATGCCATGACAATCCCAGAATACCGACGCCATAACCTTTCCGACTCATCGAGCCTCCCTCGGCCGCTTTGAAGCACTCGTGCCAGCCTCAGTCCATTGCCGGGCACTCATTCTGTCCTCTAGTGTTCAACAGTTAACAATCGACGCCAAAAGGCCGCCCGATTCCGCATCAGCAAGTTCAAACACTCTTTCGAAGTGCTCTCGCGTTCGTGTTTTTTGTCAGGAGTGAGTATGCGCGGCACCCAGTGGCAGCATAACTTTTCCATATGCAGAATATATCCCAAAATATGGCGTGTGCGCTCAGTACTAATCTTCGTGGTATCTACTAGCTTGCGCACCTTCACTTTCCGGTCAACCAACACCATTTCATGTATTTTTTTGACATTGTCCTTTGTAACCGCATCGGAGGGTCTGCCGCTGCGGGCTTGATCGGTAGTGGAGTTGCGGCTACCACGAAACTCTCGAAACCCATATTTGACGGTGTAATCTGACGGAGCATTAGCCCCAATATTTCTCCAACTTTTCATTTGTTTCCTTCGCCGTTTTGCCCCTCAAAAAATAATGTTTTATGAGAGAACGAAAATCGTTTTTGTCCATATTCAACATGATGCCAAACACGTCAACAACAATCAGCTGTCAAAACAAAACTAAAGACAGTATCGCACTGAAATTAGGTCAAGGAGGTTACTTTTCACTCCACCTAGTACATACCAGTTATAACATAATCAAATCGCACAAAGTCTCTTGCCTTTTAAGGTTTTTTCCATCATTTGTGCTTCAAGAAAATTGCATAAGAAAACGTAGTAGCGTTTATTAGCATTAGTCAGCAGTGTGAATAAAACTTTCCCTATAATGCTTGTCGTTAATTCGTAAGCTTGCCGTATGTTTTCATATGCATTCGAATCAAGTAGATGCGTAGAAGCATCCTTCATTCGAAAAATTGTTCTTATTCTTATATTTGCCTTTAAGATATGTAATATGTATGATATACTCGTACATATTATATTACTTACTGTCTCTATTACTACTGCGTCGCTTGTGCTTTTGTCCAATATGCATCATCTCGTATGATATTGAGAGTTATCCCATTGGTTTTGTATTTAAGTGCTTCAATTATTTTTATTTCGGCCCGTCCTTAAACCTAGCCTGGAACTTTTATTTCTATTACTTTTCAGACCGAAGTCTCCGACGACCTACTTTGACTATGGTTACACTAGCGTTTTGTAGCACTCGCTGATATTTTCATTTTCATGGCTATCACTTTTACTTTAATTTGTTAAACTTCGTTCAATAATGCTATGCGTACGTTAAAGATAGACGCACGACTATCGTGTGTAGTAAATTTGAAATCTAAGCAGCGTCATTCGTTCGCAAAGCGGTGTCATTGTGTCATTCAAATACCACTACCGTGGTATGATAGTGTTATTATCGGCAAAAACAAAAGAAGTTTTTCCGCTATTTGTCGATGTACTGCTTTGATATAAGATCTTGCACCACATTAAAAACACTATCTTGGTGTACCAACCTTTAACTTTGAATTCTTCTATTATTTTCCCTCTTGCTTAAAGATAATCGTAAATATCGCATGGGTAGATGTTTCCTTTTCATGCGCGATATAGAAAAAACGTTACTTTTCGAGAATTTATAGTTAAAATTGGCTTACACTATCCTTTTCACCTATTGCATATTGCGTTGTTTTTCATAATGTCCCTGCTGGTCGTTTACAATAAATATTTGGCCGATTCATTGTCTTGCGAATTTTTACTTGTTGAACATTAATCTAAGACGCCTTTTCCTGTCCCTTTTGTGAAGTTTGTCGCCTGCAATTTGATTTCATGGCAACATCTACCGCGCATGCGGCGTCTACCATATGTTCAACTCCGGCATCTTATCTGCTTCCGATCACTGAAAAGAGGTTTTGCACATTTCATGCATTTGGACCAATGATCCCATATTTAGCATCAGAAGTTGGCCTTTATTTTTCTTTAAATTGTGTCGGCTTATGCTTTCGACTGATGTCGGCTACGGTTGGTTCGATGCAATTCAGTTGATGTGGGTGCTAATTGCAACTAGTTCCCCCAATAATAACTTAAAAATATTTTATTCGGCCTCTCTCGTTATTCCAATGATGGGAATCTATCTATGTTTGATGTTCGCCATCGCAGTGTATAATTATTGCGTGTGATTTACATTTAGTGTTCTGAAACTTTTTCCTTTATGGTAGTATTCATGTTCGTAGTTCGATGTGAACCGTTTATTGCCTTCAAGTTCCATCGAAATCGTGCCAAAATATTTATTTTTCCGACTATTCACTGCCTATTACTATTACTTATTACAATGACATAAAATAATCTCCATAGATGTACTATTGACTTTTTCCAATGCATTACTAAAGCAAATATGCCTCTATTAAGGAAGTTTTCATCCTTTTGGGTCAAAAAGTCTTCAAAGCCGTCTTTTACGGCATCAGGGCTTTCAAAGTGCCTCTTTTGAAGGTTATTGTCTAAATTTGGGAAAAGTTAATTATAAGTCAATAAGAGCTAAAGCATAAGTCGAATGAGTGAGGTGGATAAGGCAAAACTTTATATTTCAGCCCTTCTATCTTCGGGAGCATTAATTCTGTTGCATGTGGTTTCGCATTATAATTAAGCAGTACAAAACCATGTAGTGAGGGCAGCTTTGCACACAATTCGTTATGCATTATATCGAATTCAAACAGTATGTCTGATGTGTGATAACTTATTTTCATTTGAAAAACTGGACAACTCCTTCATTCGGTACCATTACCTTTTTGGAGTGTAGATCTTCCTTATCAAGTCCTCGGGGAGGCTCACTCACGCAACCCCTGACCTCTTCCAATCATCGTACAGGTTTTAATTTTCATTATAGGTTACTATTCGGTGCAAGAAAGGATCCGCACACTGTCTGTTGGTCAAGGATATTGGAACTTCCAAACGTAGAAGCATATTCGCTGGTGAGGTGTGGTACCCACCTTTCCCTGTAGCAAGAACAAGAACAGTCATAGCTGGATTTCTTATACAAAATCTGCAATCTCCTTCGCTGATCACTTTATGAATGATCAGAAAATCGGCAATTTCATATTCAACTAGCTAATAGTGGCTCAACTTGGACTTATATTATAATTATTATTTTTACACGAAAGCGTACTCCTAATTTGTTAAAAATTAATAGATCTATGTGTGAATGGCAACACCACTTAAATGTTTTCCATTTTCTTATTGGAAAATAATGGTTCTTCCTAAAGACTTTTGCATCACCGCACGCTTCTGGCTTCAATTCAGCTGAATTGTTTAAGGTTTGTTCATGTAAATCCGTCGGTCTCAAATCTGGGGAACGGAGAGGCCAAACGAAATTCGCATTTTCTTAGCTATTTTATGCTAAGATTATTCTGCCAGATGTAAAACAGTTAATCTGTCATCTATTTTAATGATGGTAAGTATATGTTCATGACCATCTTCTAAAAAATATGAACTGGTGCCACTTTATTCAAATTTTACACCAAACGATGTATCTTAGAAGGTGAAATTGACGCTGATGCAATGCTTTCGGATTCTGTGTTTTCTGGGTGGATTTGGGTGTTTTGTTTATTTACACACCCATTTAAATGGATATTTTCTTCATCGCTGATAATTAGATTGTTTCAACAGTTGGAATTATCTGCGACTTAATTTACGACGTTATTGGCATACGCTAAACGTTTTTCCTCGTCCAGTGGTAATCATTTTTAAGCGAGTTAAATCTAGTATAAAAACAATTTCAGATTAAATCTTAAAATCCGCCTTATCTATGTTCCGGAGGTGTACATTGTGCAGCTTCCAAAAAAGCTTCTTCATTGCGAATAGTCCGAGCTTCTGCAGCACTAAAATTTTGGCAGTATTTTATTCGCGTTGTAACAAAACTCGTAGAGCATTCCGAAATATAACAAAATTTGGTAATTTTAAATCTTTCTTGCCCTAGGTATATTTTCATATAAATCTTTATAATTTACAAAGAAAACAGTCTATAAAAGTTGGTTGTTTTTTTTTTATCTAATATATGTTTTGGATTTACGACATTTGGATTGTCGGCATTAACATTTAACAGCTTTAAAGAAAAAACAATTTTGGCCGCTTTAACCAGCTCAATTTATTATTCTCACAATATAACAACAAAATTAATGACTTTACCAAATTAACTTATCTCAACATTATTTTGTTTTTAAATTTTTTCTTCTCGTCTTTCTTATTTTTGTTTTTATAGCCCGATCCTCGATTGTGTCACGAATCCTTGATGGATCAAATAAAACGTGGCGCAACACTCAAGCGAAATAAAAAAATTAACGACAGAAGTGCCCCGAAAATACACTAAACAATAGAATATCATTTAACGATAAACTATTAAATAATTAAAGTTTAAGAAAATAATTAAAAAAAATGAATTTTGTTTTTATTTTTTATTAATTTTTATTTCGTTTTTCTTATAGAAACAAAAAAAAAAATTTACTAATTTATTATTTATTCAAAATAGATATGAAAGAATAAAAAACTGGCAAAAAAAAATTTAAAATAGGTTTAATTTATATTTAGAATTTTAATTTTAGAAAAAAAAAAAAACAAATTTAATAATAATACGAAACATATAAAGGAAGAAAAATGAATTTATTTACCCATTTAAGTAAGTGGAAGACAATGTTATAGTAAAGGAAAAATCAAATTAATGTTCTTTTATTATTTACACAAAAGAGAACTTTTTTTTTAAATAAATTTATTAATGCTGTTTACTAAAAAATAATAAATACCGAATATTTAATAAATATAACTAACTATGCATATAAATATTGTGAAAAAAAAACAAGCTATGAACATTGTATGAATTAAATTAAAATAAGAAAAATAAACATATATAACATACATTTGAAAAACAAAAAAAAAAAACAAAAAAATCTTGTTTGTTTGGGTTTATTTTAAGATATGGATCGTGAATTTGCATACATACATACTTCCATGGGGTACTAAATAAAATAAAATTCATGTGAAGAATGTTGATTTAAAATGCTTTTGTAATAAAATCTTCCTTCTTTTCTATAAAAAAAAACTGTTTTGTATAAAAGTTAATTTATAAATTTTTTTCTCTTTGTCTAAAATATATTCTAACAAATGTGTGTAAATTTATCATATTTGGTTTATACAGATATAATGTGCGATTACATATTTCTATGACATTTCAGTTTTTGATTAAAAGTTGAAAATGAAGCTTATTGTCCCAAGTCATGCTCATTAATTTTCAACAAACCATACAATTTTTTCATTCCCCATCTAAAAAAAAAAAAAAAAAAAATACTCTGCTTATATTTGAATTGAAATAAAAGTCGTCATACTTATTTACTTATTTTTTTAAAAACAAAATATTTATAAACTATCAAATGTTACCCGTGACTTCGCCTGCAAGGATTTTTTTTTTCATCTAATCCGTGTTTTATGTTAGCTCGGTACAACATTTTTGCTTTCCCAACTTTGGTAACAATACAAGGACATAAAGGTTGTGCGAGCTGGACATTCGCGAGCTGGACATTCGCGAGCTGGACATTCGCGAGCTGGACATTCACGAGCTGGACATTCGCGAGCTGGACATTCGCGAGCTAGACATTCGCGAGCACGCGACATACAATTGGCTCTGCGAAATACAATGTTTTCCGAAGTAAACATTGTTGAAATCGAAAATGATATTTTTTAAATGAATTGGTGCCTTTGAATTGAGAGGTTTAATGGGAATATTTGGAATTAGAATACTTTCTATGATACTTTTGCCTTTTATGTCATAATAGTAACTCTATTTCATTCTAGATTTGTTATTTCTAACTATCTTGGCACATCAAAATTATGCTTTATGGGATGGTACTTAGCTTTTCAGTTGTTTCCAGTTTCACGAGTCAGGTCCAAAATTGCTCTTTTACATAACCATTCTTTATTTTCCAAATTAGCTTGCAGTTCAGGATAAATCTTACATAACAGTTCTTCCTTGCTATGACTAATTTTGCAAAATTCGCGATTTATTGTAATTATCCCATTAGTAAGTACCTATTAATGTTCCTATTAATAGAAGAGCAATATCGTTGTGCAATTGTACTCGTATATTTGTAGGCTAAATTATTTCAAATGATATTCCTTTGGATAGCTGAAGGTTTGGCAACGTTTGGTTACAACATCTTGATGAATTTTTTTTTGGTTTTCTATTAAAATTTGAATTCAATTACTGCAAAAGAGTTGTAATTGTCCTTTTATGAATCGTCAGTGCATTGAATGAAGTCCTAGTTTCTTGGTGTAGTCATTGAAACCGTCTGTCCGGTTTGATTTCTTATACGTTGTTACTATACAAAAGTGCTCATTTAGCAGTTATGTGAAATGGGTACGATATGTCTGGCATAACCTTACTTGCTTTATTTACAGCTCTTTTCCTTTCAAAGAGCTCAAATTCACACAGAGACAGCTTCTATTTGGAGCGAATGCATTAAAAACCCCCATCTGCCGTACATTTAATAATAGCTGAGTTAATTTTTGCATTGTTTTTCCACATAGAAACCATCAATTCGGGTTTAAGGGTACCTTCTACTCCTTTTTATAGTTGTTTTCAGGTGAGATCCATTTGAAATATTTTTGTTGTCTTTAAAGGAGATTGTAATTTCGTGAAGTAACGTCTGATATGTTGTACATTTTCTCTTTGCACAAACGTAAAAGCTGCCTTTTGAGCATAGTAAATATTCAGTAACTAGCTCTTAGGTATTGTCAGCTAAGAAGTCTTAGTTATACCCAATTTTATTTAATTTAATTTTTACATGAATTGTATATAACCACAGTTAGAGGTGGTCTTTGTGGTACTTATGTATACCATTTGTAAGGTTTAAATTCAATGACGAATAATAGCCATAAACATTTATTTAATAATAAAGAAAAAACAAAATTGGATATTTGGGATTCCAATGAATGCAACTGGTCAATAACTGGACAACACATCCTGGCGTCAGAAAGATTTTCTTAATAGCATGACATGACCACACTTTCTTGGATGTAAATATGTTATTCGGACTCTTGTTTCAGTTGGTGTGTGACACTTGGCATTTTGGCCAAGGTGCCTTTTAGGGAGAGAAAAATATTCTTTGAAAGAGTTGCGGGTTGGTAAATTTTTGGGTGTAAATTTTCAGTTTTTCCTCCATTTTGAAAAAGAAGGGCTGACCATTCCTTGTGTGCTGCTTTTCAGAATATTGTTTAGAAATTTATATGACATTTCGCGGTGGTTTTGAGCAACCAACAAGTGATTTTATTCTACTTCATAAGGTGTTTACAAATAATTTTTTCAATATCAAATAAAAAAATATTATTTTCATGTATATTTATGTATATGTGTATACCATATTAATATAATCGATAATCAAAAAACTAGTTTTCGCACTTTCTTAAAGATATATTATGATAAAATGTGTATATTTCTCTGGATTTATGTTAATATATCTCCCTTCCATTTGGAAAATCATTACTTTGACATTTGTTTTATATGGAAATAAATTATAAAGGAAATTTAAAAACTTTCTTTTCAAGGCTTTAAGTATAATAAGTTTTATATATCTTTGAACATTCGTTTTTCGAATCGTTTTTAATAATATAAACAAAAACCCTTTAATATCTACAACTCAAAAATAACCACGAAACAAAAAACACATATACTCGGAAAGGTCTCAAGCAATTCACTTTTATTTTTTGTGACATCTATACTAAGGAACTATATTGGATAGAATCAAAGAGAGTCATTATTTGTCTTTTAAAAATTATAGCTCAAGCAGTTGGGCCTATGTTATCCCGCATTAATGTCGGCTGACATCTAAGAGTTTTTTTTCTCTAAAGAAAAATTAGTAATTGACATAAAAAAGTTTCAAAGAGCTTTGTCTGTTGTCCATGCTCTTCAATCGTATTTTCTATAATTTATTTAATGATATAATGTTTGTGGCGCAGGTGTAACTTCGATTCTGTAAATTATGTAATTAATAAGATAATGCAACTGAGATGGCAAGTTCAGCTTTCACTTCTGGTAAAGAAACACATATAAGTATAAGAGTACTGAATATTAAGGCAGATTCTTCTACACCGTTCATCATCTCTACATTTTTCATCCCATCGATTCTTAAAATAAATAATAATTGGCAAAATTTTATATAACATTATTCCAACGTAATGTTAAATTAAAAAAATTACAAAAAAAATGGAAGATGTACATTTGTAGAATGTGGCTGAATTATTTTGGCTACGACTGGAAGAGGTCTTATAAATTGTTTTTATATTACTGTTCCAGTCGAACTTTAATGTTTAAGTGTTTTTATGGTCATTGGACTCAAATGAGCTTACCCGTTACTTATAGGTATACTTGATTCAGTTTTAAAAAAAACTAGGGCATTTCATAATCACCATCATCATAATCCTGATAATTTAAAATTGTAATGACTTTAACGCAAAACTTTAGTGCCTCCCAATCTTTATTACAAATAATTCAGACTCTATTTCGCTTATAAGCAATCATTCAGCTTTCTAGATACCGATCGAATTGTTTACAAAAAATGTCCTTATTATACCTACATTTGTAATAATATCCAAAGCTTTAGAAAATTCCCTTCTTTTATTATTTTAGATTCTAAATACTCAGTATGTATTGGATATGTAATCACATATATTTAAAAAACCAACTATGAAAAATATTATATATGTTATCATGTATTATTTTCTAAACATTATATCTTATTTACCACCTACAAAATTATATACAAACATATTTGGAATTATTTTCCTAATGCTATAGTAAATTGAATAAAAAGTGAAATAACTTACGTTTACGGCATTTAATTACATATCCTTTTTGATACCATTTATTGAATGTACACTTTTGTGCAAGTGGTTTGTTTTAAATAAATAAACAAAACAATAATATAAAGTAACCTAAAACATTTTTCATTAAAGTATTATAAAAAAAGAAAACAAATTAAATAAAAAGAAACTGAAGGAGATGTCAATTGAAATTAAAATGGAATAATCAATATACAAATAAGTCTGAATTCATGTTAATCTCCGAATCATGTTTAAAAGTTTAGAGATTTTTCATATAAACTAAGACCTTTCTGCAAAAAGCAACTTAGGCATGGAAAAAGGGACATTTTATGCTTCAGCTTACGCAACTTACTTTTATCATTGATTTTATTTTATTTCATTTCTAATGGAAGATCGATGAACTATCATAAATATTCGATAGTCATCGTTTTTGATATGTGATAGAAAAAATGCACTGGCTTATCTTTCTTCTCTTCCTTCTCTTCAAAATTTCTTATGGAAGACGCCTTATATTTTTTTTTATTTTGCGGAAATTAAAACTGATAGCACTATGGTAGCATTCCGGGATCAAGTAGATAAGAACTTTGATAAAAAAAAAATTGTACAAGCGCTAAAAGTTAAAAAATGCATTTTGTTCATCTTCATATGTCTTCGATTGTGTTCGTACCTAAAGTAAGGTGATAACAAACAAATATATTTAATTTCTTTAGCTGGTCTCAAAAAATTCAGCAATTAGTCATTTTTATTTGATTCTGCATTTTTGTCGATTTTTTGCTTTGTTTAAGACACGAATTAAATATAGTACCTACCTCAATACCTCAAAGAATAATATACTCTGGTCACAAATTTTCAGATTTGCGAAGTTTAGCTTGCAAAAAAAACTTTGAAGTCTGTTTGCTTTCTTGAAGTTGATGTGTTCCCTTAAGGGGTATGTCTGTTTTTTTTTTTTTTTTTAACTTCAAGATTTTTTTTGAATATCTCACTATATAGCACTATACATACAGCTGCGGTCAAAAAAAATAGCAAAATAGCACCATAATCGCATTAAAACTTTTATGAGCAATATTTCTTATTTGATTTTTTTTTTTAACATCTCACTGTTGAACCCCGTTATTGGAAATGTGCTCTTTGCTATTTTACTGAAAATTATATACAATGGTAACGGTAGTTTTTGTTATCTGCAATTTTGCAACAACACCTCTGTAGGCGTGCAGTCAAAATATGTTAATTTTGGTTTTCGGCTAAGAAATAGAAAAATTTTATAAAATAACATACAAATCAATTTAATTCGGTAAATTTATTAAGTGATACATATTTTCCTTCAAAAAATAAAACAAAACAGCCATTAATTTTGCAGACATGGGCCATGGAAAACCCTGCACCGAAGTCAAAAGGGCTATAATAAAGAAATTAATTTCTGAAGGTAAAACGTACAAGGAAATTCGGAAAATTGTTGAATGTTCGACTAAAATGATTCGGAATGCGATTTTATACCAATCGAAGGAAGGAACACGTAGTAGAAAGCCAGCAATGTCGCCTCATGAAATAAAACTCATAGTAAGACTAGCTTAAAAGGAGCCCTTTAAATCAGCTGTACAGCTAAAAAGTGAACTGGAAGTATCGGCCAGTGTGTCGGAGATTGGGGGAAGTTAATTTGAATGCCCGGAGGCCAAGAAAAGTTCCACTGCTGGGACCTTGTCATGTGGCAAAAAGATTGTCGTTTGCAAGGAACCACATCGATTGGCCAGTTCCGAAGTGGAGTAACGTTCTCTGGACTGACAAAAGTAAGATCGTGTAGTTTGGTGGTATTGGGTGTATTTGCTATGTAAGAAGGCCCCTAAACAAGGAATTCAACCCAGCTTATACCTTAAAAACAGTAAAACACGGCGGTTGAAAAATAATGGTTTGGGTATTTTTTTCATACCATGGTGTTGGTCCAATATATTGGATCAAGTCTTTGCTTGACCAATACCTTTATGTAAAAATTATGGAGGGAGTTATGTAGGCATTTGCTTCTGAGGAAATGCCGTTGAGGTGGGTCTTCCAGCACGAAGACATACCAACAAAACGGCTAAAAGGTGGTTCGAAGAAAAACAGGTCAATGTTACGGAATGGCCACCATAATCTCCAGACCTAAATCCACTGGAAAATTTATGGGCCAATATAAAAAAAGGAGTTTCAGAGCAACAACCGAGTAACATTAACGACTTTTGGTCAACAATTCAATGTTGCTGGTATGCCATACACTTGCAGAGGTGTCAGTCATTGGTCGATTACATGCCACAACGCTGTAATGCAGTTATTTGCAATAAAGGATATGCAACAAACTATTGAATATTCAATAACTATATTTATTAATTAATTACAGAGATAAAAAAAAATAAATTTTTACTTTAGATGTCCTTGGTGTTCTTATTTGCCTGAAATATTGTGGGTGGTGCTATTTTTTTGACTGCACACCCACGGCTTTGTTGTTCGAAAATTGCATATAATAAAAATAATTGCTACTATTGTGAACGTTTTTAATTAAAATATTACAGACCATACTTCGATTAATAGTATTTTATTGTCAAGTTTGGGAAAAAAAGAACTAAATATAAAATATAAACTAAATTAAGCTCATAAATACTAATAACACACTCTTGGTGCTATTTTTTTTTTAACCACAGCTGTAAATATACGCGCTCGCTCAGACCATTTTTTTTCCGCCGCGCAAGGAAGGTCTAAGTTTTAAGCTTAAAAAAAAAAAAAACAGAACTTCACTTCAAACTTCAACTTGACGTTTATTAATTAATTGAATACAAATTTTGGCTTAACACCCAACCTATGCTTTAGTGTGATCACATGAACTTGAATATCGACCGGCCCAGAAAAAAAAACTTCAAACAAGTTTTTCCCGAAATGGGGTTTTTGCGTGCGGTGGTAACGATTGAAAAAAAAAAAAGTATAAGTCCGATCGACTTATTTTGGGCGCCTCGCTAACCTAAAATTTTACCAATCGGAGCAAAAGAAAATTTTTTGCAGCACTTTTAGTGAGGAAAACAAGTGACTTTTCGAAATGTTTTTTTTTAAAAATGTTGCCAAATTTTTTCCTTTTGATCCGATTGGTAAAATTTTAGGTTAGCGAGCTCCCCACAAGCTTACACTTAAACATGGTTTTTTTTGTTTTTTTTTTCTTGTTTCAGTTGCCCAAGTCTCGAGATATGCTGTTCACCGCAAACGGGACGATTTTTGAGTCGATAACTCAAGCGTCCTCTAGCGGAAATTACTCAATGTATACAAAACCTCGTATCTCGAAATTAAATAAATTTCTCAAAAGCAAAAATTCTAAAAATTGATTGATTTTTTGCCCAAAAAACCAGACATACCCCTTAAGTACGAATATATTAATAAGATTGCACACACAGTGAGAGCAAAACAACTAGTTTCGGTGAAAAAAGTGAATGAATTCGTTATATTTCAACGTAAAATAAGAAATTCGAATTAATGCATGAAAAGGTTCGAGCATATCTCTGATAAAATATTATCCCACTCAAGTGGAACTCGGCATCATAAATTATTAAATGTTTGGCCCGCTTCTTCATAATTGTAGAATAGTATTTAAATGTGATCCCATGGTGCTACTTCTGGTTTAAATTTGGAGAATGAGAAAGTCACTTTAAAACTTTTAAATCGCGATTTTTTTATCCGATTTTTTGTGTTTGGTCGTTAATAGAAGGCTCTATTCGAAATTGATTTTAGGCAAAGATGTCAAAATAGTCCATACATCTGAGAGATCATGCGCTCTTCGATTCTCCCTTACAAGATAACACTATCAGAGCGCACATAGACTCAAAGCATAGGATTTAGTAGCCTCCACCAAATGAGCATTACCCTAAGCCGTTTGAATATCCAAGCTTTTTCTCTTTTTAACTTATTTCAGAAGGTGCATGAACTGTAATCAGTTTGATTAAAAATGCCTTACTGTAATTTGCTTTACTATATAACATTTAATACTTAGTTTTTGCAGTCTATTAAATTCATTATCTTTTGATTATAATATACCTTTCCTCGTATATATAGTCACTTTCCTTCAACCACAACAATTGCATGGACATAAAACTAAAACGGCGACGTGAAAGAGAACAATAAAATATGAAACAAATCATCAATTATTTTGGAACATTTGTATTTGGACAATAAGGTACCCAACTACATATATTGAATGATCAAAATATGTTTAAGATATCCAGTTTGTTATTTATTTTTAATACTGCTACTTTATCGTTTTGTAATCTTTTATATAATCTTAATTATATATGTTTTAGGGATGTATATTCAACTATCTATAGCAGCTTTATTGTCGAAGTATATCAGCCCTTAACTTGAAAAATTACTATAATGAATACAAAACCAGATATAACACTGCTCGATTCTGAGATAAGTTGCAAAAGTATAGAAAAAAAGTCGGATAATAAAACCAAAGATATCCTGGTAGGTTTAGTACATTTATTCAAAAAGGAAGAGATCGTGCAATCTAAATCTAAATCTACCAGTTTATACATAAGATAATAATACATCGCTAATAGAGGGTACACAAAAAAAAAAAATATATATTAAGCATCGCGCAGCAATTACTGAATAAAGGAAAAAATATACAGATTAAAAGGAATAAAATAAAATGCAGACGGAAAGAAGGTGGATCCATCGAAAATGGAACAAGTAATAGACGTAGGAATACTGGTTTCAGAAAAAATTTAAAAATCAGTCATAGGTGTCTTCAACCTATCAGAGAGGGATAGAGATCATTAGTAGATATTATTTAGGTGTATGAGCCAACGAGTGATTGTAAGGAAGTTTTGAAGAATTTTACAACCAACTCGAGCAAGCAATGAAATTAACACAAAAGAAAGATATCAGGTGGGCAATTATGGAATAGAAAGCAAGCACGAAGGAGGCCAACGGCTAATAGAATTCCGCCAATTAAACGATCAAACAATAATAAAGAAGAGTATGTATGTGGACATCCCCAAAACATACTCCAGATTCAATTGTAAGAAACCAAATAGAACTATAAGTGAGTTCACAAACACCAGGATCACGTCAGTACAATCGTAGATTTTTCCTGTGTGTGTTTTTAAAATCATCACTGCCCAAACATATCTTAGTACGATCGTCATTTGTTTTACGTTCAAAAACGTCATTAATATTGCAAAAACACAGTCACATTCAGCCAAATCTTAGATTTGCTTTTTCCAAAGGAAAAACTTTATTTATTTTTATTATATATTATTTTAATAGCTCTTCTTAAGAGTAAAGAATACTCTTCAAAAAACACAAAACTGTTCCGCACTTTTTCTGCAGCAACAATTGAAATGCCGAACAACTAATCTGCGCAAGTATGTATTATAAACACAAGGGTAATACAGCTTGATTAAGGGAGTTCTGCAAATAATCTGCATTATTGAATGCAGTTATTGAAAACACCCACATCATCGCAAACAAGATTCCGAAACTGCGTGAAATTCGCAAAATGCTACCCAGGTGCTAATGAATCGAATCCTTGTATCGAAAATAAATACAAAATTTTAAAAAATTCAAAAAAAAAAAAAAAAAAAAAAAAAATACACAGAAAAAGTTATAAATAACCATATTAAAAAATGAGGAATTACAAATTATTTTTAAGGGTCAGAAGGTCATCAGAAAAAAAATGGATGATAAACGAAATTTTGGCCTTAATGTAACAAAAAATTAGAACAGATCAAATCAAAAAAGATATGAAAATATAGACAGATTGATCAAATATAAAATCGGGGAGGCCAAGGAACTGAAACGATATATAGTAACAGAAATAACCATATTTTTAACCTCCATTAAAAAATAAAAGAAATCTCTGATGTTGAACATAAAACGATGTCCATTACGTTGAAAAAAAAAAAACAGAAGGAGAATTTCTCCTAATGAGATGATATTCTTGCAATAAGCTCGAAGAAGACATAAGTAACATCTAATTTGGTTTCAGAAATGGCTTTGCAACAATATGCTAATCCAACGAAGTCTATACATGAACAAAACGGTCTTTGTGTATTTCGTCGATTATGAAAAAGCTTTCGACAGAGTGCAATATAGTGTCATTAACGGTAGACATCCTGAGGAATAAACAGATAGACAAGAATGATGTGATAATCATTGAGAATCTTTACTGGAATCATAATGCAACAATTTGAAGAATAAGAAGAACTAAATATTCGCAGAGGAATCAGACAAGGCTGCATTTTATCACCGTTACGCTTCAATATGTACTCTGAAGAAATTTTCAAAAATCTTTTAGTATTCTACATCCAGATGGACGAAAAAAATGAGTTGTAATCAATAACATCAGATACGCAGATGATGGGATAATAATGGCAAGCAGCATGAATGAATTAAGCATCATTATTAACAAGCTTAGGCCCGAAAGTAACAACTTTGGGATAAAAATGAATGTGGAGTATTGTTTGATAAATGACAATAGCTTCGAAATTATGACGTTAAAATGAATAACGTCACAGTAGTAAGGTTAGACACAATTAAATATCTGGAAACTAATTATAATAAATAATGATGCAAACCCCATTAAAGAAGTTCAATGCAGAATCAAACAAGCAGGAGGAGCATTCTGTATATTGAAAAAAAAAAAACCAATAACGTCTAGTTGGTTCTGTTATATGGAGCAGAAACGTGGAGAATAGAAGATTCCGAAATGTGGTTGTATAGAAGAATTCTACGAATCTCTAGGGTTGATAGAATCACAAATGATGAAGTCATTAAAGTCATGAAGGAATGAAAAGAGAAATAAATATTTTGATAAAGAAAAGAAAGACCAAGTTATTAGAGCTTATAATGAGAAATGGTACATATCAAGGAAAGTTCAAAGGAGGAAGAAGTGTTGGAAGAGAGATATTGATATGGTTGCTAAACTTAAGAAAATGGCTTAATCGTTCAACAATAGACATATTTAGAGGATTAAAAAATAAACAAACGGTTCAGTCGATGATTTCCAACCTCAGGAACGGAGTGGAACTAAAAGAAAAAGAAGGCACTAGACTGTGGGCTTTGTTTTCCATAATTAGATGCAGCTACCATTTGAATGAATTTTAATATTTCTGTACTATTCTTCGGCTTTGTCAGCCGAGTCGTACAGTATGTAAATGCTTACTCTTTGTAAGTTACTAGATGGTTGATTTAATCATTGTTTCAAAAATGTTTTTTTTACTCTTACAATCAATATGATATCGGGACACAAGTCTACAAACTACGCTCTCTATAGACATATACTCGTATTATCGTCGTTGGTAGGGTATGTCCAAGGGCATATTGTATTTTTGTTTATTCTAATGATTATTACAAATTTTTAGAATAAGCTATTTCGGTATCTTATAATCAAAGTTCAGATTATCAGATAAGTATCTCTACTTGAAAAAAAAAAAAAAAAATGCTAACTGGTATTCAGTTCATTTAGGTCTTTTGGAAATATTAAACTTGATGTGCTTAAGCGCTTATCTGAGACTACTCCGATTTGGTTATCAATTGATACAGATCGATCGTATTTTCCTAGCATTTGCAATAGGAGTGACTATAAGGTGCTAACTTTTGGGGCTATTCCTACTAAAATTATTGAAAGATTTAGCCATTATAACACTGTGAATTACCCAACTCCATTCAACAATTTAAATGATTGAAAATGTCCCTTTCTTCTAGCCTCTGTTAAATAAATTATGAAAGTCGAATTTTTTCAAAATATTTTGAAAACATAACAAATATTAAATAAAAAGAAAGTGCAACTAATTGGACTGATAAGTTTTATAATCTACAAAATAATTATAAAAAAAGATAAGACTTTGAAGGTTTATAGCAAAAAAAAGTAGTTATCTTCCAAAAGACTTACAAGCAATCTCTACACCTCTCTTCTTACAATATTCCTAGCACTAAGTAATTGCAATTCTTATCCAGTTTATGATATAGTCAATTTGATGCATTTAACTTAAAGAAAATTAAATATAAAATTAAGTGCTACAACAAATGAGATAAAATATATCTTTAACTAATACCAACAGCTGTTCAATGAATCAATTGCATTTGTTTTTCGTTTTTACTTGAGAGTCTCTTTGTCTTTTGGCAGTAGGTGTCCTTGCTGCTTTCATCTTTTAGTGTGCAAACAAAATGTAAAACTTCCTGTTGCTATCTTACTTATGTACATTTTTAAAACTTTAATCTCCTTCAAGTTTAAATATCTGTAAACATACATATATCATTCTACCTTTCTTAACGCATACATATTTTTAAAAAACAAGTACATATTATGTTCATTTACCGATTAGCTAGAGGCTACTATATTTTCCGTTTAAGAAAAGAAAACCAATATATTAACGTTATATACGAGTTAATCTCTTATAATTAAATTCATTTATAACAAAACTAAACAATTCTTTTTTTTTGTGTTCTGTAAACTATTTTAACTTACAAGCGAATAATATTTTATTCAATAAGATTATTTTGTAGATACGAGTAAATTATATTTAAATTAAACAAAATTTAAGCTAAATGTATTTAATTTGTGTACGGTTTTAATTGAAAGTAATAAATATAAATATTTACATATACATACATATACGTACATATACTATTTCTAATAAAACGTAAAACCAATAAAACAATAACTATATTTAATTATGTGTATCTTGTGTAATGGGCTTACGCATAACTATTGTCGCGAAATAGTGGATTAATAAAAAATGTGTAACCGAAAATACTAAAATTAAAATTTAAAAATTTGTATTAAGTAATTCTATGATATATATTGATTATTGTCAAGCTAGATATAATAATAAAAAAAAATATTTAAAATTGATTATAAATAATTACTATATATACATACATACTAGTACATATATGTGGAAAAACTTTTAACAAAGTCTGTAATAATTAAAACAAAAATTAATAATAACCGTTTGGAGGTGAAATAAAATATAACACATGAAATGTGAAATTAAATGGGTTTTCTTCTTTCTTTAATGCTTGTTTGTGTGCATAATTACATCTTTTGCTACATAACTCTCCCATGTATCTTCATTTCTACTGCAACGTTTTTGGGGTTGACTACTTTTGCGAACCGCTCTATTTTAAATCACCTCAAACGGAGAGTGTTTAACGTTTTGAATTTAAGTCATTCAATCATTTGACTTTTGGCTTCGTCTTCAACATTTTTTTCTGTTGGTGTCTAACAATACCAGCTGATATACCATGTCTGAAGCTTTTCCACTTTCATTTTCTTAGCATGGAAATTTCGCTAATATACGCCCTACTAATATACTCTAATTTTTAGCAATTTTATTTTCATCGTTGTCATTTTACCTTCATACTAATTGTACATTTTTCAACATTTCGTTTCGCATGTTAAAGCTAGACGAACGAGTTTCTTGAGTTCAAGTGGCATTTTTTTGTCACAAAATACTGAGCAGTTTCCTCGCAATTTAAGTCACTCCACGCTGCCTTTACGTGCGATATTGTCATCGCGATTTGTGACTGATTGACTGGTATAAAGATCATAAACCTTTGCAATTTGCATCTTTTGTTATACGAGGGCTGTTTGGTGAATACCCGCAACTCGATACAGTTTTTCCAGCGGTGCCGCAACTTTTTTAACCCCTCCGTATAGTACGACTATTGTTGGCCTGCAAAATACTTCTACGCGGTGGCGATGACTTCCTTATTCGACCGGTACTTCTTTCCAGCGAGCGATCTTTTAAGGTTTGGGAACAAAAAGAAGTCGCAGGGAACTAAATTCAGAGAATACAGAGGATGGAGGAGCAATTCGTAATGCAATTCGACCAATTTGGCTGTGACGGCTGCGGAGGTGTGAGCCGGTGCGTTATCGTTGTGAAACAGCACTTTTTTCTTCGCCGAATATTGTCGTTTTTTCTTCAAATCTGCGTTGAATCGGCCCAATAAATTGACGTAGTATCATCCCGTGATTGCTTTTCTCTTCTCCAAATAGTCAACGTGAATCACATCTCGCGCGTCCCAAAAAACGGTGGCCATCAACTTTTTGGCCGAAAGCACAGTCTTCGTCTTTGAAGCACATTCACCGGGTAAAACCGATTATTTCGATTGTTCTTTCTCATGCCTAAAGTCTCGTGGAGGATATGGCTAATGCGTTCAGACGCACAGTGTGACAATTCGCACATTAAGCGGGATTTAATTCAAAAATCGACACGCACAAATATAAACAAAAAACGGTTTCTCTTAAAGCTTAAACCTCCCACTGAATGACTGCAAAAAAAGTTTATGTTAAAAGCATGTGCAACAACAAAAAATGACATCAAAGATCAAGTTGTGTACAATTATTCATAAGAATTTCAGCTTTAAGAGCAAGCGGTAAAATTTTTTTTTCAAGTGGTTTGCGTGACTTTAAGTAAAAGTTTAATTTTTTTTAAATAAATATAAAATTGTTAAATATTAAGGCAAGTTGTTTTGGGATAAAAAGTGTTTTCGTAAAAATTAGAGGTTCTTGAGTGTAAAAAATTAGTGATAAATTATGTGTTCATTAGACCAAAAGTGTAATTGTTCAGTGTTTTTCAAGGTTGAGACCATTTTTGTTTTAAAGCCTTATATATGTGGAACCAAAAAGTGTTTTGACTTTTTGCGCACAGGTGCGACACCCATACTAAATTTTTCGTATTTTAGGATGGCAACCGAAGTTACGTTTGGATTTCTAAAATCAAAATTAAGCGCTTCGATGCTGTATCTGCTTTCGTAACGGATTGTTTAAATAATTTTTCTTTTTTTGAAGAGGCAATTAAGTCATTAAAGGCAACCTTGAAAAATTTATGTTTGAGGTTTGACGAAAAAATGGCCAAAATTGGTCGCCATAGAAAACGCTTCGAAAACAATAATTGTGCCTGGTTAAATGAAACTTTAGTTAGTTTTTTACTTAAGTCAATTTTTTTTTTCTTATAAATTTTATCATTTATACCTAAGGTTCAATTGTTAAGAAAACACTGGAAACACATACATCTGACTTTTTGCCAATATCTGCAGATGATGCATTAGCAATGATAACAGACACACAGTTATCCACTCATCAGTACGATATAATACGTCAAAAAATTAATATAAATGTTCCAAATCTACTACCTTCGTACCACAAAATTAAAGAGGCTAAGGCAAAATGCTATCCCGATAGCAGAACTGTGAGCTTACAAAGCTTGGTAAATCATAGCATTGAACGTTTATGCTTAGCTCAAAAAGATGTTTTAGATTCTGTTTTGGATCTTAAAACTGGGCTTAAAGAATTGTTCCTGCTCATAAAATAGAGTTGCGATGGTGCTCAACAAAAACAATACAAACAAAAAAGAAGTATTTCCATGGTGTAGTATGGAAGTAGTATTTCCATGGTGCCAATTCAGCTATATTTCTTACAGGAAGAAAATAAAAAAGTAGTTTGGCAAAATCCAGCTCCATCATCCACAAGATACTGCCAGCCTATTAAATTGAACTTTGCAAAAGAAACGACCAAATTGATCAAGTTGGAAGTAGATTCAATAAAAGAACAAATCAAAATGTTACAGCCAGTTGAGCTAAGTAATGACAGCTTTTATATCCAAATAAAACCAATTTTCTTACTTACCATGATCGACCGCACAATATGTACTAATTTATCACCTATTTATATTTGCGTAGCAAAACCATCTGAAATGAACAATTCAACTAAACTTTCAGAAAAGCAAGTGGATCAACAAGCAATGTCCTGGGCTAAGTCCCCTTCACTCTTGGATCCGATTTATGGAATGTATCCTACATATCGATTATAGACTGGATGTTAAAGTTTGGCAGGTTAGAGACCAAGAGAGTAAAGAAAAGGTTAAAGCAAGAAAAAAGTTGATTCAGGATCGATTTAGAGTGGAAACTGGGTTATTGGTTGATATGCGAACTCAAAAGCCAGGCAATACGAATGATGGAAACACGGCCAAAAGTTTTTTCAGAGATGAGGAAAAATCTGATGAAATAACAGGGATAGATAAGGAAATTATCAAAAATTTTCACATAATTTTAGAAGCGATTGGGTCTGGGTTTCCAATTGACATACCAGGTGAGTTTTTTTAACTTAAGACATCCAAATTACTCGAAAAATAGGCGATATCGCAAAAAATGTTTCAGACAAAAGTCACAAGGTTCTGACAGATTCGTAATCTGCGTGAAAAATTACAATTCTTTTATATTTCCCGTCAGAGGGCGCCATAAAACTTAAGACATCAAAAATATTCGAAAGGTACGAAATATCGCGAAAAATGTTTCAGACAAAAGTTACAAGGTTCTGAAGGAGACATAAGATGGTGACCACGAGTTTGACCTTGAGCCCCATTTTCATGGTTAAACGAAGGTCACTTTTGATTTTTTAATGGGAACCCCAAGTTTTTTTTTTGACAGATTCGTAATCTGCGTGAAAAATTACAATTCTTTTACATGACACACTTTTTTCAAAAATGCGTTCTCTTCCCGTCAGAGGGCGCCATAAAACTTAAGACATCAAAATTACTCGAAAGGTACGAAATATCGCGAAAAATGTTTCAGACAAAAGTCACAAGGTTCTGAAATGGACATAAGATGGCGACCACGAATTTGACCTTGAGACCCATTTCCAAGGTCAAACGAAGGTCATTTTTGGTTTTTCAAATGATAATTCCTGATTTTCATTGCTCAGTTGTATTCCTCAATGGGGCACACGACTTTGTCTCAAAGGTCTTATTTATTCAGTTCTAGATACCACTGCACTATCACGCCTAAATCATTGATCGATTTCCAACGTTATTAGGGTGTTAGAAGGTCGAGATTTGTTTTGAGGAAGTCATTATTGCCTCGAGTGAAGTTAAAACTCAAAGAAATTTCAGATAGAGACAAATTGTCCTAAACTTATCTGAGAGTGTATGATGTGCACTCTGCCTTTTTTTTTAATTGAACGGAACTGTACTTCATTTAGAAGTTCGATATTTCTTTTGAGGAACTGATTATTATTAGTAACGTTTTCCAGATTCCAGGCTATTTCAATTCAAGAGAAAATTGAAATGATATTGATTTCTGAAGAAAGTGGAAGGAACATCGATGGTGTTGTTGCTCTTTACGTCCAACGTTTCCCAGACCAGATACGATTGCGCGCTTCCTTTTACCGGGTGAAAGAAGTGTGCAACCAAAGAAAAGGAATCGGTTAGATAGGGTGGCTGTTGAGTACAATGAAATAGCAGTGTTAGCTGCCGTTGCACACGATCCTTACATTAGCACTCGCCAAATAAATTGTGAATCAGGAATTTCTCAAACGACTGTCTGTAAGATATTACATCGGCATAAATACCATCCTAATCATGTTTCAATGCATCAAGAACTTTCTAGTGAGGATTTTCGCTACCGGGTTTCCTTTTGTCAATGGGCACTTCAGCAAATTGAACGAGACCCCCTTTTCTTTCCCAAGGTGTTATTCTCTGATGAGTCGACTTTCACTAATCATGGTACGGTCAATCGACATAATATGCATTACTGTTCTACTGAAAACCCTTTTTGGTTGCGACAAGATGAACGCCAGCACACTTGGAATGTTAATGTTTGGGCGGGAATTATTGGGGATAAATTAATAGGTCTTGATTGAAGGCAACTTGAGTGGCGAAAAGAATGCCACTCCAGAAGATTACGCCAGAAATACTTCTCAGATCTGTTGGTTCATTTAGAGCGCGGATAGACGAGTGTATTGAAGTGAATGGTCACATTTGCGAACATTTTTTGAAATAGTCTCGGGAAATAAACGTCGAAATGGGAAGAATTCAATGATTCAACAGTGGAAGGCAAGGGGACCCACTCTAATTAATCACCCCGAAGGAAACAAAATACTGCTACGTCCACGTCCTTGTTTTATAGGTTATGCTAAATGCAGTATGTAAAAACAAATGACAAGCCTACGAGCAATACGACTGAGCTATGAATTATCATTTGAAAAATCAAAAGTGATCTTCGTTTGACCATCATATGTCCCCTTCAGAACCTTGTGACTTTTGTCTGAAACATTTTTTGTGGTGCTTTTCGAGTAATTTAGATGTCTTAAGTTTTATGGCGCCCTCTGGCGTTAAAAGAACGCATTTTTGAAAAAAGTGTTTCATGTAAATGAACTGTAATTTTTCACGCAAATTACGAATCTGTCAAAAAATAGGGGTTCCCATTAAAAAATCAAAAGTGACCTTCGTTTAATCTTGAAAATGGGGCTCAAGGTCAAACTCGTGGTCACCATCTTATGCCCCCTTCAGAACCTTGTGACTTTTGTCTGAACTATTTTTCGCGATATCGTGTATTTTTCGAGTATTTTGGATGTCTCAAGTTAAAAAACTCACCCTGTAGATGCCTTCGAAACATTTGCAAGAGAAACGAGAGAGCTATATATCAGAAAGTATGGTTGGTTTTGTATGCAAGTAAGTGTACATAAGGTATTATTTCATTGGAAACAAATAATTTCTACTCGTATACTTTCAATTCGACAACTTTCCGAGGAAGCTCAAGAAGCTAGAGGCAAGGAAAATCGAAAATTTAGGGAGCTGTTTACCAGGAAAACCTCGCGAGTGGATACGAATACTGACCTTCTTAATAGGTTGCTGGTATTCCAGATCCATTTTTGGTAAGTCTTCGATGCATTCCAAAAACAAAAAAAACCATTAATTGAACACGAAGTTCTACAATTGTTAAATATACCAACTGAGTAATAAAATGCAAATTATTGGCTGTTGTATGTTTTTTTTCATCACAACTGTTATAGATATGTTTACAAAATTTATTACATTTCATTCTATAAATAATTCTCATAAAAGTAAGTAAAAAACATTTCACAAAAACATTTAAATCTAAGCGCTATTAATTTAATCCCGCTAAATAAGCGAATTGTCACACTGTGCGACGTGCGGTTACGGCAAAACTCTGCGAATCATACACACTATGGAGAATGGGCTTGATTTCCTCGCAGGTTTTGCCACTCAAAAACAAGAATCGGATCACGGAGATATACTGCTCTTTTTCCATGGTCACAAAAAACACTAATAAGATGTTTTGAAGTGGGTGTCATAACAAAATTAAGCGTCGGATTATCACCAAATTTTGACAGAAGGGGCTAAAAGGGGTTGTACTAAATGATGGTACACTCGGTACCGCCATCTATCTTTCAATCCAGGTACTCAACAAACAGCCCTCGTAAATGTTATTTTTATAAAAAGATATGTTTCAATTCACATACATACATCAAGTATGTGTGGCAAATATCACCATTCAAATAGGTTCCATTGTCTTGTTAAAAAAATAAAAAATTTTTTTATAGTATTTTGCGGACAACTTTTCTGACATAAATTTGTTTTTTCTGCTTGTTGAGGCTACTTAATTTTTTTACGTTTGCTTATGTAAACTCGTACCTTCAAGTAACCCCCAAAAATAAATCAGGAGCCGTCAAATCTGCAGATTGAAGAGGGGAGGCCAATGAAATCTGCATTTCCATAGCTATAAGTTCGCGAAGATTCTTGATTGTTGCCCCTTTAGTTTGTACTGTGAATCTATCCTGCTGAAACAATATATTGAGGCTATCCTAAATTCACCACGTTAGTCCGGTTCACCGGTTCAATGATGATTTGTGGATTTTCATCATTATTTTCTAAAAAAGTAATTCTATTGACCATAATTGCACAGTAAACAGCAGTCTCTAAGAGAGTGTAATTTACGCTGATGCCAATCCTCTCAGATTCTCCGTACCTCAATTCCAGCTATTCTGTTTATTTACACATCCATTTTAATTGGAAATGTGCTTCATCTCTTATATTTAGGTTTTTTAAAAAGTTTGAATAACCCGTAGCTAGTTGTTTGCTATTGGCATGTGGTAGGCCTTTTTCTGTATCCAGAGGGCCACAGAGGGCAGTTGTTTTGACTTCAATTTAGTCATCAAGTAAAAATCGATCGATTTACGTTTGGGCAGGCAGAAGGCTTTTTTTGTGCTCCGATGACATGACACAAATTTGATTTTGTAACAAGTTTTGTTAACGAGAACGAGGGGGCAATATTAAGGCCAAATGGCATGTAAACGTTTTCAAACTGTCCGAAGAGCATGAAGAATGCCGAATATTTTATCGCTTCTTTAAACACTTTTATGTGGTAGAAACATTCTTCCCAGAGTACTCTTAACAGTCATCAATAATTGAAAGCGGAAAGTTATCTCTTACAGTATATTTATTTTGCGCCCGATTATCGTGTTTGCCTTCTCTTTTTCATTACTAATACTAAGGCAGAAGCATAAGATGAACTACTTGGTCTAATTATTCATATACCCTTTTCTAACAACCGATCGACAGTGTTTTGGACCCCGTAATTTTCGTATATAGGTACATCTCTGGTTAAACTTATTTTCATGAAATAATCATTAGTTTGTGCCTTAGTTTTGAACTTATGATAGTAGGTCTGTTCCCGCGAGATATTTGTAACAATTTCTAAAAGAGAAATTTTCGCTTAGGTTTGAGGAGTAGGAATAAACTTTCTCTTAAAACCAAAAGAGCTTGCGGCAACACATTGTAAAATGTGTTTGAAACGTCAAAAGTAAAAAGGGACCCAACCAGTATTCCGGAATTATCGTCAGAAACACTATCCTCTGATATCCATTTCCCCCTTGTGACACCAACGAGCAATTTGCCCTGCCTCTCAATCAGAATATGGCTGCTTTCTGTCCTCTTATAGAAGCAGAAGGCAATAAAAAGTCGCACTGGTGGACACCAGCACTGGGACCGCTGAGAAACATTTGCTGAAAACTTTTCAGCCTATCAAAAAGCATAAGAAAAGTGACTGACTGAGACTCATACAGATTATTCCTCAAAATATATAAAAAATAACTGAGGAAGGCAAAGCGACAATCCTGGAGATCACTGTGTAACAAAATCACAGAAATCTCTGAGGCATCGCGGTTAAGAGAAATCCTTTCTACAAATCCTATGAAGAACGGTTGCTTGAAAAAAAACCGATGGCTTTTGGACAATCTCAAGTGATAAATCACTCAACCTGCTACTAGACACTTACTTTCCCGGTAGCTCCCTATTCGCGGCCAGTAGTAACCCAAACAGGAACAGCAACCGTACCCAAAATTCATGGTCTGATAACAAGAGACAAACTGCTTTGGGGGATGCATATACTAAACCCAGTCACCCCTTCCTCATCTTCATCTACCAATCCCCCTGATCCAACCCCCCTCACTAATCAAGATTCTAGTTCCGGGTTGCTTGAACAACCTGTCCATTCTTCATCCGCTCGTTATTCGCCTGCCCCCGATTCTTACCCGAAATATCTTGACCCACACCGACTGTCAAACTCACTAAAAAAATTTTCTGATATGAATGATGGCAGTTGTTACGTAGTATCTCGTTTGAGAGACCGCCGCATTTATGAAAATGTTCGCTTCTACAAGTAGACAATTGCACGATGAACCCAACTCCGTTTGCATTGATGGCATAACCAAAACCAACATTATGGTTTCGATTCAACGAGAAGGTCTTCCTATTAAGCCAGTGGAATTGAAGCAAATTTTCGTTCGCTACCGTGAGAGTTTCGACATCTCCCCTGATGAAGTTCATTATGATCTTTCTACGCTGTCTTCGCATGTCAGCTCTAAACGTCTCTCCCACTTGCAAAGAACTCGTTCAAATTTTAAAAACTTTTACAGTACCTAGCAAATTAAATCCTGTATCCTGCAGTCCACAATGCCTGTCCATTTATTACCAAAATATAAGAGGTTTGCACTCTAAAATCTCCGTCGTATATCTCAATTCTCAAAAGTTACCCTATGACCTAATTGTTCTTACTGAAACAAATCTAATTCTGGACATTAAAAACCTTGAGCTGTTTCCTCCAAATTTCAATGTTTTTCGAAAAGATGGATTTAAAAGAGCTGATAATCCCTATGGCTGAGGTGTTTTACTAGCAATCCGGAACTCTTTTCAAGCAATTCCTGTTGATATTCCACACACTGACAACTTTGAGTTAGTATGTGTCAACATTACGCTCCCCAAACGCTGTCTTTACGTACTTTGTTGTTAGATTCACCCATCCCAACCAATTGAGTCAAATTTCTTAGTGAATCTTCTGCCAACCCCAAAACCATTGCAAATTTCTTTGCCTGTCATTTTAATAAATCCTTTTCTAAGAAAACAGCTGAACCCGATCCTAATTACTTTAGCTACATGAGAAACTATCCTGAGACATTCTCCATCTCGCTAAATATAAGAACATCTTTGGTATCTGAAAACATTACAAAACTTAAAAATGATTTTTCGTCCGGCCCTGATAGCCTTCCGGCTATTGTAATAAAAGAGTGTGTTAACCATCTCGGTCCTCCCCTATCTGCCCTATTTAACTTGTCTGTCGCAACACGTACTTTCCTTTTACTATGGAAGGAATCTTACATCATCCTTATTTATAAAAAAAGGAAGTAAGGGCGAAGTCGATAATTATAGGTCCATAGCAAAACTCACTTGCGTATCCAAACTTTTTGAAAGCATAGTCTATCAACAACTGCTTCCGTACTGTAGCCCAACTATTTGTACAAATCAGACAGAGTTCGTCTCTAGGATGCTTCATGCTTTAGAAGACGGTGATGAAGTCGATTCAAGTTCCAATGATTTCAGCAAGGCATTCGATAAAATTTCTCATCAACTTATCATTTTTAAACTAAAAAAATAAAACTAAAACTGATAAAACTTGGCTGTTCCCCTCATTTTGTGGCATGGACCAAATCCTATTTAGAAGACCGAAAATACAGGGTAATCTTCAGATCTTCAATACCCGACCCCATTAAAGCAACATCTGGTGTCCCTCAGGGTAGTCACCTTGGACCAATCATCTTTATCTTAACGGTTAACGACATAAATCTAATTTTAACGAATTGTAATCTTTGTATTTTCCCTGATAACATGGGAATTTCCAAAGTCATTTCATTGCCATCTGACTCCCATTGCATCTCATGCATCTCATTCTATAAGATGACTTAAATAAGTTTTCGGTATGGTGCAAGCAAAACTTTTTGGAGCTTAATGTCAACAAATGCCAAGCGATAACCTATTTCCGCAAACGTCTACCTCCCCCTCCAAGAAACTACTTCATCTGCGATGAGCCTATTCCTTCCACTAGCCAAGTACGGAATCTAGGAATAATTTGCGACAGAGAATTGAATTTCGACGCACATATTGACAGCATTATAAATAAAGCTAACTCTGCACTTGGTTTTATCAAACGCTGGTCAAAAGAATTTTCCCACCCACACTTTACAAAGTCCCTGTACATTACTTTTGTAAGGCCTCTTCTCGAATATTGCAGCCAAGTTTGGTTACCCTTGAAGAATACAAATACAAAGAATAGAAGCAGTCTAACGCAGGTTTATCCGTTTCGCACTTCGTGGTCTACCTTGGGCCCATCCATATGGATTACCCCCCTATGAAAATATGCTAAAACTAATTAGCATGCATACCCTAAAAAAAACGTCGTGAGGTCGCTAATGTACTTTTTATCCACCAGTTATTGACTGGAAACATCGACTGCTCGAGAATAACGTTAAATATTGTATTCACTCCCAATCCCCGTAATCTAAGATCTGTCCCACTCTTCCTGATCCGAACTCACCGCACCAACTACGGTCACTTTGAACCCATATCTAGAATGTTGCGTATAACGAACAACTAAGCCGAAGTCTTTGACCTTAATAGCAGTAAACACGAAATAAAAAAAGCACTGCTCAATATGCCACTCCCTTAACATCTCCCTCGTCCACCATTTCTCCTCGTCCCATTAGGTTAAGAATATCTTTGTTAGTTTTAACTCTAGCTTTAAGTTTTTGCTTGTTAATAAGACTAATAATAATAGCTTCAAACCATACGGGTCTGATGGTCCGGAGGATATAGTATCTGCCGAGCTACAAAGGCCCTCAGATATTATTCTGCATAGGCAAGATAATATTATGAGGAGCTGTGTAAAACTGATTTACATTCCACTGTCATGGAGAGAAGTAAATTTAGTTTTCATTCCCAAAGCGGGAAAATGCTCCCATGTTTTCCCAAAGAACCTCAGACCTATATTATAAGTCAAAATTAAGAGCTGAAAGTGATCCACGACTTTTGTCAACGGCTTAACATGCCAACTGTAAAGGAAAGTCGGTGGAATCGGCTCTGCATTCACTGATTAGCCACATTGAGCGATCCCTACAATATAGAGAGTAAACAACGGTTGCTTTCCTGGACGTAGAGGGCGCCTTTAACAACGTCAAGACATCCGCAATTACGACTGCGCTGTCAAATCTGCAGGTAGACGACATACTTGGGGAGTGGATCAGTCTTATGCTAAATAGCAGGATAATAAACTCCAAACTGGGAGCGACTTCTGCTAAAAGATGTGTCAGCAGAGGCAGGATTCTTTCTCCCCTCTCTGGAACTTAGTAGAAAATGAACTGCTGATATACCTATCTTAAAACGGGTGGATAGCAGGATGATTGCCTATGCGGACGACCTTGGCGTTGCTATAGCCGTCTCAGGTAAGCATCGTTATACCATTCAAGAATTCCTTCAGCTAAATATTAATAGATTAACCCGTTAGGCAGGAGATATTATTCTCTTTACCAGGAAATATAAACAATTATAGATCCTCCCTCAATAAACGGTACCAATTTAGTGTTTTCCGATATAGCAAAATATCTGGATCTCAAATTTGACAGGAAACTAAACTGGAAACCTAACATTTAAGAAAGTGTCAAGAAAGCTGCCTACATCTTGGTCATAAGTCCGATACTCATCTACGGGGTTGTTGTCTGGTGGACAGACTTAGACAATGTATTGTAGTTAACGGCAGCAAACTAAGTAGAATCCCAAGAACAGCTAGTCTATGCATAAGCAATTCCCTAGGTTCTACTTCCTCCGCGGCATTAGATGTTCTTCAACAGGCAAGTAGGTGCAATTGCAGCTATTCGCCTTAAAGCCACTACACAGTGGACAAATAATTTATTTGGCCACGCCAATATTCTTAATATATTAGAAATCCTCACAGAGAACATCGATTACACCATATCTGTATTTTGGTTTGACAAAGACTTTCATATAAGCTTCCCCTCTAGATACTTCTAGGAGGAAGATGCTTTCATGGAGACAAGTCAATCACTTTTACACAAATGGATCTTAAACCGATAACGGGGTTGGTGGGGTTTTTTTTCGGATAAGCTTAATCTAAGCATCTCCTTTCGGCGATTAAAGAAGCTCTACCCTAGCTGAAGGAAAACGTGATATCTGCAAAGGATATCCGCATCTTTTCGGGTAGACAGGCTGCTATCAAGTCCCTGAATTCAGTCTGATTAAATTCCAAAATCGCCCTTGAAGGTGGACTAAGGTGGACTGTTGGACCAACATGTGTAGTGATCAAACAGATCTGACTGAAGCTAGATCTGAATCGCTCTAAAAGTCCGATCATTCTAAACAGGAAACATCTCATCGCCATCAAAAGTGTCAACACTAGACACTGCCTTACGGGCAAGCATGCAAGAAGGCTTGGAGTCCTTACAAATGATCTCTGTAGAAGCTGCATGGACGAGGAGGGAGAAGAAAAAGTCCTCCACCTATTCTGTACATGTCCAGATTTTTTCCCGAGAAGAAAAATTTACTTAGGAGCTTCTTTCTAAAATGAATTAAACTATCTAAAGAATATATGCAGTTGTAAACAGTCTCCTACGCTGCATCATAAGCTTGGGTTGGTCTTACCAATAGCTACTTTTACCTACCTAGCTACCTAATACTATTCTCTAAAATATCCGGATTCTGCATTACTCGAACTACACAAGAGCGTTATTCATAAGTTTAATTAACTAGGACTTTTTCGTTCAGATAATATAAAAATTCACACCGACAAAAATGTATATTACATTTCAATAAAATCATATAAAACACGAATTAAACGGACCGGATGCTTCAGCTTCGGGCACTGGCTCTGTTAGTGACCACAACAGCGGTGGGGCTGGATGCGATTTTGATCGGGGCACTTTGGGTACGCTTCTTCTCATATCTATCCAGAAGAGACTTTGATTGCTTCACGCTCGTCATTTCCATTAGCGCGACGGCGTTATTGCTGCGGTCGTTCAAGCCTTCAGCAGCACTTGATAACATCGCCCTCGTTTGAGAAAATCTCTTGCATATTCAGGACATACCTTTTTACAAACTTGTTGGGCTTTAACATGCATCACTTCAGTTGTTGGAACACATCGTGCGTGGTGTACATGTGTTCGAATTCCTCGATTAATACTTTTTTGAGATCATCGTTTATGTGGGCTGCTGAAGTGCGAAAAAGGAATCTGCCTGTGCCTGTTACCACACGACCCACACTGACAAATCCGTCACTTTCATTATAGCAGAACACTCCGAATGTATCTAAAACGTCGCTGATTCACTTTCGTATATCGTAATTATCGTGTTGTACAATGGCCTCGAAAACCGAGAGATCAAACTTTTTAGAGTCAGAAATACGTTCCTTCCTTCTTCAGTGCCTTCAACGCGTGACATTTTCGCAGCAGCTGAATCATTTTCTCAGTCCTGGCTAATTCTGCGTCGAGATTCTGGGCTTCTTTGGTTGGACATCAATTTATTGTAAATTGGCTGCAACTCATAAACAGTGGCATTTTCGTCGAAGTACCATATGTTATATTTCGCTTCCTTGAATATTTTACCCTCGATATCATTCTTCAGAGATTTGTTAGTACCAAGAATATTTTCGCGGCGTTACTTTTTAAAAACTTAGCGAAGTCCGCTCCCTTGATATAGCTCAAAGGGATCGCACTGAACTCTTACTATAATATGAATTATGGAAACATTAGATCATGGAAAATTCTCAACGCTGATTGCTTCCTTTCAGCTTTGCTACGCCTCTGGGAGTAGGGGTTAAGTCTCGGAGTGCTCCGCTCAGAGCCCTTACCTTAAACGAACTGAGCATCTATGGGCTCATGTGAAGAAGAAAATTATTCCCCAGAAGTGCAAATCCATATATACCGGAGTTAGGACAGACCATCCATACAGTATGAGACAATCCTACAGTGTGCATGCGATTCGTGGATAGTTTACCCTGTCAAATTCAAGCTGTTGTAAAAAAACTAGGGCTTACAGACGAAATAATTATACTACATATTAGTATTATTGCATTTTCTTTAAATTGTTTTTAATTATATTGTAAGCGAACATTCAGGGGTGCCTAATAATTAGTTCATGGCTGTCCATTTTCTTCAAAATCGGAGCATGAGATCAACTAAGCCTAAACAATAATGTGCTTCACTTTATTTTTTGTGAAGTTTGTAGTCTTTTGCGCGGTTTATTAATTAAAAAAAAGAGACTTTCACTTTCCAAATTGTCTTATCAAAAAATGCGTTAAAAAAGTTAATAGCTACTTCGCGCCCTCTTTTCATAGTGCAGTACTGCGGTTTTTTGTTAACACCAAATAGAATATAAATTACCCACAATAACTATTACGTGCTTACACAGCAGTTAAATTCTTAAACAAGCCTCTATTATTCAAACGATCTTGTTTTGTTGTAAAATTGTAAAAGTTTTTTATTTTTTCTACCAATTTGTGGTTGTGTACGTAGGTTAAAAAAAAAATACATCATTAGGGAGACGGAGTAGGTATACGACTGAATTAGCTTTGAATAAACTTGGGCAGCGAAGCAGGGTATTAGACATAAAAAAATACCAGGGGTTGTTTATTGGACTCGAAGATCATAGATAATTTTTAAGTTTCATATTTATGCTACACAGCTTTCTGAAAGATCAATCGTTTTGCAAACGTTACCAGCACAATAGTAGACTATTTCTCTCAATTGAACACTTTATTAGAAACCTAAAATCCATAAGCCGAACTTAGAGCAAGTCTTAACAGAAGTCACAAGCGTGGTTTCATCCATTAATATGGCTAAGCAATGAGCTTTTTAAGCCTTATATTTTTTTTCAACCAAAAAATGAGCTTATACTTTAGCCATCGTTGCATTAGCACCCGGGTACCTGGGTACCCACATCGATAATAAAATAGAATACAATCAAATATAATTTTTAACGCATGCAAATATTTATTTTATCAAAAAGATATGCTACAGCAATTTGTTTACAAAATAATATTATGTATTACATCCGATACATTTAACAATATTTTTTTAGTGTTCATCGCAAAACGGCAATTAACATTCACTGAAGTTCTTACGCGTTTTGTGACAAATATGACAGGATTCTGTAAATGTCTTTCTTCCCGTTGGGTCTCGCTCAACCGATGGTCCAGGATTTTTTTCGATAGCTGCTACTTGACGACCTATGATGCTTTCAACAGAATTTTTGTGGTATAATTGCGCATCATATGAGAATTTGTCATGCGTGCTTCAATCATTGGCTTGGCAAGTTCTTCAATCAGTTTGCGCAAAAACATACGTCGTTCCGTTATTTTCTTTGGGAGCATTTTATTATTTTCGTAATAAATTAAATATGTCGCGAGTGAAGTGATTTTCAATATTTTGAAGACCATTGCCACTGGCGATCTTGCACATCGCCGTTGAGTCCATGGTGCTAACGCCAGTTTTACATTTATTATAAGAGTTAATAAGAACAGGTTTCTTTTTTGCATTGTCACTCACAACTGTATCCGAATGCATTGTTGATATTAAAATTGACGCTTTGTTTTTTTTTTTTTATTTACTTTCTCGTAAAAACCAAAAACTATCGAATATTGCTCTCTCAATTTATTTGCTGCCATGATACTGGGGATGTATGGTTAATTTATTTTTTTTATTGTGCCAAAAATGGTTAGATTCCACGATAGCAGGTGCTTTGTAACGGGTAGAGTTGTTAAAAAAATTATCCATGCAGATATTTTTTCCATTTCCTCGGTACAAAAATGATAATTTTTTACCACTTTTTCTCCTTGATTTTTTCCACGAGTATCATTCGTTTTGCCACAGTAAATAATACTCTGCAAGCGATACGCGTTTTCATCATCGCAAATCCACCAGATTTTTATACCATACTTGGCTGGCTTTGAAGGCAGATATTGAGTGAATCCTGTACGGCCTCAAAAAGGATATAATAGTTTATTAATTGTTAAATTTGCCGTAGGCTTTTACATTTAGGATATATTTGTATAAAGCATTATCCATAAATCAAGGAACGGAACTGCCTTATCTTCTTTCTTGCGTTGACTGCAATCAAATCTTAAAAATCGTATAATGTTGTGGAATCTATTAAGTCCGATTTTTGCGCGATATAATGGATACGAGTTGGAATGCCACATGTCAGAAGTATGATCTGTATTTGAATTATTAGCACCAGAACAAATCAAAACGGCGTATTAAAACAGGCTTCCATTGTCGTTGAGAATTTGGATGATCTGCATTGTACGTATGGCCCACTACGTTGATGTAAGACATTGTCAACGCTAGCCTGATGTTGATGTGACGCTGTCTCCATCCACTTCGTAACTGCTAGTTACTGATCCTAAAATTAGTAACTATTACAATATAAATTTAATATTTGCAGACAAAAATTATTATTTCTATTATAATCAGCAAAAAAAATATCTACTACCTGTTGGCTCTGCGGTTTCTACTTTATCGTCATCCTCACTATCACTACTTTGGGACTCGTCTTCTTGCTGTTCTTCTACATACTCGCGCACATTTCCTTTTATATCTTCAGAAAATTGTAAATGTTCATTATTTGAATCGTTATCTGAAACTGGAAGGTTAGAAATACAATAGACTGCAGAACCCAGTCTTTGTCATCACTATCAGGCCGTCCGTTTGAATCACTTTCTTCGTCTTCATTGAACATCGTTTTCAAATAAGCTTCTTTCTCTACTGTACATATTCTAAAGATGAAAGTAAAGTATTATACAATATTACTTTATAGGTGAAAAATTAAATTATTTCATATTATATCAAAATTAATAATTCGACTAACACGTCTGAATCAACCAGAAACTCAAAGCATACTAAACTGTCCTTGCCTCTAATAACTATGCTGTAGAAATGTTAGAAGTAACGCTGACAATCCTTTTCACTTAGAGAGCAGTTGCTCTACCCCGAACAATAGAAATTGCATTGCATTGTATTCGCATTTCTGCAGCATATTTCGTCTTAAACTTATTTCAATACTTAATATTATTGTACATATATTACAATTTTAATAATATACGATAAAATAAGAATGCTTTATCCCAGATACGAGTATCTACTGGTTGATAAATAATTCAACTATCCGATCCTTCTGAATTTTGATAATGAATATGCCAAAGAACTTGTGGTCATAGAAGGCAGATGAGGATGTCCTTCATTGTATTGAACGTAAGATTCTTGGATTGATTTTTGGTCTCGTTCGCTCTGATGGGCTTTAAAAGATCAGATATAACGGTAGCGACAACGACTTTGTCAGGGAAATGCTCATCAGTCGCTTAAGATGGGAATAACATATAGAAGGAATGGATGGTCCGGAGATTTTATGGTTCCAACGCCGAAAAGAAAGAAAATCTAATAAGACATCAACAAATAAAGGATGTACAACTGGAGGGCTTTATTGATTGAGACCCAGGTCCACGATCTTCAGCGAAATCTAAGCAAATAAGTGCATAAGTACAAATTTCTCATTATTTTATTATTAATTAAAGAAAAAGAAACCTCCTACATGTTTAAGAAATAAATTTTGATTTTTATTTAACTACAAATTGGAAATAAATTGAGCTTTTAATAAAATTTTAAACAAAATCGTCTCAATTTCTTAAAATGTAACACTCTATGTACACTGTGTTTCTTATTAAAATAATAGAATATCTTTTCTGTGTTGGAAACGATAATCATAAAACATTAAAAACGAAACTTAATTACGACAAAATAAAAATATTTCATATTTGTCAACGAATCACAATAAAACATTTTGCTTTTATTACTTTTGAATCAACTTTTTGCTTATCAATTGGTTCTGACTTCCGATTTGCATTCCTTAAACATGTACATAGAATGTTTTCTTCTTTTTCTTATTTGTTTTCATGTATGGACTGTCTTTTAGCTACACTCGTTTACTTATTTTTAGACGACTGGCTCTATGTTATACCTTGCCAAGGAAATCATGAGCATATGTCTTTTTTCGATAGCCCTTGTAGGCAAAGAGCTTAAATGCAACAATCATCATCACAATGCAGAAACCATAGAGCAACATTCCCATCCGCATGTCCATGTCGGAGAAGACATTGCCAATCATACGTTTCTGGCGGAGCTTTTCGATGTTTTCATGGAGTATGTCAGGGTTATCCAAGCCGAAGCGACTTATATAAGCGGGATTGTTGACGTTTTTGAGAAAGCTTAGAACTGAAACTCGGTTCCAGGTTATATTTGAGGAAGTGACGTTCTTTTGGCAGAGATAGCAACTCTCTTTGGTAGGAAATTGCAATTTAGGGAATTGTGGATCTTCTGTTTCATCACCAGCTAAGCGGGCGTTTACTTCGTTATGTGCTTCCCATAACCAAAGTACAGCCTCGTCCTTGGTAGGGGTGTTCCAGATTTTTCTTCGTTTGGCCATTTCCTAAAAATGGATAAGAGAAAAGAAATAATATTAATAAGAAAAAATGACACATTTATGCATATATATATATGTTATATATATATATACCACCTTGATCAAAAGGTTCCCGGTGGCGTCACCGTGTGGCGCTAACATTCTTCCGATGTGAGTTCTGTTTTTGTTAAGTTGGTTCATCTGTTATTGGCATTCCCTCTAAACCTTAGCGTCAAAGCTTGACATTTGCAAAAGTTACGTTGCCAAGAGTACATCTATCTCTGTGTGTGTTGGTGATTTTTTACAGTTTTAGAAATGGATTTAAATTTGCAACAACGAACTTGTATTAAATTTTGCGAAAAAATGGATTTAATGGTGCGCGAACGTTGGAAATGTTGAAAAAGTGTTTCGGCAACGATTCTCTAAAGAAAACGGTTCTTTTACCAGTGTAAACTGCACGAGCAGTTCAGAAGTGGTCGTGAGTCAATCGAAGATGATGAATGCAGTGACAGACATCGACATCGACATCGAAAACCGACGAAAACATTGATAAAGTAAAAGAACATTGACTTGAACATTGCTTATGAATCGGTCCAAAGCATTTTGGTTAATGATTTGTTTCCGTCGTGTAGCAGCAAACTTGGTGCCAAAAGACCTCAATTTCATGCTAAAAAGAGACGTCGCAAAAGAGAGAAGGCAATGCTCACGTAAACCAGAGAGTAAACAAAGAGTTTCATTTGGGAGTTATGAGACGTTTGCGTGAAGCAATTCGCCGAAAGAGACCAGAATTGTGGGCAGAAAACTCGTGGATTTTGCACCATGATAACGCACCGTCGCAAAGTGCCATCATATTCGTAATTTTTGATTTAGCTTCCTGTGACTTCTTTCTGTTCAATCGAGTTAAAAAACCACTAATGAAAAATCGCAAGAAGCACTGATGAACTTACCAAAAACCGAATATAAAAAATATTTCGAGGATTGGATCAAGCCCTGGCATAAGTGTGTTGCAATCGATGGGGATTACTTTAAAGGGGACAATATAGATTTCGGGAACATTTTATTCAGTATCGTTTAGCAAGTCATCGTTGAAAGACTCACATCACAACAGCGTCTCCAAATTGTTCAGCTGTATTACGAAAATTAGCATTCTGCGAGAAATGTTTTTCGAGCGATTTGAGGAACTTACAGTGCGCATAATCGACCTACTGAAACCACTATTGTCAATACTATTCGCAAATTTAAATCCGAGTTTACATAACATATATTGGGCTCTGGAAAAACTCAATGAAAATCCGGTGTTTTATCGTGAAATCTTGTTCAGTGATGAAGCCCATTTCTGGCTCAATGGATACGTAGGATAGTCAGGGGAAAGAGATACGTCCACATATATATATGTTAGTTTGGACGGATTCTTGCTCTTGTAATTGTGTATTGTTGTACGCGAACTTTCGACTTTTTTGTCAATCAGTTACGGTCAGTGATAGCCATTCTAATTAGTTAGCTAAATTTTAGAAGAGTATTTTTCGTAGCAGCGAATTATCTTCCCGCACATTTGGGTCACCATCAATGTGCCGGTATTGTATTGTATTAATTAATTATAACAACTCCTCCGTTTGCTAAATTAACGGCTGAAATAATCGTCTTATAAAAGACACCTTCTTGTGAATTGCTTGAAAAAAAAAAAAAAAAAAATGAAAAATTTACAACTCCATAGCGTAAATAACATAGATCCAATATAACTATTATACACAATAGTTTTTTCAGCGGCACTATGATGGTCGATAGAGTCTAAAACACACACCCATACATAGGGAGTCAAACACATACAAATTTCATGCTGCAAAGGTATGTATGTTACATATAGAGTTTTCCAATAGGGATTTGACAACTTTGAATTTAATTTGTGAACGCACTCTTTCACTAATCATCAAACTGTTACTGTTAATCTATTCAGTAAACTCAACATTTTCATCATGATAAAGTACACTAACGAGCTACTTTCTCCGATTGGGTTCTGGAGAAGTTGCGCCAAGATGATGAATTTCTTCAGTGACGAAGCTCATTTTTGGCTCAATCTGTTCGTCAATAAGCAAAATATGCGTTATAAGTCGGGTGAAAACCCACATGTGCTTCATGAATCACCACTTCATCCACAAAAAATAACCGTTTGGCGCGGTTTGCATGTCGGCGGCGTTATTGGGCCATATTTTTTCGTCGACGGTAACGATCGTCACGTTACTGTGAATGGTCAGCGTTATCGCGCCATGATCACCGATTATTTTTTGCCCGAATTGGAAGATATGGACTTGGACGACATGTGGTTTCAACAGGATGGCGCCACAAGCCACACAGTATGAGTATGGTGAGCGTGTTATCTCAAGACATGGGCCAGTCAATTGGCCACCTCGTTCGTGCGATTTAACGCCGCTTGACTATTTTCTGTGGTGCTCCATTAAGTCATTGGTTTATTCCAACACACCGACGTTGGAAGAGCTTAAAGCCAACACTGAACGCGAAATAGCGGTCGTTTCGGCCGAAATGTGTGGTCGTGTCGTTGAAAATTGGGTCCAACGAATCGACCGCTGCGAACGTGCCATTCATAAATGTTTTGATTGCACTTCAAGCCAATAATAAAGTTTTTGAAATATCTCAAATGGTTTGCCTTTTATTTTAAAAAAAAGTTGTCAATTCGTTATTAGAAAACCCTATACTTCCGTCAGGAAACCACAGGATTAGTCTCCACTCTCCGTTATGTAAATAAAAGTGTTGTTAGTATTAAAACTTTTACCTCTCAGAACCCTAGACTATATTTCGTGAAATGAGCGTGGCCTAACAAAATGCTATAAATTTGCTTAATTATGTAAATTACAGTGTGGGAGAAACCTGGGTTTCAAGTCTTAACAAAATTAGCAGTCGTTTTGAAATCAAATCGGTTTCAGTCAGTAAGCTGAATTTCGTGGACAAAAATGTCACTACATATTCTTAATTCAAATATTGGTATCTAAAATTAAACTTAGCAAAGAAGTTTTGTTAAAATAAAGAAAATTGGAAAAAAAAATCCTTTCTGTAAACCTCTTCTACCGAGCAACGATAATGCAAACGGGGTCAGTAATTTTTAGTTTTATAAAGTCTTGTTTCATGAAATGACAAGATGTTGTTGCACAATTTACATTATATAATTTGCAGATAATTTATAGATAAATTATAAATAAATAAATTTTAAATAAATAAATATATAGATTCACATATATGTGGATATATAAATAATTATATACATATATAAATAAATCAGTAAATAATTAAATGGACAATACAGTAAACAATACAATAAACATTACAGAAGCTTGATTACAATCAAATAAATTAAATTAACAAAACAATAATATTGTATGTGTAACGACAAATTAAGTTAATTTACTAGAGGATTGTCGGGATTGTTAAATCTTAGCTTGAATGTATCATTATGTATCCTGGTAGAGATCAATTCAACATTAGCTCTATCGTGTAAATCTGTTGAAGAGTAATGCCAGGGAAGATTAAGCATCATTTTTAAAAGTAAATTTTAAATTACCCTGCAACATACAATTGGATAGATTGGAAAATAGTCTTATGAATTATCATTTTATTATCGTTTGGAAGTTAAAATGTTTTTGATGAAGGAATATGCCTAGCCTTAACAAATGGCTTCTTAACTGATTAGCTGGAAGTAAGCAAGGCCTTCTTTTTCGGGTGAAAAATATAGCTTGGACTTTTTTCACGTTCAGTTTTATTTTTCACTTGGACAAATAGCTTTGCAATATTTCAATCACATTTTTTAAATTCGTCTCAATGTTGAGACCGAACTCATGCGAAGAAAGTATAGTGATATCATCAGCATAAATAGCAATTTCACAATGAGGAAGATTTGGGAAAACAGACGTAAACAAATTCTAACACAAATTGTGTATCTTGAAGTACACCTGCATAAATATTGACTAAATTAGATGCACTACTATTAACAAATAATCTAAAGCGACGATTTGACATAAGACTTTAAACAATTCTTTAAAGAAATGGAGGAAAATTATTATTTACCATTTTGTAGATAAGCCCATCATGCCAAACGGAGTCAATTGCTTTCTCAATATCCAATAAAATCATCCCAGTTGATTTACCTATTGCACGATTACTCTTTATTAGATTGCATATTCTGAGAGCCTGATGCGAAGTTCCATAATTACGCCTTAAACCAAACTGCTCATCAGGATATATTTTTTACTCTTCTATACGTTTGACAATTTTATCTTTAAGTATTTTTTCGTAAATTTTACTCAAATTACTAAGTAAATTAATTGGCCTGTAGCTTACAGGATTTTAAGCAGGCTTACCCGCTTTAAGAATTGGGACCAACTTAGCAAGTTTCTATGCATCTGGAAAATATTGTAACTTAAGATAGGTGTTCATAACAAATGTTAAAATTTTTATTTAAATTTTAGGCATTTCTTTTAGATAATGATTATTAACTGTGTCAATACAACTCGTATTTTTACCTGCAATTGGCTTACAAGATATTATATGTCGACCTCGGTTACAAATTTAGTACGCCCTCTACAGCCGTAGTAATGTTTGAGTCGTCTAAATTTTGAGATACCGTGTGATTTTCAGAAAATTTTCTGGCAAGTACTTTGGCCTTTTCAGTGTCAGAAACGAAGAAAAGGTATTTGCTTGCTTTTATTTCTAGTTTTTTTGACTATATTCCAGAATGGCTTTGCAGCTTTATCAAAAGTCTTCAATTAATTGTTCCATTCTGAGTTTCGATGTCCATTCATATTCGTACTTATTAATTTATTGAAGTATGCTATTAAAGTTCTGGAAATTGACTGGCGATAGTTTTGTCAATTTCTCCTGTGGATATTTCTAATATTGATAAGTTTAAGAATATGAATTGGTAATTTCATCGCTGGGTTTTTTTTTTTTTTGGGTATTAATATGATCTGTACATTTCTGAAGGATAGTGTCAATATCTTGTTTGCTTACTATAGCTTCTATATTTGGTGGTATAGTTAGCAGTTTTTCCTCTAATTCTTTTCGAAATTTTGCCCAATTGGCAATTTTAATATCTGAAAAATATTGCACTTTTTCTATGCCTGACCAACGTTTACAGAGAACTGGGTTATGATCGGAACTCAGATCATTGAAGACAACAGGTTGGGAGATCAGACCAGAAACATTTGTTACATATAAATCTATCACAGAGGGACTGCTACGAGAATTGGTTGGTACAAAAGTAGGACTGGGGAAACATAACAGATATTGGTGACATAACAACATTCCCCCATGAGTTTGCTTTTACAAATCCCTAATCCCTGTGTCTGTAATTTAAATCACCCCCTATCAAGAAGTTACAGTTCATATTGAAAAATGTTCAAAGGTCATTTTTAAATCTTAGTTTTTTTTCCTCTCTAGTGAAGTCTCCTATTATTTTTCCTGGAAAATAGACAGAGTAAATCAATAATAACTCGAAGGATTTTGAATTAAAAAATGTTAACAGCATAAAAACCCATGGCCTTATTATTCAGTCGGCCTCTTAGCACAAAAAAGAAGCAATCGACCAGTGTAACTTTTCGTAATAGCGGTCCCCAATTAACTCATAGATATAACTGTCAATTGTGACGTTACGTATTATTCGTTAAAATCTTGTGCTCCGTCTTGTTAGTAACACAAGCTAGGTTTTGCCTCTATTCTCAACCAATCCCATAAATCCGGGCCTAAAATCGTACTGATATGTTCCAAGCAGATCACTGGGAAATAGTTTAAGAAGTTCACCTAATGTGATAAATAAGATCAGAAGAACTGATTTTGTAAGCAATTTTTAAATTAAAAGATGCAATGCACTAATGGATCGCTAACACCTCAACGATGGCAGTTGGTCAAGTTAATGAGCTGTATACTTATAAGCAGCATCGTTCTCCTTTAACTGAAACTGCAAATTCAACCTTACACCGCAATTCTTGGAGCACTGATATAACTTCCTGAAATGGATGGTGACGACTCCAATTTATTCGAGGCGACAATTAAGTCGTCGGTCTCCTTCTCTGACACTCTCTTGGAAATAGAAATCGATGACGAATTAAAAAGAGATCCTTCATAATTAGAGGATGAAGATGAGCTCTTGGGCACATATTCAGAATTGGAGGACTCGAATAGCACCGTAGTGGAGGCTACACTGGTAAATTGTAGCAATGATACGGTTTCTCTAGATTAATTTCCATTACTCAAAATAGGCTTTGGTCGCACTTATTCTGCGTCTTTCCAAAAACGAAGAACACATCATTCTAATCCAGGAACCATGGATCGTAGAAAGCGTGGTTCGTGAACTTGGGACACCTGTATACACTCCGTTCTATAGAATAGGCAAAGGTAAGATTAGAGCTTGTATATTTGTGAAACATAGCCTTAATGTATTCTTATTTCCTAACTTCAACGACCCCGACATAACCGATTATCAAATGCTCCTTGTTCGCTCCAGCACATCAACGAAAGATGATAACGTCGAAGCTGTGAAGAAAATTGTTTTGAAAAATCGTCGAATTGCCATAAGAGAGGTTGCTGAGGATGTTAGCATATCGGTTGTCTCGTGTTATGCAGCTTTTTCTGATGTTTTAGGCATAAGACGTGTGGCAGCGAAGTTTGTTTCAAAACTTCTTAATTTTGCTCAGAAGAACCGTTTCATGAGCATCGCTTAGAAGCTCTTGAATGACGTCAATTATGGTCCTGACTTGCTTAAAAGGGTCATAACTGGTGACGACTTTTGCCTGTTTCCAAAATCAAAGAGACCTATGAAAGGATGGAGATTTGCAAGGATTGAGGAAATAAAAACGTCACCGCTGGAAGAGCACAAGGCTATACCAAAAATTGCTTATGAGAAGTGTTTCGAGGATTGGAATAAGCGCTGGGTAGTGCATAATATCTGGAGACTATTTTAAAGGCAACAACATTAATATAGACGAATAACTAAAAAAAAGTTCCCGTTATTTTCTGAACACACCTTGTAAGCAGACATCAAAGATAGAGGTGAGTTACTTTTTAATTATGTTATTAGTACTAACCTCATTATTTGCAATGGCAATGACCCCAGTTTTATAACAAGAAACTGACAGAAAATTCTAGATATCACTCTTGTCTCTGACAACATCACTCAAATGCTAACGATCTGGATGGTATCGTTGGAAAACTCATTTTCAGACCACAGTGATGTGGTGATGTGATGCTCTTTCCAGCGGAATTATCGGAGATGTTATTGGCCAAAGAAATGCTGTCAGAAACACTATCCTCTGAACTCTCAAGTCCTCCGCGTGACACCAAAGAGCCTAACATGAAAGTTCTGTAGGTCGCATGGAAACAAGTACTTGGTTCTATTTTTGAGAGCTTACGCGTGATTAGCATTGCCATTTTATTATGGAAAGGCTTATACCCAAACAACGCTTACAGATTATTGTATTTTATTATCAAAATCTGTGCTCTGTGAAAAATGTTTTACGCGCAATTAGACCATTTTACGGTCATCGTAATCGATCTACTGAACAAGCAAGTTAAGCTATAGTGAACACATTTCGACCCTTATATGCATAAGAGTGCGTACATGGATTTAAATTGCTGCCCGTCATGTTAATGAAGGCCATGATTTGTCCATTCGTCTCCGGTCGTAGCAATTGGAGTTGTGTTATTCGACTACGTTTAAGATTTTACACAGGGATCATGCCACAGCGTCGAATTTTGGATGGAGATCCGCTTTTTCACCCAAAAAATTGTCTTCAGCGACTATTGGTTAGATATGGAGGTTAATAAACAAAACTGCCGTATTTGGTCCGGTTAGCAACATCGGTTATTGTCCGGCGGAATCATTGGCTCGTATTTTTCAAAGATGACATGTATCTCATGGTTAGCCTTACAATGGTCTTTTTATTCATCGTCAAAGTGTAACATATCTACATCGCATATAAAAAGAATGCTTAAAATAACGTATGACATTTGTGTAAAGAGAATACTTATATTAAAATAACGTTTGACCTGTACGAGAATGTGAAGGGGGTGGTTTGTATATTTACTGCTACACATTTTTTTATTTATTGTACCAAACAGTGGAAAACGTTACATAATAATGTAATAAAAGCAAACTAATCCGAAGAAATCTCACTGCTGCTGCTGCTGTTCTCATCATTTAAAGTTACATATAACAATCTCCCCTGCTTCGGCAAAGTATTCTCGTTAATCGGACTTTATCGGTCTAAAGTACCTGTAACTGATGGAAAATCGAGCATTTTAGGCGTCAGATGACCTTATGATAAAACTACTTTTATTGCCCTCACACAAAGAAGTTAGTAATAAAACTACAATTCGGTTTCGAACCTAATTACTAAACTCTCAACATACATATGTTTGTTTAGTTTTAAGCATCTACTTCCTCTTTTATCGTATAAGTATAAGTATAAGTAATCACAGTATTCGTGGTTGCTTATTAATACGCTTATAGTATTGTATGTACATACATATAATGATTTCTACACTACGCATTTCAATATCCATATAAAAAATTGTAACCAAATAAATGTATGGTACATTAACATAAGGCAGCGCCTACCGCACTTTTTGAATAGTTAAAGCTTACAACAAATTTAAGAAACAATAAAAACCAAAATTTTACCTTTGTAAAATACAAACGAAGAAACAATACCGCTTTGTTAAAAAGAATACTGTTGACTCTGGTCCTGTACGAAAATCCAGAAGATATCAAGTTTTTTAGTTTTAAATGCATTTTATTTTCTTAAACACTAACTCTTACATACTAACAAAAAATGCTTAAATGCTAGCTTACAATTACTTAACAATCTTATATTAACTTACTGGCCCCACACAGGCACTCTAAGCTACTCTAAATTCTTATATCTATGTCTTTCGACTTTATTTACGTTTTACTTAGGACTATTTATTTTCGATACTTAAGGCTAAGAAAAAAATTTTTGACAAAAACTTAGCATATGGACTTAATTTTTTATAAAAACTTAATATCTAACTTAAAATAAACCTTAATCTACTTTACATACATACACAATACACACACATAGATATTATACACAATTATATACATATATTAGTATGTACAAAGGTATATACTAATATATGTATATATTTCTTAAATGCTAACTTAAACCTATGCAAGCTGGCTATCGCTATTCAAGAGCAAATAGATTGGTCAGCCCTGCCTCATTAGTGAGGCTGGTACGTAGTTGACGGAAACGACGACAAAACATCTTCTCCATCATTCAACCACCAGAAATGCTGGTGCTGCCGAACGACATCCCTCTTATAGCGATTCCCCACCGCCCTACTGAACCTGAGACGATCCACACTGCCATGTGCGACGTCTCTGTTGTAGTTGAGTCGCCTGTCCCCAGCTTTCCGAGCGACATGGAAGATTAACGGGACCGCTGATCTATCCTGGATCAACCCTATCTGATCTAGGTAGAGGAATGCTTCCGGTGGAACGAAGCCGTCAGAGCGCACACTCTCGTGGTAACGGTAATTGAGATATCAGGTTATTCGTCGAGGCCATTGCTCTTGCAATGTGCCTTCGAGTCAGCTTAATTACGAAGTTGTCCACTCGTATTAGGTTCGCTCTGTTGTAAAGGACCTCATTACGATAAAATTTTTTGTACTCCGACTTTGGTGTTCTGTACAAGCGAAGGCAAGCCCCTTTAAACACCCGAATCTTTTCCATTAAGCTTGCTCGCACATTGAACCACACGGGACACCCAAATACCAACATGGGTCTGATAAGGGCCATGTAGCAGATTACCTTTACCCTCGCATCGAGTTGGCTGCTATAAAACAGTCTCTTTGTAAGGGCAAAAGCGCCTTTAGCTCTGACCAGTGTAGCATCTACGTTTTTGTCAAAATACAGAAACTGATCTTGCCAGATCCCAAGGTATCTGACTACCTTTCGATAGGCAAGAGGCTGTCCGCGTTGTCCAATGATCGAGAATGTTCGCCAATTTTTTCTGGTATCTCTAGAGGCTCTAGACAACGGCGTCCTAAAGAGAATGGTTTCCGACTTCTGAAAGTTGATTTTCAACTTAAAGTCATCGCAAAATCGTCTTATCTTATCGAAGTCACGCTGCAAGAGAGTATTGATGACCTCGATTTTTGGACCTGTTCTGTACGCTATCAAATCGTCTGCGTACGCAATAGTGTATGGGGAAGTGAACCTATCAAATAAATGTTGAACAGGATCGGCGAATTGACCGCGCCTTGCTGAAGACCATTTTTAATTTGAAATATTCCAACAGAAGTCACATCACCATTCTTCACGATGAATTGTCTGTTGGTTAACATATTATAAAGAATGTACAAGAGTGGTTTAATGATCCCCAGCCTAGTCAGCTTATAGAAAAGACCCTCTAACCATACGGTGTCGAAGGCCTTCTCCAAGTCAACAAGGCAGGCACCAGTACATTGGTTTTTGCCTTTATTCCATTGGATATCGCCTTAAAACCGAATTGATTATCCGGAACTATATGTTTGTCCTCAACCCACCTAGAAAGAGCTCTATTGATTACCTTTTCAAACACCTTACTGATATTCGGAAGGAGACTTATCGACCGGCGATTCGCTGGATTGGATATATCCTTCCCCTTTTTGGGGATAGGTTGAACCACCGCCGTTTTCCAATGCGCTGGATAATGTGCATTATTCATTGCATTATTAAACAGGGTGACGTAAATGTCCACCGCTTCTAGCGGAAGATGTCGAAGGACGATGTTCGGAATACCATCGACCCCCACTGATTTCTTACTCCTGATTGTGTCGAATATCTCATGGAGTTCTTCCTTCGAAATGAACGGGGGTAGGTTACCCTCTCTGGTAATGACATTATTTGCCATGTTTTCGTCGCTGAACCGGGTGAAACCACAGCTCTCGGTTCGCCAGTTCTCTACTTCATTTCGAATGTAGAAGTCGTGCACCAAGACGCGATCGTCCAGGTCATAATTAGGGCCAATGGTATTATTGGCCTTGTATACTTCCTGGAAAGTCGCCCCTATGGCCTCAACCTTCTCCTGTGGATAATCGATCGATAGTTTATTTATTTGCGGGAACATATTCGGGTTACTGGTGTTTACAGCCCGAATCTTGTTGTTCCAATACAAACTTACAGAAATTCTGTAATTCTCTTTTATTAACGTTTGCAGATTTTTAATCGACGACTTCAGTATCCTGATCTCCGGGTGTTGTCTGTCAGTAAATTGTCTGTACAAGTTTTTGAGACTTGACAGAAGTCTACTTTTCTGTCGGTGCAGTGCGTCAATAGTAGGATTTCGGAACAGGTCTTTGTTGGTCGTAGGTCGATACCGCGGTATTGTAGTGTCCATAGTTTGTTTAATTGTCTCGTCCATTTGTTTTAAGTAATTGTTGATCTCCTCGTTTGACAAATTCCTATTGGACGGTTGCGGAGAAGCGTGTCCATCGAGCCTTACTGTAGTTGTAAGAATATCTTTGGACAAACTTCTCCAATTCCGCAATTTCGTTGGGAACTGTAATTTCGGTGCTAAAACCGCAATGGTCGCTGTCATACACGAATGTGCGCAGACAGTTTAGCGTTTGTAAATTCGTACCTGTCAGTCGTATACGTTCGTCGTACAGCAGTAGATCCAAGTAAGACCCGCCTCTGGGAAATGATGGGTTATCCGTCGCTTTAATACCGAGTCTGTAGTAGTAGGCTCCCTCTAGTATTTGGCAAATGATTTCCCCAATCTCTGTGTTTAGAGTTGAAATCTCCGCCGATTATAAAATAATTCTCAGCCGATTCCAGCCTCAGAAGTCGAAAAAGCGTGTCGTGCTCTGTAATGAATAAGGTGGATTGTGAAGCCTCAGGTGAATAAACAGAGGCCAAGTACAGCCGCTTCCCACTGCGGAGCGGGATTTAAATGACCACAGCTTTCAACACCCGGAACCTGCGCAACACGCCCTTGTACACTCTGTGAAATTTTATGCCTTCTTTAATAAAGATCGCGACACCACCTCCACGTTTGGATCTGGGACGGTTTCTTCTTCTAACAATATAATTATTGTACTCCAGTTTGTGATTATCGGTAAGCTTGGTTTCGCTAGCGAGAAGCACATCAGGAGTTTGGTCTTGTAGCAATTTAAACATCGCGGCTCTTCGTTCGATCCTAATCAGTGAATTAACATTCACCGCAAGGACCTTTAAAGTTTGCTCCACCATGTGCGTACCTATTACGACATGTGTTGCGTTAGGCCCGGCAGCAGCGCGTAGATCTGGTCCACCCGCTTGGCCTGTTCTTGCACCTGCTTTTGCAGCTGATCCAACTGCCCTTGGATTGCGAGCAAGATGGCCAGCATGTTAGGTGCAGCTTCCGTTGTTCTCGTCATTGGCGCCGGAGAAGCAACAGTCGCTTGCTGTACCGTAGGCCCCCTACCAGCCGCCATTTGGGCATAGGAAATTTGGGACGTAACAGCTGGTGTTTGATACCTAACAGATGAACGTTTGACCTCCACCTTCTGCTGTTGAGCCAGTTTTGCTTTCTTAATGTCAGCGAACTTAGGACAACACCGATAGTTTGCGGTGTGTCCCACGTTTCCACATAACACGCACGAGAGCTGCGACCTATCGGATGCTCCGTCAACACCCAGAGCACACTCCTCGGTTCTTGGCGCACTTTACGCATCGAGGCCGCATTTGGCAATTCGACGCTGCGTGCCCGAACCTCTGGCAGCGAACGCATTGTATAACGCCTTCGCTCCTTTTTAATTTTTTTCCAGTGAACCACCTGGTAGTCTAGGACATTGATACTCCTTAGACTATCCAGACGGCTTTCGGGACTGAGCTGCACCAGGAAGAACGGCAGACTCCGCCTCTCCCGCCTGGCTCTAGCTGTGGTAAATGGTTTTACCCCCACAAACTTGAGTCCTTCGCACTCCTTCTCTTTGAGCAGTGCCAGGATCTCCTCAGGATCAGAAGACGGTTCCAATCCCTTCAGCAGCATCGATTGCCGCTTTTCACACTTCGGTGTGAATGAGAAGTTCTCCGTCGTCGTTTCTTTTAGGAGCTCTTTCACTTTCGCGTAGCCCTCCACTGTATTACAGTGGATGGCATGACGATCGTTCCCCAATCTCTTAATGTTAAAATTGTTACCAATGACCAACTTACACAGGTCCTTGGTTGCACTTACCTCTAATTTATAGGTATTGATGGGAGGCACCTTCTCCTTCTTTTTCTGCTGCTGCTGTTGCAGTTGTTGTTTTTGTTGTTGTTGTTGTTGTTGCTGCTGCTGCTGCGATTTTTTCAGCTGCTGTGGTTTCAGCTGTTGTTGTTTTTGCAGCTGTTTCTGTTTTTGTTGCTGCTGTTGGCTCTGATGCTGCTGTTTAGTTTGCTGCAGTTTTTGTTTCTGCTGTTGTTGGTGTTGTTGTTGCTGCAGTTGTTGTTTCTGCTCTTGTTGTTTTTTTGGTTGGGAGCTCTCTGTTTCTAAGTGCTCCCTCTGCCTGCGTGCAGTTTGATTTTGCTTAATAGCAAGCACTTTTTCGTCCAGATTTTGGATGTTGCTGTTAATCTCTTTTATGAGTTCATCCTCGTCTTCCGACTCAGATGCCGCTGGAGAGGCAAAGTTGTTGTTGCCCCCCTTATAATGGAGCTCAGAAATGTACATTAATGAGTCATCTGATTGTTTTTTGTTTTGTTGTGTTGTTTTCGCTGTTTCAGCTGTTAAAGCAGCACTTATTTTTATTTTTGTTAAATTAGGTGTGGTTTTTAACCTCCTCCTCCTTTGTATGGCTTTCGTCACGGCACAGGCAACAGTATTGTTGTCTTTTGCAACTCTCTTTATGGGAAGAGCGGAACGCTCTCCACCATCCATCACGTGATTTCCTTATATTTGTTGATTGTATTATATATTATATTGTATATAATAATAATAAAAAAAAAAGTGATACGTTTTGACAAGGATTCAACCTGCGTCTCACGACTTGATGATCGGCGTCGCTAACCACTGGGCTATCGAGTCATTTATAGAAAATGTAACTAATTGTGTTTATAATGAAAACTGGGTCACTATTTTTTCTTTAATCTGAAGCCGAAACACGAAACACTTTTATTCCCTACGGAGATCTGCGAACGACTCGTAACCAGAAGATATCAATGGCGGTTACACGTGCAATTGATCATTCTGCCCCCGGGCTTCGACTTCGGGGAAGGCTGGTCGCATTGGGGTTGTATGGGTGTAACTGTAACCAGTGTCACTTCAGTGACAATTTATAGTATTGTATTTTAAACCGAAAACTTTCGAAACTGTTTGAAAAAAGCTCTCCCGTAAGGTCTGTACTGCAGATATTTGTTGAACAGGGTATAGTTGTTAATACTTGGAGTTAAATGTACATAAGCACTACTCTGTACACGAATTACAATACATAACAGACAATACTCGTATACCTGTCTTAAATTTAACTTTGAACAAACTTGTAAAACATGGTGTCAGGTAGTAATGAGTGACTTGGACAGTACAGATGGAGTGAAAACTAAAACAAAGCCCGCGATTTATAAGAACCAAGTGATCGGACATCAAATGTAATCCGTGATTTTCAAGCACCAAATTTGTTTGAGGACTGGACTTTTTGTCAAAAAAAAATTTATCTCTAATATATATGCCAGGGCTGGAAAAAAAGGTAACGATGCTAGAAAACACAAAATTTTTGCAAAATTCAACTTTATTTATCAATATAGTTGTCTTCGAGGGCGATATACTGATTGAAACGATTTTTCAATCTTTCGATACCAGTTTTGTAGTACTATTTCGGTTTAGCCTCAAAATAGGCCTCTGTTTCGGCTATTACTTCTTCTTCGGTCTTAAATCTCTTTCCGAAGATCATTCTTTTGAGGTCTGCGAACAGGAAATAGTCGCTGGGGGCTGAATCTATAGAATACGGTAGGTGGGGAAGCAATTTGTACGTGAATTCATTTAATTTTGCCATCCTTTTCATCGACTTGTGACACAGTGCATTGTCTTGATGAAACAGCACTTTCTTTTTCTTCAAATTCGGCCGTTTTTCTGCGATTTCGTCCTTCAAATGCTCCAACAATGCAATGTAATAGTCGCTGTTCATAGTCTGCCCCTTTTGGAGATAGTCGATGAAAATTGTATCTCAAAATACGGATGCCATAACCTTGCCAGCCGACTGTTGAATTTTTGGTCGTTTTGGACGAGGTTCGTCGCCTGCTCGAGACTCAGCTGACTGCCGACTTGACTCTGGTGTGAAGTGATGGAGCCAAGTTTCATCCATTGTCACGTACCGACGCAAAAATTCGGCTTTATTGCGGTTGAACAGCTTTAAACACTCCTCTGAATCATCAACACGTTGTTGTTTTTGGTCGACTGTAAGCAAACGCGGCACCCACTTTGAACAGAGCTTTCGCATGTCCAAATATTCGTGTATGATATATCCAACACGCTCTTTTGATATCTTCAGAGCTTCAGCTATCTCGATCAACTTCACTTTACGGTCATTTGTAATCATTTTGTGGATCATTGATGTTTTCATCTGAAACAGCCTCTTTTGGACGTCCACTGCGTGCATCATCTTCGCTGCTTGTATGACCACTTTTAAATTTTTCAATCCACTTGCAAATGATTCGTTCGGCTGGTGCAGAGTCCGGGTAGCACTTATCAAGCCATCTCTTTGCATCGGCTGCATTTTTTCCCATCAAAAAGCAATGATAAATCAACACACAAAATTGCTTTGAATCCATTTTTTTCACAATAACAAAAGTTGCTTCACTCACAACGCTATATCTCGAGAACTAATCATCCGACAGCTGTCAAATTTATACACGTATCTATTGAAGGTTGGTACTAACTGAGTGGTTAGTGGTGCTAACAAGTGGTGTCCTCTCTTAGAAACGGCAAAACAATTTTTTGATTGAATTTAAAGTGTTGGTAGCTCCGTGTGAGTATAAAAATTAAATTGATATGGTAAGAGGCGTCTTTATCATTGGCATTGTGGATGAAGTTCTAAAAGAGAAACTCCGAACACAAGAAAACCTTACGCTCACAAGATTAGATGAACTTGTCAAAGCATATGAAGACAGCAGCCAGTAAATTATGGATATGAGCTTTGAAACACAAAGAAGTTTTATCGGTCCCACAATATAGAAAACATAGACCACAAGAATAACTGTGTGGTTAAAATAAACAAAATATCGTACTTGTTTAAGATAGAATTTTGTTGTGCCAGCTAGATATATGTAGATGCCAAGCTTATTTGATTTCATATAGTACTATTAAAAATATTTCAAATGGTAAAGAGAAAATTAATAATTGCAGCGTAAAATTAAGTTCATTTGGTGAGATTATACCAGTAATTGGAAACTTAAAACGTAGTCGCGGTCAACATTTACATTTAATAATCTTTAAAAAGTAAATTGCAAGCATTGATTTACCAACTCAAATAAAAATGTTATGCAATTTTTCTCTGTTTTTTTTTTTTGACAATTAAAAACCAAACGCACATTAATGTACTATATTAAAAAAGTGCAAGTGATTGCCATGTCGATTCATAAGCATTGATGTACGTAATATTCCGCCCCGCCGCAAAGTCAAGTAGTCTAAGCCAGTCTTTGTGGTGTCGTGTAAGCTATGCTTTCCTATTCTACTATTAAATATGTCGTCATTTTCTAATTTGATGTTACAATCACCTAAAACTATAACATCATTTGCCGAGAAGCTTATAGAAATACTGTTTGGTAGTATTTATTGACATTGATAAATGTATCAATGTGGATTGTTATAATGCACGGACACCTGCTGAAACCTCAACAGTTTTTGCTTTAGTCAGTCGGTTATAACAACTTCGCACCCAAACAGAAACAGTGTATGGTCTTTGTAGCACTCATTGTATTTAATACATGTAATAGTGTCTCTTTGATAGTCTAAAGCTTCTCTTCGGCCGCACGTGACATATTCAAGATCCCAACAATACTAATCATGGATTTATCTCTTGGATAAACCTCTTAGGTTTCCCAAAAATATTGACATCCTTACTTGAAGTACATTGTGGAGGACGAAGTTCGATGAAAAATCTGTTCACTTTCCGATATATATAAATATATATATGTAAGAATTGATTAAATGACTGCCCGTGGTAACACGGCAGTATTGAAGATCTTGGAGATCATAAAACAAAAGCAAATTAATAAGATACATGTTAGATGACTGTAATACGGTTCTAACATCTTCCTATCATCTTACGCGGCACGTGGATGGTGCTGCGCTTGCTGTATCTCCCCTATAAGCAGTACAACCTTTATGGAAGAGCTTGATGGTAGTGAGTTAGTTCTGTATTACTATGCCATTTAAAACCTGTACCAAATATACCGTCATTTCACTAATGTTATGTAAAGAAATCCAAAAAAAAAACTGTTGTTGACTAATAAATTATTTATCTATTGCTTAGTGGTAATAAAGAAAGAGAAAAAGTGGAAAGCTAAAACAACATAAACGGTTAAAAAGAAACCGTATAGCAACTAAAAGTTCATAATGTTAATATTGACGTCTGAAAGTCGAGTACTTTTTTTTTGCAAGTATATTCGGCTCAGGTTGCCAGATATGATATAAGTTCCAACCTATCATTAGAACAGTATCATGAATTAAACCCAAGACTGAACAAAGGCTTTTCAATCAAATAGTCGTGTTAACCTCAACCCCGATTGGTTTCCATTGAATCCAGCTGTTTCAACAGGTTTAGGCACTCATGTACGAAAAAGTATGTACATGTGGTGCTTGTGTCTACATTTCCAACCCCGATTCCATACTCTAACCAGCCTAATTCAATTAAATTGCATATTGTCTGTCACCTTCTTAACAAGATATGAAGTCATATTTGTAAATACATCACAAAAAAAGCTGGTAGCTGAATATATTTAGATACCTTGGTGCTCCTAAGAGGGAAAAAAAAAAAATAAATAAACCCAATTACATAATAGTGGATGGCTGAAAATTTTTGCGCATTATTTAGAGAAATTCGCTGAAATGAGCAGGAAATCGTGTAAATGCGATTAACAAGTTTTTTTTATTCCAAAGAGAAAGAACTATTTAAAATGTTTTCAATCTCAAGCACAAGTTAAATATATACTTGTAAAATTGATTACCATAAATGAGTCTAATTGATTGGAGTCACTTGCCCTGACTGATTTACGGGAGAGGTGTAGCGATTTATCATCAACCGAGCTTATTGGGCTCTCACGATGTCGACTAATAACAATAATCTATATAGCAACAGCTATTGTTGAATTGTGTCAAGTTAAACATGTATGTACACCTAAAATTATTTAAACTCACTTTCTCATGCATCCAATAAATTGTTTGTTAAGCAAAATTTTGCAAAAAAAAAAGAAAAAAAAAAAGTAGCAAGCTCACCAAAAAGAGATTTTTTGAATGACAGACAACGGACTAAGAATGATTAGTGAGTAGCATGTGAGTAGCATGCACTATTTTTATTTATTATTTTTTACAACCCTCTTACGTATCCGGAAGCACTGTAGCTTTCCCGTACTTAAAAAGCGCTAATTAACTAAAAAGAGGAAAAAGGCGATCTCACCATTCGAAAACAAGGAAATATTATTAGAATTCACAAAAACTGTAAACACAACATCCGCCATCTAAATATTTATCGATTGGACCTGTCAAGCGTACTAAAAAGTCTGTCTGGTTAGGCAACAGTTTATCATGTTTATCATGGCATTGTCGGTAACTCCCGAGATAGAGTTACCGGCAACGTCAGAAGAAGGTCCAGCGATAAATTTATTTCAGCTTCGGCATCTACGCAGGATATTGAAATAGAGATGGTGACGGAAGAGTCACCTATAATGGGCTACTCGCACTATCCTATAATATCCTATATTCTGTAATAGTAGCAGGATCTGGCCCTCAAGGTTGGCGGTTGTGTTGTCGGGTTACCTGCCCGACCAAGTTAATGTCACTATATGTTGTGAAGCAACAGGGCAACCTCGAATATGGATAGACGTATTGTGTGCGTGCGCAGCATGCTAAAAAAGGAACAACGACTTTCGGTAATGATCGTGTAATATTCGAACACTTAATAGTTTATTAACAAAATAAGGCCGAAGAATAAGCGGATGGCCTTTAACACTCCAAAGCGGGGTGGAAGACTAAGACATCTATATACTGGACAACTATGACATCTATATTATTATTGCTATAAAGGCAGAATCTATCAATTTACTAAACTAAACTATGAGCCAATAGATGGTGTGGATGTTGGCTGTCAATTACTGTCATTTACATGATTCAATGCGGTTGATCTCTTTGACAATCTTTGGCAATTTTAATCATGGAGTCGTTTACCACACATCAACGCATTTTTGTTATTCAATTTTATTACGAAAATGGACGATCTGTAAAAGTAACATTTCGTTAAATTCGTGAATTTTTCGGTTAACAAAATCGAAGTAGTGAATCCGGAATTTCTGCAATGGTGAAGCGTTTCAAAGAAGCTGGTTCGGTATCGGTCAAAACATGTAAACGTTTTTAAACTGTTCGACGGGCGTGACGATTTCCGTATATTTGATCGATTCTTTAAACATTTTTATGTGGTTGAAACATTCTTTCAAGTTTAGGGTTGATAAAAACTTTTTTATTTCCAAAGTTCTCTAAACAGTCATCAATAACTGGAAACGGAAAATTATCTCTGACCATATTTTTATTTAGGACTCGATTATCGTGTTTGCCCGTTCTTTTCCTTACTAATACTAAGGTAGAAGCATAAGGCGAACTACTTGATCTAATTATTTATATACCCTTTTCTAACAACCGATCGATAGTGTTTTGGACTCCGGTACTTTCGTAATAGGAAAGTCGTCTTGGTGAACAGTATATAGGTACATCTGTGGTTAAACTTATCTTCAAGGAACAATTATTACCTTTTGCCTTGGTTTTGAACAAGGAGTTCACCCTGGCTCTTAGTCAAGATATGGCTGCTTCTTGCCCTCTTATTCAACAAAGAGGCAAGAAAAAATCGCACTGGTACCACTTAGAAACATTTGCAGAAAACTTCTCTACCTAGCAAAAAGCATGAGAAAAGTGACGAGACTCATACAAACTATTACTCAGAATATATGTATAAAAAAGAACTGAGGAAGGCAAAGTGATAATTCTGGAGATCACTCTGTGTCAAAATTACAGAAATCTCTGAGGCATCGCGGCTATGTTTGAAAAAAGAAAACGATGGCTCTTGGACAACCAAAGTGATGAATCACTAAACCTGCTACTAGACACTCATTTTGAGGTAGCTCCCTATTCGCGGCCAGTAGTAATCCAAAGAGGATTACTGCAACCGTAACTAAAACTCATGGTCTGATTACAAGAGACAAATTGCATAGCTTCAAACCATACAAGTCTGATGGTCCGGATGATATAATATCTGCCGAGCTACAAAAGTCCTCAGATATTATCCTGCCTACGCTAGAAAATGTCATGAGGAGCTGTGTAGAACTGATCTACAATACATTCCACTGTCATGGGGAGAAGTAAATGTAGTTGTCATTCTCTAAGCTGTAAAACGCTCTTATGTTGTCCCAAAACCCTCAGACCTATAAATTAATTATCTTTCCGTCTGTAAACTCAAGAATGAGTGATTGATATCCAAATACGAGCTAAAATTGATCCACAACTTTTGTCAATAGTTCAACATGGCTATTGTAAAGTAAAGTCGGTGGAAACGGCTCTGCATTCACTGACTAGCCACATCGTGCGAGCCCTACAATATAGTGCATTAACAACGTCAAGACATCCGCAATTACGACTGCGCTGCGTGGATCAATCTTATGCAAAATAGAAATCAACTCCAAACTGGGTGGGGCTTCTGCTAAAATATGTGTCATCAAAGGTAAGCCGCAAGGCAGGGTCCTTTCTCCCCTTCTTTGGAACTTAGTAGTTAATAAACTGCTGATATACCTGGAAGAGGGTGGGAGCAGGGTGATTGCCTATGCGGATGACCTTGCTATAGTCGTCTCAGGCAAGCATCTTAATACCATTGAAGAACTCATTCAGCTAAATCTTAATAGATTAACTAGATAGATTAGGCAGATCGCTGTGTATTCGGAGTAAACCTCTATAAAACTGATCTTGTCCTCTTTACCAGAAAATATAAATTTCAATTATAGACCCTCCCTCAATATACGGTACCAATTTAATGTTTTCCGATTAGCAAAATATCTGAGACTCAAATTCGACAGGAAACCAAACAGGAAACCAAACAAGAGACCTAACATTCAAGAAAGAGTCAAGAAAGCTACAGAAGATTTGCTATATTCTTTTGCAAAAAAGCCATTAGCAAGAAATGGGGCTTTTAACATCGCATAACTCACTGGCTATACATACCGATACTCACCTACGGGGTTGTGGTCTGGTTTACGGCCTTAGATAATGTAGTCAGCAGCAGCAGAATGCTGCAGCAAACTAAGCAGAATCTGGTATGTCTATGCATTAGCGGAGCCCTACGTTCTACTTTCTCCGCGGTATTAGATATTCTGTTTCAATTCACCCCTCGATATCTTCAGCAGGCAAGTAGCTACAACTGCTGCTATTCGCCTTAAAGCGACTATACAGTGGACAAATAATTTATTTTATTTGGCCACGCTAATATTCTTAATATATTAGGAATCCTCACAGAGAACATCGATTACACTATATCTGAACTTTGGTTTGACAAAGACTTTCATATAAGCTTCCCCTCTAGATACTTCTGGGAGGAAGATGCTTTCATGGAGACAAGTCAATCACTTTTACACAGATGGATCTTAAACCGATAACGGGGTTGGTGGCGGTATTTTCTCGGATAAGCTTAATCTAAGCATCTCCTTTCGGCGATTAAAGAAGCTCAGCCCTAGCTGAAGCAAAACGTTATATCTGCAAAGGATATCCGCATCTTTTCGGGTAGACAGGCTGCTATCAAGTCCCTGAATTAAGTCTGATTAAATTCCAAAATCGCCCTTGAATGCCGATGCTCTATTACGGAGATAGCAGAGGAGTTCAACCTTCACCTTTGTTGGGTGCCATTTTCCATTCTACCGGAAAATGGTAGCACCGGTATAATAATCGCTTCGTGGAAATCGGTATTAAAGCTGGATGCTAATAAAAGAACAAAGCTAAGGTGGACTGTTGGACCAACATGTGTAGTGATCAAACAGATTTGGCCAAAGCTGGATCTGAATCGCTCTAAAAGTCTAATTCTTCTTAGCATTAAACTTCTCAGCCCCATCAAAGGTGTCATCACTTGACTCTGCCTTACAGGCAAGCATGCAAGAAGGCTTGGAGTCTTTACAAACGATTTATGTAGAAGCTTCATGGACTAGGAGGAGGAAGAGACAATCCTCCACCTACAATCCTCAACTCTTGCCCAGAGAAGAAAATTTCACTTAGGAGCTTCCTTCTACAATGAATTAAACTATCTAAAAAAATATAGACATTAACAATCTCCTACGCCTCATCATAAGCTCAAATTGGTTCTTGAATAAGAGCGAGCGTATGAACGTGCTGTACGTGCGTTCGAATCTGCGTGCGAAAAAGGAATCTGCCTGTGCCTGTTACCACACGACCCACACTGACAAATCCGTTTCTTTCATTATAGCAGAACACTTCGAAGGCATCCACTTTCGGATATCGTAATTATCGTGTTGTACGAGAGATCAAACTTTTTAGAGTCAGCAATACCTTCACTTTATTTTTTGTGAAGTTTGTAGTCTTATGCGCGGTTTATAAATTGAAAAAGAGACTTTCACTTTCTAAATTGTCTTATCAAAAAATGCGTTAAAAAAGTTAATAGCTACTTCGCGCCCTCTTTTCATAGTGCAGTACTGCGGTTTTTTGTTAACACCAAATAGAATATAAATTACCCACAATAACTATTACGTGCTTACACAGCAGTTAAATTCTTAAACAAGCCTCAATTATTCAAACGATCTTGTTTTGTTGTAAAATTGTATGAGTTTTTTATTTTTTCTACCAATTTGTGGTTGTGTACGTAGGTTAAAAAAAAAATACATCATTAGGGAGACGGAGTAGGTATACGACTGAATTAGCTTTGAATAAACTTGGGCAGCGAAGCAGGGTATTAGACATAAAAAAATACCAGGGGTTGTTTATTGGACTCGAAGATCATAGATAATTTTTAAGTTTCATATTTATGCTACACAGCTTTCTGGAAGATTAATCGTTTTGCAAACGTTACCAGCACAATAGTAGACTATTTCTCTCCATTGAACACTTTATTAGAAACCTAAAATCTATAAGCCGAGCTTAGAGATAGTCTTAACAGAAGTCACAAGCGTGGTTTCATCCATTAATATCGTTAAGCAATGAGCTTTTTAAGCTTTATATTTTTTTTCAACCAAAAAATGAGCTTATACTTTAGCCATCGTTGCATTAGTACCTGGGTTCCAACATCGATAATTAAATAGAATACAGTCAAATATAATTTTTAACGCATGCAAATATTTATTTTATCAAAAAGATATGCTACAGCAATTTGTTTACAAATAATATTATGTATTATATCCGATACATTTAACAATATTTTTTTAGTGTTCATCGCAAACCGGCAATTAACATTCACTGAAGTTCTTACGCGTTTTGTGACAAATATGACAGGATTCTGTAAATGTCTTTCTTCCCGTTGGGTCTCGCTCAACCGATGGTCCAGGATTTTTTTCGATAGCTGCTACTTGACGACCTATGATACTTTCAACAGAATTTTTGTGGTATAATTGCGCATCATATGAGAATTTGTCATGCGTGCTTCAATCATTAGCTTGGCAAGTTCTTCAATCAGTTTGCGCAAAAACATACGTCGTTCCGTTATTTTCTTTGGGAGCATTTTATTATTTTCGTAATAAATTAAATATGTCGCGAGTGAAGTGATTTTCAATATTTTGAAGACCATTGCCACTGGCGATCTTGCACATCGCCGTTGAGTCCATGGTGCTAACGCCAGTTTTACATTTATTATAAGAGTTAATAAGAACAGGTTTCTTTTTTGCATTGTCACTCACAACTGTATCCGAATGCATTGTTGATATTAAAATTGACGCTTTGTTTTTTTTTTTTTATTTACTTTCTCGTAAAAACCAAAAACTATCGAATATTGCTCTCTCAATTTATTTGCTGCCATGATACTGGGGATGTATGGTTAATTTATTTTTTTTATTGTGCCAAAAATGGTTAGATTCCACGATAGCAGGTGCTTTGTAACGGGTAGAGTTGTTAAAAAAATTATCCATGCAGATATTTTTTCCATTTCCTCGGTACAAAAATGATAATTTTTTACCACTTTTTCTCCTTGATTTTTTCCACGAGTATCATTCGTTTTGCCACAGTAAATAATACTCTGCAAGCGATACGCGTTTTCATCATCGCAAATCCACCAGATTTTTATACCATACTTGGCTGGCTTTGAAGGCAGATATTGAGTGAATCCTGTACGGCCTCAAAAAGGATATAATAGTTTATTAATTGTTAAATTTGCCGTAGGCTTTTACATTTAGGATATATTTGTATAAAGCATTATCCATAAATCAAGGAACGGAACTGCCTTATCTTCTTTCTTGCGTTGACTGCAATCAAATCTTAAAAATCGTATAATGTTGTGGAATCTATTAAGTCCGATTTTTGCGCGATATAATGGATACGAGTTGGAATGCCACATGTCAGAAGTATGATCTGTATTTGAATTATTAGCACCAGAACAAATCAAAACGGCGTATTAAAACAGGCTTCCATTGTCGTTGAGAATTTGGATGATCTGCATTGTACGTATGGCCCACTACGTTGATGTAAGACATTGTCAACGCTAGCCTGATGTTGATGTGACGCTGTCTCCATCCACTTCGTAACTGCTAGTTACTGATCCTAAAATTAGTAACTATTACAATATAAATTTAATATTTGCAGACAAAAATTATTATTTCTATTATAATCAGCAAAAAAAATATCTACTACCTGTTGGCTCTGCGGTTTCTACTTTATCGTCATCCTCACTATCACTACTTTGGGACTCGTCTTCTTGCTGTTCTTCTACATACTCGCGCACATTTCCTTTTATATCTTCAGAAAATTGTAAATGTTCATTATTTGAATCGATATCTGAAACTGGAAGGTTAGAAATACAATAGACTGCAGAACCCAGTCTTTGTCATCACTATCAGGCCGTCTGTTTGAATCACTTTCTTCGTCTTCATTGAACATCGTTTTCAAATAAGCTTCTTTCTCTACTGTACATATTCTAAAGATGAAAGTAAAGTATTATACAATATTACTTTATAGGTGAAAAATTAAATTATTTCATATTATATCAAAATTAATAATTCGACTAACACGTCTGAATCAACCAGAAACATACAAAGCATACTAAACTGTCCTTGCCTCTAATAACTATGCTGTAGAAATGTTAGAAGTAACGCTGACAATCCTTTTCACTTAGAGAGCAGTTGCTCTACCCCGAACAATAGAAATTGCATCGCATTGTATTCGCATTTCTGCAGCATATTTCGTCTTAAACTTATTTCAATACTTAATATTATTGTACATATATTACAATTTTAATAATATACGATAAAATAAGAATGCTTTATCCCAGATACGAGTATCTACTGGTTGATAAATAATTCAACTACCCGATCCTTCTGAATTTTAATAATTCATAAGGCTGCCTTTTCGTCTTCTTTTTTAAAACTTTTATTCCTTAATGACCTACTTTACTTAGCAACTTTTGATACAGAGTCATTGAATATACCAAAGAACTTGTAGTCATAGTTTTTGGTATGTACACACAAATACAAGGTATGCGAACGTATACAAAATTCACTATAGAATATTACACATTTGACTGATGTCCCAATGAAGCTTACTAATAAACCGAAACTTTGTTGTCTTTTATCAGGTGAAGAAGGCTGAATGAGGGCTCAGTGACTCTCAATGGTGCAAATTTGATTTTAGGAGTTATTCTAAATAAAAAAAAAAAAAAAAAAACTAAACTGGAAATCAATAAAATTAAAAAATCTTATCGGAATCGCTCCGTTGCTCATTTTTTTTTTCTGTATTCTATTTTTTGTATTTTATAAAAATACTCGTCATCAGAGCATTGACTTGCTGCCGCCACGAAAGGGAAATGGACCAGTGCAACACCAATCGATTGTTGCTTGTGGAACAAGTAGTATATTATTAAGCACTATTATTCTAAAAAGTTTTTAGAGATTAAGACTTGGATGGCTCCAATTGCAGAAATCCACCAAGACCTTTGTCGATCGGGTACCGGTTAACCTCTCATTCAGATTTAAGGCCTTATAATTCCACAATTGCGTTGCCATGACGCAGTCATTAAGTCTGGCTTTAAACTTGGGTTGCAGAAAAATAGCAGAGAAAGTAATTAACTTTCCTGACGTTTACACTCTTTTCGCAGTCGATAGAAGCCTTCTGGCATAAAATCGTAGGTCGCCTTTTACCGTGTAACAAAATGACGTTAAGCGAACGACTGGGTCTTTCTCCACCTCGTACTGTGGCGTCCACAAATCCACACTGGATCAAATATTCACATTACAACAGATCCTAGAAGAAACCGAAGAAACTCAGATTAATACTCATCAAATCGTTATCGATTTCAAGGCCGTATATAAAACGATGTCGAAAAAGGTCAAGGTTAACCGCTGTCATATGAATTCCGTAAGCCAACACTAGCGGCACAGTTTTCCCAAATTCTTTGGGACTACGATGTTTACATTGATATCATTTGTAGAACACAGCGAGTTGTTACTGATGCGTTTGTAAATATTGAAAAAGAAGCGGTAAAAGCGGAATCACAATACACATGTATAACTTTGAGCTTCTCTACTCCCGATCCACTATTAAGTCTGATAATGTCAGTTCAACAGAAATAAAACGTTTTAAGAAGGCAATTGGGTAATGCGACATTGTCAAGAAACACTAAGGGGTTTCCATAGAAACTTTAATCAATCTCTATGGCGTAGAACCATAGACTTAACGAAGGCAGATGAGGATGTCCTTCATCGTATTGAACGTAAGATTCTGGGATTGATTTTTGGTTTCGTTCGCGTTGATGGGCTTTGAAAGATCATATATAACTCTACGGTTGCGACAAAGACTTTGTCAGAGAAATGCTCATCAGTCGCTTAAGATGGTAATAACATATAGAAGGAATGGATGGTCCGGAGATTTTATGGTTCCAACGCCGAAAAGAAAGAAAATCTAATAAGACATCAACAAATAAAGGATGTACAACTGGAGGTTGGTGTCTTGTTATGGCAGTGTTTTTTTGTCACAGGACAATTGCATAATAGGTGGTCTTTGTTTAAAGTTTGATGACATCTCCACTATGGTGTTTGTTCTTTTTTGTAGAAATATACTTTGTTAAGCAGTGCATGTCTTAATCTAATACGGTAGAGTGCTATTGCTTGTGAACGGCTCAAAGCGATGTTGTATATGACTTGACCTAAAGTTGTTTTGTTTTGTATTCCTCAAGAATATGTTTGATTTATGCCAACGTTCCGCTTCATCTTCTTTTATTTTGTTTAATATATGTATTATTATATATTGATGATGCAAAAGAGGGAGTTTTGTAAATCACTGGCATTTTAGTAGCTTTGCGGGCTTTCGAGTCCGCCGTCTCGTCGAGTGTTATCCCAACATGGCCTGGGCTCCATAATAGATGAATTCTCGAGAAGTTTGAGCGGATGATTGTTTTTATATACTTGATTATGGGAGTTTTAATTTTGTTGTTAGTTATACTTTGTATTGCACTCAAGGAGTCAGTGTAAATAGTCGTTTTATAATTGTTGTTGTTGGCGATTACGAATGTATCCACTAATGCCATTACTTCACCAATAAATGGATTTTTATTGGGGATTTTGAGGTTTTGGGACACAATTTTGTCACAACTGCTGTCGTATCTATAAACGCTGTATCCAGTTATTGAATTTGCTGTGGACGCATCGGTGTACATAATACAGTCAATCAAAGTTTCCTTTTTCTATAATTTCTGCAAATTGTTTCACGAATACTATAGGCGGAGTGTGTTTATTTGGCATTTTACTCATTGATGTGTTTATACAGCTTATTAGGAATGACCAGGGGAGGTGGCTACCATAATTCATATTTAGAAGTTTTAAGTGTAAGGTGTTTATGAATGTGAGGTAACGTATGGAGTTATAAATCGATCATTTTAGTTTTGAATTAGCGTTAATTCTCCAACCTGTTCTGCAAATTTCATGTAATGGGTGTCTATAGTCTGAGAGGCTTTATGCAATTAGCTTTACTCTCAATGTATCGATAGGTGTACATGGTAAGGCATCTATTGCTTTTCGCAGTATGTTATTGATTTGGGTTTGGGTTTGGGTTAGTTGACCTTTGTTTTCAGTCCAATTGGTGTAGATAGTAAAACCGTTTAGTGTTGCTCCTCCTGTGAGTGTTTTGGCTATCTCGATCGCAGTGTTTATGTGAGGTCCTTTGTATTTTTGAAAAATGATTTTCATTAAGTTTAGAAATTTGTTTAACCTCTCTTCCACTAATTTAGCATGTGCATTCCATTTTCCATTCCCATTTTCTTTTATGGGAATTTGGATGGATTTGATGTTTAAGGTGGTGGTTGAACAGTTTTTCTTCCTGTATGCTTTACCTACGACTTGTTTTAAAGCATAGGGAACTTTGTCTGGATTACCAGACCCAAGAATGAAGATGTTGTCTGCGAACGTTAAAATGGCTTTTATTTGCCGATCATTTGTTTGAAGTTGCATAAGAAGCGAATTTACATAGGCGTTGTATGGCGCTGTCGAAATTCGGGATCCCTGTGGAACTCGGTTTGCTCATCTGTGGTCTGCTCGGTCAAACACATGTAACAGTGTTTGTCCCTCTTTGAGGTCTGAAGGCATGTTGGCAATTGTCCAGACATTTTTTGAGAGTTCCTTTTAGCCTGTTTACAATTATTTTTTCAAATAGTTTGGACAGAACTGAGAAGAGGGAAATTGGGCGGTAACTTTCGAATTTTTCGAGTCCGCATTATGTTTTGGAATAGGTATTAAATTAATTAAATGTTTTTTTCCATTCATGTGGGAATATGGCATTCTTGTTTTTAGGATGTTGTTGTATAACTTAAAAAACCTCAACATGACAAAGGTGGGCAACTTTTTTAACATGTTAAAGGTTATTTTGTCCGAGCCTATGGTTTATCCTTTAGTTGCGTAAATGCTTCCAACATTTCTGGTATTGTAATTGGTGGTACATTTTCAACAGGTAAAAGATTGTTTACTTTCATTTTATTGTTGAGTTGCACAACATGGGGCGAAAAATTTTCATCTGAACTATATCCTGCCCATTTAGTGGCGAAAAGTCGCGCGATTACATTTGGATCAGTTGTCACTGTAGAGTTTTTTCTGATTGCTGTGATGTTGCTTCGAGTCTGTTTTTGTTTCAGAGGGTTGTCGATGATGTTATTGTTGGTGGGTGATATTTTGCTATATGAGAATTAATTTTTTTTTATGGTGGGGTTAAATCAGACTGGTTGTTGTGGAGAGTTTTGCGGGTAAGATGCGGCAATTGAGGTGAAAGCTGCCAGCCTTATTATTTTTCTTATATTGGCTGCCTCTTTTTTTTTTAACATTTTGCGACTGCTGAATGGAATTCAGAAGTTGACTTGATTTTTCGGTGAATTTTACCCAGTCAGCTTTTTTCCGACGAATCGGGATTGGAATTTTCTTCTTATAGGATAAGGCGTTCCTCTATCTATAATTAAAGGGAAGTGGTCACTTCCTTCTAAATTGTTGTGCGTTTTCCAAGTGGCTATAGTCGTTATTCCCGGCGAGGCAATTGTCACTTGCACTATACTGCAAGTGATTGCACTGGTAGGTGCAATTTCAAGGTTAGGGTGAAGTTTCCATTTTGACAGTTTGTGTATGTATGTGGAATATTAGATTTAATTAGTACTGCAGTAATGCGTTCATATTGTTTGTTGTTAAACTAAGCGATGTTACCTTTTGTATTTTGATGGTGCTTTTTCAACAAGGACTTTAGTTTATTGCAGGGCTATGATGTCGGGGTTGTACTTTTGGACGAGAATGTCCAAATATAGGAGGTTGTTGTAGTATCTTTGTATGTTCCATTGGAGTATTTTAATTTTATTTGTTATATGTGTGTTTGCTGTTAGTAAGTTTTGATTTTGATAAGTTATTGTTGGTCGTGGGCCTTTCTGGCTGAGTGGAGGTTGAACAGCCCTCGCTATCTCTCCAGCAAGTGGAGTCCACGACTTTTGATAGGTTATTTGGGTATTGTTAATATTCATTTTCTTCTGAATCTGATGCAGACATGAAGTAATTTTTTTCCTTGAATAGGCTTATTAGTTATATGTGAGAATGGTGAGTTTAGTTTATAATTATTTTTAGTGGTGAGGCTTGTTTTGTTTGGTAAGGTTTCTGTTGGGCTTGTAAGTTGGGTACTGTGAGGTGGCGGTGGAAACGTACGGTTTTGTTTTTGTTTTTAGGTTGATTTGGGCATTTGGTTATTGCAATGCTTTGAGTTGGGCTGCAGAAAATGTTGATGGTTCAGGTGTCGTTGATCTGGCGTACACGTACGTGTCTTTGTTGTAAACGGGCATGTTAGGAGGCTGTTTAGGTTTTGTTGATGACAGTTTGTTAGTTGCTATCTTAGGAGCAGTAGAAGTTTCTTTTGCTTTTGCTGCATATGTTTTTGTTTGAAAGAGAGGTTTCGTCTGATTAACTTGCCTGTATGTGCGCTTTGCTTCAGCCAGACTACACTTGTCCCTAGTTTTTATTGTGAGGATTTCTTTATTCTGTATGTATGCTGGGCATATGTTAGAATGGATTAGCTTCCTTGCAATTTGCACACAATGTTCTGGTATAAGCTGTTGGGTCATGTGATGGAATTTGATCATCTTCGCAGTTTTTGTTCGTGTTGCCCAAGATTTGACACCTCTTACACCTCATTGGATTTGGGGTGTATTCATTTACTTTGGTCTTGTACCAATCAATGTCAATATATGATGAAAGTTGGTAGCGATCAAAGGTGAAGAGCATGAGACCTGTCGCTGTCTGTTTTTTTTTTTTAACGAATTTGTGCACATCGATTACACCTTGTGGTTTTAATTTTTCTATTATTTCTTCTTTTGTTGTGTTTATTAGACACGGAGCGTAAACCACGTTTTTCACTGAATTCAAATTGGCATGCAATTTGACTGAGACAGGTATTTCTGCCAAGTTAAAAATGTTTAGAAACTTGTCTGCGATTTAGTGAGAATTAAAATACTCCCATCTCGTAGTAGTGATATCTTTTCATATGCCTTACTTATTGCATCAATAGCCTTATTAAGTAGGAATACACTTTTGTTATAAAAAGATTGATTTTCGTTTTTCGGGCAGATTGTGATTAATATGGGGTTTTTAGATTTTGTGATATCAAGGAGTTGGGGGAAGTCAGTTAGTGAGGAGGTTTTGATTTTCTTTGCGCTAGGTTCCAGGTTAATGGAATCTGCTAACAAGTCAAATCTGTTCCCGGTTTTTTTCTTCCTGGCCCCAGAAATTCAAAATTCTTACCGGGCTCCCTCCGTTGCATATTTTTTTATTATCTAAATGTATTCTTTTTTTTTATTTTTTTTTTTAATACTGACCAGTGCAACACCAATCGATTGTTGCTTGTGGAACATATGAAGCCAATATTCAGGTCGTCATTGGTGAAACGAACTAACAGGATGCGATTAATCGAAAACAGCCAAGGATGCGACCATAATGTTATGAACCATTTATCATGACGAATATATAATTTTGATCCAAACTCAATTTAATTTCAATTTTCTGTTTAAATTTTATTATAAGCATATTTCAAGTTGAAAATTTATACTTTTATAGTACTCAGACCATAACTAAGCCTAAAAGATTAAGACTTGGATGGCTCCAATTGCAGAAACTCACCAAGACCTTTGTTGATCGGGTATCGCTTAATCTCTCATTTACATTTAAGGCCTGATAATTCTACAATTGCGTTGCCATGACGCAGTCGTAAAGTCTGGCTTTAAACTTGGGTTGCAGAAAAATAGCAGAGAAAGTAATTAACTTTCCTGACGTTAACACTCTTTTCGCAGTCGATAGAAGCCTTCTGGCATAAAATCGTAGGTCTCCTTTTACCGTGTAACAAAATGACGTAGATATAACTCTACGGTAGCGACACCGGCTTTGTCAGAGAAATGTTCTTCAGTCGCTTAAGATGGTAATAACATATAGAAGGAATGGATGGATGGAAAATCTAATAAGACATCAACAAATAAAGGATATACAACTGGAGGGCTTTATTGATTGAGACCCAGGTCCACGATCTTCAGCGAAATCTAAGCAAATAAGTGCATAAGTACAAATTTCTCATTATTTTATTATTAATTAAAGAAAAAGAAACCTCCTACATGTTTAAGAAATAAATTTTGATTTTTATTTAACTACAAATTGGAAATAAATTGAGTTTTTAATAAAATTTTAAACAAAATCGTCTCAATTTCATAAAATGTAACACTCTATGTACACTGTGTTTCTTATTAAAATAATAGAATATCTTTTCTGTGTTGGAAACGATAATCATAAAACATTAAAAACGAAACTTAATTACGACAAAATAAAAATATTTCATATTTGTCAACGAATCACAATAAAACATTTTGCTTTTATTACTTTTGAATCAACTTTTTGCTTATCAATTGGTTCTGACTTCCGATTTGCATTCCTTAAACATGTACATAGAATGTTTTCTTCTTTTTCTTATTTTTTTTTCATGTATGGACTGTCTTTTAGCTACACTCGTTTACTTATTTTTAGACGACTGGCTCTATGTTATACCTTGCCAAGGAAATCATGAGCATATGTCTTTTTTCGATAGCCCTTGTAGGCAAAGAGCTTAAATGCAACAATCATCATCACAATGCAGAAACCATAGAGCAACATTCCCATCCGCATGTCCATGTCGGAGAAGACATTGCCAATCATACGTTTCTGGCGGAGCTTTTCGATGTTTTCATGGAGTATGTCAGGGTTATCCAAGCCGAAGCGACTTATATAAGCGGGATTGTTGACGTTTTTGAGAAAGCTTAGAACTGAAACTCGGTTCCAGGTTATATTTGAGGAAGTGACGTTCTTTTGGCAGAGATAGCAACTCTCTTTGGTAGGAAATTGCAATTTAGGGAATTGTGGATCTTCTGTTTCATCACCAGCTAAGCGGGCGTTTACTTCGTTATGTGCTTCCCATAACCAAAGTACAGCCTCGTCCTTGGTAGGGGTGTTCCAGATTTTTCTTCGTTTGGCCATTTCCTAAAAATGGATAAGAGAAAAGAAATAATATTAATAAGAAAAAATGACACATTTATGCGTATATATATATGTTATATATATATATACCACCTTGATCAAAAGGTTCCCGGTGGCGTCACCGTGTGGCGCTAACATTCTTCCGATGTGAGTTCTGTTTTTGTTAAGTTGGTTCATCTGTTATTGACATTCCCTCTAAACCTTAGCGTCAAAGCTTGACATTTGCAAAAGTTATGTAGCCAAGAGTACATCTATCTCTGTGCGTGTTGGTGATTTTTTACAGTTTTAGAAATGGATTTAAATTTGCAACAACGAACTTGTATTAAATTTTGCGAAAAAACGGATTTAATGGTGCGCGAACGTTGGAAATGTTGAAAAAGTGTTTCGGCAACGATTCTCTAAAGAAAACGGTTCTTTTACCAGTGTAAACTGCACGAGCAGTTCAGAAGTGGTCGTGAGTCAATCGAAGATGATGAATGCAGTGACAGACATCGACATCGACATCGAAAACCGACGAAAACATTGATAAAGTAAAAGAAATGTTGGTCAATAACCGCAAATTAACCATCAGAGAGATAGCGGAGTGTTTGAACATTGCCTATGGATTCGTCTAAGACATTTTGGTTAATGATTTTGGTTTCCGTCATATAGCAGCAAAGTTGGTGCCGAAAGACCTCAATTTCATACAAAAAGGAGACCGTGTTGACGTCGCAAAAGAGATGATTTGCGAGGCTGAATCCGATCCCACATTCATCAAAAGGATCATTACTGGAGACGAGACGTAGGTTTATATGTACGACACGCAATCCAGACATCAGGCAAGAGAATGGCAGAAAACAGTGTGGGCAGAAAACTCGTAGATTTTGCACCATGATAACGCACCGTCGCAAAGTGCCATCATATTCATAAATTTTGATTTGGCTACCTGTGACTTCTTTCTGTTCAATCGAGTTAAAAAAAACCACTAATGGAAAAATCGCAAGAAGCACTGATGAACATACCGAAAACCGAATATAAAAAATATTTCGAGGATTGGATCAAGCTCTGACATAAGTGTGTTGCAATCGATGGGGATTACTTTAAAGAGGACAATATAGATTCCGGGAACTTTTTATTCAGTATCGTTTGCAGACTCACATCACAATAGCGTCTCCAAATTGTTTAGCTGTACGGTGCGCATAATCGACCTACTGAAACCACTATTGTCAATACTATTCGCAAATTTGAATCCGAGTTTACATATACTGGGCTCTGGAGAAACTCAATGAAAATCTGGTGTTTTATCGTAAAATCTTGTCCAGTGATGAAGCCCTTTTCTGGCTCAATGGATAAGTTAATAAACAAAATTGCCGTATTTGGGCTGACGAGCAAACCGAAGAGTACCAAGAGCTACCATTACATCCATGGAATCATTGGTCCATTTTTCATCAAAAATGAGAGAAATTAGAATGTTACTATCAATGGTAACCATTATCGCGCCATGTTAACGGACTATATGCTTCTTGAAATTTAAGCATATGGTCTCGGTGAGTTCTGGTTTCAACAAGACTTGTTGAGAAATCGTTTTCGTGAGCACTTATTGGCCGCCTAGATCGTGCGATATCACACGTTTAGACTTTTTTTTTCTGGGGATATGTAAAGTCTCATGTCTTCAGGAATAAGCCAGCTACGATTGACGCTTTGGAAGCCAACATTACTTGCCAAAAATTGGACCTTCCGAATAGACCACTTCAGAAGTACTCGTGGCCAAAATTTACATGATATCATTTAAAAGTAAATGCCATAAATTGTTCTTTTAACCAATAATAAAAATTTTAAGTTCACTTTCAAACTTATGTGTTTTATTTTACATTATAAATCAAACCTCACGGAAGTTTTGCACTTCCGTCAGGAAACGACATGATTGATTTCCAATCTCCGTTAAGTAAACAAAATTGTTATTAGTGATAAAACTGTTACCACTCCGACCCCTCATTTCGTGAAATGAAAAAAACTGGGTTTTGAAGTCGTAAGAAAAGTGGAAATCGTTTCAAAATCAAATCGGTGTCATGTATCATCTTTGACATACGCCAGCCCCATCTGGCAGTGAGTAAGCTGAATTGCGTGGAAGAAATATTTTTACACCAAAGTTCTAAAAAGTTTTTTTTCGTGTATCTCATAGATATAACTGTCAATTGTAATGCTACGTACTATTCGCTAATATCCTAGCTAGGTTTTGACCTAGCTTATTTATATACATCGGATCTCTGTATATCCTTTCTCCGCTACTCGTGGGATTTGCTAATGAATAAACTCTAAAAAAACAAAACCCGGGACCGGTACTCCTTTACTGCCGTGCGGTGGAACGGTGACTGCACCGGTAATAAGTAAAACTGTTGCACGCCATGGTGCACCATCCTTTAAAGGCAAACCCAACAAGCATAAAACCAAACTTTTAAGGAGTGATAAGACTGTGGCAAGCCATTATTCTATCACTTCCTCCATCCCTTGCAGCAGCAAGACCGTGGCCTGCCTCAAACTTGCTGCTACTACTAAAATTCTCTCTCAGGGGTTTAGCTGCGTCGGCAAGCCCCGTCTAAGAAGCCGAAAAGTTATACGCATTATCAAAACCTTCGGATCCATTTCGGAGTCTAAAAAGTGTGGACATAAAGAGCAAGATTGAGTGGGTTAACAACATTATAAAAGACGGAGATGCGCCAGAGATCGTTGGAGGACGCCCAATACCAATAACACAAAAACCCTTGGGCCTTCCAAGTGTACACCTCTGAGGTATTTTAGCGAAGTCTTAAAAGTTGCAATAACGATCGCGGTGATCGACAAAAAACAACATCAATGGAATAATAATACCTGAACGGTAACAGTTGGTCAAGGTAAGGCTGGATGATCTGGATACTGGAGGCTGGATCAACCTTTCCTGAAATGAAAGGTCGCATGGAAACAAGTACTTCAGTTTGAAAAATCTTCGAAATATCCGAGGCGACAACTAAGCCGTCGGTCTCCTCCTATGACACTCTGTTGGAAATGGAAACCGATGACGAATTAAAAATAGATCGTATACGATTAGAGGATGAAGATGAGCTCTTGGGCACATATTCAGAATCGGAGGACTCGAATAGCACTCTGGTAAATTGAAGCAATTATACGATTTCCCCAGATTAATCTCCATCACTTAAAGTAAAATAGGCTTCGGTCGCACTTATTCTGCGTCTTTCCAAAAACGAAGAAAACTTCATTCTAATCCAGGAACGATAAATCGTAGAAGGCGTGGTTCGTGGACTTGGGACACCTGTATACGCTCTGCTCTATAGAATAGACAAAGTTAAGATTAGAGCTCGTATATTTGTGAAACATAGCCTTAATGTATTCTTACTTTCTAACCTCAGCGACCCCGACATAACCGTTGTCAGACTGGATACTGTCAAAGGTTCCTTGCTCGATCTGACCGCCAGAGCACATTAACAAAAGATGATAACGTTGAAGCTGTGATGAAAATTCTTTTGGAAAATCGTCGAACTACCATAAGAGAGGTTGCTGAGGATGTTAGCATACCGGTAGGCTCGGGTCATGTCAGTTTTTTCGAATGTTTTGGGCATGAGACGTGTGTCAGCGAAGTTTGTTCCAAAACTTCTTAAGAACCGTCGCATGAGCATCGCTTAGAAGCTATTGAATGACGTCAATGATGATCATGACTTTTTCAAAAGGGTCATAACTGATGACGAATAGCACCACGCGAATTTTACCTGGTTGTAAAACTGAAGAGACCTATGAAAGGACGGAGATTTGCAAGGATTGAGGAAATAAAAACGGCATCGCTGGAAGAGCTCTAGGCTTTATCAAACATTGCTTATAAGAAGTGTTTCGAGAATGCGCTGGCATAAGTGCCTTTAATGGAGACAATTAAAGGCAACAATATTAATATAGATGAATAAATAAATATTTTTTTCAAAAAACTAAAGTTCCCGTTATCTTCTGAACACACCTCATAAGGCAGTACCGACATCAAAGATAGAGGTGAGTTACTTTTTGATTATGTTATTACAGAAACCGACATCACATCACAGCCAATTAGCAATTCGGAATTATCAGAAAACTGATTGGCCAAAATACAGAGAAATACTGTTAGAAACACTATACTATGAACTCTCAATTCCTCCGCGTGACATCAACTAGCTAAACATGAAAGTACGGCTACATGGATTTGGTATTTGAGATGTATGAGTTATGTAGGTCGCATGGAAACAAGTACTTCAGTTTGAAAAATCTTCGAATTTACCTCAGTGGGACAACACATTATAAGAAAGCCTGACCTAAGGAAGCACTCGCAGTTGGAAAGGGTTAAGTTTCCAACTCGATATGTGTACCTGGACGCCAATTAGCTGGAGAAACAGGGTCTGTAAAATGTCATTAGAAGTAAAGTCTAGGTTTAATTGGCTTGACATGTTCCTTTGCTACTCGGTTACTCGATGAGAGCACGAATTGCCCTAGTTCTTCCCTGGATCGCTTCTTGGTACTATTTTTGAGATCTTGTGATTCTTGACATGTGTCAAAAACAAGCATTACCATTTCATCACGGAAAAAGTTTTTTTTTTTGTTTTATTTCGAAGAGAAAGAACTATTTGAAATGTTTTCAATCTCAAGCACAAGTTAAATATATAAAGTCAATTTGATTACCGTAAATGAGTCTTATTGACTGCAGTTACTTGCCCTGACTGACTTACGGGAGAGGTGCAGTGATTTATCATCAACCGAGCTTATTGGGCTCTCACGATGTCGACTAATAACAATAATCTATTTAGCAACGGCTACTGTTGAATTGTGTCAAGTTAAACATATATGTACACCTAGAATGCCCGAATCGGATTTACTCTCACTTTCTCACGCATCCAATGAGTTGCTTGTAAAGCGAAATTTTGCAAAAAAAAAAAAAAAACAAAAGTGACAAGCTCACCTAAAAGAGATTTTTCGAAAGACAGACAACGATCTAAGAATGATTAGTTCATAGTACAAGTACACTTTGAAAAATTCCTATATTTGTAGGTAGCATGCACTCTTTTTAGCTAATATTCCCTCTTACATATCCGGAAGCACTGTAGCTTTCCCATACTTAAAAAGCGCGATCTCACAAAAAAAGTTTCTACGAGCTTTGCAACAAGATCTATATGAAATGTTAGAAACGAAAAAACATGCTTTAAATATTTTGGAGTCCCAAAATGGTTGTCAAGCGTTCTAACAAGTCTGTCTGGTTAGGCAATAGTTTATCATGTTTAGCATGGCATTGTCGGTAAATCCCGAGGCGAAGTCAGAAGATTTTAGTCATGGAGTCATTTACCACACAACAACGCATTTTTGTTGTTGTTGTAAGAGTAACATTTTTCGGTTAACATAATTGCTCTAGTGAGTCCGGAATTCCTGCAATGGCGAAGCGTTTTGAAGAAACTGGTTCAGTATCGGCTCAAACTCTATATTCGCATGTACGGCCAGCACGTACACAGCAAAACATAACTACTGTTAGACACCTCAATTCGTCGCCGAACTCAACAATTGGGTCTCACTTATGGCACTTCACGACGAATTTTAAAAGTTGATCTTCATTTGCACGCCTATAAAATCAAAATTACACAACAATTGAAGCCTTTGGATCATCTATGACGTCGCCGATTTGTAATTGGATGTTGGATCGCCAGGACAGTTGTCATCGAATTTGATCTTCCCCAATGAAGCCCATTTTTGGATTGATGGGTACGTAAATAAACAAAATTGTCATTTCTGGGGACTGAAAAACCCATACGAGATCGCGCATTATGTTGACCAACCATTTTTTTCTAAAATTGAATGAATTGAGTGTAAACGATCTCTGATTTCAACAGGATGGTGCTACCGCCCACACAAGCCAACAAACAATCAATTTAATGCGTACGAAATTTGAAGATAGGATTATTTCGGTTAGAGGAGAAGTTGATTGGCCTCCAAGGTCATGCGATTTGACACCTTTAGACTTATTCCTGTGGGGTTATTTGAAAAGTAAGGTATATGCCAATAACCCAGCGACAATTCAAGATCTCAAACATAACATCCAAAAACATTGACCCACTTATTCGTCGGTAATTTTGACCTCCGCTTGCAACAGAAGCCGTGGTGGTCACATGAACGATGTTGTGTTCCATCCAAAATTGCCACAGACCGAACTTTACTTTATATTGATGTGTTTAATTTACTGAAACTTACACATTTGCTGTTGGATTATCCTTTAGAACTCTACTAAAACTTTTACAATCGACTATCGCCCCTACAAGTACTCAGACAATTGATTTCGCTGCGGGGGAAATATTGTCATATCTAGCTCTTGTTGCCCGCACCTAAACATCCACTAAGGGACGTGATAGCCACCTGATTAAATAACTGTCAACCAAATCGATCACATTGATTGATTGTGATCGACGCAAGACACAACTCTATATGTCAAAAAGGTTCGAGGAGCCCACATCATCTTAAACAACTAGCTTGCTGAATGCGAATATTCCGAAGAAGAACAAAAAGATTCATTCTAAAGCTGTAGAACTTTTTTAAACAATAACGACAGGAATTGAGTTTGAAAAACTTTATTCATTTATTTATTCGACTTCAGGCCTATGTAATGAAACCAGTGTGAATCATTGCACATGACAAGGGTCGATTTCAAGTGCTCAAGAATTCAACGCTCCCGTCGCCTTCATGGTCTCGTGGCTTTAGTTCTTGCACAAATGGAGTTTGTATTGGAGAACTAGATCATTTTTTTTTTAAGCAAATGTTTTTACGTACTATGAATGTCGATGAACTGTCAAAAATGACAGGACGGTATGAAAGTTGTGACTATTAGAAGATTTATCAAAGAAAACAAACACTCTTAAATAAATTTGGCGTTGAACCCCTACAATCACATGATAGTAGTCTCATTCTTATTCGATAGTCTTTCAAAACATTTCGAGAAGCCCTATGGTTCCATCATCAAGCACAGAAAGGAACACTGGCTTCTCAGAAACCAAAAAATGAAGTTCTACCAAAATGTGAAAAAAAAAAAACAAAGACACAAATACTGAATAAATAGAAATATGCAGGGATAAGGAAGATTGGAAGATTACTTCTGCAGCTTGTAAAAACGATCAACATTCCGCTGACCGGCGGAATGAATCATTCAATGATAATTATCGACAACAACCTCGCCCATCCGACGTCTGTCCGATCCTCAAGAAAGAACACCCCTTTTAACAGCCACAATAAAGAGGCAACAGTCCGCTTGACAACTCATACAAATCTTGTCTTTCATATGTAAATGCCTATGTCTACTTACCATTAATTGGCTCATATCAGTGTGGTTTTTGGTTTGGTAAGTTCACAATTGACTAAAATTGTACACTGCCAAAAACTTAAGAGGTCCTGATACTCGTCATTATCGATTTTAAGGCCGTATATGGCCACAAATTTAGAGCTGCCTTGGTATTCCTGCCAATCACGTCAGAATATGCAGAATGACATCATTTACTTGGATAACGACATCTTATCAGAAGTCAACGTAGGAATTACACTTGCCAATCGTTGCTTCTTTTCCCTACGAATGCAATTGAGTGGCTTTGTGGAGAAACATTTATGAGACTCTGTGTAAAATTTTTTTTTATATGAGGATATGAATACCCTTTTACTGGCTTTTCTCCAGGGCGCGTTCGGGTGGTAGTGTAGTAATTTAAAACTCATGTGTATTAGTTTTCGATATTTTTCCCAGAGGTGGTTGTCAAACTGGAGCCAGTGCATTCTCAACCAGTGGGTCTTAGTACGCGCTAGTTTTTAGTTCGTCAAAACTAACGAACGAGCAACCACTCCAACATCAGTGTTATGCCTTCATGTCAGAGTTGACGCCGAAGGGATTTTCATATAACTACATACAAATTCTATTAAAAGACTTTTTCAGAGAATTGCCTCGCACGGGATTCGAACCCGCGACCCTCTGCTTGAGGAGTTTATGCATAGACCACTAGACCACTACACTACGGCTATCCCCGATGTTACTCACTCCAGTCCTTGATCGTTTTGAACGAATGATTTATCGAATGATTTTTGGTTCCGTTTGTGTTGACGGCTTTTAGAGGAGTTTTACAAAAATTTAGTTTGGTCAAAAAAAGAAGCATTAGTGACCTGTGACTGCTAGGACATGTGAAGATAATGGACTTTAACACCGCCTTGCTAACTCCAGCCTCCAGCCAACTTGGAATAAGCAATAGGAGACAGTAAGTCAAAGCCAAGGAACCACGCTAATTTGAACGGCTTTTTCGTTAAGGCTCAGGTTCATTCGCACTGCAGCGACTTCTACATAAGTAAGTTACCAATAGAGTAAGCCACAAGACATGAGCTTGCCAGTAAAAATATTTCGATAAGCTTTTTGTCGGATTTTCGGAAATTGTTTTCAAAAAGATCTAATGCAAAACAACCAATGGAGAAGATATCATTAAAAATGCTTTCTTTTTAACGTGACCATGCTTTAACCGTCTTTATCAACGCTTTTTTTTTTAATTCAAAACTTAAAAAGAAAAAATATACAATACGCTGCTTTATCATGACTTAGCACTCGTGCATTCATACACGAAAATCTAAATTGATACCACAATTAACTGCAATCAAAATATCAAAGTGATTCACTCAACAAAATTACACGACATCACAATGGACTTGTGATTACCTTACTAAACTGTAGACAATACTATATCTTTGTATTTTATCTTTCGATTAATGAAATCAAGTATATTAATTATCACTGCAATAATCTGCACCGGGTTGTCATTATTGGCAACATTTAATTGAACTGCATGCCTCTCACAAAATCAGAATTGTTGTGTCAACTTGCTTTTATGCGTTGGCTTCAGCTGCTCAAATTGCAATATTTTTTTTTTTTTTGAATTTCATGAAACATGCGTTTTAATAGACCCTGACCTTTCAAGTTACACCTTTCCTCATAAAGTATTCCAGAGATTTTGTGGTGAACATAGCAATGAAGGAATAACGAGTATAATATCGTACTTTCGAACTCAACCTCGACACTGCGAAATCAGGTTTGACTCATAGGTACAAAAATATTTTAGCACACATGACAATTTTTCACTGAAACGCTGACAAAATATATTGAAAATTTAGCAAGCGTGTTAATTAGCAATTAGTAAAACTGGGAGCACTGTTTCTAATATATACAAATTCATTTAAATTACGTGTACTCGTACATTATGTTTTATTGATTTTTTTTTGTTTTGTTTTTTTCTTCTTTTTTTTTACCTAATTGCCTCTTGATATCGTAAAAACACTCAAAACCAAATAAAAATATTATATTGCGCTAGTTAAAAAATTAATTAGAATTGCAAATAAGTATAGAGAAAAATATCCATAAAATTATTGACTGCATGAAGTCAATTATCACAATTATGGATACTTTTGCATATTTGGCGTATTGGTTACGTCACTCGGAAATAGCTATTCAATTAAGGAAGAGTTAGGTATCATCATGATTGGGCTATGAATCTTGAGTTGTATCGCTACAACTTTTGTATGATATTCGAATGGCATGCCACTAGAATGTTTAATACGTGATGTGAATGTTTCTAATTTTTCAAATTTTGAACCGTTGATTAAAAGTTTGTAATGAGCACAATTTAAATTGTGAATAAAAACCACCATATAATCGTACAAGGTGGCGCACAATTAATCACCCTATCGGAAGATGGTATAAGTTTTGCAAATTGCGTCGTACGTCAATCATGTTTGACATTTGTAAACTAGACAGCTGCAGTATACAACCAGACAAGCAATGGATCGCTATACTCCGCAAGAGCGTAAAATAATTGTGTCGATGTTATTGACCAATAATCGATTGGTGTTGTTATCGCAGCGTGAATTTCGACGTCAGTTTCCTAATCTTTTCGCGCCCACTGGGCAAACATTCCGGCGCTTAGCTGCCCGACTCAAACAGAGTGGAACCACAAGAGACCATGCAGGGCGTGACCGCCACAGGACTGGTCGTTCAGCCGAGAATATGCCGGCTGTGGGTGCCGATGTCGCTGAAAATGAAGAAACATCAACCAGACGACGGGTCACGCAATTGGGCATCACTAGACGGACCCTACAGCGAATTTTAGTGAAAGACTTATACATGTTCCCGTACAAAGTGCGAACAGTGCACCAGTTAATGTCCCGTGTGAATTACTGTAAAGCCATCCTCAATCTCAACAACGAAGAAGACGATTTTGTGTCGAAAATCATCATGACCGACGAGACATATTTCCACTTAAGCGGTTACGTCAATAAGCAAAATCTTCGTTTCTGGGACACGTGCGTGTGATGCACGAAGAGCCATTACATCCGCTTAAAGACACTGTGTGGTGCGGCGTTCATGCGGGAGGAGTGATTGGACCGTATTTTTTTTAAAGGACGCCATCGATAATATGGTCACTGTTACTGGCGAACGCTACAGGGCCATGATAAACGACTTCTTACTCGCGTAATCTCCCGTTTTGGCGGTTTGCAATGGCCAGCGAATTTAACTTGATTTAACCATCCCAGACTTTTTCTCTGGAGCTACTTGAAGTCTCAGGTTTATGCCAACAAGCCTCAAACAATCGCAGCCCATAAGGAGAATATTCGACAGAAATGCGAACAGTTATCATCGGAAATCTTGCGGAAAGTCATGGAAAATGCGGTAAAACGGGCACAAATGTGAATTAACACTGGTGGCAGCCATTTGGCGGACATTATCTTTTCCACTTAACAGAAACAATTGTTAAGGTCCAAATAAAGATTTCCATCACTCAAAATCATTTTTTTTTTATTTAGTAAAAAAGTTTAAGTGGAAGATCAAAACTAAGAAGGAAGACCTTTCCTTGCAATAAGATAGAACACAAGATTTTCTGTATTTTTATATATTCACCTTTGCAACAGTTTAAAAGGATTTGTTGGACATAGATTAAATAGAAAGAACGTTAGGTATATGCCCCTTTGTACGAGTATGTAAACAAATTTTATCAATATCATTGAGAATGATAACTGTAACTGTAAGTCTAAATACCAGGTGTACCGGTGTCAAGAACGTCAAGATACAAATGTCTCGATAGGGAACATTTATTGTGAACGGGCCTTATTTTTTTCTTGTTTGGTTGCTATGACACCAGTGAAACATATTTTGTATACATCAAGTCATTGAGCAAACATCATATTTTTTCATCGTCTTAAAAATGTAGAAATTTGTACCAGAAAATGGTGATTTGCTGAAAGCATTAATTTTTTTGTTTTCATTTGAAGAAAAGTGCTGCAGAGTCGTATCGAATGCTTGTCGAGGCATATGGTGATCATGCTCTATCAGAAATAACATGCAAAAGATGGTTTCAACGGTTCAGAGATAACGATTTTGATGTGAGAAATGAAGAACGTGGAAGACCACCAAAAACGTTTTGCTACATGACAATGTACCTGCACTCAAAACAAAACTGGTTCAGGATACAACCAAAGCACTTGGCTGGGAGCTGCTACCCCACTCGCCGTATTCACCAGACTTAGCTCCTTCCTACTACCATTTGTTTTCATCGATGGGACATGCACTAGCTGAGCGTATTATCTTGTCCTTTAGGTCTTGATTTGTTGCTGGTATATCGTCATAGACCTTGCTGTTGCGATAACTCCAAAGAAACAAGTTCAAAGGGTGTCCAATCGCACGATCTCAGTTGCGAATTGACATCGCGTTATTTATAAGTTAATGCGTCCCGGCAACTTCTCATGCAATAAGGTTATAAAGGGTGAGCCAACAGATGTTGTGGATGTTGGCTGTCAATTACTGGATTCATTGTGGTTGATTTTTTTGACAGATCAGTCTTTGGCAATTTTAGTCATGGAGTCGTTTACCATACAACAACGCATTTCTGTTAATTTTATTACAAAAAATGGGTGATCTGTAAAAATAATATTTTGTAAAATTTGTGAATTTTTCCGTCAACATAATCACATCGTTGGCTCGCACTTCATATGATTCGACACCATCCTGTTAGTTATTTGAAGGGTTATTTGTAGAGTAAGGTCTATGCCAATAGTCCAGCAGTTATTCAGGATCTCAAACATCCAAACTGAAATTGCGGCCATTGATCCACTTATACTTCAAAGAGCGAAATCCTAAGGTGCACACTATTAAAGGTAAGTACGATTATTTAATAGGAATCAAAGTTTTCTCAGCATTGTGGGAAAAGCGTTTGTATCTCTTACGTTTCCTACTATCGCAAACATCGATCCATAACGATCTTGTTCTAATTAATTGATACTTGAACTAATAACGAAAACATATGTCAAAAAAGAGGCGCAAACGCTTAGATTGCAGTCAAAACATTGTAGTCATGCACATGAAATTTACTCGAACAAAATGTTGTATCGCTATTGTGATGCGTAGTAAATGAATGGTTATTATCTGAGCTGTAAAAAATGACTAATATGATATCAGTTTTGAAGTTTTTGCCGCAAACTTAAAAAAAAAAAAAAATGCCGACTCAATAAAATTAGTAATTCGGGAAAGTTGTATTCAAAAATTGAGTATGAACATTTATTTATTTATTTACCTCTATATACTTTCGTTTTTTAAGCTACACTCGAGTATTGGTGCAATAAAAATGAAGAAAAGTTTTCTCTAAGTGCATTGCTGGGTCACGAGCGGTTTTAAGATCATAAAGTTGTCATCCATATTGATTATTTCGACCAATACCAATACATATGTATAATATACAATTCGTTTCAAGACTTTCTTGCTGGTATGCGAGTTGAAAAAAGCTTGCTATAGGTAGCATAACATGGTTGTCTAACAGAAAAAAACTTAAACCAACTGAGGATGCAAAATAATGTTATAACGACATTAAAGGATCCTGGGACTTAAAATATCGTGGTCTTTGTTTAACTTCTTCTTCTACTACGTTGTTTCTACAGGTTGAAATGAACTGTCTCATATGAACAGAGGTTTGTCCATTCTCTCTACATGTCCTTCTGCCTGCCTTCTTTTTGGATGGCCGTGGTTCAAGTTGGTAGTGGATTGGCTTCCAAATCGGAAAGTTAAGTGATTGAGTACCAACCGCTCCCGAGAGACATTCATTTTTTCAGTTAACAAAAATCAAGTACTCATGTTACTTGATTGTTGGACTAGAAATCAACAACAAGCCAACTTCCACTAAGAATTTAGTCTCCTCATTAAATGTCGGATACCACCCGAAGCGAGATGACGACTGAGTCCAAACATTTGTCTTTCTCTCTTTATCAAATTTTTCAAAAAACCTAAGACATGCTATATTCATACCAACTTGAGTGTTAAGTTTTTTTTTTTCATCACCGCAGTTAAACAGCCAGCATAAGTTGTTTTTCCATACCCTTTACAGCGACTGTGAATCTCATACTAAATTTCCTTGGTCATTATAGGTTTATATTCAGGTCATATTGGTTTAAAACATTTTTTTTTATACTTCCGAATGCTGTTCTTATAATAGCACTTCTCCATTTCCTTGACAGCTCGCTCCTTCTATTCTTTCTTTTTTTTACGGGGCAGCCGATATTTTACTCGTAGAGCGCACAGTGTTGTGTTACTCAGCTCACTCGCAGGTTCAGTTCAGTTCTAATCAGGTTAGTTGGGGAAGTCTCTAGTATGAGACAGAAATTCTCCAGCTTCGATTCAGTGAAGATGGGATTAGGTTCTCTGAGTGTTTCCAGTCTGGCTGAATTGCTGCTTTTTGGACTTTTGACCAGTCGACCTAACAGTTTTGACAGCAGCTTTGCCTAAACACATGGAAAAAGAACAGTCCATACATTTTCCACTTTCTACTGTAGAGTTCAGGATTCGGGGGAAAACATGTATTAACACGTTCTCCGTTGCTAGGGAATCTACAATAGAAGATGGTCCTCGTCAAGTTTCGTGGTTTAAAACTTAAAGAAACTAAGTTCCCATGGGGATTATCAGCTTAGATTTGCTTGGTCAATCCAAAGTATGCTGGGTGGAACACTTCATCCTAAGAGTTCCAGTTTCCATATCGCAGGTCTGCTTCGGCAAGCTCTCATAGTTGTTTGCAATCCCCGTCGTTCAGACTGTTGTCATTCCCAGACTTCCTACAGTCGTTCCTACCGAGACCTCCAGAAGCATTCGCTTGAAGAGTAATGCCACCTATGTTTGTGCTCATAGGAGATCTAACTCTCAATGAATGGTCCCAACATTGGTTCAGGACCTATCTAAGAAGTCCTCCTCTAAGTGTTGCCTAGCCTCTACATTGGCGATTTCGTTTTCCGTAATTTCATTGTCACTTGATACAAAGACAAGGCTCAGTTATTTGCATTCACAGAAGCCTTGCATTCTCCAATTAGCTTGAAGAAAGGGCTTAAGCGTAGCTTGATTGTCGCAGATTTTTTTGATATTTTCTGCGAGATTACGTAAAGACCTTGGTTCATGCTGATACATAGCCACCAAGACACACATTTTTTTATTGTTATTAGTGGCTCATGGTCAGCACTAACAAAAAATTGGGCGGCCAGAATGATCTTCAAGTGTCAAACTGAAACTAGAACAAGCTTTCGAAAATACATACATATTTTGGGTAGAGTTAAAATATTGCGAAAAAACCTTCCTCTCACCTTTTGTCCATGATAACTAGAAAGGTATACTTCGATCAACGTGCGTTGCTTGTTTAATTTAGGATTGCTATGATAACACGATACGGAAAGGGGTTATTTTATCAGGACTTTTACAGTGTTACTTAGAGTATAAAGTGCATAAGGAATTCTATTTTAACCAATGAATATTATTTAAGAGCGCAATAATTCGAAATTTAAAGCTTTTTAAGTGCAAATGTCTTACGTACAATTAAAACTTAATAGCTTTGTTCAAAGAGAACGGTTCAGAACAGAACAGCACAAATTTGTGAAAAATGTCAGATCAAGTTAGAACAGAAAAGTACAGCCATATGTTTAGCTGTCAAAAATTGGAACATTCGATATTTTTCAATTCTAGCGGTTCAAAATTAAAATGGTACAAAACCCTCATTGTCTGTTAGATCTGCGCCAAACGATTGCTCAAAAATTTCCATGTTAAGATTATCATCTCAAAGAATAATGAAAATTGGCGTAAAATATGTTCAATTCCATTAAAGTTTGTGCTTACCAAATTACCACCACAGGTTGCCCTTTTTTCTGTCTTAAGTTCAATCTATTCCATGTTTAGCTTTAACGAAAAATTACAATCACAAATCGCTGGAATCAAATCAAATACAACTACAGCTGTTTTTGACACTGGTCACAGATCTGTCCTATTTCAAGTGTAGGTGCAGAAAATCCTGTTCCAATCTGCTAGGAACATGCTCATTGAACACAAAAATTTCACTTTTCTGTTCTGAGCTACAATACTTGGAATAAAGCTAATCGGTAGCATCTATAATAATATTAGTGCAACAGATAATCCCATTTAAACGAAAACAAAAAGAGCATCAGCAACAGTCTTATCATGTTCGATTGAGACTAATCTTATTTGTTAAAATAAAACATCAACACTTCATTCAATTGTCGTAAAATAGGATTTAATGCGATTACGAGATTATCAGCTCAATTAATTCATGACCAACAGAAAAAAAGGTTAAATTAAATAAACTCGTAGTAGCAGGGTTTATATAGAGCACGCAAGTGCAAATAAGGAACAGTTCATCTGTTTTCTCAGGTCACCACTACTGTATTTACTCTTATCACAATCTACTCGTACATGTTTTCTGTTGTATCTGTATTGAGCTTCGTTTATTTTCTACTTTTAGTCAGATAACATACGTTTTCAGCTAGTTAAGTACAGGGAAGTACGTGAAGAGAAGTAAATATAAGTCACTTCATTTGTATTCGCACATATCTACAATACCATATATGTATTTCATAAAGAATAGTGCAAATAAGATTAAAATTTAGGACGTTCTTGTACCAGTCTCTTGGTATGAATAATCACTCGAAACAAGAAAATTTAGTAAACCCAATTGGAATAATTAAGGAACAATCTTGGGTGATTAAAGCCATCATAAGTGAACATCGTAGCGCTATTTTGTAGTAGATTCCTAATATTTGTTAGATTCCTAATACTGTCAGATAAAAATTTAAAAACTTATTATAACGGTGTACTACACCCTGACTGATTCGAATTGCAACCAACTTCAGACTGCTATAATTTCCAAACCATTCATTAATGTGAGCTCAAATTTTGACACATGACAGATAATTTTATTATTTGCAAGCCTTTTAAACGATTTGCGTCTCAGTTGTGTTGAAAAATCTTTTATCCGCTATGGAATTCAAACGTGATAGTGTGATTGCTTTATATTTGGCTGAAAAACCACAAGTAGCTATCATTAGAGCCCTCCAGCACCTCATTTGTGTCTCGAACCATAGCTCGTTACCGTGATACTGGCAGCGTTGCAAAACGCCATGTAGGTGGTCATAAAAAAACAGCATCATCGGCAGAAATGGTTCGGAAAGTGAAGGCTCGAATTGAGCGAAATCCGCGTCAAAGTGGGAGAAAAATGGCTCGTAAGCTCAACATACCGTTGGAACGGATGCAATACATACTGAAAAATGAGCTTGGGCTCAAGCCATTGAAGTTCCAAAAAACATAAGACCTTACACCGCAACAGAAAAAAGTGAGAGTCGAAAGAGCGAAGGATTTGCTACGCTTGCACGAAAGTGGTGAGTTGACGAATTTGGTTTTTTCCGATGAGTCGCCATTTGTTATAGAGCAATATGTCAACAAGCAAAATGACCAAGTTTACTTGCCAAAGAGGTCCTTCAAAAATTTACACCTTCGGACGGCCACCAGAAAGCAGGCAGCACCGAAAGCTGCAATAACCGCCGATGGTAGCTCTCCGCTCGTATTTTTGGACCGTGGCGTCAAAATTAGTGCGATCGTATACCGTGAAACTGTCTAAGAGACAGTATTGAAGTTTTGGGCAAACAATCATTTCGGTCGAAGACCATGGACATTTCAACAAGATTCGGCACCGTCTCACAAAGCACGCAACAACCAAGATTGGTTAAAAAACAATGTTCCACACTTCATTTCTTCGACACAATGGATTGCAAATTCTCCGGATGCAAATCCGTTGGATTTCTCTGTCTGGGGTATTTTGAAGGCGAAGGTTGGCACTAAAAATACCAAAGTTTGGACCACCTCAAACAAGCACTTCGCCGGGAATGGGCCAAAATACCGCAGAGCTACTTGCGTGCAGCGTGCGATGCTTACTTCGGCCGTCTCAAGGCCATTATTCGCGCCAAAGGTGGACATATTGAAAACTACTGATACAATTTGAAAATTGATGTATTTTTCAACATTTTTTGCTTTGGCACAATAAAATTTATCAAAAAATAAAAAAAAATTATAGCATTTTAGAAAGTTGCAGTTCGAGTCAGTGCCTGTTCACATTGGAATGGGCATGAAAATCCTGCCTATGATAGTCGTGTTCACATTTTCATAGAGATAAAAGACTTTTTGACAAGCGGAATCCTTGAATCGGACCATTTTTCATTTTTAAATGTGAGCAGCTGGTCTGAAACACGTTAAAAATAAAAACTAAAATTAAAAAAAAAAAAAACACGTCAGAAGTTGAACGATATGAGAAAAAACTCATGCCTCACCCGAAAATCCACTTTAGAAATGGAGTTTCGAGTTTTTCTTGCCACTTCTTTCTGCCCACGCTAATGTGAACAGGTACAAATAATAACATTCATAATCTGACAGCCATAAGTCAATTATTTTTACGAATTTTGAAATGAATGAGCTCGAATGAAAGAGCTTTAGACACATATTTTGAATACTTTAGGGAGGAAACACATGATACTCCATATATACTGTGCATATTGCATGTAATGAATACCTGTTTCTCTAGAGTATTTACCTGATAAGTTGTAGTTTTCAATTAGTCAAAAAATAATACCTTTTTCCGTAATTTTAACTATGTAAAAGGAAAATCTAATACAATATATTGGAACCTTTTTAGTCATTACAATATCTACAACTTCGCAAAAAACTACTATGATTAGCTATTAATCTATCCCTTTGGGCGAAGGCAAAAGGCAGTGCTTATATTGAGAACTTTGTAATAAGCTCATCGAACAGTTCGTCAATATTTTGGACCGAATAACCTGAATGTACAATGCGTCAATCCGATAATCAATCTGGTGCCTTAAAAACTGCCTGGAACTTAATATAACCAAATGCCAATATTTAAACTTTTCACGAAAATGCAACCCGTCTATCCCTCGACTATATTTTCGCTATGGTTAAACAATTCCCCTGGTTCAGTCTCTTCAAGACCTTGACATATTATTTGACTGAGCTTAATTACCGTTCGGATATCGATAAGATGATCCTTTAAGCCAACTTTTCACTTGGCTTTATTAAACGGTGTTCCAAGGAATTTTCCATAACCAGATGTCTCTATGCTACCTTTATTCGCCCCATGATTGAGTATGCCAGTTAAGCTTGGTCCTTCTTTCACAGAGTTCATTGGTCTTTGTGGTCTGCCCTGGAACGACCCTTTAATCTTACATCCCTATCAGTACCGCCTTAAACTTCTCAATAACAATTCATTAGAAGAACGTATGAATATTGCTGACATTCTATTCATTCATCGACTGCTCTCAGGTTCCATCGACTGCTTATCCCTTTTCAACTCGTTTTCTTTCAACACCAACACATGTATTGTATTGTCCTCTTCTTTTCTATATATCGCTCCATCGCAACTCTTATGGCTCCAACGAATCAATCTACCTCCCGGTTTTTGATTTCAACCTGAGCTCGTTTCAAACAAGATATAATCCATCTTTCGAGCTCTAAAGTCTTTCTGTTGGTTTTTAAGTTAGATTAAGCTTGCATTATGCCAAATAAATGGGGGCCTCAGCCCCAACAAAACGAATCCCTTATTAGATTCAATTGGTGCAAGAAATAAAGGTCTTGACGGACAAAAGCATGTGACTTGCCTACGCTTTAAACTTTTTATCGAATTACACAAGCTAGATGTTTGGCGTTACTTACCCCAGTATGGAGTGAAATATAACCACTGAGCCCAAACATCTTCCTTTCTCTTTCTTTCCCATTTAAGCACTTGGGTGCTAATTCTTAAAAAAAAAAAAAAAAAACGGTGAAGTAAAATTCCGGAATAAATTAAATAAGACCTTATCCGGAGTTACCTTCCAACATATTTGGAGCTCCGAGACTAAGTCACGGTCCTGGAAAAGGAATGGTGGCGGATGAACCATTAATGGAGCAACGGCAACGCTCACATCCCCGAATGGCCATGCAAAAAAAGCTCGGATATGGGCATATCTACCATTGACAAACCCTGCAAACGAAATAGGGACAACGAACTTCGGATCGGCACGTGGAATGTTAGGTTCCTTAAAAAGCCAATTGCAGTCGAAAACCTAGCGAAGGTCTTGTACTGCTCCAAAACACACGTTACCGCCATCCAAAAAATGCGATGGGATGGGCCGGACAAAAAGAGGTGGCATCTACTGCGGCGATTATTATCAATGGCAAAATCAGCGCCTATTTGGATCCGGATCTATTGTTAGACTAAGGAAAGAAGTCTAGAGTCTCGGCCATGTTAGCAAGTTGTTACAATCCGTATTAAGCCTAAATTTACCAACCTTAGCCTTATAAATATGCGTGCACGCCCCCATTTGGTGACGACACCAAAAAGTAATTTTACGAGCTCTTGGACAAGACTTACGAGCAGTGCCCCAGATATGACACTAAAATTGTCCTCGGGAATTTTTTGGTGCAAAGTTAGGAAGACAGGGCATCTTGTTAACGCAAAACACACCTTCAGTAATATGGATGTCCGAACTTTCCGAGGACCCAACTCGGACCATTGCTTTGTTGTAGCCAAGGACGATTGCGGATATACCGAAAGGTAAGCTTATCACAATAGATTACCCGCTGATGTGCTGGGTTTCACTCGGCTACCACAATGAAACCTCTGGTTTGAAGACGAATGCCGGCAAGTACAAGCATGGACTCTACGAGCAGAAAAAACGTGCGGGTTAGGCAATGAGGTTCAGAAGTTTTACGAAAAAATCAAAAAACAAAAAACATTCACGGACACAACCCCTGAAACGAAGCCTGTAGAGACAGTATTAGAGACGAGGTCGATGCTGAGGATTCGGGAAGAGCAGTTCTGTAGACTTATACCGGCGATGACAGACCAAATCCCGCTGTCAAGCAGAATGAACCTTTCAAGTTCGACGATGTAAACCAACAATTCCGTACATCCTGACCTGGATAAAGTGAGTTAGGAATATCTAAACTTAAGTCCAACAAAGCTGCTGGAGCGGGCGGCCTAACATCCGAACTCCTGAAAGCGGCATGTGGTAAGTAGCATACACATATTTATCTGTAAAATATGATCCGACGAAAGTATGCCCCATGAATGGAACCTTAGAATTGTTTGTCCAATCCTTGACTTCGCTTAAAAGATTCCTGAAAACATTCGCTAACAACCTGATTGGTTCATATCAGTTTGGCTTTAGGCCAGGAAAGTCCACCTTTGATCAAATATTCACACTACAACAGATCTGGGAAAAAGAACCCATGAACTCCATATCTATAAACACCACCTATTCATCGATTTAAACGTCGCATATAACAGCATCTATAGGGACGAGCTATAAAGAACAATGTCTAGTTTTGGCATTCCTGCCAAACACATCCTCTAGTGCAGCTGCTCCATTAAGTTCGGTAAAGTACTCTTCGAGACATTTGACGTCAAAAAAGGATTTAGGCTAGGCGATTCGCTGTTATGCGGATTTCTTTAACATCGTTCTTGAAAGAACAGTGACTCACGCGGCAACACAAATGCACTATTTTTTAAAAGTTCAATTACTCGCATACGCCAATGATATTGACATAATCGGAGTAAAACAAAGTAATGTGAGTGACGCTTTTCTAAGTATTTAGGCGGAAGCGGTGAAGATGGGTTTAAGATCAATGAGGGCAAGACCGAGTATATGCTGTCAACAAGAAAGGACACCCAACACCGACGTCTCGAGAGGAACGTCATCTTCGACATATAAGAGGTGATTCATCGTGAGGTTTAATTTTCAATAAGCTTATTTTTGACAGATCACGCGTGACTCCTAGCAAACTGTCATTGTCATTTTTGTTCAGACCTACTGAAAATACTATTGCCAATACTATTCGCAAATTTGAGTCCTAGTTTACATTAGTGGATGATACTCGACCAGTTAGACCCCATCCAGCACGTAGTGAAGATTTATATCAGCTGTAGCTGAGAGTGTACGCGAAGATCGTGACGAATCGTGAGGATCTCGGCCTTAAAGCGTACAAAATCCAATTTGTGCATGAATTGAAGCCAGGTGGATTGAATTTTTGTCAATTTTTAGTGAATGGGCTCTGGAAAAACTCAATGAAAATCCGGTGTTTTATCGTGAAATTTTGTTCAGTGCTGAAGCCCATTTCGGGCTCAACGTTAATAAATAAAATTGCCGTATTTGGGCTGATGAGCAACCTGAACAACAATAGTAACAAGAACTACCATTACATTCACTAAAAACAACGGTATGGTGTGGTTTATGGGCTGGTGGAATTATTAGTCCATATTTCTTCAAAAATGAGGCAAATCAGAATGTTACCGTCAATGTTAATGGATTATGTGCTTCCTGAAATTCAAGCACAACATATCAAACCTTTAGACTATTTTCTCTGGGGATATGTAAAGTCTCAGATCTTCAGGAATAAGCTACGATTGACGCTTTGGAAGCCAACATTACTCGTGTTATCTGCGAGATACCAGTCGCTATGCTTGAACGAGTCGCCCAAAATTGGACTTTCCGGATGGACCACTTCAGACGTAGTCGTGGCCAACATTTACATGATATCATTTTTAAAAAGTAAATGCCATAAATTGTTCTTTTAACCAATAATAAAAATTTTAAGTTCGATTTCAAATTTATGTGTTTTATTGTACATTATAAATCAAACCTGACGATGAATCAACCTATAGAACGGCCTGTAGGATGGTTTTTAGGTTAGCCAAAAACACAAGTGGTGTGGCGGAAGAATATATATCAATAGATGTATGTAACTATACACGTTAATATGTCAACGGTTAATAAAATAAGAAGTGACATGACAACTGATTTATGTAGGTGTTGTGAAGAATTTCACATATTCAAGCAAACAGATGTCACTTCAGAAGGATACAACAAAGTTTATGAATTTCTTCGGCAATTTCAAATTAAAAAATAATGATATAATCTATTCTATTTTGCTGATCAAGAAACAGGAGTTTGATTAAGGCAGGCGGTTAGATTTAACCAACTACTAGTGATTACTTCATGTAGTATGAGTCGTCCTTTTAGATTGGAATTCAGATATTTCTTTAGCTTCAATAATTGACACTGAGTAACGACTTAGAACCGGAAGAGGCAAATAACTCGAGAATCCATGTTGGTGTAAATCAGAATAAAAGTCACATAGTTCAAGTAAAAGTTTCGGTAAAATAAGAGCAAAACACCGAAAGTCTACACCATCATCAACTCAAAGCACGTAAGTCAAAGCCTGACTAATCTTTTCAATGAAAATCAATTCCTGTATTTGCATTCCCATTGCTTTTAGAATCTCATTTCTTTGTACTGCAATAACAACAATAAAACGAATTAGATAAGCAAAGAAGCATACAACTCGCACCCGAAAATACACAAAACACACAAAAACCTGTCAACTAAGCTGGTCATTCAACTATCGAACTCGCTAATAACAGCTGTCTTTTCCGCAGACCGCACGTACATATATACTCGTATGTACATATAGATGCTTCGTTGGCACTTTGTTGACCTAACGGGGCATGCCGCTATATGTACCTTTCTAATTGAAAACAAAATTCGCACTTACCTGGAAATGTTCCGCGCATTCTGTACAGCCGAAAAAGTATTTCACAAATCCATGTATAGCTTGCAGCACTTCTAAGGGATCCGTTGATTTGTCACTCACATCAGCCTGCACTGTCCAGAAGTGGAACAGCTTCCACAAACTGCAAGTGAATCCTCGGTATTTTGATTTCGAACCCGTACATCCAATGTATCGACTCGACGAAAAAATAGGCGACAATTCCGACTCAAGTCTGTGAATTCGGTCTTCGAAATCTTTTCCATCAATTGCTTGGTTATTTAGCGCCACGTACTCCTGCAATTTGTTGATAAATATTATGCCATTCGGTCCAAGCGGATTATATCGCCTCAAGACATTAATCAATCGCTGCAATGCTAATAAGCGTTCGCCACTTATGTCATTCACTTTTGGAATCTCATTGAATAGAATGTGACGAATTGCTTGCTCCAGATCGGCTTGGTACACCAAATGCTTATTGCGTTGTATTTCCTTCAGGATTTCCTTGTTTTTTCGTGCTTCTTCCTGCAGTTCCTCATCGAAAAGAGTATTCTTTTCGGTAACACTCTGTGTTGACTCATCAGTGGTCTCCTTGATATTGTTTATGCGAACGAACGTGTTTAGCGCATTTTGGAACTCGTCTGCTGTTTCATTTGAATATTGTATGAGCTCCACATTCGAATTACGATCGATTACACTAAGACGATGTGTTAAACTTAGCTGATAGTGAGCAGCTAACTTTTCATCTGTCACTCGTCGTACTTGCAGTTGCGGATAACGATTCATATTTAGAATTGTTTGAGCTCCCAAGCTCGAATTCTGCGGTTCCAGAACGAGAACAACAAACTGAACCTGCTGGGGCAGTCCACTGAATAAATCTGCGCTCTCTTCTTCGGTTAAATTAGCGAAATTTGGCCAAGCACCCCCAACTGCTGTCTCATCTGCTGCTTTCTTTGAAATTATTTCCAAAATCGTATCCGGATCTCTGGTGTTGATGTTGCTACCATAATTGTTCTCACTCGGGACGTAGTTCGGGCTAAAATATCTCAACGTTGGATAGCCCATTACTTCGTATTCACGGCAAATGCCATTGTTCTCCTCGGCAGCACAATCAATGACCATGACTTTGATAACATTCCTCCAGTGGAAAACCTTGGCGGCCAATTCCTTGTACACCGGAGCAAAACGCTTGCAATGGCCGCAATAAGAATTATAGAACTCCACCAGAGAAGCATACTTCTGTCCGAGCACAGCTTCTTTGAAATTTGCATCCGTCAGTATGTACACTTTGTCGGTAGCATCGTAGAGACCAGAAGACATGGATTCTTGTTTCATCATCGCCTCATAGCGACTCTGTGGCACCCCAGACCGACATATAGGGAGGAATGCGAACAACAGGAAGGGGGTAAACTTTAATAACAAAAAGTTCTTCATTTTGTGTCCGATTTTAGCAGTGAGGCACTGGGATACACATTTCACAAATGTTTACGCGACGCGAACTCAAACTAACATACAGCAACGGCACTGTGCAAATGCGATTAGGAACTGAATTAAAGTGGAGCTTGAATCAATACTTTAAACGCTGGAGCACAGATGGGAAACAAGTGAACGTGCGGGAGCTTTATAACGATTTTTGGGAGCGATGGTGCGGTGGTGTTTGTTTGATCGGTCGCGCTGTTCGGTGGTTTATTTCTCTTTCGATGTGCTGACGTCGTTTGACATTTGAGTTTCTTGACAGCCAGCTGATTGTTAGGTTACGTTCAGTTCGACTTATGTTATAGTTGTATAATTTATGTGGAATGCGTACGGAATTCCTGTGGTGGAAGCACAATAGTTTTTGTTTTAAAAGTTTTAAATTAACATTTACGTTATATATGAATTGTAATTGTGCTATTTATAAATTGACTGGAATTTTAATTAAACTAGATTTATAAGCTTCACTTTTCTTATGGCTAGAGTTACATAGTTTGTTACAATATTTATATGTATTCATTTAATCTAGTACATACAGGTTTTTTTAAAATTTTATTTGTAAAATAAAACGAGAAAGTTTTAAAAGGCTTAACTAATTAGTTTCGAAGTGCTGGACTCTGTAATTTCTGTGTGTTCTTTTTGAACGACTTGATAGGCCGGTTGTAAATGATATTTTCAAGATTTTGATCGCTGATAGCCCTTAATGACCGGCTTAATTAGTTGTTCTTTAAAGAGCGAACTGATCCGCTTTTATTTCTCAGGTGGATGTGCACCAAATGGCATTGTATCTAAACTCTTCGCAGAAGTTGATGCCAAGGTACTTTACCGTTGGTATAGCTATTACATTCGCAGGGTATATCGTGATGTCTCTGTTTCTCTTTACGAACGTTGTTTTCCTTCTTTCGTTGAGTTCTGTCTGTTAAGGTCGAAATCCATATTGATCTGACGGTAGAAGTTTTTCTTCGCTCTGAAAGTTAATTTGACTAAAAATTATCGAGTTTTCCCGACACAACACAAGAAGGCAATCGGTTAATTTCTGGTAATTACTAGGCGATTTCTTGAAGTTTCCGACATCAGAAGAGTCGTTCGAAGGATTAGGTCCACCGAATGTTGTAACGCGATGGCAATGGTTCGAGGACGCGGCGAACTGCGTTTCAATTTCAATGAAGAAGCAAGCTAAAAATTTATGTTTTCCGGGAAAACAATCCGGTTCCAGATTGATCTTCTACAGTCTTCTTCTAAAGTTCTATTCGAATTGTAAGTGAACAGCTCTCTGTGCTTGTCACTGCTTCTGTTCTATGGTCTCGCTAAAGGTCTGATCCTAATTTGTCCAATTGACTTCGATTGCAACAGTTTTTACCTTTTGCGAAAAGATCTCAGCTTTCACTTGTGTAGAATTCAGATGTTGTAGGAGCTAGACCCAAAAGACCATGCCTGGCGAGGGAAGGTCGCGGATTTTCCATCAAAAAATTATGTTTAGTTATGAGGCTCATTTTTAGCTTAGGAGTAGGAGACTGTAACTGTCTATATTGTTTAGATTCGAAGAAAGCTCCTAAGTGGATGGAGAGAATGGGACATGTGCAGAGTAGATGGATGATTGTCTCCTCCTTCTCCTTCTATATGCAACTTCTGCTAAAGTCATTTTGTGCTTGTCTATAAGACAGTGTCCAGTGATATAGACGCTGATGTTTTCTATTTTGAAAGATCAAACTCTTACAGCGATTCAGATGTAGTTCTGTCCAGATTTGCTTCGTCGCTAGAAATGTTGATCCAACAGCCCACCTAAGGTTTGTTCTTTTCTTAGTATCCAGCTTTAATATTAGTTTGCACGTAGCGATTGGTATACCGATGCTACCCTTTTACGGTAGAATAGGCAGAGCAATTTCAATTTTGGTGAGTTTGTCGGCTCTACAATTACCTAGAACATCTCTATTTCCCGGCATCTGACATAGGTGAAGGTTGAACTGCTCTTCCTAAGAGATGATCGACAGTCAAAGGTGGTTCTAGAATTTAGTGAGACTGATCCATGTATTTGATAGCGGCCCAAATATCCGAAAAGATGCGGATATCCCTCGCAGATACCACGTTTTTCTTCAGCCTGTACCGGACATCTTTATCCGCCAAAATTTCCGCCTGGAATACGCTACAGTGATTTGAAAAATGCAAGGAGAGGCTTAGATTAAGCTTATCTGAGAAAAAACGGCAACCAACACCGACACCAGTCTTTGATCCAACCGCATAGAAATGGATTGACTTGTCATCAATAAAATCATTTTCCTCTCAATATAATTGGAGATATTTTGCTGTATCGGAAAAGACTAAAATGGGAGGAGGGAAGGCCTACATAATATATTACTGGAATTTTATATTTCTTGGAGAATACGATAAGATTAGTTTTTTGGGGGTTTGCTTCCAATCCAAATGGTTACTCTGTTAAGATTTTGTTGTAAGAGTTCTTTAGTGGTGCTGAGATGCTTTCCTGAGAAGAAGTATAGCAACGTCATCCGCATAGGCCAATGCTACCTCCCTACTCCAGGTATAATATATTAGCAGTTCATTAACCACTTAGTTCCAGAGAAGGGATGAGAAGACACCATCTTCCGTCGTACTTCTGCTGGCACATCATTTTTGAGCTGATATCCCGCTACTTAGCATAAGACTGAATTAATCCCCAAGTGTGTCATCTACCTGTAGAGTTGACAGCGCAGTAGTGATTGCGGATAGACCTAGTGACGTTGCTAAGGGAACTCTCTATGTCCAGTAATGCGACCATTGTGTTCTTTCTATATTGTAGCGATCTTTCAAATGTCTGTGCATGTAGAGCCGTTTCCACTGACTTTCCATTACAGTAGGTATGTTGAGCCGTAGACAAAAGCCGTGGATCAATTCCAGATCGTATATAGATATCAATCGGTCGTTTTAGTCCATCAACGGTTATGTCGGGTTCACTGAGATTAGGAAGTACGATTAAGACTAAATTAATCCTATTTTTCACTAATATACAAGTTCTGATCTTACCTTTGCCTTTTGTACAGAGCGGAACGTATTCAGGTGTCCCAAGTCCACGAATCAGGCCTTCTATTATCCATAGTACCTGGATTAAGATGATGTCTTTGGATAGACACAGAAGGAGTGCATGAAAAAACTATATCATCATTGTTACAATTAAATACAGAAGCCTATACTACGATGTAATTTGAGTCCTGCGATTTTGAGAATGTGCCGAAAAGCTCATCTGATCGTAATGATTTTGTTTTTGATTCGTCGCCGGTTCTCAGTTCTGACAGGGTGTCACCTGTCACCTCGGAAAGAGGTGATCAACGTTCCAGAATCTGTGGCTGTATTTCCTGTTTTAAACAAAGGAGGAGGAGGTTGCTTATTATAGTATCCAGCTTATCCTTTTTGTTAACTCTTAGGGTTATAGACTCGGCTTTTGTGTAACAATTGAAAGATCTTTGATCGACACAAGTGGCAAGCTTGACGTGGCCTTGGTAATAACCATCGCTTGGGATGGGAGATGATCCGCGGTTTCCTTGCATGATGGCAAAGAAGCTGCCCGAAGCTTTAACTTGAGCAACTGCCACTGTTCAGGTGAAATTGATCCATTGGCATTATTTCGTCTTTCAGGACTTCGATTAAAGACCTCAGAGATGTAACAGAGATAGCACGGTTTCCTCCAACAATCTCTGGCTCTTGGAGGAGTCCTTGAGCGTTTTGGCCCATTTTATTTTGTTCCTCATTTTCTCTCGACCTTCGGAATGGTTTCGAGAGCTTTAATTACGCATGCGGTATTTCGGCGTCTTATGAAGAGTACCTTAAATGGAGCTTGCCGACGTAGTTGAGCATCCGATTCTGCTTTTGAGGGAGGTGTTTTAGTAGTAGCGCGAAGTCGGTGTAGTCATCGTATTACCGTCAGATATTTTGTAAGATTACCGGCCTGGATCTTTATTTGAGAAATTTTAAATTCGATATGGAATTCCACAACTGAAAAAATATACTGAATTTTGGTTCATTCCATTATGGGAAATAGAATGTTGGCCCTTGACAGGACACATGACCTTGAACAATCTATCAAGCGGATCTAACCTGCATCTTGACATGACATTCATCATGTCAAGTGCGATAAGATGAAACGGACAACAGGAAGATTCAAACCTTCTACATCTACTGCGTTGATTGCTATTTGCAACATTTGCAACTATTTGCGCCATTATGATGAAACCAGAGATCAAAATGTCTTCAATTTCATCCCACGAAAATACATTAATCATGCTCACTGATGACTGAAATAGTGTTTCCAGCCGCGTTTTTGAAATAAAATGAGCCAATAATGCCACCACCCCAAAATTCGCACCACTATCACTCTCTGTATTGGCTTCTCGACAATCACGTGTGGGTGTTTCTATTCCCGCAATTGCTGAGTCAATTGGACTTTGTCAGGGAATAATCCAAGATCTTTTTTTCTAGCAAGGTACTTTGACTGTGGTAAAAATAATGATAACGATGATGGTGTTGTTGTTATGCACATAACTCGTGAATTGTGCACACACATCGAACGCTGCCTCTACCGCTCATGGCTCATTCCGATCCGAGTTATTGCCCCATTATGCGCATTATCCTCTCTCTTTTTGCGGATAGTTTGCGTAAGATTTAGGTAAGAAGTCTCAAATTTTCATCATGTCAACGAATGTTTCATGGCGATCCGCATTACGGTTAAATTCGTCAATATTAGTACTAAATATCTGCATTTACAGAGGAAAAAAGATTATAGCTCAAAAGACAGTATCTATAAGTTCTTAAATATATATATATATATATATATATATATGAGTAATGCCGTGATTGTTGTAAGAAAATTCAGTGCAAGCTAGAATTTAGATGTCATCCGGGATAACAAACTTCTTTGGACACAACATGTCACGTCGAAAATCGATAAGGCGCTCTCGCTTTTCTGGCAGCGTAAAGGAGTTTTTGGCAAGACATGGGGATTGCCACCGAAGAGGGTCCTTCGGATCTACATACACCGCTATGATAAGACAAATTATATCCTATGTATGCATCGATTGTTTGTCGAAAAAGCTTTCTCGAAAAAGCTTTCTCGAAAATACAACACTGCTCTTTTTACCAAAATACAGAGATAAGGCCTGTCTCGGCAGCATTGCAACTTTTTCTAACACGCCTAACTTTGCACAAGACGCAATGGAGTTGTGGCGATTGTTCTTAAATGGAATGGATGGATGGATGGAATCCTTAGAATGACGTACAAGCAGACATTTCAAGGATATAAGGCTGAAAGACAATGTGAGTAAGTGCAAAAATTTATTTTAAGCTTCAACTGGAAAAATTGTGTTACCCCAAGCTAGATTACATTCTTTAAGGCCTGCAGAGTACCATGGCCATTGTGGAAATTGAGGAAAAAATTGGAACAACAGGAGAGGGAAATCTTAACATTCTTCTAGGCTGACACTGATGAATGGATAAAACCGATAGTTGCAAGGAAGAGAAATAACGAAGTACGAGTTTGTACAGATTATAAGATCAGACTGAGTCCAGCACTTAAACTAGACGAGCATTCTAGCGTCTTTTCATTGACTACCGCCGATGAAATATTTAGTACAATAGTAAGGAAGGAAAGAAAGATCCTTCATGAAATGCTAAACCAGGATGGTACATGGGCGGATTTTATTTAAATGATTTTGCATGAAATAAAAAAGATCTCTGTTTTCTCAAACGACATATGAATTACTTCTGCTGATACTGAATTTACAACGTGTAAATGAAGATTGCTACGATTAACATCGTTGGGCCATACTGGGAGTAGAATTTATATTTTAATAGGGCCGCATATTGGGAGGGATTAGAGTCCATTAAACAGCTAGTACGGATGTGTCTTAAGTACTTAATGAACTGCAGCTAGTTCACTTTTATTTCGAAGGTGGTGCTATATCTTACGATGAACCTAGGCCTCAACTTACATCTACATATAGGCTGATTATTAACTCAAGTTACGCACTCCAAGTCGGTTTAGGTCGCTTACTATCACAGAGTTATAGCTTTCGACTATGATATTCTGTCAAATTGTTGTGTGTCCTTATGGTTTCGCCCTAATTTACCACTGAATTCAACTGGGGCATAGACTCGCAAAACCTTCGATAGCGCTTATCGTACTCTTTTTTCTTTTTCTGGTGAAGCAAATGTTTTTTATGTCGCCTTTGTTCGTAGAACTAATGAGCATCTCATGTCATCCGTTGCAGCTCTGCTTTGTACCCTTCTTGTTTAGCTCCATGTGCTTGTCGGCATTCTTCATCAAACCAGAGACTTCTTGTTGGTGGTCGAATAAAAGTTTTATACGTTATATCTTTCTACAATAGTTCTTCTTTGTAGTGGTATTTCGAAAATCGGCATATGTACCCTGGCTACAATAAGGTAGTGATCCGAGTCAATGTTGTCTACCCAGAAGGTTCGGCCGTCAAAATACTGGAGGCATGTCTTATGCTGGTCGCATAACGATCAATTTGGTTTAGCGTTTCATGATCCGGAGACTGGTATGTCCCTGTGTGTTCATTGAGATTGGCAAACCATGTGCATGCTATAGTGATATTTCGTCTTGCCGCAAAGCCAATAAACCTAAGTCCACTGCGAGAAGTGGTGTCGAGGTAGGCTATGCTCACCAACTGTTAAACCAAATATGTTCCTCATTTCCTTTCTTAAATAAGAACATTGCTCATATGTCATATCGAAGAGCTCGTACAAATTTTTTTTTGGTGTCGTCGTTCTTGTGTCTTACGTGGGAGCATGAGCGCATATTACGCTCATGTTGGCGAATTTATGCTTGATGCGGGTTGTCATAAGAAGATCGTTCATGCGTCGGAGATTGTTTGCTTATAGTAACCACCATAGTAGATATTTAGATTTTAATCCTCATTTTGCTCGCACTTTCTCGTTTCGTTTGCTAGAGCCGCCAACACTAAGGTCATCCATATCCGAGGCTGGTTTCTGTATTGAAGTTACTCGGACGCCAGGTTCTTGGTTTTAACTCCTGCAACAAGATCCCGCATTCTCCACTTCGAGGATCGATGCGAATTCCTTCTTTGCAAGTGCTCCTTCTGAGGACCACTTTTTAAACGTCTGAGGGTACTTTCCCATAAGGTCAGAAAGAGCTACCTCGTTAGGTATATGCGTGCTGAAGTTCACCTGGCTAAGCTTCCGCTGTTCCGAGTGTTCGGCTTCACATACGAGTATAAAATTAAATTCAGCATTCCTCCATAGTTAGTTCAGAATTAGATAGCTATCCACCAGACACCACGTAGAAGTAATGATATGATTTTGTCCAGATCAGAGCACTTGGACAGTGAAATAATCCCATGTACTACCATACTTGTATGTTCCTTTTGACAAAATTTTTTAATCTTTTGTAGAGAAATTAGCAACACGTGCTTTCTTTTTAGTTGTACTGACTCATTAATTGCAGTAGGCACACTGCTATAAAGTCAGCTCAAGATGCCAGATGAGCCTGAACTTTTTGATTAACGAGAGAATCACCTTGGTGATGATACTTGCAGTTCTTCGGTCTTTAAGTCTTTTCCGACAGAGTAGTTTCTTCTTATGGCAGATAGAGCCATAAGAATGTAATGAGTGTGTGTTTTGCAGTTTCGTTTAAGTCTAAGTATTAGTAGGGCTCCGTTAGAAAGCTGACCAGTCATCTGTTATCAGACTTTTTGAAATTATAATTTGGGGTTATTTTGGAAGGGTTTCATAGCTTCCTTGCCCTGCCGAACACTCTCTATATTCTTCTAATGCCATAGATACTCTTTGTTCTCTAAAATTTTGATCGTTGAATACGGGATGCAGCGGCAATACTCTAGGTCATTGAACGGATCAGCTAAAAGTTTTTGTGTCACTTATGCTGAACACACTTAGATGTTTAGCAAAAGCTTAGTGCCCCGTAACGAGTAAATAGTCTATAGTCTTTCGTACTAAAGGACAAAAGAAAATTCGCTGACATCTTAGAGACCTTGGGAGTCATATGTTATGCCTAAACGACGACGCACGCAGTTCTAATGCAGGTTTCGGTTCGGAGAAACGTTTCTCTAAGCCTTGCCTAGCCATCGTGACTCAAACACACACTGAATTCAGCCTTCCGGTAAAGCCGATTTTATACTTCGTAGCAACAGGGGTTGTGGTATCATCAGACGACTAGACCAGTACATGTACAGTACATGTTGTAGTACATGTTGGACCAAAAACTTATTTCTTTGAACGGAAAAGGAAAGCGCAGCCATTTCTATTGTGTAGTTTGAATATCAGTGGGACAGAGATTCATCACTGCGTTAAAATAAGACTCAAAATAGCGCCTTGGAATTTTTTGACGTGACATGTTTACTCTAACAAAGTCTGTTATCTAGAATGATAGCCAAATACTTGACTTCGTTGGAGAAACGCATGGTGGTGGTAGGTAGTGCACCTGCATTCAGGTTTATTAGCGTTGTTCTCCTCCGTAAGGCAATTGATTCGTGTACACCGTGATGTCTGGCCGTCAAAAGTTGCGTCGAAAGTACCCTTACAGCCGATGAAAATAACCAGTCCGTATTCCTTCTTGTTGAGTGTGCCTTCAGTCCAGCTCACCAGAATGCAATCTCGCAGAATTTTCCGCCCTTTTGGGCAAGTTGCATTTGCAAAATAGTTTTACGCATATGATGCTCAACCAGTCTGATATGTAAGTCTGAATCCTTTTCCAATTTTCTCATACTCATACTGTTTGCCAGGGGTTCGATAGACTCCCAGGTGCCCGTCTAACAGGGACATTTATCTTCATTTGAACACGATTTCAGGGAAACGGACTCCTCAGGTATTTCTGATAAAGCATATCACCTGAGTTTAATTTTGGGTTAAGTTTTAGAGCATTTGAGATCTAAGTAGTTTCTGGTCTATTAGCATTCATGCAAGATCTTACACAACCGCACAAGAAGTAATTAATTCACGTCAAAGTGCACAATTTCGTTGACCAATGCCCTGGTTCATTTAAGAATATAATGTTGTCGTTGAGTCGAGCCCTCAGTAAGTCAATTATTTCTTGAGCAGTCATCCTTCTGAAACCACATATCGTCCGGATCAATGTCATACATATTTTCGAATAAATAATCAGTTGGCTATTGGCTGTAACGCGAGGCCAGCGTAGAGACCTCACTAAATAGTGCACTTTCCCTTACTCCAGAAATGATAATTTTTCTTATTCACAAACTGACTTCAAGTTGTTCATGAGACCAATCCGTAGACTTTCGTGGGAAGTCATTATCTCATCTCATCCTTCGCATTTCCGCATCAGTTGGATCTAATACCTTCAAAGAATTGTTGCGTATAATGTTCAATTGACAAATTCGGATCTTTCGCCATTCTTTCACTTACAGAGGTTACAACTTTTTCTGCACGCACAAAACGCTGTTAGCTTTGGTCTAAGTAGAACGTATGTGGTATAAAAGACGATAAGCGAATTCAGTTGGTTGAATACTAGGACCAACAAATTCATGTTATCTTGTATACATTTCGCAAATTAAAGACCAAACTTCAAAATAAGTTTGAATGAAACAAAAAGTTTTTATTAAATGTAATTAAGTCCAGGAGTCAATAGTATGGCCAAGTTATGGCTTATTAGTGGCAGCACAATAGACCCATCTAAAGCTAAGTTAAGACAAGTAAAAAAATTGTCTGAAATATCTTGCAACCGTGTGAATTTACAATTTTTTCTGACAATATTGTCAGAAACGTCATTTGTGGGGTCATTGTCAGACAGCCACCTGACAATAAAATTGTCTCTGTCTCATCTGACAACCGTCTAAGCATACAATTTTTATTAATTGTCAGAGATTGGAAAATTGTCAGACACATTGGAAATTGTAAGAAGGCGTTAATGACATCTAATAATAATTATAGAAAATTTATATAGAAAAATCGCCAATACATCCATCTCAAAAAAATGCCAGGATTTGGTGGTGCGACCATTACTACACAGATCATAGAATTTGCTGGCAACATGATCCCAAGCCTGTGGTGTTGTTGGTGCCTAGAATTAAATGGCATTTTCTGTACAATAGTGTGTACATTGAACTATTTAGTAAAATAAATTTACCTGAAGTTATTCGTCCACCAGCACTTTGTAAACGGCATCCAGAACTTCTGGAATGATGGAAGACATCTTTGGGATAGGAATGCGGATCAGGTAATGCAGAGTCCGAAAATAATCACTCATGGCTATATAACGTAGAGTTAATGCAAGCCGCTTACTCGCTAAAATGTAGGCGCGCATATTCGTATCTTGCTTTTTAATAATTGTAGTAACCAAAGCAAGAAGATCATCAAATTGTTTCGAGTCCATCCGCAAAAAATTATGATACAATGCCGGCTCCTCAGTGCTCAATTCGACGAGCAATTTAGCATAGAATCCCTCTTCCTGGCGACTGGGTCCCCAATTCTTGGTCCAAACTCTACGTCGCGGTCGTTTTTGTGGTAATTCGTCAATAACTGTGGTGATAAAATGGTAGCAAGCTGGATATAACGTTCCATTTTATTTAAAATATTTCAGATATTTCACTTTCACTTTTCTCTGCACACGACGAACAAAACTTTCGGTTTAATTTCTCTGACAATATCTTCTAATGTATCAAACAATTTTTCATAAACAAATCTCTTCCAATCCTGTGAACCGACAATTTTCAACATGACAATATTTTCAGAAACGTCATTGTCAGAAAATTGTCAGACGGCCAGCTGACAATGATACTATCAGAATCTATACCAACCGTGTGAACTGACAATTTGTCAGCTGATTTGTACACATTGTAAGACAAATGACAGATCTAACAATATTGTCAGACATGACAATCGTCTGAACTTAGCTTAAGTCTCATCGAAGACCGCTTTACAAAAACAAATCAAACTTTAACACTACATAACTGTTATACTATACAGTTGGTGCTATATGTTAAAACTAAAATTCTCAAGTGTAGTTCGACCAGAACTCTTCGCAACATAAAAGAATGTATCTACACACCAAAGTAAGTGTGAAGTGGCAACACAGTGAATGAGAAATTTCACACTTCAAACTTGTTGCTGTCGAGAGACACATTTTTAGGCTGTTGGCTCTACTCACGCAAGCATGCACTGCACTCAGCACTGACCACAGGTTCACCGTCCATCGTCCGCAGGCCGGCAAATATCTTTATATATATGTATGTATGTATACATCTTCAACAACATGGAGTTGAGGGTTTGTTTGTTTTTATTTTTTGTCCTCGGACCCAACAGATTTGAATTTCACTATCTTTCTTAATTGTGTGGGTGTATGGGTACATTTTCTATTTGAAAACGAGAGAGTTCAGACCTGTATCTATGTATGCAAGAGCACTCTTGGTTTGGTTGAATCTTTTATAGCTGTGGACAGATTATTCATGCAATGGAACATATGTACGTATAGTACGTATGTATAGATTGTCTGATTTAACACCAGAGTAGTGGTTGCGATGTTGTTATGTATGATTTGGTCGGTATGATGATAATATAGTACAACGCGATGGCTCAAAATACCACTGATGGCAGTTGCATCTTTTAGTCATAATTCGTCCGTCTCTCATGCGAGATATACGTAGAAAGTTGTGTGACATAGTGTTTGTCGTTTTTTCAAAAACTTTATCGTCTTTCGGAGTTTTTCGAATTTAGTGTCAAGTAAGCGCGTTTATAGATAAATGGGCTAAGGCTGTCATATACTCGTTTTATCTATAATACATATAAGCTTAGTTTGAATCACTTTATCACGAGTAACCGAATCGAATCACCCGAAATAGTAGCGTTTCACTATCTACTAAAGCCGAACAACCGGCTATCTTCGTCGCGTCGTCGTCATCGTTGTCGTTGTCGTTTGGTGTCGCAGCGCGCGGTTCTTGTACTTGTATCTTGGGACCGGGTACACACAAAAACAAAAAAAACAAAAAAAAAAAAAAAAAAAAGAAACGGCGAAAAGCTCAAGCTCCAAACTCAATAACCTAATCAACTAAACACCAGAGTAGTCTAAAATTTGAAGTCAACGCGAGCGGTTGGTACTTCTCTAAAATCGAACTGTCGATGGAATAACATCATGCATGTACTCGTATCAGTAAAGGATTTCAATAGAATTCTATACATTTGATTATTTGAGTGTCGGAATTTTGTGCAAAAATATTTGAGTTCCATAAGGCTCCATTTCGAAATAAACCGTGAAGTGTACATTCAAACAGGTGTTTAAAAAGGAGCTTGTGATGAATGACTTACTTCTCTGAATATCCGTGTATTGTATCCATAGGATGTACAAAGTTTGAGCTTCGTTTGCCAAACAATATTTTACAGTACAGCTTTGGAACAACTTGGCCTGACTAATTTATCCATAATCGCTTATTGTCCGGATTAAAATCCACAGAGTGCTTTGAATATTCAATGAACTTTGAATAATTAAAATAAATATAAAAGGTATCATACAGAAACATATGTATCTATACATAAAAAATAATAATAGTATTTTTTCGTTGGTTTTTATTAATTTGGTGAAAGGCTTATATTCTAATTTATTTTTTATTAAAATTCGCCGAATATTTTAAACATTTTTTTTTTTTTTTAAGTGTGAATGTGATTTTTAACGATTTATTTTTGTTGTGTTCATCTTATGGAATGTAGAGGGAATCTATTTTAAGTATGAATAACCGAAAGAGTTCTTAATAACATGTTAAGCGTTTTGGAAAAGACTTTATTTTTCGGTTTATTAGGGAAGTAACTGTTTGAAGATTTCACAGATTGGAATAGAGATACACCGATGCCATAAATTATTCAGGAATAGTAAGTATGTTCTTAGGTTGTATAAAGAAAGGTTCTGACATGACACAATTCCTTTTGGAATAGTTCTTACTTGAAACGCGTTTAAAATGGCTTCGATAAGATTACAATTCACAGATAGTTACTGTAGTTTAACAACGAGTATGTGAGAGTAGTGAACACAACATTAGGAAACACTCTTGTTCCTGGCAAAATTTGAGTAGCCCCTTATAGATGGTTTTCTAGTAAGAGGTTTTGTTTTGATTTATCAAAAGAATACATATTTTCTATGAAGTAAGATTTGATTTTTAATTGAATCAATAGAAGAATTTTTACCATTAACAATAAAATGCAATATCAACCAATGTCTCCGCGATCTGTCACATTTCATCGATAAAATCACATTATGTAGGCTTTAAGTTCTTCAGCAGACTCGAATGCACCTGTTTAAATCTTTTCTTTCACAAAGCCCCAAAGAAAGAAGTTCACGGCATTATATCGCATGATATCTTTAAGAAATTTTGATTACCGTTTCGAGAAATTACTCGGACTGGGAGCTTCTTTTTCAAAAAAGGACCGGTTCCGCTACTTGTGTGGTACGTAGTCTTATTGAAAATAAACGTCGCCCGCATCCTTATTAACAAAGATAGAAATTCTCCTCATCGGCGAAAATGAGTTTTCACTTAAATTCTTAATCAACTTCATGTATTTCCAACACCAAAAAAAAAAAAAACACAACTACGGTCCATAAAAAATCAACCGATGCCGTCAAATCGCACGGTCTTGGTGGTCGATTGACAGGTCCATTTCTTTAAATGACTTTATTTCCAAATCGTGTTTCTAATAAAGCGATCTTTTCGTTGGTAGAATGTTCGACGCACAGTTCTTCCACACCGATGTCGCGCAAATTTGGGAACAAATAATCGTTGATCATTGAATTGCACCTATGTGTATTGAAAGTCACTTGTTAGGTTAGGTTAGGTGAGAGTTGCGGTTGGAGAACCAACCCACTTAGGCCTATTTCCCCGTTGTGCTGCCATGTGGATCTATGATCCTCTTACTCACAGAACCAATTTATGCTTATGATGAAGCGCGGGAGACCGTTAATGTCTATAGGTTTGGCAGGCTCGTCGCTCCTACAATTCCCTAGAATGTCCCTGTGGCCCGGCACCCAACAAAGGTGAAGATTGAAATGCTCTGCCAACTCCGTAAGAGATGATCGGCATTGAAGGGCGGTTTTAGAATTCAGTGAGACCGAGTCCAAGGACTTGGAAGCGGCCTGACTATCTTGACTATCTTCAGTCAGAATAGAGCTTCCTTAATCCCACGCGCGCACCAAGGGGATATGAATACCCCTTTACTGGCTTTTCTCCAAGGCGCGGGCGGGTGGTGTAGTAGTTTGAAACTCAGGTGTATTAGGTTTCGATATTTTTCTCAGAGGTGGTTGTCAGACTAGACGGGACGAGCCAGTGCATCCTCAACCAGTGGGTCATAGTACGTGCTAGTTGTTAGTTCGTTACATTAAGCCCAGCCAGCAACCACTCCAACATCAGTGTTATGCCTTCATGTCAGAGTTGACGCCGACGGGATTTTTATATAATTACATACAAATTCTATGAAAAGACTTTTTCAAAGAATTGCCTTGCACGGGATTCGAACCCGTGACCCTCTGCTTGGAGAGTCTATGCATATACCACTACAACACGGCCACCCCATAGTGGGTACTCTCATAGTACTGCATCACCAGCACAAACTCCGGAGTACTAAGAGGCTATCAGAAAAGCCGTCCGTGATGTACAAGGTTTCATAGAGCAACAACTAACAAAAAACCCAAAGCTCGATGATAAATGGCGGCACGTATTTATATCCAAACTTAAAAACAACAAATCTACATGAGCCGGCAACCTTTCGCCAAGCTTTTTTAAGCTTAAAGAAATTCATGCACAATTAATGTAGTCTCAGCATTGTCCGTCCGGCTCTACAAACGGGAGACACCCTGAACTGAGTCAACTACAGGGACATAAGATTACTGAACACCGCATACAAAACCCTTGCTTTGGTATTATGTGAACGTCTAAAACTGCCCAGCCAGGAACAACTCCAACATCAGTGTTATGCCTTCATGTCAGAGTTGACGCCGACGGGATTTTTATATAATTACATACAAATTCTATGAAAAGACTTTTTCAAAGAATTGCCTTGCACGGGATTCGAACCCGTGACCCTCTGCTTGGAGAGTCTATGCACTACAACACGGCCACCCCCAAGAGAAGAAGCTTGCATGAAAGTCTTTGTCAAACCGAAGTTTAGGTATGGTGTAATCAATGTTCTCTATGTGGATTTCTAATATATTAAGGATTCTAGAGTGGTCAAATAAATTATGTGTCCACTGTGTAGTCGTTTTAAGGCCAGGAGCTGCAGTCGCAACCTCTTACCAGTTGAAGATGTCAAGGGGTGTCATCTGCATAGGCAATCACCCTGCTCCCTGGCGTTTCCAGGTATGTCAGCAGTTCATTTACCACTAAGTTCCAGAAAAGGGGAGAAAAAACACTCTTCTAAAACATCTTTTAGCAGAAATCCCAACCAATTTGTAACTGATTATCCTGCTATTTAGCATAAGACTGATCAACTCCCCAAGTAAGTTGTTTACCTGCAGCTGTGATTGCAGATGTGTCGACGTTGTGATCCTGCCTTATTTTTGAAGAAATAAGGGCCGATGGTACATTTTTTTTTTTTTGATGGAATGGTATCATCACCCCATCAAAATTTTATGGCAAAGAAATTGATAAACTTCAAGGTGACCTAAAGCTCCGACTAGATACATTACCTTGATCAAAAAAAAAAAAAAAAACGGAATAACCACCGTGTGGCTTTAACATTATTTCGATTTGAGTTCTGTTTTTTTTGTTAAGTTGGTACATCTGTTGTTGACAATCCCTCTAAATCTTAGCGTTATAGCTTGACATTTGCAAAAGTTACGTGGCCAAGAGTACATCTATCTCAGTGTGTGTTGGCGATTTTTTTACAATTTTAGAAATGGATTTAAATCTGCAACAACGAACTTGTATTAAATTTTGCGTAAAAAACGGATTTAATTTTGGCGAAAGTTGGAAAAATCTTTCGGCAACGATGCTCTAAAGAAAACGATCGTTTACCAGTGGCACGAGCGGTTCAAAAGCTGTCGTGAGTCAATCGAAGATGATGAACGCAGTGACAGGCCATCGACATTGAAAATCGACGAAAACATTGATAAAGTAAAAGAAATGTTGGTCTATAATCGCAAAGTAACCATCAGAAAGATAGCGGAAGACTTTAACATTGCCTATGGATCCGTCCAAAACATTTTGGTTAATGATTTAAGTTTCCGTAGCGTAGCAGCAAAGTTGATGCCAAAAGACCTCAATTTCATGCAGAAAAGAGACCGTGTTGACGTCGCAAAAGAGATGATTTGCGAGGCTGAATCCGATCCCACATTCATCAAAAGGATCATTACTAGATACGAGACATGGGTTTATGAGGACGACACGCAATCCAGACATCAGGCAAGTGAATGACTTTCACCAAATGAGCCGAGACCAAAAAAAAAAACACGTCGTTTTCAGTCAAAAAAGAAGGCGATACTCACGGTTTTCATGGATTACAACGGTGTAGTGCATAATGAATTTTTGGCAGAAGGCCAGACAGTAAACAAAGAGTATTATTTGGGCGTTATGGACGTTTGTGTGAAGTAATTCGCCGAAAAAGACTAGAATTGTCGGCAGAAAACTCGTGGATTTTCCACCACGATAACGCACCGTCGCACAGTGCCGTCATTATTCGTAATTTTTTGACGAAAAATGCAGCAAATATCATCCAACGGCCACCGAAATCACCTGATTTGGCTCCCTGTGACTTCTTTCTGTTCAATCGAGTTAAAAAACCACTACGGGGACCGAGCGTTTCAGCAACCGAAAGGAAGTAATGGAAAAATCGCAGGAAGCACTGATGGACATACCGAAAACCGAATATAAAAAAATATTTCGAGGATTGGATCAAGCGCTGGCATAAGTGTGTTGCAGTCGATGGGAATTACTTTGAAGGGGACAATATAGATTTAGATGAATAAACTTGTATTTTTAAGGTAGTATGCCGACAAGAGGAAGGCACGCTTCGATAAATCGGATAGATAGTCACAATAGACGACAATAACTTTGAGTAATTTTGTCTACTTCGGATAGCAAAAGGCCAAGTCGCTGCGAAGAACAACGAATCGATAACTTGTGGTCCTCTTCAACACAAGCTTCCACAGCCACGATACTTTCTTCCGAACGCACTGTTCTCATTCTTGTTGGTATATGAGTATAGAATAGCGTGAACTGTGTGCCAAATTTGTTAATAATTCGATAAATAGCACGTTCAGATGGACTAAATTGTGCTCTATAAGTTTTGCGAACAGAGCTTCGACTTTGAAAATGAATGTCAACGATTTGAAATCATTGTTTTGGCGTAAATCTTTCCACGATGCAATGGCAAACTGTACTTAAATGTACTAAATGTGGTAGCTGATTTGGCATCTGACACTGCAAGTACAACGCCCATTATTTTAAAATTTAAATAAATTTTATTTTAATCGAAACATCGTGTCTAGAGACGAGGCTCACTTTTGTCTCAATGGGCTCGTTAACAAAAAAAAGGCTTTCTGGTGTAGTCTTCTTCTAATACATTAAACCACAAGAAACCTTCGTATTGCTGAGGAACATCTCTCATATCACGAAACCCTACCCTCTATTGAACCGAAAACATTTCTTAGTTTGGTGTACCCTCGCAGACAAAGTCCTCAACTACCTCAAAGTTTAGGTCTCTAGTGTGACGTTCCATTCACTTCGTCGTGAGACCGTGTGGTTTTTCTTCTTCACAACATAAGCTGGATTTTACCCTCAATCTCATCTCAATTAAAACCATTTTTGCAATATTGATTTGATAATATATTAATATTATCAGGGTATGCAAGTATAATAGTCCAACAGTTTTTTAGAAATCGCGCCTCTCAAGTGTGTCACAATTTTGACAGTAAAGGCTTAGCGTGCGGTATTGAAGACAAAACTAGACATGGCTCCGTATACGAGTATCTTATATTTTTAAGGGTTTCCTGGCATCTATAACACGGATTTTTAGCGCTTAAGGTAGGTTTTTAATGTCGATCGCAGCTATTCAATGTTAAGTCTCCTCACAAAATATCTCCGTTCATGTGGCATCTGAGATATCCGTAGAAATACGAGTTATTTGTCTAGGTGGTGATCCAAATTAATAACATCAATAACTTGAGCCGTTTTTAAAGTTCAGATATCTAAAATTTTGGAATGATCAATTGATCATGTCTAATGATCAGGTAATCTCCATGTTCCCATATGCTAGCTATAGCGACATTTCGTTTAGTAGCAAAGTCAATTACAAATATAATTTAGAACCAGCTATTTCATCTATTATGTATATTTCTTCTGCGGGGGTGTGGGCGCATATCATTCTGATGCAAGCGAATTATGAATGAGAAGCCTTGATATGGATTATTGCAACGTATTCGCTCACTTGCGGAAAGCTCAAAACACTAATATGAGGAGTCTGCTATGCTTATTGTTGACACTACCATTGATTTGGTCACGCCAATTTATCGGTCGTACGTGTTAATTCTGAAGTTCAATCTTTTCTGAAAGCATATTATTTTGTTGGTATTTTCTACTGCTCAACGGTAGCGTTAAACGTTGGCCAAGCCAAGCCCTGATGGGGTGATAACCACATTTGATGTGTAGTTATAGTTGCAACAAAGTGCTATGTCAGGTTGAAGCCATTTAGCCGTTCAGCCGTTACCCATATGATACAACATCCAGCCACGATTTTAAGAATTGCTTATGTGTAATACCTGTAGGGGCTTCCACAGGTTTCGACGAGTCTTGCGCTCTTTTCAGTTCACTATAAGTCCGCACTATGGTCCGCTCACGCTTATTTTTCTGGCTCATGTTCCTAGTACCTACTTAATAGCAATCTCTTCGTTAGTTTCCGGTTTTGTATGGCTAGATTAGTCTGGATTAAGGGCTGTTTCATGAATGCTTCATCTGGTATTTCGTTGATGTGAAAGAGATGAGCACACTATAGTTTTGGGCCTCATTTCCTTTTAAACCCAGCAAAAATATTACGGATTAATGCAACTTTTTTAGGTTTTGGCATTTTATTTTTCAATATAATCCCCTTTCAATTTGATATAACTTTTTTAATCCCTCCGTATAGTACGACTTTTGTTGCCCTGCAAAATACTTCTTTCCGGTGAGCGGTCTTTTAAAGTTTGGGAACAAAAAGAAGTCGCAGGGAGCCAAATCCGAAAAATACGAAGGTGTGAGCCGGTGCGTTATAGTGATGGAAGAGCACACGACGTAGTACGCTCCTGTGATTGTTTTTTTTCTTCTACAAATAGTCAACATAGATCATACCTCACGCGTCACAAAAGACGGTGGCCATCAATTTTCCGGCCGAAAGCACGTTCTTCACCTTTTTTGGAACACATTTACCGGATAAAATTAATTGTTTCGATTGTTCTTGGTCTCTGGTGTGTACTAATGAAACCATGTTTCATTGACGGTCACGAAATGATGCACTATTTCCCGAGATCACACCGAACTTCTCCTTCAATAGATCAATTCTTTGACCAGCTGTGTGGCATGTGGTGCCATCTTGTTGGATCCACATATCACTGGCCAAAAATATTCTTCGACCATGGCACGAAAACGAAATATGACTATCATTTTCATCGACAAAAAAATAAGGCCCAATTACATCTCCCGCATGAAATCCACACCAGACGGTCACTTTTTGTGGATGAAATGGAACCTCTTGAAGCAGATGTGGGTTTGTTTACTTACGACTGCGACAATTCGGTACTTCGACCGGTGCATTGTCTTACTGGCACAAAACAATTCAACACTATATTCATTATGGACTCGAATTTATCCACTTTAGTACGCATAGCCTGTCTGGTAGGATGGAACTATTGTTACAAACGTACACTGGAGTGTGCATTTTTAAATTGCGACCACCGACTCAGAATTTTGGTAGTAACTTCTAAACGTTGCTCGTTTGTGAAAAGTTCAAGGGTGCTTTTGTTTTTATATACAAAAATGTTATGTCTCTATTGAAAAACCTTTTACATGTCTAATCTAATCAAAACACTTAATACCGTCCGCGTAAGCCATAGCCATATACCCCACTTCATCATGATCTTGGATATTATATGATATTTAGCACTATCACCCAGAACAGTGGTGAAAACACTTCTTTCTGCGATATATTCATGCGCAATCCTTAGTATTTTTTGACTAGAATTTATGGATTAGAATGCTTTCTTAGGACAACAAAAAGCGATGTCTATTGCAGATTTTTGTTTGATTTCTGTCGAGGTGTCATTCGCAGAGTTGAAAGCGAAGCTGAGGTAAACTAAATCCCCGACTACCTTGTGCGTCACTTCTTGCTGACATCGTATACTTGGTTTTACTTTCATTCACAGCTAAATCAGTTCTTAATTTTTGCAAACACACCAGCGCCATCTCACTGTGTTCTACTAATGATACCAGTGTCATCAATGAATGGAAGTAGCTGCATAGACTTTTAGAAAATTGTGCCTCTCCTAGGGCTTGCGAGTTTCATACAATTTTTTTAAAATTGATGCTAAAAAAGTTATTGTACATCGTAGCACATCACCTTGTTTAAGCCCTTTTTTTGACATGAACGGAGACCGTAAGGTCGAATTTATCATGGATGTCTAGACCAGACATGTCTCTGTATAATTTGTTTTGCATACCAGGTGTACCGGTATGAAGTAAAAATAAAACACTAAATTTAAATGGGAAAGTAAAAAACATTTTATTCAATATTGGCCATTGCTAGCTACACATTTTTCCCATCTTTTAGGCAGTTTATGGATTCCACGCCAATAAAACTGTTCGTCTTCTGTTAATGTGTGTTCCATCGATGAAAACAAATGATAGTAGAAGGAGGGTAGCAGCTCTCATCCAAGTGTTTTGATTGTATCCTGAACCAGTTTTGCTTTGCAGGTGCATTTTCATGAAGCAAAATTACCTTGTTGTGTCTTCTGGCTCATTCTGGTCGTTTTTCGATCAATACATGGTTCAAATTGATCATTTGTTGTCAGTAGCAATCTGTATTAACGGTTTCACCAGGTTTTAGGAGCTTGTGGTACACCACACTTTTCTGGTCCCACCAGACACAGCATTGTCTTCCTGCCGAATCGATCTGGTTTTGCAGTCAAAGTTGATGGTTGTCCCGGATTAACCCATAATTTTTTCCGTTTAGGATTCTAGTAACAATTCGATGCAAAACTGATTTTTTATCGTGTCTTTGAAGCAAAATTTCATAAGTGGTTTTTCGGTTTTCAATCTGTCTTTCAATTAATTCATTTGGCACCCATTTTCTAGACTTTTGGCTCTTTTCCATAGCTTTTAAACGGTCAGAAATAGTTTGTTGTGCCACTTTATACATTTCTGCCATTTGTTTCTGACTCAAAGTGTCATCTTCATCCAGTATTGTTTGCAATTCGGAGTCTTCAAACTTTTTTGTTGGTCTTCCACGTTCTTCATTTCTCACATCAAAATCGTTATCTCTGAACCATTGAAACCATCTTTTGCATGTTGCTTCTAATAGAGCATGATCACCATATGCCTCGACAAGTAGCCGATGCATCATTTTCTGGATTGGAATTCGACATTTTTAAAACCATGAAAAAATATGATGTTGTTTGCTCAATGACTAAATATCTATGACAGGTGTCATAGCAACCAAAAAAAAAAAGAAATAAATAAGGACCGTTCACAATAAATGTTCCCTATCGAGACATTTGTATCTAGACGGTCACTTCATACCGGTACACCAGGTAGACGCTGTTATATGCGGCCTTGATAGTAGTTATCTGCATATCTAGACTTTCTGGGCCTTCTTAAAGATCTGTTGCAGTGTGAATATACATTTATACGAGTATGTCTAATTGCGGAGCAACTTGTTACAAAATAAAAAAAAATAGGAGCCAATCACACTGATAATAAATGGTGCCAATCGTTAATGGCAGGAAGGTTGTTGTACGTGTTGTTAAGGAGATTGATGCTTCATTAGTTGGAAAAATTTAGAGGTTCTCCTCCGCAAACAAATGTTGAAAACTAGTTTGTCTACAAAGCATCCCCTACTGCTATAAAAAGCTCGGCAAAATTTCCTTGTTTTTGTTTGTTTCTGGAGTAGCACCTCAGTCGTTAGTATATCTAAAGAGTTATTGGCAACGATACCAGTGATCTTCAGCATTCATGCAGATTGTACAGGTTTCGATGAGATGCTGATGGATCTCAATTTTAACATTTCACGTTAAACATCCTCACAGTTTTTTTTTTCGTTGTTGTGGCATCTAATTTATTAGCAGACGTAGATTATGTGCAGCACTTAATAATACGCTGTGTTGCGCCGATTATTTAAGTAAGGAAGACATGTTGCTAGCTATATAGATATTTTTCCCCTACGCAAAGTCAACAAGCGTAAGTTCGTTTCTGGAGGTGGTGTCGTGTAGGCTATGTACCGACGACACGATCCGTGTAGCAATAACCATACTATATATCAATGTTTTCCATTCCAATTTGGTCCAGGATATCTCATGGCAATTCCTTGAAGCCACTAAGGCCACTGTTAGTTGTTTGGCTGCACGTTTTGGGTGTGAACAATGAATCCGTCCTTATCTGATATGATAATGAGTTCTTAAACTACTGACTTAGACCATGATAAATTCCAAATTGGAGGAGTACACTCCTTCTGGGACTCGTTAGATGAAAGGCCCAAATATTTGTGAGTTCGTAACTCAATTTGGGGAAATGAGAACTGCCGTTGACTTGTTAAGGTTTTATCTGCCATCATCTCCATTTTTACACGTTGACTAGTTTTCATAATCCTACAGACCTCTCCTCCAAATATCAAACATCGAAGTAGGTTATATGAAGTATCTTTTCACCTTAACTTCTACATAGGAATGCATACACTGATTTGTTAAAGAGAAGAAAAATTTGTGCGATCCGCATCATCGTTCATTCCACTCCAAGAGCTTCAATCTAAAGTGCTACTCTACATTGTTTACACAATCACAAGCCCATCTCTCGTCTTCTTGTTTGTGACTGTTATCTTCGTATTCTTCTTGAATGTAGACCACGTACTTGGCGACCTATTAAGCCTGTCGTTACTTTGCAATTAAACAAATATACAAAAAAAAAAAAAAAACAAAAACCAGCTCATAACAATGCACTTTAGAAGTGTAGCAGTTCGAGCGATTCGAGAGTGATACAATTTAAGACGCAAACTCCTGCTTCCCATGTTCTGTGGTGACAGGGAACTCTGGTGGCGTTCTAGGCGTCTACAAGCTATACCCGCATATTGTGAGTTTATTGACTCATTTAATTAGAAATGGCGCTTTCAATTTCGTCTTCAATTACGTCTTCGGTTTGAGTGTAATGAGACTTAATTGCAGCTATAGCAGGCAAGAGGTACAATACAGATACGGATGCCGTTCGACTTCGTCATCATAATCATTGGCTGGACGGCTGTATGGTTAGTTTTTCAAGCCAACACAAAGGTCAATATCGCTACTTGGAGCTGCTACAATTCGCCATTGATAATGAGACAATACGACTACGCGAGATAATGATTAATTTTCTAGGATCGATATGGCAATTTTTGCGGATCAGATTTGTATGAGTGTGTATAGTTTTCATTTCAAATTGCGTTGACATAATTCAAGGGAAAATTTATGATCGTGTCGCGCTTAAATAATGATGACGGAGTTTTAGGCCAGTCATAGCCACACACACCAAAGGTGACAGCTTAAGAGAGGCAATGATAAATGGCATTTGCTGTGGGATTTGGCTAGTAGCCAACTTTCTAAAGCATGCTCAAGTCTTTGCCTTTTCAAAAAGCCGCTATAAATGTATTTATCACTACTGCTGAAAAGTACGAAAAAAATTTGCGGAGGCAGAGAAATAGGTTGTTTATGACAGCTCAGGTAATAAGCTGCACTGATTACTAAGTGTAACTGGAATGAGTACAAATAAGTTATTGCAAATAAAAGACCGATTTCGTTTACTTTGTGAAAATAAAATTTGAGTACAAGTGAGGATATAGGATTTCGGTTGTCAATTGAAACCTCCTAAACTGGAAGACCCTATTTGGTTTCCTATTAAGGACTAGTACACCTCTTTCGTTGGACTTATTCCAGTTAAGCAAGTGATTCATCAGATTCACAGTTCAATGCTACCTGTCAGTGAATATCAACTTAGATATTTGCACTTTAAGTACTCGTATCTACTCGTAAGTACTGACCTGTAATCAGTGCCGATAAGCGTTGTCTTCTAGATGTTTACACAACAAGACTTATAACTTATTTTGCACAACATTTAATAGGCATAATAATAATTAGGCATGACAGCTCCTGCAAACTTGTGAGCCATACAACTTTTACTTGAAGTCATATTCGCAATAAAAAAACTCAATTAAGCGTTCCAATTTAAGATTTGGTTAACACTGTCAGACGTTGATGAAATAAAATCGTGTTTTTTTGTCGTGAAGTCAGTAAAAAACAAATTCGATTCATAGCAAGAAATAAATATGAGAAGAGGTTTCCTTGAAGTATATTTCTTGAAATATAAAAAAATACTCTAACAGCTCTCTTGAATTTTTTGAAATTAACATTTATACTTTAGAGTTCAGCTGACAGCACTTTATCAGACAACTTCGATACGTATATAACAATTGCTTTTAACTAGATACAAATAATTAAAACTGAATATCTATAATTATATTATTTATTGTAATTATTATATTATTTATTTCCTAGTCATTGTAACCTTCAAACATTTAAAACCAACGTTCATCGGCATCTCTCTTTCCATCCTCCCTGATTTTCCTAAAATTCATTGAGTGCATGCAAATTATTAAAAAGAAAACCATTCCTAAAATACTGGCTGGATGTTGTAGGAGAAAATCACCTGTCCTGTAAGAAATCATTGAACCTCAAAAGGATGTAGTATGGCGAATGAGTTCGCATGAACCAAGAGTGGCGTCAACAGTCAACTGTAAGCCAGACGCCCCGACGTACAATATTAATAAAAATTTTGCAGTATTAATCAGAACGTTGAAATGGTATGTTGTGGGTGAACCCTTTATGGGTAGCTCTCATATTCCCAAGGCGGATTATGACTTCCGGCTGACCCTCTATATTGGAGGTTGTGCATGAGGTTAACCACACAGCCAAGTAAGGACACTACTTGTGTTTTGGGTAAGAACGGATTTACTGTTGACGAAAAAACATATTTGATTACACAATCGAGAGGAAAACCTACACGAGACTAGTGATTGAAACTAATTGATTTTGCTACTAGGCCGAATTTCACAATAACTAGCACAGAGTTTCTTTACTTAAGAATTCACAGAGGAACATGGAGACAACTTGATCATATAACAATTCAAGGTGCCAAATTGACCATTTTACGAGCGACAAAAGGCACTCCTTCAGTATTATACGTACATATTTGGACCATTATAAAGTTTCAGTTAAGGTATGTCCACAGATATTTTATACACTGCAAAAACAGTGAAATACCAATTGAGTTTTGAACGGCCGAAATTTTAACATACAGCGACATGTATTAAGTGCTGAAAATCAGTGGCATCAGTGTCAAGAACCAGTCGAAAATATCGCAACTGGTTCACTGAGTTTCATTCTTTGTATTTCAGTGAAAATTTTCTTAGTCATAAATAGAAAGGAGGCAAACCCAAACGCGAGGTTCGGCTTCTGAAAAACTTTAGTAGCAAATTTATTAGCGATTTCTTCTTATTTCAAGATCTCATTGTGACATAGCACATAAAGTTTATCAAGTTTGTTTTCTGACTGCGCTCAGAGTAGGCTTTAGAAAGTGTAGATTGGCTATCGAGTAAGACGCAAATACTTCGTCCCCCTTCTTTATGTTTTAATTTATATCTTTGGTTGGAAGCGGGTGCAAGTTGTCCTAACGAGGGGTAAGATCTATCGTTTTTGTTTCTCAAAATAAGTGCAGCATCTGTGAAAATAAGACTATATTCTCTTCCTGCCTAAGATTCCGGCCAAAACCATTGTTAGGTGCTGGGATAGTCAATTTTGTGCCTTTGCACCAAAAGGCACTGTAGCTTCATAGTAATAGACGGTCAAAAACAGTCTTTGCCTAAGGTCATCAAAAGTCCAATGCGCGTTGTATCAAAGATCAATTTTAAGAGAGAACCAAGTGAGCTAGAGCGTACTCAAGATATACCATCTTTTGGAGTCTGGAAAATCAACACAGATATATTTTCGTGAAATTTTCTTCTCACAGAGGACTGATTCAAAGGATATAATTTTTCTTAAAATAAACGTTAGTTCCAGAGAACTCTCTTCAGTGATAAGTCACATGTCTTACTCAAGTTTTTCGGCGGTTTCTGTTTAGTTAAAGAAATATATTGTGATACCCAAATATTTAACTTCATTGGAGAAACGGCTGATAATTCTTTCCCATTTGCGTAAGACTAAATATCCCTTAATATCCTTGAATGTAAATGTTAGAACCGTTGAAAGCGTTAGGCAGTAAAACGATTAATATACACCATAACCCCTGCCGGGCCACAGCTGTTGACCTTTGACATCACATATCGATCGTATCCGGATCCAGGGTTCTGTTCATCAGAAGAAAAATCTTTCATTATGGTGCTGTTTGCGAACGTGTAGCCATCTTTTCCGATTTTTTATATAAAGCCTTCTGTTACTGTGCCGGGCTAGCAGCTAAGACGCCATTTTTTCGTTTGTGCCAAAATTTAATATTTGCCATAGGTGCTAGATGACTTGAAACCTTTAAATAAAGTCGCAACTACCGATGACATGTTCTACCTAATACGAGTTGTGTTAATCAAGCATTTGAAACTTCAATAAAAGAAACTGTTTGTGAGTCTCAAAACTCAAAAAAAAAAAAAAAAAAAAAAAAAAGAGCAGAGGGTCTCTATTTTGACTCAATGCCATCAGATTTTGTAAGTGTTTCCAGTCCAGTTCTAGTTGCTGGTTTCATAGAGTCTTTATAAGAGGTACTTTTCAAAATCCGAAGTATTTTTTTTATATTCGTTTTCCTTCGATCAGTAAACATATCAGTGACTTGTTGGGATGTTTTTCAGTTTCAGGCACTAGATATCCAACTGTAACTTGGATGTTGGACAAGTCAGTTGAAAACATTTTATGAGTGCACAGTTCAAATTCTGAACTGCTTTCGCTACCATCTCTTTTGTCCTGAATCTGTTTTTTTTTATCGTGGATATGCTACTCTCTGGCCTTAATAAAAACATTACAGTTATATAACCAACGCCTTTTATGAAAATACAGTACGAAATAGCATGCAAGCACATAAAAGGTCACTATTAATAAAGACTTACCCACCTACCACAGGACAATAGCTTTTAAATCATTCATAGCTCAAGATAGATTGAATATCTATTAGTAATATTTAAAGTTAAAGATAATAACCGTAACGAAATAAGCATTAAATATCTCGATTCCTGAAGTGGAATGCATTCATTCCAATTGTCATTTGGGACGTAAATTTTTGCTGAATTCGTAATCACTGGCGCCATTGGAGCTATTGAAACCACTGAGTCCGACGACCAAAAACTCAATTAAAAGATATGTCTGAAACGTGATTAGCTTAAATTATCTGCCATTAGATTTTATAATATTGACTTGCCTACTTTGAATCGCTAACAAGACTATTCGTTGTCTAAAATTACTATTGCGCCGATGTGGTGTCTTTTTTACAAACTGAGGTTAAACGTAAGGGCAAACCGTACCTACGAGCTATAACTCTACAACTTTCGATAGCAAAAGTCATTTCGAAACACCAACATCTGTATTTGCGATTGTGTTGATTTATACAATATTTGCATGAAACTTTGTATCTTTAACAGAACAAACGATGAGTAAGAACTGCAGCTGCTTTATTTATCCAAACGATAATAATAGATACAACAAACTTAAGTACACAATGATTAATAGAACAGACCGGGAACTCGTTGAAGTAATACTTGTATACTTATAGATACTCGTATATTTGTTTATGCAGAGCTACAATGTTATTCAGATACAATTTTTTGAGTAAATTTCAGACCAATAGTGTAACGTATATGTGAACGATTAGAGTAGCTCCTAATTCTACAGAATATTAAAGTATGGATCTTACTAGGAACTCGTGCAGAGATTTCGATGAGTTGTCCAACATTTATTTTTGTTGTCGAAAGATCAGTTATAAACACGGTATGCTGTAATAGAATTGCCATAAGACGAGTTTGATTGTGATTTGGTAAACGGCGCTATTAGATAACTTCAATTGTCGGCATTTTTTAAAGTCTGCATAAGACCTAGCGTATCAGTATAATTAAAACAAGTTACCGTGCTTAAGGTCCTTCTTGGCATTGAAGAGGTCGAAGGTAAACTTTCGTGCTTTCAGATTTTGTTTTTTTTTATTTTTTAACTAACATAAATCAAACAAGGTTTATTTTAGAATTAAGTGCTCCACGCAGTAAACTCTTGGATGGAGAATAGCACAAAGTCGTCGTTTCGTCTGCTTATTTTCCTTATTTCTCGTTATTACTACCACTACCGAAGGCGGTAGCTCAACTTATTCAAAACTGTGATTCCATGAAGATAGCGCTTCTCATATGGTAATGCTCAAAATACTTTTTGAGGCTGTACCTAATGCAACGTGGGAGGCAATCATCTCCTGGATTTCATACTATTGTCTGACCTGCTTACCAACCATGTTGGCTATCAACCAACTTTTGTTACGAGAGTAAGACAGCAAGTAATTGACTTAACGTTATCCAACAGGTTTGCTAAGGAAATTACCCATGTTTCCATTTTAGACCATAGGTACATCGAATTCAAAATCGGGTGTGAGTTCTTGAGTTTGCTGAAGAGCAGAAAAACCAACTGGACACCGTTTAATGCGGAGCTCGGCAAGTGCAATAGCGCTCCCACTAAGCTTAGGACCAAACAAAAACTGGAGGAAGTTGTGTAGAATCTAAACAGTAAACTCACCAAGTATTTTGAAATGGCATACCCAGCTAAAAAGCACTCCTGATGGAACTTAAAAAAACTAGAAAACTTAAAACAGGTCACTTAAGTCTAATTTGGAAAAAGACTGGGGTCTTTACAGATCGTAGCGAAAAGAATATAAGAAGCTAGTTCGAGAGCTTATGAGAAAACATCGAGAGTGTCTCCTTATCAAAGTCCTCAAAAGGTTACAGTCAGACAGGCTGAAATCACCCAGAAGTCGAAAGCAGAGACTCTTCGTCTCGTGTTTAAGGTTTACTTCCCACGTACAACCTTATCAGAACTAGCTCACTACCAGCTTATATTAACGAAGCCACTAGTGAGCTTAATAACACAGCCCGCCGTAGCTGGTATATCTCATCGGTTTTAGCAACAGATGAGGGCATCAAACATGCTGTTGCTTTTTTCGATGGCTTCAAGTTACCTGCCACCGATGGCATATACTCAGTTATATTACAGAAGGATATAGACCAACTGATGGTAACTCTTAAGAGAATGTACACTTCTAGTCTGGCACTGGCGAACAGTGAGAGTATTTTTTATACCTAAAATCTGAAAGAGAACTACACGTATAAGTCTGACGTTCTTCATGTTGAAGAACATGGAAAAAAATGGTCGAGCTCCATGTGCGGAAAACTGCTTTGTGAATGCATCATCTGTCTAAGATCCAACATGTTTAACAATACTTCTGTCTTTCAAAAGCAGATATATTGTGAAGAATCGGTAGAGAGGGCGCAGCATTTGTATCTGTAACGACAGCCAAGTTGCGTTTGGAATCTCACTGTACCCTCTTGCAACTTCCCAGCTAGATCCAGAATGCGAAACTTCAATGAACGTAGTGAGAAGATTAATTTCACTGAATCTTGCCTGGGTGACAGGTCACAATAGAAAATACAATTAAAAGGTACTTGCAAGTACTACAAGTGAGTATTCTGTCCAAAAAAAAAGAAATAACAAATAAATATATACCTCCGCTGACGACAGTACTATCTGTCTTTCGTATTTGTTCTTGGGTTTACGCTCCTGCCCTGCTCTTCGACTGCAGACGAATAGCAGCGTATGTTAAGCTCATTAAATTCCGATATTAATGGGGCAATTGGAAATTCACAAGCCCAGTGAAATTGAATTCTTCCAAAATCTAATGATGTGGCTATCGTTAATGCGACCCAACCATTTTCCACAGATGGCATTCGATATTGCCATAAATGCTACGAAATGTCTAGGTTTCTTTAAGCGATGTAAGAGGTCATTATAACCTGCAAATAAGCCAAGACAACGCACAACGATTCTTCTTACTTTGCTCCCTAATACACAATGATTAAGGCATTAAGACTAGTTGACAATCTTGTAAGAAAGTAAAGTAACATTCCTCAGGCTTGCAAAACTAAGGTAAACTTTCAGATCAGTTAGGGAAAATAGTCTACGCGAACGTAAAGGGATATCTGGATTCCGCAGAAGAATGGGTATTCTTAGGATTTTCCGTTTGGCACTACATCTCGGTTAGCTATGTAGGCATCGCAAGGTATACTTTCACCTAAATCTTACATAAATTAAGGCTTCGGCCATCGGTAATCAATAAGAAAGGCTGATGGCCAAAGCTTTTTAGGTCTAAGTTTAAAATGTTTCTCTATTTGTATCTTCGCTTGAAACGCTTTCGCTTTTACACTGATTACCATTAATGGCACCATAAACAAGACTAGAACATTCTCAGCCCATTCAATTTTCTTTTTAACAAAACCCTTCGCTCACTCAACATCGACTTACTATAAATATCAATCTGCATTAAAACTCAATCAGAAATAGTTGTTAATGTAGTCAACAATAATAACTGTCATTCGTACAAGCACCACTCCTAAGCAAGTTACACAATGAATTCTCTTATTAACTAACGACAGGTACGGCCCGAGAGTATTGAATGAGCAGACGACTGTCTGCCACATCTATGAGTTTCGACAAGCATTCCACGCATTTTCAATATCATAAAACGTGTATTACAAGCAACGCATAAATTTACATACTTGTATTCCAACATCACTATGTCATGTTTGCGTGGAAACAATTCAATTTCCAGCTCTACTCCATGATTATAACCAGGTGTCTTCTATCCGCACATACTTTGTTCAAGGCTTGCAAATTCTCTAAGGACAATCGTTTATCCCACGGAATAGGAATTCGCAAAAAAGCTGACTGCGTACTAAAGACATGCCAAAAGAATGCAAAACTTGCATTTACCACCGAAACTGGTTTCATTAGTTCTTGTTGTTCGTCCATTGCCCATTTAATAGAGGGACAAGTGAAAATTTGTGAGATACTACGAAACAACATCACGGAATGTTTGCCTGAAAGATGATAAAAACCTACCAACACCACAAAGATGCCACCAAAGATTCAAAAAAAAAAAAAAAAAAAAAACCGAATACAAACGAAAAAGTGCCTCAAAATCATCGAGCTGGCAAAGGCTAAAGTTAAAGCTAAGCTAAGGTAATAGGAAACATGGAGATGATCAAAAAAGAACCAACAACGGCAGCAGCAAGAAAAAAACAAAAAAAAAAAAAAAAAAAACTGCCAAGAAGATATCCTTAAGGAGTTTAGGACAAAAATGACTTAAAACCACACTTGGCAAATACCGCAGTACCGATTATTATTTCTCCCGCCGTTGCGGAGAACCTCTGGTTGTTCCGCTAAAATGAAGTGGGATATGTATTCACTCTTCCGTTCCATGGTTGCCAGTCGTCGTCGTCATCGCAACTCCGTATACCATGAAACATGACAGAAACCAAAACGAAAAAAAAAAAAACACGAAGAAAATAAAGACAGGCGAAGCAGACTCACCGGCAGTTGGTTCGATCCTCTGGGTCTCGAGTTCGTATCTTTTTCTGTACAGTGGACGCTATCGGATTGGTCGTCCAACCGATCGATCGACAAAGGCGACGACGTCGACGTCGATGAATACGAAGCCATGCGCGGTATCTTTGGCGTCATTCTGTCTGGCAGGTATTTAGGGGATCAAATGGTAGAATCGCATTGTAACATTCTGTTTGCGTTGTTGTTGCTGTTAATTCGTTTTTATCTTCGAAGGGTTTCCTCGTCTCGCGCCTCAGTCACGCCACAATGTCTGGCTTCGTCTTGATCTTTGATTTGGTGAATAGAATTTTAGATCGAAATTCGATTCAGAATTGGAATCGGAATTGGAATATTAATAGGTATAGGAATCCCGGATCGTAGAGTGGTCTCGAGTACACACAAAGAATACATAACCATGGATCCATTCAAGAAGGGTCTCTCCAGAGCATGTTGTCATTATGTGTCTGATAGCATTATCTATGCCTCGAGCCCTGCATGCCATAGCTTAACAGTGTGCCTGTACATCACTTGAGAGCGTGTATCTTTTCTGTCTGAAGAGTTTACTAGGAGAAAGGACGCCGGTGAGTTTCGAGTTGACGGGGAATTTTATCACGGGAGTCGTGAATTATTTATTTTTATTATTTGTGTTATGTTTTCTGGTTTCTTTCGTGTTTGGATTTATTTTTACTTCGTTTTTACTTATCTGGATTCTTAACATTTAAGACTGCAAGTCTCAGAGTTTGATAAAGATCTTGTTCTAAGTGTTTATGTATACACAGTTGTTGTGTTTTTGTGAGGGGTTTTCTGAAAGGTTTTCTCTTTTGCTGGTCACTTTTTCATTTTTCAATTCGTTTTGAATAATTTGTTGCGGAAAAAGTGGGGGAAAAAAACATACATACATAAATGAATTCTGTTATTTATGATCACAGACTGATGGCTGAATTGTGTTTGATTGAATGTTGAACGAATCTTGACAATGAAATAAGACAGTGGAAGAAGAGTTGTTGTGGAATCATTTTCAGATGGGAAAATCCATTAAATCCATTAAAATAGACCTGGCATATATTCATGCGACTTAATTTTACTGACGGTCGTGTACCTTATTTTGAGTTGTTGGGCTGCCAGTGTTACGCGCCACATGCATATATAGATTCTGCCCAAACTGACTGCCTTGACGCTTTCCAATCACCAATCTTCTCAACTGCACTGTGCTATGTTTACCAAGATACATACGCATTTCTTATCATAGCTGTTCTTTCTTAGCCCGCGCTAATTTATAATCAATGACAAAGTTTTTCTAAACCTGGACTTAGGTTTTTCTTCGAATTGTTTCGCTAATCTCCAATCTCTAAAGTTTGTTTTTAAAAGCTAAACCTAACAATTAAATTTTGTTTTTCGACGTGCCGTACAGATATTTATTTTTTGCATTAAATATAATTAAAACTAAGATTTTTTTTTTTTTAATTTAAAAACTTAGTAAATGGATTTTTTTTAATATATTGTAATATACAACTTGAGTCTAAAAACTAAACACTACCTTAAATAAATCCTAATCTACTTAGCCTACTTAAACTATCTTGTTCTAGGCAAAAAATTTTTGCAAAATTCAACTTTATTTATCAATATAGTTGCCTTCGATACACTGATTGAAATGATTTTTCAATTTTTCGATACCAGTTTTGTAGTACGATTTCGGTTTAACCTCAAAATAGGCCTCTGTTTCGGCGATTACTTCTTCATCGGTCTTAAATCTCTTTCCGGCAATCATTCTTTTGAGGTCTGCGAACTAGGGGGCCAAATCTGGAGAACATCGTGGGTGGGGAAGCAATTCGTAGCTGAATTCATTTAATTTTGCCATCGTTTTCATCGACTTGTGACACGGTCCATTATCTTGATGAAACAGCACTTTCTTTTTCTTCAAATGCGGCCGTTTTTCTGCGATTTCGTCCTTCAAACTCTCCAACAACGCTGTTGATAGTCTGCCCCTTTTGGAGATAGTCGATGAAAATTATTCCATGGGTATCCCAAAATATGTGTGTCATAACCTTACCAGCCGACTGTTAAGATTTTGGTCGTCTTGGTCGAGGTTCGTCGCCTGCTCGCCACTCAGCTGACTGCCGACTTGACTCTGATGTGAAGTGATGGAGCCAAGTTTCATCCATTGTCACATACCGACGCAAAAATTCGGCTTTATTGCGATTGAACAGCTTTAAACACTCCTCTGAATCATCAACACGTTGTTGTTTTTGTTCGACTGTGAGCAAACGCGGTACCCACTTTGAACGGAGCTTTCGCATGTCCAAATATTCGTGTATGATATATCTAACACGCTCTTTTGATATCTTCAGACCCTCAGCTATCTCGATCAACTTCACTTTACGGTCATTCGTTATCATTTTGTGGACTTTTTTGATGTTTTCATCTGAAACAGCCTCTTTTGGACGTCCACTGCGTCAATCCACTTGCGAATGGTTCGTTCGGCTGGTGCAGAGTGCGGGTAACACTTATTAAGCCATTTCTTTGCATCGGCTGCATTTTTTCCCATCAAAAAGCAATGATAAACCAACACACGAAATTGCTTTGAATCCATTTTTTTCACAATAACAAAAGTTGCTTTACTCACAACGCTATATCTCGAGAACTAATCGTCCGACAGCTGTCAAATTTATACACGTATCTTTTGAAGGTTGGTACTAACTGAAAATGGTATGGATTTAATTCAAGTGGTGCCCTCTCTTACAAACAAGAGCACGGACTTTTCAGCCCATGTATTATTTACTTTTTATTATTTTTTTTGTTTTTTGTTTGGTTTTTCAATATTTTGTTCTAAACGACTATCTTAAGCCTACTTTTTTTTTATAATCCCGCGCGCGCACCAAGGGGATATGAATACCCTTTTACTGGCGCGGGCAGGTGGTGTAGTAGTTTAAAACTGAGTTGTTTTACGTTTCGATATTTTTCATAGAGGTGGTTGTCAAACTGGAGCCAGTGCATCCTCAACCTGTGGGTCTTTAATACGTGCTAGTTGTTAATTCGTTACATTTAGCCCAGCCAGCAACCACTCCAACATCAGTGTTATGCCTTTATGTCAGAGTTGACGCCGACTGGATTTTCATATAACTACATACAAATTCTATGAAAAGACTTTTCAGATAATTGCCTCGCACGGGATTCGAACCCGCGACCCTCTTCTTGAAGAGTCTATACATATACCACTACACCAGGCCCATCCTATGTTAGCCGGCCACGGCTAAGAAATTAGGCGACCAACTCTGTGCGACGTCTCTGTCTCTGTCGAGTGACTTGGAAGGTTAACGGTATCGCTAATCTATCCTGGATCAGACCTTTTTTATCAACCTTTTTCAAAACGCTTCTGGAGAAATAAAGCCTTCAAAGCACACTCTTTCGTGATACATATAATTGGGATAGTAAGCCCGGAGATCAGGTTATTCGACGAGGTCATTGCTCTTGCAATGTGCCTTCGAATCAACTTATTAACAAAATTGTCCACTCTTATTAGGTTCGCCCTATTGTACAAGACCTCGTTAGGATAAAATTTTATGTATTCCGACGCTGGTATTCTGTATAGGCGATTCAAACATCCGAATCTTTTCCAAAAGACTTGCTCTCACGTTAAACCATACGGGACAACCAAATACAAACATAGGCCGGATAAGGGCCATGTAGCAGATCACCTTTACCTTCGCATTAAGTTGTCTGCTATAAAACAATATCTTTGTAAAGCCAAAAGCACATTTGCAACATCTTTATGTTTGTTAAAATACAGATATTGATCTAGCCAGATCCCAAGGTATCTAACTACATTTCGACAAGTAAGTGGCTGCCCGTGTTGTCCCATGATCTGAAACTTTCGCCAATTCTTTCTAGTATCCCATCTTTTATCTAGCCCCAGAAAAATGCCGCCCTAAAAAGAATGGTTTCCAATAGTCGCAATATCGTTTAATTTTATCGAAGTCACGTTGCAAAAGAATATTTATAACCTCAATCTTTGGATCTTATCTGTACGCGATTAAGTCACGTAAAAGATTAATGAATTAACCGCACCTTGTTGCAGACCGTTTTTAATGTGAAATGTACCAGTAGAAGTCACATACATTCTGCAATGCGCTGTATAATGTGCATTATGCATTGCATTGTTAAACAGAGTGGTATAAATGTCCACCGATTCTAATGAGAGATATCAAAGCACAATGTTCGGTATTCCATCGGTTCCCACTGATTTCTTACTTCTAATTGTGTCGAAGATCGTTTGAAGCTCTTCCTTCGAAATAAACGGGAGTTATTGCCTTTCATTGGCGATGACATTATTTGCCATATTCTCGTCACTGAACTGGGTGAAACCCGAGTTCTCGATTCGCCAGTTCACTATTTCATTTCGAAGGTAGAAATTGTGCACAGGGAATCAATTTTTTAGATCGTGGTTTGGACCAATGGTGTCATTTGTCTTCTACACTTCCTGGAAAGTGGCTACTAAAGCCTCGACCTTATCCTGCGGATCCTCGATTACAAAGAAGTTGTCATCATCAACAGCCTTATTTGGATCTATTGACAGATTTTAAGATCTTTCCTCCGACATATTTTATTTATTTGCGGGAACATATTCGGGTTGTTGGTGTTTACAGCCCGAATTTTATTGTTCTAATACAAACTTTCAGAAGCTCTGTAATTTTATTTTATTAATGTTTGGAGGTTTTTGATTGACGACTTTAATGTCATGATCTCCGGGTTATGTTTGTCACTGTCTGTACAAGGTTTTAAGTCTTGACAGCAGTCTACTTTTATGTTGGTGCAGTGTGTCTACAGTTGAATTGCGGAACAAGTCTTCGTTGTTCGTGAATTGATACCGAGTTATCGTCTTGTATATTGTTTGGTTAATTGTCTCGTCCATAACCTTTAGATACCTGTCAATCTCTTCGTTTGACAGATTTCGGTTGGTAGAACGAATTCGAGGAGAGTGCTTTTATCATTGTCCTGGAGAAGTATGTCCAACGCATCTTACTATAGATGTAGGAAAGCCTTTGAACAAACTCATCCAATTCCGCATTTTTGTTCGGAACGGTTATTTCTGTACTATGACCGCAATGGTCACTGTCATACACAAAAGTGCGAAGACAGTTCACAGTTTGTAGGTTCGTACCTGTTAGTTGTACCCGTGTGTCAAGCAACAGAAGATCCAAATAGGAGCCGTGTCTAGGAAACGACGGACTATCCGTCGCCTTAAGTCCGAGTCGGTACATCACACTGTGCTGAACCCACCAATTAAATAGTAAGTTCCCTCTAGTGTTTGGAGTATCATTTCCCCAATCTCTATATTAGGCGTTGAAATCTCCGCCGATAATAAAATAGTTTTCCTCAAATTCCAGTCTCAGAAATCGAAAAAGTGTCTCGAGATCTGAGATTAGTAGGGTGGAATGAGTAGCCCCAGGTGCATAAACAGACACCGTGTATAACCGCTTTTCGCTACGAAGAGGGATATACACGATGCTTACTTCTTTTAAAACGTATACCTTTTCTTACAAAGATCGCAACGCCTCCTCCTTGTATGGAGTTGGGTCGGTTTCTTCGTTTTTTTTCTATACTTTCTGTGCATCATTTTGTGTCTTTTGGTTAGCTTAGTTCCGCCGACCAAAAACACATCTGAGGCTTGGTCTTTAAGCAACTTGAATTGTGCTCAACCCTAATCAGTCAATAAGCATTCACTCCAAGGACCTTCAGGGTTTACTCCGCCATGTACGTAGCCATTACGACTGGAAGTGCGTTAGTCCCGGCAGCAGTACGTAGATTTGATCCACGGGCGTAGCTTGTTTGGTTATCTGACGTTGAAGATGAGCCATCTACCCCTGTATAGAGAGCAAGATAGCTAGCATGTCAGTTTCAGTTTCCAGAGCTTTATGCGGTGGGGCTTGCCTGCCGCCATTTGGGCGTAGGTAACTTGGGGAATAACGGCTGGTGTTTTTATTTGAACCGGTAGGCGCTTAACTTCCACCTTTTGCTGCCGAGCCAGATTTACTCTTTTTAGGTATTGAAATTTGGGATAACCGCGATAGTTTGCGGTGTGGCCCGTATTCTTATACAAGGGAGTTGGCTTTTTTTCCGACGCTCCATTCCTATCCAGAGCGCATTCTTCTGATTTGTGCTTCTTACCGCACTTGGCTGCATTTCGCAGTTCGCCAGCGTGCCCGAACCTTTGGCAGCGAACATTGCAACATGTTATCGCTCCGTTTTACTTTTTCCCAGTGTACAATTTGGTAGTCTAGGACTTTGATACTCCGTAGACCATCTAGTTTGCTATCAAGTGTACGCTGAACCAGGAAGAACGGTAGTTTCCGTTTCTCCCTTTTGGCTCTGGGTGTGGTGAACGGCTTGATTCCTACGAATTTGAGTCCGTCGCACTCTTTCTCTTTGAACAGCTTTAGGAGCTACTCCGCATCAATAGACTGTTCTATTCCCCTCAGCAGTATAGTTTTCAGATTTTCCCCCTTCGGATTGAAGGAGAAGAACTCCGTCGCCGAATAGTTTAAAATTTTTTTAATTTTATTGTATCACTCCACTGTATTACCGTGGACCGCAGGTCTATCTACACTAAGCCTCTTAATGAAAAAATTGGAGCCTATGGCCGACTTACACAGTTCAATTGTGTCATTTAGTTGCATCCTAAAAATATTTATAGGTAGAACCTTTTGTTTTTGCTGTTGATTCTGCTGCTGCTGCTGTTGTTGTTGTTGTTGCTGTTAGTGGTTTTGTTGATAGTTGTTGTTTCCGCTGCTGTTGTTGTTGCGGTTTCTGCTGTGTGTGTGCTTGTTTTCGTTGTTGTTCTTTTTTCTCTGTCTTGGACTGCTGCTTCTGATTTAGGCTTAGGTTTTGTTCCCGTAATTTTGTTTGTTCGACAACTTAGTGCTGCTCTTGGGAGCTCTCAATTTCTCTCTCCCGTCTTACCATTTGTCTTGCTTTAATGGCCAATACTTTGAACTGTAGCTCTTTTATACTACTATTCAGTGCATTCACTTCGTCTTATTCGTCTTGAGACTCCGTGGCTGTCAGTAATGCGAAGGAGTTTTTACCCTCCATATAGTGCTTCCCCACCATCTGACACATATGGGTAATCTTCATTGTCTGTTGCAGCACTTATAGATGTTTCTGGTGCTTCTTCCCTCGCTCTAACTGGCAGCTTTTCAGTGGAAACTGAAAGGGAAGGGCGTTTCACGAGATTTGGAGTTGGCATTAGCTTTAGCTTCCCGCTATTGGAATAGCGGACCGACGCGATTAAGTCGTCTGCGTACGCTATGGCATGGTGGAGTGAACCTATCAGATCACTTGTGTAAATGTTGAATAGGATCGACGAATTTACCGCACTCTGTTGCAGACCGTTTTTAATGTAAAATGTTCTAGCAGAAGTCACATCGCAATTTTCCATGATAAACTGTCTATCTGTTAACATGTTGTAAAGAATATTCAAAAGTGGTTTACTAATGCCTTGTTCAGCTTGAAGAAGAGTCCCTCTAACCATACGGTATCGAAGACTTTTTTTTTTCCAAGTTAATCAGGCAGGCACCAGTGCACTGGTTCTTGCCATTGGATATCAGAAACCAGTTTAGACGCGGCATGAATGACATCATGCCCCGCCTTGAGACCGAATTGATTATCCGGAATTAAATCCACACCATTTTCAGTTAGTACCAACCTTCAAAAGATACGTGTCCGACAGCTGTCGGACGATTAGTTCTCGAGATATAGCGTTGTTAGTAAAGCAATTTTTGTTATTGTGAAAAAAATGGATTCAAAGCAATTTCGTGTTTTGATTTATCATTGCTTTTTGATGGGAAAAAATGCAGCCGATGCAAAGAAATGGCTTGATAAGTGTTACCCGGACTCTGCACCAGTCGAACGAACCCTTCGCAAGTGGATTGAAAAATTTAAAAGTGGTCATACAAGCATCGAAGATGATGCACGCAGTGGACGTCCAAAAGATGCCTGCGCATTTTACGCACCTTGGATCTTTTTGACAATACGCCTGCATATGGTTGTATTCCTGGCAGCGTTTACATTGAGGTATCGCATTGTTACGCTTGCGCTGGGCTCTATTTTTACTTTGATATCTAGAATTGTTTTGATTTTATAGATATCATCAACTTTCTAGTTTTTATCGAAGGAAAGGATGAAGATAAGGAGTCCGCGTTTAACAACGGTATCTTTGTTTTTCAAACCTATTTTGGAAAGTATACTATTGGACTTTTTCGGTATTAAGTTTAAGGGAAAGTGCCCGATAGGTAGTGAGATTATTTTACATATAATTTCCTTTTAGAGAATTTTGAAGGACTCCGCGATCCCATCTACATTTATTGCAGGTGGAGGGTGTGGTTTCACTTTTTCCTTATTTGCTGTGATGGACTTATCTTCATCTTTTATTGTTGTTATATCAGGTGATGAAACAGCTTTTCGTTTCTTTCCTGAAAGGTTTTTGAGTATCCAGTCTGTTTTGCGGACTAGTTCTTCTTCGAGTTTTCCCGTTTTCCAGTTTTGGATTTTGCCTTACAATCGTCCAGTTCTTTTTTAAGTTCCGTGCAAAGTGATTAAATTTTTTGGGGTCTAGCACGAAGATTCAGGCATTGTAGCTTGCGCGGAGTATCGTTATTGGCCAAAACAATTGAATTTTCTTGGCTTGGCTCATGCTTCAATGGCACCCGCAATCGTTTTTGCCCAAAATTAACGAGCTGGTTTAGGTCGACATATGATTCTAACAAGACGGCGCTACATGCCATACAGCACGCGAATCAATGAACCAACTGATAATTGAGTCCAATTCTCGGTTTGAATCGTTGAACTGGCTGGCTACATCGTGCGATTTGACACCTTTAGACTATTTTTATGGAAATACGTCAAATCAGTCGTCTATGCCGATAAACCAGAATCAATTGCAGCATTGGCAGACAATATTACACTATGTGACCTCAACAGGACAGTGCTATTTGCCAAACAGCGTGTGTTACAATTGACTTATTGAAAACAAAGTTTGGAGACCGTTTCATGACTACAAATTGCCATGTAAATTAGCAGTCGATGAAGCAAGCAACTTGAACTTGAAACAGGTGAAATAGTGGCCGAATTATGTGAAAAAGTCTAAAAAAAATTTGGTCTAGCATATCGACTGTTAAAGATATTTGAATGATGTCATATTTCATAATATTAATCTAAAAAAATAAATTGGGGAAGATCTAATGAAAAACTAGGCAAATTAAAATCTGTTGACATTAACTGATGAACAGCTATTATAACATCAAAATAACTGAACTTTCCCTTCAAAAAATTAGTCTCAGTATTATAACAAACACTTCACAAAAGTCTTTACAATACAAATCGACCTCGACAATAACTAGAATGCCAAGGCATTATCTGCTGCGTTATTCATGAGATTAAGTCCAAGTTTACCGGGCGTTATCTTTATGCTAAAATTCTTGTGTAACTTACAAAACACCATTTGTCTATAATTTTGTCAATTTTAATCATTTTTTTATATTAGCTTTTAATGGATTTATGTTCTCTATTCTTTTTCAGATTTTCAGATCCGCAACCTAGAACTAGACAGCACCCTTCACCAGCCAAAAACAATGAGATTCCAAAAAAAAGATTAATTACACCCGTACTAACGTATACGAAAGAAGAATCTAATAAAATGTATAAATAAAGAATATATATAAAATGATAGCCTGAATAATTAAATAAAAGGTCATCCGGCCAGTTATTCTATTTTATTTGGCGTGTGATTTTTGGGATTCGCGCCTTATCAACTTAAAAACGACTGAGCAATCAACCGACGAAAAGTGTGTAAAATTTCATCTGAAATTAATTTTTTTTTTTTTTGTTCAGTTTGAAAATTTATTGTTTATTTAAACGACCAAGTATTAGGAATAATTTAAGGTTTTTAAGCTAATCACTTACGGAAGCAAATTTAAAGAAAATAATATAAACATAAAAATATGATTATTAGAAATTGCGTGACAATATTGCTATTGATCAGTTCGGGACTTACAGCGACACCTGTCAGGGAGAGGCCTGAACATACGGTAAGTAACTTTACTTGTTACCAACATATGAATTTATGTATTTTTCAATAATTTTAATTCAGCCCGAAGCACTATTTACATGAGTCTCCACTTTTATATAGAATCTTGCCTTTCTCATTTCCATTTTTTTATTTTTATGTTCATATTTTTATGAGCGTGCGCTCAGGGGTTTATTATACCTTAGCACACAGGTTAGCACACAGCGTGGGCGAAGGAAACTTAGGGAGGAAGAAAAGAGAGGTACCGGTGTAAATTGGTCTTAAATGTTTGTAAGTTATATCGACTAGAAAATAGAGAGCTTGGTAGGACATTCCATAAGCGAGTTGTACAGCTTAGGAACGAATCACGATATACTGATGAGTATTCATAGCAAGAGGGGTGTTACGGTTAAAAGTTTGAAGGGGCAGAATGCTGTTGGCGAATTTTATGGAGCACTGGTGGTCGAAATAGCGATAGAACAAAGAGAGACACGGTATTTGAGGAAACCCATTGCCTGAGAGAGCACGGTTTTAAATCCTATCTGGCAGATGCAAATATATTTAAACGCATCTGACTAGATGTGGGCATTGTACGTCAATTTGGTGGATGAATTCCTTATATATTGAGCTACCTCAAAGGGAGAAAAGTATTTCTTACGTCGTTTGAGGAAACCTAGACATTTTGCAGCATTTTTTGCCGATAACAAATTGTGGTTATTTCAACGTAGGTTGTCATTGACACATATATCGAGAAGAGAATTTTTTCGGTTTCAAAGATGCAAGTGCCATTCCCCTTAATGACAGCAGACAGCATTGTGTTTTGCAAGCATTAAGTTCCACTCTGTTGATAGTCTCCCAATTGGTTATGCTGTTAATACCTGAATTTAATGTACTCGTATCTCTTCCTGTCGTCTATTGTCTGTTGTTTTGTATGAGTATTAACTGAGTACATCCAAGAGAACAAATCTGAAGGAATAGGAAACGTCAAATGTAAGACCATCATTTTAAGCAATTAAATTTTAAAATGCTCTTACCTAGAATTAATCGGTATACATTCTGTTATCCTTGTTGAAGAATGGCTGTTGCTATTTCAGCGCTTTTGAACTTGTCTCAATTGGCTCCTCCACTTTCACGTTAAGAGTGAATTAGTAGGGGAAATGCGGATTTGATTACACAAAGTAGCATGCAACATACGATTGATAAAATGTCACTTCCGACATATGGCTAAGGTAAATTTTCATTTGTGCCAGCTGCCTACGATAAGGTTATCTATTCTCTTCTTCAATGAGCTTTCGGTAGGAATCTAAGATTATTTAGGCCGGAGCATTGGCGCCCATTTGCTTTCATGTTCTAACCATCTCAGGTGACTGAGGTTAACATTCCTGACTAGGTCGATGTTACTGCAAAACTCGTATATATTGTCGTTATATTTCCTCCTTTTAGATGTTTCATGATCTTGCACTTGTTGAGGTTAATGCTTGATGGATAATGACGGACTTATAAAAATTCTCCATAGAAATTCTGAACAAGGGTTGTAACAAACAAAGGCAAAAAACTATTCGCTTGATGCGAAACCGAAGTAATCAAGACCCTTGTAACCTCAAAGTTAAGACTGTTTTTGCTACGTTCTTTCTTATTTGTCTATCGACAGAACGCCTCGTGCTCATAATGTCAATGCCATCAGCGTATGCAAGTGGTTGCATAGACTTTTGTTAAATTGTTCCTGATGTGTTTGTTTACGGATTTAGCCCATTTTTCAAAAAAGGTAATCTATTACTTGACATTAAAGGCCTCGGTGGGAACAAATCCGACCTTCACTGAACAGCATGTGGTCTCCATTGTCATTCTGCATAATTTGACGAGATGCTGTCACATGCGGCCTTAAAATCTATAAAAAAGTAGTGATTATCAATCTGGTCCTAGTGTAAATATTTGGTCTCAATTGTTGAGGTACCTAGCCTAAAACTGCATTAATAAGGACCAATCAGATTGTTTATCTCTCCCTTCTTCGTATCGGCAGACGATTTATCAAGAATTCTTTCCACCGAAAAAATTATAAAAATTAGTTAATATATGCTCTCTAAGTAATTTATCGTCTTCTGACTTAATTAGCTTATCAGTTAGGCCATCCACTCCTACAGGTTTATCACATAACTTTGTTGCTATCTTTTCTTCTTTTTGGTCGCGTGTGGGAAATCTTGGCTTCCAAGAGTTTCGTAAGTGTTGTCGAATGAAGCCCAACAGTTGTAGCGTTCCTTGTTTTTTTGTATTTATATCACCGGTCCTCAGCTTTTTATGTGGGTTGAATAGGACCAGTCGAAAGGTTGAGTGATTTATTCTTATAATATTTTTTCTGTTGTTGTGGAGTCTTTGTAGCAAGTACCATAGCACGAGTATATGTCATAGCTGTTCAACTTTCTATTAATGATACCATTGATACCATTGAATTTATTCGCCGATGCACCTTTCATTTCCCACAGAGTATGTGTTTGATAGATATTTTCTTCTTGCTCAATACAACACATTTATAAATTTTACAACTCAAATCTGGTTGGACGAGATTAAACACACGAGTTGGTGAAATAATAGCAGTCGATGTGTAGTCCTATCCATTGCATTTACCAAATATCTCGAAGTTCAAAATAATTTCAATCATAGTTTTCGTAGCAACAGGTCCACTGATGATTTGATGGCATGTCTCATCGAAAAGTCGAACCAAAGCTTACGCAATCTGACAAAAGCAAGATAGCTGCATTTGGTATTTCAAATGTTTTGTCGAAAATGTGCGCATGTGAAAACGACGAATGTCATCTTCAGTGAATTAAAAAATACTTTTCAAAACGGTTGATTTAAGTTATCTCTCTGCAGAAAGCGACCTAGAATTTCAAATAATTGTTGGGGGATCTTATTTGTGTAAAGAATTTGTCTGTCCCGCGCCTGCTACCAAAGATCTTGGTCTGTTCTCACTAGTAGTTCTCCGACTAGCATTTCTATCGTCTAATGAACTGTCCACCCACTTATTCTATCTTCATCGCTTCTAATTAGCTCACTTTATAATTGGCCGGATTGTGAACTGCGTCTTTAATTGCAGTAGAGTCGCGATATTTGTGGTAGCACAACTGGTTTCTCTGTTGGCGTACATACTTTTTCGCAAAAAAAGACAAGAACTTGCCGCCAAGCGATCATAATGAACTATGGCTTCAATATTAATTTTTTGAATTATGAGTTCAATGTCTCAAAATCTATACAAAAACATTTGTTCGGAAACATCCAGGTGTATGATTAATCTGCAAATATATAGAAAAATAAATCTTTGTTTTGTCATATGCACTCAATTTACAAGTGAATTTCGTATAAAAACAAAAAAAATGTATAAAAACTATCCCATCATGTGGTACTTAGGATGCTAGGCCCTTAGTCTTCCTAAAAAATTAAAAAATCAAAGTTTTCACTATGCCAAAACCTGCACTTGATGAACGTGAGCTTCATAAATCTCAAAGGAAAAGTGTATTTTTTAATTTTCGTTTATCGCCTTCACAAGAAATATTTTCGGATGATGTATGAATTTAGCTTTGAAATTTGACCTCTGTACGATGATAAAGAACAATTTCTTAAAAAAATGCTCCACTTCTAAAGAAAGGCATTGAAGTATGTGGAAAATCGGCTGGCGGCATTCAATTTGTTCCAACCGAGCAAAAACTTTATGTTTCAATTAAAATTTGGCATAAGTTAGTACGAGCTTAGTAATAAAAAATACACACTTTAGTAAGACTTTGTTCTATAAATTCGTAATCAAAAGGAATTTGAAATAAAATTGGTAATACAGTTAAGTAAAAATGAAACGACTAAATTTAAATAACCTCCTCTGCTACATCTGCACTCTAGTCTGGTCTCAAAAATTGTTCGCACTGATGCGTTGCGGTCTCTTCCCCAACAACTTTAGTCGATTGATCCGAGTTCTTTTGGCAAAGTCCACAATTTTTTCGCAATAGAAAAAGCCTTGTTTGGGGAAATACACATTTCTGGTTTAGGATTCTTCCCACCACTGTACGAGTATAGCGAGCGATCGGGAAACCCGAGAATTTGTCTTCTTGTGCCGAATTCACTCGCACCATCTGGGCGATTCTAATAATTAGTTGCTAAAGCTACGAAACAAACGGAGTACGACGCAAATTATTCGTTGGGCCAGCCTATGATTTCAAGAGAATGGAATGCTAATGCATGGAATATTTTGCGGGAGAACTTACAGTAGCTATGAAAGTAATATATTCATCAAGTTATTGACTTAAAGCTATCTAGCAAATACGCTTTGGAGATTACCGGCCGGAAAGTATTGAATTCAGAATCCAGTGGGAGATCCTGGTTGGAAAAAACAAACTCTATACGGAGCTCTGCAAATTCAATTGCTAAGAACCTCAACGATTCTCTCACCAAATATTAAATTGACGTGTCCTGCCAAGAAAAATTCATGCATATCGTTCTTTCCATGGACTGCAGATTCGCAGTGATAATTTAAAAAAATCTGAAAACTTTCAAACATTTAAAACTAATTTGGAGAAAGATTGCAATAAAAGGAATTATTTGGGATTGTGAAGGTTGTCTCTTATAAAGAGAGACTGGTCAAAGTCCAATGGGGGCAATTTATAGTAAGAAAATTTGAAAAAGAAGAAGATCTGATGCCACCTACATCGAGTTGAAAATAGAGACTGACTGTCCCATTCATAGCTTTCATAGCAAGACCAGTGTGACTGTTGAAGGTTTGAAGGGGTGTAATACCAGTGGTGATATCTATGGAGCACTATGGCAGACACGAGATATTTTCTCAGTGTTTGATGTTGTCCATTAATGTGTGATATGATATGTGCATCACCTGTGAGCTTTTTCGCAAGGTTTTGAATCCTATCTAGCAGTGCATTGTACTCCAATTTTTGGCGGATAAATGCCTTACATATTGAGTCCAGATCAGAAGAGAAAAAGTTTTTCTTACAACGTTTGAGGAAACCTAGACATTTTGTAGGAATTTTCCGACAACAAATATTTGGTCATTCTAACGTAGCTTGTTATTGACACGCATACACGCATTTTTTCGGTTTTAAAGTCAGCAGACAGAGTATAATTCTACTCTATTGGTAGTTTCCCAATTGATTATGCTGTTAATATCGGAAGTTTAATATACGCTGCCGTTCCCGTTCTAAAGCCGATGAAATATGTATCTTTAGTTTTATTTCAAAGAGGTATAGATAAGATACTGGCAACTGTGAAGAGAATCTTTACTGACAACCAACGTCATTTAACAATGCGGAAGATCCTGCGAAGCTGCTTTTCAAAATCTGGCTGACTGAATTGATATCGCTCCAGGAAAAAGTGAGTATGCACTAGGCACTTCTAGATTAAGGGTGCTTAAGACAATATAACTTTTGAGGGCTTATGTATTTGTTCAGAAAACACGGCATAGACGAATTACCAGTTTTGGACATAAGAGCTTTTTTTTTTGAGAGAGAGATAGAGAGAAACACAGAGGTCATTTCGCTCCATAGGTGGCATCCAACATTAAATTTGGAGACTAAATTACAATATAGTAATCGAACTTGTTGTTGTATAATACTAGGCAATTACTCAGTTTTAAATGATTTTTGTTGCATGAAAAAAAGAACGTCTTTCAAGCACCTCGAACCGTCCGAACCGCACCGTCTACCATGACTTCAACCAAAGAGATAGATTCATCCCTGAATGCTCCCGAGTGTTTTTAATTTTAACGCGCTTGAGGCAATTATTGTATCACCACAACTACTTCGAAAACGTGGATTTCGTCTGAATTGTGATCACCGACACGCTTTCTTGCAAAATATCGTTCAACATGACTACTCTGAGTCCAAATGATAGCTACTTCTGCCAACAGGCGTATTATGCCTCAAATGTGATACTTGGCACACTTTCTTGCAAAAGATTGTTGAGCTTAAAATGATCGCGACCACTCGGTGTCCGATTGAGGCAATTTGTTTAATCGCTGCAACTATCAAGAGTAAGATTTCGGTTAAACGGTACTCAAAGACCGACTTTTTTCAGCGCAAAACGACCTGGACTGCTTTTTACCCTACTAAGGCAATGCTTCTATCGCCATGACTACTTCTTGGAGGCGAAAAATCGTTCAGCATCAAATGATCTTGACTAGTCTGTGCCCAAATGAGGGAATTGCTCGATAGCTACGAGTGCCAAGAGGAATATGTTGCCTAAATGGTGGTGGAAACCTGTTACGCTCAAAATGATTTCGGTAAGTCTGCTCTGAAATGAGGCTATTTGTCAGCAGTTACGAGGTTCGGATTTTGCCTCGAATTTGATCCTTGGCAAGCTTTCTTGCAAAAGATCGTTCAGCTCGAAAAGACCCCATCCACTCGGTGTCCGATTAAAGGCGAATAATCGTTCGGTTCAAGATGATCTCGACAATACTGCTATTGCTGGAGAATAGAACGCGGACTACGAATGCTAACTGCCGCCAATATTTAATAGCATGCCTAGCTCTGTTCTAGACAAGCTGATTAATCTGTCTTCCCTTAATTTTCATATCATTGCCTGTACTTTCAAGGTCATCTTCCCATCAAAAAGAACTGATCTTTGAAACACGCACTTTAATGACTCGCCTAGTCCGTCAGCCTTATAAATTTTTACTTATCTTCTTACTTATCATCTTCATTTAATTTAACAGCCGCTGTTCTGTTCACCACAAGAATCTACTATTGCCCTTGTTTCAACACCTGACCGAACATTTTGATCTCCTCTAGTTAAAAATTATGTGGTCCTTTACTTTTTGCGCAGGAACTGGTCCTACTCTCATTTGGCTTGGTAATCATTTCTCGTCTAGCTTTTGGTGCTAAAAATACTTTGGATGCTGATATTTGTACTCCATCTATGCTTATGCATCTAAGATTAAAGTTATTTTTCCAGACAGCTCGACGCTTTTAGTCTCATGATTTAGTTCTGCATTTGTCTGCCATAAAACAAAGGTCAGGAGTGACGTTTGACTTTCTGGATGTTTTCATCTCCTAATTTTGGATGGCTTGGTAGCATCGATCAGAACCACATAAAAATAGGCAGGTTGCTTAGTATATCGCTGGGCTAGAGAATCGGTTGCTATTTATACTTTTGCATAAGCAACGAGCTTTAACGAGCTGTAAAATCAATCAGCCTTAAGGGGTTATACGCAGTTAGAATTTTCAAAAAATAATATTTTCGTAATTGTACATATATCTGACTATATTCCCTGAAAATTTCTAATCGATACGTAAGTACTTTTCAAGTTATACGCATATTTGTAATGACGTCTCGGATTGTTACAAAAATAGGTCGAGCACAAATCGGAGTAGCAGCTACCTTTTCCTTTCTTTGGGTTCCCATGTATTAAATGATCTTATGAATAGTCCACTTTATTTCTGATGACTAGCTCGAGTTATTTCTTGTACGAAACAAGAGAACATCATCTCAAATTGTTCTACCACGTTGTACAGTCGTGTATTAAACACTTTTTTCTCAAAACTATGTTTTCGAAGTCGGTGATCAAGATTTCTAAAAAATGGCTTAACCGATTGGTCTGACACCTCAACCCAACCTTTTCCGATATACCCTATTCCTTAGATATTAATCGAAGGAATAAGATTTCGGAAAATTATTTCTGTTTTTTTTTCAAAAACACAGATCGATATTTTTACAAATCATTAGTGCCATTATAAACTTGGATGTTGCCACTAAATGCAGCTATATATTTTGATTTTGTAAAATAAAATACCTTTTCAGAAAAAAATTCATAAAAAACGTCTTTTTTTAAGCCATTGTCTGTTGTTGTATTTAGGAGGCTTACCGAATTATTTATCGAATTTCAAAGAGCAGATATCATTTACACTTCAGAAGTGCTGACTGCCCAGAAATTGCACTCTGAAGCGTGCCAAAGAAGTGCACTACAGAATTCTCTTTATACCTGCAGTGTCTGCAGAAATTGTTGTAAAAGATTCTCAATTGTTGCTCACGTTTCTCATTTGGACAGCTTTCCGTGACTTCAATTGAATTTGGGCATATATCCACTGAGGCTGGTCAGTTTTATTAATCGCTTAATATGTATTACCTATAAAGCTCAGAAAAATGTGTTATGTGTTTGCTGTAGAACATTGGTGAGCTGAAGTTGGCGAGCTGCCTGCTATTTGTTCCTAGGGACTCGGATCTGGCCAGTTGAGTTGAGGTCTCTGCTCAACAGAGGGTGATCTTGTTTTGCTAAGACTTCGGTTAGCTAAATTTGACTACCTACTTGGGAACAGTTTTGACAACAAACACTTAACAGGTTCCGTGTAGGGGTCATTGAATTTCTCCTTGATAGGTTATCAGCTGAGGCTGATGGTTTGGTATACAAATCACAGTAGGCATTGTATTTAAATCGATAACTACGAACCCTTAAAATTTGAGGAGGTCACCAGTCCTTGATAATGACCTCTGGCACTTTTTTCTAAAGAAAATACATCTCTTTCGGTTACAGTTTAAGATCTTTTAGAAGTGTTGTGGTCAAGAAACACACAATACTACAGTGCACTAGTTAAGCAATGTTGTTTCTTTTCCCACCTATTTAAGAGGCTTGGAATTGAACTTGGAGTTAGGGATATCACTCAAAGGTTTGGTGCCCTTTCAGTTGAACCTTCTGGGTTAGCTTTACAGCCTTTTTTCAAAACACAATACTTCTGCGTCGTATAACACAATAGTGTCTGACCCTAATGCTAGTGCCGAAGTTTTAAAGTATTCGCGAAGCAGTCTACTACATACTTTATACATTGAGAGCCCGGCAACTTCCAAGGATGGTGTCTACCATAACTGTTTTCGTTTCAGCCTCCAGAATTACGGGTAACTGAATACGACAGTTTAAAAACATGAGCAGATTGAATCATTTATGTACGTATCTCTAGCATTATTGTTCAAACGAAAATAACGAAGACTTAAGGATGAAAAGAAAGTGCTCATGCTCATGTAACTTTTCCATAATCCAAAAGACCACTTTCCAATTTTGGCATTTTTCACTTCTAAGGTCAGAGTGTAACACCAATTAAAGTTTTATGAATTTGATGAAAGTTTTTTTAACCCTTCAGTCATTGACAACTGTCATGGGACCTTGTTTTCCAAATTGACACAAACAAATTGTATGCTTCACTGTCTCAAGGCTCTATATTCACAAGGCAATGTCACTTCCAACTTTTAGATATATCTAGAAAGCAAATACTATGGTATACATTATATATGACAGAAAAGCTTGTCAGTAGTTGCCACAGAAGTTGCAAACAATAAATCAATAGATGTCGCCCACTTTATGACAAGTAAAGCGCCTCTTGTCAATCGAAAACTACTTACACTAGTTCACGTCACTACGACGGCGGTCTTGTGAAAAAAAGTCACCATCTAGTCTAGATTCCATGGCGCCTGCCACAAGCGATAAACTCTAAAAATATGTATAATACAACGTGAGGAAGGCATACATTGGTCGCACTAATGTCAATCTAATGGAGCGTTAATTGGAGCTTTCAATTATCTCGTAGATTTATTATTAATTTATGAGGTTTGAAAGCGCGATCCGAAACACTTGCATGGATTTCATTAGAAGTTGCAACTATGGCGTTGCAAGACAAGCTACTATCTTCTGTACACTGGTTAACGATGGTTCAAGATGGTAGGTAAACGTCTAACATTCTTCTTCGCATTACTTTGAAGGCTTTGAATTGTAGCTAAGAATGCGTTTGCAGAAAGAAATTCCAAATCAACAGCAAGTACACTCATATGACAGGTGTGACTTTAGTCCATGTATGGTATGAGGTTGGACACTTGTCATCTGGCAATGGCTTCCTAGAAGTGCTTACTGCGCCTGCGCGCAGTACCAGCTACATGTTAGTTATCGTCAATTCATTGATGAATGCGGAATCTATTACTGAAATGAGTGAGTGGCATCTCCGTGCGCGCATGCAGAAATTTTAATTGAAAATTTGTACCATGCACTTCAAGGACCGGTAGGCGGTTTCGAAGTGGGTGTGGTTATGTCTAGCTACCATGTATGTACTCGTATGATGCAAAAACTTTTTCAATGACTGTCTTGGGTACAATATTAAAATGATGGACTGCAAAGTGTTGGAGTTGTACAGAGTGCTTGTCTGAGTACACTGACTTCTATGATCTGTGAATAGATAGTGAATTACGACACTGACAAGCCGAAGCTATCATGAGGTAGTAGAATCTGTATGTACAAGTTGTCAATTAAATGTGTTTATGTTTATTGCAATGATACTCCCAATAGACTGTGTTGGTGATACTCCCAAAAGACTATGCTTGAGCATATGTATGCTTGGTGCAAATGGAATGTCTGTCAGAATATGTCAACCAGCCCTAGAAGATATTGACGATTGGTTCACTAAATTGAGTTCTTTACGAGAAGGTGGGAGCTGACTGGTCTAATCCAATTAATACATACAGGCGTAGTCCTTGTTATTGTAAATAGAAAGCTTCTTTGAAGCAAACTTCCTTCATAAAGGGTGACCAAATAAGAATAATAGAAAAAAAAAATTTTTAATTAAACAACAACGCTGTGAATTATAAAATTTATTCTAACTTTATTTTGAAGCTACGTTTATGCCATTAAGTGTAGAATAGCACATCAAACAAATAGCCGCTTCTGCTTAGCTTGCACTGCTTCAAGCGTTCAGTTCAATTTTTAATGACTCGGTCCAATATGTGCGGCGTTATTGTAGTAATAGCGTGTCAAACGTTGGCCCCGAGCTCATCTAAAGTGGTTGACTTGTTAGCGTAAGCTAAGGACTTGACGTATCCTCAGAGAAAATAATAGAGTTGTGTCAAATCGTATGAACGCGGCGGCCAATTGATGAACGATCGCTGTGAGATGACTCAGTCGCCAAATTTTTTCTTCACAACTTCGAGAGTTGAGTCACTTGTATATCATGTAGCGCCATCTTTTGACCACAGAAAGTCAGTTAACATCACTCTACACCTCTCTACACTCTACACGGTGTCTCCTTCCTTATTTCGAAAGAAATAAGGTCCAATGATGTAGCCATGCCATTAACCGCACTAAAGAGTCAATCTTTGTGGATGCGTTGATGCTTGTGGAACATTTGTGGATTGTGTTCGCTCCAATAGTGTTGTTGACATAGCCGCTAAGCCAAAAATGGGCCTCGTCCGAGAAGTTGATTTTTTGTCCAAAATCCGGATTTCCGGCCAAAATTTCCAGCGCGCAATTAGCGTACTCATGGCGTTGTCTATATTTTTGCGACAGCACAATCTTATACTGATGTAGGCCCAAATCCAACCGCAAAATAAGCCGGATTGGCGATGCCCGACTCAGCTGGCCGCTACGACGGTTACGTTTCCTTCACTTCGCATTAATATCTGTCTGGTGGGTGACTTAAGATCCAAAACAGTGTACTCATGCTCAAACTTTTCAACGAATTGCCTGCAAAATGAAGCCGTGATGAAGACCGACCTCACAAAGAAATTCACGTTGCGTATTTACTACTGAGCCGGAGTTCCGATAATATTTTTTAAATAATTTCCGCACATTTGGCAAGCGTATAACGATTCGTGATGAAATGGCGAACCTTACTGAATATTTTGATAACAATTGGAAAAAATATCATTGCTATCTGGTCACCCTTTACCCTTTACTTACAATTTTAATTTTTATTAATTTACATATCCTTGGAGCATGAGTATTATTTTCTATAATACATACATTTAAGATTACTTCATTAAGTATTTGCTATCGGTATGTTAATGCTGTTTTTGGATAATTTGGTAGAATATTTCGATTTTGACCATTAAGTACATTCTTCTTTTATCATCTAATATTATGCATTCTGCGAAGAAGTGGTAGTTCTCTTCAGTGATATGCTCGTTGTACAAGAAACATTCCGCCTTCACATTCCGACTGATTGAGTGTGGTCTATAGTTCAATTATAATAACATAGCTGCCCACATACTTTGAATATTTTGGAAATATAAAAAGGATATATACATAGTATATGTCCCATTGGTGTTCTTGTTTTATTGCTCGGCGATTTTCAATTATTATTGGGTTTCAAAATTTGAACGTTTATTTAAGAAACACATGTACAATAGTATTATTCAAAGTATTGCCCATCTAAAGCTATGACTTTTTCCCATCTTTCTGGCAATTTGTGGATCCAATCCCAAAAGAACTGCGCCGGCTTGGCAGCCAAGAATGAATCAAGCCAATTTTTGATATTCTGCTCTGATGTGAACCATATTTTAGTGAAGGCATTCTGCATCGACCGGAACAAATGGTAGTCAGAAGGAGCAAGGTCTGGGCTATAAGGCGTTTCCACTGTTTTCCAAATAGTTCTGAACCGGAATAGCAACGTGAGCCGATATGGTCGCATATTCCGGGCGTTTTTTGGCTACTGCTCTCTTCAAACGGATTAATTGTGTTTGGTAGCGTTGTCCATTGATGGTTTCACCTGGTTTTAGCAGCTCATAATACAGCACACCCATCTGATGCCATCAAATACAGAGCATAACCTTCGCGCCATGGATATTCGGCTTTACCATTGATTTGGCTGGTTGGTCGGGTTTCACATAAATTTTTTTACGCTTGGGGTTGTCGTAATGGATCCATTTTTCATCACCAGTAACAATTCGATGCAAAAATGACTTCCTTTTGTGGCGTTCCAGCAGCATTTCGTACATGCAAAACCGCCTTTCGACGTCTCTCGGCTTGAGTTCATGTGGAACCCAATTTCCTTGCTTTTGAATATATCCAGCTGCTTTTAAACGTTTTGAAATGGCTGCTTGAGTGACACCCAAAGATTCTGCGAGCTCTTCTTGTTTTGGCAACAATCTTCATAGAATAATGCTTCCAGTTCTTCATCTTCAAACTTTTATGGCTGCCCAGGACGTTCATCGTGTTCCAAGCCAAAATCACCATGTTCATCATAAACTTCCACCAAAATACGATGATTTTCGGCAGCAGTTTTCTTCATATTAAAGTAATGAAGAAGAACTCCCCGCAAAAACACTTATTCAGGCACAAAGTTCGACATATTTGAGTGAAAAAAAAAATTGTTGTTTACGCTTCAAATGAATGAAATATACTGAAATGACGTACAATAACAGTAGCTTTCCAACGCATGTTCCAATGCAACAATGAAATAATACAAGTTACGCCATCTCTTAGCAAACCGAGATGTTTGTTATAGACCCAATATAAAAATGGAACAAAGAATTTGCATCAAATTTTGTGTAATAAATGGAATCAAGTGATATAAGACACTTGAAATGTTGAGTGGCATACTCCCCATCTGCTCTAAGTAAAAAAAAGTTTACAAGTGTTACAAGCTCTTTCAAGATGGGCGAGAAGATACCAATAAAGAATCTTGCTCTGGACGCACATCAATCAACAAATATAAGTGATAACGTCGAACCTAAGAAGAAAAGTTTTGGTAAGTTGTCGAATTATTATTATTATACCATAAGAGGAGTTGCTGAGGCTGTCCGCATATCGGTCAGCTCGTGTTATGCAATTTTTACGGATGTTTTGGGCATGAGATGTATGTCAGCGAAGATTGTTCCGTCGCATGAGCATCGCTCAGGTGCTTTTGAATGACGTCAATGATGATCCTGACTTGCTCAAAAGGGTCATAACTGGTGACAAATCATAGGTATATGGTTATGACGTCGAAACCAAAGCCCAATCGTCCCCATGGAAGCACGCAGAAGAGCCAAGACTGGAGAACGCACGTTAAGTTCGATCAAATGTCAAACTTTTGATCACTGTTTTTTTCGATTACGGAGGAGTTCTTAACTCAATGTCGTACGGTCAATAAGGAATATTACCTTGAAATTATGCCCCGTTTGCAAGAAGCAAAACGAAAAAAACGTCTGGAATTGTAGAAAAATAATTCATGGCTTTTGTATCACGATAATGCACCTGCTCCTTCATCGTTGCTTGTGAGAGATTTTTAAGCCAAAAATAATACGATAATCATGCTTCAGCTACAATATTCTCAGGATTTGTCCCAATGGGACTTTTTCCTGTTCCCAAAACTGAGGAGACCTCTGAAAGGACGGAGATTTGCAACAATTGAGGAAATAAATCGGCATGGCTAGAGGAGCTCAAGGCTCTATATAAAAGTGCTTTTGAGAGTTGCTTCCAGGATAATTGTTTTTCAGTTATTCTCAATAATTATTCTCAATTATTTCTCCTAACCATAGAACGAAAATCGAATAGAAAGCATCAGAGGGTGATTGCTGAAGATGACATACGAAACTTATTGAAAAGCATCAATTCAGAGAGAGGTAATAACTTTAATGATGATAGCGTTCGTGATCTGAATTACTTCGAAAAGATTGATCGCTTATCTGAAAACGATTTCGATTTTTATGGAGAAGAACTTATTTTGTCAGAGGGAAAAAAGTGGAAAACGCAACAACCTTTAGCGGAGGAGCAGATCAACAACGGTGCAATAGGGAACAATAGTAAGGTTAATTTCTTGCCTCGAAAAAAGATTCCGAATTTTGAGCAGCCAACAATTCGTGCTAACATTGACAGGAGCTCAAAAGAGCTTGAAGTTTTCTTTAAAATTTTTCCAATAAGTTTATTTATAAAAATTTCTGAATGTAGAAATAAGAGAATCGAGCCGTTATGAAAGTTTCATGTCCTAAGGCCATTGCATTTTATAACAAATATATGGGTGGAGTGGATCTTTCAGATCAATTTTCATCTCTTTATGATCCTGACAGGAGAACGCGAAAATGGTGGAAGCGTGTTTTTCAAAAGCTGGTTATGATTTGCATATCTAGTTCTTGGATTCGTTGAAATGGCGGATCAGCTTCTTGCAAACATCGTGTCCTTAGATATCATTTTTTGAAATGTACAATATTTGGACCATACACATCAAAGAAGAATTTGTATCAGAAAAAAAATCCATATTGAAAGGGAAGCATAGTAAGGCAATTTTAGACATTATCTTCAAATGCGGCTTGGGCCTTTCCTTTCATCAGTAATTTCTGTCGTCTTGTTTTCCGAAAGGAGGCTATCATGGTCTTTGCATAAACTGAAACATTCGCAGGAAAACTGCAATCTGCGACGTATCGACTGCGATACGGGGAAGGTCGTGGTCTGGACGTGAAATAAGTTTTAAAATGTATGTATATAACATGTAGCCTGAGTGAATGAATACATAATGAGAGTAGTAACATATGTAGTTTGGTACATTTTCCGGTAAATTAAATATTTTCTCTAAAAAATATCTGAGCAGTTTTTTCACGCCTTCACATTGGAAAATACTCTACAGTTGTGCTGCATAATTGATAAATTGATCTCACTACCGTTTCATACTCATAAACTCTATATTTTGAGCTATTTGCATGTAGCTAAGCGGTCAAAAGTAGCTTTTAAATCAATGAAAAACGCGTATGGTTTTTCTTTTCCTTTGTCCGGATAAGTCCTGACAATCCTATTAAGGTATTATCTACTGTGGAAAAGTTTTTTCCCAACCCAGTTACGAATCATTGAGTAAGTTATTTGCTTCTACCCAGGCAGTCAGCCGCTTCTGAATTGTCTCTCTGGTCGCTGTGGTGTGCTTTAAATAGTTAGTTAGTTGACTTTTTATTTTCCTACAAAAAATAAGGTTTTACAATAATAGTACTAGACTTAGTCTATATGGTTTGGCTGAAGGCCGTCTACCAGATTGACAATAACATAGTTTACAGAAATATTTACTTAAGAGAAAAGAGTAAAAATTGAAATAAGAAAAAAATATAAAAAAAAGTGGAAAATACAAAAGGAGCATTTATATTGCTTTGGAATAAAGTTCTCAAAAATTTTCTTCAATAATTTGAGATCTGTAACGCAGCGCAGTTTCAGTGTAGCTGTGTAGAAGGTCCCATCCTTTATCACCATTAAGGATGTCAAGTGTTTGCACCATCTCGAGTGTATAGGAACCAAAGTGGTCATAACGGACTTCTTAAAGAATCGGACATCTAGCTAATAAATGGGCCACATCCTCCCTTTCCTCAAGTTGCAAAGGTCGCATAAAATTGTGAGCTCCGGTCGGTGGGGTATATAATCGAGGGATAATTGTACACCTCTTAATTTGAAAATTGTTCGTATTAGGTGCGAGCTGTTCTTGTTCATAAAATATGTCTTTTCATGCAGGTTGTACTGGAGTTGGCTTCACTCACACACATGCTTCATTCACGAAATTATCGTACATTTTATGTACCATTTGTGTTAACAGAACCTTGAATTTTGAGGGTGCAGTCTGACGCTAGTTTTCTAGTTTTCTTGCACACAATTACCCCTAGAAGTAAGAATGTGGTCGAGTATTATCTTCGGCAATCTTTCACTTTCCAAATCCATAACTATGTTACTATGCAGCCAATGTGGAGTTTTAAAGTATCCAAGAACATGGGCGCTACGCCGGTTTCTAGGTGCAACATGTAGTTTGGAGATGTACCTGGTAAACTGAAGAACCTTTTAATAAAAAAAACGAATAAATTTTTCTACTGCATCATAGGAGCGATATTCCCACACGTGAGCTCCGTATAGGACAATCGACTTTACAGTTGCTTAAAAAATTGTAAGCTTCGAATTGTGGTTTACATGCGCATTGTTAAGACAAGCGCTCCAGACTGACCTCACTGCGCGTTTCGCTTCGGCTAATTTACTTTTGAGCTGTTTGGCCATATTAAGGCTTGACGTTATCAGTACCCCGAAATATTTTTGTTCTCTCGCACAATTTCAATGGAACTCCCGCTAAACGTCCACTTCTAATTACGTGCGTACCTTTCACCACCACATCTAAATTATTTTCGATTTGCCTGGGTTAACTGACAAGTTGCCTAGTTTTTAGAAGGCTTGAAGTCGGTTTATCATGAGCTGTAAGGACTCAATCGTTTCAGCTAGGAAGACGGTGCTGGAATACAGTGCTGGAATACTCACACCACACAAATTAATTCCGCCTTTCACCTGTTATATCATTTATAAATAAAATGAATAATAAAGTGCTCAGAATGCGTTCTTGTTTTACTCGAAGAAGTTTCATCACTAAATAAAGCTTGTTCCTTTTTTTCCTGATGATGTGAGGGTTGTCTCTTTGGATGCGTATGTTCGTTCTTCTAAGTTTGCCTGCGTTGCGTTGCACCTTGATCGCGGAGTCTCGGGACGCATACTTAAAAAAATCGTACTTAAAGCGATTCTCCTCTGTGGCTTTATTTATGCTACATCAATACAGTACACAATAAATCTTTTGGGTGGTAATTTGCGATCCAATAAATCAATTTTCTGATATGGAAGTACACACTACAATCTGTAGGGTTCTAGCTTTTCAAAGTATTCGGCAAGCTTTGATAATCCGACTTTTGGGCTCCTTGTGAAAGTTAGGCCGCTAAGGATTTTCGCACACTTCACAGTTAAGGGCTTGTTTCCTTGCTGATGCATATTCAAGTCAAATCAAGCTTGCTTTTTCTTAAGGCTTCTAGTGGTTTTGACTAGAACCTGGGTCATATATAGTGCTTTTTTCGTTAATCGTAATATGGCCTTACTTCTTAGTTCAAAGGAACAGGGATTGGCTTTGCTTTGGAATGAACATTTAATCAAATGGAATTAACGGGCCTTAAACTTCACTGATAAATCTGTTTCTATTTCTGGAGATGTCATGCTGACTATACTTTTCAACTGTTAACTTAATCTTTAATTTATTAAGGACATTTTTCTCCTCTGTGGGTGATCATACTTATAAAAGTGTTATTCCATGAAATTTGACAATTATTCGGATGAAAGCAAAACATGGCCGTAAACAGCGTTATTTTCGATATTTAAAGGCTAAGAGAAGGAAGTGGAAAATGGCAACAATTTTCTTTCAGGCAGCTAAGAAAGGTAGAGCGTATCAACACTAATACGTCAATCCTATAAGTTTTCAAAGAGGCATAAATGAACAGAAGTAGATACCACTTTGGGTGTCATATGCATGATAGTTTAAAAGGATTCGTAGCTATCTGGATGAGACAAACTTTAAGTGACTTTCTATTGATTGAGCAGAGGTTGAGATGTCTACTCAATTACAGAGTCAAACTTTGAGCTTTAGTCTTAAATGTAAGTTTGCAAGGTTATATTTCTGTTAACAACAGACGGAATATCAAATACATTACACATATGTTGATGTTGTGCTCGGGTAGATTTAAGTAATTTTGAGTTTTTTCTTATAACGTCTTGTAAAAGTGATTTTCCAATTCGTTATTGGTATGTTTGAATATGTTTGTATGTTTGTTGCTTAAACTATTTTACTAGTCTCATAAAAGGCTAAAGGTTTAACTAAGTATGAGGAAGCCCAAACAGCAGGCTATAGATGTTAGTTGTGTAATTAAGAACATTTCTACTCGTATGTTCAAGTGGCATTGATTTAAACTAGGATGAGTAAGTGCGGATAACATGACGACCTATGGTCCTATAGAATTCATCATTAAATGACGACATACAAGTAAATACAACGTCCTTATGGACCATTAAAAATTCTCCCAGATACTTAATTTCCATTTTATCGTCTCACCTCCATCAAACAGCAAAAACAAACAATTTCCCAGCTCCTTTGCATTCCTGTCGATGCAGATAAATGCGAATTGGATACGTTTTTCGTAGTTAGCACATAAAATATCCATAAATCCGATCGAAAACATATGCGCATTCCAATGCTGTCGATTCTCAGGTGCAGCTAGCGCTTCTTCTCCATTACGACGACCATATACCCGTTCGAGCAGCAACCATGTTATGGCATGCCATCTGGGATTCCATATCAAATAACCATGCTGTGCATTGCATACCACTACCACAATGCACTCACTTGTACCCTGAATATTCTTTGGGAACAAGGTAAGGCAAATACTCGTAAATCAAAAAAGCGGGCTATTAAAAGTCCAAAGAAACGAATGCCCGAAATCATTCCGTTGGACGGGCAATACATATTCGTTCATATGGTATATTGTACAAATATATGTACTTGTGTCTTTGCCTACCATATTGTAGGATCCTGCAAAGGTGTGCTGCCTGAGGCTAAGTTGGTTAGACTGTATGTAAAGAAATGGAATGCCAAAGAGATATTCTCACCAAAAGACGACGACGACGACGACGACGACGGCAACGATGTCGACATGGCAGACTTCGTGGCAGGAGTTTTCTTTTATTTTTGTCTCTGATCGCGCTGCAAAGTTTACCAGGTTTTGGTTTTTTCCTCACCGTGTTCATCATGTTTACCTTTATTATCAGCAGTCTCTGTACCTATTTCTACCTCCTTTCGTTTATCATGTCTTTTTCGGGCTCTGTGTCTGCTCTGTCAGGCCCGGCTTAGATCTCTCACCTTAATTATTGTCGGTGTTTGTTCATCTATACCTATTAAGGATTTAAATGGGATTTTCTTGGCCACAGGTCATCATTCTGATCTCAAGTGGTCCTTCAGATACTTTTTGTGCCTCTTATATTGGTGTGGAGTTTTTGTTTTGTTTTCGTATTGTCGTATTGTTTTACTGTACACAGGTGAGTATGTGTGTGTCAGTGAAGGTATTGAAATTGATTTGAACGAGGGCACTTATCCGTTCAATTTTTTTTTTTTTGTATGGAGGTGCCATTATAGTAAGCTCTCGCTATACGAGTACTCGTATTAGTCCCTTGTTTCTGTGGCGATGAAAAAGAGAAGAATTTTCGTAGACATTTTGGCTTCAGTTAAGATACTTTTTTATTTATTTGTTTTTTTTATTTTTTGTCGATTTATTGTTCATTTTGTGTTTAGGTTTGCTCGGTTATAGTTTTTGGAGTGGTTTTCGCAATTATGTTGAGGATTTCGGTGTTTTCTGGTCGTTTATCGCGTGCACAGGTGTGTGTTTGGTTATTTTGTTTTGTCTTTATTTATTTTTTTTGTTTGTTTGTTTCATTGTTCAATCAATTGGATGGAGGATGCCTTTTTGTGTCGACTCTATGCTTGACAGAATAATTTATTCGATTATACTGCAGGAGGTCGAGATTTGGGATTTCTTTTGTAACGAAATATTGAGATTGTGTGAGAAGTATTATTCGGGTTTGAGAATATTTTACCGAGAGCTACTGCTTTTTGAAAGGAGTATTGTTTTGTAGTGATTTCGTTAAACAATGTGTTTTTCTATAGGAAATATGTATGGAACAGATGTTTAAACATTTCGTTTGGTTTCCTTATTGAAATCGGTTCACACATCAATCGAGTAATTAATATCTGAACAATGTTTCTTAATGAAAAATTTAAGTCCACGCCCAGTTGAGTTCTTCTGATAAGCATAATCTAGCACATCATAGCATATATGCATCTGAAACAAGCACGGAATCGAACTCGTAAAGGAAAATTCCAAGCAGCATCTGTTGAATGCTTACTTTGTCGCTCAAAGGTCGGATGTTAGTCGAAGAGGGAAGTCAGCATTTCTTGACATTACAATACAAACCAAGAGTCTGGAATTTGAAGACCTTCTTAATGAATATGTTGCTCCCTTGGTTCGTTGTATTTGAGACAATGTATGTTACAAATCATCCTACGGCGTAATGAATTTGCGGTTGAACGATTTATTCAAAAGTTCGATTTTGACATCCGACAAGGCAACGTTTTAGGTTTATTCTTCGGTCGATGCGAGTGCAGATTACAGTCGGCTCCTCTTCGAATTACATTCACTCCGGTCTCTTCTTGGCTTAAGGTCCTTAACCTTCGATGTGTGGCCTTTGTTTCCAAACATTAACAATATAATTTCCTTCTCCGTATGCTGAAAAGAAGAGGCATTGTGAGGCGGCTTCTTTAATACCTTTTTTGATACAAAAATATTCAGTGATGTTTCATCCCATTTTGATCGGAGTTTTACAAGACCAAGGATATGCATTCCTCTGACCAAGATAATTTCCTCCAGGTGTGAAAAATTCGGCGGCGGTACCTGCTCATTTGTGGCATTGTGTGAATGTAATGCAGGCCGTTCATGCTCCCACCTTTATTCTGACATTGAGAACGCCAACTACGATTTTAAGCCTTTCTTGGGGCATAGGCTGATAGGTTCTCCTTAGGAGTTCGTAAAAACACCTCTTGGAAACCTTATATAGGCTGTCACCAGTCGGTAAAATGGATAAAGGAAATGACTTTATCCTTATATCTGCTTCCAACGAAGTATGGAGAATGAAAAAACAAAATGAGCACCACTCGTGAAAGTAATGGCCACATTAAATTTAGCAATTGCTGCTCGTTTTCTTATCGGTCTGCATTTCTTTTATGCTGGTTATATCATACTTATACTGTATCATATGCCTCCAGTGTTTCCACTGGGGAGCAAATTCTCGCAGCATAATTACATAATCGAACGTATTTGTATTTGTCACGTTTACATCCGTTGTCAACATTTAAATGAATCTTTTCCGAGGCCGTTGTACTCTTCATAATAAATTCGTAAAGGCTCTCATAACAAGAAGACTTCCCTCCCGTGTATAGGTTTATGTTTTTGTTAATACTTATGCCTCGCCCGGTTTGTTACGCCAACGTTGAAACTCACATAGATGAGCCACAGTTTAAACGAGCATATAATTTAATTTAAAATGACAAAAAAGAAGCTGTCACTACCAATCAAAAGTAATAATACACCCATCTTTCAACACTATACCTACATGTGACCGCAACATATTCTTTACTTTAAGATTTAGAAAAGACTAATGCAGATAAAAAGAAGGCAACGAAACAAGGAACCATACATCTGAATTAAATATTTTTAAATTAAAATATTTAAAGAAAATATTTTATTACGATCAGTGGAAGACAATTCTAGTGCCCTACATCTATTTATAATATTCTATTCAAGTGATTGCTCAGGTACAGACTCATTGTCAGCAGTTTCGTCTTCAAATGTTTCCCATGGATCTGCAACAGAATTATGATTGCACGCACTTGTTAACGTGGGAAAATTATGATAATGCAGAATTTGGAGCGTTTCAAGGTTTGAAACTTTAACTCTCTCCTCCTTAAATTCGAGCATCCTCAATCGTTATTTAGTAAAATTGTGGTGAATGGCTTAAACCAATTTTTAAGATTGATAATGCTTGCTCTGAACTTGCTGTAAGAGATTTTGTTGGTGATGTCTTTTCTTGGTTTACCACCACGGATTTAGGCTGAATACTCCCGTCAACTACACTCGTAGTGTTCACAGGATTTTCTTGGCAAATTGCGAATGCCTTTACAGTCATTTTTACTATAGGTAGAACAATTACTATGGTTGTAAGGCCAAAGTTCGTAATATAGCTCGTTCGACTCTCCGCATCAATTAATTTTATCTGGTTTGTATTACTGAGATGCAATTCTTTCATTGTTTGAAGTGTTAACACTTCTTCATAAGTTCTAAAAGCTAAATCTGGCTGTTCGATTGGGGGAAGTAGCTTAGCACTAGACAATTCATTAGATATGTAGGTATGCTTATTCACAGTTATCGTTGCATTATGGTATTTTATGATGAAAGTTTCCAATAAGTTTATCAAGTCACTATTAATCAGGATGGTACCATTGAATTGGTTCAGCAAGATTCCGGGACAAATTTCTTCTGCGGCCGCAATATGTTGATTGGAAATTTCTGTTCAGTTTGAGAGTTTGCTCCTGAGAAAATAAGGATCCTTAGAAAATTATATGGTTCTTATTGCATATCGTTAGTTTACTACTAGAAGTACATTTTTCCCTTATTCCATAGACTTTATTTTGACATTGTAAAAGGTTTAAAAATATCGTTATATTTCGGTTACAAATTTTCCTGTTTTTACGGGTTTCATTACTATTCTTTTACATGATTCAAACTCTGTGTTTGGTATTCCGTACTTATAACATAAAGTAGTGTGGTATTACTTGATGCAATTTTTATATCAGCAAATTCAATTGCTTTTTCTTCATTTAATTGTTAAACAATATTTGTCTCAAAAATATCTTTGATATTTATATAGCTAATGATTCAATATTAGCTACTTCTTTCTTAATTATATCCAACCTAAACTTAACATTGATAATTACTCCATCTTTTAATTCTTCGTTTGCATTCTACATTTTCAAAACTCTATTCGTGACATTAGTTACTTCATTAATTCTATCGATTGTTGACTTATTAATTACAATTTGTTTAGTGTTATTTTATCAAATTCTATTAATCTTTGACTTAAGTATAAGGAAGTCATCATGATTGGGAGTGACTTCTATTCATTTCCATGTGCCTTCGAGGAAATTTAATTTGTTTTGGGTCGTAAACGATTTACTATAATATAGCAGTCTGTACTTTAGGAATTAGAGTAGTCCAGGATTTGTATCTCCGCATAACTCCTAATTACGAGGGATCTAGAATTGGGGAACAGTTTTTTGTGTTATTCTTATAAACAATTTTACCTGATTGTGTTAGGACAGTTGTAGATTTATCTTCTTTTACTATTTCTTTTCGATATCTCTTAAACGATAACGCTTATTAATTCTAACGTAAAGAACTTCCCCCGGGGTATAGATTTTTATGCGAGGTGGTTCCTGAGGAGGGATGGGGTTGTTTACCCTTTTCATAAAATTCTGATTATTGGTGGCATAGTGGGAGCGAAAATTCAGGTTCTATAACTTGAGACACACATTGAGGACCTAATGTAAATCGGCTAGTTACCGAATGCCGAAGAGCTTTGGCAAATCCCCTCTGAGACCTCGAATAAAGATGTCTAGAGCATCCCTGTATGATGATTGTATAATGATTCAGAACTAATTTCCATGCTCCAAACTCTTGTATTGAGGCATTGCCTTGAATGAGAGAGATCTGGTAATCTAAGGTGCCAATGTCCCATTTGTCTGCGTAATGCAGCATAAGGCACCTTGAAATTGCCTTCCAGTCTAACGGTGTGTTAAAAGACTAACGCAGTATCTGTGTTTCCCACTATTTTATTTCTTAGTACATTTGGAGAATCCTGTCGATGCTCTTTCTCCAAGAGCTGAATTCTCCCGGGTTTCTTGAAAAACTCCGCAAGCATCTCAACACGTCTGGAATTTTATCCATATCGGAAATGTTTGCTTTGAATCTAGGTATATCGTTTGGTCACGACTGGAAGAAAGTTCTAGAAGAAACAAGGGTTGAGAATGGCATTGATTATGCTACGATCTTCAACATTTAGTACTTGGGAGACAATACCGGATATTAAGGATAACAATTCGGGGGTACCGACTATGGAATGCGACTGATTTTTGGAATCAGGATTATGCTGTGGTTAAGGATGTTTATCATTGGGTTCAGCTGCGATTAGTACAGCAGGTCGGATAAGAGGATTTTGGTCAGCCATGTTTTGTGTGTATGAATGAATTAAATTTAAATAAAATTTTGTGTTTAAACTTCGTTTAGTATTTAACAATCTAATTTTTTTTGCTTATACACCCTGACTGACTCGAACTGCTATAATTTATAAACCGTTCATTACTGTAAGCTCAAATTTTGACACATGATTGATAATTTTATTATTTACAAGCCTTTTAAAAGATTTGCGTCTCAGTTGTGTTGAATTTTTATCCATGATGGAATTCACACGTGATAGTGTGATTGCTTTATATTTGGCTGGAAAACCACAAGTAGCTACCGTTAGAGCCCTTCAGCACCTCAACGTGAATAAATTATTTGTGTCTCGAAACATAGCTCGTTACCGTGATACGCTATGGAGGTGGTCATAAAAAAACAGCAGCATATGCAAAAATGGTTTGGAAAGTGAAGGCTCGAATTGAGCGAAATCCGCGTCGAATTGGAAGAAACATATCGTTTCTTTGAGCTTGGGCTCAAATCATTGCAGTTTCAAGAAACACACGATCTTACACCGCAACAGAAAAAAGTTAGAGTCGAAAGAGCGAAGGAGTTGCTACTCTTGCACGAAAGTGGTGAGTTGCCGAATTTGGTTTTTTCCGATGAGTCGCCAAAATACCGCAGAGCCACTTCCGTGCAGCGTGCGATGCTTTCTTCGGCCATCTCAAGGCCATTATTCGCGCCAAAGGTGCACATTTTGAAAACTACTGATACAGTTTGAAAACTAATATATTTTCCAACATTTTTTGCCTTGGCATAATAAAATTTATCAAAAATTAAAAAAAATTTTTGCATTTTAAAAAGTTGCAGTTTGGGTCAGTCACCCTGTATTATAAAGAACTTGACTAATATTTAATTTCTTTCGCTTTCCTATACTAATAGTTTTAACTTTCGTTTGCTTTCCTATAATTATGTAGTTTACGCAGAATATGCTTATTTTTCTTTTCGGATACTTTAAAAAATACTTTTTAACTTTAATGAATAAAACCATACAATAAAACTTTATTTACAATACAAGAAAAAGTCGTAAACCTAGTTGAAGTCTCGATGACATCTCGCGAAGTGTGGCTGCTAATTCTCTTAACTCCTTTCCCCCCGTTTTCGTCTACTAAGGTTCCTTGTTTCCTCTTTGCGGCTTGAACACGGGTATGTGACACTTTTTAAGGGCCTTTTTTAAGTTTACAGTGGCACTACTTGAGCACCTTTTGCTTTGTTCGGTCGACTAGTCACTCGCGATTCAGCGGTACTTCTTAAGATAAGAGCCTTTGCTTAGCATAGTTCACTAATCACATGCGGTTCAGCGATACACCTTAAGGATGTTTTGCTGATTTATTTCCATACGCAATATTTCCGACTTATTTTTTCTAGAACTGCCGAATTCGAACTTTTTTACCCGGTCCCCGCTCGGGCGCCAATTAAATATTTTTAAATTAAAATGTTTATTATTATTATTAAAATATTTTATTGCGATCAGTGGAAGACTGAGCGCTATTCTTTATGGTCAAAATCAAATTTAAACCAATTCTAGTGCTCTACATCTTTTTATAATATTCTCTTTAATTGATTGCGCATTGTCAGCAGTTATGTCTTCAAATGTTTCCCACGGATCTGATAGCGGCATGTGTAAGGTGTTGGAAGACAATAGTATGATTGAATGCACTTGTTACGTGGGAAAATGATGATAATTCAGAAATTAAAGTGTTTCAAAGTTTGCAACGTTATTTTCTATAAACCGTAAAACTAGTTTTACGTTTTGTTTTAAAACAAATTCCAAAAATAACTCGTTCGGCCATTAAAGCACCATCCGCATCGTCAAGTCATATCGTCACTTTTTGATTGGCATAAACGCTGACACGTGCTAGGAGCTAAAAAAGAAGAAAACAAAGCAAGAAAAGCTAACAGTCAATTATTTTGTTATAATACTGCGTATCTCAGTCCTCAATCTTGACAGTTTGTAAGTAATTAGCAATATAGGTACAAACAGATGTGTGTAAAATATACAAGATACACGTAATTAGGAGTACTACAATATATTGTAGTTACACCTTAAAGATAAGCTTTAAAAAAAAAACATCCTAAGTAAATATCATAAGTCATTTTCGTTGGAAATACGAGTAAATGTTATATCTACACAATGTATTCAGATTGAATATCTTATATCGTTTATTCAATAAATTTTCCGAGCACTGGTTAAAGATTGGACTAATAAAAGTCAAAATTCGATACGAAAACTTCAAATTTAGTTGTTTATTAGACATTAAACTGACGTTTGGATAGTTTGTTTATCATTAACTTGAGTATGTTCGTAAACAAGCACTCATCGCTACCGATATGAGATTTTAAAAAAGAAAAATAAAAAGTAAAACTCGATTTCTTGAATGACCGGTAGCCAAACTGCAGCAGATATCATTGATCGTAAATTACACAAACTGTCAAGTAAAGTAGATTTATTTATCTGATAACCATTGACGATTCGATTGCAATGAAAAGTTGTGTCAAGAGTTTGGTAATCGAAGACATTTTTATCGGTTTAAGTCTATTGTACCACTTGTATGATCACCTAAAAGTTGCTAGAAGTATTCGTGGTAGTGTTTCTGATTTGATATTATAAGAAATGATCATATGAACGTTCAACTGAATGAAGTAATTGGATTATTGGCTCGGTTATCTGAGGGCAAGAAGAGATCGAATTTACAGGAAGTAGCAGCGACTACATTAAACTATTTACTTTTGAGTCGATTTGGTGGTTATCACCTTAAATGAAAAAATTGAAAAAGTAGTTGGAATTTAAAAGTTATTTATGTTGTCCTTTGCCACTTTGACTGAAAGCACATCCTGTTTCCTTTGTTCGTAAATTTGATCAGCATTTATGGTTCTTCTTTACAGCGCCATCTTTTTTGACGTTTGTTTCATTGTATGTGATTGTCGGTATTCTTAAGTAAACAGAGCTGGTTCTTACAGCTGTTCTGACGTTCTGAATATTTCTAACCAGAAGTAATCGAAAGAAAAACTGACTTTTCATAAAATTCGCCCGATATAATATACACACGTAAGCTGTACCCTGTGTTAATCACAATACCATATGATGATCAATCTGCTTGACAAATTGTAGATCGTGATCTGTTTTGGCCATTTGTGCACATTTTGGTATAACAAACACGTTTAAGCTTCATGCTTTTTCAACTCGCAATTCGTAAAAGCAATCTTTAATGCGATCCTTTTCTGTGGTGCATAAAATATGTCGTGTTAAGTGTGTGGGTTTTGTAACTTTGTTCCTGAAATATTTCTTTCAATTGAATTTTGATCATAACGCTCGCACTTGCTTGCTCGAGCATTTTTAGCCAGCTATTTCCCCTAGGCTGGGTAACATTGTCGCAGAAATCGGTGGCTTTGTGTTTATGGTGTCAATATTTTGTTTGTCCTCATTATCTTCTCTGCTGCAAAGCTTATGTACAAAACATATTGCATTATGGTTTACATGCATACAATGCCCTAGTTTAGTTTTAATTTTAGACATCTGATTTCATCTCTTTGAGGGCAGTTCATTTACCTGCGCCAATCATTTCGAGAATCACTTTGTTATCAGGGTTGATTACAGCTGCATTTTTAGGTTATCAGGTTGTATAGTTAAAATCATTTAAAATAGTATAGTTTTCTGTTACTGCTATTTCCGAAAAAGCCAAGTTAGACACACATAGTAAGCTCTGTCACTTATTTAACTTAAGTGTAAATAATGGATGCTTTAAATGTGCTTAAATTTATACCACTGTTCAAAAATTGAAATCGGAATGGGGTGAGTAATTATGGACCTATATCGCTGCATCCCACATTTTCTAAACTGTTTGTTTTTTTGGATAACCAGATTTTTTTTTTTCTTTTTTTGAAAATAAGTTCGGTTTCAGATCGGGCAAATCCACAAAAGATGCCATTCTTAAGTTCTGTACCCAATTGTATGAAGGGTTTAATAATTGCAAATCTAGAATGGCTGTTTTTATTGACGTGACAAAAGCATTTGAAATGGAGGACCATTAGTTGCTTCTAGATAATTTGTACAAGGCTGGTTTTAGAAGAGTCTTACATAATTAGTCTCCTCTTATCTTACAGACAGGGAACTAGTGGTCGATACCAATGGATGTTTAAAATGAAGAATGGTTTTCCGCAGGACTCTGTGCTCGGTCCACTTTTGTTCCCAATTTATTTCAACTCCCTCTTCAATCAGAACTTCAACGGTTTACCAACGTTGATAGCATTCTCCTATCAAGGATTCACGTCGTTCAAATGTGTTATCAAATTTGAGGAAGATCTACAAAAATTATGAGAGTGGTCTGCATTTCATAAGCTGATTATCAGCGAAAAAACAGAATTGATGTTAGAAGTATTGTTACCGATTTGAACGTGTTTTATCATTCTGATGACTGTGTAAAGTTTTGTCTACTTCTGCATACTTGTGGATGTATAAATTTTAATGAAAACGCTCATTGTTCAATCGGGTGCTTTAAAATTGAATTTGTTAGTTAATTTAGATATCTGATCTGAATATTTGATCTCAATTGAAGCTGGAAAAATCATATGCAAACACTTTAATAATATATTATGCGTGTGGCTCGAATAATGTATCTTGTGAAACATTACTGCTCCAAACAAGTATTAACAATGATTTACTACGGCCTCGCTAACTCTTAATTGCAATATGGAATAGCGAGTTCGGTATTCATAGCTCAAAAATATTTAATAAAAATAATTGACGGTATTAATTGTTTAGATCATAGTTGGCCGTTGTTTAGAGAGTTGAGAATTCTTCCGTTAAGACACCTTTATACTTTTAACGTTCTCAGGGAATTATTTAAGCCAAGTGGTAACACTTTTTATATTTTGCGCGTTAATAATTAAGCATTGGTTAATGTGCCGATCGCAAATAGAACCAAATTTTCTCACTTTTTTTACTGTTGCTGCGCTGAAATGTTTTAACAAGCAATTCGAAGAACTCTTTATTGTCACTCGTTTGTAAATAACACATGGGCTGAAAAGTCAGTGCCGTTTTATAGTAAAACAATTTTTTTTTTGCAAAATTCAACTTTATTTATCAATATAGTTGCCTTTGAGGGCGATACACTGATTGAAACAATTTTTCAATCTTTCGATACCAGTTTTGTAGTACGATTTCGGTTTAGCCTCAAAATAGGCCTCTGTTTCGGCGATTACTTCTTCATCGGTCTTAAATCTCTTTCCGGCGAGCGTTCTTTTGAGGTCTGCGAACAGAAAATAGTCGCTGGGGGCCAAATCTGGAAAATATGGTGGGTGGGGAAGCAACTCGTAGCCGAATTCATTCAATTTTGCCATCGTTTTCATCGACTTGTGACACGGTGCATTGTCTTGATGAAACAGCACTTTCTTTTTCTTCAAATTCGGCCGTTTTTCTACGATTTTGTCCTTCAAACGCTCCAACAAAGCAATGTAATAGTCGCTGTTGATAGTCTGCCTTTTGGAGATAGTCGCTGAAAATTATTCCATGTGTATCCCGAAATACGGATGCCATAACCTTGAAAGCCGATTGTTGGGTTTTGGTCGTTTTGGACGATGTTCGTCGCCTGCTCGCCACTCAGCTAACTGCCGATTTGACTCTGGTGTGAAGTGATGGAGCCAAGTTTCATCTATTGTCAAATACCGACCAAAAATTCGGCTTTATTGCGGTTGAACAGCTTTAAACACTCCTCTGAATCATCAACACGTTGTTGTTTTTGGTCGACTGTAAACAAACGCGGCACCCACTTTGAACAGAGCTTTCGCCTGTCCAAATATTCGTGTATGATATATCCAACACGCTCTTTTGATATCTTCAGAGCCTCAGCTATCTCGATCAACTTCACTTTACGGTCATTTGTAATCATTTTGTGGACTTTTTTGATGTTTTTATCTGAAACAGCCTCTTTTGGACGTCCACTGCGTGCATCATCTTCGGTGCTTGTATGACCACTTTTAAATTTTTCAATTCACTTGCGAATGGTTCATTCGGCTGGTGCAGAGTCCGGGTAACACTTATCAAGCCATTTCTTTGCCTCGGCTGCATTTTTTCCCATCAAAAATCAATGATAAATCAACACACGAAATTGCTTTGAATCCATTTTTTTCACAATAACAAAAGTTGCTTCACTCACAACGCTATATCTCGAGAACTAATTATCCAACAGCTGTCAAATTTAAACACGTATCTTTTAAAGGTTGGTACTAACTGAAAATGGTATGGATTTAATTTAAGTGGTGCCCTCTCTTAGAAACGGCACTTTTCAGCCCACGTATTAATGTTAAAAATTAGTTATTTACTATAGATTATCCCATTATTGAATCGTTCTTTCGATATGTGTTTTAGGATTCATTATTTGCTTTATGTTTGTGCTGATTCTTTTCTATCAAAATTTACACATAAGTACTTTCTCTAATCTTTATTTTTTGTAACACTGATAACTACCCCACATCAGTTTCCTGAATTAGAAAATATTACTTAAGCGTCATTCAACACTAAATTAAAATAGTTACAGAATGATTGTTCTTACTCGTTTCACAATTATTACTAAGAATTATTTAATTGTTAAATTCAATTGTTATAATTATTTAAATTGAATGAATAAAATTAAAATCAATCAATCAAAGCGCTACTATTTTTTTACGGCAGACGGCAAAACCAAGCTAATTGATTTTTGTAAAAATTATGTTAAAATATAATAATCAATTGTTCTAGTATAGGGTTTTCTAATAACCGCTTGACAATTTTTTTTTTTTAAATAAAAGGCAGACCATTTGAGATATTTCAAAAACTTGGAACTCGACTTCGTTCATATGGTTACCGCGGGCACGTTTGCAGCGGTCGATTCGTTGGAACCAATTTTCAACGACTCGGCCACACATTTTGGTCGAAACGGCAGCTATTTCGCGTTCAATGTTGGCTCTGAGCTCTTCCAATGTCGTCGGCGTGTTGGTGTAAACTAATGACTTAATGTAGCCCCACAGAAAATAGTCAAGCGGCGTTAAATCGCACGAATGAGGCGGCCAATCGACTGGCCCATGTCTTGAGATAACACGCTCATCATAATTACTCTTCAATAAATCGATTGTAGCGTGTGCTGTGTGGCTTGTGGCACCATCCTGTTAAAACCACATGTCGTCCAAGTCCATATCTTCCAATTCGGGCCAAAAATAATCGGTGATCATGGAGCGATAACGCTGGTAACGTAACGATCGTTATCGTCGACGAAAAAATATGGCCCAATAATGCCGTCGGCATGCAAACCGCACCAAACAGTTATTTTTTGTGGATGAAGTGGTGATTCATGAAGCACATGTGGCACATTGAGCAAAAAATGACCTTCGTCACTGAAGATGATTTTGCGGCTCCGAATATCTGTAGAAAATTTTTATAATTTGCAGACGTTGCTCGTTAGTGTACTTTACCATGATGAAAATGTTGAGTTTACTGAATAAATTGACAGTGACAGTTTGATGATAAGTGAAAGAGTGCCTTTACAAATTAAATTCAAAGTTGTCAAGTCCCTAATGGAAAACCCTATACTATAAATAGTTTTGAAGAAAAAATAAAATTAGTGTTAAATTGGTATTGAACCGAATATTGATTTGGTATTCACGTTGCAAGTTGTCATCTTAAAATTAAACCATAGTCTGTAAGGTCAGAAACTTAGTGCACTTCTTATGATTCTTACTTTGGTCTCTATTACAAACGTCTATTTATATGCCTGTCGTCCATTAGAAAGATGGTAGCCCAACATCCTATTCAATCTGACTACATTCCTTTTCTACCTCAGATATTTGCCGAAGTCAGTTCTGAGTACAGGAAAGTCAATTTCGTTTTCCAGTTGCAGTCAACGAAACTTCAATGCAAGTTGTATAAAAAATCACTTTTTATTGAATTGAAGGTGGCCTGGAGAGTACAGTCCAAGGGGAATGTGGCTCATTAGTGCATTTGTAGAAAAAAAACTCTTAACCAGCCACGCTTGAAACAAACAGTTTTTTGGAGTCTGATCAGAGTGCGACATATTTGTGTTGAAGCTTATTCTATCAATCAGGTAAGGCATTGGCCTTGAGATTCGTCTTTTTATAATTGTGACACTCCTCGGTCACCGAGTTGTTTCTTTGTCGAAAACTTCATCATGTAAGGTACATATTTAATTCTGTTAACTTATAGGATTATAGGAGCTAGTCGTAAGTCAGTTCTAATCTTATTACCTGGGAATAGAGTTTCGAGCATGTGATTGAGCCTTTAGCCCGGCTGATTTAGGCTTTTTGGGAACTTTTTCCTTTTTGTTCCGTTAACTCCTACAGAAATCGTTGCAAGGAATATTTAATCGCTGAACGAGAGTGGGAGCCTTAAGGTATCTTTTCTTTTGACTTAATCAGCTGTACTTTTTAAGTCATATTAGTCTAGATATTCCACAGTTGTCTCTACGAAACGGCTTAAAGAGTGCTTGAAATCTGTGTCATTTGTTTGGCATAAGACATTGGTGACCTGACGTGGTCAAGCTGACAACTATTTTTTCCTAGCCTGGCCAGATCATCAGTGGCGTCATTCCTTGGGGCGGTCAAGTTTTTTCGAACTCAAGAGAGTACGATCTTGTACTCCTTAGCCATTTGTCAGTCTCTGAGCACTTTACTTCATCTTATATTACAATATCCGAAGTGGATGCTTAATTCAGGCTCATTTAAGTAGCAGCCTAATGAATAGCTGAAATATGGCCTTGAGAGATGGTGCAGTATGAGGTTTTTATCTGTGATGATGAAGATGGACTTATGTACTGATACTTCACTTTGCCTCTATTGGTCAACTTCAGTTAATTGATTGACTGATTGCGGCAGGCCATAATGCAGGGTGAGTAGACAGAAATGCCTATATTTAGCTTTTCTCATTGCTAGCTGTAGCTTACCCTGAATGTAGAGTTAATGTCAATCTTTTTGTTGGAAAAGTATATTTTCAGTTCCACAGTTCCACTACCATCATGTGATGTGATTTTTCACTGCCTCGTAAGGGAGAGTCTAGTGCGGTCTCAAATGATAAACCTTTGAATAGACTGAACGGTCTGATATCCTGCGGTACTGTAAAGGAGGTTTAGCCTTCTTAGGGTATAAAGCTACGGTTGCTTAAATCATAACAGAAGATACTTTATCGTGGCTAAACAGGCTGTCAGTATGCACAACTGGTATCTCTTACGTATCAAAAAGCATTTGTAGCTATTCATGGATTATTTATATATAGATTCTGTCCGGTGAATGTTACTGTTGATATGAGGAAATTTTCGCGAAGTAGATTAAAGTTAGAATGCTGAAGTAGAATCAGGGAAGTGAATTTTCAGAGACCGATCTAATGATTCTTCTTCGGAGTCAACCCATGTACATGCTGCTTAACCTAAAACTTTTTTAAACGTACTTCTCGTTGGTAGATAGGATAGTTTGGCAGCGTTAAAACTATTTCTACCCTTGCAATGCAGTTTATTAACACTGAGAAAGTTACTGAGGAAGTTAACTGGGAAGCTCTAGCGGAGAAATCGGAGTGTGACTACAGATAGTAGTCTTAATTAAGTCCACTAAGCTCTGATCTCGACAGGCTTCACGAACTTCTCGTGCCCGTCAATGTTATTGATTGTATGGTAGGGAGTATTTTATGGCACATTTGTGGAGGCAGTTAAGCCGACATTTATCGTATAAGATATTCCAGAAACGCAACAGCTTCAAAAAACCTTTGAAGGAGAAAGAAAAGTAAGAAAAGAAAAAAGAAAAAATCATTAACTAAATCAAAGCAAAGAGAAAGATACATTTCAAAAATAGAGCCACATAGCCTTAAAATCTAAAGTAGTCAGGGTTGTTGATTAAAAATGTTTTTAGATTCAATTGAAACCACCTGGTGCCACCAGTGGTCTCGAGCATTGTGCGGTAAAGAGTTCTATAAGCGGATGCAATGGATAAAAAACTGGAAGAAAAACCGAAAGTGTGATGTGTTAGAAGACCTGAAATGCTGAAACGGTATCAGACTCGAACCATCATACCATCTTACCTCGACCTGTTCGGAAATGTAAAAGATGTGAATCTTGTATCCAAAGACACGAGTTGTCTATTTCTCTGAACTTGCTCTTCAAATACTAAAATATTCTGTGAATCTAAGATCTGTTTTAGCATTTCATTTTCATAAATGAGCTTCCAAAGAACTCTGTACAAATTGTTCCCATTAATTCCCATCCAAAACAGTTTTGCAAATATTTGTCATTCATTTTCGAAACGTTTGCAATTCAGACAATATAGAAGAAATAGGACGAAACTGTGTATACACATAAAGAGAAACTTTCAAAGTTCAAAAAGAAGAGGGGATGCCTTATTCATTTTATTCTACGAGTATTCTATCCGTACATCTTCGTAAGGATCTATCTATGGGAGTGCAGATTCCTTCCCCCGCTTGAAGGAAAAATACTTTAATTTATCTTTGGTCACCCCTGTTAAAAAAGGATGGAAATGATGGTATGAACTTAATGCACAACCTTGGATATTAATGTCTCTAAAGTTACGAATACATGCCAAAGGGAGGGTTAGAAATGAATACCATTGGAGAAAGCTTAGGTAAATGAGAACTCAGTCTTGTCTGGTTTATTGTTAGCAATAAAATAAAATAAAAACCAGTTTCTTTGAAGCACTCATATAAAAAGAGTATTAAAGAGTTTTCCAAAAGTAATTTAAAATCTTTCGGTGAAAATGCTTTTGGAGAAAGTTTTAGTTTTTATATCAGCATTGATTCAGTGATAAAGCGCGGTTATTCTGAAGATGCCCTCATTTTTTTTTTTTAATTCAAAAATTTCCTTTCAAATTCATAATTTCCTTCAGTGGAATGCAACTAAGACGAAAGAACGAACCCCTTTTAATTGTTGAGCAGCTGATTCCATTGCACGAAATTTAAGGAATGCTTTTCCTCAGCTGGATTGATCCTCTCAATTGGAATCGAATATTTCGCTATACATTGTGTACAGTTCATTGTTAAATATTCTCCTTAAAAATCCGTTCACGCAAACACAAAGAAAATATCCTACAAAGAATTATACTGTTTAAGTGACTGAATATATTTGGTTATTATTCAAATTACAGCTATTTCAGAAGTAATGAAACTAAAATCTAAAAGCTTTGCATCAACTCACACTCATCTAAGAGTGACTATTTGACAAATTTCTATTTTGATTCGTTATTGAGCTATCAGTATATATGTATGTATACACATATGTATACTATAGGTCTGTATCGTCTGGGTTGAAATGTTCACATTGCCTGACAGCGGTATTTGGTTCGTCATCGCCATTATACAGAAATGCTTTTTCTGTAACCTCAGCATCGATTGCAAACCTACTACTCGCACTATTTTCCCTTGTTCTTCTTTACATTTTGTTTTACCTCTTGGTAAAGCTTGCGAATCTCATTAATGGAGTAGCATCTCTTAATTTCCTCGACCGCGCACTTCTCATGCTCCTTCTTTTTCCTTCTGGGAAGCTGGTGTTGGTTACTCTGCTTTGTATGCATTTTGCTTAGCTGCATGTGGTTGCCGGCACTAGTCATCAAATCAGGGGTTTCGTTATTGTGGCCGAATGAAACCCAGCACATCCGAGGCGGACCTTCTGATGGTCGTTTGGCAATATTAGTACTGATACTGGAAAAGTATCGTGCAGGCTATGCGACAGTACCACCAAGGATGCCCTGTCTTCCTAACTTAATATAAAAATTGCCGATGAAAATTATCTTTTAGATTTCTTTTGTTTCCATCTTTCAGCTTATTTTTACTACCTTAATCGTAACCATAAGCTATTTGGATATATCTTTGGCTGCGGCTGTGTATGTTCATATTTTACCGGCAATTTGCTCCGTGCACTCTGTTGAGAATCTTTTTGTCGTGGTACTGGTATGTTTTTCCCATGCTACTACTCACACTCTTGATGTCATCTGAGGATCTGAACGAGCCTTTTATAAGAATTGAAAAGGGAATGTATTTCTGTTTACTAAGACAGGGTAAGAAAATGAGTTACCTCTCCAGGTTTCATTTTTTACAATATAAGGACAACACACGGGCTAAATAAACACAATTAACCGATTTTATTATGTCCATCACGCTTCACGTAGTGCTGTGGCCTTTGTAATATGCAAATACAAATGTTATCTCGCTATAATCAGCGACGATGCGTTCGTATGATATCTATCCACATAACTCGCCGCATTCACAGGTGAATATTAAATTAAGAACCTGCATCTCGATACATTATTTATTAAAGTGAATTACGAGGTAAATTAAAGCACTGTTGTGTACTTAGTCTGTTAACGCAAATCATATGCATCGCCACCGGTTTAGGCGACACTTTTAACGACAGATATCGGCGAACTTTTGCCACTTCCGTCAGATACGCGATTAAATAGAATTCCTGGCATAACGCACCCACGGATGCAAATAAAACGAAAATTTAAGCGGCGCCAATTCCCAAGTTTGATCGGGAATACTTTGCACATCATACATATTAAAATCACTGGGCACTTACAGCGGATCCAATTCGAATTCCGTTGAGCGAGTTAAGTCATCCGCCAGAGGCTTTACAGATTTTAAGCTGTGATACTCTGATGTGAGTAGCGAACCGCGGGCACTTTAATTAATATGCAAAGTTTGCCGGCGCGTGTTTATTGCTGTATGATGATGTTTTCAATTAACAAATCAATTATTTTGCACATTAAATGGACTGACGGTGCTTTAAATAGATTTGTGTTTATAGTCTTTGGAATTTCCTCATTTCAATTTGGTTCGTCTCTAAGCCACATCGGTTGAAAGAAGTGTATTCACAATTTTGGCATGCTTGGCGGATTCCTGACTTCATATTTCTGTACATACTGGTACTGTATTTTGAATAAGGTAAACGTGCTGCTTCTGTAGCGTTTATATGCAGGTAAATATGAGGTGAATATGATTTGGACACTTAGTTGAAAATATAAAAATATTACCAAAATAACTATTTTCTTTGCTTTCCTTTATGAAAACGAATATGGTATTCAACTGCAAGTCAGAGCTAGATCATCAAAAAAATCGAAGATTTTGATTTTGACGATTTCGAGGCGAAACCGGATCTAACAACTATGATCGAAATCATGAATAGCCGTAGTCAATGATATACAATTTATTTACATACAAGTTTGTCAATCTATGACTTTGTCACGTAAGTCCAATCTCCAACTCGACTTTATTTTCTGCATAACCAACCTGTACCCCAGGTGCAGTCCATTTACGACCTTGGAATATTAAATGATAAAGAGTTAAACTTCCGTTCGCAAATTGACGAGATAACCCTTAAAGCCAACTTATCACTTGGTTTTATCAAACGATGGTCTAAAAAATTTTGCAACCCTTATGTAATAAGGTGACTTTACATTACCTTTGTCCAGCCCCTTCTCGAATATGCCAGCCAAGTGTATTCCCCCTTTTAATGAGTTCATATATCCCGAATCGGGAACATTTAAAGCCTCAAACTTCTTAACCTGAATACCCTCAAAAAACGCATAGACGTAGCTGACATTCCCTTCATTCATAGACTGCTCCCTGGTTCTGTATATTGCCCTAACAATTCTATTTCTTTCAACACTAACCTTCGTAATTTATGCTGTCCTCGTCAACTCAAACCTCCCCCTTTTTGATCTTAAGCTGAACACTTTCCGTCTTAAACTTGATCTCTTCCACCATTTACTTAATTGTTATTAGTTTTCAACCCTAATCTTGTAAGCGAAATAAGTGGGGGCGTCATCCCTCACAAGTCATTTCAGCTGTCTGTTCTTTGGACAAGGCCAATCTGTTTGTTGCACACTTCCAGATTGTGCTTACTCCCCGTCTACACTGCATTGCATCTCTAATGGGACGAATTCACTTCCGCACTCGTAGTAGAATACTTAAAGATATACGATGTGCGTTCAATAAGTAAAAATATTTATTTATTTATCAATATTAATGTGTTCCCCTTCAGATATAATGCACTTGTGGCATAATTTTTTACTTGCCTCGAGCTCTTCCAGCGATGCCGTTTTTTTTTCCTCAATCGTTGCAAATCTCCGTCGTTTCATAGGTCTCTTTAGTTTTGGAAACAGGAAAAGGTTGCATTGGGCCAAATCGGGTGAATATGGTAGCTGAAGCATGATTGTCGGGTTGTTGGTTGCTTCTCGCATCCCGCGTATAACTATATACAAGGTTATATTCCCTTTTGACCGTACGATCTTGAGATTAAAACTCCTCGGTAATCAAAAAATACCACGGTAATAAAAAAAAAAACAAGTGATCAAAACTTTCGATCGAACTTGGCGTACTTTTTTCGGTCTTGGCTCTCCTGGATGCTTCCATTATGACAATTGGTAATTGGCGATTTTCCAAAACAATTTTCTTTACAGCATCGACGTTATCATCTTTTGTTGATATACTGGGGCGTCCTTAGCGAGGGTTGTCATTGGCATATTCTCGGCCATCTTGAAAGGTCTTGTGACACTTGTAAACATTTTTTTTTACTTACAGCACATCCAGCGTATTCCACTGTCAATATTTCAAGAATTTTAGAACACTTTATTTTATTTTTTACAAAAAATTTGTTGCAAATTCTTTGCTCTATTTTTATAATAATTAAAAATCGCCAAGCACACCAAAACAGTTCTAACCTTTCAAACTGTCAAAAACAAACTAAGTATGCTATATATTTAACCCTAGATGGTTGTTCTTATTTTACTTACTCTAAGGTTGCTCTTCGTTGTATCGACTACGAGCTATCTTAAATTGTTGGCAATTGTTTTCTGGACACGAAAATTTCCACTTTTCCTTTTTTTTTTATTTAATTCATTATAAAATTTACTAATTATTTAACACTTTTCATTTCAACATAACTAGTAAAAACAATACACAAAAATATTCTTTATATATAAAATAAAGGTAAAATAAGGTAACATAATCTTAAAAAAAATCTTAAAAAAAAAAACTTAAAATAGTAAAAAAAGTATATTCCAAACATTATTTAATAGTGTGTGCAAGAGGCGCAAAGCTCAACTTTGTGCTCACCGCAAATGTGTTTTTTGCATTTTGAGCAAGATGACTTTGTCACTCTACGCTTTGATGAAGGACAGAATGCACAAATTTTCCTTTTTGACTCACTAGAGCATTGATTATTACTAGCAATATTCTCAATACTTCCTGTTAGCACAGTTTCGATGTTTCGACGGGTAGACGTTTTCAATGTTGTGATTTTCAGCCTATTCTCCATATGTTTTTGTATAAGCGCTAGGTGTAATTTTTTTCATAAAATTAACACGATTAAGTGGTTTTTGTTTAAAAGCGAAATTATTGTGAACATATATAATGTAAGCATTAACAATTGCAATACTCAAACTGCCATAAAACAGGCACATTGTCCACACTGCACATTTGGTCCAGCGTATCGACACCTCCCTTCGTTGCATTATAAAATTTGATCATTTGGGGCTTGTTACTTGTACAATTAATTGATCCTTCTTCATTACATGAAGATAGTAAATAAACCAATTTAGAAATTTTCGGCCTGTATGAAAGAAGCGTGAGTTCGTTATTATAACAAAATATAGATGTACCGCATTGACGACCTTTTGTAGTTTTAAGGTCTGCTAGAATTTCTTCACTAACTAAGGATAACTTGTATGGTTCCTTTAGGAGAGACTTAGCCAATGGTATTGAAGTAAACCAGTTATCAATGGTGTCCCGTGTACTGGCTTGGTCAACTCTTTGCTCTCCTAAGGGTAAGTTTGAGTTTTGCGAATCTTTTCCTAGATATGGTGAAGCATTAATCATATAATTTGTGCCACTGTCACACAACATAACTATTTTAATGCCATACTTCGCAGGTTTATTCGGAATAAATATTTTAAAACTGCATCTATCTCTAAACACCAATAATTGCTCGTCAATAGTCAAATATGGTCCAGGAATGTAGTTTCCACTGCATTTTTTTATGAATAAGTCCCATATTTTGCGGATGGGTGCGAGTTTGTCGGTTATAAAAGCTTGGCGTAGCGCCTTATCATCAAAGCGTAGACATGACATCAAAAACTTAAACCTATATCTAGACATTGCTGATAAGTATTTTGGTCCAGCGTATGAAGAATTAAAAAGTTTTTCGGAAGATAAGTGATTGTCTCTCATGGCAGCTGTTAAAGTTAATACTCCTATCAAAGCCAAAATTTCGTCATAGTCGGTTTGATTTTCTCCAGATTCACTGCGATATCGAATTTCTGCATTAGTCCATTTAACTATTTCCTAAATCATTTCATCTGTAGGAAATAGTTTAAAGACATCCAACGGTTTAATAATGTTTCTGCAAGCTCGAGTTGGTGCACGGTTTCTTTGTGTACAATATTTTGTCCATAACGATGAAATTTTGACTTTTTTTTGACCACTTGTGACGATTTTTGCCACGTAGTATAGATTTCGAAAATGATATAATACAATTCTTTCTTTTGAAAATGTTAAGCGGTATATTGTCTTCATCTGAACAATCTTCCGAAGAAATTTCACTTTCGAAAATATTTTCTTTAGCTGTATCTTCATCGTTTTGTACACTTTCCTCAGCTTCACTAAATTGAATTTCATCACTTAATACGAGAAAATTTGCAATATCATCATCCCGTAGAAACTCCTTAATGCTCATTCTTAATAAGGAAATGACAAGGAAAAGAAATATTTTAGTTCTAAGATACTATAAAAAAATTGAAAAAGTTACGTAAAAGTTGTACCTCGTCGAATCGACGACGAAATTTCCGAGAACTCCTACTTCACAAAGACCAACCCAGCTACTGATTAGCACATTGCAACAGCTTAAGGACGACTGAAGTTGTACCGAAAATCAGTACAAAACAAAATGCGCAAATATGAAAAAACAAGTTTTGAAAAAAATTCGTCGTCACTTCGACGAAGAACAACCATCTAGGGTTAAAAATGTGAACATATGCTCAGGACATGTGTGCTATCACAGAAAAAGAAGATATAATGTACGTTGTTCGCGAAATTTCAAAAGTCACCTACCTTACGAACATACCTTGTACACAAATACGTTGGTCCAGATGGTTCCCTTTTTCTGAAGGGTTGCTCTACCTCACTGGAAAAACCACCTGCGAATATTTTTTCGCAGACCCAATGCTGCGAAGCCGTCACCTTATGAATTATCTCAAAACGCGAAAACTTTTCATGGCAGTATAGTTTTTTAGCAACAAATCCACTAGTGATTTGATGACATGTCTCACCGAAAAGAGGAACCAAAATGTACATCAATTTGTTGATAGCAAGACAGTTGAACTTGATATTTCTAAAGCATTTGAAAGAGTTTGACATCAGGTTCTTTTGTCGAAAATGCGTGCTTTTGATCGATGACTCTCTTCTTCATTGGATTAGAAATTACCTTTCCGAAAGTTCAATTTAAGTTATTTTTCATGACTTGTAGTCTGATATTTAAAAAAATAAATTCTGGTTTGCCCCAAAGCTCCGTTCTGTCTCCGACACTTTTTTTAATTTTCATTAATGATCTTTTAACTGCTACTTTTAATCCAAATAGCCATATGGTGATGACAGTACTCTCTGCTTTTCATATTCGTTCGTGGACTCATGTCGCTGCTCTTCGGCTGTAGAACGGGAACTGCAGCGTATGTTTTGCTTGTTAAATTTCGATATTAACAGCATAACTAATTGGGGAACTATTAACAGACTGGAATTTAATGCTTCCAAAACTCAATGCTCTCCGCTGCATTAAAGCGAAATCTGAATACCTAGTCATTATCCATGAATGGCACTTGCATTTCGGTATGTGTATTGGTGACAACTTGCGTTGAAATAATCACATGTTAGATGTAGCCAAAAATTCTGCGATATGTCTAGGTTTCCCCAAACGATGTAAGAAATATTTCATCCCCTCTGATCTGGCTTCAATATATTATATATTCATCCACCCAAAATTTGAGTACAATGCCTACATATGATCAGGCACTACGCTAGATAGGATTTAAAATCGTGCAATAAAGCTCATAAGTGGTGCTAATGTCGACTGCGCTGAGTGCAAAGATTTTAAGGGTACCTTAACCAACCAGTCAGTTGACATAGTCGAACACCGACGTAATGTTTCCTGCCTTACTTTGTTTTATCACTATTTCCACCTCCAGTGCTCCATAGAAATCGCCAGTGGCATTCCGCCTCTTCAACCGTAACACACGTCTTGCTATGAATGCTCATCGATATACCTTCAAACCCACTTTCGGACGTACTCTGAAATATCGTGATTCGTTCCCAAGCCGTACAACTCTCTTATTTCCTATTCGTTATAACTTGCAAACATTAAAGACCAATGAACATCAGTATTTTTTTTTTTTTTCTATTGTACCTCCCTGATTTTCCTTCGCACATTTTAAGGGTACTCAAATCTCTTGAGCGCGCGTTAATTATAAAAAAAAAATAACACGTCGTAAGCTTGCTGACATAGCCTTTGTTCATCGGCTTTTAACTGGTAATATTGATTCCCCTCAAAATTTAAGATTTGTTGCTATCCCCCGAGATCGGATACCGGATACCATAAATCCATTTCTACTACGGTACGCAAAGTCAACTCTTTTCAATTTATCTTTAAATATCACCTAATAAATCTCCCCCTCAAGTGTTCTTTTCTCTTTTTATGCCTTATAACAGTTTGCAAACTTTTAACTTATTGAGTTTAGCATTTAAGTTCTTGCTGGTAGTGACAAAAACTAAGCTGTCCCGGTTCGCATTTCAATTCAACTATCTACTATGACGGGTATTGTCATAGGTGCTACTAACTTAAAAGAGAAATAATGAGAAATTGAATTTTGACTTCTATAGCATATTCTCTGAGAAAGTTGCAATTCACTTCTGAGTGCTTCATTTTTGCCCAAATTGGAAGAAGTTTTTAAGCCAACTTCACCATTTCAAAGATGTTGACGGATTGGTTTGGAGGACAGTAGCCAACAAGTTGATTAAATTAACATGCCAATAAATCCCCTCATAAACCAGAATTCATTTCGTTTTTTCGTTCTTGCTTAGTTTTTTTTGAATTTATTCCAGCCCAAGGAACTTTGCATTCGTCTAACTCTTGCAATTCCATGAAAATAAATACTTTTATCATCTATTTATGATCTTGGTCCGATTTAATTTAACTATCTGTTTAACGACAAATTTACGCGACATTGCAGAACTTATTTAACCACATCACATAAATTAAAGTTTTCCTGCAAAAACAGAAAAAAAAACTCAAAAATACACACAGCCACATACGAAAAAAAATAAAATAAAATAAATTAAAAAATAGTCTTGCCACATTGAGCTCAGCATGATCCCAGCTGCGGTCCAACCACCTTGCGTATTTCTTAGTGTTGATTTTTTTTTTTTTTTTTTTTTTTAATTTTCTTATTTCAATTAATTAACTAGTCTGACTACCCTGGTGGTGTAAAAATCCGGATAAGTTGTTGTCGTGTTTTTGTTTTGTTATTTTCGTTGGTTTTATTTTATTTGTATTTGAAGCCATTGCTTCGGTTTACATTTGCACATTTTGCGGTTTGGCGGGACGATTTATGCTGAAAATTTAAATTAGGCGCCATGAAACTTCATGGTGACTCAAATTCGTAGACTACAGATGGCAATAAAATGATCAGATTAACGCCCACCAAAATCAAGATTGGTCCAATTAACAAGAAATTACTTAATTTCACGATTTTATTGGAGTTCCCCTCCAACAATAACAAGAACTACAATTGACAGACCTGTCTGGGATCTGAATTGACCAGTATGACGTACAAGTCCTACGCAGAAATTCCTCTACATCATCTTCATGAGACGAGCGCGAGTAAGATACAAAGACGTTACAAGCGCCAGTTCTGTTTGCGTTGTTGCACCGAACACAGCGAACAGAAGCTAACGCCATTCTACAGATAATAGGATTAAAAGTCAGAGGCAGTAAATCGGCTTGTAACTCTGCGGTTCAGACGTTCTGATTCATGGTTGCATTGTTTTAGTAACTTGTACGCACAATTACTATAGTATGAATGGCGTGTGCCATTGTTAAACTCAAAGCATTGCTTCATCATCAGTCGTAAGTTAAACGACGCATGACAGCAGCTCTAGATGACGCTAATGACTCGAAAATTGTGACAGCTTTATGTTAGAAATGGAATTTCCGGACGATTGGACGAGAGCGAAGATAACGTGCACTGGAATCTAGATAATTTGATTGTCATCTTCAGGCTAATTGAATGGAATGAGTTATGACCACGTAGGAAGCAGTTCACTGGAGTTAAAATACATATGCATGTATTAACGGGTATCTGAAGAATGCGGGAGGTTGTGAAGATGAAATGTAGTTTGTCACGTGTTTAGAATGTGGTATTAGGATTTAGCCGAGACAATATTTTCTTAAACTTCTTTATTCAGTGAAAATGTCATTTACACTTATGTTTGATGCGCTGCATTTTTTATGAGCACATACCCTTTCCGCTCCTACTAATAGCCCGACTTAATTCTTCTGATAACACGTTAAAATACTTCTAGTCCCTGCCATCCCACTTCTCTGTCTGTCAGGGCAATCGTTTGTCCAGATTCATTTCTCTTTGTTTTTCTGCCGTTAAATTTGGCATAATTTCTTAAATAACGCTTTAAATTGTCTTCCTTGTTGATAATATAAACATAGCTCGCGTCAAGGAATATCTCTCACCGCAGGGCCTATCTACTGCTTTATATTTTCTGCGTTGCAGGAGTACATGTTCAGAGTTTTACAGTTTGAATGAGTCATGTGCGATGCTATTTTGAAATTTCCATATCGCACTAGGCAATGTGACAACAGTCCTTAAGTCCAGTTTCCTCGATGTCTGGCATCCTATCTGGGATTTCGGTATTAAATTTGGGGATGGCCGTGGTGTAGTGGTATATGCATAGACTCCTCAAGCAGAAGGTCGTGGGCTCGAATCCCATGCGAGAAAATTCTCTGAAAAAGTCTTTTCATAGAATTTGTATGTAGTTACATGAAAATCTCTTCGGCGTCAACTGTGACATGAAGGCATAACACTGATGTTGGAGTGGTTGCTGGCTGGGCTAAATGTAACGAACTAACAACTAGCACGTACTAAGACCCACTGGTTGAGGATGCACTGGCACCAGTTTGACAACCACCTCTGGAAAAATATCGAAACCTAATACGCCTGAGTTTCAAACTACTACACCAAAAGCCAGTAAAAGGGTATTCCATGACCGTCGCAAGTAAGTTTGTTATCCGATCAGGACGCTATTGAACTTTTATAACTTGGGCTGATCCAGAAGTCTGACAAACATGTTTGCGATCTCTGCTAAACCCCTGCCACTACCGAAACTGACACCACGGGTCGGCTAGAGACTGATTAACTGGTGACGACTTTTGGGTAGCATATTTGAATAAAGAAAGGCTTCTGGGATATAAACTCTATTTTTCGCCCAGTTAGTGATGAATGTGAAAATTTCACACAAGGCCAGTTGAACTTGTATAAGTTAGATATGTTGTCAGCAAACAAGATGAGGTAGTTGGAAAGCAACAAATTCACATAAACATTTAGAAGAACTGACTTACTTCACTCAAGAAAGCCCACGGCAGTATACACCAGCATGGAGTAGATTTGATGCTTTCGAGAAAGGTCCACAGATCCACAATAATTTACCATCCTAAGAGACAGATTCTTGAGAAGAGTAAGGACTGTCACTATCCTAGAGTGCTACAACCCAACAAATTTGACAATAGTTATGAAAAGGGTGACTTAAAGCTAGCTGAGTGCTGTTAACAAGGCAATACCAAGTGGAGATATCGTCATTGTGATAAAAGATCCAAATCCGAAGTTGATCCATACAACCAAGGGCTCGGACATGTTATGAGCACACAAGGCTTCAGACAGCGGAGTGGTTATGCCGAAAGGCTTGTATATTTTTATAATGCTGTAATAGAAGCACAACGTGTTTGAGCATAAGACTAAAACTCTGTTGCAAAGGTACCTTGGTACAACATCCGCCGGCTAAAGCATACTGTAGATAGAACAGAATCAAAAAAATAAAAAATAAAAAATGCAAAAAAAAAAAAAAATGGAATAATGCAGTTCAAACCATGGGCGATTCATTGTTTGTTTCAGATAAGGACCAATTCAGGAGATGTAGCAAAGATTTTGCGTCCCATCCAATCGAGTATTTACTAGCGAAATTCAGAAATAGCTTCTCAAACCAACAAGCAGGAAATTTAGTTGTGGAGTCTCATTCGGTGTTGGGAATATGTTAGAACCACTTCCGTTTACTGATAATCTTTAGTGATGAAAGAAAAATAGAGATAGCAATATCTAAGATTACTCGTAGCAAGGCTGCTGCGTCAGACGGTCTTCCTGCCTCAAAGGTTAGTTTGGAGGAAAGTTTACCTAACGAACAGTGAGTGGTCGTAGCTCATTAAGTTTCTCTATTAAACGTTAAATGCCACTCTTGTAGTAAAATAATCACTTAGCTCAAACATCTTTCTTTCTCTATATCTATCTAACTTTCCGAAAAACTTTACACGTGCTCCGGCATTTTAAGATTGACTACTCTTGAATGTTAAGGTCTTAAAATGAACCCGATCCCCGATTCACAAGAAAGGAGACACCAGTCTGCTTAAAATTCCATATAAGTTCTTGTTTGCCATACGTTATGTACTGAGAAAATAATTTGCTAACAAACTGAATGTTGGCTATCAGTACCTATGGACCAACCGATACCAGTATTTAGCATAAGTATGTGCAACTACTTGCCCTTGCTGAAGACATTGATATCATTGGCAGAACTCAACAAGTGGGCTTCGATAAATCAGACAGATAGTCACAGTAGACGACAATAACTTTGAGATAATAAACAATTTCGTCTATTTCGTGTCCCCTATTCACCCTGATAACTACATTTCTTCAAAGAGTTACACTTGGCAATCGCTATTCTTTGCTTCCAGAAAGGCAATTGAATAATAAAGCCCTGTCGAGAATCACTAGATATACTCTATACTCGTATAATTCTTTGATAATCCCAGTCCTGCTCTGTGGTCCAGAGGCATAAACAGTAGTAGTAGTTACCAAGACTACCACCAATGTGAAGTTAAAGCAAGCTACTACGATAAACCACCAACTTGATTGTTACTTCACTGATCTAATCTATTTTTTAGTTAGTTTTCAGTTAGCACTTTCCGATTTTAAAATATCTAGAAATATTAGAATCTTTTATGAATATGTATGATATCTCTAATTTATTGCATTTGGGAAGTAAGAACTACAAGAAAATTGTTCGAAAAAATTTAAAAGAAGACTTTTTATTGATAAAATCGGCTTTGGGGTTCTCTACAAATGTGTTTAAGTAAAAATAGACTCTTATGGATGATTTAATTTTTTAGGAATCCATTGCAGAAATCTGTAGCATATAAGAAGCATGCACATGAACATTTCATAGAAATTTGCTACTTTCTTGCTAATGCAGTTAGTCAGCAGAATCCTTGCCATTTTGTTTGTTAAGTGTCTGTTGTTGATTGTCCCAACTGATGTAACATACCTTGTATTTAAGTTTAGAAATATCAAGACATGTTAACAATATGTCTCATCGTTTGGCAATCGAAGGAAACATAGAAACGAATTCTTCGCAAGCTATTGTAATTGGTCTCTTGCAGAGAAGGAAAATTCTTTTTATGTCCTATTCCGACCCAGCGGGAGATACAATAATCCAAGGCCTACTTCGTTAGATATGATCATATCTATCGATAATCACAGACAGAAAAGGCATTTATTGATTTCAGTATTTTTTATCTAGTCTATTAGATTGTTTTATATCAGATACATGTATATAAGCTATCAATTCATAAAATGATAATTGAGCTATGCACATGCATATGCATGCACATCCTCTTGGAATGCGTCATATCGATTGCAAAAAATGTTCTTTACCTTGATATCTTTATTTTTATTTTATTATTATTATTTTTTTTTTTACAGATATCAGAATGTGCAGCTAAAGGAGGTGAATGCGATGAGACTAAGGGCCGACCTGTATGTGGCACAGATGATCGAACATATCCCTCACGGTGTCATCTGCTTCGAGTACAGTGCAGCGGCCATCAAGTAAGCCTTAAGTATCGAGGACCCTGTAAAGGTAGGTGACTCGGTTCACATAATCTCCAAGTCATTCTTTAGTCATTAAACTTGCAGCTTGCATAGAGGCTCGGGAATATGCTCTCAAGCACAAAGCATTTGGTAAAAGCCCACCAAAATTCATACCACGTTGCAAGAGTGATGGAACTTATGCTCCAGTTCAGTGCTTAGGCGACAGTGGCTGTTGGTGTTCTGACATTACTGGCAAACCAATCGAAAACACTTCTGTGCGAACAGGCAAACCTCGTTGTCGAGAATTCAACAAAGCCAATATTCGACGCTCACCGGCACGTCATCTTAACCCAGCAGCGGCAGGAAGACGAGCATGCACTCAAGCTGATCGTGGCCTCTTCAATGCCAATCTTATCAAAGTCTACCAAAGTGAATATTTGCGAACAGGTCTGCATAAGGATGCTTCAATTGCTCCAGCCGATAAGACTGTTCTTGAATGGAAATTCACAAATCTAGACGCGAATGGAAACCACATGTTGGACAAAAGCGAGTTTAGGGAGCTGAAGAAGACGGTCAAGAGGGTAAGTACAAGTGGATCCACTTGAGATTTACATTGAACTTGATCTCATGCGGCGCATTGCAAATGATTGGCATTCCAAATATCAACTTCCTTTTGGTGTTTTTTTTTCTCCTCTCTCTTTTTTTTTGATTTTTTTCTCTCACACATCTTTTGCATCCGGTTATTTGGTGCAGGCCGTCAAACCGCGACGTTGTAGCAGAGCTTTTGGTAAATTCTGCGATATTGACGATGACGATAGGCTATCGCGACTGGAATGGAGTGGTTGCCTCAATAAGGAGGGTATCAATCGTAAGTTGAATTTCAATTTATCTTTTTGGTGAAACTTTAATAGATTCATTGCTAGAATTTGTATTTTTTAGGTGTGGGTAGTTTCATTTACATACATATGTATATCCATTTATATATTTTGTTTTTTTAATTCTTTTTTTTGTGTTTTATTAAATAACTTTCATAAACTTAATTCACGGGTGTAGCTATAATTGTACTGATTTCATTTGTCATTTTTGTTCGTTTGTTAATTTTTAATGCTGTAAATTAGTTGTTAATGTTTGGTTATGGTGTGCTAGCAAACTAACGACTGTGTTACAGTCTCATGTTTTGTTTTGTATGGTTATGGGACAAATCATGTCCAGTAAAGGCTTTTCTTTCAGAATTTCGCAATTGTGTTTCGGTGTGATTCGATTGGATTTTTGCATAGATCTTATTTTTTTTTTAGGACAAAAATCCCATATGGTGCCGAATTTTTTGAAGACACTTATATATAACCCCTTATTGATCTGCGAGCTACATTAGGGTGATATTCTTATTAAAAAATTCGGATAATCTCATGTAATTTCTGAGAGTTAGGCTTCTAGTTAAGGACCAGATGGTCCTGAATATGAATTTCAGGTTACTGATTGGTTTTTAGGGTAATAAATTGTGGCAGAACTGGGATATTGCCAGATGCTTCTAAACAAATATTATATCAGTCTCATCATGATTGAAGCAGATATATGAATGGATCGGAATCCCTATTCTAGGGGCTCAAGAATTTTGTACTGTATTTGGAAGTAGTCAGTTACATAATTATCAAATCTTAATATCCAATTGCAGACGATAACCGGATATCGTTAAATTGAATGACAGAGATCGAGTTTGTCAGAGGCAGCCAACTGGAGATTATATTGATTTTTGGACTGGATTAAAGCAGACAACCAGTCAGCTGTTGTTTGCATGCTAAAATCTATCTCACGTTCGATCATTTTTCAACACCGTTATTGCATTTTCTTTTCATAGATACCAACTTTTGGGTTCAGAAGAACAGCAATGTAGATGTTATGACTTAATATTACAGATTCATAACACGTTATCCAGCGCCTTAATTTAAATAATACCAATATCCTGAAGGAATGTCATGTAGTTGCTTATGAAAATCAAAAAAAAAAAAAAGACTTTCTGGTTCTTTTGATAGAAAATCTTGCGCGGCATTGAAAAGCAAACATATGTGAATACTGCTTTAATGTATCCCTATTTAATCTTCAAGTTCTCTAGTTATTACCACTATGCACTTTTATAGTCACTTCATTTATAGTCATCTCGGGTACATTCTGAGATCTCGTTGTCCGTATTAGACTTTTTCGAACTTTTTAGATCCCATCATATGCCAAGTTTGTTTAATAACACTGCATTGTCGATGGTCTAGAACTCTCTTGTACATTTTCATAGTGTGCGACATTTGTAGTTGTTTCCAAGCTCGGATACTTGAATCGCTTATTACCAAATTATTGGGAAAAATCGCGAACTATTCATATGAAAATTTTCCGACTATTGCACACGTGCAACAGTGTAGATGGGGTCCGATTACACGTCGCGGATTATTATTTTTACTGCTTTGTTTACTTCGGCTTTCATTAAATCTGTTTTATCCTATTCGTGTACAACGGACCATGAAATGTTGGGTCTATAACGTGCGGTTTGCTACGAGATGCCGTAATTAGTATTAATACATTGTTAATATTCCATTGGAACATGCGTTGGAAAGCTATTGTCATTGTACGTCATTTCAGTATATGGCATTCATTTGAAGCGTAAACAACAATAATTTTTTTTCACTTAAATATGTCGAACTTTGTGCCTGAAAAAGTGTTTTTGCGGGAAGTTCTTCTTCATTACTTTAATATGAAGAAAACTACTGCCAAAAGTCATCGTATTTTGGTGGAAGTTTATGGTGAACATGCGCTAGCTGAGCGAACGTGCCAAAAGTGGTTTGAACGACTTAAAAGTGGTAATTTTGGTTTGGAAGACGATTGGCTGCCCAGGAGCCAAAAAAGTTTGAAGATGAAGAAGTGGAAGCATTACTCTATGAAGATTGTTGCCAAATACAAGAAGAGCTTGCAGAATCTTTGGGTGTCACTCAAGCAGCCAATTCAAAACGTTTAAAAGCAGCTGGATATATTCAAAAGCAAGAGACGTCTAAATTCGGTTTTGCATGTCCGAAATGGTGCTGGAACGCCACAAAAGGAAGTGATTTGGTGATAAAAAATGGATCCATTACGACAACCCCAAGCGTAAAAAAATTTATGTGAAACCCGGCCAACAAGCCAAATCAACGGCAAAGCCGAATTTCCATGGCGCGAAGGAAATTCTCTGTATTTGGTGGGATCAGATGGATGTGCTGTATTATGAGCTGCTAAAACCAGGTGAAACCATCAATGGACAACGCTACCGAACACAATTAATCCGTTTGAAGAGAGCAGTAGCCGAAAAACGCCCGCAATATGCGACCAGACACGAGGCAATAATTTTCCATCATGACAACGCTCGGCTAAACGTTGGAAAACAGTAGTTGGGAAGTCTTACCCCACCCGCCTTATAGCCCAGACCATGCCCCTTCTGACTACCATTTCTTCCGGTCGATGCAGAACGCCCTCACTGAAATACGGTTCATATCAGAGCAGAATATCAAAAATTGACTTGATTTATTCTTGGCTGCCAAGCCGGCGCAGTTCTTTTGAGATGGGATCCACAAATTGCCAGAAAGATGGGAAAAAGTCATAGCTTTAGATGGGCAATACTTTGAATAATACTATTGTACATGTTTTTCTTAAATAAACGTTCAAATTTTTGAAAAAAAAACCGCATGAATTAAAATATATACCCAATATTACTTCGCGGACACTATTTGTTAAGTACATTATTTAAGTAATTTATTATATAAGGGGTTATTCATCGTAAGGTTTGTTTTTCAATAGGTTTTTTTTTGAAAGATCACGCGTGACTTCTTGAATTTGCTTCATATTTTCAGTGAATGGGGTCTGGAAAAACTCAATGAAATAGTGAAATTTTGTTCAGTGATGAGCATTTCTGGTTCAATGGATACGTTAATAAACAAAATTACCGTATTTAAGCTGATGAGCAACCCGAAGAGTAACAAGAGCTACCATTACATAAATTAAAAACATCGGTATGGTGTGGTTTATGGGCTGGTGGAGTCATTGGTCCATATTTCTTCAAAAATGAGGCAAATCAGAATGTTACCGTCAATGGTAACCGTTATTGTGCCATTTAAATGGACTATGTGCTTCCTGAAATTCAAGCACATGGTCTCGGTAAGCTCTGGTTTCAACAAGACGGCACTACGAGCCACATACCGCGTGAAACAATGGACTTGTTGAGAAATCATTTTAGTGAGAATTTAATTTCAGGTTTTGTTACGGTAAATTGGCCGCCTAGATCATGCGATATCACACCTTTGGACTACTTTCTCTTTTTTTTATAATCCTGCGCACGCACCAAGGTGATATGAATACCCTTTTACTAGCTTTTTCTCCAGGGCGCGGGCGGCTAGTGTAGAAGTTTGTAGTAGTTCTCTAGGGATATGTAAAGTCTTAGATTTTCAGGAATAAACCAGCTACGATTGCCGCTTTTAAAGCCAACATTACTCATGTTATTCGCGAGATATCAGTCGCTATGCTCAAACGAGGCCCCCAAAATTGGACCTTCAAAATGGACCACCTCAGACGTAGTCGTGGTCAACATTTACATAATATGAGCCTTAAAAAGTAAATGCCATGAATTGTTCTTTTAACCGATAACAAAAATTTTTATTTCACTGTCAAATTTATTTAAAATAAATAAATAAATAAAATAAATAAATAAATCACGATGAATCACCCTTTACTTATTGCAAATTTCGTTATTATATAAAGGGTGGTCCTTAACGCACGATGTTAATTGTAAATAAAACAAAAAGTTTTCAGATAATTATCTCTAATTTTTTTATTATGATAGAAGGATCTATGACAATCATGTATGAAACAAAATATTGGCCAAATGCTCGCCACTGCTTCGGTGGCATACCTCTATCCGATATGTTCCATATTGTCAATGACTCTGAGATATAATTGAGGTTCAATGTCGTTAATGTGCGAATTATCTCATCCTTTAGGTCTTGAGTTGTTCTTGGCTTATTGACCTACACTTTTTCTTTAAAATATCCCCAAAGAAAGAAGTCTAACTGTGTCAAATCACATGATCATGGCGGCCAATTAACATCGCCCCGACGTGAGATAATACGGCCACTGAATTTCTCGCGCAAAAGAGTCATTGTTTCGTTGGTTGTGTGGCAAGTGACACCATCCTGTTGGAAAGACATATCGTCCAGGTCCATATTTTCAATATCTGGCCACAAAAAGTCCGCGAACACCATTTACTGTTACTGCTTGACTGACCTTATTTTCGAAAAAATACGGCCCGATGACGCCGCTAGTCCATAAACCGCATCATACAGTCACTCTTTGTGGATGCATCGGCTTTTCAACAATCACTCGTGGATTCTCATTTCCCCAAATGCGGTAATTCTGCTTGTTAACGAATCTACTGAGGTGAAAGTGTGCCTCGTCGCTGAAGATGATTTTCTTTGTCAGGTCATCATTCACTTTTGTCTGTTCAACCAACCATTCGGTGTATTGACGACGCTTGAAATGGTCAGTAGGTTTCAGCTCCTTAGTTAATTGAACCTTGTAAGCGTGTAAATTCAAATCTTTATTCAAAATTGGCATCAGTGATGTTCGTGAGATGTTTAGTTGTTGTGCACGAGGACGAGTCGAGGTTGAAGAATCTTCCGCCACACTATCGCGAACAACAGGCAATGTTTTCCGCAGAACGAACTGGGCATACATAGGTGTTTTTACATTTCCTACAGACCCAGTTTGCTGAAATTTGCGCACAATTCTCCCTATTGTGGACACATTTGGTCGATTATGCTGACCAAAAAAATCACGAAGTGCACGAAATGCATTTTGATTTGAACGCCCATTTTCGTAAAAGGCTTCAACAATCAATTGTGTACCTCTTTATGGTTGAATTTGTCAAACACTGAAACAAAGAAATATCAAATTAAGTTGGGCAAAAAACTTAATGTTAAGGTGAGACTCACAATTAACATCGTGCATTATGGTTGGACCACCTGATATTTGCTGGTGCCCCTGCTCTCTTCCATGTAATTCGGCGATTGAAATTCTTGAGGTAAAATGTTATCTCGGTTGTCCATGTTTGACGTTGCACTGCCATTGTGGATTAATCTTCTTTTTTATTCGATATAATAGCTGTACTTTTTTTCCCATGCAATAATCGTAGTCTAACTGGATACGCTTTGCAGTTTTTTCCTTACCACCGTTTTCGAATCTCTTATTCGCCATTTCGCTTTGTTTCAGGGTAGATGGTAGTCCATCTGGTTTCAATGCCCACCGCTAAATGTATATTGTAAGCAAATTCCACTTTACTCGTAGCGTATTTAATATATGTAGTAAGTTCGTGTGATTTGCATGTGTTTATTATATCTTGTGCCGCTGAGACTTCCAATCCAAAACCATGGATGTCTTCATGGCGGTCTTCGTATTAGCAGTTGAATTCGCGGAAGTGTCCTTTTAAATCTGCACCGATGAAAAGCACTTTCTTTCAACTTGAGGCGGGCCCTGTGTTCGATATTTCGCCGTTTGATGTCTTAATCGCATATTTTATTGATTTTACGTTGTCGTAATATTTTTTCTAATTTTAAACTTTGGATCAGTTCTTATACCGACGTTCTAGTTTGCGGATCATAAATTATTTTGGAAAACAGAAAATTACTTGTCTCCAGAAACTGGTTAACTTTGCTAAGCATATATTTATTCACTCCGAGATCTGCCCTCCGGCCCACAGAAGAATGCTCGTGAGGTAATGTGGTAGGTGGAGTGAAAAGTAATCTTTTTGACCGCCAGAATGCGCTGCTACTGCATAAAAGGTTATGGTGCCTTGAAGTCCGTTTATATTTAGGCAGACTTTAGTTTTGTTTTGACAGCTGATTGTTGTTGACGTGTTTGCCATCATGTTGAGTATGGACAAAAACGATTTTCGTTCTCTCATAAAACATTATTTTTTGAGTGGCAAAATGGATAAGGAAACGAAGGAAAAGTTGGATAAATATTAAGGGGCTAATGCTCCGTCAGATTACGCCGTCAAATATTGGTTTCTAGAGTTTCGTGACGGCCGCAACTCCACTACCGATCAAGTCCGCAGCGGCAGGCCCTCCGATGCGGTTACAGAGGACAATGTCAAAAAAATACATGAAATGGTGTTGGCTGACCGGAAAGTGAAGCTGCGCGAGCTAGCAGATACCACAAAGATTAGTACTGAGCACACACGCCATATTTTTGGCCATATTCTGCATATGAACGCGAGAGCATTTGAAAGAGTGTTTGGACTTGCTAATGCGGAATCGGGCGGACTTTTGGCATGGATTGGTAACACCAGAGAACAGAATGAGTGCCCGGCAATGGACTGAAGCCGGCATGGGTGCCCCGAAGCGACCGAGGGAGGCTCGATCTGTCGGAAAGTTTATGGCGTCGGTTTTCTAGGATTGTCATGGCATACTCTTCGTGGACTACCTCAAAAAAGGAAAAACCATCAACTGCGAGTATTACCGTGCAATATTGGAGTGATTGAAGGCTGAAATCGCTGCAAAACGGCCTCACATGAAGCGAAAAAAATTTTAATTTTGCAAGACAATGCACCGGCGCACAAGAGCATCGCAATCATGGCTAAAATCAATGACTCACACCTCCAATTGCTGTCGCATCCACCGTATTCGCCCGATTTGGCTCCCTCGGATCTTATCTCTTCCCAAACCTTAAAAGATGGCTCATCAATAAAAAATTCAGCTCACGCGAGGAAATAATCGACGCCACGGAGGAGTATTTTGCAGACCTTCCGGAAAATTACTTTTCGGACGGGATCAAGAAGTTGGAAAATCGCTAGAATAAGTTTATCAAACTAAAAGGGGACTATATTGATTTTTTTTTTTCATTTGCAAGGAGATTACTTTTCACCCCACCTAGTACATCAACGTTAAAACTGTTGAGAGTGGTTCGTCTGGTTCATCAATGCCTTACATGCCTTATATTACATATTTCGACAGAAGTTGCAATAATAATGATAATGCCTTGCGTACTCCTTCTTGTCGAGTATGTCGGGAATGAACCCAAGGTGGTTACTTTTCACCCCATCTAGTAGGACATGGCGGTACATCTCTTTGACTGACAAAAAACCACGCGGAAGTTTAGAAGCTCCATATCTAAGACCGAAATCATTCTTTTGTTTCTACCACCGATGGATGATGATTTCGCACATTTCCAGAAGATCTTAAGAAATCTAGCAAACAAAAATCTATTTTTTTTGAGTGTTGTCCAAAACAATGACCAGTGCCGTGAAACAGCTTTGTTCAGTTCTTAAATCTGATTGTAATCTATGTGGTACAAGAAATCGCTCTTTGAAAGGTTGCCAAGGATTTATATAGAGAGTATCCTCCCACAGGTTTTTGATAAGCATGACTTAAGTTGACGCAAAATTCACTGAAAAGGAAAATCAAAGGGCATTATGTATCAGAGGATCTAAAATCTGAAGTAGAATCAGTTTTATAACCGCATTGGAGTAAAAATTTCCACTAGTGTTTGATTAAGATGAAGGTAGAGAGTATTTCAGTCTTCATCATCACTTTAAAATCAGCAAAATTCAGTAAACTAACATTAGGAGGACTTTTAAAATCCAAATTTAGCTCGTCTGGATCCAACGCATATTCGGTGCCGTGTAAAAGGCCGAATTTTAACGTTTGGCTTTATTTGACTTTCTAAAATTGAGTGAGTTATTAACCCCAATGTAAGTACACAGCGTGGACAAAGAAATTTAGGGAGGAAGAAAAGAGAGGTACCGATGTACATTGGTCTTAAATGTTTGCAGATTATAACGACTAGGAAATAGAGAGCTGGGTAGGTATTACATAAGCGAGTTGTACGGCTTAGGAACGAATCACGGTATTAAGTGAGACAGGTGTTACGGTTTTTGTTAAGGTTTGAAGGGGCGGAATGCTACTGGCAATTTCAATAGAGCGGTGCTGGAAATAGCAATAAAACAAAGGAGACATTACGTCAGTGTTTAAGGGGGTGTTAATTGACTGATATTAGTATCACCAATTAATTTTATCTCACGGTTTCAAATCCTATTTAGAGCTGTTAGATGTGGGCATTGTGCTCGGATTTTGGGCAATATTTTCGATTTATTAAGGTGAAATAAAGCCAATCTTTAAAATTTAGCTTTATTTCACATACAATAAGCGAAATAAGGCTAAATGCAAAAATTTGGTCTAATTTTATTTGGCCTTATCTCACGGCACCGCAAATTCACAACAATTCTTGCTGCTGACACCATTAAAAATTGATTTTATTTTTTATTATGGACAAGGCAAAGAAGACTATGCAAGACGAAGGAATAGAGCTAAGATCTCTATATTGAAAAGAGGATTCAATATCAATACCGTATACACAACATATTAGATCGTGCTGATAGATAGAATCAGTTTTAAAATCGAAATCAATAAGGAGGTCGAGCAAGCTGGGCTTATCAAACAGCCGGAAAAATCTAAGGCAACAATTATTTACTCTAGTGAAACCACAAAAGGCAACAATTTCTGTAAATTGAAGTTTCTAAGGGGAACTTTTACAAACATTAGAGTAAATTCCACCGGAAATGAAAGATGTGCCTACCAATTATCTAAACAGAGTCGTCACTCAGTTTCGGGATACATCCACAGTGTCTTAGTGAAAGTTGAAAAGCCCCTGATAACATTCCTGCTGTAATTGAGGATAATTATAAAGTTGTTATTAAAAGAATAAATTGTTCTTTTACCAAGTTCGTAAAGTTCTCACGATGTCTGCATCGTATCCAAATTTTTGTAGCTTCATAGGTGTTGTTTTTTTATTAAATTTTGCCAACCATTTTAGAGAATCATTGGTAATAATAGTCCTAATGATTATGGTATATAACTAAAACATGATTGTTAGTTGCAAACCCCATGTTTTACCAAGACCTCATTAGACTTGGCTGATGGATTTCAGCCATTGTTCTAGTTCAACAGTTATGTACTTGGGTGACATTCGATTTAGTATTGTAATAAACTAAAGAAAACACGAAAGATGGCTATCTTATTGAATCCAACCATCTCTCGGAAAGATTCTATTTCCTCCTGGACCTTTAAATAAGCCAAAGACGTTGTGTGTTCTTTAAAGTTTACCAGAAAGGCTGCAGAAATTATGATTACTCTTTTCGAAGGCAAAAAAATTTGGATCAATCTGCAAGGCAGAACAGGGTAAATACACTTCGAATAGAAGGGTTTGTGGTAATATTAACATCGGTATATAAAAACAAAATAGATCTAGTTCATTGAAGCATTTTATGAAGCGATTTTGGAGTCTGGCGCCGTTTGACGAAGAATCTATATTCTCGCAGGCTTTCCAAGACAGTCTGTTCTACTAAAATGTCATGTGGTTGCGACAAACCGGCAAATTCACTGCATAAAATACTATTATAATGTTTGTAAGAAAAGTCCAGTCCATAAACAATATTGATAGATTTATTTGCATATTGATGTGCTCACGTATGCATAACTCATCATATTACCTGGAATAGGCATCTCTAAATTGTCATCCAATAATGTGTCTCAATAATCTTAACGTATGATTTGTTTAATACGATAATTGCAACGACACATTTTGCATGACAAATTGCCATCAATCAATATGTATGAAATTGACATATGCATTTTGAGTGAAAATTTATTATAATGAAACTTATTGACAGCTCTTTAATTTTTGCTCAATAATGACATATTAATTTGACAGAACGATCTTGCGAAAGATTGAAATGACTTGGGCGTAGCAAGATGTCGTTCCTCTTCCTATACAGTGGTTCTGATGTCAGGCGTGGATAGGTATGTTCAATTTCTGATGTGAAGCAGTTCGTTTTCAGTTCAATGCATTTGCATTTTCAATGTTTGACTTTTGAATTTTACTATTCCAACTATACGCTCATTTAAAATTCTTTGTTAAGCGCCTTTGATCGACTGAGTGCAGTTTTCGTTCATCTACTCCGTATTGGAATCAAAGGGTATCCGGTGATTAATATGCATTTTACGGGTCAATTCCATGTCGCTTTGCAATCGTTAGAGTACGCTGTTAAATATCCCCTCAAAACTCCGGTGATGCAAGCGGGATTAAAAATTAATTAAAAGTCTATCATTAAAAAATACCCAACGTTTCAGTCTCTGCGCCATAGACCAGGACAAAATCTCCTCAGTATTTCATGATATTACTTAATTAGCTTATAAGAACCAGAAAATTGAGAGCAGTAATTATAACTCTTCGTTTGATTTCAAAGGATCAGAGCTGAGGTTCACAAAATATCAATGGGTACCATAATCATCTTATTCCTGATCTCAGTCCTGATCCATAGCGCAGAAGAAAGGATATTAGCAAAGTGAGGATATCAATAGAGCGTAAGATTCCTTACTTGATTATTGATCTCGTGCTCGACCTTTGGAGGAGAAAGTATAATAGAAAACTTTATGAGCTGTACAGCGACAAAAAAGTCACAAAAACTCTCACAAAGAAATTTTACGACGTTTTTGTAGGAGTTTTTATTTAACGCGACCAGAGATAATTTCCTCTGCCTTATATAGGGTTTTCTAATAACGACTTGACAACTTTTATTTTTTTTTAATAAAAGGCAAACCATTTGAGATATTTCAAAAACTTTATTATTGGCTTGAAGTACAATCAAAACATTTATGAATGGAACTCGACTTCGTTCATATGGCCATCGCGGGCCATTCGTTGGACCCAATTTTCAACGACTCGGCCACACATTTCGGTCGAAACTATTTCGCGTTCAATGTTGGCTTTGAGCTCTTCCAACGTCGTCGTCGTGTTGGCATAAATCAATGACTTAACGTAGCCTCACAGAAAATAGTCAAGCGGCGTTAAATCGCACGAATGAGGCGGCCAATCGACTGGCCCATACTTACTCTTCAATAAATCGATTGTAGCGTGTGCTGTGTGGCTTGTGGCACCATCCTGTTGAAACCACATGTCGTCCAAGTCTATATCCTTCAATTCGGGCCAAAAATAATCGGTGATCATAGCGCGATAACGCTGACCATTCACAGTAAGGGGACGATCGTTATCGTTGACGAAAAAATATGGCCCAATAACGCCGCCGGCATGAAAACCGCACCAAACAGTTATTTTTTGTGGATGAAGTGGTGATTCATAAAGCACATATGGGTTTTCACCCGACCAATAACGCATATTTTGCTTATTGACGAACCCATTGAGCCAAAAATGAGCTTCGTCACTGAAGATGATAAAATTCATCATCTTGGCGCATCTTCTTCAGGACCCAATCGAAGAACGTACGTCGCTTCAAATGGTCTATCGGCTTCAATTCTTGAGTCAGCTAGATCTTGTATGGGTGTAAACCAAGATCCTTACGCAAAATACGCCATAATGTGGTCTGAACGATGCCTAATTCTTGAAAACGCAGTGGAATTGACTGATTTGGATTTTGGAACGGCAGCTATATTTTCGACACTTCGACCAACCCGTTGTCTCACTGACACGGCAACATCACACAACGAATATGTAGACTCAAATTATTGCACTAAACTTGTTATTGCCTGCCTACTAGGGCGAGAATTACGACCGAAAATTGGAGTTAGCGCTCTTAAAGTTGCAGTCACCGACTCCGAATATCTGTAAAAATTTTTTATAATTTGCAGACGTTGCTCGTTAGTGTACTTTACCATGATGAAAATGTTGAGTTTACTGAATAAATTGACAGTGACAGTTTGATGATTAGTGAAAGAGTGCGTTCACAAATTAAATTCAAGTTGTCAAGTCCCTATTGGAAAACCCTATAGCAATGGGCCATGCAAAAAAAAAACCGTTATAAGAAACATAATACAGTATAGCAAATTTATAGACCGAATGAATAATAGAAAGGCAAGATAACGTTGAACGTCGCAGCATATTTCGAATTTGTATAACTTGTAATCAGTGAGTGTGCAGCAAACTTTCCGGTTTAATATGGCTCTCAACAATCGTCAACGGACAAAATATCCTTTTATACTCAATTATTCAGAAAGAAGACGTGTAATTACAGTTCCAGCTCTTAAACTGCGATCATGCTAATAGATCGCTCCAAATTTGTAATTTGGAATCTTCGCTACTGTGATGGAAATCTTTTCATCAATCCACTTTCACGATGCACGTTAACAGCTCCTACATTAGCTAGGAAATGGATATAGGAAAGGATATTAATTTGGAATTAAAAGTAGCAGGTTCCGTCAAATATAAATTTATCTTTCCACAAGTCAGAAAAAAAAGGTAATCCTATCGAGTCTTGGTATATTACAGCGCTGACAATCTATAGTTACCTCACTAAGTATCTCAGCTACTCACCTGAAGACTGGACATCTACCGTCGATTTTCTCAGAAACCGAAAGCATAATCGGAATGTGATCTTGGAGAAATTAAAGATAGATAGGAAAGTACATTTTTGAGAAGGAAAAACTTGTGGAAGAGCCCCACGTTGCCTCGATCGATTGATCGAATTAGGGGTAATCGAAGAAAGCAGTAGTGCCAGAAGTTCTACGGTAATCTTAGTAAGAAAACCGAGAAAGAATCGTCTATGCATAGACTCAAGAAAGTTCAACGCCGTGACAAAAAGGTATGCCTACCTCCTTCCCCACAACGGTAGCTTATAAGCCCGTCACCAGGATACCAAATATATCTCTAGTATCGATTTACAGGCATGTTTTGGTAGAGTCCTCTAGAGGTTAAGACAGGAGGGAAGACAGCTTTCATAGTATAAGTGCAAATTAACTAATTTACGGTTACGCCATTTGGACTCCCAGAAAATATCAGTGTCAGCTAATAGACAAAGTCATCTCCCATCGGTTAAAGCAGAATGTCTTTGTCTATCTCGATGACACTTTTTTTTTGGTTGCTCCTAAGAGGTGTAATCTTCATAGATACTAATAGCCCGAGTTCTATTAGTATGTTAGATTCGCAAACCTAAGTAATCGATCCTGGGAGTACGCCTTCGTACTAAACACACAACCAACACACTTCAAATCACTCCTCCCGTTTAACTGCCTTTAGGTATCACTTCGCTGCCCTCTTTTGGGCATTCTGTATCGGTATTTTCGATAGGCATCATGCCCAGATAGGGCATGCGTAGATGATAATTACAGTCCCCGTGCGTTCTTTTTGTCCAAGTTTCAATGTTGGGAATCAGCTTGTGTGTCCATCTCCCTTTGGTGGTGTTGTCTCACCTGGCTTGCCAGAGTGCTGCAGATGTTGCCCTTTCTTCCTCCTATACCTTCCTGGTAAGTCTGGTGTTCTGTCTGTTCGCGATAAGCCTAATGGAAACTCTTTGCATTTCAAGTGCGAGAATGTCAATAGGGACCATCCCAGCTATAGCACGGGCTGCTTCGTCTGAAATTTTTCAGAAGCCGAAAATTGTTCTGATTGCGCAAAACCTGTAAGCCGATGAAAGTTTACTCCTTATTTCGTTTGTTGAGAGTCAAGAGGCTCAAACTGGGGCAGCATACAAAAGGATAGCACTTACCACTTGGATAGCATAATTTAGCCTGTTGTCAAGCAAGACTCTTAGGATTGTATAGTTCCTAACCCAAAAACTTGCATATTCCACAGTCTTTCTACTGGATATTAGGACGGCTTCAGTTTTGTGGTCAGATAGTTCAAGGCTGGCTGACTCAGACCAATTTTTGATCCTGGCAACTGCTTCATTCATGGCGGACTCTACCTCATGGATATACTTGGCCACGATCACCACGGCGATATCGTCAGCGAAACTGATCACCTTAACTACTTGCGTTATCGTTAGGAGCAAAACACCATCGTACATGGTGACCCTAGGAGTGACCCCTGCGGAACTCCCGCTGTGATATTGTAGTACTTAACGCCATCGTCCGTCTGATATCTTAGCTTCCTGTCAATAAAGTAGTCCGTAACTTCCTTTAATAGATACTCTGGTGCATTCATTCTGGCCAGTGATCTGCCATTGCGTATCTAAAGTGCATTTTTAAAGTGTTGCGCAGTATTTAGTTGTGCCTCTTCTCTCCATGCTGTATCTAATACTGTCATATTGGCAACGACGGTAGAACGCGATTTTCTGAAGCCATACTGGGCGTCCGAAAAAGCTCCTCTATTGTCTGCCGCTGCTAGCAGTTTTCTGTATATGATGCGCAATAGGATTTTTCCCAGTGTATCAAGCAGGCATATTGGTCGATACGACGAAGGTTCTTCGGGTGGTTTATTTCCCTTAGGTAAAAACACCGGATGCTGGAGTTTCCATGGTTCAGGAAAGATCCTCTTCTTAAGACACCTTTGCATTGTTGCTATAAAAATGTTCGGTCTCTTATGAAGGGCTGCTTCGACAGCGATATTTGGAATGCTGCCGAACTTTCACCTATTTCCCTGCATGTTTCGTAAAGCTCATCTATTGTGATTTCCGGTATATGTTCCGGATTTATTATCCGGTGCGTAGTTGGTTTATGGAGTAGATGCTCAACTATTGTCTTCAACATTGTCGGACAGGATTTTTGTGGGAACTTAAAACTCTTCAGTTTCTTTGTCATTATCCTATACGCCACTTCCCAGGGATCAAGTTCTGCTTCGTTACATAGTTGTTTGAAGCACCTTTTCTTGATGGCCTTTTTGAGATCGCGTCTCGAAAGTCCAAACGTAGATAAAGCTTCCTGCAACTTCGGCCCACCCCTTAAAAAATAACCATCTGCGCCGGACCAGAAGGCAGTTTGCTCTAAGTGCTCTGATTTCGTCATTCCACCAGTAGCAAGGTCCACCCCTTTTGCACCTCGATGATCTCTTAGCGCATTCATGCGCCACGGGATTATAGTGTTACAGGGCCTATGTCGAGGGTGTACCCTTTACTATAATAACCGACTACGCTAGTTTGAAGTGCTTGATGGCATAGAGAGATCTATCTAATTTCTTGGCTAGGTAGAGCCTCAAACTTCAAGGCTTTTACTGCGAGATAGAATATAGAAAAATATGTGTCACGTATTTGCGTTGCTACTGCGCCGCTTGTGACTGCTAAATTTGTGAACCTTAGAACCATTCTTAGTTTGGTATGAGAAAACCCTCCAAATAAATGAAAATAGCTCGATTTGAAATTTTGTTGTTCCAGCTATGTGCTTCGCTTTTCTTTTAACGTCATCGTACAAATCCTATACGATCCTTATATGTAAATTCTTACGAAATTTTTTGGTATATTTCGATATCTTAGTAACTTTCTGCGCACCTTATTTCCATAAAATGACATCATTGCGTTGTCGTCTTTATATTTATTTAAAGTTCGCCACATTAGTTTCTCCGATAGCCTTTGTTTTTATACAGTGAAGCAAAAGAGCTCTGCATCTTTTGGATAGGTACCTGATTCGGGAGCCATTTAAATCCTGAATTTTCGCACAAAATTCGGAGAGTCTGTTTCCTGCTTCGCTATCATCGGCTTCAGTTCTGCCGTTTTCTATTGGTGCTCTTCTTTAGTTGGGTAGCTGTGGCTCAAGTGGTATTGGCTTCCAAAGTGGACGGTTCGGGGTTCAAAACCAGGGTTCAACCATCAATTTATATTTCTGACTGCTATTTTTGGTGAGTATTGAGTAAATTATTCGAAAAAATTCGAGTTCTGACACGAGGAAGTGAACAACGGATTATGATCTTATTCATCGTAAAGTGCACTATCAGGCAAAGGGGAATCCGGAATTGTGGGAAAAATGATGTCGCATAATAATAGAAAACTACGATACAATACTCGTATACATCTTTTAAACTATTACGTCTATATCCCAAATTTGTACCATCTTTCGGCAAGGAAGCGCTCAATATGTAGATATGTTTCAACACATCCCTACAGTTGCTGCAATATGCGGATGAAATCAATATCATTGATTGCATGCAGCGTATCTTAGTAAGTAAGACGAAGAGTACGAAAGTGAAACTTTTCGAATCTACAAAAAAAAAAAGATGCAACAGTGGATCTCAAACTATCTGCAAGTGATTCAATAACAAATTGTGCAGTTTTATGAAAATAATCGGTCTACATACATAAATTTATTGATATTATTTAAATGAGTTAACGAGTGAACAATAATTACAATTATTATATTAATTGTCAGATGTCTTTTCCATCATTATCACTGTCAATTCAAATCAGACTTGACTGTGCAAAATGGTGTTTTTGAGCTTTTAATCTGCGAGGATTATGTTTTTATGTATGGCCTAGCTTAATTTAGAGAATTCTATTAAATGCACTAATACCTTCCTGCTTCAAACTTTTAATCTATTTTCCACTTAACTTCTTTCTCAAATCTTTTCTCTGCTTTCTATGCCAAGGTGGCTTTATCAGCTTGTATTTTTTTTTTCGTTCTCTATTATAAGTCGTAGCAATATACTCGTATTGGTAATGTATCGTAGTTAGAGAGTTTCGTCCCATTTTCGTTTTATTATAAAAATGTTATGATTACAATTTATTCATAAAACTGGTTTACACCATTACCCATAAATCTGTAAACACTATATGCAGGTCATCATGCCGTTGAGAATAATAGAAATAATGGTGCTACCGGATATATAACGCCATCTGTTAGCAATGCTCAACATCATCAAAATAACAATAATCCTCCTCCTGCTACTCATGATACCACTCACAATCACAATTTACATAAATTACCATTGGATGAACTTGATAGTGATGATGATAACGAAAGTAGTCAACATTTAGGAGACTACGACGACTCCGATGACTACGATTCCGATGATGGCGAAGAAGATGATAATATCAGCCTTAATTCTTTCGGTTCAATGGTAGCGACAAAATTCCCCTCCATATATTGTACGTATAGCATTTATTTCTGACAAAAAAAAGAAAAAAAAAAAAAGAAACTGAAAAACAATATAAGAGCATATTTTAAATCTTTTTCCCTATTATTTTTCGAAATATAAATTTTTTATATACAAAAAATAAATTTAAAATTAAAAAAAAAGATAAATAAAAAATGCATACAACTGTACTAACTAAATTTGGAATGCTCATTACTCAAAATTCATTTTGCATTATAAAAAACGAAAATTTATTAATGCTACTGTCTTTTGCACTATATCCCCCACGTTTGGCCTTAAAATTTAATTCGTCTATATATAACCTCTAACCTTACATTCAAAATTCAAAATTATTTCCATTGTTAAATTTATAACCAAAAAAAGTTTATAAAAAAAAACAAAAAAAAAAAAAAAATTGGCCCCTTGCGCCATCTGATTAAGAAAAATAAATTAAATAATAAATTCTGTTTAAACATTATAGTTCTTCGACCAAAAATGGTTGATCCAGAGCCTGTTTTGCGTGATTCGGAGGGAGAATCTGATTGCTTAGCTGACCGCACTGTCGCATTAGACGAACAAAAGGTTGAATCGAGCTTCATAAAGTTGGATCTTTGTCTATATTTGATAATCTTTATGTGTCTATTTTTGCAGTTTGGCGGGACTGCACTTTATGTTCCAGAGTGTACAGCAGATGGACGGTATCAAAGGGTGCAGTGTTACAGATCGACAGGGTACTGCTGGTGTGTACATGAGGACACTGGTAAAAATATTCCCGGAACTTCAGTCAAGGATAAGAGACCGCAGTGTGATTCGATATATCCAATCGCTAGACCAATGAAAGGATGTCCTGAACCGAGGAAAACTGCATTTTTAAAGGATCTCAAGGTGTTTCTTACAACTCAGATTGGAAGTAACACGAATTCAGGGTTAGTCTGATCTTCCTACTTACCCTTCATTAATCTCTAATAATACTTTCCTTTTGCAGGATTAATACGACGAAATGGAACTCAGATGATGAGCGAATTGGAACATTAAGTTTTGTATTCCTCGACAAGAATAAGAACAAGGCGTGGGAGCGTAAAGAATGGAAAACATTCCGTGAGCTCGTCACGGCAAATAAGTATAATATATGGCCCTCTAAATTTCGTTTTAAGTTTTAAGTTAAATGACATATCTTTATCTAGAACTCTACGAAAATGTGGAAAGAAGATGCCAAGGTATTGTGACGTGAATAGTGATAAAAAGATTACTTTGTCTGAATGGTTAAATTGTCTACAAGCGCAGCGACCAGAAGTGGATGGGCAGAAGACAACAGAAAAGGGTTTGTTTAACTTAGATACGGGTCTTTATTTTCATTTTTATTTCAATACCTCTTACATACGAGCACATACATACCATATATGGCATACACTTGAAAACTGGCTTAACTAACTTAACTTATCTTATTTTAACCTATTGAACCCATGCGGGAATTCCAAATTCATATAAAGTCTTGTATAATGTTATAAAAATAACATTTTTAAGTACAAAAAAAAATAATATTGGCTTTTCATATGAAGGTGAAAATTTTGCTGAAATATCTCCTTATCCAGCAATTATTAAATTGGTTTAGAAATGTGAATTATTGGGACAATTTAGAAATGCGTAAATTGAATAAAAAATTGAATAAAATTGGGAATATTGCTGTCGCTCGAAGTATCGCCGATAACCCATGTTTTTAGACTTCAAGTCGATCGCATGAATTGGATATGTCACAAGAAATTCTTCACAAAACTCTGTATAAAGAATTGGGTCATAAATCCTATAAGGTTAAGGTGACCCAATAACGCCAACAATCACTTTGACAATTGGGTGTTGGAAATGAATGAAATTGATCAAGAAAAATAAGCCGTTTTGTTATTAGTTGAATTTGGAGCTAGGAAAATACAACAAGGATTGTCAAGAGGCCTCTTAACTTGGTTGGTTAAGAGTCATCATTGTACCTAATTTATTTTAAAATGAATCTAGCGAGTCTGTCACTGTGCATTGATTGCGGTATAGAACCATGATCAATGCATTTTTACAACCGGAACTTGAAGGTATGGGTTTGGGGTATGCTTATTTCTAACAAGACGGCGCGGCACTACGTGCTATACAAGTAGCAAAACCATTAATCTTTTGCGAGAAGAACTTCTGGCTGAGTTATTTCCCAAATTAATGATCAAAATTGTTCGATTAGATCAGACGATTTAATACCGTTCCGACTTCTTTTTTTACCGTCATGTGAAAGATAAGTTTTAAGCCAAAACTCTTCAACCAATTAAAGTATTCGAAGCCATTGATGCGAATATCAATAAAACAAAGCCGTAATTGTGCGAAAATGTGATCAACAATTTTACCAAAAGAGCCTGTCTATGCAGCAGGCCGTGGAAGTCTTTTGGCTGTTATTGTTGTTTATTACGATTGCTCATTACAAGTAGTATTTGTGGCAGTCATTTTTCGGTTTTTTAATGTGCATACGAGACAGATTAATTACGAAATTGTCCACTCTTATTAGGCTCGCTTTACTATAAAAGACCTCATTAGGATAGAATTTTATAGACCGCTACTGTTTTTTGTACAAGTTAAGGCAAGCCCTCTGAAAACACAAATAAACTTAAACTTACATTAAATCACAAAAAGCATTCAAATACGTGCATAACCCGGATAAACGTTATGTAGCAGGTTTCTTTCACCCTCGCAACGGGTTGGCTGCTACAAAACAGTTTCTTTGTAGGGGCAACATATGTATTTTTTTACTCGACCAGATCAATTAATATCTTTATGTTTGTTTAAATATTGATATTGATTTTGCCAGATGTTAAGCCGTCTGATGATATTTTGATAAGCAAGATCGAAAAAGGAAATTATTTCTAGTATTTGTAAAGGCCCCGTTCTAAAAATTATAGTTCCTTTTTCATCGATCGCAATATCGCTTAATGTTATTGAAGTTACTTTGCAAGAGTATATTAATGATCTAGGTTTCTGGACCTAATCAATATCCGATAGGGTCGTCTTCGTACGCTATTGCACAGGGAAACTATCCCACGGGATCGCTTTTGTAGATGTTGAATAGGATCAGCACCTATTTCAGCAGTAGTCACATTGCCATTTTATTATATTTATGAAAAGAATGTATCACAGTGATGATATACAAGTATTTATTCTTAGTCTGCCCAACATGTAGATAGGCCTCACACCTTAGTGTGTCAAAAGTCTACCTCAAATCAACGATGCAGGTATTACTTGCAATGCACTTTTCTCTGCATTATTAGATAATACAATCCTTCCAACAATTACACATATCCAAGTTTCAATTTAGTAGATTTAAAGCGGTAGAATATGCTGATGACCCAATACTTCAAAAGGCATGGAAATTCCTATTATTTATAAGTGATAAGCTTAATGGTTAATATCGAAATCAGAAACTGCGGAATTGCGGCTAATCCGCAAAAGGCAGAATCTCGTTGATCTAACAAAAAAAAAAAAAAAAGATAAAATCAGAATTTAATATTTTAAAAATTTAAAAGGTGGAGGGGAATTTTGCCTTTCATTACCCTGGTAAAATCTGTCGTCCCTGTCCCTGACAGTAGAATTTGATTCATTGTCACCATATAAATGTTTGCAGAATTAATTTTTCCCCCATATCATCAGGGCTGACTGTATATTATTAAATTTCCTTGTTCATTTCAGGTATCGTGTTGGCTTGATATGTCCTATTTACATTCCGGCAGAACTTTCGAATGATGTTCCTAAAGTAGTACCTCTCCATTTTTTCTCTTTCTTCCTTTCTCAGGAGAAGACGATGTTCTTGCTTTTTCCCTTGTTCGTAGAATCTTCGAAGCGCTCATGTCTTTTTGTTTTTGGGTAGCACCGTTTTATAGGCTCATTGTTTTGGTAGATGTGCTTGCTTGCACTCTTTTTAAAGCAGGGGCTGCCAGGATTGGTTTCGTGTAAGCTAGAAACTATGTCCTTTTTTCCTAATTTGGCGCTTATGTCACCGAAAGTAATTTTACTTTTTTACTCGTACTTTGAACATTGTGCCTAGGTTTTGACGAATAATTTATAGAAACATTATTTGGTAGCTTCATCTACTCGTATTTCTTCTGTAAGGGCCTGAGCGGATGTCAGCCTGATGTTGACCAATCCGGCTTTGATGAGCATTATTACAATGTTTTAGCTTACGTGTCGAAAGCCCGAGATTTCTGGTGTTAGTTCTCTGCTTTCAGACGTCTCCTGGTCTTAGGCTTCTCAACTCTACATCACGATAATGGTGTACAGTACGAAGTTGATGCAAATAGTCGTTTCGCTGTCTTTTCAAAAATTGTTTGAACACAGCCTGTCGAAGCTTCCATGACTCTCCTATTACTGATCCATCGCTTTGGAAATCTGCGAATAAAATCGAATTTGAATTATTAGGTATATGGGAAGGGGTAAGGGGCTTAAGGTCGTTAGTGTCGTTCGTAATATAGGTTAGTGGTCTAGAATTAACTGTCGCTTCAACTTAAGTCAAAACAGTCCTTAGCTCTTCAAAAGCCAAAATCTTTTTTCCAATAAGTGCCTATAGGGGCTCCTTGACACTCCAGACTAATCGTTCCCAAAAGCCCCCCCCCCCCCCCCCCCCCACCATGCTGCTCGTTCAGCAATGTATTTCCAGGTTATCCCATTATTCGCTGCGAAACTTTGAATATCACTGGTTCTCAGAAGATCTTGTAATTTGCGTAGTTCCAAATCTGCCCTTTTAAAAGTTCTGGCATTATCAGATAGAACTGCACTTCGAACACCACTTCTTGAAAAAAATCTGTGTAACTCATTAATACAGCTTTCTACAGTCATGTCAGGCACCAACTCAGGCTGCCCGAATCGCAGCACACGTAAGAAGCATTATATACACTTTTGGTTTAGAGATTCCACCTTCTAAAAGTTTGATGTAGAGAGATCCAGCGAATCTTGATGTTATTACTCGCTCTCTTGGCAGTTGCGATCATGGTTCGTTTGCGCTTTTTCCGTGTAACCTCATAAAAATAACACAATTTTTCAAAATGGTTTTAATCAATTGACGACCTTGCACAATCCAATACTTCTTTCTCAAATAGGCTAACACGACGCTAGTTCCTCCATGTAAAGAATTACGATGTGCGTCCAATACCAACAATTTACTCAAATAACCTCGTTTTAGTAGTATAATTGGATAAGAAATATTGAATCCGAACGCTGATTCAGGCAGTCGTTTTAACACGTAAAATACCGTCCACTAATTTGGGACTTAGAGTCAATATTGGCGAACATGATGAAACTGAACTTAACTTTAAAAGCGCTTCAACTTCTAACAAAAAGTATTTCTACTGGTAAAATTTGATCCAGTATTTTTCAGCCCCTACAATTTTTCACGCTTTTAGGTAAATGCTTTCATTCAAAATGTCTCTTTTTCGCTTAATATGGTAAACCTGAAGATGTATGCTGCTATTCTAAATACTTTTCCCAAATCGTTATACTTTTCAATGCACAGAACCGCTTCTAAATCGTTGGTTGGACACCGTATAGTTCCTCGACGCAGTGTAAGACAGTTGAACATGCATTTACAACCATGCAGATACATCCTCTTTCAACCACCTGGAGCCAAAAATCCATGGTTCCGACTTTCTTAATGATTTTGCACATATTCTTCTTGTCAAAAGATCGGCTGGATTCTCTTTTCCGTTTATGTGAACTCAATCATAAATATTTGAGAGATCATTTATTTTATAAACTCTATTTGTAATATAAAGTTTAATTTTTGTGTTTTACCCCAGTATCCAATTGACAGTTATTGTAGAATCCGACCACAAGTGGACTGAATCAATGTTAAAATTCAGGCTTTTTAATAAAAATTTACTTAGCCGCGCAGCTATAAGATCCGCTGTTAGCTCAAGAATTGAAAGCGATAACTCGTTGGTTTTTGTTTTGGTCACTGGACAAACTCGATTCTTGGAACAAGCAAGTGAGATGAAAACAAAGTTATCCTAACTTAAATTTCTAACGTAAGCAACTGCACCGTAAGCTTTCAGACTAGCGTCCGCAGAAATATGTAGCTATCTTTCGATAACACTTCCATTTGAAATCGTTGGTGATATGCATCTCCTAATTGTCAGTTCGCTTAACTCGCTCAATTCTTCCTGCTACGCCTGCCGAATTGCTAAATGCTCATTTGTTAAATTTTCATCCCATTTTCTTTCTACACTGCTTAAAAAAAATACCTTAATTCGAACAGTAAACTGTAATAGAATCCCAAGTGAATCGTTAACCCTTTGTTTGAGATCCACATCGTTAGTGTTCCATTTGCGCAAATTCATATTCGCCTCTTTCAAAGTAGATCTGCCCTTATCAAAAATTTCCTCGCCTTCTTCAGCACTATTTACGCTCAAAATTGTTGTAAATCATCGATTTAGAAAGACTTACTCAGCTTTTGGCATATTAATCTATATTCCGCTTACGTATGGTTTCTGTTAACAAAAATGGACTGGAAGTAACCCCAAACGTCACCCTTTTCATACGAAGCTCTATGATGGACGGTAATTACAGGAAAACCTGCAAAAAAATCTTTTTAAATATCTGATACAATTTCAATGTTATTGGAACGAAAACCTAAGATGGTTGATAAAATATCAGGAACAAAATTATCTGCTGTATAAAGCTGTTCGTTCAATGAAGTCAATCCTTGTTTGCTCGATGAGGTATCGAAAACTATTTTTTGCTTGCTGGTTGTCTTATCTTGTCGACAAACAGGCTTGTGCGGAATATTAGCATAATTGAGTAGTTTCTGTAGAGCTAATTACCCTTTCTGATATACCCAAATCAAGTAATTCCCGAATGCCACGATCATAATTACTTAATTGTGCACTATGTCTCATCAATTTGCTTGTCAAACTGTCAAAATTTAGCAACATTAAATTTCAAGTCCTGATCATTGCCACAACTAATGAAGAATGATTTAATTCGTGCACTCTAGCTGCACGTATATACTTTCTGTTTCGCCCTTCCCCGCACTGTCCACTCACAAAATGTGTTTACCGCAACAAGATCGATTGCTAGATGCTCCGTCTCATCTGTATTAAATTTCCAATAGTAATCTTGCCCGATTAATAAATTAATTCCGCCTCTCTGTTTCTGTTGACTAACAACTGTGTCCGCTAATTGCAAGTGATTCAAATTGTATTCTTCTAAATCGTTTGATCCTCCTCTTAGTCATTTAAAAAACCCAACAACATCTCCTCATCCCACTCAAACAAAAACGATATACCCTAACTTTATTCGCTCCCATATTCTAAATTCCTCCCCATCTTCTAAGCTAGAGTCCCATCCTGATACCACACCACCTTCTTTTTTAGACCCCATACTTCCTCCAAAGCAAAGTTAACCATCTTCAAGGGAAGATGGCCGGTATGTTCTCTCTAGACTGCGAGACCGCAGACTATACGATAATGTTCGTTTATATCTCGCATACCTACATGATAAGCCAGACTCTGTCTGGCAATGGTTTCCATTCTGCAAGAAGGCCTTCCCACTAATCATAATGATCTGCTGCAACTTTTTATACGTTTTCATAAGCAATTAGATATGACTCCCGATGATCTAATGGCTAATGATCTCTCTTCTTTTGCGTCTCACGTAAGTTCCAAATGCATACTACACCTCCAACGAACATGATCTAGTTTCAAAAACTACCATCGCTCCTAACCCACCACTCAATTCTTTGCCGAAGCCTCTCAAATATCTGTCCCTGTATTATCAAAATGTGAGAGGATTACGAACTAAGATATCTGCTATATATCTTAATTCGCAGATTCTGCCCTACGAAATTTTTCCGAAGACCGTGACGACGGTCTAGATAAAGAGGAAAATTTATATGGCCGTGGGGTACTTCTAGCTATACACTCTCGTCTCGAGTCTAAGCCCTTTAAAAAATCGTCCACTGCATTCTTTGAATTTGTTTGCGCTAGAATTCCTATTCGCAAGCGCAATCTATATATTTGCTGCTGCTATATTCGCCCCTCTCAACCAATTTAAGGTTATCAATTAGCTGTTGATGCAATCGACAGCATTTTTAATGCTGCTGATCCCAACGACGTAGTTATTTTTTTAGGTTATTTCAATCTACCTTAGCTTGTATGGGCTCAAATTGACCAGTCCTATCCCACCTCTGATAAAGAAAATCTTTTCATCGACTGCCTTACTGACTCTGGTCTGTATCAATTAATTGGTGTCACCAATAACATTTTCAGACAACTCGACCTAGTCTTCGCCATTGATATAGATAACTGCATCGTTTTAGAAAGAAGGCACCTTCTTTCTAAGTTGGATAGTTACCACCCTCCCCTTTCACTTACGCTGGCGTATGACAATGGTTTTAATCGCGTTTCTTATGAGTATTCTTACAGTTTTAATTTTCATAGAGCTAACCCCCTCAGTATGGCCAATTTTGACTTTCTTTACGATAATCCCAACCTCACGGTTAACGATGCTCTCGCATCCTTTTATACCGAAATTTTCAAATGTCTCTCCCAATCTGTACCTTTTTTACCCAAAAAGAATCCCTCATTATCACCACCCTGGTATAATAAAGAGCTGCTATCTCTTCGTAATAAGAGAAATAAGCTCTGGCGTACTTACTTAATATCGCAATCCGACATCGATTTCTATTACTACCAGTCTGCCCAAATAAATTTCTCTCTACTTTGTCAAACTCTATATGACAACTATTTAAACCAAATGCACTACACACTCATTTCCGATCCCAAGCGATTCTTTCAGTTTATCAAAACTAAAAGTAAATCGGATAACTATCCATCATCTCTGAATTTTCTAGATATGTCCTCGGGCGATCCCCAAATTATAGCAAATCTCTTCGCAATTTTTTTTAGCCAAGCGTTCGCCACCCATTCTAAAGAGCCAGACCACTCTTACTTTTCCTACTTAAATAGCTGTTCGCAAACAACTTTGGAATCTGTGTCTATAAATTTAGAGCAAATCAAAGATAAAATAATAAACCTCAAAGAAGATTATTCTGCCGGCCCTGATGATCTTCCCCCTATATTTTTAAAGAAATGTGAAATGCACCTAGCCCAACCTCTTACAGCTCTCTTTTAGCTTTCTATCACCCAGGGATTATTTCCCTTGACCTGAAAAAGGTCATTTATTATTCCCATACATAAAAAAGGCCGTAAAGATGATATTTCCAACTATCGACCAATTGCTAAGCTGTCCTGCATACCTAAGCTTTTCGAGAGCATTATTTATGACATAATGGTTTTCCATTGTAAGCCTATTGTTTCCCAAAACCAGCACGGATTTCTTAAAGGTGGATCTACGACCACCAACTTAACGGAATTCGTATCAAGCACTTTTTGTGCACTGGAATCTGGAAATGAAGTTGATGTGATTGCCACCGATTTCAGCAAAGCCTTTGATAGGATTTCATTTCCTTTTGAAATTAAAAGCTCTTGGTTTCCAAATAAACTCTATAACATGGGTTCAATCATATTTAAATAGAAGACAGTACTATGTTTTATTTAGGTCCATGATTTCTGACCCATTTAAAGCCTCCTCTGGTGTCCCTCAAGGCAGCCACCTTGGCCCCTTACTATTTATTCTGACCATTAATGATGTTGATTGCATTATTAAAAATTCATACATATCTGTTTACGCAGACGATATAAAAATCTTTATATATATCCTCTTCTCCTCCTCTTCCTCAAATAGCCTACCACCGCAGGAAGATCTTGATAGATTTTGTACTTGGTGTCAGAAGAATTTTCTGGAATGAGTTACGTGATTTAGGTGTTATCTGTGATAAGGAACTCAATTTCCGTTCTAACATTGATAACATAATAAAGAAAGCCAAATCTGCCCTAGGCTTCATCAAGCGCTGGTCTAATGAATTTTCCAATCCTTATGTTACCAAATCTCTTTACATAACCTTTGTTAGGACTCTTCTTGAATATGCAAGTCATATTCTCACACACATCCTCCGGATAGAAGCTGTTCAACGCAGGTTTTTACGATTCGCTTTACGTGGTCTTCCCTGGGATGAAAGCCAAAACTTACCACCTTATACTGACCGGCTGAAACTTATAAATTTACAACCCCTCTCTATACGTCGAAAAGTTGCAGACATTCTCTTTATTCATCAGATTTTAGTTGGTAATATCGATTGTCCTTCTTTACTTCGACTTATTTTCTTAGGTCTGTGCCACTTTTCCGGCTCACCAAACGAATTACGGACACTTGGAGCCAATGTCTAGAATGCTTCGTGAAGTTAACGATATTGTGCCTCTCTTTGACTACCATCTCACCAAACTCTCTCTTAAAAACACTCTTATTTCCACATATGCCTCACGTCCTAACTTTTTTTAACCGCTCCCACCCTTTAATTTTTTATCTTTAGTTTTAAGTGAAAAATTGTTAGTTCTAAGAATAAGCTTGCAATAAGCATTAATAAATTGAAATTGAAATTGAAAAATACGTCTGCACAAATTGATTGAGGCACTATTCGGAGCATAAAAAAGAGCATTTTGCTGTTTGCAAGAAAATTGGCGACTGATTAAGAGTGTTTTGAATTGTACCAAGAGCCGCGGTTGAGCTTTCGTTATCACGCTGTTGTCTTACTGTGGTATCTTCTTTTCATTCACACAATGATGTTAAATGCCTATTAGAACAGAAGTTACATTTAAACCCATTGACTCTTACAGAATTTTGAGCTATGAATTTTGAAATGAAAGCATCTCTCCTCTCTCATCAAGATCTCATTTTTGTTTTTTTACTGATAATTTTGCGTCAAAATTTTTTGTTGGATGATTGGTGCTTTTGCAGAATATACACTTATCGATGTGAGATTTGCCTTGGGCAACGGAAAAGAGGCTAGTCGTTGTACCTTGATGAAAGCGAAGCTTTTGTGAAAAATGTTCCAATTTTTGTTTTATGTACTTCTGTTTCCTTCTTCTCGAGGAGTTGAGAAATTTCTAAGGCCTCCACTTCATACTTAAGAAAATTCATTAAAACTTTAAGGCGATTATCACTGCCAATTTGACCATTTTCTGCAGACGAAGCGCCACTAATATTGCTCAAGGCAGAAGCGAAGCGATTAAACGATCGATGAAAATTAACTCTTAATTGCGTTGGTAGTGCTTTTTATAAAATCGAATAAATTGATTTCGTTGCCGCCGAATTTTTGCAATTTCGTCTCAACGAAAGAGGAGCTCATCAACAAAGTGTTTCCGAACATCATTGCTAACCACAAAAACTACGATTGGTTCAGTGAAAGAGCAATTTTATCAACGGCCTCGCCACACTGAGAGCATAGGTTCCTACTAATGTGCATTTTTTTATGCGATCAAGATATATGGCAATATCTTGTTCTATAATACTTTGGTCATCGCTTGAAAAATCGACCGCTTTCAGATAATCTAATATATGGTAGTTTTACACAATTTCGTTACTTGGCCACATTGGACACATTGGATACATTGCACGAAATGTTGCATCCATTTTCGCCGATGTATTAACAAATATTCTCAATAAAAAATTTAACCAATTGCCCGCTTTAATTCAATGTCTTTATTTTAAAATTGGTTAAATTTCGCTAGTTTCGCTTGAGACTATATAATTTCACACGCCACTTTTCGATGATCTCGGGTTTCGGCACCATAAAGAAAATAAGCTCGAAATTAAATACAACTTGCAACGTTCGTAATATACATATATTTTTCCAGAATATGACTGTCTCGGTGGTTATTACAATATAGACTACTCGTTTAGATTAAAGATCATGTATTTTGAGAAAGAAAGCTCGTTTATAACAATTACATAACATCAATGATTAAAGTATGCTAACACTTTAAATATCTTCTTCAGAAGTATTGTACTTATTTTGTGTCTAACTCTTTTCCAGTTAAACAAATATTCTAATATTTATTTTATGTCCTTTTTATTCCGCAACAGCTGAATCCATTACAAATAAACCATCAAAATTGAATGGGCCTAATCCATTGGAGTCTTATTTGAAAGAGTAAGCCTGGAATAGTGGTTACTTACAGCCAAAACATTCCTAACCATGACAAGGAGGCTTCTGCTATTCCGCTCAAGAGAAGAAAAGAGCAAACCAATTTGGACATCCTTTCAATTGCATCATGTTAAATCGAGAAATATTCATCTCATTGTGTGTTTTGTGCCATTAATTTTTATTGTTGTGTTGATTCTACAATTAAGTAATTTTTCTCACAAAGTTTATCCTTATTCGTTACGAATTTATTTAAAATAGCCAAACATACAAACGAGTAGATTAGCGAAAAATATCATATATTTTTTCTCTTTATTTTATTAAAAAAATTATTTTTAATATCACTTTATAAAAAAAAAAAAAAAAAAAATACAAAAGTATACCAATTAAAAGTGCTATTTATAAAGAAATAGGGATAAAATAAAAGTAAGAGATGAAACAAATAATTACCAGGATGCATGTGCTAAGGAACGGTAATAGAACTCATAACCAGTGATTTTTATAATTTTTATTGTTAAAAAAGAAAATTTGTTTTAGGGAAAATACAAAAAAAAAAAAAAAAAAAAGAGCGATAGTTGTAAGCTTACTAAATATATCACAAAAATATACTTTATATTTTTAATTATATGAATAGTAATTTTATGTATAGACAAACAAACAAACAGAAAAATAAAACGAACAAAATTTTCAACTCTTTATGTATTGTAAATATATGAATCGGGTTTTATTTATTGATTGATGTTGTTGGGATTGTTGAAGCAAACTTTTTACATATTCGACATCCAGTGGTAAAGCATATGATCTTAAGGCAAACCCTGAAAGACACTGGTACCTTTGTAATTGGCCTTGCAATGCTTGTTTTCGGAACATGGATACCAGCTCGTCCTGTTGATGGATACTATTTTTGGTATTCGGTAATTCACCCTGCAGGTCGAATTGCGAAGTCCAATTGTACAGCAAGTTTCATCTCTCTTATCTCTACCCCTGTATTTTAGAAGCCATATTTTGTGTTTGGCTCAAGAAAAAGGGGGGTAGGTAAACGAAAATACAAGGTTATTATATATCAATAGATATACCAGAAACAGATTTTAAAATCCTAGATTAATTTTTTGCCCTATAAACAGGTTTATGTATCCCTCCATGTACTTTAAGGCACATTTCATTCCATTTATACGTCTGCAACTTAATAATGGCACACCCGATTTGAATATAACACATGGGCTGAAAGCCGTTTATTAGAGAGGGCACCACTTGAATTAAATCCATACCATTTTCAGTTGGTACCAACCTTTAAAAGATACGTGTATAAATTTGACAGCTGTCGGATGATTAGTTCTCGAGATATAGCGTTGTGAGTGAAGCAACTTTGTGTGTTGATTTATTATTGCTTTTTGATGGGAAAAAATGCAGCCGATGCAAAGAAATGGCTTGATAAGTGTTACCCGGACTCTGCACCAGTCGAACGAACCCTTCGCAAGTGGATTGAAAAATTTAAAAGTGGTCATACAAGCACCGAAGATGATGCACGCAGTCGACGTCCAAAAGAGGCTGTTTCAGATGAAAACATCAAAAAAGTCCACAAAATGATTACGAATGACCGTAAAGTGAAGTTGATCAAGATAGCTGAGGCACTGAAGATATCAAAAGAGCGTGTTGGATATATCATACACAAATATTTGGACATGCGAAAACTCTGTTCAAAGTGGGTGCCGCGTTTGCTTACAGTCGACCAAAAACAACAACGTGTTGATGATTCAGAGGAGTGTTTAAAGCTGTTCAACCGCAATAAAACCGAATTTTTGGTCGGTATTTGACAATAGATGAAACTTGGCTCCATCACTTCACACCAGAGTCAAATCGGCAGTTAGCTGAGTGGCGAGCAGGCGACGAACATCGTCCAAAACGACCAAAACCCAACAATCGGCTTTCAAGGTTATGGCATCCGTATTTCGGGATACACATGGAATAATTTTCATCGACTATCTCCAAAAGGGGCAGACTATCAACAGCGACTATTATATTGCGTTGTTGGAGCGTTAAAAGAACGAAATCGCAGAAAAACGGCCGCATTTGAAGAAAAAGAAAGTGCTGTTTCATCAAGACAATGCACCATGTCACAAGTCGATGAAAACGATGGCAAAATTGAATGAATTCGGCTACGAATTTGGCCCCCAGCGACTATTTCCTGTTCGCAGACTTCAAAAGAATGCTCGCCGGAAAGAGATTTAAGACCGATGAAGAAGAAATCGCCGAAACAGAGGCCTATTTTGAGGCTAAACCGAAATCGTACTACAAAACTGGTATCGAAAGATTGAAAAACCGTTTCAATCAGTGTATCGCCCTCAAAGGCAAAGAGATTGATATATCAATCAATAATCTGTGCTCTCTAGGTCCGGAGAGGTAAGCCAAAATATAATTTTTTGCATAGGCAAAAAATCAAAATCAATCGCGTGTCATTGCAATCAACAGCGCACCAGTGGCCTCGCCACGCTGAAAGCATCGGTTCCCACTAGATCACCGAAATCAAGAAATCCTATAATTAAAGATTATACGTGTTTTTCCTTGTTTTTTATTTAATTTGGTGCGTTTTGACTATTCGAGAATTATGGTGAGTTTAACAATATTTTATTTCTTAAGAAGTTGAATTTAGTTATCGTAGTTAGAGGATTATCATATTCAATCGCTATGTTTTTGTATGCTCATTATTGTAGTTGCTAACATGCCACAAAAAAAGTGTTCATTTTTTGTGAAATCTGCTAATGCTCAGCGTAAAAGGATAGCTCTTGCCGGAAGAGAGAAAGAGAAACAGAAGATCAATGTCGCGGAAGACTCCGAGCCCAAGCAGACACAATGGCTGCTATACGACACCAGAAACATGATTTTATTACGAACAGGCAAAGAACAGAAATCGACCATATACAACAAGCCAGTGGCATCAATGTGCTTTCAAGTATGAATCTGATCATGAATATGCATCGGAAAAAATTGTGAAAATAGACCACATGTCCTGCAAAAAAGTAGTGCAAAAAAGTGGGAAAAGGAACCACCAGGCATTTGTTGCTCCAATAGAAAAATTCAATTGAACAAGTTAGACTCACCAGAACTTTTAAAAGGCACGACACCTAAATGCAGGCATTTTTTTACAGCATATTCGAAAATACAACTCTGCTTTTCAAATGACATTTTTTGAAGCAAATATTATTAATGTACAAAGGTGGATTTATGCCAATATATAAAATCCAAAGACAGGTGTACCATACACTTGGATCCCTTCAACCAATCCTAGTTAAAGAGCCCAAATACAAGTTTATTTTTTTAGTGATTTTGAACAACAAGCGCAGAAGAGATGTGTTTACAACCAAGGAACTAGAAAAGATCTTATTTTGAAACTGCAAGGGATGCTGCTTTTAAAAGACAGCTATGTTAAAAGTTTTAAGTTCGCTTTACAGTGCTCATCTATCCCGGAGTGTAAGCTTATTATTAATGCTGACAAAAAAACATCTGGAGAACACTCTCGACGCTTCAATGGTCCTGAATGCAATGAAGTTGCTTTAATTATGGGTGATGAACAACATGACAGAAGAGATATTGTTTTAAAGTATAGATATAAATGAAACGCACAGATCATATGATACTTTACAATATCCACTTTTAGTTGGAAATGGATAAGATGGATATCACTTTGGTATTTCTCAGGCTGGTGTAAACTCTAGAAAGGATGTTTCTTGCATGAATTTCTACAGTTATTACTTCATGCTACGCAATAATTCCTTTAACCATCTTCATCTGAGCCAGCAACTCTTCCACCAATTTGCTGTAGACACGTATGCCAAAACAGAGTCAAAAAGACTGTGCTATATAATTACTCACCAAAAGGAACTTAGAGTTGATTCGTACATACATTTGAAAGATGGAATCGAAAATGATGCTACTGGAAGAGATCTTGGTCAAATTTGCATTCTTCCTTCAAGTGTCACAGGAAGCACCAGGTACATGCATGAACGGACCCAAGATGCAATGACGTATGAACGAAATCATGGCCGACCTGATTTATTCATCACCTTTACATGTAACGCAAAATGGAACTACTGCATGGTCAAATATATATTCATAGACACGACCTTATTGCCAGAGTCTTTCATATAAAGTTGATAAGATTAATCGATCTTATTACAAAATTTAACATATTTGGACCTGTACTATGTCACATGTATATCGTAGAATGGCAAAAACATGGTTTGTCGCATTTCTTGATTTGGCTTTAAATGAAAATCCATTCCAATCAAATCGATTCAATCATCTCTGCAGAGCTTCCAGATCCTACAAGGGACAAAGTACTTTTTAAAATCGTTAAGACACAGATGGTCCATGGTCCATGTGGTTTCTTCAATTACAATTCCCCTTGCATTAAAGATGGTAAGTGCACCAAACGATTCTCTAAAAAAATTGTTTTATGAAACACAGATTGGTACGGATGGGGATCCCTCTTATAGGTGAAGAAAACCTGAAGATGGTGGTTTTCAAACGAAGATAGGACAACATGAAGTTGATAACAGGTGGATTGTACCCTATTGCCCTCTGTTATACAAGACGTTTAAAGCTCATATTAACGTAGAATTTTGTAACTCGGTAAAATCAATTAAATATGTATGCAAATACGTTAACAAGGGATCAGACGTTGCAATGTATTCACTTCAAAACTGAAATGTTTAAAATGAAGTTAGTCAATACCAAATGGGTCGATATATAAGTAGCAATGAAGCTTTCTGGAGAATTTTCGATTTTTCCATACATGATCGATATCCGGCAGTGCAACATCTTGCTGTCCATTTGGAGAATGGTCAGAGAGTCTATTTTACAGCTGATACTGACCCACAACAAGCACGAACTTCAAGAGATACCACACTTTCAGGTTTCTTCAAATTATGCCAACAAGACTCTTTTGCTCGAACTTTATTATACAATCAGGTGCCATGGAACAATTACAAGTGGAACAAAAGAAAAAGGGGTAAAATAGGAGGATGCTATCAGGGCATTAAATATGATACTGCCATAGGGAGAGTATATACTATCCATCCCAGCCAACACGAGTGTTTCTTCTTAAGACTACTCCTTCATGAAATTATAGGTCCCACCTCATTTGTATCTCTACGGACTGTAGATACTTATATTTGTGACACTTACCGAGATGCTTGCCTTAAACGAGGCTTACTAGAAGACGACGAATATAAGGATGCAACTTTGTCAGAGGCCTCATCGCTGCAAACAGCAAAACAACTTCGGAGTCTTTTCGCTATCCCACTTATATCGTGCGAAATTAGTAAGCAGGGATGATTTTGGAAATCGGTTTTTCTGAAGATATTTATAACTTAGCTTTAATTGCCATAAAAGATAAGGTTATTACTCTCGGGGGACACAGTTTGCGTTCATTTGGTCTTCCTCAAACTAACAGAACAGAAGTGAATAATTAAAATACTGACCTATTCCGGGAGACTTCTTACGACATCGATGGTCTCACTCGGTACATTATGGAAACTGAGCCAAAGTTGTTACCAGACCAAAGACATATATATTCTGCTGAATTTAATAAAGTTGTCAATCAAATGGGAGGCATATTTTTTCTTAACGCTCCAGGCGGCACAGGGAAAACGTTTGTCACAAAGCTTTTACTCACTAAAGTACGACTAGAGAAATAAATAGCTTTAGCTGTGGCTTCATCCGGTATTGCTGCTACGCTACTTCCTGGGGATCGAACAGCTCACTCTGTTTTTATACTTCCATTAAATCTGGCCACTAATGATTCACCTGTTTGTAATATCAGCAAATCGTCTGGAATGGCTCTAAGAACCTGAACCTGAGAGGTGTAAATTTATAGTTTGGGATGAATGTACAATGGCCCATAAAAAAGCGTTTGAAGCAATTAACATAACACTGCAAGACATATTAGATTGCAAGTCTCTGATGGGAGGTATGACCATTGTATTGTCGGGAGACTTTAGACAAACGTTTTCAGTCATCCCAAAAGGAACCAAAACAGATGAAATCAAAGCTTGCCTTAAGTGTTCTTTCCTGTGGTACCATGTGCAAACAATGAAACTTTCCACAAATATAAAAGCACATCTTTATGGGGATCAATTATCAGGCCACTTTGCTCAAAAATTAATTAAACTTGGAAAAGGAAAGATGATCCTTGACAGAGATGGTAATTTAAATCCTGATCAAGTCAGTACTGTGGTGCAGTCAGTTGATGAACTAGTGGAAAGAGTATTTCCAAACCTCAAAAAAAAAAAAAAAAAAAAATTATCACACTCATAGATGGCTATGCGAAAGAACTATTCTTGCACCAAGAAATATCACTGAATATGATACCTGGAAACTGCCATACTTACAGATCGATTGACACTGTGGTCGACTTATCGGAATCTGTTAACTATCCAACTGAATTTCTAAAGTTATTAGAGCCACCAGGTTTGCCTCCCCATCGACTGCAGTTAAAAATTGCAGTTCCAATCATGCTTTTGCGAAACCTAGATCAACCTCGCCTTTGTAATGGGACAAGACTTGCGGTTAAAAAACTAATGCATCATGTTATCGAAGCAAGATGTTGTTCTACCACGTATTCCTCTGATACCGTCAGACACATCATTTCACTTCAAAAGGCTACAATTCCTGATTCGGCTGAGTTTTGCCACTTCTATTATCAAGTCTCAAAGACAAACTCTAGCTGGTGCTGGTTTACAACTAGAGGAGCCTTGCTTTTCCCATGGCCAACTATATGTAGGATGTTCAAGAGTTGGTAGTCCAGATAATTTGTTCATTTATACCCCAACCCGGAAAAACACGAAACATTGTATACACGGAAGTTTTTCAAATGTAATAAATTACTTCAACATTAATTACAGAATTGTTTTTTCTTGTTGACAGTAAATATATACTCTACACTTTTATGTTTACCTCGAACACGTGCACGTGCATTACTGTTGAACAATGAATATTGAGTTCTGCAATTTTTAAGTAAGGAAAAAAAAAATTTAAGGAGTTGCAGGTAAAAAGTTTTAATCAACGGGAAACGAATTATAGTTTTGGGTGTTGATGAACGTGGGCGGGTCAAATGTCTTAATATTTTAGAAAATTGAGTGTTCTAAAAAAAGTGTACATTAAATTGCATATTTAAGACCGGTAAAACCAGCTAGTTTGTTATAATCTAACTGCTTGGCGAATTGCAATTTTTCCAACATACTCGTATGCCTTTTCGCCTCTCTTTCTGATTTTATTGTTTGTTTAATTCTAGAATTGTTGCAAATTTGACTTTTTTCCGCCAAATCCCCATTGTGCGACGTCATCTCCGTCTACAAACTTGACTTTTTTGAATTAGAGTTGGAAAGATTTCGACTGTTCCTATGCTCCTAGTGTCTTCAAAGGTTAAAATAAGTTTATGACCCATTTAACTTTTACTTGACTAAAGTTATGATATATACTGCCAGAACTAATATTTGGCGTAAATAAGATTCTAGGCTGGCAAGTGTAATATACCTCAACTAGATTTGTGTAAAAGGCCACCTCGTTTTAAGAGTCTTTAGAGGGGGCATTTGAAAATAAGAAATTTCTTTGATTTCTTCATTCTGTGTTGAATTTAGTTAATATGGACCTGTAAGTGACCAATTAACTGGTGGGTTTTATTTGCACTTTTTGTGTGCTGGGTCGATGTCTGACTGTGATCACTGCCGCCCTTTCAAATATCTGCGCCCCGCAGATCAATTGCTGAATAAGTGAAAGTGGAGGAGTGAAGATTTTCTTTTAAGATTTTGATTAGCACTATGTTTGTGACACTGATGTCGTGTACGGCTTCTAGATTAGACTTGAGCCTTTTACTGGTTACGAGACCGAGACCGAGAGACCGACCTATTGTAATATGTCTGCTTCTTGATGATAATACAGTCATTAAGTCCGTAAGTCATGTCATGGTTAAGTAGTAGTTTCGTGTAGTCTAGGTCGATTTGTTTCCCGCTACTAATCGCGGTGCAAGCGTTCACCACATAGAAAATGTTGGTCCCCACCTTAGGGATTAATAAAACATAGATCGATAAGGTCCCATTGCTATATACGGAGGGTCGTCCATATTCAACTGCTTTTACGGCGTTTTGGTAAGGTAGGGTTTCTAGTTCGTTTATTATAGTGTTCTCCTCAGCGTTTAATATATTGGTATTGACTAGACCAGTCTTTGTCATCTCACAAGCCCTATTTATTTCATTTACCCCCTCTTTCAGTATAAGTATTGGGTACGTAATTTAGTTCGTGCGGTTTTTTTTTTAAAATTTGAACGTTTATTTAAGAAAAACATGTACAATAGTATTATTCAAAGTATTGCCCATCTAAAGCTATGACTTTTTCCCATCTTTCTGGCAATTTGTGGATCCCATCCCAAAAGAACTGCGCCGGCTTGGCAGCCAAGAATGAATCAAGCCAATTTTTGATATTCTGCTCTGATGTGAACCGTATTTCAGTGAGGGAGTTCTGCATCGACCGGAACAAATGGTAGTCAAAATACGATGACTTTCGGGAGAAGTTTTCAGTAATGGAGAAGAACTCCCCGCAAAAACACTTTTTCAGGCACAAAGTTCGACATATTTGAGTGAAAGAATATTATTGTTGGTGCAAAATATGACCTCCGCAGACGCTTAGTTTACAAGATACAGCCATTTTGAAGTTTTGAAATTTTAACCGGCAGTAATTCAAATTTTTTATTTTTGGTGCAAAATATGACCCCCGCAGACGATAATTTAAAAGATGCAGCCATTTTAAAGTTTTGAAATTTTAACCGGCTATAATTAAAATTTTTTATTTTTGGTGCAAAATATGCAAATTTAACCGGCAGTTAATCACATTTTTTATTTTTGGTGCAAAATATGACCACTGCAGACGCTTAGTTTAGAAGATACAGCCATTTGAAATTTTAACCGGCTATAATTCAAATTTTTTATTTTTGGTGCAAAGCCATTTTAAAGTTTTGAAGTTTTAACCAACAATAATTCAAATTTTTTATTTTTGGTGTAAAATATGACAGCCGCAGACGCTTAGTTTAGAAGATACAGCCATTTTAAAGTTTTGAACTTTTAACCGGCTGTAATTCATATTTTTATTTTGGTGCAAAATATGACCCCGGCAGACGCTTAGTTTAGAAGATATAGCCATTTTAAAGTTTTGAAATTTTAACCGGCAGTAATTCAAATTTTTTATTTTTGGTGCAAAATATGACCCCCGCAGACGATAATTTAAAAGATGCAGCCATTTTAAAGTTTTGAAATTTTAACCGGCAGTAATTCAAATTTTTTATTTTTGGTGCAAAATATGACCCCCGCAGACGATAATTTAAAAGATGCAGCCATTTTAAAGTTTTGAAATTTTAACCGGCTATAATTAAAATTTTTTATTTTTGGTGCAAAATATGCAAATTTAACCGGCAGTTAATCACATTTTTTATTTTTGGTGCAAAATATGACCACTGCAGACGCTTAGTTTAGAAGATACAGCCATTTGAAATTTTAACCGGCTATAATTCAAATTTTTTATTTTTGGTGCAAAGCCATTTTAAAGTTTTGAAGTTTTAACCAACAATAATTCAAATTTTTTATTTTTGGTGTAAAATATGACAGCCGCAGACGCTTAGTTTAGAAGATACAGCCATTTTAAAGTTTTGAACTTTTAACCGGCAATATTTCAAATTTTTTATTTTTGGTGCAAAATATGACCCCCGCAGACGCTTAGTTGAGAAGCTACAGCCATTTTAAAGTTTTGAAACTTTAACCGGCAATAGTTCGAATTTTCTATTTTGGGTGCAAAATATGACCCCCGCAGACGCTTAGTTTAGAAGATACAGCCATTTTGAAGTTTTGAAATTTCCGGAAAATTACTTTTCGGACGGGATCAAGAAGTTGGAAAATCGCTGGAATAAGTGTATCAAACTAAAAGGGGGCTATATTGAATAAAATAAAAAAACATTTAAAAAAAAATTTTTTTTTTATTCCCAAGGAGGTTACTTTTCACCCCAACTAGTACATCGGCCATAACTTAACTAATATTCGTTTTTAAAGCGTCAAGAGTTTGCGGATTGTGTACATAGACACGATATTTTGCATAGCCCCACCCAAAGAAATCCAACGTCGACAAATCATACGATCTGGGTGGCCAGTTCACACAACCAAAACGCGAATTACTCGTCTTCCACATCCATATCTTCGATTTGAGGCCAATTAACATTTGGCTATAGCGGTGAGAATTTACGGGGACGGTTACACTTTCCTCATTTTTGAAGAAGTATGGATTAGTGACACCACCAAATCAAATTGCACTAAATACAGTGACTTTTTGTGGATGCAATGGTCTTCCGACATTTATTTGAGAATTTTTACTTCCCCATATGCGACAATTCTATTAGTTAATGTATAAAAGGAGTGAAAAATGAGAACATTTTGTGTGGAAATTGGTCATGTTTTTCCACAAAACAAAGTACGTGTACCAAGGCCCTTGCAGTTATGCTTCATGGATTCAGATCAAATAAACTATGTTTGAAATTCTTTTTCCAAAAATGATAGGTGTTTTCCCTTTTCCATCCCTATACCTTGGCAATTTACTGGTTTTACCCACTTTGATGGTGTCATATTCCAACAGAAACCAAATGATCGTCGGTACGATGCAAATCGAGCGATAAAAATAATAGATAAGACGAACAGGAAAGCAACAAACAAAACAGTAGTAAATATAGGTAGTTACAATCTGATGTAAATGAAATGCAACACAACGGAAAAAGGTAGTTTTGCTCTTCTTTTGGTGCGAAATTATTGATACAGATGAGTATATTTAATGTGTAAGTATATAAATTGTTATGTACATATAGCTCACAACACAAAAATAATTAGATTAAGAAACGAACGACAGTGAGAGCGACACCGTCCGAACGCACGGTCAGCAATAACGAACGAACTTAGGTCGGAAAGTAATTTTATCCTGTCAGCAAGAAAGTATTAATAATAGGAAACATCGTTGTCGTTTATTTTCTAAAGTAGCCTGTGCGATTTTTTCTTAAACTGCTGTGTTTCAGTTTCTGTTCAATCCGATCTGAGGACTATTTCGGTATCTTCTTGTTTTGAACAAGTAGTTCCGTGAGGAAGCTTAGGAGACCTAACGTACCATAAAACCCACCTTTGAAATCTTTGGAAGTCCCAAAGCAATATAAAAATATTTCTAAAGTTTCCATACTGACTTACAATTTTAAAAGCAATTTCAAGGCATGAAATACGAGTTTATGCAAGTAAGAAACAAAAAGCAGTGCAATTAAAAATGTATAACACAACTCTACGAGTACCTACCACAAATTTGTACATAACAAATAACGAAAGATACATTTATATTACAAAATCAAAAAAGAGATAGATTGCCAACAACACGCGGTGTTCCCAAGCGGTCACCCATCTAAGTACTAACCACGCCCGACGTTGCTTGATTTCGGTGATCGGACGAGAACCGATACAGTTTTTTTCAGTTTAAACGCATTTTTATTTTATTAATTCATTAATTCTTACATGCTAGACAAAAAAACGCTTAAAAATTAGCTTAAATTACTTAAAAAAAAAAATTATCTTATTCTAACTTACTGGCCCCATGCGGACACTCTAAGTTAAACCTAACAATTATATTTTGTCTTTCGACGTGCAGTACAATATTAGTTTTTTGAATTAAACGTAATTAAAATACTAATTAAAAACTAAGAAAATATTTTTTTTTAATTTAAAAACTTAGTAAACTAACATTTTTTTTTTTTTTATATTATATTATAAAACTTAAAACTAAAACTTAAAACTACCTAAAATATACATTAGCTTAGCCTACTTAAATTATCTTAATCTAGGTATTATTCCTTTTTTTTGTAGAAGGTTACCCACTTCTGTTTTTTATTTTTTTTTTTTTTTTTTTTTTTTTTTTTGTTTTTATTTTTTTATTTTTTTTTTTTTTTTTTTTTAATTTTTGTTCTTAACTACTATCTTAAACCTACCTAAAGCTATGTAAGCCGGCCACGGCTAAAAATTAGGCTGACCAACTCTGCTCCTTATTGGAGCTATCCTGTACTAGAGGAATTCGACGACGTAGATTCCCCTCCTTCAACCAGCCACCAAAATTGTTGGTGCTGCCGAGCAACATCCCTAATGTCGCGACTCCCTACCGACCTACTGAACCGGAGACGTTCCGCACTGCCGTGTACGACGTCTCTGTCGTAGTTAAGTCGCCTGTCCGCAGCTGTTCGAGCGATGTGGAAGATTAACGGCACCGCTAATCTATCCTGGATCAGACCTTTTTTATCTAAGTAGAGGAACGCCTCTGGAGGAATAAAGCCGTCAAAGCGTACTCTCTCGTGATACATATAATTGGGGTAGTAAGCCCCGTAGATCAGGTTATTCGACGAGGTCATTGCTCTTGCAATGTGCCTTCGAATCAACTTAATAACAAAATTGTCCACTCTTATTAGGTTCGCCCTATTGTACAAGACCTCATTAGGATAGAATTTTATGTACTCAGACTCTGGTGTTCTGTATAAGCGAAGACAAGTCCTAAGACAAGCCCTCTCAAACACCCGAATCTTTTCCAATAAACTTGCTCTCACGTTGAACCACACGGGACATCCAAATACAAGCATGGGCCTGATAAGGGCCATGTAGCAGATCAACTTCACCCCCGCATCGAGTTGGCTGTTATAAAACAGTCTCTTTGTAAGGGCAAAAGCACCTCTGGCTCTGGCCAGAGCAACATCTATATGTTTGTTAAAATACAGATATTGATCTAGCCAGATCCCAAGGTATCTGACTACATTTCGACAAGCAAGTGGCAGTCCGTGCTGCCCAATGATCGAAAACTTTCGCCAATTCTTTCTGGTATCCCTAGAGGCCCCAGACAACGGCGTCCTAAACAAAATGGTTTCTGACTTCTGAAAGTTGATTTTCAACTTCCAGTCATCGCAATATCGCTTAATTTTGTCGAAGTCACGTTGCAAGAGTATATTAATGACCTCAATCTTTGGACCTGATCTGTACGCGATTAAGTCGTCTGCGTACGCTATGGCATGGTGAAGTGAACCTATAAGATCACTTGTGTAAATATTGAACAGGATCGGCGAATTTACCGCACCTTGTTGCAGACCGTTTTTAATGTAAAAAGTTCTAGCAGAAGTCACATCGCCATTTTTCACGATGAACTGTCTATCTGTTAACATGTTGTAAAGAATATAAAGCAATGGTTTACTAATGCCCAGCCTGTTCAGCTTGAAAAAGAGTCCCTCTAACCATACGGTATCGAAGGCTTTTTCCAAGTCAATCAGGCAGGCACCAGTACACTGGTTCTTGCCATTGTTCCATTGGATATCAGAAACCAGTTTAGACGCGGCATGAATAACATCATGCCCCGCCTTGAAACCGAATTGATTATCCGGAACTATATTTTTGTCCTCAACCCACTTAGTCAGGGCTCTATTGATCACCTTCTCGAAAACCTTACTGATATTTGGAAGAAGACTGATCGACCGGAGATTCGCTGGATTGGATGTGTCTTTATCCCTTTTAGGGATTGGATGTACCACCGCAGTTTTCCAATGCGCTGGATAATGGGCATTATTCATCGCATTGTTAAAGAGGATGGTATAAATGTTCACAGCTTCTAGTGGGAGATGTCTAAGCACAATGTTCGGTATTTCATCGGTTCCCACTGATTTCTTACTTCTAAGTGATTTGAAGATCGTTTGGAGCTCTTCCTTTGAAATGAACGGGGGTAATACCCTATCGTCGGCGATGACATTATTTGCCATATTCTCGTCACTGAACTGAGTGAAACCCGAGCTCTCGAATCGCCAGTTCACTATTTCATTTCGAAGGTAGAAATTATGCACGAGGACTCGACTTTCCAGGTCGTGGTCCGGGCCAATGATGTCATTCGCCTTGTACACTTCCTGGAAAGTTGCTCCTATAGCCTCTATCTTCTCCTGCGGATCTTCGATCACAAAGAAGTTGTCGTCATCAACGGCCTCATTTGGATCGATGCCTGCTGATAAAAGTAGTTGTTCGTTGTTCGTCGTTCGGGCGATTTTAAGACATGGAAGGTCGTTTTGATTTTTCCTCCGAAATATTTTATTTATTTGCGGGAACATATTCGGGTTGCTGGTGTTTACAGCCCGAATTTTGTTGTTCCAATACAAACTTACAGATTTTCTGTAATTTTCTTTTATTAATGTTTGGAGGTTTTTGATCGACGACTTTAATGTCATGATCTCCGGGTTGTGTCTGTCAGTAAACTGTCTGTACAAGGTTTTTAGTCTTGACAGCAGTCTACTTTTATGTCGGTGCAGTGCGTCAATAGTTGCGTTGCGGAATAAGTCTTCGTTGTCAGTGTGACGATACCGAGGTACCGTTTTGTTCATTGTTTGTTTAATTGTTTCGTCCATTAGTTTTAGATATCTGTCAATCTCATCGTTTGACAGATTTCTATTGGACGGTGGGTAGAACGAACTCGAGTAAAGTGCTCTAGTCATTGTTCTGGAGAAGTGTGTCCAACGCACCTTACTATAGTTGTAGGAATGCCTTTGAACAAACTCTTCCAATTCCGCATTTTCGTTCGGAATGGTTATTTCGGTACTAAGACCGCAATGGTCACTGTCGTACACAAAAGAACGAAGACAGTTCACAGTTTGTTGGTTAGTGCAAGTCAGATGTATCCGTAAGTCGAACAGCAGGAGATCCAAATAGGACCCATGTCTAGGAAACGACGGACTATCCGTCGCCTTAAGGCCGAGTCGATACATTATACTGTGCTGACCCCACCAATTGAATAGCAGGTTCCCTCTAGTATTTGGTGTATTATTTCCCCAATCACTATGTTTGGCGTTGAAATCTCCGCCGATAATAAAATAGTTTTCCTCCAATTCCAGTCTCAGAAATCGAAAAAGTGTCTCGAGCTCTGAGATGAATAGGGTGGATTGAGTAGCCTTAGGTCCATAAACAGACACCATGTACAACCGTTTTCCACTACGGAGCGGGATATACACGATGCATGCTTCAAGCACCTGAAACCTACGCACTACACGACTATATATTCTTTTAAAACGTATACCTTTTCTTACGAAGATCGCAACGCCTCCTCCTTGTATGGAGTTGGGTCGATTTCTTCGTATTATTTTATACATTCTGTGCCTCATTTTGTGTCTTTTGGTAAGCTTAGTTTCGCTAACTAAAAGTACATCAGGGGATTGGTCTTTAAGCAACTTGAATAGTGCAGCTCTTCGCTCAATCCTTATCAGTGAATTAACATTCACTGCAAGGATCTTTAGGGTTTGCTCCGCCATGTACGTACCCATTACGACTGGCGGTGCGTTAGTCCCGGCAGCAATGCGTAGATTTGATCCACGCGCGTAGCTTGTTCGGTTATCTGACGTTGAAGCTGAGCCATCTGCCCCTGGATAGAGAGCAAGATAGCTAGCATGTCAGTTCCGGGTTCCGGTGCTTTAGGCGCTGGGGCCTGAGAAGCAACCTTTGCTTGCTGTGCCATGTTCCCCCTACCTGCTGCCATTTGGGCGTAGGTAACTTGGGAAGTAACGGCTGGTGTTTGAATTTGTACTGGTAGACGCTTAACTTCTACCTTTTGCTGCCGAGCCAGATTTACTCTTTTTATGTACTGGAATTTGGGACAACCCCGATAGTTTGCGGTGTGTCCCGTATTCTTACATAAAACGCAAGAGAGTTGGCTTTTTTCTGACGCTCCATCCCTACCCAGAGCGCATTCTTCTGATTTGTGGTTCTTACCGCACTTGACGCATCGAGGCTGCATTTCGCAGTTCGACGCGGCGTGCCCGAACCTTTGACAGCGAACACATTGCAACATGTTATCGCTCCGTTTTACTTTTTCCCAGTGTACAATCTGGTAGTCTAGGACTTTAATACTCCTTAGACCATCCAGTTTGCTATCGGGAGTTAGCTGAACCAGAAAGAACGGTAGTTTCCGTTTCTCCCTTTTGGCTCTAGCTGTAGTGAATGGCTTGACTCCTACGAATTTGAGTTCGTCGCACTCTTTCTCTTTGAGCAGCTTTAAGAGCTCCTCCGGATCAGTAGACGGTTCTAATCCTTTCAGCAGCATTGTTTGCAGCTTTTGCCCCTTCGGGGTGAAGGAGAAGAACTCCGTCGTCGAATCCTTTAACAATGTCTTAATTTTATTATAGCGCTCCACTGTATTGCAGTGGATCGCATGCCTATCTACACTAAGTCTTTTGATAAAAAAATTGGAGCCTATGGCCGACTTACACAGTTCAATTGTGTCCTTTAGTTCCATCCTAAAAGTATTTATAGGTGGAACCCTTTGTTTTTGCTGTTGTTTTTGCTGCTGCTGTTTTTGTTGCTGTTTCTGCTGTTGCTGTTGTTGTTTCTGCTTCTGCTGCTGTTGTTTGTTCGTTAGAGCTTGTTCAATTTTTTGTATTTTTGGTTGTTGTATATTTTGTTGTTGTTTAGTCTCGTTTGCTTTTGGTGTTTGCTTCGATATCGAGAGCTGATGATGATGCTCTTTCTCTCTTCGTGCCATTTGCTTGGCTTTAATTGACAGCACTTTTTGTTGTAACTCTTTGATGCTGTCGTTAAGAGCTTGGACTTCCTCTTCTTCGTCCTCTGACTCAGAAGCCACCAGAGATGCGAAGCTATTTTCACCTCCCATATAGCGGCCTTCCCCACCATCCGACACGTATGGGTATTCATACTGTTCCTCTGCTGCCATTCTTGAAGTTGTTGGCGCCTCTTCCATTACTTTACCAGGCAGCTTTTCGGTAGAAGTAGAAAGGGAAGGGCGCTTTACAAGGTTTGGAGTTGGCCTTAGCTTCCTCCTCCTTTTTGTTGTAACTGCTGTTGTTGTTGTTGTCTTCTTTCTGGCTGGTTTTTCGGTTTGATCGTCCGATGACATGCCACCTTCTGATCCCGCTATTGGAATAGCGGACCGCCCACTACCACTCATGTTCCGAAAAACACTTTTGTGGTGTTATGTTTATTATTATTATTATTATTTTTCTTTTTTTTTTTGATTTTATTAAAATAAAAGCACTCTACTTCTTCAGGGATCGAACCCACGACCCCTGGTTTCTAGGTAACAACCACTCCGATGCGAAGTTCCTTACCACCACGGTTACCGAAATATTGAAAATTCACTATTTTTTTGCACACTTATTCGTTTTTTACAATTGTAAAGCCGAAACACGAAATACGTCTAATCTCCGCGGAGGTCTGTGAACGACTGACGAGAACCGATACTTTGAACGTAGTATGGTCGTTGGCGTCAGTCAAATTGGCAAACTTCAGTGTTCCGTTAATTCTTATGTCATGATTCTTCATATTTTGGTGCTAATTCTCCCTGATCCATAGTAAGATATGATAAGATGTAAACAAACTAAGCGATTTAGTGAGAAGAAGCATTTGACAGGAAACAATGTCACTAGCTGTCAGCTGTATTAAATTGTATCCATCTTTTCGCTAGGCCTTTCTGTTGGTATTCTCTATTATTCATTCGCTCCTTGCACGACTAACTTCTGGAAAACAGACGACTAATGAAAACGGAAAATATAAGTTTTCTCATTTACCATAATGTAGGATTTGACACCTAATTAAAACAAATTCGTTAACGTCATAATTCTTTATTACTTTGTCTACTCTGTAGCTCAGTGACTAAACTCTATGGATGTAGTTTGACGACTGATTATCGACTCTCTTCACACTGTTTTACAAACTTAATTCCCAAAAGTACTAGAAGGGTTGCTCGTACTGACTCCTCGTTGCAGGGTTTTGATGTGCATTCGATCGTATGTTATTCGTTTTGTTTTAGGTAATTGTACGTTGTCTTTTGTTTATCGTATGTACAAACACAGTTATCAATTAAAGAACGAACACGAAATTATTGGTGCCATTTTGAGAAGACAGTTGCGGCATTTCACAACGTATTTTAGTAGCGGGCACGAAACCCAAACAGATTTTAATATATTGTATCTACCATAGATTGGGAGTATCATGCGTTACATCGCACCATTTGCCGCTGTTAAGTTTAGATCACTGACATTTAAAATTCACATATCATGTTATATATAATAAGTAATTAACACATTCAAGAAGACAAAAGATTCGCACATCATCCTTAGTGATGTGCTTGGTTTGTTGTCTTTCAACACAGTGGAACATTTTTTTTACCAATTTTTTATTTAGGGTGCAAAATATGACCCCCGCAGACGCTTAGTTTAGAAGATACAGCCATTTTAAAGTTTTGAAATTTTAACCGGCAATAATTCATATTTTCTATTTTGGGTGCAAAATATGACCCCCGCAGACGCTTAGTTTAGAAGCTACAGCCATTTTAAGCGGCTATAATTCAAATTTTTTATTTTTGGTGCAAAATATGACCGCCGCAGACGCTTAGTTTAGAAGATACAGCCATTTTAAAGTTTTGAAATTTTAAGCGGCTATAATTAAAATTTTTTATTTTTGGTGCAAAATATGACCCCCGCAGACGCTTAGTTTAGAAGATACAGCCATTTTAAAGTTTTGAAATCTTAACCGTCTATAATTCAAATTTTTTATTTTTGGTGCAAAATATGACCCCCGCAGACGCTTAGTTTAGAAGATACAGCCATTTTAAAGTTTTGAAATCTTAACCGCCTATAATTCAAATTTTTTATTTTTGGTGCAAAATATGACCCCCGCAGACGTTTAGTTTAGAAGATACAGCCATTTTAAAGTTTTGAAATTATAACCGGCAATAATTAAAATTTTTTATTTTTGGTGCAGAATATGACCCCCGCAAGTGCTTAGTTTAGAATATACAGCCATTTTAAAGTTTTGAAATTTTAACCGGCTATAATTAAATTTTTTTATTTTTGGTGCAAATCATGACCCCGCAGACGCTTAGTTTAGAAGATACAGCCATTTTAAAGTTTTGATTTTTAACCGGCTATAATTCATATTTTCTATTTTTGGTGCAAAATATGACCGCCGCAGACGCTTAGTTTAGAAGATACAGCCATTTTAAAGTTTCGATTTTTAACCGGCTATAATTCAAATTTTTTATTTTTGGTGCAAAATATGACCCCCGCAGACGCTTAGTTTAGAAGATACAGCCATTTTAAAGTTTTGAAATTTTAAGCGGCTATAATTCAAACTTTTTATTTTTGGTGCAAAATATGACCCCCGCAGACGTTTAGTTTAGAAGATACAGCCATTTTAAAGTTTTGAAATTATAACCGGCAATAATTAAAATTTTTTATTTTTGGTGCAGAATATGACCCCCGCAAGTGCTTAGTTTAGAATATACAGCCATTTTAAAGTTTTGAAATTTTAACCGGCTATAATTAAATTTTTTTATTTTTGGTGCAAATCATGACCCCGCAGACGCTTAGTTTAGAAGATACAGCCATTTTAAAGTTTTGATTTTTAACCGGCTATAATTCAAATTTTTTATTTTTGGTGCAAAATATGACCCCCGCAGACGCTTAGTTTAGAAGATACAGCCATTTTGAAGTTTTGAAATTTTAACCGGCAATAATTCATATTTTCTATTTTGGGTGCAAAATATGACCCCCGCAGACGCTTAGTTTAGAAGCTACAGCCATTTTAAAGTTTTGAAATTTTAAGCGGCTATAATTAAAATTTTTTATTTTTGGTGCAAAATATGACCCCCGCAGACGCTAAGTTTAGAAGATACAGCCATTTTAAAGTTTTGAAATTTTAAGCGGCTATAATTCAAACTTTTTATTTTTGGTGCAAAATATGACCCCCGCAGACGCTTAGTTTAGAAGATACAGCCATTTTAAAGTTTTGAAATTTTAACCGGCTATAATTAAATTTTTTTATTTTTGGTGCAAATCATGACCCCGCAGACGCTTAGTTTAGAAGATACAGCCATTTTAAAGTTTTGATTTTTAACCGGCTATAATTCATATTTTCTATTTTTGGTGCAAAATATGACCGCCGCAGACGCTTAGTTTAGAAGATACAGCCATTTTAAAGTTTTGATTTTTAACCGGCTATAATTCAAATTTTTTATTTTTGGTGCAAAATATGACCCCCGCAGACGCTTAGTTTAGAAGATACAGCCATTTTGAAGTTTTGAAATTTTAACCGGCAATAATTCATATTTTCTATTTTGTGTGCAAAATATGACCCCCGCAGACGCTTAGTTTAGAAGCTACAGCCATTTTAAAGTTTTGAAATTTTAAGCGGCTATAATTAAAATTTTTTATTTTTGGTGCAAAATATGACCCCCGCAGACGCTTTGTTTAGAAGATACAGCCATTTTAAAGTTTTGAAATTTTAACCGGCTATAATTCAAATTTTTTATTTTTGGTGCAAAATATGACCGCCGCAGACGCTTAGTTTAGAAGATAGAGCCATTTTAAAGTTTTGAAATTTTAACCGGCTATAATTGAATTTTTTTATTTTTGGTGCAAATCATGACCCCGCAGACGCTTAGTTTAGAAGATACAGCCATTTTAAAGTTTTGATTTTTAGCCGGCTATAATTCATATTTTCTATTTTTGGTGCAAAATATGACCCCCGCAGACGCTTAGTTTAGAAGCTACAGCCATTTTAAAGTTTTGAAATTTTAAGCGGCTATAATTAAAATTTTTTATTTTTGGTGCAAAATATGACCCCCGCAGACGCTAAGTTTAGAAGATACAGCCATTTTAAAGTTTTGAAATTTTAAGCGGCTATAATTCAAACTTTTTATTTTTGGTGCAAAATATGACCCCCGCAGACGCTTAGTTTAGAAGATACAGCCATTTTAAAGTTTTGAAATCTTAACCGCCTATAATTCAAATTTTTTATTTTTGGTGCAAAATATGACCCCCGCAGACGCTTTGTTTAGAAGATACAGATATTTTAAAGTTTTGAAATTTTAACCGGCTATAATTCAAATTTTTTATTTTTGGTGCAAAATATGACCCCCGCAGACGTTAAGTTTAGAAGATACAGCCATTTTAAAGTTTTGAAATTTTAAGCGGCTATAATTCAAACTTTTTATTTTTGGTGCAAAATATGACCCCCGCAGACGCTTAGTTTAGAAGATACAGCCATTTTAAAGTTTTGAAATCTTAACCGCCTATAATTCAAATTTTTTATTTTTGGTGCAAAATATGACCCCCGCAGACGCTTAGTTTAGAAGATACAGCCATTTTAAAGTTTTGAAATCTTAACCGCCTATAATTCAAATTTTTTATTTTTGGTGCAAAATATGACCCCCGCAGACGCTTAGTTTAGAAGATACAGCCATTTTAAAGTTTTGAAATTTTAAGCGGCTATAATTCAAATTTTTTATTTTTGGTGCAAAATATGACCCCCGCAGACGCTTAGTTTAGAAGCTACAGCCATTGTAAAGTTTTGAAATTTTAAGCGGCTATAATTCAAACTTTTTATTTTTGGTGCAAAATATGACCCCCGCAGACGCTTAGTTTAGAAGATACAGCCATTTTAAAGTTTTGAAATTTTAAGCGGCTATAATTCAAATTTTTTATTTTTGGTGCAAAATATGACCCCCGCAGACGCTTAGTTTAGAAGCTACAGCCATTTTAAAGTTTTGAAATTTTAAGCGGCTATAATTAAAATTTTTTATTTTTGGTGCAAAATATGACCCCCGCAGACGCTTTGTTTAGAAGATACAGCCATTTTAAAGTTTTGAAATTTTAACCGGCTATAATTCAAATTTTTTATTTTTGGTGCAAAATATGACCCCCGCAGACGCTAAGTTTAGAAGATACAGCCATTTTAAAGTTTTGAAATTTTAAGCGGCTATAATTCAAACTTTTTATTTTTGGTGCAAAATATGACCCCCGCAGACGCTTAGTTTAGAAGATACAGCCATTTTAAAGTTTTGAAATCTTAACCGCCTATAATTCAAATTTTTTATTTTTGGTGCAAAATATGACCCCCGCAGACGCTTAGTTTAGAAGATACAGCCATTTTAAAGTTTTGAAATTTTAAGCGGCTATAATTCAAATTTTTTATTTTTGGTGCAAAATATGACCGCCGCAGACGCTTAGTTTAGAAGATACAGCCATTTTAAAGTTTTGAAATTTTAACCGGCTATAATTAAATTTTTTTATTTTTGGTGCAAATCATGACCCCGCAGACGCTTAGTTTAGAAGATACAGCCATTTTAAAGTTTTGATTTTTAACCGGCTATAATTCATATTTTCTATTTTTGGTGCAAAATATGACCGCCGCAGACGCTTAGTTTAGAAGATACAGCCATTTTAAAGTTTTGATTTTTAACCGGCTATAATTCAAATTTTTTATTTTTGGTGCAAAATATGACCCCCGCAGACGCTTAGTTTAGAAGATACAGCCATTTTGAAGTTTTGAAATTTTAACCGGCAATAATTCATATTTTCTATTTTGGGTGCAAAATATGACCCCCGCAGACGCTTAGTTTAGAAGCTACAGCCATTTTAAAGTTTTGAAATTTTAAGCGGCTATAATTAAAATTTTTTATTTTTGGTGCAAAATATGACCCCCGCAGACGCTTTGTTTAGAAGATACAGCCATTTTAAAGTTTTGAAATTTTAACCGGCTATAATTCAAATTTTTTATTTTTGGTGCAAAATATGACCGCCGCAGACGCTTAGTTTAGAAGATACAGCCATTTTAAAGTTTTGAAATTTTAACCGGCTATAATTAAATTTTTTTATTTTTGGTGCAAATCATGACCCCGCAGACGCTTAGTTTAGAAGATACAGCCATTTTAAAGTTTTGATTTTTAACCGGCTATAATTCAAATTTTTTATTTTTGGTGCAAAATATGACCCCCGCAGACGCTTAGTTTAGAAGATACAGCCATTTTGAAGTTTTGAAATTTTAACCGGCAATAATTCATATTTTCTATTTTGGGTTCAAAATATGACCCCCGCAGACGCTTAGTTTAGAAGCTACAGCCATTTTAAAGTTTTGAAATTTTAAGCGGCTATAATTAAAATTTTTTATTGTTGGTGCAAAATATGACCCCCGCAGACGCTAAGTTTAGAAGATACAGCCATTTTAAAGTTTTGAAATTTTAAGCGGCTATAATTCAAACTTTTTATTTTTGGTGCAAAATATGACCCCCGCAGACGCTTAGTTTAGAAGATACAGCCATTTTAAAGTTTTGAAATCTTAACCGCCTATAATTTAAATTTTTTATTTTTGGTGCAAAATATGACCCCCGCAGACGCTTTGTTTAGAAGATACAGCCATTTTAAAGTTTTGAAATTTTAACCGGCTATAATTCAAATTTTTTATTTTTGGTGCAAAATATGACCCCCGCAGACGCTAAGTTTAGAAGATACAGCCATTTTAAAGTTTTGAAATTTTAAGCGGCTATAATTCAAACTTTTTATTTTTGGTGCAAAATATGACCCCCGCAGACGCTTAGTTTAGAAGATACAGCCATTTTAAAGTTTTGAAATCTTAACCGCCTATAATTCAAATTTTTTATTTTTGGTGCAAAATATGACCCCCGCAGACGCTTAGTTTAGAAGATACAGCCATTTTAAAGTTTTGAAATCTTAACCGCCTATAATTCAAATTTTTTATTTTTGGTGCAAAATATGACCCCCGCAGACGCTTAGTTTAGAAGATACAGCCATTTTAAAGTTTTGAAATTTTAAGCAGCTATAATTCAAATTTTTTATTTTTGGTGCAAAATATGACCCCCGCAGACGCTTAGTTTAGAAGATACAGCCATTTTAAAGTTTTGAAATTTTAAGCGGCTATAATTAAAATTTTTTATTTTTGGTGCAAAATATGACCCCCGCAGACGCTTTGTTTAGAAGATACAGCCATTTTAAAGTTTTGAAATTTTAACCGGCTATAATTCAAATTTTTTATTTTTGGTGCAAAATATGACCCCCGCAGACGCTAAGTTTAGAAGATACAGCCATTTTAAAGTTTTGAAATTTTAAGCGGCTATAATTCAAACTTTTTATTTTTGGTGCAAAATATGACCCCCGCAGACGCTTAGTTTAGAAGATACAGCCATTTTAAAGTTTTGAAATTTTAAGCGGCTATAATTCAAATTTTTTATTTTTGGTGCAAAATATGACCGCCGCAGACGCTTAGTTTAGAAGATACAGCCATTTTAAAGTTTTGAAATTTTAAGCGGCTATAATTCAAATTTTTTATTTTTGGTGCAAAATATGACCGCCGCAGACGCTTAGTTTAGAAGATACAGCCATTTTAAAGTTTTGAAATTTTAACCGGCTATAATTAAATTTTTTTATTTTTGGTGCAAATCATGACCCCGCAGACGCTTAGTTTAGAAGATACAGCCATTTTAAAGTTTTGATTTTTAACCGGCTATAATTCATATTTTCTATTTTTGGTGCAAAATATGACCGCCGCAGACGCTTAGTTTAGAAGCTACAGCCATTTTAAAGTTTTGAAATTTTAAGCGGCTATAATTCAAACTTTTTATTTTTGGTGCAAAATATGACCCCCGCAGACGCTTAGTTTAGAAGATACAGCCATTTTAAAGTTTTGAAATTTTAAGCGGCTATAATTCAAACTTTTTATTTTTGGTGCAAAATATGACCCCCGCAGACGCTTAGTTTAGAAGATACAGCCATTTTAAAGTTTTGAAATTTTAACCGGCTATAATTCAAATTTTTTATTTTTGGTGCAAAATATGACCCCCGCAGACGCTAAGTTTAGAAGATACAGCCATTTTAAAGTTTTGAAATTTTAAGCGGCTATAATTCAAACTTTTTATTTTTGGTGCAAAATATGACCCCCGCAGACGCTTAGTTTAGAAGATACAGCCATTTTAAAGTTTTGAAATCTTAACCGCCTATAATTCAAATTTTTTATTTTTGGTGCAAAATATGACCCCCGCAGACGCTTAGTTTAGAAGATACAGCCATTTTAAAGTTTTGAAATCTTAACCGCCTATAATTCAAATTTTTTATTTTTGGTGCAAAATATGACCCCCGCAGACGCTTAGTTTAGAAGATACAGCCATTTTAAAGTTTTGAAATTTTAAGCGGCTATAATTCAAATTTTTTATTTTTGGTGCAAAATATGACCCCCGCAGACGCTTAGTTTAGAAGCTACAGCCATTTTAAAGTTTTGAAATTTTAAGCGGCTATAATTAAAATTTTTTATTTTTGGTGCAAAATATGACCCCCGCAGACGCTTTGTTTAGAAGATACAGCCATTTTAAAGTTTTGAAATTTTAACCGGCTATAATTCAAATTTTTTATTTTTGGTGCAAAATATGACCCCCGCAGACGCTAAGTTTAGAAGATACAGCCATTTTAAAGTTTTGAAATTTTAAGCGGCTATAATTCAAACTTTTTATTTTTGGTGCAAAATATGACCCCCGCAGACGCTTAGTTTAGAAGATACAGCCATTTTAAAGTTTTGAAATCTTAACCGCCTATAATTCAAATTTTTTATTTTTGGTGCAAAATATGACCCCCGCAGACGCTTAGTTTAGAAGATACAGCCATTTTAAAGTTTTGAAATCTTAACCGCCTATAATTCAAATTTTTTATTTTTGGTGCAAAATATGACCCCCGCAGACGCTTAGTTTAGAAGATACAGCCATTTTAAAGTTTTGAAATTTTAAGCGGCTATAATTCAAATTTTTTATTTTTGGTGCAAAATATGACCCCCGCAGACGCTTAGTTTAGAAGCTACAGCCATTTTAAAGTTTTGAAATTTTAAGCGGCTATAATTAAAATTTTTTATTTTTGGTGCAAAATATGACCCCCGCAGACGCTTTGTTTAGAAGATACAGCCATTTTAAAGTTTTGAAATTTTAACCGGCTATAATTCAAATTTTTTATTTTTGGTGCAAAATATGACCCCCGCAGACGCTAAGTTTAGAAGATACAGCCATTTTAAAGTTTTGAAATTTTAAGCGGCTATAATTCAAACTTTTTATTTTTGGTGCAAAATATGACCCCCGCAGACGCTTAGTTTAGAAGATACAGCCATTTTAAAGTTTTGAAATTTTAAGCGGCTATAATTCAAATTTTTTATTTTTGGTGCAAAATATGACCGCCGCAGACGCTTAGTTTAGAAGATACAGCCATTTTAAAGTTTTGAAATTTTAACCGGCTATAATTAAATTTTTTTATTTTTGGTGCAAATCATGACCCCGCAGACGCTTAGTTTAGAAGATACAGCCATTTTAAAGTTTTGATTTTTAACCGGCTATAATTCAAATTTTTTATTTTTGGTGCAAAATATGACCCCCGCAGACGCTTAGTTTAGAAGCTACAGCCATTTTAAAGTTTTGAAATTTTAAGCGGCTATAATTCAAACTTTTTATTTTTGGTGCAAAATATGACCCCCGCAGACGCTTAGTTTAGAAGATACAGCCATTTTAAAGTTTTGAAATTTTAAGCGGCTATAATTCAAATTTTTTATTTTTGGTGCAAAATATGACCCCCGCAGACGCTTAGTTTAGAAGCTACAGCCATTTTAAAGTTTTGAAATTTTAAGCGGCTATAATTAAAATTTTTTATTTTTGGTGCAAAATATGACCCCCGCAGACGCTTTGTTTAGAAGATACAGCCATTTTAAAGTTTTGAAATTTTAACCGGCTATAATTCAAATTTTTTATTTTTGGTGCAAAATATGACCCCCGCAGACGCTAAGTTTAGAAGATACAGCCATTTTAAAGTTTTGAAATTTTAAGCGGCTATAATTCAAACTTTTTATTTTTGGTGCAAAATATGACCCCCGCAGACGCTTAGTTTAGAAGATACAGCCATTTTAAAGTTTTGAAATCTTAACCGCCTATAATTCAAATTTTTTATTTTTGGTGCAAAATATGACCCCCGCAGACGCTTAGTTTAGAAGATACAGCCATTTTAAAGTTTTGAAATTTTAAGCGGCTATAATTCAAATTTTTTATTTTTGGTGCAAAATATGACCGCCGCAGACGCTTAGTTTAGAAGATACAGCCATTTTAAAGTTTTGAAATTTTAACCGGCTATAATTAAATTTTTTTATTTTTGGTGCAAATCATGACCCCGCAGACGCTTAGTTTAGAAGATACAGCCATTTTAAAGTTTTGATTTTTAACCGGCTATAATTCATATTTTCTATTTTTGGTGCAAAATATGACCGCCGCAGACGCTTAGTTTAGAAGATACAGCCATTTTAAAGTTTTGATTTTTAACCGGCTATAATTCAAATTTTTTATTTTTGGTGCAAAATATGACCCCCGCAGACGCTTAGTTTAGAAGATACAGCCATTTTGAAGTTTTGAAATTTTAACCGGCAATAATTCATATTTTCTATTTTGGGTGCAAAATATGACCCCCGCAGACGCTTAGTTTAGAAGCTACAGCCATTTTAAAGTTTTGAAATTTTAAGCGGCTATAATTAAAATTTTTTATTTTTGGTGCAAAATATGACCCCCGCAGACGCTTTGTTTAGAAGATACAGCCATTTTAAAGTTTTGAAATTTTAACCGGCTATAATTCAAATTTTTTATTTTTGGTGCAAAATATGACCGCCGCAGACGCTTAGTTTAGAAGATACAGCCATTTTAAAGTTTTGAAATTATAACCGGCTATAATTAAATTTTTTTATTTTTGGTGCAAATCATGACCCCGCAGACGCTTAGTTTAGAAGATACAGCCATTTTAAAGTTTTGATTTTTAACCGGCTATAATTCAAATTTTTTATTTTTGGTGCAAAATATGACCCCCGCAGACGCTTAGTTTAGAAGATACAGCCATTTTGAAGTTTTGAAATTTTAACCGGCAATAATTCATATTTTCTATTTTGGGTTCAAAATATGACCCCCGCAGACGCTTAGTTTAGAAGCTACAGCCATTTTAAAGTTTTGAAATTTTAAGCGGCTATAATTAAAATTTTTTATTGTTGGTGCAAAATATGACCCCCGCAGACGCTAAGTTTAGAAGATACAGCCATTTTAAAGTTTTGAAATTTTAAGCGGCTATAATTCAAACTTTTTATTTTTGGTGCAAAATATGACCCCCGCAGACGCTTAGTTTAGAAGATACAGCCATTTTAAAGTTTTGAAATCTTAACCGCCTATAATTTAAATTTTTTATTTTTGGTGCAAAATATGACCCCCGCAGACGCTTTGTTTAGAAGATACAGCCATTTTAAAGTTTTGAAATTTTAACCGGCTATAATTCAAATTTTTTATTTTTGGTGCAAAATATGACCCCCGCAGACGCTAAGTTTAGAAGATACAGCCATTTTAAAGTTTTGAAATTTTAAGCGGCTATAATTCAAACTTTTTATTTTTGGTGCAAAATATGACCCCCGCAGACGCTTAGTTTAGAAGATACAGCCATTTTAAAGTTTTGAAATCTTAACCGCCTATAATTCAAATTTTTTATTTTTGGTGCAAAATATGACCCCCGCAGACGCTTAGTTTAGAAGATACAGCCATTTTAAAGTTTTGAAATCTTAACCGCCTATAATTCAAATTTTTTATTTTTGGTGCAAAATATGACCCCCGCAGACGCTTAGTTTAGAAGATACAGCCATTTTAAAGTTTTGAAATTTTAAGCGGCTATAATTCAAATTTTTTATTTTTGGTGCAAAATATGACCCCCGCAGACGCTTAGTTTAGAAGCTACAGCCATTTTAAAGTTTTGAAATTTTAAGCGGCTATAATTAAAATTTTTTATTTTTGGTGCAAAATATGACCCCCGCAGACGCTTTGTTTAGAAGATACAGCCATTTTAAAGTTTTGAAATTTTAACCGGCTATAATTCAAATTTTTTATTTTTGGTGCAAAATATGACCCCCGCAGACGCTAAGTTTAGAAGATACAGCCATTTTAAAGTTTTGAAATTTTAAGCGGCTATAATTCAAACTTTTTATTTTTGGTGCAAAATATGACCCCCGCAGACGCTTAGTTTAGAAGATACAGCCATTTTAAAGTTTTGAAATCTTAACCGCCTATAATTCAAATTTTTTATTTTTGGTGCAAAATATGACCCCCGCAGACGCTAAGTTTAGAAGATACAGCCATTTTAAAGTTTTGAAATTTTAAGCGGCTATAATTCAAATTTTTTATTTTTGGTGCAAAATATGACCGCCGCAGACGCTTAGTTTAGAAGATACAGCCATTTTAAAGTTTTGAAATTTTAACCGGCTATAATTAAATTTTTTTATTTTTGGTGCAAATCATGACCCCGCAGACGCTTAGTTTAGAAGATACAGCCATTTTAAAGTTTTGATTTTTAACCGGCTATAATTCATATTTTCTATTTTTGGTGCAAAATATGACCGCCGCAGACGCTTAGTTTAGAAGCTACAGCCATTTTAAAGTTTTGAAATTTTAAGCGGCTATAATTCAAACTTTTTATTTTTGGTGCAAAATATGACCCCCGCAGACGCTTAGTTTAGAAGATACAGCCATTTTATAGTTTTGAAATTTTAAGCGGCTATAATTCAAACTTTTTATTTTTGGTGCAAAATATGACCCCCGCAGACGCTTAGTTTAGAAGATACAGCCATTTTAAAGTTTTGAAATTTTAACCGGCTATAATTCAAATTTTTTATTTTTGGTGCAAAATATGACCCCCGCAGACGCTAAGTTTAGAAGATACAGCCATTTTAAAGTTTTGAAATTTTAAGCGGCTATAATTCAAACTTTTTATTTTTGGTGCAAAATATGACCCCCGCAGACGCTTAGTTTAGAAGATACAGCCATTTTAAAGTTTTGAAATCTTAACCGCCTATAATTCAAATTTTTTATTTTTGGTGCAAAATATGACCCCCGCAGACGCTTAGTTTAGAAGATACAGCCATTTTAAAGTTTTGAAATCTTAACCGCCTATAATTCAAATTTTTTATTTTTGGTGCAAAATATGACCCCCGCAGACGCTTAGTTTAGAAGATACAGCCATTTTAAAGTTTTGAAATTTTAAGCGGCTATAATTCAAATTTTTTATTTTTGGTGCAAAATATGACCCCCGCAGACGCTTAGTTTAGAAGCTACAGCCATTTTAAAGTTTTGAAATTTTAAGCGGCTATAATTAAAATTTTTTATTTTTGGTGCAAAATATGACCCCCGCAGACGCTTTGTTTAGAAGATACAGCCATTTTAAAGTTTTGAAATTTTAACCGGCTATAATTCAAATTTTTTATTTTTGGTGCAAAATATGACCCCCGCAGACGCTAAGTTTAGAAGATACAGCCATTTTAAAGTTTTGAAATTTTAAGCGGCTATAATTCAAACTTTTTATTTTTGGTGCAAAATATGACCCCCGCAGACGCTTAGTTTAGAAGATACAGCCATTTTAAAGTTTTGAAATCTTAACCGCCTATAATTCAAATTTTTTATTTTTGGTGCAAAATATGACCCCCGCAGACGCTTAGTTTAGAAGATACAGCCATTTTAAAGTTTTGAAATCTTAACCGCCTATAATTCAAATTTTTTATTTTTGGTGCAAAATATGACCCCCGCAGACGCTTAGTTTAGAAGATACAGCCATTTTAAAGTTTTGAAATTTTAAGCGGCTATAATTCAAATTTTTTATTTTTGGTGCAAAATATGACCCCCGCAGACGCTTAGTTTAGAAGCTACAGCCATTTTAAAGTTTTGAAATTTTAAGCGGCTATAATTAAAATTTTTTATTTTTGGTGCAAAATATGACCCCCGCAGACGCTTTGTTTAGAAGATACAGCCATTTTAAAGTTTTGAAATTTTAACCGGCTATAATTCAAATTTTTTATTTTTGGTGCAAAATATGACCCCCGCAGACGCTAAGTTTAGAAGATACAGCCATTTTAAAGTTTTGAAATTTTAAGCGGCTATAATTCAAACTTTTTATTTTTGGTGCAAAATATGACCCCCGCAGACGCTTAGTTTAGAAGATACAGCCATTTTAAAGTTTTGAAATTTTAAGCGGCTATAATTCAAATTTTTTATTTTTGGTGCAAAATATGACCGCCGCAGACGCTTAGTTTAGAAGATACAGCCATTTTAAAGTTTTGAAATTTTAACCGGCTATAATTAAATTTTTTTATTTTTGGTGCAAATCATGACCCCGCAGACGCTTAGTTTAGAAGATACAGCCATTTTAAAGTTTTGATTTTTAACCGGCTATAATTCATATTTTCTATTTTTGGTGCAAAATATGACCGCCGCAGACGCTTAGTTTAGAAGCTACAGCCATTTTAAAGTTTTGAAATTTTAAGCGGCTATAATTAAAATTTTTCTTTTTGGTGCAAAATATGACCCCCGCAGACGCTTTGTTTAGAAGATACAGCCATTTTAAAGTTTTGAAATTTTAACCGGCTATAATTCAAATTTTTTATTTTTGGTGCAAAATATGACCCCCGCAGACGCTAAGTTTAGAAGATACAGCCATTTTAAAGTTTTGAAATTTTAAGCGGCTATAATTCAAACTTTTTATTTTTGGTGCAAAATATGACCCCCGCAGACGCTTAGTTTAGAAGATACAGCCATTTTAAAGTTTTGAAATCTTAACCGCCTATAATTCAAATTTTTTATTTTTGGTGCAAAATATGACCCCCGCAGACGCTTAGTTTAGAAGATACAGCCATTTTAAAGTTTTGAAATCTTAACTGCCTATAATTCAAATTTTTTATTTTTGGTGCAAAATATGACCGCCGCAGACGCTTAGTTTAGAAGATACAGCCATTTTAAAGTTTTGAAATTTTAAGCGGCTATAATTCAAACTTTTTATTTTTGGTGCAAAATATGACCCCCGCAGACGTTTAGTTTAGAAGATACAGCCATTTTAAAGTTTTGAAATTATAACCGGCAATAATTAAAATTTTTTATTTTTAGTGCAGAATATGACCCCCGCAAGTGCTTAGTTTAGAATATACAGGCATTTTAAAGTTTTGAAATTTTAACCGGCTATAATTAAATTTTTTTATTTTTGGTGCAAATCATGACCCCGCAGACGCTTAGTTTAGAAGATACAGCCATTTTAAAGTTTTGATTTTTAACCGGCTATAATTCAAATTTTTTATTTTTGGTGCAAAATTTGACCCCCGCAGACGCTTAGTTTAGAAGATACAGCCATTTTGAAGTTTTGAAATTTTAACCGGCAATAATTCATATTTTCTATTTTGGGTGCAAAATATGACCCCCGCAGACGCTTAGTTTATAAGCTACAGCCATTTTAAAGTTTTGAAATTTTAAGCGGCTATAATTAAAATTTTTTATTTTTGGTGCAAAATATGACCCCCGCAGACGCTAAGTTTAGAAGATGCAGCCATTTTAAAGTTTTGAAATTTTAAGCGGCTATAATTCAAACTTTTTATTTTTGGTGCAAAATATGACCCCCGCAGACGTTTAGTTTAGAAGATACAGCCATTTTAAAGTTTTGAAATTATAACCGGCAATAATTAAAATTTTCTATTTTGGGTGCAAAATATGACCCCCGCAGACGCTTAGTTTAGAAGATACAGCCATTTTAAAGTTTTGAAATTTTAACCGGCTATAATTCAAATTTTTTATTTTTGGTGCAAAATATGACCCCCGCAGACGCTAAGTTTAGAAGATACAGCCATTTTAAAGTTTTGAAATTTTAAGCGGCTATAATTCAAACTTTTTATTTTTGGTGCAAAATATGACCCCCGCAGACGCTTAGTTTAGAAGATACAGCCATTTTAAAGTTTTGAAATCTTAACCGCCTATAATTCAAATTTTTTATTTTTGGTGCAAAATATGACCCCCGCAGACGCTTAGTTTAGAAGATACAGCCATTTTAAAGTTTTGAAATCTTAACCGCCTATAATTCAAATTTTTTATTTTTGGTGCAAAATATGACCCCCGCAGACGCTTAGTTTAGAAGATACAGCCATTTTAAAGTTTTGAAATTTTAAGCGGCTATAATTCAAATTTTTTATTTTTGGTGCAAAATATGACCCCCGCAGACGCTTAGTTTAGAAGCTACAGCCATTTTAAAGTTTTGAAATTTTAAGCGGCTATAATTAAAATTTTTTATTTTTGGTGCAAAATATGACCCCCGCAGACGCTTAGTTTAGAAGATACAGCCATTTTAAAGTTTTGAAATTTTAACCGGCTATAATTCAAATTTTTTATTTTTGGTGCAAAATATGACCCCCGCAGACGCTAAGTTTAGAAGATACAGCCATTTTAAAGTTTTGAAATTTTAAGCGGCTATAATTCAAACTTTTTATTTTTGGTGCAAAATATGACCCCCGCAGACGCTTAGTTTAGAAGATACAGCCATTTTAAAGTTTTGAAATCTTAACCGCCTATAATTCAAATTTTTTATTTTTGGTGCAAAATATGACCCCCGCAGACGCTTAGTTTAGAAGATACAGCCATTTTAAAGTTTTGAAATTTTAAGCGGCTATAATTCAAATTTTTTATTTTTGGTGCAAAATATGACCGCCGCAGACGCTTAGTTTAGAAGATACAGCCATTTTAAAGTTTTGAAATTTTAACCGGCTATAATTAAATTTTTTTATTTTTGGTGCAAATCATGACCCCGCAGACGCTTAGTTTAGAAGATACAGCCATTTTAAAGTTTTGATTTTTAACCGGCTATAATTCATATTTTCTATTTTTGGTGCAAAATATGACCGCCGCAGACGCTTAGTTTAGAAGCTACAGCCATTTTAAAGTTTTGAAATTTTAAGCGGCTATAATTCAAACTTTTTATTTTTGGTGCAAAATATGACCCCCGCAGACGCTTAGTTTAGAAGATACAGCCATTTTATAGTTTTGAAATTTTAAGCGGCTATAATTCAAACTTTTTATTTTTGGTGCAAAATATGACCCCCGCAGACGCTTAGTTTAGAAGATACAGCCATTTTAAAGTTTTGAAATTTTAACCGGCTATAATTCAAATTTTTTATTTTTGGTGCAAAATATGACCCCCGCAGACGCTAAGTTTAGAAGATACAGCCATTTTAAAGTTTTGAAATTTTAAGCGGCTATAATTCAAACTTTTTATTTTTGGTGCAAAATATGACCCCCGCAGACGCTTAGTTTAGAAGATACAGCCATTTTAAAGTTTTGAAATCTTAACCGCCTATAATTCAAATTTTTTATTTTTGGTGCAAAATATGACCCCCGCAGACGCTTAGTTTAGAAGATACAGCCATTTTAAAGTTTTGAAATCTTAACCGCCTATAATTCAAATTTTTTATTTTTGGTGCAAAATATGACCCCCGCAGACGCTTAGTTTAGAAGATACAGCCATTTTAAAGTTTTGAAATTTTAAGCGGCTATAATTCAAATTTTTTATTTTTGGTGCAAAATATGACCCCCGCAGACGCTTAGTTTAGAAGCTACAGCCATTTTAAAGTTTTGAAATTTTAAGCGGCTATAATTAAAATTTTTTATTTTTGGTGCAAAATATGACCCCCGCAGACGCTTTGTTTAGAAGATACAGCCATTTTAAAGTTTTGAAATTTTAACCGGCTATAATTCAAATTTTTTATTTTTGGTGCAAAATATGACCCCCGCAGACGCTTAGTTTAGAAGATACAGCCATTTTAAAGTTTTGAAATTTTAAGCGGCTATAATTCAAACTTTTTATTTTTGGTGCAAAATATGACCCCCGCAGACGCTTAGTTTAGAAGATACAGCCATTTTAAAGTTTTGAAATCTTAACCGCCTATAATTCATATTTTCTATTTTTGGTGCAAAATATGACCGCCGCAGACGCTTAGTTTAGAAGATACAGCCATTTTAAAGTTTTGAAATCTTAACCGCCTATAATTCAAATTTTTTATTTTTGGTGCAAAATATGACCCCCGCAGACGCTTAGTTTAGAAGATACAGCCATTTTAAAGTTTTGAAATTTTAACCGGCTATAATTCAAATTTTTTATTTTTGGTGCAAAATATGACCCCCGCAGACGCTTAGTTTAGAAGCTACAGCCATTTTAAAGTTTTGAAATTTTAAGCGGCTATAATTAAAATTTTTTATTTTTGGTGCAAAATATGACCCCCGCAGACGCTTTGTTTAGAAGATACAGCCATTTTAAAGTTTTGAAATTTTAACCGGCTATAATTCAAATTTTTTATTTTTGGTGCAAAATATGACCCCCGCAGACGCTAAGTTTAGAAGATACAGCCATTTTAAAGTTTTGAAATTTTAAGCGGCTATAATTCAAACTTTTTATTTTTGGTGCAAAATATGACCCCCGCAGACGCTTAGTTTAGAAGATACAGCCATTTTAAAGTTTTGAAATTTTAAGCGGCTATAATTCAAATTTTTTATTTTTGGTGCAAAATATGACCGCCGCAGACGCTTAGTTTAGAAGATACAGCCATTTTAAAGTTTTGAAATTTTAACCGGCTATAATTAAATTTTTTTATTTTTGGTGCAAATCATGACCCCGCAGACGCTTAGTTTAGAAGATACAGCCATTTTAAAGTTTTGATTTTTAACCGGCTATAATTCATATTTTCTATTTTTGGTGCAAAATATGACCGCCGCAGACGCTTAGTTTAGAAGCTACAGCCATTTTAAAGTTTTGAAATTTTAAGCGGCTATAATTAAAATTTTTCTTTTTGGTGCAAAATATGACCCCCGCAGACGCTTTGTTTAGAAGATACAGCCATTTTAAAGTTTTGAAATTTTAACCGGCTATAATTCAAATTTTTTATTTTTGGTGCAAAATATGACCCCCGCAGACGCTAAGTTTAGAAGATACAGCCATTTTAAAGTTTTGAAATTTTAAGCGGCTATAATTCAAACTTTTTATTTTTGGTGCAAAATATGACCCCCGCAGACGCTTAGTTTAGAAGATACAGCCATTTTAAAGTTTTGAAATCTTAACCGCCTATAATTCAAATTTTTTATTTTTGGTGCAAAATATGACCCCCGCAGACGCTTAGTTTAGAAGATACAGCCATTTTAAAGTTTTGAAATCTTAACTGCCTATAATTCAAATTTTTTATTTTTGGTGCAAAATATGACCGCCGCAGACGCTTAGTTTAGAAGATACAGCCATTTTAAAGTTTTGAAATTTTAAGCGGCTATAATTCAAACTTTTTATTTTTGGTGCAAAATATGACCCCCGCAGACGTTTAGTTTAGAAGATACAGCCATTTTAAAGTTTTGAAATTATAACCGGCAATAATTAAAATTTTTTATTTTTAGTGCAGAATATGACCCCCGCAAGTGCTTAGTTTAGAATATACAGGCATTTTAAAGTTTTGAAATTTTAACCGGCTATAATTAAATTTTTTTATTTTTGGTGCAAATCATGACCCCGCAGACGCTTAGTTTAGAAGATACAGCCATTTTAAAGTTTTGATTTTTAACCGGCTATAATTCAAATTTTTTATTTTTGGTGCAAAATTTGACCCCCGCAGACGCTTAGTTTAGAAGATACAGCCATTTTGAAGTTTTGAAATTTTAACCGGCAATAATTCATATTTTCTATTTTGGGTGCAAAATATGACCCCCGCAGACGCTTAGTTTATAAGCTACAGCCATTTTAAAGTTTTGAAATTTTAAGCGGCTATAATTAAAATTTTTTATTTTTGGTGCAAAATATGACCCCCGCAGACGCTAAGTTTAGAAGATGCAGCCATTTTAAAGTTTTGAAATTTTAAGCGGCTATAATTCAAACTTTTTATTTTTGGTGCAAAATATGACCCCCGCAGACGCTTAGTTTAGAAGATACAGCCATTTTATAGTTTTGAAATTTTAAGCGGCTATAATTCAAACTTTTTATTTTTGGTGCAAAATATGACCCCCGCAGACGCTTAGTTTAGAAGATACAGCCATTTTAAAGTTTTGAAATCTTAACCGCCTATAATTCAAATTTTTTATTTTTGGTGCAAAATATGACCCCCGCAGACGCTTAGTTTAGAAGATACAGCCATTTTAAAGTTTTGAAATCTTAACCGCCTATAATTCAAATTTTTTATTTTTGGTGCAAAATATGACCGCCGCAGACGCTTAGTTTAGAAGATACAGCCATTTTAAAGTTTTGAAATTTTAAGCGGCTATAATTCAAACTTTTTATTTTTGGTGCAAAATATGACCCCCGCAGACGTTTAGTTTAGAAGATACAGCCATTTTAAAGTTTTGAAATTATAACCGGCAATAATTAAAATTTTTTATTTTTGGTGCAGAATAGGACCCCCGCAGGTGCTTAGTTTAGAAGATAAAGCTATTTTAAAGTTTTGAAATCTTAACCGCCTATAATTCAAATTTTTTATTTTTGGTGCAAAATATGACCCCCGCAGACGCCTAGTTTAGAACATAAAGCTATTTTAAAGTTTTGAAACTTTAACCGGCAATAATTCAAATTTTCTATTTTGGGTGCAAAATATGACCCCCGCAGACGCTTAGTTTAGAAGATACAGCCATTTTAAAGTTTTGAAATTTTAACCGGCTATAATTCAAATTTTTTATTTTTGGTGCAGAATATGACCCCCGCAGGTGCTTAGTTTAGAATATACAGCCATTTTAAAGTCTTGAAATTTTTACCGGCTATAATTAAAATTTTTTATTTTTGGTGCAAAATATGACCCCCGCAGACGATTAGTTTAGAAGATAAAGCTATTTTAAAGTTTTGAAACTTTAACCGGCAATAATTCAAATTTTCTATTTTGGGTGCAAAATATGACCCCCGCAGACGCTTAGTTTAGAAGATACAGCCATTTTAAAGTTTTGAAACTTTAACCGGCAATAATTCAAATTTTCTATTTTGGGTGCAAAATATGACCCCCGCAGACGCTTAGCTTAGAAGCTACAGCCATTTTAAAGTTTTGAAATTTTAAGCGGCTATAATTAAAATTTTTTATTTTTGGTGCAAAATATGACCCCCGCAGACGCTTTGTTTAGAAGATACAGCCATTTTAAAGTTTTGAAATTTTAACCGGCTATAATTCAAATTTTTTATTTTTGGTGCAAAATATGACCCCCGCAGACGCTAAGTTTAGAAGATACAGCCATTTTAAAGTTTTGAAATTTTAAGCGGCTATAATTCAAATTTTTTATTTTTGGTGCAAAATATGACCCCCGCAGACGCTTAGTTTAGAAGATACAGCCATTTTAAAGTTTTGAAATCTTAACCGCCTATAATTCAAATTTTTTATTTTTGGTGCAAAATATGACCCCCGCAGACGCTTAGTTTAGAAGATAAAGCTATTTTAAAGTTTTGAAACTTTAACCGGCAATAATTCAAATTTTCTATTTTGGGTGCAAAATATGACCCCCGCAGACGCTTAGTTTAGAAGATACAGCCATTTTAAAGTTTTGAAATTTTAACCGGCTATAATTCAAATTTTTTATTTTTGGTGCAGAATATGACCCCCGCAGGTGCTTAGTTTAGAATATACAGCCATTTTAAAGTCTTGAAATTTTTACCGGCTATAATTAAAATTTTTTATTTTTGGTGCAAAATATGACCCCCGCAGACGATTAGTTTAGAAGATAAAGCTATTTTAAAGTTTTGAAACTTTAACCGGCAATAATTCAAATTTTCTATTTTGGGTGCAAAATATGACCCCCGCAGACGCTTAGTTTAGAAGATAAAGCTATTTTAAAGTTTTGAAACTTTAACCGGCAATAATTCAAATTTTCTATTTTGGGTGCAAAATATGACCCCCGCAGACGCTTAGTTTAGAAGATACAGCCATTTTAAAGTTTTGAAATTTTAACCGGCTATAATTCAAATTTTTTATTTTTGGTGCAAATCATGACCCCGCAGACGCTTAGTTTAGAAGATACAGCCATTTTAAAGTTTTGATTTTTAACCGGCTATAATTCAATTTTTTTATTTTTGGTGCAAAATATGACCCCCGCAGACGCTTAGTTTAGAAGATACAGCCATTTTGAAGTTTTGAAATTTTAACCGGCAATAATTCATATTTTCTATTTTGGGTGCAAAATATGACCCCCGCAGACGCTTAGTTTATAAGCTACAGCCATTTTAAAGTTTTGAAATTTTAAGCGGCTATAATTCAAATTTTTTATTTTTGGTGCAAAATATGACCCCCGCAGACGCTAAGTTTAGAAGATGCAGCCATTTTAAAGTTTTGAAATTTTAAGCGGCTATAATTCAAACTTTTTATTTTTGGTGCAAAATATGACCCCCGCAGACGCTTAGTTTAGAAGATACAGCCATTTTAAAGTTTTGAAATCTTAACCGCCTATAATTCAAATTTTTTATTTTTGGTGCAAAATATGACCCCCGCAGACGCTTAGTTTAGAAGATACAGCCATTTTAAAGTTTTGAAATCTTAACCGCCTATAATTCAAATTTTTTATTTTTGGTGCAAAATATGACCGCCGCAGACGCTTAGTTTAGAAGATACAGCCATTTTAAAGTCTTGAAATTTTAAGCGGCTATAATTCAAACTTTTTATTTTTGGTGCAAAATATGACCCCCGCAGACGTTTAGTTTAGAAGATACAGCCATTTTAAAGTTTTGAAATTATAACCGGCAATAATTAAAATTTTTTATTTTTGGTGCAGAATAGGACCCCCGCAGGTGCTTAGTTTAGAAGATAAAGCTATTTTAAAGTTTTGAAATCTTAACCGCCTATAATTCAAATTTTTTATTTTTGGTGCAAAATATGACCCCCGCAGACGCTTAGTTTAGAAGATAAAGCTATTTTAAAGTTTTGAAACTTTAACCGGCAATAATTCAAATTTTCTATTTTGGGTGCAAAATATGACCCCCGCAGACGCTTAGTTTAGAAGATACAGCCATTTTAAAGTTTTGAAATTTTAACCGGCTATAATTCAAATTTTTTATTTTTGGTGCAGAATATGACCCCCGCAGGTGCTTAGTTTAGAATATACAGCCATTTTAAAGTCTTGAAATTTTTACCGGCTATAATTAAAATTTTTTATTTTTGGTGCAAAATATGACCCCCGCAGACGCTTAGTTTAGAAGATAAAGCTATTTTAAAGTTTTGAAACTTTAACCGGCAATAATTCAAATTTTCTATTTTGGGTGCAAAATATGACCCCCGCAGACGCTTAGTTTAGAAGATACAGCCATTTTAAAGTTTTGAAATTTTAACCGGCTATAATTCAAATTTTTTATTTTTGGTGCAAAATATGACCCCCGCAGACGCTTAGTTTAGAAGATACAGCCATTTTAAAGTTTTGAAATCTTAACCGCCTATAATTCAAATTTTTTATTTTTGGTGCAAAATATGACCCCCGCAGACGCTTAGTTTAGAAGATAAAGCTATTTTAAAGTTTTGAAACTTTAACCGGCAATAATTCAAATTTTCTATTTTGGGTGCAAAATATGACCCCCGCAGACGCTTAGTTTAGAAGATACAGCCATTTTAAAGTTTTGAAATTTTAACCGGCTATAATTCAAATTTTTTATTTTTGGTGCAGAATATGACCCCCGCAGGTGCTTAGTTTAGAATATACAGCCATTTTAAAGTCTTGAAATTTTTACCGGCTATAATTAAAATTTTTTATTTTTGGTGCAAAATATGACCCCCGCAGACGATTAGTTTAGAAGATAAAGCTATTTTAAAGTTTTGAAACTTTAACCGGCAATAATTCAAATTTTCTATTTTGGGTGCAAAATATGACCCCCGCAGACGCTTAGTTTAGAAGATAAAGCTATTTTAAAGTTTTGAAACTTTAACCGGCAATAATTCAAATTTTCTATTTTGGGTGCAAAATATGACCCCCGCAGACGCTTAGTTTAGAAGATACAGCCATTTTAAAGTTTTGAAATTTTAACCGGCTATAATTCAAATTTTTTATTTTTGGTGCAAATCATGACCCCACAGACGCTTAGTTTAGAAGATACAGCCATTTTAAAGTTTTGATTTTTAACCGGCTATAATTCAATTTTTTTATTTTTGGTGCAAAATATGACCCCCGCAGACGCTTAGTTTAGAAGATACAGCCATTTTGAAGTTTTGAAATTTTAACCGGCAATAATTCATATTTTCTATTTTGGGTGCAAAATATGACCCCCGCAGACGCTTAGTTTATAAGCTACAGCCATTTTAAAGTTTTGAAATTTTAAGCGGCTATAATTCAAATTTTTTATTTTTGGTGCAAAATATGACCCCCGCAGACGCTAAGTTTAGAAGATGCAGCCATTTTAAAGTTTTGAAATTTTAAGCGGCTATAATTCAAACTTTTTATTTTTGGTGCAAAATATGACCCCCGCAGACGCTTAGTTTAGAAGATACAGCCATTTTAAAGTTTTGAAATCTTAACCGCCTATAATTCAAATTTTTTATTTTTGGTGCAAAATATGACCCCCGCAGACGCTTAGTTTAGAAGATACAGCCATTTTAAAGTTTTGAAATCTTAACCGCCTATAATTCAAATTTTTTATTTTTGGTGCAAAATATGACCGCCGCAGACGCTTAGTTTAGAAGATACAGCCATTTTAAAGTTTTGAAATTTTAAGCGGCTATAATTCAAACTTTTTATTTTTGGTGCAAAATATGACCCCCGCAGACGTTTAGTTTAGAAGATACAGCCATTTTAAAGTTTTGAAATTATAACCGGCAATAATTAAAATTTTTTATTTTTGGTGCAGAATAGGACCCCCGCAGGTGCTTAGTTTAGAAGATAAAGCTATTTTAAAGTTTTGAAATCTTAACCGCCTATAATTCAAATTTTTTATTTTTGGTGCAAAATATGACCCCCGCAGACGCTAAGTTTAGAAGATGCAGCCATTTTAAAGTTTTGAAATTTTAAGCGGCTATAATTCAAACTTTTTATTTTTGGTGCAAAATATGACCCCCGCAGACGCTTAGTTTAGAAGATACAGCCATTTTAAAGTTTTGAAATTTTAACCGGCTATAATTCAAATTTTTTATTTTTGGTGCAGAATATGACCCCCGCAGGTGCTTAGTTTAGAATATACAGCCATTTTAAAGTCTTGAAATTTTTACCGGCTATAATTAAAATTTTTTATTTTTGGTGCAAAATATGACCCCCGCAGACGCTTAGTTTAGAAGATAAAGCTATTTTAAAGTTTTGAAACTTTAACCGGCAATAATTCAAATTTTCTATTTTGGGTGCAAAATATGACCCCCGCAGACGCTTAGTTTAGAAGATAAAGCTATTTTAAAGTTTTGAAACTTTAACCGGCAATAATTCAAATTTTCTATTTTGGGTGCAAAATATGACCCCCGCAGACGCTTAGTTTAGAAGATACAGCCATTTTAAAGTTTTGAAATTTTAACCGGCTATAATTCAAATTTTTTATTTTTGGTGCAAATCATGACCCCGCAGACGCTTAGTTTAGAAGATACAGCCATTTTAAAGTTTTGATTTTTAACCGGCTATAATTCAATTTTTTTATTTTTGGTGCAAAATATGACCCCCGCAGACGCTTAGTTTAGAAGATACAGCCATTTTGAAGTTTTGAAATTTTAACCGGCAATAATTCATATTTTCTATTTTGGGTGCAAAATATGACCCCCACAGACGCTTAGTTTATAAGCTACAGCCATTTTAAAGTTTTGAAATTTTAAGCGGCTATAATTCAAATTTTTTATTTTTGGTGCAAAATATGACCCCCGCAGACGCTAAGTTTAGAAGATGCAGCCATTTTAAAGTTTTGAAATTTTAAGCGGCTATAATTCAAATTTTTTATTTTTGGTGCAAAATATGACCCCCGCAGACGCTTAGTTTAGAAGATACAGCCATTTTAAAGTTTTGAAATCTTAACCGCCTATAATTCAAATTTTTTATTTTTGGTGCAAAATATGACCGCCGCAGACGCTTAGTTTAGAAGATACAGCCATTTTAAAGTTTTGAAATTTTAAGCGGCTATAATTCAAACTTTTTATTTTTGGTGCAAAATATGACCCCCGCAGACGTTTAGTTTAGAAGATACAGCCATTTTAAAGTTTTGAAATTATAACCGGCAATAATTAAAATTTTTTATTTTTGGTGCAGAATAGGACCCCCGCAGGTGCTTAGTTTAGAAGATAAAGCTATTTTAAAGTTTTGAAATCTTAACCGCCTATAATTCAAATTTTTTATTTTTGGTGCAAAATATGACCCCCGCAGACGCTTAGTTTAGAAGATAAAGCTATTTTAAAGTTTTGAAATTTTAAGCGGCTATAATTCAAATTTTTTATTTTTGGTGCAAAATATGACCCCCGCAGACGCTTAGTTTAGAAGATACAGCCATTTTAAAGTTTTGAAATCTTAACCGCCTATAATTCAAATTTTTTATTTTTGGTGCAAAATATGACCCCCGCAGACGCTTAGTTTAGAAGATAGAGCCATTTTAAAGTTTTGAAATTTTAACCGGCTATAATTAAATTTTTTTATTTTTGGTGCAAATCATGACCCCGCAGACGCTTAGTTTAGAAGATACAGCCATTTTAAAGTTTTGAAATTTTAAGCGGCTATAATTCAAACTTTTTATTTTTGGTGCAAAATATGACCCCCGCAGACGTTTAGTTTAGAAGATACAGCCATTTTAAAGTTTTGAAATTATAACCGGCAATAATTAAAATTTTTTATTTTTGGTGCAGAATAGGACCCCCGCAGGTGCTTAGTTTAGAAGATAAAGCTATTTTAAAGTTTTGAAATCTTAACCGCCTATAATTCAAATTTTTTATTTTTGGTGCAAAATATGACCCCCGCAGACGCTTAGTTTAGAAGATAAAGCTATTTTAAAGTTTTGAAACTTTAACCGGCAATAATTCAAATTTTCTATTTTGGGTGCAAAATATGACCCCCGCAGACGCTTAGTTTAGAAGATACAGCCATTTTAAAGTTTTGAAATTTTAACCGGCTATAATTCAAATTTTTTATTTTTGGTGCAGAATATGACCCCCGCAGGTGCTTAGTTTAGAATATACAGCCATTTTAAAGTCTTGAAATTTTTACCGGCTATAATTAAAATTTTTTATTTTTGGTGCAAAATATGACCCCCGCAGACGATTAGTTTAGAAGATAAAGCTATTTTAAAGTTTTGAAACTTTAACCGGCAATAATTCAAATTTTCTATTTTTGGTGCAAAATATGACCCCCGCAGACGCTTAGTTTAGAAGATAAAGCTATTTTAAAGTTTTGAAACTTTAACCGGCAATAATTCAAATTTTCTATTTTGGGTGCAAAATATGACCCCCGCAGGTGCTTAGTTTAGAATATACAGCCATTTTAAAGTTTTGAAATTTTAACCGGCTATAATTCAAATTTTTTATTTTTGGTGCAAATCATGACCCCGCAGACGCTTAGTTTAGAAGATACAGCCATTTTAAAGTTTTGATTTTTAACCGGCTATAATTCAATTTTTTTATTTTTGGTGCAAAATATGACCCCCGCAGACGCTTAGTTTAGAAGATACAGCCATTTTGAAGTTTTGAAATTTTAACCGGCAATAATTCATATTTTCTATTTTGGGTGCAAAATATGACCCCCACAGACGCTTAGTTTATAAGCTACAGCCATTTTAAAGTTTTGAAATTTTAAGCGGCTATAATTCAAATTTTTTATTTTTGGTGCAAAATATGACCCCCGCAGACGCTAAGTTTAGAAGATGCAGCCATTTTAAAGTTTTGAAATTTTAAGCGGCTATAATTCAAATTTTTTATTTTTGGTGCAAAATATGACCCCCGCAGACGCTTAGTTTAGAAGATACAGCCATTTTAAAGTTTTGAAATCTTAACCGCCTATAATTCAAATTTTTTATTTTTGGTGCAAAATATGACCGCCGCAGACGCTTAGTTTAGAAGATACAGCCATTTTAAAGTTTTGAAATTTTAAGCGGCTATAATTCAAACTTTTTATTTTTGGTGCAAAATATGACCCCCGCAGACGTTTAGTTTAGAAGATACAGCCATTTTAAAGTTTTGAAATTATAACCGGCAATAATTAAAATTTTTTATTTTTGGTGCAGAATAGGACCCCCGCAGGTGCTTAGTTTAGAAGATAAAGCTATTTTAAAGTTTTGAAATCTTAACCGCCTATAATTCAAATTTTTTATTTTTGGTGCAAAATATGACCCCCGCAGACGCTTAGTTTAGAAGATAAAGCTATTTTAAAGTTTTGAAATTTTAAGCGGCTATAATTCAAATTTTTTATTTTTGGTGCAAAATATGACCCCCGCAGACGCTTAGTTTAGAAGATACAGCCATTTTAAAGTTTTGAAATCTTAACCGCCTATAATTCAAATTTTTTATTTTTGGTGCAAAATATGACCCCCGCAGACGCTTAGTTTAGAAGATAGAGCCATTTTAAAGTTTTGAAATTTTAACCGGCTATAATTAAATTTTTTTATTTTTGGTGCAAATCATGACCCCGCAGACGCTTAGTTTAGAAGATACAGCCATTTTAAAGTTTTGAAATTTTAAGCGGCTATAATTCAAACTTTTTATTTTTGGTGCAAAATATGACCCCCGCAGACGTTTAGTTTAGAAGATACAGCCATTTTAAAGTTTTGAAATCTTAACCGCCTATAATTCAAATTTTTTATTTTTGGTGCAAAATATGACCCCCGCAGACGCTTAGTTTAGAAGATAGAGCCATTTTAAAGTTTTGAAATTTTAACCGGCTATAATTAAATTTTTTTATTTTTGGTGCAAATCATGACCCCGCAGACGCTTAGTTTAGAAGATACAGCCATTTTAAAGTTTTGAAATTTTAAGCGGCTATAATTCAAACTTTTTATTTTTGGTGCAAAATATGACCCCCGCAGACGTTTAGTTTAGAAGATACAGCCATTTTAAAGTTTTGAAATTATAACCGGCAATAATTAAAATTTTTTATTTTTGGTGCAGAATAGGACCCCCGCAGGTGCTTAGTTTAGAAGATAAAGCTATTTTAAAGTTTTGAAATCTTAACCGCCTATAATTCAAATTTTTTATTTTTGGTGCAAAATATGACCCCCGCAGACGCTTAGTTTAGAAGATAAAGCTATTTTAAAGTTTTGAAACTTTAACCGGCAATAATTCAAATTTTCTATTTTGGGTGCAAAATATGACCCCCGCAGACGCTTAGTTTAGAAGATACAGCCATTTTAAAGTTTTGAAATTTTAACCGGCTATAATTCAAATTTTTTATTTTTGGTGCAGAATATGACCCCCGCAGGTGCTTAGTTTAGAATATACAGCCATTTTAAAGTCTTGAAATTTTTACCGGCTATAATTAAAATTTTTTATTTTTGGTGCAAAATATGACCCCCGCAGACGATTAGTTTAGAAGATAAAGCTATTTTAAAGTTTTGAAACTTTAACCGGCAATAATTCAAATTTTCTATTTTGGGTGCAAAATATGACCCCCGCAGACGCTTAGTTTAGAAGATAAAGCTATTTTAAAGTTTTGAAACTTTAACCGGCAATAATTCAAATTTTCTATTTTGGGTGCAAAATATGACCCCCGCAGACGCTTAGTTTAGAAGATACAGCCATTTTAAAGTTTTGAAATTTTAACCGGCTATAATTCAAATTTTTTATTTTTGGTGCAAATCATGACCCCGCAGACGCTTAGTTTAGAAGATACAGCCATTTTAAAGTTTTGATTTTTAACCGGCTATAATTCAATTTTTTTATTTTTGGTGCAAAATATGACCCCCGCAGACGCTTAGTTTAGAAGATACAGCCATTTTGAAGTTTTGAAATTTTAACCGGCAATAATTCATATTTTCTATTTTGGGTGCAAAATATGACCCCCACAGACGCTTAGTTTATAAGCTACAGCCATTTTAAAGTTTTGAAATTTTAAGCGGCTATAATTCAAATTTTTTATTTTTGGTGCAAAATATGACCCCCGCAGACGCTAAGTTTAGAAGATGCAGCCATTTTAAAGTTTTGAAATTTTAAGCGGCTATAATTCAAATTTTTTATTTTTGGTGCAAAATATGACCCCCGCAGACGCTTAGTTTAGAAGATACAGCCATTTTAAAGTTTTGAAATCTTAACCGCCTATAATTCAAATTTTTTATTTTTGGTGCAAAATATGACCGCCGCAGACGCTTAGTTTAGAAGATACAGCCATTTTAAAGTTTTGAAATTTTAAGCGGCTATAATTCAAACTTTTTATTTTTGGTGCAAAATATGACCCCCGCAGACGTTTAGTTTAGAAGATACAGCCATTTTAAAGTTTTGAAATTATAACCGGCAATAATTAAAATTTTTTATTTTTGGTGCAGAATAGGACCCCCGCAGGTGCTTAGTTTAGAAGATAAAGCTATTTTAAAGTTTTGAAATCTTAACCGCCTATAATTCAAATTTTTTATTTTTGGTGCAAAATATGACCCCCGCAGACGCTTAGTTTAGAAGATAAAGCTATTTTAAAGTTTTGAAATTTTAAGCGGCTATAATTCAAATTTTTTATTTTTGGTGCAAAATATGACCCCCGCAGACGCTTAGTTTAGAAGATACAGCCATTTTAAAGTTTTGAAATCTTAACCGCCTATAATTCAAATTTTTTATTTTTGGTGCAAAATATGACCCCCGCAGACGCTTAGTTTAGAAGATACAGCCATTTTAAAGTTTTGAAATTTTAACCGGCTATAATTAAATTTTTTTATTTTTGGTGCAAATCATGACCCCGCAGACGCTTAGTTTAGAAGATACAGCCATTTTAAAGTTTTGAAATTTTAAGCGGCTATAATTCAAACTTTTTATTTTTGGTGCAAAATATGACCCCCGCAGACGTTTAGTTTAGAAGATACAGCCATTTTAAAGTTTTGAAATTATAACCGGCAATAATTAAAATTTTTTATTTTTGGTGCAGAATAGGACCCCCGCAGGTGCTTAGTTTAGAAGATAAAGCTATTTTAAAGTTTTGAAATCTTAACCGCCTATAATTCAAATTTTTTATTTTTGGTGCAAAATATGACCCCCGCAGACGCTTAGTTTAGAAGATAAAGCTATTTTAAAGTTTTGAAACTTTAACCGGCAATAATTCAAATTTTCTATTTTGGGTGCAAAATATGACCCCCGCAGACGCTTAGTTTAGAAGATACAGCCATTTTAAAGTTTTGAAATTTTAACCGGCTATAATTCAAATTTTTTATTTTTGGTGCAGAATATGACCCCCGCAGGTGCTTAGTTTAGAATATACAGCCATTTTAAAGTCTTGAAATTTTTACCGGCTATAATTAAAATTTTTTATTTTTGGTGCAAAATATGACCCCCGCAGACGATTAGTTTAGAAGATAAAGCTATTTTAAAGTTTTGAAACTTTAACCGGCAATAATTCAAATTTTCTATTTTGGGTGCAAAATATGACCCCCGCAGACGATTAGTTTAGAAGATAAAGCTATTTTAAAGTTTTGAAACTTTAACCGGCAATAATTCAAATTTTCTATTTTGGGTGCAAAATATGACCCCCGCAGACGCTTAGCTTAGAAGCTACAGCCATTTTAAAGTTTTGAAATTTTAAGCGGCTATAATTAAAATTTTTTATTTTTGGTGCAAAATATGACCCCCGCAGACGCTTAGTTTAGAAGATACAGCCATTTTAAAGTTTTGAAATTTTAACCGGCTATAATTCAAATTTTTTATTTTTGGTGCAAAATATGACCCCCGCAGACGCTAAGTTTAGAAGATACAGCCATTTTAAAGTTTTGAAATTTTAAGCGGCTATAATTCAAATTTTTTATTTTTGGTGCAAAATATGACCCCCGCAGACGCTTAGTTTAGAAGATACAGCCATTTTAAAGTTTTGAAATCTTAACCGCCTATAATTCAAATTTTTTATTTTTGGTGCAAAATATGACCGCCGCAGACGCTTAGTTTAGAAGATACAGCCATTTTAAAGTTTTGAAATTATAACCGGCAATAATTAAAATTTTTTATTTTTGGTGCAGAATATGACCCCCGCAAGTGCTTAGTTTAGAATATACAGCCATTTTAAAGTTTTGAAATTTTAACCGGCTATAATTAAATTTTTTTATTTTTGGTGCAAATCATGACCCCGCAGACGCTTAGTTTAGAAGATACAGCCATTTTAAAGTTTTGATTTTTAACCGGCTATAATTCAAATTTTTTATTTTTGGTGCAAAATATGACCCCTGCAGACGCTTAGTTTAGAAGATACAGCCATTTTGAAGTTTTGAAATTTTAACCGGCAATAATTCATATTTTCTATTTTGGGTGCAAAATATGACCCCCGCAGACGCTTAGTTTAGAAGCTACAGCCATTTTAAAGTTTTGAAATTTTAAGCGGCTATAATTCAAACTTTTTATTTTTGGTGCAAAATATGACCCCCGCAGACGCTTAGTTTAGAAGATACAGCCATTTTAAAGTTTTGAAATCTTAACCGCCTATAATTCAAATTTTTTATTTTTGGTGCAAAATATGACCCCCGCAGACGCTTAGTTTAGAAGATACAGCCATTTTAAAGTTTTGAAATCTTAACCGCCTATAATTCAAATTTTTTATTTTTGGTGCAAAATATGACCGCCGCAGACGCTTAGTTTAGAAGATACAGCCATTTTAAAGTTTTGAAATTTTAAGCGGCTATAATTCAAACTTTTTATTTTTGGTGCAAAATATGACCCCCGCAGATGTTTAGTTTAGAAGATACAGCCATTTTAAAGTTTTGAAATTATAACCGGCAATAATTAAAATTTTTTATTTTTGGTGCAGAATAGGACCCCCGCAGGTGCTTAGTTTAGAAGATAAAGCTATTTTAAAGTTTTGAAATCTTAACCGCCTATAATTCAAATTTTTTATTTTTGGTGCAAAATATGACCCCCGCAGACGCTTAGTTTAGAAGATAAAGCTATTTTAAAGTTTTGAAACTTTAACCGGCAATAATTCAAATTTTCTATTTTGGGTGCAAAATATGACCCCCGCAGACGCTTAGTTTAGAAGATACAGCCATTTTAAAGTTTTGATTTTTAACCGGCTATAATTCAAATTTTTTATTTTTGGTGCAAAATATGACCCCTGCAGACGCTTAGTTTAGAAGATACAGCCATTTTGAAGTTTTGAAATTTTAACCGGCAATAATTCATATTTTCTATTTTGGGTGCAAAATATGACCCCCGCAGACGCTTAGTTTAGAAGCTACAGCCATTTTAAAGTTTTGAAATTTTAAGCGGCTATAATTCAAACTTTTTATTTTTGGTGCAAAATATGACCCCCGCAGACGCTTAGTTTAGAAGATACAGCCATTTTAAAGTTTTGAAATCTTAACCGCCTATAATTCAAATTTTTTATTTTTGGTGCAAAATATGACCCCCGCAGACGCTTAGTTTAGAAGATACAGCCATTTTAAAGTTTTGAAATCTTAACCGCCTATAATTCAAATTTTTTATTTTTGGTGCAAAATATGACCGCCGCAGACGCTTAGTTTAGAAGATACAGCCATTTTAAAGTTTTGAAATTTTAAGCGGCTATAATTCAAACTTTTTATTTTTGGTGCAAAATATGACCCCCGCAGATGTTTAGTTTAGAAGATACAGCCATTTTAAAGTTTTGAAATTATAACCGGCAATAATTAAAATTTTTTATTTTTGGTGCAGAATAGGACCCCCGCAGGTGCTTAGTTTAGAAGATACAGCCATTTTAAAGTTTTGAAATCTTAACCGCCTATAATTCAAATTTTTTATTTTTGGTGCAAAATATGACCCCCGCAGACGCTTAGTTTAGAAGATACAGCCATTTTAAAGTTTTGAAATCTTAACCGCCTATAATTCAAATTTTTTATTTTTGGTGCAAAATATGACCCCCGCAGACGCTTAGTTTAGAAGATACAGCCATTTTAAAGTTTTGAAATCTTAACCGGCTATAATTCAAATTTTTTATTTTTGGTGCAAAATATGACCCCCGCAGACGCTTAGTTTAGAAGATAAAGCTATTTTAAAGTTTTGAAACTTTAACCGGCAATAATTCAAATTTTCTATTTTGGGTGCAAAATATGACCCCCGCAGACGCTTAGTTTAGAAGATACAGCCATTTTAAAGTTTTGAAATTTTAACCGGCTATAATTCAAATTTTTTATTTTTGGTGCAGAATATGACCCCCGCAGGTGCTTAGTTTAGAATATACAGCCATTTTAAAGTCTTGAAATTTTTACCGGCTATAATTAAAATTTTTTATTTTTGGTGCAAAATATGACCCCCGCAGACGCTTAGTTTAGAAGATAAAGCTATTTTAAAGTTTTGAAACTTTAACCGGCAATAATTCAAATTTTCTATTTTGGGTGCAAAATATGACCCCCGCAGACGCTTAGTTTAGAAGATAAAGCTATTTTAAAGTTTTGAAACTTTAACCGGCAATAATTCAAATTTTCTATTTTGGGTGCAAAATATGACCCCCGCAGACGCTTAGCTTAGAAGCTACAGCCATTTTAAAGTTTTGAAATTTTAAGCGGCTATAATTAAAATTTTTTATTTTTGGTGCAAAATATGACCCCCGCAGACGCTTTGTTTAGAAGATACAGCCATTTTAAAGTTTTGAAATTTTAACCGGCTATAATTCAAATTTTTTATTTTTGGTGCAAAATATGACCCCCGCAGACGCTAAGTTTAGAAGATACAGCCATTTTAAAGTTTTGAAATTTTAAGCGGCTATAATTCAAATTTTTTATTTTTGGTGCAAAATATGACCCCCGCAGACGCTTAGTTTAGAAGATACAGCCATTTTAAAGTTTTGAAATCTTAACCGCCTATAATTCAAATTTTTTATTTTTGGTGCAAAATATGACCGCCGCAGACGCTTAGTTTAGAAGATACAGCCATTTTAAAGTTTTGAAATTTTAAGCGGCAATAATTCAAATTTTTTATTTTTGGTGCAAAATATGACCCCCGCAGACGCTTAGTTTAGAAGATACAGCCATTTTAAAGTTTTGAAATCTTAACCGCCTATAATTCAAATTTTTTTATTTTTGGTGCAAAATATGACCCCCGCAGACGCTTAGTTTAGAAGATACAGCCATTTTAAAGTTTTGAAATTATAACCGGCAATAATTAAAATTTTTTATTTTTGGTGCAGAATAGGACCCCCGCAGGTGCTTAGTTTAGAAGATAAAGCTATTTTAAAGTTTTGAAATCTTAACCGCCTATAATTCAAATTTTTTATTTTTGGTGCAAAATATGACCCCCGCAGACGCTTAGTTTAGAAGATACAGCCATTTTAAAGTTTTGAAATCTTAACCGCCTATAATTCAAATTTTTTATTTTTGGTGCAAAATATGACCCCCGCAGACGCTTAGTTTAGAAGATACAGCCATTTTAAAGTTTTGAAATCTTAACCGCCTATAATTCAAATTTTTTATTTTTGGTGCAAAATATGACCCCCGCAGACGCTTAGTTTAGAAGATAAAGCTATTTTAAAGTTTTGAAACTTTAACCGGCAATAATTCAAATTTTCTATTTTGGGTGCAAAATATGACCCCCGCAGACGCTTAGTTTAGAAGATACAGCCATTTTAAAGTTTTGAAATTTTAACCGGCTATAATTCAAATTTTTTATTTTTGGTGCAGAATATGACCCCCGCAGGTGCTTAGTTTAGAATATACAGCCATTTTAAAGTCTTGAAATTTTTACCGGCTATAATTAAAATTTTTTATTTTTGGTGCAAAATATGACCCCCGCAGACGATTAGTTTAGAAGATAAAGCTATTTTAAAGTTTGAAACTTTAACCGGCAATAATTCAAATTTTCTATTTTGGGTGCAAAATATGACCCCCGCAGACGCTTAGTTTAGAAGATAAAGCTATTTTAAAGTTTTGAAACTTTAACCGGCAATAATTCAAATTTTCTATTTTGGGTGCAAAATATGACCCCCGCAGACGCTTAGCTTAGAAGCTATAGCCATTTTAAAGTTTTGAAATTTTAAGCGGCTATAATTAAAATTTTTTATTTTTGGTGCAAAATATGACCCCCGCAGACGCTTTGTTTAGAAGATACAGCCATTTTAAAGTTTTGAAATTTTAACCGGCTATAATTCAAATTTTTTATTTTTGGTGCAAAATATGACCCCCGCAGACGCTTAGTTTAGAAGATACAGCCATTTTAAAGTTTTGAAATTTTAAGCGGCTATAATTCAAATTTTTTATTTTTGGTGCAAAATATGACCCCCGCAGACGCTTAGTTTAGAAGATACAGCCATTTTAAAGTTTTGAAATCTTAACCGCCTATAATTCAAATTTTTTATTTTTGGTGCAAAATATGACCGCCGCAGACGCTTAGTTTAGAAGATACAGCCATTTTAAAGTTTTGAAATTTTAAGCGGCTATAATTCAAATTTTTTATTTTTGGTGCAAAATATGACCGCCGCAGACGCTTAGTTTAGAAGATACAGCCATTTTAAAGTTTTGAAATCTTAACCGCCTATAATTCAAATTTTTTATTTTTGGTGCAAAATATGACCCCCGCAGACGCTTAGTTTAGAAGATACAGCCATTTTAAAGTTTTGAAATCTTAACCGCCTATAATTCAAACTTTTTATTTTTGGTGCAAAATATGACCGCCGCAGACGCTTAGTTTAGAAGATACAGCCATTTTAAAGTTTTGAAATTTTAAGCGGCTATAATTCAAATTTTTTATTTTTGGTGCAAAATATGACCCCCGCAGACGCTTAGTTTAGAAGATACAGCCATTTTAAAGTTTTGAAATCTTAACCGCCTATAATTCAAATTTTTTATTTTTGGTGCAAAATATGACCCCCGCAGACGCTTAGTTTAGAAGATACAGCCATTTTAAAGTTTTGAAATTATAACCGGCAATAATTAAAATTTTTTATTTTTTGGTGCAGAATAGGACCCCCGCAGGTGCTTAGTTTAGAAGATAAAGCTATTTTAAAGTTTTGAAATCTTAACCGCCTATAATTCAAATTTTTTATTTTTGGTGCAAAATATGACCCCCGCAGACGCTTAGTTTAGAAGATAAAGCTATTTTAAAGTTTTGAAACTTTAACCGGCAATAATTCAAATTTTCTATTTTGGGTGCAAAATATGACCCCCGCAGACGCTTAGTTTAGAAGATACAGCCATTTTAAAGTTTTGATTTTTAACCGGCTATAATTCAAATTTTTTATTTTTGGTGCAAAATATGACCCCTGCAGACGCTTAGTTTAGAAGATACAGCCATTTTGAAGTTTTGAAATTTTAACCGGCAATAATTCATATTTTCTATTTTGGGTGCAAAATATGACCCCCGCAGACGCTTAGTTTAGAAGCTACAGCCATTTTAAAGTTTTGAAATTTTAAGCGGCTATAATTCAAACTTTTTATTTTTGGTGCAAAATATGACCCCCGCAGACGCTTAGTTTAGAAGATACAGCCATTTTAAAGTTTTGAAATCTTAACCGCCTATAATTCAAATTTTTTATTTTTGGTGCAAAATATGACCCCCGCAGACGCTTAGTTTAGAAGATACAGCCATTTTAAAGTTTTGAAATCTTAACCGCCTGTAATTCAAATTTTTGGTGCAAAATATGACCGCCGCAGACGCTTAGTTTAGAAGATACAGCCATTTTAAAGTTTTGAAATTTTAAGCGGCTATAATTCAAACTTTTTATTTTTGGTGCAAAATATGACCCCCGCAGATGTTTAGTTTAGAAGATACAGCCATTTTAAAGTTTTGAAATTATAACCGGCAATAATTAAAATTTTTTATTTTTGGTGCAGAATATGACCCCCGCAGGTGCTTAGTTTAGAAGATAAAGCTATTTTAAAGTTTTGAAATCTTAACCGCCTATAATTCAAATTTTTTATTTTTGGTGCAAAATATGACCCCCGCAGACGCTTAGTTTAGAAGATAAAGCTATTTTAAAGTTTTGAAACTTTAACCGGCAATAATTCAAATTTTCTATTTTGGGTGCAAAATATGACCCCCGCAGACGCTTAGTTTAGAAGATACAGCCATTTTAAAGTTTTGAAATTTTAACCGGCTATAATTCAAATTTTTTATTTTTGGTGCAGAATATGACCCCCGCAGGTGCTTAGTTTAGAATATACAGCCATTTTAAAGTCTTGAAATTTTTACCGGCTATAATTAAAATTTTTTATTTTTGGTGCAAAATATGACCCCCGCAGACGCTTAGTTTAGAAGATAAAGCTATTTTAAAGTTTTGAAACTTTAACCGGCAATAATTCAAATTTTCTATTTTGGGTGCAAAATATGACCCCCGCAGACGCTTAGTTTAGAAGATAAAGCTATTTTAAAGTTTTGAAACTTTAACCGGCAATAATTCAAATTTTCTATTTTGGGTGCAAAATATGACCCCCGCAGACGCTTAGCTTAGAAGCTACAGCCATTTTAAAGTTTTGAAATTTTAAGCGGCTATAATTAAAATTTTTTATTTTTGGTGCAAAATATGACCCCCGCAGACGCTTTGTTTAGAAGATACAGCCATTTTAAAGTTTTGAAATTTTAACCGGCTATAATTCAAATTTTTTATTTTTGGTGCAAAATATGACCCCCGCAGACGCTTAGTTTAGAAGATACAGCCATTTTAAAGTTTTGAAATTTTAACCGGCTATAATTCAAATTTTTTATTTTTGGTGCAAAATATGACCCCCGCAGACGCTTAGTTTAGAAGATACAGCCATTTTAAAGTTTTGAAATCTTAACCGCCTATAATTCAAATTTTTTATTTTTGGTGCAAAATATGACCGCCGCAGACGCTTAGTTTAGAAGATACAGCCATTTTAAAGTTTTGAAATTATAACCGGCAATAATTAAAATTTTTTATTTTTGGTGCAGAATATGACCCCCGCAGGTGCTTAGTTTAGAATATACAGCCATTTTAAAGTTTTGAAATTTTAACCGGCTATAATTAAATTTTTTTATTTTTGGTGCAAATCATGACCCCGCAGACGCTTAGTTTAGAAGATACAGCCATTTTAAAGTTTTGATTTTTAACCGGCTATAATTCAAATTTTTTATTTTTGGTGCAAAATATGACCCCTGCAGACGCTTAGTTTAGAAGATACAGCCATTTTGAAGTTTTGAAATTTTAACCGGCAATAATTCATATTTTCTATTTTGGGTGCAAAATATGACCCCCGCAGACGCTTAGTTTAGAAGCTACAGCCATTTTAAAGTTTTGAAATTTTAAGCGGCTATAATTCAAACTTTTTATTTTTGGTGCAAAATATGACCCCCGCAGACGCTTAGTTTAGAAGATACAGCCATTTTAAAGTTTTGAAATCTTAACCGCCTATAATTCAAATTTTTTATTTTTGGTGCAAAATATGACCCCCGCAGACGCTTAGTTTAGAAGATACAGCCATTTTAAAGTTTTGAAATCTTAACCGCCTATAATTCAAATTTTTTATTTTTGGTGCAAAATATGACCGCCGCAGACGCTTAGTTTAGAAGATACAGCCATTTTAAAGTTTTGAAATTTTAAGCGGCTATAATTCAAACTTTTTATTTTTGGTGCAAAATATGACCCCCGCAGATGTTTAGTTTAGAAGATACAGCCATTTTAAAGTTTTGAAATTATAACCGGCAATAATTAAAATTTTTTATTTTTGGTGCAGAATAGGACCCCCGCAGGTGCTTAGTTTAGAAGATAAAGCTATTTTAAAGTTTTGAAATCTTAACCGCCTATAATTCAAATTTTTTATTTTTGGTGCAAAATATGACCCCCGCAGACGCTTAGTTTAGAAGATAAAGCTATTTTAAAGTTTTGAAACTTTAACCGTCAATAATTCAAATTTTTTATTTTTGGTGCAAAATATGACCCCCGCAGACGCTTAGTTTAGAAGATAAAGCTATTTTAAAGTTTTGAAATTTTAACCGGCTATAATTCAAATTTTTTATTTTTGGTGCAGAATATGACCCCCGCAGGTGCTTAGTTTAGAAGCTACAGCCATTTTAAAGTTTTGAAATTTTAAGCGGCTATAATTCAAACTTTTTATTTTTGGTGCAAAATATGACACCCGCAGACGCTTAGTTTAGAAGATAAAGCTATTTTAAAGTTTTGAAACTTTAACCGGCAATAATTCAAATTTTCTATTTTGGGTGCAAAATATGACCCCCGCAGACGCTTAGCTTAGAAGCTACAGCCATTTTAAAGTTTTGAAATTTTAAGCGGCTATAATTCAAACTTTTTATTTTTGGTGCAAAATATGACCCCCGCAGACGCTTAGTTTAGAAGATACAGCCATTTTAAAGTTTTGAAATTTTAAGTGGCTATAATTCAAACTTTTTATTTTTGGTGCAAAATATGACCCCCGCAGACGCTAAGTTTAGAAGATACAGCCATTTTAAAGTTTTGAAATTTTAAGTGGCTATAATTCAAACTTTTTATTTTTGGTGCAAAATATGACCCCCGCAGACGCTTAGTTTAGAAGATACAGCCATTTTAAAGTTTTGAAAACTTAACCGCCTATAATTCAAATTTTTTATTTTTGGTGCAAAATATGATCCCGCAGACGCTTAGTTTAGAAGATACAGCCATTTTAAAGTTTTGAAATTTTAAGCGGCTATAATTCAAACTTTTAATTTTTGGTGCAAAATATGACCCCCGCAGACGTTTAGTTTAGAAGATACAGCCATTTTAAAGTTTTGAAATTATAACCGGCAATAATTAAAATTTTTTATTTTTGGTGCAAAATATGACCCCCGCAGACGCTTAGTTTAGAAGATACAGCCATTTTAAAGTTTTGAAAACTTAACCGCCTATAATTCAAATTTTTTATTTTTGGTGCAAAATATGATCCCGCAGACGCTTAGTTTAGAAGATACAGCCATTTTAAAGTTTTGAAATTTTAAGCGGCTATAATTCAAACTTTTAATTTTTGGTGCAAAATATGACCCCCGCAGACGCTTAGTTTAGAAGATAAAGCTATTTTAAAGTTTTGAAACTTTAACCGGCAATAATTCAAATTTTCTATTTTGGGTGCAAAATATGACCCCCGCAGACGCTTAGTTTAGAAGATACAGCCATTTTAAAGTTTTGAAATTTTAACCGGCTATAATTCAATTTTTTTATTTTTGGTGCAGGATATGACCCCCGCAGGTGCTTAGTTTAGAATATACAGCCATTTTAAAGTCTTGAAATTTTTACCGGCTATAATTAAAATTTTTTATTTTTGGTGCAAAATATGACCCCCGCAGACGCTTAGTTTAGAAGATAAAGCTATTTTAAAGTTTTGAAACTTTAACCGGCAATAATTCAAATTTTCTATTTTGGGTGCAAAATATGACCCCCGCAGACGCTTAGCTTAGAAGCTACAGCCATTTTAAAGTTTTGAAATTTTAAGCGGCTATAATTAAAATTTTTTATTTTTGGTGCAAAATATGACCCCCGCAGACGCTTAGTTTAGAAGATACAGCCATTTTAAAGTTTTGAAATTTTAACCGGCTGTAATTCAAATTTTTTATTTTTGGTGCAAAATATGACCACCGCAGACGCTTAGTTTAGAAGATACAGCCATTTTAAAGTTTTGAAATTTTAAGTGGCTATAATTCAAACTTTTTATTTTTGGTGCAAAATATGACCCCCGCAGACGCTTAGTTTAGAAGATACAGCCATTTTAAAGTTTTGAAAACTTAACCGCCTATAATTTAAATTTTTTATTTTTGGTGCAAAATATGACCCACGCAGACGCTTAGCTTAGAAGCTACAGCCATTTTAAAGTTTTGAAATTTTAACCGGCAATAATTCATATTTTCTATTTTGGGTGCAAAATATGACCCCCGCAGACGCTTAGTTTAGAAGCTACAGCCATTTTAAAGTTTTGAAATTTTAAGCGGCAATAATTCATATTTTCTATTTTGGGTGCAAAATATGACCCCCGCAGACGCTTAGTTTAGAAGCTACAGCCATTTTAAAGTTTTGAAATTTTAAGCGGCTATAATTAAAATTTTTTATTTTTGGTGCAAAATATGACCCCCGCAGACGCTTAGTTTAGAAGATACAGCCATTTTAAAGTTTTGAAATTTTAACCGGCTGTAATTCGAATTTTTTATTTTTGGTGCAAAATATGACCACCGCAGACGCTAAGTTTAGAAGATACAGCCATTTTAAAGTTTTGAAATTTTAAGTGGCTATAATTCAAACTTTTTATTTTTGGTGCAAAATATGACCCCCGCAGACGCTTAGTTTAGAAGATACAGCCATTTTAAAGTTTTGAAATCTTAACCGCCTATAATTCAAATTTTTTATTTTTGGTGCAAAATATGATCCCGCAGACGCTTAGTTTAGAAGATACAGCCATTTTAAAGTTTTGAAATTTTAAGCGGCTATAATTAAAATTTTTTATTTTTGGTGCAAAATATGACCCCCGCAGACGCTTTGTTTAGAAGATACAGCCATTTTAAAGTTTTGAAATTTTAACCGGCTATAATTCAAATTTTTTATTTTTGGTGCAAAATATGACCCCCGCAGACGCTAAGTTTAGAAGATACAGCCATTTTAAAGTTTTGAAATTTTAAGCGGCTATAATTCAAACTTTTTATTTTTGGTGCAGAATATGACCCCCGCAGGTGCTTAGTTTAGAATATACAGCCATTTTAAAGTCTTGAAATTTTAACCGCCTATAATTCAAATTTTTTATTTTTGGTGCAAAATATGATCCCGCAGACGCTTAGTTTAGAAGATACAGCCATTTTAAAATTTTGAAATTTTAAGCGGCTATAATTCAAACTTTTTATTTTTGTTGCAAAATGTGACCCCCGCAGACGCTTAGTTTAGAAGATACAGCCATTTTGAAGTTTTGAAATTTTAACCGGCAATAATTCAAATTTTTTATTTTTGGTGCAAAATATGACCCCCGCAGACGCTTAGTTTAGAAGATACAGCCATTTTAAAGTTTTGAAATCTTAACCGCCTATAATTCAAATTTTTTATTTTTGGTGCAAAATATGACCGCCGCAGACGCTTAGTTTAGAATATACAGCCATTTTAAAGTTTTGAAATTTTAAGCGGCTATAATTCAAAATTTTTATTTTTGGTGCAGAATATGACCCCCGCAAGTGCTTAGTTTAGAATATAAAGCCATTTTAAAGTTTTGATATTTAAACCAGCAATAATTAAAATTTTTTATTTTTGGTGCAAAATATGACCCCTGCAGACGCTTAGTTTAGAAGATAAAGCTATTTTAAAGTTTTGAAACTTTAACCGGCAATAATTCAAATTTTCTATTTTGGGTGCAAAATATGACCCCCGCAGACGCTTAGTTTAGAAGATACAGCCATTTTAAAGTTTTGAAATTTTAACCGGCTATAATTCAAATTTTTTATTTTGGGTGCAAAATATTACCCCCGCAGACGCTTAGTTTAGAAGATACAGCCATTTTAATTTTTGAAATTTTAACCGGCTATAATTCAAATTTTTTATTTTTGGTGCAAAATATGACCCCCGCAGACGCTTAGTTTAGAAGATACAGCCATTTTAAAGTTTTGAAATTTTAACCGGCTGTAATTAAAATTTTTTATTTTTGGTGCAAAATATGACCACCGCAGACGCTAAAGTTTAGAAGATACAGCCATTTTAAAGTTTTGAAATTTTAAGTGGCTATAATTCAAACTTTTTATTTTTGGTGCAAAATATGACCCCCGCAGACGCTTAGTTTAGAAGATACAGCCATTTTAAAGTTTTGAAATCTTAACCGCCTATAATTCAAATTTTTTATTTTTGGTGCAAAATATGATCCCGCAGACGCTTAGATTAGAAGATACAGCCATTTTAAAGTTTTGAAATTTTAAGCGGCTATAATTAAAATTTTTTATTTTTGGTGCAAAATATGACCCCCGCAGACGCTTAGTTTAGAAGATACAGCCATTTTAAAGTTTTGAAATTTTAACCGGCTATAATTCCAATTTTTTATTTTTGGTGCAAAATATGACCCCCGCAGACGCTAAGTTTAGAAGATACAGCCATTTTAAAGTTTTGAAATTTTAAGCGGCTATAATTCAAACTTTTTATTTTTGGTGCAGAATATGACCCCCGCAGACGCTAAGTTTAGAAGATACAGCCATTTTAAAGTTTTGAAATTTTAAGCGGCTATAATTCAAATTTTTTATTTTTGGTGCAAAATATGACCCCCGCAGACGCTTTGTTTAGAAGATACAGCCATTTTAAAGTTTTGAAATTTTAACCGGCTATAATTCAAATTTTTTATTTTTGGTGCAAAATATGACCCACGCAGACGCTTAGCTTAGAAGCTACAGCCATTTTAAAGTTTTGAGATTTTAACCGGCAATAATTCATATTTTCTATTTTGGGTGCAAAATATGACCCCCGCAGACGCTTAGTTTAGAAGCTACAGCCATTTTAAAGTTTTGAAAATTTAAGCGGCTATAATTAAATTTTTTTATTTTTGGTGCAAAATATGACCCCCGCAGACGCTTTGTTTAGAAGATACAGCCATTTTAAAGTTTTGAAATTTTAACCGGCTATAATTCAAATTTTTTATTTTTGGTGCAAAATATGACCCTCGCAGACGCTAAGTTTAGAAGATACAGCCATTTTAAAGTTTTGAAATTTTAAGCGGCTATAATTCTTACTTTTTTATTTTGGTGCAAAATATGACCCCCGCAGACGCTTAGTTTAGAAGATACAGCCATTTTAAAGTTTTGAAATCTTAACCGCCTATAATTCAAATTTTTTATTTTTGGTGCAAAATATGACCGCCGCAGACGCTTAGTTTAGAAGATACAGCCATTTTAAAGTTTTGAAATTTTAAGCGGCTATAATTCAAACTTTTTATTTTTGGTGCAAAATATGACCCCCGCAGACGTTTAGTTTAGAAGATACAGCCATTTTAAAGTTTTGAAATTATAACCGGCAATAATTCAAATTTTTTATTTTTGGTGCAGAATATGACCCCCGCAAGTGCTTAGTTTAGAATATACAGCCATTTTAAAGTTTTGATATTTAAACCAGCAATAATACAAATTTTTTATTTTTGGTGCAGAATATGACCCCCGCAGGTGCTTAGTTTAGAAGATACAGCCATTTTAAAGTTTTGAAATTTTAACCGGCTATAATTCAAATTTTTTATTTTTGGTGCAGAATATGACCCCCGCAAGTACTTAGTTTAGAATATAAAGCCATTTTAAAGTTTTGATATTTAAACCAGCAATAATTAAAATTTTTTATTTTTGGTGCAAAATATGACCCCCGCAGACGCTTAGTTTAGAAGATAAAGCTATTTTAAAGTTTTGAAACTTTAACCGGCAATAATTCAAATTTTCTATTTTGGGTGCAAAATATGACCCCCGCAGACGATTAGTTTAGAAGATACAGCCATTTTAAAGTTTTGAAATTTTAACCGGCTATAATTCAAATTTTTTATTTTTGGTGCAGAATATGACCCCCGCAGGTGCTTAGTTTAGAAGATAAAGCTATTTTAAAGTTTTGAAACTTTAACCGGCAATAATTCAAATTTTCTATTTTGGGTGCAAAATATTACCCCCGCAGACGCTTAGTTTAGAAGATACAGCCATTTTAAAGTTTTGAAATTTTAACCGGCTATAATTCAAATTTTTTATTTTTGGTGCAAAATATGACCCCCGCAGACGCTTAGTTTAGAAGATACAGCCATTTTAAAGTTTTGAAATTTTAACCGGCTGTAATTAAAATTTTTTATTTTTGGTGCAAAAATGACCACCGCAGACGCTAAAGTTTAGAAGATACAGCCATTTTAAAGTTTTGAAATTTTAAGTGGCTATAATTCAAACTTTTTATTTTTGGTGCAAAATATGACCCCCGCAGACGCTTAGTTTAGAAGATACAGCCATTTTAAAGTTTTGAAATCTTAACCGCCTATAATTCAAATTTTTTATTTTTGGTGCAAAATATGATCCCGCAGACGCTTAGATTAGAAGATGCAGCCATTTTAAAGTTTTGAAATTTTAAGCGGCTATAATTAAAATTTTTTATTTTTGGTGCAAAATATGACCCCCGCAGACGCTAAGTTTAGAAGATACAGCCATTTTAAAGTTTTGAAATTTTAAGCGGCTATAATTCAAACTTTTTATTTTTGGTGCAAAATATGACCCCCGCAGACGCTAAGTTTAGAAGATACAGCCATTTTAAAGTTTTGAAATTTTAAGCGGCTATAATTCAAATTTTTTATTTTTGGTGCAAAATATGACCGCCGCAGACGCTTAGTTTAGAAGATACAGCCATTTTGAAGTTTTGAAATTTTAACCGGCAATAATTCAAATTTTTTATTTTTGGTGCAAAATATGACCCACGCAGACGCTTAGCTTAGAAGCTACAGCCATTTTAAAGTTTTGAAATTTTAACCGGCAATAATTCATATTTTCTATTTTGGGTGCAAAATATGACCCCCGCAGACGCTTAGTTTAGAAGCTACAGCCATTTTAAAGTTTTGAAAATTTAAGCGGCTATAATTAAATTTTTTTATTTTTGGTGCAAAATATGACCCCCGCAGACGCTTTGTTTAGAAGATACAGCCATTTTAAAGTTTTGAAATTTTAACCGGCTATAATTCAAATTTTTTATTTTTGGTGCAAAATATGACCCCCGCAGACGCTAAGTTTAGAAGATACAGCCATTTTAAAGTTTTGAAATTTTAAGCGGCTATAATTCAAACTTTTTATTTTTGGTGCAAAATATGACCCCCGCAGACGCTTAGTTTAGAAGGTACAGCCATTTTAAAGTTTTGAAATCTTAACCGCCTATAATTCAAATTTTTTATTTTTGGTGCAAAATATGACCCCCGCAGACGTTTAGTTTAGAAGATACAGCCATTTTAAAGTTTTGAAATTATAACCGGCAATAATTAAAATTTTTTATTTTTGGTGCAGAATATGACCCCCGCAAGTGCTTAGTTTAGAATATACAGCCATTTTAAAGTTTTGATATTTAAACCAGCAATAATACAAATTTTTTATTTTTGGTGCAGAATATGACCCCCGCAGGTGCTTAGTTTAGAAT